>CM069917.1:61954085-63322768 GCA_036172215.1 Camellia granthamiana | reverse complement strand
GGCAAACATCATCCGCCAACTTTTCCCTGGTCTTCTCGATGCCAATTTTTCAACCGTCAAAAAAACATTCTTCATAAGCCCGTGTTCTTATCGCTTCTTTGGCGAACATGCTTGCCATATCCCAATCAACTATGGCATGATCGAGCAGACGCTGGTTTACCCTATCCGTCACGACCGGGTTCGTCGGGAGCGCCGATTACGTCTCGGCAACCTTGCCCCTTCTAAGCTCAACCTCGGCCGCGCGGCGTTTCAAGTTCCGAATACACCCGTCTTTTTGTTCGATTTCTCTCTACGTGGCGTGAAGGCGCATGCCAATCTCATATGAGCTGTAGAGTCCCTTGACCGCTCCATGGACACCCTCTCTAAAAATTTCGTAGTCACCTTGTCCAATCATTGATTGTTGCACTTCTGGTGGAAAACTTTGCCCAGTAAACTCTACTGCCATGTTCAGATCACGGATAATTGAATCTGCTTCAGTCATTGGTTTGTCCCTAATAAACACTGAAAAGCTTAGCAAGTGTAGTGGCCTGGTCAGTTCGCTTTGCGTTGAGGCATGTGCACTCCCAGTCCTTGAGTTCCCTCACTGCTGTGCCTCCATCCTTGGTGATTTTTCTACCTCATCCCCTCTTGGGGACCTACTTCGACGATGGGGGGACTAACACCTCCCATGTTCCTCCGACACCATATATACTCATCTAGGTGGATTTATTTTCGCAGTTTATTTCTCCATCTAGTTCAGCTAGTGTTTTTCCCTTGCGTATACTGTTGAAGAATACTCTACTAGACATACGACTTTGCTTAAGTCCACACAGTGCTCTTTTTCCTTTCACACTCATCTAGGTCTTAGCAATGTCTATTTAAAAAGGCCACAGGTCCCATGTGCGCCTAGCTACCCCACTTATTAATTGTGGGTGCAATGAGTACAAAGCACCTACGGTCATCGCCGCCTCCTTTCATATTCGGCGATTCCGTTCAGTGGTCAATAGGGACAAAGGCAGATTTATTAATATGTTTGGCTCTTAAATAGTTCTGTCGAATTTAGACAAATGCCCCACCTAACCCCATGAACTTGCTTTGTGCTCGTATTCGGCAATTCCGTTCAGTGGTCAACTGGGGCAAGGGAAAATTTATTAATTTATTCGACTCTTAAATAGTTCTGTCGAATTTAGACAAATGCCCCACCTAACCCCATGAACTTGTTTTGTGCTCATATTCGGCGGTTTTATTCAGTGGTCAACTAGGGCAAGGGCAGATTTATTAATCTATTTAGCTCTTAAATAGTTCTACCGAATTTAGACAAATGCCCCACCTGACCCCATGAACTTTGTGCTCATATTCGGCGGTTCTGTTCAGTGGTCAAAAGGGGCAAGGACAGATTTATTAGATTTATTAATCTATTCGGCTCTTAAATAGTTCTGCTAAATTTAGACAAATGCCCCACTTAATTGATGCGGTTCTGAAATATTTTTGTCAAATTAAGACAAGTGCACCACTTGTTTTCATATGGTTTATATTCTTAACATTTTTGCCGAATTAATACAAGTTCTTCCTTGTTCTTGTTTTCATTTCTACTACACAAAGCATATTTATCCACACATTTATAAGCAAAATGGACATTTTCATTAATAAATTACACTCTTGCATTCGACACTTTATACATGAAAATGGCCTTAGTACAAAAAACTAAACCGTTTAGTAAAGGTAACAAAATAAACAGTAACATAAAACAAAGGAAAATATATCTATTACTAAAGCGGCCGACCAAAAGTCCAAATCCTCTGAAACGATTCCAGTGGTTCAACTTCTAACTACTCGTAGGGAATCGACTGATCTAGAGTCACTTTGGCGGCTGCCAAAGCTTTGAACCATCCATGCTTAAAACCTTGATTCTCAAACTTCAAGGCTTCATCAGCATACAATTCTTTAGCCATTAGCTCTCCAGGGTCAAAAGCTTTGGTAACCTCTGCTTCAGCAAGGTCCCTCGCCTTCTTTTCTGTTTCAAGATCGTGCTTTAGTTTTAAGACCACTTCTTGCGCCAACTTGAAAGAGCCGTCTATCAAATTCGCTCGTTCTTTAACAACCCTATATAGTAGGTCAGTGTGTTGCACCTTTTCCTACACAGCAACGGCCCTTGCCTGATTTTCTTTTGCCCTTGCGGCTTCAGATTTGGCTTTAGTCGTTGCCATATCCAAATCGGCGATTGCAGCTATGGCCTTGCCTTTTTCAACTTCTAGCTGGCCTTCAAGAATGCTGAGTCATTCCACGGTGTCATAGTGACGATGGCCGATCTCGGCAATCCTACCCACCTCCTAGCAAAGCAATAAAGCCAAGATTTATTAGTCGGAGTCAAAAATGAAATCTTAAACGGAGTTAAGAGGATCGCAACTTACAAATATGGCCGACTACACCGCCAAGGAAATTGAGACGACATCCGGTTTGGCGCGAAAAGTGGCCCTGTCTGCTGGCAGAAAGAGACCCGAAGCCACACTTAGGGCCACGGCAAGATCTTTGATGGCCGACCCACTAGTAAAAACTAACGCATTCTTCATTCGTGGTTGGATGACAAATGGCTCGGATAAGTCATATGTGGTGAGCGGTATCTCTATCCTTGGCTGTTTGTCAATCGAGGCCTCCGATAGATCGGATACGACCTCGGCAGGTTGCTTCTGCCCTATGAAATCGGCTCCCATGACTTCTTGGCTTTCTTCAGGAACAAATTCGGCCATTATCGTTTTGTGGGTCATTTCTTCTGGGGGAACCTCGCGTGTGGGAGTTACTTGACTCCACCTAGAATCGCTGACTTGGCTCTTGGCCGCCATCCTCTCGGCTTTCCGTCTCCTGGAAAATTGGGAAAGAGATTCTCCACCCATTTCTTCGGCTTAGGATTCGGCCCCAGGAAGATTCTCTAAGCCGATGAAAATATCGTCTTTTGGCGTTGATAAAGCTACTCGGCCAGAGATGGATGGGTGGTCAGTTTGATGGTCAGGGCTGATATGCTCAAAGGCAAAGTCAATCTTCCTGTTAAGTTCTTGGCCCTCTACACGGCCTTCTGATTGCGCGTCTTTGCCGATTTGTTCACTGGCATCAGAATCGTCAACACCAATCTCCTTTAGGCTTTTGTAATTAGGGAATATTAGTGCAGTAAGCTATCGTTCATCACTTGGCACAGGGATATGGTCTGCGGCCGAGAAGGTAGAGTAGGTCGAATTGTACCTCAACAGAACATGGGCTACGCATCCTTGTCCTTGAAGGTTTGGGCAGCCTTTATAATTAAGGACCGCCTTCACTTGTTCAAGAATGGCTTCGTCTACTGATGTCAATGCTTTTTTTAGGTCGTTGCTTGCATGACAGAAATAATGATCAGTACTCAATATTTTCGCCGAGTAGATGGTTTATTTAAAACATGATAGTCGGCCACTTGGCTTCCCTTTTTACCTCGGCACTGGGTCTTGGAGATCTTCTCCTTCCCCGAATCCCCAATTACCTCGGACGACGACCATGACATCATCAACCCTTTTGTCAGAACTGGCAAGCATGGTCACCAAGTGATGATCTATATCTTTGGCTCTCAAAAAGTAACGACCTTGCCAACCGATTGATTTCGCCATGACGTGGCAGTACCAAATGGCTAGGATTCCTAGGTTAAGACCTAGGTACCTATTCAGTTCTACTAAACCCATGATTATTCAGTAGAAATTTACGTTAGGTTGGGAGTGAATTAGACCCCAATAATGCAGGACCGTCCTAAGAAGGGGATGGAGGGGGAATCGGACTTCACCCTCAGCAATGGACAAGAGGGGGAAAAACAATGGTGTTTGTGTCAGCCCTCTCCATATCCAATACACTGTCTGCAACAAGGGACAGATGGACATCGTCTGGAATTGAAAAATGATGACGGAAGGCTATGACTCACTTCTCTGAGAAGAGGGCTTTCAAATGCCTCGCCATTTCAAACGGAATATGAACAAAATGCGCAAGGGATTGGAATGAGAGCAGAATGAAAAGAGAAAGGGGAACTTACAGGCTGAAGGAGAAGATGAACAGTAAGGAGCGGAATTGTAGAGGTTGTGATGAAGGTTAGCGTTAAGGATGCCAGAGGAAGTTGAAAACCTTTCGAGCTAAGAATACACGGGGGGATAGTTTTCAAATCTAACATTAAATGATTGTCAAATACAAAGGGGTGGGAAGCTGTAATGATTGTAGCATTGTAGACACCCCATTTTTGACCGACCTTAAGACTCAGACGTCACCGATTGAGCGCTTGGTGATGTTGCATATCGTGCTCGTCCGGAGGTTTCAGAGTCTCGGCCGTGAGCCTTGCCTCCGGACTTCCGGGCTTTTCTGTGCCTTGCCTCGGTTTGCGAACTAGGCTCGGTTTTCTCTGTTTCTCTTCCCAAAGGGAGGAAGAGGTCTCGTAGACCATCTCTCGGTGGCTGTGGGCTACATTTCGTGGTCGTAGGCCATTCTGCCCATTTCGGAGCCCGGTTCCCGATTTTCGGAGCTGTCAGGCCGTGTGCCTCGGTTCGGGACCGCCTAACTATCTCCGTTTGCTCCGGTTTTTGGCATGCATCTTATTTACTCCCTTTTAAGGGACATTGTGGTTTGAGAGACCCACTTCGTGGTCGAACACCACTCCCGGTGCCTAAAAGTCAGTTTTCGGGGCCTCAGACTGCGCGTCTCGGCCCCCGAACCTTCATTTTGCATTGGTTTTCGTTCATTTTTGGCAGGGACCTCTGTTTCATCACTAGGAAGGTCGTAGAAGGGTGGGAGGCCAGTAATTGTTCCAGCAACCAGTTATATTTCCTTCATCGCCCTCCGACGTCCGCTTTTCACACTTCAAAACCAATGTTGACCACCCTAGGGTCACTTTCTTCAACTCTAACCCCCATATTCGTGTTGTGTACACCTGGGAGGACACAAATATCACATGGCTGGCCAGTAATTGTCATTGACCCTTTTGAACCCCTCCTAAAAATGGCCTATTCTCTCTCCTGTTTTACAGTTGCCAGTTTTGAACCACAGGGTTATGTTGAGGGCACCTGGAAGGACACCTTTTTGTGATGGTCGGCGAGAAATTCAACTTGACCATTTTGACCCTTGGCCGGCCGGCCATAGGGGTGGCCGGCCGGCCACCTGTAGCTCCAAAACCTGGCCGGCCTTGCTCCTCAGGGTGAATACATTACAGCTGTGCATCTTTTTTCCCTCCAAAATCTGTATCCGGAGGGAACTTTTTTGGAGGGAAACTTGGTGCATTTTTCCTCCATTTTTTCCCTCCTTTTCTCCTCCTCTCTTGGCCATATAACCAGCCTCCTAGGTCTGGTTTAGAGGTGACAAAAAATTGGCTAAGAACTTTGCATACATATCTCCCTCCATCTCCATCTTCAACCTAAAAAACATCCAACTCCTACACCATTTTCTTCATCACCACCTAGCACCACCACCACTACTTCCATTCCAGCAGCTTGGAGCTCTTCTCAGAGGCTAGGAGGCACCATTTTTCAGTCCAAGAGGCAGCCAAGACTTGGTCTTCAAGGGTAAGTTCTATTTCCCTCCTTTTGGCCCTTATTTTGCTCAATTTCTTAGCCCTCTTTGCTTACTGTTTTGAGCTCTGGACATAACTGGAAATATCATTTTTTTGAGCTCCTTTTCATCTTTTATTAAGGGTCTTACCCTGTTTGGGACCCCGATCTTGCACTTGCTTCATTCCCCCTTTGTATGCCATAATCTTGCATAGTATTTTTGGCTATGTGTGATCTGTTTTGGAGCATGATGTAAACTGTAAATAGGCTTATTTTGAGCCCTTATTCAATATTGAAGAAGGGCTCAACACTGTTTGAGACCTCCATGTATCACTTGTCATTGTACCCATCTTAGGTCCCCTTTTTTGCATGATTTATTAGGCTATTGTGTCTCTGTTTTTGGACTTTGGTCCGAACTGAAAATGGCCCTAAAATAACCCCATGTTCATGTTTCATTAAGGGTCTAGGGCTTTTTGAGACATCCTTGGTATACTTCATGTTATAGCCCTCTTGTGGCCTTAATGTTGCATGGCATTTTGAGCATATTTCTACACTGTTTTGGGCTTGATCATCTACTATAAAAAGCCATATTTTCGGACCCTCTTCAACATTGTTGAAGGGCCCTAACCTGTTTGGGGCCAGCATATATCAGTTACTTCTTTGCCCCTTTGTTGGCCCATTTCTTGCATGAATTGGTTGCCATACTTGTATCTGTTTTTGGGGTTTATCATAAACTGTGAAAGGTCATATTTTTGGTCCCTCTTCAATGTTGTAGAAGGCCTTTTCTCTGTTTGGGGCCAGCATTTGTGGGTTGTCTCATACCCCTCTCTTGGCCCCCTTTTTGCATGCTAATTTAGCCCCACTTGTGCTCACTGTTTGGCCATGCTTTGAACTGTAAACATGCTTGTTTTGGGACTTCCTAGCTCTTTCTTCATACTTCATATTCAAATTATGCATGCATTGCATAGCTAGAGGCCATCTCATGCATCAAAATTCATGTTTCGGGACTCGTTCCATACATCGGGTTTCATTTCACCATGTTTCGGGGCTGTTTTGCCTCTCATTTAGCTGCTGAAATTTGCATGCTTGCATATCATGTTCCATGTCTTGCCATGTCTCATTAGAGTGGCATTTCGTGTCGTAGGTTTGGTCCTCGGTTTGCGTGCACGCGTGCACGCACTTCGAGTTGTCTCATTTTCATCTTATGGCCTCCTATGTGAGTGTGACTGAGGTTCACTTGTGTTGGTATAAGCCCATATTGCATTGTGTATGCCATTTCATTCCACAGCATTGTGTATGCTAGGTTGTATATTAGCGCATTGTGTATGCCATCTCATTTCGTGCATCGTGTATGCCATTTCGTAGCATTTTGCATGTTAGGTTGTATCTTAGTTGCATTTCATGCATGTCATGCATATTGCATTGTGTTCGGGACAGGAGTTAGCTCGGGCACGGGAAACGAGGTACGTTCCGTATTCCAAGTGACGGAACGTGTCCCAATTCCCCAGTCACCGACACTCCGGATCATCCATGAGGGAGTTAGGTCTTGTTGTGTTTTCATGTGCATTCATCTCATATTGAGTTGTGCAATTTGGCTCCTCAGCCATCATGCATCGATATGCGTGATTGGTGGCACGAGGATCGAGACAAGCATACATTTGTGAAAATACATTGCTATGCCCCTTTCCTGCTCTCTGTTGCAGCAAAACAAGAACCAGCAGCCTTCCGAAGCTTGGCGCGCATTCCAAGAATAATTGCAAACAGAGGCTAATCAGGGCATCGCCGTGGATTTCCGCGCAAAGGCAACCCGAACATGCATCATGCATCACCCGGAGCGGAATCAAGGCAGTCCCTGGCTTGCATGCCAGTTTTACAGCTTTCTTAGTTAATTTGTTAATTAATTAGGAATTTGTATATATTTGGACTGTAATATTTATTTGGACTGTCCTATTCTTTTATTCGGGACTGTATATTTATTTGGACCCTCTGCGCGAGGGCATAATTGTAATAAGTGTGCGTGTGTGTGATGTATGTCTTCCAACCCCACGTCTTTCTTCCCTTTTATTTACCTGCTTATGATGGTTAGATTAGGGCATGTTTCAATTAGCATACAGTATGATAGCATGTTTGCATTCATTCATCTGTTTTGCATACACCGGGCTCGGCGCATCATACTAACTGCATTTGTATTTCAATTCCAAGTTGAATACATGTTAGCTGTAGCATTCCATATGCCATGTTTAGAATAGCCGAGCCTGCTATAGTTTGCATTTTTGTATGTATTGCATTAGGCATTTCTGTATACTTAGGATCATGCATGATTTCTAATGTAGTTTCTGTTTTGGCTTGGAGTACTCGGTGAGTTTTTATGCTTTAGCATCCTTGCATGTGTGTGAGTGACTGCCATGAATAGCATGCTTACCATGAGGCTATATGCTTATGTGATATAACTGCCTGAATGCCTGTGGGTGAAGGTTGGGTTATTTGAATTGGAACAATGCGTTGATTGTTTGTTTTAAGCCCACTAGATAGTGGCAAAATCATGTTTTCTAAGCCCACCCGAGGGTGGCAAAATCTGCATTTTAAGCCTACTTGCGAGTAGCAAACCATCTTTCAAAAACAAACATGAAATGTTTTGTTCCAATTCAGGCGATCTGGTCTATACTTGTATGCTGTGCGCATCACATAGTAAATCTAGGCTAATAACTGGAATAAGAATACACAATGTTTTCAAAACTAGATATCATGGTTAGTAGAGGCCGATCTTTGATCGGGCGAGCGGGGGTGCTCACGAAGTGACCTTCCCCAATCGTACCCAAGTTCCCGAGCCGAGGCAACTTTGGTGATGATGGACACGTGGCCTTAGGCAAACGAGTCAGGGTTTCCTAAATTTTCCAAAATAAAATATTTAGGTGGCGACTCTGTATCTGGCAAAGCAGTCCATGTTTGGCACTTCTTTCAAAAATCTGTTTTCTCAAAAACGATTTGCCGGATTTGGACTCTTTGGTTTAAGATTTAGAACCGTGACAATCGAGTCCTTGAACTGTAGTGAGCCCAAATGAACCGAACGGGACTTAACCCTCCCGGGGCGTTCGGGGACGTCTACAAGCATAGCGCCTATTCTGACGACCAGTACTAAAAGGAGTGCAACTGTCGTATTTCTGACTTTTAAGGTTTTGTCTGATTCATTAGCCGAGAGGAATGCATCAACCAAACATGCCGACCGAAATGGCCTTACTCGGATGTTTGGGAGGCAATTGTGGGGGCCGAGTTTGAGATGCCGTATACAAATAGGAGCCACATATAAGTCGGCTCATAATGGCTTTACTATCGGGATAAGATTGCCGAGAAGATAAGTGAACTAGGTCAACCGTGGCCGAATAGAACTAGATTGCGGCCGAATAGGCCATAAATTCTACCAAATGACTGGAGGTCCAGCTGTCAGGGCGGGGTGTCCATAATAAGGAAGTGGGCCTCAGAAGAGTAACATAAAAAAGGAGGAGCATCAGCCGTAAGAGAGGTATGTGAGAAAAAGATAACTTGAGATATAAGAAATACTTGAGTGAATACTAACTTGCCCGCCGGAGTGCTAATTCCGGCACCCCCGACCAGATTATTCATTTCCATTTCAGGTACAAACTCGAGGATCAAGAGAGTCTGCTTGGGCCAAAAGGTATTTCCAAACCACATCTCCACAATAGAGAATACATTTATGTTGATTAATATGTAGAGAATACATGAACGTTGATATTTTTATATTATCTTTTGGAAGATGTATTATGATGTTACATTTATAAGAGATGTGGAAATTTGATCACAATGGGAGATTGTGTCTTGGAATTGAAAATTGGAATTACATTAATGCATTGTTGCTTTTTGCATTGTCATTCCATTTAATCTTTGTTACAATTGATTTCGAATCTTGCATGGGAAAATTATTGCCTTGAGTAAGGAATTGTTTTGTGGAACAAGATCATTTTGATTTGTTTTTGGGATAAATAGGTTGGTAAGTTTGGCTAAGGAGAGTAGTTGGTATTGGTTAAGTTGGCCTGAGTGTCCATGGTAAAAGATAGAAAACATGCACAAATGAGGTACCACATGCCTTCCGGTTAGCAACCGGTAAAGTGGCGATTGGTAGTGATTGATATGCCTACTTGCAGTCACCAACCTAAGGATTACCTGAGTCATATTTGCCACCCCTTGAACTACATTGACGTTGTTGAATTGTTGTGTTTTCAAATTGTGTTGAGCATAGGTTTTTCAAAAAAGATAGAGATATATGTTTTTGAGCATGACATGGTATATGCATTCATCTCAGGAGACTGTATAAAATGTATATACTTTGTTATGATCTTTCTACTGGGTTTTGTGCTCACCCTATCGGATTTTGTGTAGGAATAGATGTGGTGATTTTGCCGAGTTAAAGACGTGCAATGTTTTTTTGAGGGCACAAGGTTCTTTTCTTTTGTTATAATTATTGTTGATAAACCAAGGGTTTTACATGTGTGGATTTGATGACCATTTTTGTGTAACCAGGCATAAGCCTTTGAATTTGTAGCCCTTGAGGGCATTGAATTGCAATTGTCGTGTTGTGCTACATGCTATAGATTCATATTCTAGTACTGTTAAATGTATAATTGCATGTGAAAAACCTTTTGTAAATCTCTAGAGTATAATAAATACAAATGTTAGAGATTTGATGATGACGTATATGATGAGGCCTTATATTCCTTATATATTAAGCAATGGAAGTTATTCATTGGGAAATAAGAATCATGTTGTTGGAAGATGATGTGCCTATTTGTGTTAATTTCCTTGGGGCATTTCAACTTGGTATTAGAGCTACCAGGTTTGAATACTTGGGGCTTACGAGAAATAGTCATTTTTCCACAATGGGTTCATTTCGCTAAAATAGAAGATGTTTCATATTTGAGATGTTTTGTGATAGCGTGTTTATATGACTAGATAGGTATGGGATTGAACTTTTAGGATGTTGTTTGTGCCTATTAAGTTCATTGAGGTCTTATTAGAAGGGCACTTGATAAATGCTCATTATAATAAGAATTCTCGGTATTTCGTGGGACAAATTTCATCATAAAGGAGTAATCCGTATGTGTTTTTGTGATTAAGTGCTTGTGTGGAGTGAAATTATGTGTTTACATGGAATGGAAATCTATAAGATTGTTGTAATGGAATGTGTGAAGTAAGTGTGAGCACATATGCGATTGTGTGCTAAATTGTTATTCTTATCCTTATTTAGGATGTATGGAAGACATCAGGCATATGGTGGTAAAGGTGGGAGGTATGGTAGGCCTTACCAACATGTTTGTGAAGTACTGGTCTATGAGGTTTCAGTGCAAGAAGAAGGGTTCGGCCAAGCTAATGTGGCCGAGCAAGCAGGCCAAGCTAACATAGCAGAGCAAATGGGACAAGCGAGAGTCCTAGAGCAAGCGGATCAATCCGATATGGGTGCCCTAGCCTAAGAAATGGCGCGGGCTTTAGGTTAGTCAATGAACATCTTGAGGGCGGAGAACCAAGCCCGAGACAATGCCGTGCAGTCAAGGACGGGCTTTCTTACTCAAGAGTTCTTGTGGGCCAAGCCGGATGAGTTTCATGGTGGCTCGGAGCCGAAGAAGGCGGGTAAGTGGCTTAAGAAAACAGTGAAGACATTTGAGATGCTTCACATGGATGATAGTGAACTAAGGGCGACTCTGGCGAGTTACTACCTCAAAGGGGATGCGGGCCAATGGTGGATGTATGCCAAAAATAGAGTGGGGCCGATATGGGAAGCTTTTGTCATCGCTTTCTGAGACAAATACCTACCTCCTATAGCTAGGGAGAGACTAAGGCAAGAATTTCAAAACCTCAAACAACTAAATTTGTCTGTGGCCGAGTTTGAAGCGGCCTTCACTAGTTTGTCCCGGTTTGCACCAGAGTTGGTGGCAATGGAAGAACGTCGTTGCATCAAATTTGAGAAAAGATTGAGAACCAAAATTTATTCAAGGTTGCCAGAAACATGATCCGGAACTATGACTGTCTTGTGGAGGCGGCAAGACATATGGAGATTATAGTGTAGACCAAAAAGAAAAGACTTCAAGGTTCGAGGTCTAGGGGTCAAGAGTCTTAGAGATACTTTAGGCCTAGCAAGAAGCATAGAGGCTCTGTTTCTTCCCAGTCCCAATCACAACAGACTTGATCTACTTTTCCATTGCCAAGTGTTAGCCCGATGAGGAATGCTCAGGGCGGCTTTACTTGTTTCAAGTGTGGCCAATAGGGTCACAAGGCTAGTGCCTGCCCATAGAAAGGAGGAGGGCAACAAATGTTACCACTACCACCACCACCTAATCGATTTTAAAGTCAATCCCAGAGTAGGGGATAAGGATCAACATATTTTCAGTGTGGTCAATTAGGGCATTTGAGAAGAGCTTGCCTGCAGTTGGGAGGCACATCTGGCACATTAGGGTCGAGGAAGACTTAGAGCCATCAGCAGGCTCATTTAGTCCAGACCTCACGAGATAATTAGGGAGCCACCTCGACTCAATTAGTGCAATAGGCCTATGCTCCAAGGGATGAGCAGGTTGATCAAAGGCCACAGGGGCAGGTGTATGCTATTACAGCGCTGGAACAATGCCAGGATCCTCTGTTGTGAGATGTAATTTTGTTATGTTCAATTCTTTGGCTAGTGTGTTGATTGTTACGGGTGCATCACATTCATTTATATCTTCTTCTTTTGCTTCTACATTGGGGTTAGAGATTGATTAGTTGGACTCTTCCTTGTGGGTTGAGTCATCGGTTGGGGGTAGAGTGGCATTGGGCTGAGTGTGCCGCAGTTGCGAGATTGAGATGCACACTTTTGACCTTATTTTAGGTATGGATTGATTGACACACTTCGGGGTTACTATAGATTGTCAAAGTCACCGAGTTTCCGTATGCCCACCTATTGGGGATTGTTTCTATTTTCCGTGTGATCAGGGTGATAGATCGTTTCCACCGTTGTTTGACTTTAAGAGTCGGAGAGGGCTTAGTTTTCTCTTTGCCATTTCCTTGGCCAATGATGGTAGCATGGTTCGGACTCATTTACTAAGGGCAGTTTGTGAATACCCTGATGTTTTCCCTGAAGATCTTACTGGGTTGTCTCCATATCGGGAGATAAAATTCTCCATTGACTTAGTGCTTGGCATGACGCCAATTTCCATGGCGCCATATAAATTTACACTCGCTGAGTTACATGAGTTGAAGATCTAACTCCAAGAACTTTTAGACAAGGGTTTCATTCGCTCTAGTACATCACTTTGGGGAGTGCCGGCTCTCTTTGTGAAGAAGAAGGATGGGTCATTGTGGTTATGTATTGATTACTGCAAATTGAATCGAGTAACTGTTAAGAACAAGTATCCTCTACCAAAAATAGATGACTTATTTGACTAACTTAAAGGGTTTCGTTGCTTTTTGAAGATGGACTTGAGATCAGGGTATCATCAGTTGAGAGTTAGGGAGGAGGATATCCAGAAAATGGCTTTTCGTATGCGTTATGGCCACTATGAGTTCCTAGTAATGCATTTCGGTTTAACCAATGCTTTTGCTTCCTTTATGGACTTGATGAATCGAGTCTTCCGTGAATTCTTAAACCGTTTCGTAGTTGTCTTTGTGGACAATATCTTGATTTATTCAACCTCCGAGAAGGAACATGAGGAACACTTGCGGATAGTGCTTGACTTGCTTAGGATGCACCAATTGTATGCTAAATTCTAGAAATACGAGTTTTGGTTGACTAAAGTGAAATTTTTTGGGGCATGTTGTGTCGGAAGAATGAGTAATTGTAGATTCTTGTAAGATAGATGTCGTGCAAGATTGGGGACAACCTAAAAATGCTTTTGAAATTCAGAGTTTCCTAGGGTTAGCCGGGTATTATCGTCGTTTCGTAAGGGATTTCTCTAGGCTAGCCGCACCATTGACCAGGTTGACAAGGAAGGGTGTCAAATTTGTATGGAACGAGACTTGTGAGAAGTCATTTCAAGAACTTAAGACTAGGTTGACCACCACACCGGTTTTGATAATTTCAAAAAGGGGCCTGGGTTATATCGTTTATTATGATGCATTCCAAGATGGTCTTAGTTGTGTATTGATGCAAGAAGGGAAGGTTGTGGCTTATAGTTCACGACAATTGAAAACTCATGAGAAGAACTACCCATCCATGACTTAGAATTAGAGGTAATAATTTTTGCTTTGAAAATTTGGAGGCATTATTTGTATGGTGAGAAGTTTGATGTTTTCTCCAATCATAAGAGTCTAAGATACTTGTTTTCCTAAAAAGATTGAATTTACGCCAACAGAATTTATGGAGGATTATGACTTTAAGTTGCATTATCATCCAAGGAAGGCCAATGTAGCGATTGATGCCTAGAGTCAGAAATCTGTGAGTAGTGTGGCAAGTGTGGCCATTCGAGAATGGAATATGCTAGGTGATATCGGTAAGTTTGATTTACATCTAGGCGAGTTTAGTGAGGATGCTACCTTATTTACTTTAATTGCTACACCCACCTTGATTAGCATAGTCATAGAGGCACAACAGGGTGACCGTGAGGTAGAGACAATCCATGGCAAGATCTCTAACGGGAAGGAAGAGAATGGTTTGAACATCCACTCAGATTTGAGTGTGAGGTATCTAGATCGCTTGTTTCTGTCAGAATCTTGTAGAGATAAGGTGCTCCAAGAATTTCAGCACTCACACCTTGCGGTACATACGGGAGGCACTAAAATATATAATGATCTTAGTCGTTAGTTTTGGTGGAGGGTTATGAAACGAGACATTACCTTATTTGTTTCAAATTGCCTTACTTGCCAGCAAGTGAAGGCCGAGCACCAAAAGCCAACAGGCTTGCTACAACCCTTACCTATAGCCGAGTGGAAATGGGAGCGTGTTACCATGGATTTTGTAGTTGGACTGCCTAGAACACAATGGGGCAATAATACCGTTTGGGTGATTATTGATAGGTTGACTGAGTCTATGCACTTTATTCCGATGCGCACCAGCAACTCAATTGATTAGTTGGCAAAGTTGTACATTAGAGAGATAGTTCAATTTCATGGGGTCCTTGTGACCATTGTTTCGAATAGAGATCCTCGTTTCATTACCCGGTTGTGGCAAAGCCTTCAAGAGGCATTGGGAACTAAGTTGACCCTTAGCACCACTTATCATCCTCAAACTGATGGGCAGTTAGAGCGCACTATTCAAATTTTGGAGGACATACTTAGAGCTTGCGTCCTTGATTTCAAGGGGTCTTGGGAGAGACACCTACCGTTGATTGAGTTCGCCATAACAATAGTTATCAAGCAAGTATTGTGATGGCATCATTTTAGGCCTTGTATGGCCGACCTTGTAGATCATCAGTTTGTTGGGCCGAAGTGGGTGATGCACCAATGTTGGGCCTAGAGATTGTTAGAGAGATGACCGAGAAAGTTTCTCTCATTCGAAAGAAGTTAGCTACGGCTCAAAGCCGACAAAAGAGTTATGCCGATAATAGAAGGCGACCTCTATCCTTTGAGGTTGGTGCCAAGATGGGGTTTGATGAGATTTGGTAAGAGTGGGAAGTTGTCTCCAAGGTTTATTGGACTTTTCGAGATTTTAGAATTGATTGGGGATGTGTCATACCATTTGGCCTTACCGCCACAGCTTTTAGGGGTTCACAACGTGTTCCATGTATCTATGCTTAGGAAGTACGAACCCGACCCTTCACATGTACTTGATTAGGTTGACTTGGAGGTGGATGAGGATGACTCATACGAAAAGCGAACGGTTCAAATTTTAGATGTCCGAGAACAAGTGTTGAGGGGCAAGACTATAGCATCAGTGAAGGTGTTGTGGAGACACCATGGGGTTAAGGAAGCAACTTCGGAATAGGAGGTGGAAGTCCACTCCAAGTATCTTGATTTATTTGAGAACGCTTGGCTTGTTCTAGATTGTAATTTCCTTTTGTGTTTGAGAATTAATCATTGAAATCATTAACCATTTGTTGTTATGATGGTTGTTCTCTTTTTTTGCATAAGAACTATTATAAAGTTATCATAATTGTTGTTAAACTTATGCTTATAATTATCGTATTAGTGATTGTTGGTATTGTGGCCCTGGCCCATGGGAAATTTTGGTGACGGTAGTGGAATGTTGTTGAGATTGAGATATCCATGCTTTTATTGAATTGTTGTTATTATGGATTAATTATTGTCTTTAGTGTTGTCGTTATCTTTGGGAGCCCTTCTATTGTTGAAATGTCTTTGTTCATTGCAAGTTGTTGGGGAGAGGGATGACTAAATTTCAAGGGCGAAATTTTCTAAGCGGGGAAAGTAATGATGTCTCGGGGTCTTGGACTTGATCAACATTGCGTAGTAAGATAGTTTGTTTTACTTTCGACGTTTTAATTATCATATTGTGTCATTGAGATTTCTTTTCTTCTCTTACATAACCTCTCTTAACATTTCCAGGTTAAAAATTCTAAGTTTTGGACTTTGGAACTAGCTTTGGGTTGCAAAATCAATTTTTGGCTTTCTGGGCAAAACTGCTCACGCGGATTTGGCAACTGCTTGAGAGAAATCACACAAGGGTTTTCTGGGCAGAAATTGCTCGTGCGGATTTTGGGGCTTGCTTGAGTGGATTTTGGTGAAAAGTCCTGGGTTTTCTTTGGAGCAAATTGCCCGGATTCCGCTTGTACCAAATTTGAACTGCTCGTGCAGATTTTGGCACGTCTGTCTCACATTTTGTGCTCTTTTCCTTAAAACTAATGCCAAAAACGTGTTTGAGACACTTTTTCACTTCTCTCTCTCTCTCTCTCTCTCTCTCTCTCTCTATATATATATATATTCATCTTTTCTCTTCATTCTCTCTACAAACACACCCAAATCCAAACTTCTCTCTACGATTTAGCAAAAAATCTTCAAGAATTTGATAAGTCTTTTTACATCAAATCAAAGAGGGCGACGAGGGCTACGTTTGCACCGATTGAATTGAGTTTTCTTCAATGTTGAATTTTAGGATTTTCATTTCCTTCATTTTCTAAGCTTGAGGTAGGGACATTCTTAGAGTTATATATATGTATTTGCAAGCCTATGCTTGTTTGGAGTATTTCTTACATGTTGAACCATGGTTTTGGGTTGATGAACCCTAGATGATATTAAAAGTGGATTTTTTTTTTCTATATTTCCCAAAACTTTTGAGAGTATGAGCTATGTTCTTAAGTGTGGGTGTTGTTTTGGAAAAAATCTTTTCAAAAATAGAACAAAAACCTAATTTTGGTGAAAACCTTAGAATTTGGAGATTTTAGGAAAATGTTGAGATGTTGAGAAATTCATATTTGATAAATTGTTATGTAAATAAATAATGGAGAAATTTCTATAGTTGTATCAAATGAGAGATTTCATGGAGAAATGAAATTTTTTGATTTTGAAGCTTTATGAATAGCTATTTGTTGGTTTGTCTTGGAAAGACCAAGTCTACAAATGATGATTAATATGTAGAGAATACAACTATGTTGATATTGTTATATTATCTCTTGGAAGATGTATTGTGATGTTACATTGATAAGAGATGTGGAAATTTGATCACAATGGGAGATTGTGTGGTGGAATTGAAAAATGGAATTCTATTAATGCATTGTTGCATTGCATTGTCATTCCATTTAATCTTTGTTACAATTGATTTCGAATCTTGCATTGGAAAACTATTTCCTTGAGTAAGGAATTGTTTTGTGGAACAAGATCATTTTGATTTGTTTTTATGGTAAATACGTTGGTAAGTTCGACTAGGGGGTGTGGTTGGTATTGGTTAAGTTGACTTGAGTGTCCATGGTGAAAGACCAAAAACACGCGCGGAGGAGGTACCACGTGCCTTCTAGTTAACAACTGGTAAAGTGGCGATTGGTAGTGCTTGATATGTCTACTTGTAGACACCAACATAGGGATTACCTGAGTCGTATTTACTACCCCTTGAACTACATTGATGTTGTTGAATTATTGTTTTTTCAAATTGCATTGAGCACAAGATTTTCATAAAAAGATAGAGATATATGTTTTTGAGCATGACATGACATATGCATTCATCTCGGGAGACTGTATAAAATGTATATACTTTGATAAGATCTTCCTACTGGGCTTTGTGATCACCCTATCGGATTTTGTGCATAAAAAGATGTGGTGATTCCGCTGAGTTAAAGGCATGGAATGTATTTTTAAGGGCACAAGACTCTTTTCTTCTGTTGTAATTATTGTTGACAAGCCAAAGGCTTTACATGTATGGGTTTGATAACCATTTTTGTGTAACCGAGCATAAACCTTATAATTTGAGGGCATTGAATTGCAATTGTCATGTTGTGCTACATGCTATAGATTCATATTCTAGTACTGTTGAATGTATAATTGCATGTGAAAAACCATCTGTAAATCTCTAGAGTATAATGAATACAACTGTTAGAGTTTTGATGATGATGTATATGATGTGGCCTTATATTCGTTATATATTAAGCAATGAAAGTTATTCATTGGGAAATAAGAATCATGCTGTTGGAAGATGATGAGCCTATTTGTGTTAATTTCCTTGAGGCATTTCATTAAGTGATATCAATTATGGTTATCAAACGGACTTAATTAATTATCACTTAATCAATTCAGTTTTAAGTGCTGAATCATATTATCAAACATCCCTTACACATTATTAGTTATATAAATTAGATTTAAAAATAGACTTGTATTACATTTTACTTATAATTAAAAATTGACTACGAATTTTCTATTATCACATTCTTACAAAAGTCGTGTATGTAGATTGAACTAAAAGGAGGTAGATTTTCTCTAGTTCAAGGTTTGTCATGGATTTCGTTTCCATAATTTGAATTTATCATTTTTAGGACACATCATGTATTTCATTCATAAAACAAAATTAATTATAACCTATTCAATTTATAATATTTGTCACAAAAAAATGAATACTTTATTTTTGAAAACACAGTTGTTATTCATTCTTTTTGGTAATAAATGTTATAAAATCAATAAGTTACGATTATCATATCAATATAATTTTTTGTGTTGAAAAAATGCAAGAAATGTATGACAAAATAAACAATTTAGATTATCGAAATAGAATCCGTGGTGAGCTCCACAGGCTCAAATTGGAGGGAATCCTCTTCCATATTAAGGAAATATTCATTTTCATAAGTATAAAAGTGACTTACCATGTATAAATTTATATCATACATAATTCAAATATTAGGTGTTTTTTTGAATGCATAACATTTTTGCTCATAGGTATCTTTAATTAGGATTAGGCCTAAGTTTACGACACACTAAATCAAACCATACAATGGAGTCATTTATATATTCTCACACACAGTAACTTCAGCTTTGCTAGTGTTTTATTTATCATTGTTTAAAATGCCTGAAGGGGTTGCTAAAGAGTTGGAGAAGCTTCAAGGTAATTTCTTATGGGGTGGTTCTGATTTGAAAAGGAAAATTCATATGATAAAATGGAAGGAAATGTCAAAAAGAATGGACCAAGGTGGTTTGGGCATTAGAAACTTGAGGGATGTAAATAAATGCTTACTAATTAAGTGGTGGTGGAGGTTTGGTAGTGAAAAGGATGCTTTGTGGAAAAGGGTCATTTGTAGTAGATATAAGTTGAAGGTGGCTAGTTGGATTCCATCTTTAAATCCATCCAATGGGTACTCAGCAGTTTGGAATGGAATTATCTCGGTTGCGAAGCAGAGCAGTAGCTTAAAGGAGTTTTATTTGCATAACTTCCAATTGAAAGTAGGGGATGTGGTGAGGATCAGATTTTGGTCAAATGCTTGGTGTCAATCTGCGTGTTTGCAAGATGAATTCCCAACTTTGTATAGGTTGTCTCTGGAAAAAAAAAAAAAAATGGAGTCCTTGAGAGTCTTGGTTGATAAGAAGACCATAGCAGGTGCTTGGTCTTTTGATTTTAGAAGAGAGCTATATGAATAGGAGGTGCTAGAATTGGTTAGGCTCACTAATTTCCTGGTGGCAGCCCCTGCTATATGTGTTGAGTGTGTAGATCAACCAGTTTGGTCAGCTTCATCTCTTGGGGTCCTAAAAGTAGCAGATTTGTATAAGTTTGTTGTGGATAATGCTGGTGCCACCCTGAGTATAACTAAATTATTATGGCTCAAATATGTCTCTCCTAAGGTGCAGGTGTTTGGTTGGTTTGCTTGGAAAATGAGAATCAAGACCAGGGAGTTTTTACAAAAGATGGGTGTGATCAGTCAAAATGACCCCACAGTCTGTGTGTTTTGTAACAGTGAAAGTGAATCAATGAACCATGTCTTAATTTGGTGTCCATTTGTGTGGAAGATCTGGGTTGAAATGCTAAAGTGGTGGGATGTCCAAACTGCTTTGCCATGTTCTGTGGAGAGTCTTCTCCTGTGGTGGGCAGGGGGAAAGTTAAAGAAGAAAGAAAGGATGATTTGGAAGGCAATTCCATTGGCAGTGATGTGGTCAATCTGGAGATGCAGGAATGATTGTGTTTTCAGAGCAACTCTCCCAAATTTAGAGGATCTCTGTGACTTAATTAAGTATAGGATTGCTTTTTGAGTAAATCCATACCTCAGAGATTTTCACTTTTCTATGCAGGATTTTAGTACTAATCTGAGGCAAATTAGGAGGTGCTTGGGAGGGTCTGTTGCTGTTAGGTAGTGGTAGTAGCTCTAAATCTGTGTGCTGTTGAATATCTGCAACAAGTGTACTGATGTGTGGACTGAAGTTCTGTGTGTTGAAATTCTGAAGGGTGTTTGATGTAGTGTGAAGCTCTGCATCTGTGTAGTGTAGTTCTACTGTTATAAGGTATGGTGGTGGTTTCTGATCTAAGGACAGAGGTGTAGTCATTTGGTTCCAGGGGAGTTGTGTCAAGTGATGTGTAGTCTGGGTTCTTGGAGACTTCATTCAGCTTTGCATCTGTGCTGAGTTTTGGTGATAATGTTGGTGCAAATTTGAAGCATATCTGTTGTGGATTCAGGGGACAGGTGCCACATATTGTGTAGTCTGCTAGCTCTGGGGACTGATCTGCAAATGTTGTGTAGTCTGATGCCTAGCTTTGGTGACTGATCTGATTTTGCTCTGTTTCTCTTCTCTGCAGTTTGGGTGTAGCTCTGTTGGCCTGCTATATTATTAGCTATGGATGCCTTTGTTTTTCCTGTTCTTTTGTCTTGTTTGTTGGTTTCTCACCAACTGGCGCTTGGAGCTTCTGATAGCTCCAAGCTCCTCTTTATTGATGTTCTGTATCTTTTTTTGGTTACTTTCATCAATAAAGATTTTCTTTGTTGATCAAAAAATATATATATATAATTAATATTCACCCATTTTCGCTTAACTTTTTTGCTTAATACTTTTACCAATTTTACATGTAGTCAATACTCAAAAACATATGGGTGATCAAATATATAACGTCCGGGAAAAGTACGCAAACATATGGGTGATCAAATATATCACGTCCGGGAAAAGTACGCAAATATATATGGTAGCGTTTGGTAGAGTTTTGTAAATGTGATTTGAGAGTATGAGTTGTATTTTGAGTTTGTGTGTTGTGGAATTATGATTTGAGCGTAGAAAATTTGTTTGGTAAAGAGTTTTGAAAATAGTTTTGATTTGAGTAGGGAATTGTTGATGTGACATTTGATATGTGATACAAAAATTTACAACTCATAACTAAACATACAACTCAAAATTATTTTAAAGTACATAAAAAATTTTAAAAATTTCAGCAAATGTTTTTTTCGATTATTTAAAAAAAAAAATTCACTATTCCGGTCAACCGGCCGGACGTCCCGTCAGGCAAAATTTTCCAAAAAAAAAAAGAAAAACGCGTCTGTCAAACCAGAAAACCGCAGGTGTTTTGTGCAGAGTTTTGGAATTATCGTTTGAGAATACTAATCAAACACCATACTTGAATTAAGGTGTGAAATCATGATTTGAATTCACAACCAAACAGATATATCTTTTGTATTTTCAAGCAAAAAATTCCAATTATATATTTGTCTTTTTGCATTTTCATGATAAAATTTCCAGTTGCTTAACTTACTTACAAAAAAATCTTCATCAATTTTAAGTATAGTCAACAGACAGACACCTTTGAGTTATCAAATATAGTCAATATTCACCCATTTTTGCTTAAGTGTTTTGCTTAATATTTTTACCAATTTTATGTGTAGTCAATAGTCAAAAACCTATGAGTGATCAAAAATATAACGTCCAGGAAAAGGTCCCAAATATATGTATCTTTTGTGTTTTCATGAAAAAAATTCCAATTATATATTTGTCTTTTTGCATTTTCATGATAAACTTTCCAGTTACAGAAAAATCTTCATCAATTTTAATTCAAGTCAATAAACAGACACCTCTAAGTTATCAAATATAGTCAATATTCACCCATTTGTGCTTATCGTTTTTGCTTAATATTTTTACCAATTTTATGTGTAGTCAATAGTCAGAAACCTATGAGTGATCAAATATATAACAACTAGGAAAAGTACCCAAACACATATATCTTTTGTATTTTTATGAAAAAAATTCCAATTATATATTTGTCTTTTGCATTTTCATGATAAAATTTCCAGTTGCTTAACTTATTTACACTACAAGAAAACTGGGTATATGAGACGGAATTATTTGCGACGGCACACTTGCCGTCTCAAAAAGTCACTTTTTGCGACGGCAGAAAATGCCGTCTCAAAAAAGCAGAGTATTTGCGACGGCACCATTTGCCGTCTCAAAAAAGCAGAGCATTTGCGACGGCAATATTTGCCGTCTCAAAATATGAGAGTATTTGCGACGGTATTTTCTGCCGTCGCAAATACTCTCATTTTTTGAGACGGCAAATGGTGCCGTCGCAAATACTCTGCTTTTTTGAGACGACATTTTCTGCCGTCGCAAAAAGTGGCTTTCGTGTTTTTTTTTTAGTAAATATTTTTAAAATTTTAAATATTTTTTTTAGATATACCTTACTTAGATGTATCTAAAAAATAAAAAATTTATGAAAAAATATTTTTAAAAATTAATAAATACATAAAAATACAAAAAAAATTGTATTGAATTATTGTATTTTTTTGTATTTTTGGTATTTAGTGAATTTTTAAAAGATTTTGTTTACAATTTTTTTAATTTGTAGGTGTATTTATGTTAGATGTGTCTAAAAATTTTAAAAAATACTTAAAATATTAAAAAAATTCAGTAAAAACAATATAACACGGAAAACAATAAAGTATAATTTTCTCAAAAGAGTTTTTGGAAAACTCTAGCCTAGCATAGTGATTGTGGTTTTGAGATAACTTCATATATATACAGTCACAAAATGGTTTGAATAAATTCAACGGTATTTTTCTGTCGCAAAAAAAATTTAAAAAAAACAATGTCGTCTTACTCTTTTGATATAACATTTCTCTTTTCATTCATTTTTTCATCTTCCTGTCTCTCTGTTTCTATCTCTCTCTCTTCTCTTTATCTATTTCACTCATCACTTTTCTTTCTCTGTTTGTCTGTTTCTCTCTGTCTCTCTCGCTCATCTCTCTTCTCTCTATCTCTCTCATTTTATTTTCTCTCTCTCTCTCTCTTATCTTTCTACCTCTCTCTATCTCTCTCGCCCATTTCTCTTTTCTCACCGTCTCTCTCTTTTTCTGTGTCTCTCTCTCGCTCATCTATTTTCGCTCTATTTCTCTCTTTTTTTGTCTATCTCTCGCTTATCTCTTATTTCTCTCTCTTTTTCTATCTCTCCCTCTATCTCTCTCTCTCTTTCTCTCTCTATCTCTTTTTCTGTCTATCTCTCTCTCTCTGTCTCTCTCTCACTCATCACTCTTCTCTCTCTCTCTACTTGTCTATTTGTCTATTTATCCATCACTATGTTCGGCTTGCTCACTCTCTTACTCACATCTTCTCTATTTATCGAGCTCTTTCTCGATTTATCGATCCACTATAAGAAAATACACTTTTAGCAACCACTTTGTCTCTCTCTCTCTCGCTCATCACTCTATCTCTGTCTCTCTCTCTATCTCTTCTTTATCTATCTCTCACAAAATTAAAATATTTTTAAAATATTTAAATATTTAAAATATTTAAAAAATTGATTTGAATTAAGCTTTGAAAAGAGTTTTGAATTATGTGTTTGGTTATGAGTTTCGAAAAGTAATGATTATATTTTAAATTGAGTTTTGAAAAATGGATGTAGAATTATGATTTGAAAGCTCAAAACAAACACCATACTTAAATCAATGGGTGGAACTATGACCACTACCACTACCACGCTCTCTGTTTTTTTTTTTTTTTTCTATGTCTCTCTCGTTAATCTCTTTTCACTTTCTTTCTCTATCTTTTAGTTTATCTCTTGTTCATATCTTATTTCTCTCTCTTTTTCTGTCTATCTCTCTCTCTATCTCTTTCTCTCTCCGTCTCTCTCTCTCACTCATCACTCTTCTCTCTGTCTGTCTACCTATCTGTCTGTCTGTCTCTCTCTCTCTCTCCCCCACTGTGTTCACCTTGCTCACTCTTTCCCTCATCTCTTCTTTATTTATTGAGCTCCATTTCGATTTATCGATCACTACAAGAAAATGCACTTTTAGCGACCACTTTGTCTCTTTCTCGCTTATCACTCTGTCTCTTTCTCTGTCTCTCTATCTCTTTTCTCTATTCGTCTCTCACTCATCTCTCTCTCTCACCATCCATCTTCCCTACCACATTTACCACTACTGCAAATGCCATTCAACTACCACCATTCTTCTCTTTCTCTCTTTCATTCATCACTCTTCTTTCTCTGTCTGTTTGTCTATCTGTCTGTGTGTCTTTCGTTCATCTTTCTTCTCTCTATCTCTCTCATTTGTCTTCTCTCTCTGTCTCTCTCTCGCTCATCTCTCTTATCTCTTTGCTCTCTCTTCTCTTTGCTCTCTCCGTCTCTCTCGCTTATCTCTCTTTTCTCTCTCTCTCTGTCTCTATCGCTCATCTCTTTTCTCTCTATCTTTATTTTTCTATTCTCTCTATCGTTCTTCTTTTTTCGCTCTCTTTCTCTCTTTTTTTGTATCACTCATCTCTTGTTTCTCTCTCTTTTTCTGTCTCTCTTTCTATCTCTATCTCTTTCTCTCTTTGTCTGTTTGTTTCTCTCTCTCTCTCCGTCTCTCTCTCTCACTCATCACTCTTAATAGAAAAATATTTTTTATTAAAATATTATCCTTACTTCTACCAAATAAATAATAATAATAATAATAATTTTTCATTCATTAAATATTTATTTATGATGAAAATGAAAATTATTATTTATTTTTTTTATTATTTAAATATTAATTTATGATGAAAATTATTATTATTATTATTATTTTTCCCCAATCCCGCCGCTCGGTTCCCCCCTTTTTTTCCATTCCCGCGCCCCCAAAAATCCCCAATCTCTTAGAACCAAAATCCCTAATTTCTACCAAATATCTCTCTCTCTCTCTCTCTCTCTCTCTCTCTCTCTCTCTCTCGCGACTGTGAATGAAGGAATCCGCCGCTCGATCCCTCTCTCTCTCTCTCACATTTCAATCTCTCTATCTCAATCTTCTTTCATCTTTTGTCTCTTGATTTCGATCTCAATCTGTCACGCAATCACGATCGATTTCAAGACCTTGTGTTCTCTTAATCGATTGATCCTCAATCTCTCACTTTCGGCGTGAATCAGCCTCCGGCATAAAGAAGACAGTGGCGTGAATCACTCTCTGGCGTCTCAGCTCTTCAGTGTCGATCTCCTCTTCGGCGTTGATCTCCTTGAATAACATCTCATATGATCTAAGGTAATTCGAACTAAGTGATTTTTTTTTTTTTTTTTTACAAAATCAGTTAATAGACTAAGGTTTCTTAATCTGAGAATATGATGAATAAATTTTTGACTCTCTTTTTTATTTATGTTATTTCCGTCTTGTTGAAGATAAAGGGGGCCAAAATTGGATTTCCATAGATAAGGATAAATTCAAGTTTCCTGGAGGTGGTACGCAGTTCATACACGGGGCAGATCAGTATTTGGATCAGATTTCAGAGGTTGTTAAGTTATAACTTTACCACTTGGATGATAGTAAAATTAATATATCGTGATGGTATGCTATTCTCTCTCATAATTTAATTTATTATCTTTGTTGGGTAGAAAATGATTTAGTGAACAACTAATTAGGCCTCTGTTTGTTTATCTTTGTTGGAAATCTGTTATCTGGAAATAGTAGTAGATATTATATGGGAAAATTGTTGATGTTCATTTGTGGGACATATTCTTATCATGCCTCTGTTTGTTTCTTTCATTGTGGCAAAGATGGAATTTTGCTGCTCAAGGTCAACAGGATGCTACGTGCAGGAGGATACTTTGCTTGGGCAGCACAGCCTGTTTATAAGCATGAATTAGCCCTTGAAGAGCAGTGGGAAGGTATGACTAAGCAGAATTTGTTTATAAAATAAGATGAACAGTTATTTTCACTTTAGTGAGTCGATAAGCAATTTTGAGTTTGAGTTTCGAATGTTTGCACATCTTTCTGTTATACCCTTATATGAAAAATTGTGCACCTTAGTTTGCATTTGATCTCCCTGTTGAATCCCAATTGCTTACAGAGTGACTTCTGCAATTGTTTATAACTTAGAAAAAATTAAGGAATCTGAATTTGGTAACGACCCCAGCTTGGAGAACAAAAAATTTGCAAACTGGTTATGGTACTTAGATAAAATGGCAGGGAAAGGTCCTAAAGCATGTAATATGTTAGTTCATCTGGGTGCCCCATAATTTGTTTAATGAAGGTCAATCTTCCAGTGCACCCAAATGAAGTGTTTCCATTGCATTTTATTGGTGGTCTAAATAGGAGTAACATGTGCAGCACATCAGACAAGAAGTTCAGTTTACTGATCGTTTGTCTTCCTTCATCTTCAGAGATGATTAATCTTACAAGCCGCCTTTGTTGGAATCTTGTGAACAAGGAGGGGTATATTGCAATTTGGCAGAAGCCCTTGAACAACAGTTGCTACTTAAGTCGTGAGGCAGGAACGCGACCTCCGCTGTGTGATTCAGATGATGATCCAGACAGTGTTTGGTATATTAACTATCCTCTTTCTGGTATATTTTAGTGATGCAAATAGTACATTAAACTGCCTTGAATGGTTAAAGTTTTAGATCTCTATTTGACAATTGCTATGTCCGTAAGGCTTCTGAAGCATATTCAGTAGTATCAGTATGACATGTTAACTTCATGCATTGTAGGCCTACAGCTACTGTAATTTATGTGTAACCATTGACATGAAATATTGACAAGCTTTATGTTTAGATCATCAGCAGTAAAAAATGGGACTGTAAACCCTATTGACTTTAAGCACTTGGCCTGGTAATGACATGTACCCTAGTAATGACTATAAAGCCTAGTAATGACATGGTTCCCTGTGACTTTTTCTCATCCTACCTTATCTTTTACAGAGTTGACACTTCAAACCCAGCTTTTCATGGACAAGGAATGGTTCTAATTTCTACTGATAAATATAAAGTGGAATGGGTTGTGGTAAAAAGGCTGCTTTTGGACCCAAGTGTGGGTGGATGGACTGATGCTAAACTTGTATCTTCTGTGATTGATCTTAATTATACAATTTCCATGCCTATCCGAAGAGGAATGGGTTATAAATGGTTTTGATTTTGAATTTTTTTTTTAATTAATTGTTGATGAAACTATTATGACTAGGCATGCATATTTGAAATGCAACTTGGTTTTTGTTTGTACATTCTGATACACAACTATGTTTGGAGAATGGGAAGAAAAAAAAGAAAGAGAAAAAATGGAAATAAGTGGTAGTACATAAGAAAAGCATTGTAGCTAAAATGTACCATTTTAAGGCTCATAATGTCATTGAAATTGCCTGTATGCAATATCTGCGGGGTTGTCATGCTAGTCATGCTATTGTATAAGAAGATCCCACAAGTGCCCCTGACTAATATAATAGTGCAAAACTCTGCTTCCTCTTTAGCAAGTGAAGGTTATTCAGTTGATTATTGATTCGATTTGAGTGAACTTATGGGATATTTCACTGAGAAATTTTGTTCCAGTTCTTCAAAAAAAATCTTATCTCAAAGGCTTCTTTTTTAATTATAATAGAACCTCGCTGTGTTGGATTATGGGATCTAGCAACATTATGATTCTGAATACAGTTCTTCATGTTATATTATTTTATTTCATAGGGGAATTATAATATGGCAAAATACAAATAATTTAGGTAGCTATGCATAATGCAAACCCAAGTCCCTGAAGAAAATTATGCATGTGTAGTTTCTACAGGAATTCTTTTTAATGCCACACAGCCAGGTTAAATTATTAGTCGATGCATTCTGACTTTATAATGCTTAGTGATCTATCAAAATATTGGTTGAATCTATATTTGCTTTGTGTTGAACATCACATGCCTTCTCAATTATGGCATACTCTTGTGTAACTCATAAACTTCTGGATTTTTTTTTCCTCGAAAATTTGTAGAAACATTCCAAAGATGAAGCTACAAACTAGTTATTCATATTTAAGTTTCAACAAGCACTGCATAGTGCAATACAAATGATATTTAAGCATACACGTATTTGAATATGATTGGAGGACATTTGAAATTTGTCAAATATTACAAAGTCTGTCACTAACACAGTTCTTTTCTGGCATGTGAACTTTGTACGTTATGAATCGTAGTTCTTATCTTTGCTTTGTCACTATCATGGGGATTTATGTATTAGCTTTTATCTCTTCATGATTTTGATGGTATTTATTGCTTTGTTCTAGATTTTCTTCAAAAAGATTATAATTTGCAACTGTTATCTATTTATTTGTAGGTCAAAAGGATAAATTTTGCCGAGGGGAACATCTGATTCTAGAAGTAAGGAATTTGCAGCTTGATTTTTGAAATATGCCCAAAATTGAAATCTTGTGGGAAATTTTTTATTTTTTTATTTTTTGTAAGAGCATTTAAGTATCCAAGTGTGTTGATTGGTGAATTTCAGATTTTATTTTATTATTTTATTTTTTTTAGGATTGGGGTGAATTTTATAATTTAAATATGTTTTTATGAACATGTACAGTTTAATTGTTCTTTGTAAAATATTGAATTTGATGGTTTTATCAATTTTTATTTTTATTTTTTGTTATGATATTTTTGTGAATGGAATGTAAATAATCAGCTCAGAACATATTTTATATTAATTAAATTATGAAATTAAGTAAAAAGGTGGCGTTTTTGTTCAAAACGCCACTATATCCTGTGACGTCATTAGTTATATTTGACAGAATTATTTAAGTAGATTTAATAATATACCGGCGTTTATGAAAACGTCACTATAAGTATCAGTGACGTTTATAAAACGCCTTATACCTATAGCGACGGCGTTTTGCCGTCGCAAAAAAGTATTTTTTTGGCGAAACGTAACGCCTTTAGCGACGGCTCAGGTTGCTGTCTCAAATACACTTTTAGCGACGGTATTTTTCCGTCGCAAAAAACCCTTTTGGCGACGACAATACTGTGCCGTCGCAAAAAATTCAGATTTTCATCCATTATTGGCGACAGAAATTTGCCGTCGCAAAAAAGGCATTTTCCCGTCGCAAAAACAAAGGCGACGGCACTTGCCGTCGCTAAAACCCTTTTGCAACCCCCTTTGTTGCGACCCCCACTTGCCGTCGCAAAAAGCTATTTCACCGTCGCAAAAACCTTTTGAGACGGCGTTTGGGGTATTTGCGACGGCGTTTTGCCGTCGCAAAAACCAATTTTTTTTGTAGTGTTACAGAAAAATCTTCATCAATTTTAAGTCTAATCAAGAAACATACACCTCTGAGTTACCAAATATAGTCAATATTCACCTATTTTTGCTTAACATTTTTTGCTTAATATGTTTACCAACTTTATGTGTAGTCAACAGTCAAAAACCTATGAGTGATCAAATACATAACGTCCAGGAAAAGTATCCAAATATATATGTCTCTTACATTTTCATGAAAAAAATTCCAATTATATATTTGTCTTTTTACATTTTCATGAAAAAATTTCCAGTTGGTTAACTTATTTACAGAAAAATCTTCATCAATTTTAAGTCTAGTCAAGAAACGGACACCTCTGAATTATCAAATATAGTCAATACTCACCCATTTTTGCTTAATATTTCTTCCAATTTTATGTGTAGTCAATAGTCAGAAACCCATATGAGTGATCAAATATATAACGTCCAAGAAAAGTACCCAAATATATATATATATATATATCTTTTGTATTTTCATGAAAAAAATTCTAATCATATGTTTGTCTTTTTGCATTTCATGATAAAATTTCCACTTGCTTAACTTATTTACAGAAAAATCTTCATCAATTTTAAGTCTAGTCAAGAAACAAATACCTCTGAGTTATCAAATATAGTTAGTGTTCACCCATTTTTACTTAACTTTTTTGCTTAATATTTCTACCAATTTTATGTGTAGTCAATAGTCAGAAATCTATAAGTGATCAAATACATAACGTCTAGGAAAAGTACCCAAATATATATATATATATATATATCTTTTGTATTTTTATGAAAAAAAATCCAATTATATTTGTGTTTTTGCATTTTCATGATAAAATTTCCAATTGCTTAACTTATTTACAGAAAAATCTTCATCAATTCTAAGTCTAGTCAAGAAATAGACATCTCTGAATCATCAAATATATATGACCCACAAAATAATAGGGGTGAGCATGGTCCGAATTGGACCGGATTTGGATAAAACTAGGACCAATCCATTATCTACGGTTGTTGAAAAATTGGAACCAATCCAATCCGTTTAAATCATGGAACCAATCTGAACCAATCCATTTAAATACGGATTGAATCGGTTTAGGACCACGGATTCACATAATTAAATAACAAAAAAATATATATAACACTTTAATTTCATAAAAATATAAACATAGCGCTATATTAGTTCCACAATAGCAACATGTTTTTCTATAATAGCGACATACTGTTCTAGAATTTAAATAATTATAAGAAAACTGGTTTTCACAATAAGTATTTAGACCATTATAAATTAAAACTAAAATTTAACAAACAACAGTAATAAAAGAAGATATTATACGGGTTTATGTTTAAGTTTAGGTTTTATATAGAATAAGAGAAGATACTATGGGGGAGGATGTATAATAAAAATATAGACTATTTGTATACGGTCCGGATCGGTTCCAATCCGGAACCGTGGGGTTCAATCCGGAACCAATCCGTGGACTACGGATTTTTAATTCTTCAATCCAGAACCGAACCACGGATTCAAAAAACCAGTCCAAACCTATCGGATTGGACTAGACTGGATCGGATTACGAATTTTACGGATTCCTTGCTCAGCCCTACAAAATAAGAAAAGAGTGGTGAAAATTTCTTCCACTTGCTTAATTTCTTCTGGGAAAGTATAAATTATACTCCCCCCTTAAATTTCATGATATTTTCACTTTGACTTTCAAAGTATTTTTTTCACACTCATGTTTGTAATATTCACAATTTACTCCAAAAATAAACTTTGAGCAACGTTAAAGATTTCAAATGAATTATCAAATATTAATTTGAACTGTTTATTTTTTAGAATTCTTTGAGTATTCAGTGAAATATTTGGTAAATATTTGATTTTTCTTATGTTGTCATCTCAACTTGACAAAGTACTTGGGCTTGATAGACCCATTTTGATAATTTGAACTATTCACTTTTTAGAACTCATTGAGTAGCATATTCATACAAAAAAATCAAAATGATCGAATATCGATAACTACATTTTTTAATCATAGTTATTTTAAAAAAAAAATAAACGAAAAAATATAATTTCAAGAATAACCATTTATTTTTTGTAATACAAATTGGATTCAAACATATAGCTAATGATATCCAATCATCTTATTTTTTGCATAAATATTAGGGGTACTTACGTGTAGGTCCTAATAAGTAGACTTATTGTCTAATAGGTCCTATGTGAAAAATTTGTCATAAAAAAGTCACTAATTGTAAGTTTTAGTGACAATTTATAAAAATCATGACAAAAAAAATACTAATTGTTAATTTTTAGTGACATATATAAAAAATTGTCACAAAAAAATTATTTTTAGCGACAATTTTACCGAGACTTATTTTCAATAGGATTTGATGGGAATTAAGTTCAACTATTAGGACTTATTGGTAGTTTACCCTAAATATTATATTCAACAAGTTCTAAAAAGTGAACGATTCGGATCACCAAAATCTATCCCAAATTGGGCTTACCAAAGTCAAACGTCTCTCATGTTGAACCAACTTAAGAAAAGCCAAACCCATTTGATATTCATTTGGGTCCTTTAGCATTTTTGTTAAACTTTTTCCCAATTTTTGACTAAAATTGCCACATGGCGCAATATGGCATAAAATGGATGAGTTACACTTTGCTCCCTTAAGTTTCATAGTTTTTCATTTTCACCCTTAAAGCATTTTTTCTCACTTTTACCTTAATGTTTGTAATTTTGTTGAATTCGCCCCCAAAACCAATTCTTGGCTAGTTTTACAGGTGGTTTAAGAATTGGGGATTTTAGCTAAAAAAATAATATTAAAAAAGTTAAAATGTTAAAAAAACTTAATTCATACAAAAAAATCAAAGCTTTTTCTCATTCACTCTACTTTTTGATTAATGGAAGAATGATATTTTAGTTAATGAAAATAGACAAATAAGAATAATCAAAAAAATCGGTTTCTATTAACAAAATTAAAAGAAATCAAGATTTATTTTGTTATAAGATTCAAACTTTAGCTTTGTTTTTTAATTTTTAATTTTATTTTTTCGTAACTGCTTAACTTAATTCATTGTAGAAAATGTCAAGTACATTTTTGTATTTTTATGTAATTATTGATTTTTTTAAAACAAAAGTATAAATTATAAATATACCTCATGTGGTTTGCTTAAAATACAGATTACCTATTATGGCTCTAGAAATTATAAATACCCCATTGTTCAAATTTTTTATTTAACAAAATTACCAGAAAAAATAAAATTTCTAATTACTCTCTTTTACAATATTAAAATTACATGAATTGTTAATTGAAATATATTTAGAGTTATGTTAGGGACCCCAAATATTCTACCAAACCTCTCACATGGGTGTGAGACCCACACACATGTGGATTTGTGTGAATCCCACCTCATGTGAGAGATTTGGTAGAATATTTAGGATACATAACATTTTTCATATATTTATAACATCATTCAAAAGGGAATTTTTTTTAAGGTTCCAGATATTAAGATTTTTTAAGATAAAGGACATATAATATTTTTATAACAGTTCAGATCCTTCAACATTTTCATAAAGAAAATTCGTCTCAGAAAAATTTTGCTCAACACAGAGAAATTTTGTCCCAACACAGAGAAATTTTAATTTTCACATAAAATTTAAAACTTTCTGTGATATGATCACAAAGAAATTTCTCTCATACTAAACAAAGTGAGAGAGCAATGTTTCATTAATTTTTCCAATTAAAAACTGTTAATTGACTTGATGATTTGTTAATAAAATATATTATTTGCTATGTAATTATAAACTTAAAGAAACAAGATGTAATTTCTAAAATCATAAGGGGCAATTCGTATTTTAATGAAACTTCATGGAGTATATTTGTAACTTATCCAAAAACAATTATAAATATTTTATTTTTTAAGTATATTTAAATTAGATATATTTAAAAAATTAAAAAAAATAACATATTTAAAAAAATAATAATAATAATAATTAAAAATTAATAAAAAAATTGCTTTTGAAAATTCAAAACTAAACAAATCAATTTGAGTTTCACTCAAAGGGGAATCCTTTGACCAATCACACGTGTCTAGAAAAAACCAAAAAAGAAAAGTAAATATGTCTTTGTCTTTTGAATATTCTTGAAATAAATTTCTATAGATTAAATTTTTTTTAATAGGTAGAAATTCATCATCAATTTTAGGCTAAGTCAGCAAACAGAAACTTTTAAGTGATCAAATATACACAGGATTTTTTTTAAGCTCCCTAGTATTATAAATTTAAGAGATAAAAGACACTCAAAAATTTTATACTAGCTGAGGTCCTTCAAATACATGCGCCTTTTACATCCAAAATTATTAGACCAAAATACCCTTGTGTTTTACATCAACATTAACGTTTTTTACTTTTTGAAATTTTTGAAAACTTAAAAATTCTACGACTTTTGATTTAGATGACAATGTTTGTCACGCCCTACTTTTTATTACTCGAAATCATTACCAAATTCATTACTTTAATTCAAGTTCAGAGATAACACGCGGAAATAAACTCAAAAGTTCGTCTAGTAGGAATAAATAACAATTCTCTCATCCGAATGCAAATTTAATATAACATAAGCATTCTAACTAAACTGCCTGTGGGCTTACATCATTAAAGAATCAAGTAGAAGGGTATAACCATTTTTCATATATGGCATTCCGCCAACACAAAAGAGGCCCCGTGGCCAACAAATAAAAAGATCCAAATCTTATAGCACATCCTGCTTAATACTTGAAAAGATTCAATAACGTGGGATGAACATATAGTCCAGTAGGGATCTCAACATGATCCTTAACAATAACAACTTACAGATAGCTATGATCATGAATGCTCAATATCATACTACAATAGTAATGTGAGAGTTTATACAAAATATACATATACAATGAACTTTTCTCGAAAACAGCCATTTCATTCAACGTTATGAGCGATTCATCTTTCTTTTCTTTTCATTACCCCTTGTTCCCAAACTTTCATAACATCAACAACTTAGAAAACAATTCCACTAAGCCCATTACTTTCCTCCCATTTTCCATACTTATAACACATTTTCCTTTTTTTTTCAAAACATACTTTCAAATACCCAATTTTCCTTCACACTTTCCCAAAATCTCATAATGGCATTTTGGTTTATTCCCAATACATTAATATCTATACATGCATGCCTTTAATAGAAATGAGATAACAAATCATCAACATGTATATAATCAACAAATGAGGCAACTCGGCCCTCCAAAACTGTAACCTTCGCAATCCATGTTATACTCAGATACACTGAGACAATAACAATAAAACTCTGCTCTACCGGCTATATGCACAGTAAACCAAGGATACAATCTCACAACAGTATGCCATTTTACCAGGCGCTAGCTGGAAGGGTGTGGTACCTTAGATTCTCAGCGCAGTCAGTTCTCCAGGTGCTAGTTGAAAGGTAACGGTACCTCTGATTATAAGTGCGGTGTACAACACCAATAATCACAATACAACAGAACATAACCAACAAGTGTAATACATACACATAAACTATTCAAGATACATAAGCAATGTGTTAAAGTATATGAACACAGAGGTGTGTGGAGTACATCCCCTATCTCCTCCCACACACTAGAGTACATCACCTATCTCCTCCCTAACAATTATACATATATAATGTATCATAGTACTTCATCACATACAGTATTCAATCAACACCGGTGTAATGCAAACACAACAATTCATCACAACAATGTCATCCTCCACCGATGACCAAGGACAAAACCTCTAGATACATGAATTCAGTACACCTATTAGAAGACTCAACTATCATGAGATCTTAAACCCAACAACAACGCTAGTACGATAAGTAAAGGTAAAACCCCAAATGTGGGTATTCAACACTCAATGATAGAATAGTTCAATTTCCATATTCATTTTCCGAGACTCACATAGAGTTAACGTTTCATTTTCCATTTCCAAGGTCAACTTTCATAAAATTTCCAAGTCAACATGTTACACCACTTATCCCCAAAAACACTTTTCCCATTTCACAAAATAAATTCCATTCTTTTCGTTTTCACAAAACCAATTTCATGGATAATAAAGCCATAACTCATATTAGTCCACTACATTTATTTCGACTTAACCCTAATGCCATAATTAAATCCCTAGCCATCACCATTTTTACACAACTCATATTAACAATAGAGATTTACAAACATTGATCAACTACCCTCCATTTTAATTTACCAAATCAAAATATAATTTAGGGCTTTTTCTTCTTTCAACAATAACATGCTAATTTACTCCCCAATTAGTCCAAACCACAATCAATGATAACAAACCCACTTTCAAACAACCAACCCCAGGTTCATTCTCATGATTTTCAAACAAATCCAACATGAATATGATTTTCATGTAATACAAAAACTACCACATGACTATCTATAGACGGAGTATTGAAAAAGAACAAGGAGAATCCCTACCTCAAATGGAGAACCCAAGGGGAAGAAGAGCCAAACTTGGAAGTGCTCCAATCCCAAAGTTTTTCGGATCAAAACGAAGCCCTTACCAAGCTCCACACTTTTTACAAAGGCCCAAGGATAGAAGATCACTCCTACTAGATCAAACCCTAGAGAGAAGTTGGAGTTTTAGAGTGAAGTGCTCTCCAATGGAGGTGTTGAAAAGTAAGAGAGAGAAAGAAAGTCTGAAAAGTGATTTAAAATCACCTAGTCGCCATCTGATATACGACTAGTCCGCTCGAGCGTCAAGCACAAAAACTGGACCCGCTCAAGCGCCAAGACACAACTGCAAAACACACCTGCTCGAGCACAAAGAGAAACCCGCTCGAGCGTAGATTACACTCATCCAGTATTTTTACAGAGTTCGAACACCCACTTGAGCGCCAAGATACCCGCTCGAGCGCGACCCACTCGAGCGTAAGGAAATCCGCTCGAGCGTGAAAAACACATCTACAGTAGTTTTGCAGACGCACAAGATACCGAAAGTATACAGACTCCGCTCGAGCGCAAAGGGACCCGCTTGAACGGATCACCTAAAACCAGGGCAACAACACTAGAGACCAGAACTCAACCAACCTATTCGAAACGCGCCCAAAACATTTCTAAACTCAATTACCAGAAGTTAAAGGATGGAAATGTAACACAGACAACAACCATCAACCACGAAACTGTAGACGTCCCCGAACGCATCCCGGGGAAGGAGTGCGAGTCCCCCCCGTTCTGGTTCGATATTGGGTTACTACAGTTCGAAGGACTCAAATGTCACGGTTCTTAATCTTGAGCCAAAGAGTCCAAATCCGGCAAATCGTTTTTGAAAACAGATTTTTGAAAGAAGTGCCAAACATGGACTGCTTTGCCAGATACAGAGTCGCCACCTAAATATTTTTTAATGGGAAATTTAGGAAACCCTGACTCGGTGCCAAAGGCCACGTGTCCGTCATCACCAAAGTTGCCTCGGCTCGGGAACTTGGGTACGATTGGGGAAGGTCACTTCGTGAGCACCCCCGCTCGCCCGGTCAAAGACCGGCCTCTACTAACCATGATATCTGTTTTTGAAAACATTGTGTGTTCTTATTCCGGTTATTAGCCTAGGTTACTATGTGATGCGCACAGTATACAAGTATAGACCGGGTCGTCTGTATTGGAACAAAACATTTCATGTTTGTTTGTTTGAAAATGGTTTGATGGTGCTACCCGCAGGTAGGCTAAGACGTGGATTTGCCACCCTCAGGTGGGCTTAGAAAACAGTGATTTTGCCACTATCTAGTGGGCTTAAAACAAACAGTCAATGCATTGTTCCAATCCAAATAACTCAACCTCCACCCACAGGCATTCAAGGCAGTTATATCACATAAGCAAATAGCCTCATGGCAGTCACTCACACGCATGCAAGGATGCTAAAGCATAAAACTCACCGAGTACTCCAAGCCAAAACAGAAGCTCATTAGAAATCCATGCATGATCCTAGATATGCTGAAATGCCTAATGCAACACATGCAAAATGCAACTATAGCAGGCTCGGCTATTCTAAACATGGCATATGGAATGCTACAACTAACACGTATTCAATTTGGAATTGAAATACAAATGCAGTTTGTATGATGCGCCGAGCCCGGTGCGTGCAAAACAGATGAATGATGCAAACATGCTGTCATACTGTATGCTAATTGAAATATGTCCTATATCTAACCATCATAAGCAGATAAATAAAAGGGAAGAAAGACGTGGGGTTGGAAGACATACACCACACACACCTACACTTATTACAGTTATGCCCTCGCGCAGAGGGTCCAAATAAATATACAGTCCCGAATGAAAGAATAATACAGTCCAAAATATTACAGTCCCAAATAATATACAAATTCCTAATTAATTAACAAATTAAATAAGAAAAATGTAAAACTGGCATGCAAGCCAGGGGCTGCCTTGATTCTGATGAATGATGTACGTTGGAGCTGCCCTGCGCGGAAATCCACTGGGATGCCCCAATTAGCCTCTGTTTTGCAATGTTTCTCGAAAAGCGTGCCAAGCTTCGGAAGACCGCCGGTTCTGGATATGCTGCAACAGAGAGCAGGAAAGGGGCATAGCAATGTATTTCACAAATATATGCATGCCTCGACCCTCGTGCCACCAATCATGCATCTCGATGCATGATGGCTGAGGAGCCGAATTGCACAACTCAATATAGGATGAATGCATATGAATGCTACAACAAAACCTAACTCCATCATGGGAATCCGGAGTGTCGGTGACTTGGGAATTGAGACCCGTTCCGTCACTCGGGGTGCGAAACGTGCCTCGTTTCCCGTGCCCGGGCTAACTCCTATTCCGAACACGATGCAATATGCATGAAATGCAGCTAATATACAATCCTAACATACACAATGCTATGAAAATGAAATGCCTCGAAATACGTGCACACGTGCACGCAAACTGAGTAAATGATCCTAAGGCATGAAATGGCATACGCAATGCAATTGGACTTACACTAACATGAATGGACCTCAGCCACACTCACATAAGAAGCCGTGAGATGAAAAAGAGATGCCTCGAAATGCGTACACACGGGCACGCAAAACGAGGAAATGGCATATGCAATGCCGCATGGGCTTACACCAACACGAGTGAACCTCAGTCACACTCACATAGGAGGCCAAGAGATGAAAAATGAAATGCCTCGAAATGCGTGCACACGGGCACGCAAACCGAGGCAATGGCATACACGATGCAATGAGACTAAAATGACATACAGAATGCAAAATGGACTTACATTAACATGAGAGAGCCTCAGCCACACTCACATAAGAGGCCGTCGGATAAAAGTGAAGTGCCTCGAAATGCGTGCACACGGGCATGCAAATCGAGGCAATGGCATACGGAATGCAATGATGCTGAAATGACATAAACAATGCAAAATGGACTTACACTGACATGAGTGAGCCTCAGCCACACTCACATAAGAGGCCGTCGGATAAAAAAGAAGTGCCTCGAAATGCGTGCACACGGGCACGCAAACCGAGGCAATGACATAAAGGCATGAAATGGCCTGAAATATGATATACAATGAAACTAAAATGAGATGTCTCGAAATGCGTGCCCACCGACACGCAAACCGAGGAAATGGCATACGGAATGCAACAGGACTAAAATGAGACACGCAATGCAATATGGGCTTACACTAACATGAGAGAGCCTCAGCCACACTCACATAAGAGGCCGTGAGATGAAAATGAGATGCCTCGAAATGCGTGCACACGGGCACGCAAACCGAGGCAATGGCATACGCAATGCAATGAGACTAAAATGGCATATATAATGCAATATGGGCTTACACTAACATGGGAGAGCCTCAGCCGCACCCACACAAGAGGCCATCGGATAAAAAAAGAAGTGCCTCGAAATGCGTGCACACGGGCACGCAAACCGAGGCAATGGCATACAGGCATGAAATGGCATGGAATATGATACGCAAATATGCAAATGAATTTCAACAACTAAAAATGATGCAAAACAGCCCCGAAATGAGGCGAAATGTCACCAAATGCAAGGAATGGTCCCGAAATGCGAATTTAGGCACCCGAAATGGCCTATAGCTATACCAAACATGCACAATATGGACATGGAATGAAAATACAGTAGCAAGGCAGCCCCAAGAAAAGCATTTTTCAGTCATAAAAAGGGCTAAACAGCAAGCACACATAGGATTAAGCAAGAATGCAAAAATGGCTCCGCAAGAGGGATATTGAAGTAAGTAATAAATGCAAAGCTCAAACAAGAAAATATCCTTCTACAACACTGAAGAGGGCCTAAAAGTATGAACATTTACAGTAGATGACATCCCCCAAATCAGTATGCAAACATGCTAAGAATGCCATGCAAGAAATAGGCCACAAGAGGGTATAACATGAAGTAGGCCAAACATTCATCCAACAAGCAAAGACCCTTAATGAAATATGTCCAGGGGGTCAAAAAATGGCTATTTCCAGTTCTGATGGTGGCCGAAAACAGAAGCTAGATAAGCCTAAAAGAGCATGCAAGAATGGGGGCCAAAGAGGGATATAGTGGTAGGTATAACATGGAGGCCCCAAACAAGATTTATCCCTTATACAATGTTGTAGAGGGACACAAAATAAGCTTACTCACAGTTCATGACAAACTCCAAAACAATTTACATATAGGCCAAACAAATCTTGCAAATTTACGGTAAATAGGAGAGATTGTGAAGTAAGTGAAAGATAGGGGGCCCAAACAGGGTTGAGCCCTTCTTCAATGTTGAATAGGGGCTCAAAATAGGCCCACTCACAGTTTACATTATGCTCGAAAACAGATCACACATAGGCTATAAATTTCATGCAAGATTATGGCATATAAGATGATATTGAAGCAAGTGCCAAATGGAGGGCTCAAATAGGGTTGAGCCCTTAAACAAACATGAAGATAAGCTCAAAAGAGTGACCCTTTCAGTTAGGGTCGGAGCCTAAAACAATGAGCAAGTAGGCTAAGGAAATGAGGCAAAAATGAGCTCAAAAGAGGGTGAAGTGGACTTACCCTTGAAGATTAAGACTTTGGTTGCTTCTTGGACCAAATTTGTTGCCTCTTAGCTGCTGGAAAGCCTCTCCTTGCTGCTGGAATGGAGTGGTGATGGTAGAGCTTGGTAGTGATGAAGAAATGTCGTTGGAACTTAGGGATTTTGAGAGAAAATGAGAGAGAAATAGAGAGAGATGGATCCAAAGGCCTTAGGGAAATTTTTGTAACCCTAAAACATGAGTTGGAGGATGGTTATAAAGGCCAAGGAAGGGGAGGAAAGGTGGAGGGAAATGATATCAAGTTTCCCTCCCAAAGGCTTTCCCCGGATCAGATATTTTTTTGGAAAAAACAGCTGTATGGCTGTATGGCACAGATCCCAAGGAGCATGGCCGGCTGGGTACTTTTACTGCAGGTGGCCGGCCGGCCACCCCCTATGGCCGGCCGGCTAGGGGTCAAAAGGGTCAAGTGGATTTGCTGGCCGGCCACTAGATATTGGTGTCCTCCCAGGTCCCCTCAACACAACCATGTGGTTCAAAATTGGCAATTCTAAAACAGGAGAGAGAACAAGCCACTTTTAGGAGGGGTTCAAAAGGTTCAAGTTGAGTTACTGGCCGGCCATGTGATATTAGGGTCCTCCCATGTGTGTACAACACAAATATGTGGTTTGGGGTTGAAGAAGGTGGCCCTAGGGTGGTCAACATTGGCTCGGAAGTGAGAAAAACGGGCGTCGGAGGGCGCCGGAGGAGCATAACTGGTTGCTGAGACAATTGATGGCCTCCCACCCTTCAGTGACCTTCCTGGTGATAAAACAGAGGTACCTGCCAAAAATGAACAAAAACCGATGCAAAACGAATGCTCGGGGGCCAAAACACACAGTTCGGGGTCCCGAAAATAGGCCGTTAAGCACCGAAAGTGGCGTTTGGCCACGAAGTGGGTATCTAAGACCCCAGTGTCCCTCGAAAGGGAGTAAATGAGATACATGCCAAGAACCGGAGGAATCGGAGATGGTTAGGCTGTCCCGAACCGAGGCACACGGCCTGACGGCTCCGAAAACCGGGAACCGGGATCCGAAATGGGCAAAATGGCCTACGACCACGAAATGTAGCCCACGACCACTGAGAGATGGTCTACTGGACCTCTCCCTCCCCTCAGGAAAGAAAACAGAGAAAACCGAGTCTGGTTCGCAAACCGAGGCAAGGCACAGAAGAGGGTTCGGAAGTCCGGAGACAGGGCGCACGGCCGCGACTCTGAGACTTCTGAACGAGCACAATATGCAACATCACCGAGCGCTCAATCGGTGACGTCTGAGTCTTAAGGTCGGTCAAAAATGGGGTGTCTACAGAAACCGAGTCCGGGATACCATTAAACAAAAAAGGGAAAACAGGGATCGCTATAATTTTCAACAAAAATTATATTTTTGGAATGCTTTCGTCGAGAATTATCAAACAAGATTCATGATGAATATGAAATTTTGGGAAAAAAATTTGACAAAATTTTACTGAGTTGGCTATCTTCAATCAATGAAATTTCTCAGACTTTTAATCAGAGAAATTTTATTGATTTATAGTAATTTCAGGGAAACTTATTGACTTCAATGAAATTTTCTTGACTAGGTTAGTGAAATTTCACCATCATTACTATAGGTCAGAGAAAATTTCCTGATTAAGTCAAAAAAACTCTAAATTTCACTGAGAGTAAAGAGAGGAAGAATGATATACTGAGGAATGGAGAGAGGGTAGAAAGAAAGAAAGAGATGAGACACGCATCAATGAAATTTGAGACAAATTTATAATTTAGAAAAATTTCAAAAATCCACAGAGAAAATTCAAAAACATTTTTATTCACAGATAAATTTCTGTAGTATGAAATACAATCCAAAATTTCCATACATTTCACAAGCATGTGTACCGAAATGCACAACCCAAAGCGCAAAAAGGTCAATAAACCTACTTTCTTTCTTTACCATTTGTTGCACCATTCAAAACTTAGATCCCAAGAGTAATGAACTTCTTGAATAGCAATAGAACCCAAGAGCATAGAGAAATTTTAACAGATCTTCCAAATTTCTATGTAGGTCCTTCAAATTCCTCTAGATCTGTGAGTTTATTGTTGTCCATGATCAGCTATTCCTTAGTCCTCAACAGATAGATCAATAACCCAGCATTATGGTAGCGGACAAGGAAGACAAGACAGACGTGGTCATGAAGGCAGTAGATGAGGGTTTAGGACTTGGCGTTGAAGACATGGACGAGGCTGGAATGGGAGTTGGTAACAATGAAACGATCGTCGGACTAGAAGGAAAAGGAAGTAGAGGTGGCAGTGTTGAAGAATGAGGTGATGGTAGAGTTGGGTCCTAAGGTTTGGGAAGAAAAGATTGTGACAGTGGCAAAGTGGAAAGAGAACAGCGGTAGTAGATCTGAAAGAGAGAGATCGAATTTGTAGAGAGAGAAGAGTGGAGAGAAATGGAAAGAGATCAAAGAAGAAAGTGAAAGTATATATGAAAGAGAAGAAATGAAAGACTCATATTTGTTTCATTGAAGGGTAAAGTTGGCATTTTTTTTTTTTTGAATAAAACGGAAGAAAATGATGTGAGGGACCTTAACTACTTTTGTGTGTGTGTGTGTGTGTGTGTGTGTGTGTGGATCTCTTCAATAACCAAAGTTAAAGAGGGATGTTAGATCAATTTTCCTTAGAGATATATATATATATATATGCACCTAATTTAGATGTTTGTAAGAAGTATAAATAAATTGATTTCAATATAAAAAAAATAAATAATAAAACTTGCCTAAAAACATATATTTTGTTCGGATTTTCTTTTATTTTTAACAATTTTTTTTTTCATATTTTACTCTTTTTTTTTTATTACTTTTTAAAAATATCTATCATATTTAAAATATAAAAAGTTGAATGAAATATAAAAAAAAAATTATTAAAGAACTTTTACAAAATTAAAGCAAACAAATTTATTAATATGATTTGAATTTTTAAAAAAACTTTTTACTTGCTTAATTTGTTTGCAAAACTTTTTTATTTTTGGTCCAATCAAGAACGGAAACGTTTACACCAACAAACAAAAGTGATGATGCCACGCACAATGATGAATGATTAATCGAAGGGGCGTGAGGTGAGGTGGGACAGCATCCTAAAAGCCTCATCATTCTAAGGCTTCCTTTGATTTCAAAGATAGAAGGGGAGAGATTTATAATAAGAGAATTAATAGTGAAAAAATTATTAGTGAGAGAATTAAGTAAAATTATATTTATTTTGATGATACTTATTAGTGTAGGAAATATTAAATTATTTTTATATAAAATAATAAAACAAACATAAAAAATTAAACATTAATATTTTTTAAAAAATTTCCAATATATAAAAAATAAAAAAATTTCTAATCCCCTAACTATTTTTCTAATACCATATCCACCTCCTCCATCTCAATCCCCCTTCCAACCTCCATCTATATCACATCATCCATCCTAATGCACTCCCCAACTCTACAAACAAACACAACACGAAATAACCCCACCTCCATCCTAATCCCCTCCCATCTATTTAACCTCAAAACAAACGGGGCCTAAAAGCCTTATATTGAGGGTGTTTGTTTGGGCTTTTCTAAGTCAACTTATAGCTTCTGACTTTTGAAAAGTTATTTTGGACTGTTTGGTTAAATTTCTTTTAAATAGCTTCTGATTCTAATAACTTATTTTAAGTCAAAAAAGCTGATTCTGAGAAGTTACTTATCCCTTACTTTTGATTATCAATTTCTGTTGTGGACATGTTAATTTACGGTTATACTCTTAGATTTTTTTATTTTTTATTTTTTTAAAAATAAAAAAAGACCCAAATGGACTATAGAATATTATTATTATTTTTTATGAGAAATGTAGATAAGTAGTAAATAATAAAAAAAAGTTACTCCACAACTTATTTAACAAACAACACTCAGCAACTTAAATCTATAATCCAACAGTTACACCAAATAGATTAACAGCTTCTGATTAAAATCATAATCTATAATCTGTTAAGTTATAATCTATAATCTGTTTTAATAGCTATACCAAACGGGGCCATTATAGGAGTGTTTTCAAAAGTAAGTTAAAAAGTTACTTTTTTTTAATTGTTTTTATTTTTTTTAAAAGAAATGTGTAAAAATAAAAATAAAGAGATGATGTGATTTAAAAAGTTAAAAGATAATTTTTAATTAACTTGTCAAAATAGGCCACAATAACCTCGGTCTTAAAATATATTAGTCTCTTATTTTATTTTTTATTATTTTAAAATATTAATTATTTTTTAAAAATTAAAAATTAAAATAATATAAATTTTTTATTTTGTCCTTTTGAATTTATAAACAAAAAATATAATTATGATAATTAATATTTTTATAAAAAAAATCAAAAGATAATTTTAAAAAGTTAATGCCAACCAACCAACCAACCAACCAACCAAATCAAGCCTTAAATTTCATCAAATAAAATCAGTTACATGATCTACCTTCTCCATGCAACCCTAATAAAGGCAATTTTAAAAAGTTAATATTCCCCCAAAAAAATGTGTGGTGTGGATTAGCATGACTCCTATCCTAAAAAACATATATTGTCATTGTTGAAGCAAGAAATAATGTTGTTATTACATCTCTTATCTTTCTACTATTTTCCATTGTTCCTCTTGGTACTCTTCCTCTTCCTATGCTTTTCCCTTATACTACTCCAACAGACCACAAAATCTTGCCACCACCTTCTCCTCCAAAGCTCCCAATTGTTGGGAATCTCCACCAACCGGGCTTGTTCCCTCACCGCTCTCTCCGATCACTGGCTCAAAAATATGGACCTCTTATGCAACTTCACTTCGGCAGTGTTCCAGTCCTTGTTGTCTCCTCGGCTGTTGCAGCTCGCGAAATCATGAAAACCCATGATCTCGCCTTTTCAAGCAAACCTAAAACAATTAATGGTAGCGAAATTGTTTATGACTGCAAGGACGTCGCTCTTAGTCCCTATGGCGAGCATTGGAGGCAGGTAAGAAGCATTTGTGTCGTCCACCTTCTTAGTAATAGGATGGTACAGTCCTTTCGAAACGTTAGAGAAGAAGAAACCGCCCTTATGATTGAAAAAATCAAAAACTCTTCTTCTTCTTCTTTGTCTTCGTCGGTAAACTTGACCGACATGTTTGTGACACTTACAAATAATATAGTGTGTAGGGTTGCGTTGGGGAGGAAATACAGTGGAACGAAAGGAGGGAGGAGGTTTAAGGAACTCCTCGCAACACTAACGGAATTGGTCGCTGTTTTCAATGTAGGGGATTATATCCCATGGCTTGTTTGGATGAATCGAATCAATGGTTTGGATGCCAAAGTGGAGAATTTTTCTAAAGAGATGGATGAATTTCTTGAGGGAGTAGTGGAAGAACATGTTGATAGAAGCAAAAGAGACGACAGTTATATTTCGAATATTGGAAATGAAAACAAACATGACTTTGTGGATCTTCTACTTCAAATCCAACTAGAGAATACATCTGGCTCTCATCTTGGTAAAATTACTTGCTGTTTTCTTATTTAATGCTAATTAATTCTTGTTTTCTTTGTATTAGTTAATTTTTGCAGTGCTGCTAACAATTAGTATATTAACCCATGTTGTACTGTTGCAAATTCAAAATTATCGACCTTACCCATTATACAAATTACAAAAATTTAAAATCAATAAAATTATATCACATCATTCATTAGTACAATAATTGGTATATTAATTGTGTGTATAGCTTTATTGTAATTTTCAAAACACAATTTAGAGATTTAACAATGATAAGTAAACAAGCTGTTGGACATCGAGAAGGGCATAGGGATAACTTGCCCTAGTCTGTGTTATTGACTGTCCTACACTCTTCTAGCCGTTGATTTTGGTAACATGACTATATGTAATAACTATACAACGATACTATAAAACTCAGAAAAAAATACTTGGAAAATTATCCATAAAAAATGATCAATGATCTACATTTATTGTGAGGGCGACTTACATCCTATTAACTTTAGAATAATTCTACAATTACTAACAATCTTACAAAAATATTTACTATAACATACAATAAGTCAAATATGATTGGTTGTTAAAAAAAATAATATTTAAACTTACAATAATATTTAGACATATATATTCATAGTAAGATTTTAATAAAAAAATTTAGTACATATAACATTGCTTTAACTTTAAATCTACACATTTTTTAAAAATAAAATTCAAAAATAAATTTTTTTTTGTAGTTCATAATATTTTCCATAAATATAAGATAAAACATAGAGAGTGGGGTAGCTGATCTGTGCTCTTGGAGAAAGGTCTCTATTTTATTACTTTTGTTGTATTTATTTCTTGGACTGTCTTTCTTTAATCTCCTGATTTTAAATTCTTTTAACTACATTTCAACTCTATGGTTGATTTAAAATTTCCAATTACAAAAGTCATTCTCATGCTCGTGAAAGTGCTGACATGTATCTAAACGGCGGATTTATCATCCCCCATCGTGCCCCTTTGTGGATATCTGATATTCACGAATATCTGACCGTATTTTAAATAGTTAAAAAATTTGAGAATTATTTAATATCTTGATCTAATATATAATTTATTTTCTTTTCATATATATAAATAGTAAGATTTTAGGGTTATTATTTATTTATATTTAAATAGAATTAGACTTTCAGTATTCGTTTCTTATATCTAATTATATTATATATAAATATATATATATACATATATATTATTAATTATATCGGGCTGGATTTTGATCGGGAGAGGGAGGCGATACTCACCCCCACTCTCGTCCCATTCATGGTACGAGTGACCAAAATATAATTCACTCCCACCCTACATAAGTGTCGAATCAGGTAAAATCAATCACATTCAGATGAATATGAGCAAACTCTCACAAATCGAATTAAAATGACCATCCCTAATTTCAATTATTATTTTTGCCCCATAAACGGAAAATGAAAATCGAGAAAACCTTAATCATTTCAATAAGTCAATGAACAGATTTTAAATAACTCCTGACCTACCCTATGGATTTTTGTAAATGAAACTACAGAATCAAATTATTTAGATTAGTATTTCTTTCGGTTCAAAATCTAGATTAGATGGGTTGTTTGGGCCAGTAGAGTCTATTATGGATCTCGTCTTAATAATCTGAATCATTCATTTTATTAGGTATTTTGTGTATCTACAAAAAATAAATAAATAAATAAATAATTAAGTCGATACGATAGCTGCAATTTGTTCAATTTATTGTTTTTGTCATAAAAAAAAATGTATGATTTATTTTTTAAGAACACAATTGTCTTCCATTTTTTTAGTAAAAAATACAATAAATTAAACAAATTATAATTATCGGATCAATTTAATTTTATTTAATGAAATAACCTAACTTTTTTTAATGAAATATAGGAAGTGATTAATAAAATAAATAATTCATATCATTGAAATAAGATAATAATGGACCTTATGAGCCCAAATAATTCCTTTAAATTCAAATTTTGGACCAGAGAGAACCCTCATTTAATAAATTTGTAGGATTTCAGTCTAGATGAAATAACCTAACTTTACTTTGTTTTGTTTTGTTTTGTTTTGTTTTCTTTAAATTTATTTTTTAACTGGACAAACCTAGACGAGCACGGAATCAAACATGACGCCCCTTTTTTTGTTAGAGCCGCACTTTACGACTTCAACACCATATTGCTTCGGTTATTAAAGTCAAGTTTAGGAAGACTAAATAAGTATATTTTTTGTTTTTTTTAATTAAAAAATTGAGGTTGAAAATATAGATTTTTGGGTTAATTTTTTGACTTTTTATGGAAAAATGTGTAATAAAAAATTGTGAAAATTGATTTTTAGAGGAAAATTTGAATTGTGAGTTATGCAGCCGTAATTGTTGACTTTTGATAAATAGTGTTAACTTTTTAACTTTTTGAGTAATTTTTTAACTTTTTGGATTATTTGGGAGTACCCAAACAAGGCTTAAATTGTAAATATATATTATTTATTACATTCAATTAATGTGCACTTTACCACTTCCAAACAACACAAGTGTAATTATTAATATTATATTTTTTTTAACAAACAATTATTATAAGGTCAAATTCATTTTTCCTTTGTGATTTTGTTTCAAAACATTTTATTCTTTATGATTTAAATATGTGCAGAGAATCTCTTATTATTTTGGACTAAAATGTTACAATTGTTTTTTTCATTAAAAGTACCAAAATGTTTGCTACATGCTCCCAAATTGATATTGGTTAATGCAAAAATCTCTAGTCAAAGACAAAAATTGAATCAAATGTCAAAAATACCTTCATCTCCATCTTCTTCTCCAAATTAAATCCAATTTCTATCCGAACCCTAACTCCAACAATAAATGTCATCTTCTATCAACAATTTAATTTAAAATGTTATTAAATAAGAATTTAGGTTAAAAATTTAAAGTTAGATTAAGGCATTTGTATGGTTATAAATTAGGGAGTATAAGTTAATTTATAGTTTATTAACTTGTTAGATATATATATACAGGTTTAATTTAAAATGTTATTAAATAATAAATTGGGTTAAAAATTAAAAAATTACATTAAGTTACTTTTATGATTTAATTTTATGATAATAAACTAAGGTATTTAGTTTGATTTATAATTTAATTTGTTATATATATGTATGTAAGTTTATGTTTATTTTTGTAATGCCCTCAAAATAAACTCATAATATCATACAACCACGATAAAGAAAAGAGATTTCATATTACAATCATCAGAGTATTCTTACAAAGGTATTACATGTTGACAGCAAAAGCAAATGCCCTATAGGTTTACAACTTTCCAAGTCAACACTTGGTTAGAAAAGGAGAGTACTAGCTCTATACAAAATAAGTCCTTGGCTTGATATACATGTAATACTACAAAACAACAAAAAGAGTCTAACAGCCTCAAGCCTCCCAAGCTACGTCCTTGGAGGTGGCATGATACCTGAACCTGAAAATGATGTCCCATATAGGGTGAGCCAATGCCCAATAGAGATATGCTAAACATAATATGAGCAATAACTAAAACATTAGTATTTGATAAATGTTTAACTCACAAACATCAATTCGTAACCCATTTCAATTACATGACAAATATGTCCATGTTTCATTCCTCTTTTCTTTACTTAACCGATTTTCGATTCATAAATATGGCTCAGAACCTGGCCAAACAATTTCCGTGAGACCATAGCTCATATCAACAATACTACCATACTTCACAATAGATATACATATTTGCTGTATCAATAGCACATAAAACACTTCCATACTTCACAATAGATACACATATTCGTTGTATCAATACTTCAATAGATACACATATTTGCTGTATTGTAGACGTCCCCGAACGTCCCGAGAGGGAAATCCCGTTTTGTTCATTTGGGCTCACTACAGTTCAGGACTCAATGTCACGGTCCTGTATCTAATCTCGCAGAGTGCAACGCAAGACCGATGAATCATCAAAGAGTCCAAATCCGGCAAATCGTTTTTGAAAACAGATTTTTTTTTAAAGAAGTGCCAAATATGGACTGCTTTGCCAGATACAGAGTCGCCACCTAAATATTTTATTTTGGGAAATTTAGGAAACCCTGACTCGTTGCCTAAGGCCACGTGTTCGTCATCACCAAAGTTGCCTCGGCTCGGGAACTTGGGTACGATTGGGGAAGGTCACTTCGTGAGCACCCTCGCTCGCCCGATCAAAGATCGGCCTCTACTAACCATGATATCTAGTTTTGAAAACATTATGTATTCTTATTCCGATTATTAGCCCAGATTTACTACGTAATGCGCACAGCATACAAGTATAGACTGGATCGTTTGAGTTGGAACAAAACATTTCATGTTTGTTTATTTGAAAGATGGTTTGATGATGCTACTCGCAAGTAGGCTAAGACGTGGATTTGCCACCCTCGGGTGGGCTTAGAAAACGTGATGGTTTGCCACTCTGAAGTGGGCTTAAAACTCACAGTTGATGAATTGTTCCAATCCAAATAACCCAACCTTCACCCACAGGCATTCAGGCAGGTATATCACATAAGCATATAGCCTCATGGTAAGCATGCTATCATGGCAGTCACTCACACGCATGCAAGGATGCTAAAGCATAAAAGCTTACCTAGTACTCCAAGCCAAAACAAAAACTATGTTAGAAATCCATGCATGATCCTAACTATGCTGAAATGCTTAATGCAACATATGCAAAAATGCAACTAAGATAGGCTCGGCTATTCTAAGAATGGCATATGAAATGCAACAACTGATACACACATTCAACTTGGAATTGAAGTACAATGCAATTAGTATGATGCGCCGAGCCCGGTGCATGCAAGACAGATGAATGGATGCAAACATGCAAGCATAAGTATGCTAATTGAAACATGCCCTAATCTAACCATCATAAGCTGGTAAATAAAAGGGAGAAAGACGTGGGGTTGGAAGACATACACACACTCACGCACACTTATTACACAATTGTGCCCTCGCTCGGAGGGTCCGAATAAATAATACAAGCCGCCTAATTAACTAACTCACGAGCTAATTAATTATTACAAAACCGAATTAATAACTAGCTACAACTAATTATTACACAACTACTAACTACCAAGTAAGCAGTAAATGAAAGCTATTCCAGCTCTGTTTGGAGAAGAGGAAGGTATGCATGCTTGCTTTGGTTCTTCGCCTCGAAACGTCTTCCGGTTGCTCTTTAGAGGCTCTGTTTGCAGGGTGTCTTCCAGTGTTTGTTGCTGAGACTTACCAAAACACTACTGGAGAATTCACCAGTGGCCTGCCGGCCATGAAAGGAGAGCTGCTGGCCAACAACAGAGCACTGCCGGCCAAGGGTGATTCACTGCCGGCCATCAGTGGTACACTGCCGGCCACTGGTGTGCTGTGACACCAAGCTGCAACAAAGCACAAAATAGAGAAAATGGAGGGTCTCCCAAGGGCATGTATGCACTATACCACCCCAAATCACCTCAAAACATCAAGGGAGAGGCCTAGTCGGATTCACGACCATCAATCACGCATCCCGATGCATGATGGCCAAAGATCCAACTTGTGCAAATCAATATGAAAATGAATGCACAAATAAAGCAAGTAAAGCCTAGAACTCTATCATGAATCATCAAGAGCTTCGGCGACCGAGAATTGAGACACGTTTCATCACTCGGAGTATGAAACGCCCCTCGTTTCTCGTGCTCGGATTAACACTTAATCCAAACAATGCAACACGTAAGGATGGCAAACATGCGATATGAATAACCTAACAAGGCTAATGACATGCAACAAGCACATAGGCATGATGTGAGGTGACAACTTTGGACAACATGACAAAATGCAACATGAACATGCAACAACATGTAATGGGGCTAGCATGCGACAACATGCAAAGATGGAGCAAGCATACAACAATATGCAAGACAAGCATGCGACAACATGCAAAGGGATGGACTTAAACTAATGTGGGCAGCTCTCAACTAAGCCCAAATCAGTGGCCAAGTGATGGAAATGAGATAACCGAAACGCATTCAAACATGCACGATGCAAGGGATCGATCCTAAGGCATCAAATGCCACTCTACCAAAGCATGGAAAAGGATGCAAGATGGCACACAAACATGCAATTTCCAGCTCTGAAATAAGATGCTCAATGGTCTTGAAACATGGAAATATGTCACCCGATGCATGAAATAGGCCTCGAAACTCAAAACTAGGCAAATGCATTGAACCACAAGCATGCAAAGCAAGCATTATTTGACCATGAGGCATGAAAACAGAGCCAAGGCAGTCTTAAACATGCACCAAATCAGTTCCAAGCATGGCCAAAAAGTGCTAACATGAAGGGCTAAAACAACATGCAACATAGGCTAGTAAGCATGGTTTACATTACATGTATATGAAGCACAAGAGAGATCACCAAACCAGCCAAAAACAGCAACATGGTATGCTAAAATATGCCCAAATAACCACTGAAACTCAGTCAATGCATGCAAAAATGATGAGCTCCTTTGGAGGGCCATGCAAGAGGTTACACAACACATGCATCAAGGACACTTAGCATAGCAAAACCAGCTTTGGAACTCAATTATGACAGCCCTAAAACTCACCAAAAAGGGCCTGAAATGGCTCAAGGAAGTATGCAATGAAAGGTCCCCTTTAAAAGCCTTAAGGAGGATTGCTCTACACATGTATCGTAGACATAAAATATGGCAAAATGGGCTCCGGATAGAGTCAAGGAAGACTTTAAAACTCACCAAATAGGGCCTGAAAAGTGACTTCACAACATGCAAAATGGGGGTCCTTTGGAAGGCCAATAAAACTAGTAAAGAGAATGAGGGGTGAGAGGGTCACCCCTCTATGATTTTGAAGCTCAAAGACACATCTAAGCCACTGAAAATCCACTGGATTTCAGTGGCTAAAAGGCCAAACCAAGGCCAATTCAAATGCTCAAATGCATAGCTCAAAACATGAGGGAATTAAGCATGCAAGGGGGAAGGTGACCCCAAACAGGAACATGACCTTAAACGAACATGTTTATAAGCTCAAAACAAGACTTTTTTTAGTTTATGTCGTAGTCCAAAAATGCTCACAAGTATGGCTAAGCAATGATACAAAATAAGCCTTAAAAAGAGGGATAGAGCATACAAGGAGGTATAAGTCCTCAAACAGAAAAGTATCCTTAATCAAACTTCAAGAGAAGCTCAAAAGAAGGCACTTTTTAGTTTATGTCGAAGTCCAAAAATGCTTACAAATAAGGCTAATCAATGGAGCAAAATAATGCAAGAAAAGGGGAAGTAGAGACTTACCCTTGAAGAGCAGATTCCCAGCAACTTCTGGACCAAGATAGGAGCTCTTTAACCTCTGCAAATCAGTTCCAAGGTGATGGAATGGATGATGGAGGTGGTAGGCTTGGAGGTGTAGTGCAAAAATGCAAGGAAAATGGGCTAAAACCACAACAATATAGAGAGAGAGCAAGAAATATAGAGAGAGAGAGAGCTATATCTCTTGTCAAAAGAGCTGAACCTCTGTTAAGGAGAGAGTCCCTCTCCTTATATAGAGGAAAGCAAAACTAAAGCTTCTTCAAGAAGCTTTACAAGGGTTCCATCCCTCCATACACGTGTATGGAGGGGAGCAAACAAAAAACCAACTGGCTCAAAAGATCTGGAGGAAAACCAGCTGAGACAGGGGGGGTGCCGGCCATCACCAATGGCCGGCAGGAACAAATACATGGCCGGCAGTGCACTAAAAGGTCCACTAAGAAAGGACCTAGCCAAGGTCCAAAAAAAAAGGGGCAGAAAGGATACAAGGTCCGGGAAGCTCGAACCGGTGACGTTCCGCGGCGACAATCGAGTACTCAGCGAGCAATCGAACTAGTTGCCGGGTGCACCTACAAGCAGAACCAAGTCTTGAGGACGGTCAAAAATGGGGTGTCTACATGTATCAATGGAGTACATCCCCTATCTCCTCCCAAATAACATCCGGTTTAGGAGTTCATCCCCTATCTCCTCCTAAACCGTGGAGTACATCCCTTATCTCCTCCCACACAACACAATGTATATAAACACATATCATATACATAATCAATCAATACATAAATTTGATGTATTATTCCAACCGTCATATTCAATGGCATATTCAATTGATTAGTTTTAATTCACCTAATCATCATGCAAGGTCTACAACAATCAAGACTATCCTCCACCGATAGCTCAAAGCAAATATTTCTAAACAGATAATAAATGCATCAACAGATAAAATTATCCACAATTTCAAAGGTGAGTGATTAATCAATCCAACTCCACCATTCAATCTCATAATTACTCAATTTCATTATTTCCAACTCAATTTCATACTTCCATAACTTTCCAAATTAATTACACAAAATAGTTAATCACAATAAAATTAGGGCTTTCTCCCCCTTTTCCTCAATATTGACCCCAAGGCTCAAAATATCTTCAATAACATCAATACCCTCATTTTATGACCCAAAATACACAAATGTGGGTCAAAATAACAAAACCCCTCCTTATAACCTTTGAAACCCTAATATCCAAAATTACCCAACATCAACATTAAATCAAAATGACTAAAAGCTTATGTCAAAGATCATATACATGAGTAGTTATCCCTACCTCAAATTCGGAGCTCAAATGAAGAAGATGAAGAAATTCGAAGTGTTCCAAACCCCAATATTTTCAGATCAAAATGTAGCCCTCAGCAAGCTCCACACTTTTTACAAAGGCCCAAGGTTAGAAGATCACTCCTACTAGATCAAACCCTAGAGAGAAGTTGGAGTTTTAGAGTGAGGTGCTCTCCAATGGAGGTTTTGAAAAAGTAAGAGAGAGAAAGAAAATCAAAAAGTGATCCAAAAAGGTGAAACTCGAACTGATATAAAACTCTCCCCGCTCGAGCGTGGAAACCCCCCATCGAGCGTCAGACACAGACTCACGCTCGAGCGTCAAAACGTCCGCTCGAGCGTCGGATGCACACTCACAAAAGTTTTGCAGGCGATGGTCCTCGCTCTAGCGTCAAACTCCTCGCTCGAGCGAAGGAACAAAATCAAAGGATCACGCTCGAGCGTCAAAACGCCCGCTCGAGCGTCCGAAGACCTGCAGGGAAAAATACTAGGAGATGGAAATTCACGCTCGAGCGTCAAAACGCCCGCTTGAGCGGAGAAGCAACAACAAAGGGCCCGCTCGAGCATGAAGGCCAAACTCTGGGCATCAACTTTTGGTTTCAAACCATAACCAACCTGTTTCAAACCTGCCCAACACAACCCAAGACTCAAATACAAAGAGTAAAGGATGGAAATGAGAATGAGACAACAACACATCCACGGAACCGAGTCCGGAATACAATAAATAAAGAGAGGAAAAACCAGGATCGCTATAACCTTCCCCCCTTAAGGAATTTTGTCCCCGAAATTAAGTACAAGTTTTCAAAAACATGTTTTTCTCAATTCTCAACAGTATTGCAACTCAACATTCATCAACCTGACCCAAGACCGGTCATTCCATCCCTTCTCAAGGGGCAACTCACAATATATAATTCTACCATATGCATTAACAATGTGCATTCCTTGAAATTTAACAAATTTCAATACCATATTCCACAATTCTATAACATACTCAATGCCAACATTATATCTGCATTTCTAAAACATCATTGACATATACGAGATTAAAATAACCTCAATTTTAAGGCAAGTTCCATAACACTTCCATAAATCACAACATATACAATGTTTTACAACTTAAGATATATTCAATACTCTTAAAGTTCATCAATATTACAAATTCCCAATACATGATTACACAATAACAAACATGTCCGGATATTTTTCATGGACCTCCAACTCACGTTCCCAAGTGGCTTCCTCTGCTCCGTGATGTTTCCACAAAACCTTTACCAAAGGAATGGTCTTGCCTCGCAAGACTTGTTCCCGCCTATCCAAGACCCGAACTGGTCTCTCCTCATATGAGGCATCCTCATCTACCTCTAAGTCAGTCCAATCCAATATATGCGATGGATCCGGCTCGTACTTCCGAAGCATGCTAACATGAAACACGTCATGCACCCCGAACAACTGCGGCGACAAAGCTAAACGGTATGCAACCTCCCCAATCCTCTCCAGGATCTCAAAGGGACCTATAAACCGAGGGGACAACTTCCCACTCTTCCCAAACCTCATCAAACCCCGCCTAGGTGATATTTTTAGAAAGACGTGATCACCCGTCTCAAATGCCAAAGGCCTTCTCCTACGGTCGGCATAACTCTTTTGGCGACTCTGGACTGTAACAAGCCTCCTACGGATAAGCTCAACTTTCTCCGTCGTTTCCCTCACCAACTCCGGGCCCAACAAAGGTGCATCACCCACCTCGGCCTAACAAACCGGAGACCTACAAGGTCGGCCATACAAGGCCTCAAACGGTGCCATACCGATACTCGACTGAAAACTGTTGCTGTAGGCAAACTCCACCAAGGGCAAGTGCCTCTCCCACGACCCACTAAAGTCAAGGACACAACCTCAAAGTATATCCTCAAGGATCTGAATAGTACGCTCGGACTGCCCGTCAGTCTGAGGATGATAAACCGTGCTGAAGGTCAACCTAGTGCCCAAGGCACTCTGCAAACTCTGCCACAACCTAGCAGTAAAACGAGGATCTCTATTTGAGACGATTGACACTGGGACCCCGTGCAACCTCACTATGTCCCGAATATACAAATCGGCAAGATGATCTACCGAATCTCTCACGCGCATAGGGATAAAGTGCGCTGACTTAGTCAACCGGTCTATAACCACCCAAATAGCATCACTACCCCGCTGAGTCCTCGGAAGACCTACAACGAAGTCCATAGTGACATGCTCCCACTTCCACTCGGCAATAGGCAAGGGTTGTAACAAACCCGCTGGCCTCTGATGCTCGGCCTTCACTTGCTGACAAGTAAGGCACTTAGACACAAAAATTGCCACATCCTTTTTCATACCCCGCCACCAAAACTGGCGACCCAAATCACGATACATCTTGGTGCCTCCCGGATGCACCGCAAGGCGTGAATGGTGAAACTCTCGGAGTACCTCCTCTCGGAAAGACTCCGACACAAACAAACGGTCTTGGTATCTCACACTCAGGTCGGGATACACTGTCAAACCCTTCTCAACCTTCCCACTGGAGATCTTCTCTCGGAGAGATTCTACCTCAAGGTCACCTCCCTGTGCCTCTAACACTCAAGTCACAAGTGTAGGCTGCGCAACAACAGAAAACAAGGCCGCAGCCTCAACGGATTCTCCCAGAAGCAAATCAAACTCGCCAAGTGCACCTAACATCTCCCACTCCCGGATGGCTATACAAGCAACATCACCAATGGATTTCCTACTAAGGGCATCGGCCACAACATTGGCCTTTCCCGGGTGATAGTGCAACTCGAAGTCGTAGTCCTCGATGAACTCCATCCACCTTCTCTCCCTCAGATTCAAGTCTTTCTGTGTAAACAGGTACTTCAAACTCTTATGATCCGAGAATACCTCAAATCTCTCACCATAAAAGTAGTGCCTCCAAATTTTCAAGGCAAAGATTACAGCTGCTAACTCTAGGTCATGTGTAGGGTAATTCCTCTCGTGTATTTTCAACTGACGTGAGCCATAGGCTACCACTTTCCCCTCTTGCATCAACACACAACCCAAACCCTCTCGTGAGGCATCACAATAAACGGCATAACCCAAACCTCTCTGCGGAATAATCAACACAGGAGCGGTGGTAAGTCTAACTTTCAACTCTGGGAATGACTTTTCACAAGTCTCACTCCATACAAACTTGACCCATTTCCGCGTCAATCTAGTCAACGGCGAAGCTAGCCTGGAGAAATCTTTCACAAATCGACGATAATACCCAGCTAATCCCAGAAAACTGCGGATCTTAAAAACACTCTTAGGCTGTGCCCAATCCTGCACTGCCTCAATCTTGGATGTATCAACAGACACCCCTTCCCGAGAGACTACATGGCCTAAGAACTTCACCTCTCTTAGCCAGAACTCACACTTCCCAAACTTGGCATACAGCCTATGGGCTCTAAGCAACTCAAGCACCACTCTCAAGTGTTCCTCGTGCTCCTCCTCCGAAGGCGAATAAATCAAAATGTCGTCCACGAAAACGACTACAAAACGATCTAAGAATTCCCGGAATATCCGGTTAATCAAATCCATAAACACTGCCGGTGCATTGGTGAGCCCAAAAGGCATCACCAGAAACTCATAGTGGCCATACCGCGTACGGAATGCCGTCTTCGGAATATCCTCCTCCCTGACCCTCAACTGGTGGTAACCCGATCTCAAATCGATCTTAGAGAAACAGCGGGATCCCTTCAACTGGTCAAACAAATCGTCAATACGAGGCATAGGGTACTTATTCTTAACCGTAGCCCGATTCAACTTCCGGTAATCGATACAAAGTCTCAAGGCACCATCTTTCTTTTTAGCAAAGAGGGCCGGTGCTCCCCACGGCGAAACACTAGGGCGAATAAAGCCCTTATCCAGCAATTCCTGGAGCTGAATCTTTAACTCACTCAACTCGGCTAGGGCAAAATGATAAGGTGCCATAGAAATTGGCGTCGTGCCGGGCACTAGGTCAATAGAGAACTTGATCTCCCGATGTGGTGGCAAACTCACAAGGTCCTCGGGAAAGACGTCCGAGTACTCACAAACCACTCTTGGCAACACAGTCTGGGTCTCATCACACTCACTATTCATAAAGCTAGCGAGGAGGCTACTAAGCTCACTCCACCCTCGCGGATCATACACCGGTGGCAACACACTACCAACCCAATCCCCCAAGAAATGGAAACAATCCCCGCTCAAGGTACATACTGTGACCCTCTGGCGGTAACAATCAATAACTGCCCGGTATGACGACAGCCATTCCATACCCAAAATAACATCAAAACCCGACATAGCCATAACTACAAAAGAAAATGGAAGTCGGCGGTCAACGACCTCTATATCACAGCCCCGACACCCTTGTTTCAAAATCAACTCACTCCCAACAGGTGACACAACACAACTAGGAGATGCTAACTGCGCCAACTCCAAACCCAAAACAGATGCAAATGCAGTAGATATAAAGGAATGGGATGCACCCGTATCAATAAACACATTAGCAACCGAGTTGCAAAACAAAAAGGTACCTCTCACAACAGATGGAGCCAGTACTAAATCCTGCGCGGTAACAACATACACACGCCCTTCTGGCCCCTGATCTACCTGTTCACCTCTAGGAGCAAAAGACTGCTGCACAGACTAGGACGATGAAGCCCCCTGATTGGCCCTCGAGGCCTGAACTGACTGAGCTGGCTGAAAACTCTACCTCGACCCAGATGCACCAGATGTGCCACTCAACTGTGGGCAATACCTCTTCAGGTGCCCCGCCTGACCACACTGGTAACAAGAGAGCGGCTGGCCTTTGCCTTGACTCTGGCTCTGAGGTCGAGCCGAAGATGAAGCTGTTCTTTGACCTCCTCCTCTCTGCGGGCAAGTTGGAGACTTGTGGCCCAGCTGACCACATTTGTAACAAGTGATGTCTCCCTGACTGCCTCTTCCAGAGCTTGCACTCGGCACTGGAAAGGTCGATCTAGCAAATGCACCCTGGGATTGCTGAGGGTTAGGACCCCTCTGCCTCCTACCGTCCCCCTGACCATCTTGACTTCTCTTGGAGCCTCTCTGCCTCTCCTCCTCCTGCATCATAATCTCCATATGGGCGGCAGCATCTACAAGGCGCCCATACTCCCGAGTCATAGACCCTCCAACTCTCATCTTGAGCCCGTGCCTCAATTTCTTCTCAAATTCCAGACAACGGCGTTCTTCAGACGCCACAAGCTCAAGTGCAAACCTGGATAAACTAGTAAATGCGGCCTCAAACTTGGCCACTGATGAACTCAGCTGCTTAAGCTGACAAAACTGGTCCCTCAGCTTCTCCCTAACAGCTGGAGATTAGAACTTCTCTTAGAAAGCATCTACAAAGGCCTCCCAAGTGCCACCAATACGACCCCTCATGAACTTTCACCACTGACCCGCATCCCCCTTAAGCTAGAAGGACGCCAAGGTCACCTTCAAAGCCCCGTCTTCGATGCCAAGCATCTCAAACGTCTTCGTCATCTGTTCGAGCCATTCATCTGCCTTAAGTGGCTCTTTTGGATCTCTAACAAACTCATCCGGATTAGACCGGAAGAACTCCCTCTTCAGAAATGAAGGCCCTGCCTCAGCAATATGGGCCTGGACCTGATTCTCAACTCTAAGAATGCCCCAGGATTCCCTTAAAGCTTCTGCCATCTCGCGGGCTAAGGCGCCCATGGCCGGCTGACCTACTGGCTCGGCCACATTGGCCTGACCAACACCCTCCTGCTGCTCCGGAATCTCATCCGGTATAGGCATCTCCTGCCTCCTAGGTCTACCTCGCCTACCACCACGTCCTTGTCCTGACATCCTAATAAAGGTAACAAAGAACATTAGCACATTCACAAATGTGCCGAAGTTATAACACTCGCGTCCTAATGCATGAACAATAGTAATTCACTCCACATAAGCACATAATCACATAAGCACTTACGAATTTCATTTCCGGATAGTCCCATGGCATTATTAGAGTTCCAGTTAAAAACAGCATTGATCAAGTGCTTTTCCAACAAGACTCACAGAAACCCAAGGATCCAATCAACATCCCAGAAACTAAATCCCATACCCAAGTAGTCACGTAAACATGTTATCACATAAGTATATAACACTACATCTAAGTCTCTAACAAGCGAGACAAACCCATTGTGGTACTAACCACTTCCCGCGTACCCAAAGTATTCGAACCCGGTATGCTCTGATACCAAGTTGTAATGCCCTCAAAATAAACTCATAATATCATACAACCACGATAAAGAAAAGAGATTTCATATTACAATCATCAGAGTATTTTTACAAAGGTATTACATGTTGACAGCAAAAGCAAATGCCCTATAGGCTTACAACTTTCCAAGTCAACACTTGGCTACAAAAGGAGAGTACTAGCTCTATACAAAATAAGCCCTTGGCTTGATATACATGTAATACTACAGAACAACAAAAAGAGTCTAACAGCCTCAAGCCTCCCAAGCTACGTCCTTGGAAGTGGCATGATACCTGAACCTGAAAATGATGTCCCATATAGGGTGAGCCAATGCCCAGTAGAGATATGCTAAACATAATATGAGCAATAACTAAAACATTAGCATTTGATAAATGTTTAACTCACAAACATCAATTCGTAACCCATTTCAATTACATGACAAATATGTCCATGTTTCATTCCTCTTTTCTCTACTTAACCGATTTTCGATTCATAAATATGGCTCAGAACCTGGCCAAACAATTTTCGTGAGACCATAGCTCATATCAACAATACTACCATACTTCACAATAGATACCCATATTTGCTGTATCAATAGCACATAAAACACTTCCATACTTCACAATAGATACACATATTCGCTGTATCAATACTTCAATAGATACACATATTTGCTGTATCAATGGAGTACATCCCCTATCTCCTCCCAAATAACATTCGGTTTAGGAGTCCATCCCCTATCTCCTCCTAAACCGTGGAGTACATCCCTTATCTCCTCCCACACAACACAATGTATATAAACACATATCATATACATAATCAATCAATACATAAATTTGATGTATTATTCCAACCGTCATATTCAATGGCATATTCAATTGATTAGTTTTAATTCACCTAATCATCATGCAAGGTCTACAACAATCAAGACTATCCTCCACCGATAGCCCAAAGCAAATATTTCTAAACAGATAATAAATGTATCAACAGATAAAATTATCCACAATTTCAAAGGTGAGTGATTAATCAATCCAACTGCACCATTCATTCTCATAATTACTCAATTTCATTATTTCCAACTCAATTTCATACTTCCATAACTTTCCAAATTAATTATACAAAATAGTTAATCGCAATAAAATAAGGGCTTTCTCCCCATTTTCCTCAATATTGACCCCAAGGCTCAAAATATCTTCAATAACATCAATACCCTCATTTTATGACCCAAAATACACAAATGTGGGTCAAAATAACAAAACCCCTCCTTATAACCTTTGAAACCCTAATATCCAAAATTACCCAACATCAACATTAAATCAAAATGACTAAAAGCTTATGTCAAAGATCATATACATGAGTAGTTATCCCTACCTCAAATTCGGAGCTCAAATGAAGAAGATGAAGAAATTCGAAGTGCTCCAAACCCCAATATTTTCAAATCAAAATGTAGCCCTCAACAAGCTCCACACTTTTTACAAAGGCCCAAGGATAGAAGATCACTCCTACTAGATCAAACCCTAGAGAGAAGTTGGAGTTTTAGATTGAGGTGCTCTCCAATGGAGGTTTTGAAAAAGTAAGAGAGAGAAAGAAAATCAAAAAGTGATCCAAAAAGGTGAAACTCGGACTGATATAAAAGTCTCCCCGCTCGAGCATGGAAACCCCCGCTCGAGCGTCAGACACAGACTCACGCTCGAGCGTCAAAACGCCCGCTCGAGCGTCGGATGCATACTCGCAGAAGTTTTGCAGGCGATGGTCCCCGCTCGAGCATCAAACTCCCTGCTCGAGCGGAGGAACAAAATCAAAGGATCACGCTCGAGCGTACGAAGACCTGCAGGGAAAAATACCGGGAGATGGAAATTCACGCTCGAGCATCAAAACACTCGTTCGAGCGGAGAAGCAACAACAAAGGGCCCGCTCGAGCGTAAAGGCCAAACTCTAGGCATCAACTTTTGGTTTCAAAGCACAACCAACCTGTTTCAAACCTGCCCAACACAACCCAAGACTCAAATACAAAGAGTAAAGGATGTAAATGAGAATGAGACAACAACACATCCACGGAACCGAGTCCGAAATACAATAAATAAAGAGAGGAAAAACCAGGATCGCTATAATTTTAAAATGTTATTAAATAAAAAATTGAAATAAAAAAATTAGATTAAAGCAATTTGACGATTTAATTTTAGTAATAAATTAGGGTGTTTAAGTTAATTTATGATTTAAATTTCTTTTGTTATATATATATATATGTATATGTACATGTTTTAATTTAAAATATTATTAAATAATAAATTGTGTTAAAAATTATATATTCGATTAAGCTTCTTTTATGATTTAATTTTATGATAATAAATTAAGGTATTTATGTCACAACCCGCTCTCTGTATTCAAGGCTTAGGCATCGCGATTGGCTAGTAATCGTGGTTACCTAAGGCCTATTACATAATAATTTAATTAATAAATGAGCGTAGAAATAATTAATTAAATAAAATACCAAAATATATATCAGAGTTTCTATTTAATTATAACAAAAAGATCATTAATCAAATAGGTCGACCTTTATAAATATTATAAAAGCGTACTGTGCATCTACTGCATGTCCCCATTCCTGAAATGAGCCATGCACTTTCTCTCTAATAATTATTTCTTGAAAATTGATAAACAACTTATAAGCATGTTGTAGAGTGATAAATATTATACCGAGAGTATAAACGTTATAAAATCACCATAATAAACATTTCAAACAAAACATATATATATGGTACCATACGGAACACATAACCATATTATGAATTCAAGTGGTGGTTCGTATGGATTTTAGGGATGGCTTCGATAATAGTGTTACATGTAACTTTGTACAACACTTCGCTTCATACAATTACCAAAATAACAAACAGAGGGCAATAGCTATTTAAGTCCCAAAACATGAGACCTTTGTTGTAATACTTATAAAAATATTTGCTCAGATGATCATTTACCAAATCATTATCAAATTTATATTTTAATAAACATTTATATCGATAAATTTTCTTTTTTACACAAATATATTCAAATAACAAACAATACCTTTGATATGATAATCGAGTTTACAAAACATGATTTAACATAAAACAGACAAAGACAATTCAATACATAATAAAACTAGCCTTAGTATCGGTTTCTATTGTCTAAATATCTCCCAAAACTTGAATCTCTTACAAAAATTCTTGTTGGATCTTTTATTCCTTTTGTTATTCTTTTTTTCATTTGATTGTAATTAAGCTCCTCTTTATAACAGGAGTAATGTTATAGAAATAAAAAATTTGCATATAATTTTCATATATAATGATATGATTTATTGTAGACTTTTTATTTCAAAACAAAATACCATTGAAAATAGATTTATTTATAATAATATCTTACCACAACATTTTTATCAAATTTTTTATTTAAATTTTATGTACGTTTAGAATTTAGGAGAGGAGGCAGCCGTGGGGTGACAAGAGAAAAATTATTAGTTGGTCTTGGACGCCATGTGGTCATACCCCACACCAATCACAATTTACTATATCCCCTCATGTTTTAATCATCCAATACAAATTTCTGAACCCCACTCCTTCCACCAATTACAGTACCATTGGGGTATCATGTAGCAATGCCTCAAAACCAACCAATAACTTCTCATGGTAAGAAGGGTCGACCAAGATGCCTCCATGTACTACTTAGGTGGCATTACCCTTTTGGGTATTTACACTCTAATCCTACATTTTATACTAATTCATATTTTACCACACAAAATTACAAAATTAAATTAATTCTTTTAATCATGATTAGTTGATCTTTAACCCCATCATATACAAAATTATAAAATAAATTCTGTTTTTTTATTTGTAATTAAATAATCCTAATACGAAATTAAAGGATATTTTAATTTTGGGATTGTTATAATTTAGGTTGATTTATGATTTAATTTGTTTTATATATATGTATGTGTTTAATTTAAAATACAATTAAACAAAAAATTGGGTTATAATTTTAAAATAAAAAATTAGATTAACGTAATTTGATGATTTAATTTATGGTAATAAATTAGAGTATTTAAGTTAATTTATGATTTAATTTGTTAGATATATATATATGTACATCTTTAATTTAAAACGTTATTAAATAATAAATTAGGTTAAAAATTAAAAATTAGAATAAGATACTTTTATGACAATAAATTAAGGTATTTAGATCAATATATGATTTAATTATATATATATACATATATGTGTACGTATATGTTTATTTTAAAATCTTATTAAACAAGGTAATTTTCTGGTAATAAATTATGGTGTTTACTTTGATTTATGATTTAGTTTGTTATATATATATGTCTGTTTATGTTTATTGTAAAATGTTATTAAATAAAAAAATGAGTTAAAAAATTAAAATTAAAAATTAGATTAAAGTAATTTTATGATTGAATTTTGTGGTAATAAATTAGAGTATTTTAGTTAATTTATGGTTTAATTTGTTTATATATATGTATGTATGCATGTATGTATGTGTTTAGCTTAAAATGTTATTAAATAATAAATTTGGCTAAATATTTAAAGTTAGATTAAGGTACTTTTATGATTTAAGTTTATGTTAATAAATTAAGGTATGAAGTATAAAGATACATCAATAAAGGGGAGGAAGTGCAAAAAGCATCACGGAACATCGCCTCAATCCCAACTAGGTTGGCACCGACAGGACAACCCTATCATATACTAGCTGTGGACGCGCCCCGCGTGAGGGCCTCACGTGCCACAGTTCGGACTCAATTTTGTTACGGTTCTTAATCTGAACCAAAGAGTCCAAATTCGACAAATCATTTTGAGAAAACAGATTTTTAGAAAAGAAGTGCCAAACATGGACTGCTTTGCTAAACATGGACTGCTTTGCCAGATACAGAGTCGCCACCTAAATATTTTTTAATGGGGGAATTTAGGAAACCCTGACTCGTTTGCCTAAGGCCATGTGTCCGTCATCACCAAAGTTACCTTGGCTCGGGAACTTGGGTACGATTGGGGAAGGTCAGCTATGAGCATCCCCGCTCGCCCGATCCGAAGATCGGCCTCTACTAACCATGATATCTCATTTTTGAAAACACATGCGTTCTTATTCCGATTAATTAGCTAGAATTACTATGTGATGCGCACAACAAAACAAGTATGGACTAGATCGCCTAATTTGGAGCAAAGTATTGCATATCCGTTCGTTTGGAAAATTATTTGAGATTTGCTACTCGCAAGTAGGCTAAAACACAGATCTCAATGAGTTATCCCAACTCAAACAATCCAACCTTCACCCACAGGCATCCAAGCAGTTATATCACATAAGCACATAGCCACATGGTAAGCATGCTGTCATGTTAACATTCACACTCGTGCGAGATGCTAAAGCATAAATACTTACATCGTACTCCGAGCCAAAACAAAGAACGTGTTAGCAATCATGCATGATCTAAGTCCATATTGAGTGGCTAATTCAACGCACACAGAATGTCACTAGAATAGGCTTAGCTAATCCTAGGATGGCATGTGGGATGCAACAAGTAGCACGTATTCAAGTTAGATTTGGAATACTATGCTGTTAGCATGATGCGCCGAGCCCGGTGCATGCAAGACTGATGAATGGTGCACGCATGCATAGCATAAGGTATGCTAAATTAAACGTGCCCTAATACTAACCATCAAAGCAGGTAAGTAAAAGGGAGAAAGAAGTGGGGATTGGAAGACATGCACACACGCACCCACACTTATTACAAATTCGCCCTCGCTCAGAGGGACCGAAAGAATAATACAAATCAATTAACCTACAAGCTAATTAAATATTACAGACCAATTAAACTAGTTAAGCAAATTAACTAATCTAATAAAACAATAAACAGCCTCAGGAAGAGGGCCCAATGCTATGCGTGCTCGGCTCCCTCCGGAAGTCCACTGCCATGCACAAGTTGCCTCTGCTTTGACTATTATCCTCCTTTGAAGACTGCACAAGTCCCAGGGTTGCTTCTCTGAGTGCTGTGGAACACCACCAGCTGAGAGGAATGGCCACGGGCCAAGGAGAATGGTCACCGGCCACTGATTAAGCTATCGGCCATTAATGGATGGCCGGTCGGCACTGGAGATGGCCGGCCGGGCAAAGCTTCCTGCAGAATCTGTTTTTGACAGCAGCAGAGGGCAAAACATAGCATGGCAATGCATTTCAAGCAATGTATGCACCAACCACACTCCTTATCATATTCATGACTCAAAGGAGGATGGGTCTCGATTCTCGGACCACCAATCGCGCATTTCAATGCGTGATGGCCCAAGAAACCAAGTATGCATTTTGATATGGAATGCAATGCACATAATCAAACAAAGGGGCTCAACCTCTATCATACTCAACTCAAGAGGTGAAGCATGCATGCAAATGGAATGCGACCTAGACATGGAGGCTAAGTATGCGAAATGAGCATGCAAGGCATGTGACAACTATGCTAGTGGCAAACATGCAACAACATGTAAAGTGGACTAAGCATAGGAACAATGCAAAGCAATCTTAACCAATGAAATACATGCCAAATGCATCATGATTCCAAGCAAGCAATAACATGTAATAGGCCAAGTATGCAACAATGCACAAGGCAAGCATGCTATAACACATGAAGGATGGATTTAAACTAATTTAGGCAGCCCTCAAACAAGCCTAAAACAGTGGTCATAAACTATTGAAATGGGGCCAAATGCACATACAAGCATGCATGCATACATGATCCAATTCCTAAGCATCAAAAGGCAACTTTTAAGCACATTTAAAAGGGGCTAAACATGGACAAATGGCATGCACATTAAGCTCTGAAAGTGCATAAAATAGAGGTGCCAAACCAAATTAAAGCAAACAAAGCAGGCTCATAACATTCCACATTCAAGGCCTACAAGCTAGAATGCAAAGAGGCTATGCAAAGCATGTTGAGCATGACCAAAGCAAATGAAAAAAGAGCTAAGGCACACTGAAATATGCACAAAAACTTCACAAAGCTTGGCCAAAACCATGCTAGAACAAGGGTCAAAGCTTAAAGCATGTTAAGGCCAAAACATGGCATTACAAGACAAGTATGCTAAGCATGCATGGTATGTCTAAACCAACTAAAAACAGAGATATATTATGAGATAATAAGCACAAAAATCAGTTAAGGCATGGCCAACATACACTTAAACAAGATGCTCCCTCAAGAGGCTAAAATGGCCCTTTTCAAGGACAACAAGGAGAGGGGGTGGCCCTCTCCTTCTTGGGACCTCAAGGCACCATCCTCACCACTAAAATCCCTCAAGATTTCAGTGGTGAGGAGGCCCAAACACAATGGTCCCGGAGCTCACCAAAATGGCACAAAAAAGGGGTCAAATAAGCCCTAAGAGGGGTCAAACAACCTCAAAGCTCAAAACACCCTTAACCAACTATTTAAATCAATGAAAAACAAGACTTTTATGTGTTATATGTAAAGCCTAAAAATAGTTGCAAGGTAGTCAAAAAAACTATGCAAAAATGGGGAATAAAATGGGAAAGTGGTTACCCTTGTAGATCCTCTTCAAAAATGGTGGACCAGAAGCTTCCTTAGGTCCAAACCAGCTCCAAAACTTCAAGAATAACCTCCAAGGACCTCAGCTCCAAGAGAAGGTGTAATGGTGGGTGTTTGTGTGCAATACTAAGACTAAACACACACAAATATACAAAGAGAGAGATATAGAGATAGGATATATGCAAACCCTAACCCTAGAACTCAAAGCTCTGGAAAAATGTTGTCTAACCTCATAGAGGGAGAAGAGACCTCCTCTTATAGAAAACTCAATCTTGTAAAGCTTCCAAGGCAAGCTAACAAGATTGAAATCCCTCCATACACGTGTATGGAGGGGAGCAAAGTGTATGCCAGCTAGCACAGCTAGCATAAAAATATCTGCAAAAGCAGATGAACAGTGGTCGGCCGGCCAAAAATGCAATTTGAACAAAAAAGATGGCTGGTCGACCATCCATAGTGCCGGCCGGCCAAACATTTGGCTGATGGCAACAAAACACAGCCGGTGGCCTCAAGTCATGGCCAGTGGAGTGTGGGGATGGCCAAGAAGCCATTCCCTGCCCCCCCCAAAGCAAAAACACAAGTGTTTGGTGTAAAACCAAACACAAAACAGTCGAGTCGAGAGATCCTGAGGCAAGGCACGTAGCCGAGACCTCCGGGAACTCAAGACGAACACAAACATGGATGATCACCGAGTGTTCAAACGGTGACGTCCAAGTCTTGAAGACGGTCGAAAATGGGGTGTCTACAGTTGCCCCTCTTTGACAGAACTCGAAAGTCATAGGAATGACGGGAGTGAATGTCAAAGCCCAGAGACGACCCATTTTTGACAAGGCCAAAGACTTAGACAAAGCATACAAGCTGCAGACAAGATATGCGCCCGAAAGCAGGGGCAAAATGCAAATGATAATGCAAGAAGCCGAGCGTAACTTATGATCATGCAAAGAAAGCTATAACGAAGCATAACATGCGACAGTTTTAAGCTAGCATACACCAAACTACACTATAATGCAGAAAGGATGTAAGAGAATTGTGCAATTCTCGATACGTCTCACTCGGAGGATACAATACCTGTCTGGTTCGTCTGGTTGCTCCAGCTGCAAATGAACCGTACATACAATATCGTGTCTGTAAAAGAAAGCAACTTAACAGGTACGATATCGTTAGCAACATGCATAACATGCAAAATGAATGCAAAATGATATGCAATATATACAAAACTATGCATAATAATGCAAATGAAAATGCAATGCTTACAAAACTATGTATAAACAATGCAAATGATATACAATGCAATTGAATCGTGATCAAATCATGAGCGGTTCAAAACCATACAAATGTCAAATAGATGATGGAGATGCAAAGTCTGTCTACCATAGAAAAGGTCATACAGAACTATGAGTAATGTAGACGGATACAAGAACAAGTAATTGGGTGGAATGACATAAGTGGGGAAATAACCCACTAACGAAAGAACAATGATCCTAATGCTGGATGCAAAAATTACACTACAATGTAATATGTACAATGGATATGGCTTGCAGGCCAAAACATATCTTGCCTAGGAAAGGCATGGACACAAACAAACCACATCTAACACGGAAAATGGCGCCGTCACCCTCAAACCAACATACCAGCGTGGAATAGGCGGCGTACACCAAATCTCATAACTGTGTTTCAACATGAAAAGTATGGGCACATACCAGACCAAGCTCAACATGGAAAGGCGCAAGCCATAGATGGAAGTGATGCAGTGAATGCATGCAAGCTACAATGCAATATATACAAATATGCAATGGAACAGATAGGATACAATGGATAAGGCCTACGGCCAAACCGTGTCTTGCCTAGGAAAGGCATGGACACACACAAACCGCGTCTAACATACAAAAGGTCATACAGAACTATGAGTGTATAGACGTGAAGAGTATGGGCACATACTAGACCAAGCTCAACATGGAAAGGCGCAAGCCATAGATGGAAGTGATGCAGTGAATGCATGCAAGCTACAATGCAATATATACAAATATGCAATGGAATGGATAGGATACAATGGATAAGGCCTACGACCAAACCGTGTCTTGCCTAGGAAAGGCATGGACACACACAAACCGCGTCTAACATAGAAAAGGTCATACAGAACTATGAGTGTATAGACGTGAAGAGTATGGGCACATACCAGACCAAGCTCAACATGGAAAGGCGCAAGCCATAGATGGAAGTGATGCAGTGAATGTATGCAAGCTACAATGCAATATTTACAATATGCAATGGAATGGAATAGTATTATATTTATAATGAAATGCATGACATATGCACTATTTACAATGTATGCATGACATACGCACTATTTACGATGATGCATGACATATGCACTATATACAATGTTTTGTTTTTTGAAATGCATGAAAAATGCATGAAAGAGAAAATGCATGACAATGCATGTTGCTCTCTTTTTTTGTTTTTCTTTTGAAAATGCATGATAATGCATGATTGTTTTTTTTTTACTTCTGTTTTGAGAGTGCAAGTGATGCATGTTGATGCATGATGATGCAAATGCGTGACAACGCACGCCTTTTGATATGCATGACAATGCATATAACTCGAAATGCGCGTTTAAGGTCTTGCCAGACCGAATGGAGGTGTATGACAATGCAAGCATAATGACGTACAACTCAACGGGAGTTCACATCAAAGCGTTGTAAAGCAACGCGTGTGGGGAAACTTTCAAATCTTGAAAGGGACAAAAGGATACAAAAAGGATACACCGCACCTGTATTCAAGTGCCACGCACAGAAGACACGGTCTAAAGTCAAAACGGAGACCGGTTGAGCGCCTTTTCTTGCACTCTCTTGAGTAATGAAGGCCCCAAACCACACATCTGACCCAAACAAGGTTGTAGGAGGCTCACCGGCCATTAGAGGAGGTCACCGGCCATCCACCGGCCACAAAAATATTCCACCGGACAAATATTTGGCCGACCGGCCAACAGTGTGGCCGACCGGCCAAATCTGCCTGAATCGGGGCAGTTTGGTCTTTTGGCCTCGGATCTTTTAAAATAGGGTTTCAAACCCTATTTTTCTTACTTTCTCTTGGCCGAAATTTCTTCTTCTCTCTCTCTAGAGTATTTCCCGAGCCTCTATTCTCCGTTTTCCTTGATTTTCGCGCCCCTTTCGACGTTTGATTCGTGAAGTTCTTCGCGTTTCGAACATTTTCATCCAAACGAAACTTCGTTTCGGTGCCTCCTCTTCGATTTCCGCCTTTTGGGATTTGTTTCCCCCGAGTTTTTCTTGATTTCCGTGCCTTTTCCACACTTCGGCTTTTCCGGCCATTTTCCGCCCTCTCGGGGTTGACTTTCCGTTGACTTTTTGCATTCTCACCCGGTTTTCACTTTCCCGGTCATTTTCATACCACTTTGACATGGCGGACGATATTCCACGGGGCGGGACTCCCCTGGAGCATGAGATGGACCCAGAGGCCGAGCTCCCCCCCTTGAGCGTCCGCCCGTTTGACCCGGCGACCTATCGGCCGGCGATCCACGTGCTATCTCCTGACGGTCTTCGCCAGTTCAGGAGTTTCAACAGGGGCGTGCCACTGGAGCTTCTCCTGCGCGAGCCGACGCCTCATCTGTCTTTCGGCACTTCTGAGGTATATTCTTCCCTCTGTTTTCTGCAATGTAGAACATTTTAACTGCCATAGTTGATTCTGTTCTTTAACTGCTTAGCTCAGATACACTGATACATTACACATTATAATTCATCTATGAACACACTGATACCCGATACCGGTTTGAACTTGAAAATGTGCACATACACTGCATCTGTACTGGACCACTCGGAAACACTGACACATCACATGTTGTAGTTCACTGTAAGCAAACCGACACCCAATGTTTGTTTGAATCTGAAAACGTGCACACACGCTATATTGGCCCTGAACCACCCAAACACACTGACACATCGCATGTTGTAGTTCGCTGTAAGCACACCGACACCCGATGTTTGTTTGAATCTGAAAACGTGCACACACGCTGTATTGTCACCAATTCTGAATGCCCTTCAAAACTGTACATTTTATATTGCTTCGCGACTGTTTTGTTTTTGAATATAGGGAGATTCCCATGCCTTCCGGGGGTATGGGAATATTGCCACCAGAGACTGGTACATGGAGCTGCCCAATGTGGTCCGTCACATTGTGGACCAGGCCGGGTTCGGCGCATTCGGCAGGGAACTCTCGTGCCTCACTGCAAGCAGGCCTCTCCTTGCTGCTCTAGTGGAGAGGTGGTGGGACACCACCGACTCCTTCCATTTCTCTGCTACGGGAGATATGATGATGACTCCCTATGACTTCTCGATGCTCACTGGTATCGGGGTAGGGGGTGATCCGATCCCCTTTGATACTGACATGGACGAGTGGGAGGCCGCTTAGATTTACCTGCTCGGTGAGGTGCCGCCTCTCGCGCGTCCCGACTTCGTCAAATATTCATGGTTCGAGGTCCAGTTCAGGGTTCAGCCAACCTTGACCGATGAGGCTCCGATGACCCAGGAGGAGGTGGAGCGGTATGTGCGTGGTTTCCTGATGTTTCTGCTGGGGACGACCATTTTCGCTGACCGGGTGAACACCGTGCCCCTCTGTCTGCTCAGCGCTCTCGTGGACGTCACCAGGATCTTGCGCTTCGACTGGAGTGGTGCTGCCTTGGCCACTCTATACAGATATATGAGCTCAGCCTCCCGTTGCAGCGGACAGTTGCTTGGGGGCTACTGGCGAGCTTGGGAGGTACATCTTCTTCCTCTCTTTCATTTCTGCTTTACATTTTCTGTACTCTGTACACTGCACACACTGCGGTCTGCTTCACGCTGACTGTATACTGCACACACGGCACACACATACTCTGTTTTATACTAACTGTACACTGTACACTCTGCACAATACACTGCACAATACACGGTTCTGCAATTTATGCTTTATTCTATACTCTGCTTTATTTGATAAGCATACTGGTATTTGCTCTGCAGTTATGGGTCTACGCCTACTTTCCGAGACTCGCCCCAATGCCAGACGTGGAGACCCCTCTCGTCGTTCCGTTCTCTCGCCGTTTTGACGTGAGGTGTGTGCGGAGGCCCCGGGAGACGTTTATCTTCTTCCGCCGTTACTTTGACACCATCACCCCCGCAGAGGTATGTTTAGAACTTGCAGTTCATTTAAGCTTCACTTTACACTGTATTTTCTGATGACAGTAGATAACAAACTATATGTCATTCACAGATCACCTGGCAGCCTTGGGCTCCATTGCCCGCGACAATTCGGGAGAGGTTTGTCGGTGCTGAGGAGACCGCCCAGTTCAGGATCTTGCTAGAGGGCCCGGTCTGTCAGGCTTGGTACCTGGGTGAGCGTTTCCTACACCAGACCCTAGGCTTACCGGAGCAGATAGTCCCGGTCCACCCTCCTGAGTATATGAGGGATACGGAGAGGTTCACCGCTAAGCAGATGGCCGACTACACGGTCGGCTGGGATGCGATCCGCTTCAGAGGCATAGGCGACTACTCAGAGTACGTTCGGACATACATTATGCGACCTCTGAGCGGTGGCCGTCGAGTTGAGCGAGAGAGGCCCGCGGCGCTAGCAGCTAGGACAGGAGGCAGGGTAGGGACATCGAGGACGGCTCGAGTCCATGGCAGGAGTGGAGCTCGGAGAGGACGGGGGGGTAGTTGGCCAGTACTACCTACTACGATGACATGCCGAGGGCAGGGTGGGGAGACTTATCAGATCCCCATTGCTCCCCCTCCTGCTGATCATGAGTTAGTCGGGTTCCATGACTTACCTCCGGTATGTAGTACTTCAATTTATTATTTCACTTCAATTTATTTGATATTCTGTAGAATACTGATGCATCTAATACTTTTGCAGGCTTCCTCCGAGTACAGCCGCCAGTCCCTGGAGCTGACTGCCTCTGTGATGGGGATGTTCCAGCAGAGCCTCGATCTTTTAGCCATCTATGGCATTCCGGTATGTTTTTCAACCGCAGTCTCAAACTTTACACAATCAGATGCATCATACTGTCAACACAACACCCGGTACACAGCCTTCACGGCATCTGATATACTGCAGCCCACAGACTGTTCACAGCGTTACTTACGGCATTCATACACTGCACTCAAACACTGTATTCTGTACCGATACACTGCTCACAGCATTCACACACTGTACTCATACACTGCATTCTGTACTGATACTCTGTTCACAGTATTCACACACTGTACTCATACACTGTATTCTGTACTAATACTCTGTTCACAGTATTCACACATTGTACTCATACACTGTATTCTGTACTGATACACTGCTCATAGCATTCACACACTGTACTCATACATTGCATTATGTACTGATACACTGCTCATAGTATACTGATGCGTTTGCCTTTTATACTTTTCAGCCTCCCTTCTAGATCCCTGCCGTAGGAGCTGCTCCTACTAGACCTTCTGTTCCTGCCGGAGGAGATGGCAGAGTATACCCCCGCACCAAGGCGGGGCGCACCCATGTTGGGAGTAGCTCACGGGCACCCATCCCTGATGATGATGAGGAGTCCGAGGCTGAGGCTGAGGTGGAGGCAGAGTCATCCGAGGAGGAAACCGGAGACGGCTCGGGCTCATACTCAAATGACGATGCTGATGACGATACTCCTGGACCTTCGTCCAGGAAGAGGACGAGGACGGACCCCTAGACCCGAGGCCTTTTGACATTGATCCAGATTTTTGCTATTTTTGCTATTTTTTTTTCTTTTTTGTACTTTTTCTTTTTGTTGGTAGCTAGAGTACGTTATACTGCCGCAGGCAGGTTTTTGTTTTTTCCAAAACTTTGTACTTGAAAAAGATGATGAAATGAAACAAACTTTTTGTCTGAAAAAGTGTTATATTTTGTACATTTCATATATTGTATCGCATTGCATCACATCACATCACATCACATCACATCACAATGTAGATGGAATTGATCTCCTGTCTGAAAGTCAAACATTTGGATTGTAATAACCAAGTAATGAACCGGCCAACGGCAAAACAACTCAAACAAACCACTGCTCATTCCGAACACACAGCCCATAGCACAGTATTCTGTTTATTTGCAAACGGAAAACCCTGAACAGACAGTTCAATCTGACAAGGCGGAACACAAAGGTAGAATCAGCTGAAGTTGAAGCACACTCAGATGCCCCAAATTTTCCCTTTCTTCTTTTGCTTCGCATAGATATGGAGAATGGCACAGCACTCTGAGCACAGCATGATTAAAAATTTTGAATTTGAAAAAAAGGTTTTTCAAACCGGGGTATTGAGCCTACAACTGAACACAGTAAAAAAAGACTCAAATAGAAAGTACACGACCTAATCACAACGAGACACGCTCGGAAAAGACTCAAAACAAAAATTGAGGTAAACAAAACAAAAGACACGACAAACAGACGTGGTTACCAAAGTGAGAGACCTCAAATCACGAGGAGCCAGTTCCTTCGGGCATTATTTCCCACCCTTTCTCATTTGTGATTCTCACATCACTCGGCCCTCAGGCTCGGTTTTTCTCACAAAACCCTTTTGCTCACTTTTCTCTCATCGCGCATCTCTCTATTCTTCAATCTCTCATTTTCTATCCCTCCCCAGGGTGGTTAGTGGATAAACAAGAGGTAGTGGGTTCGTGCCCAACACTGTTAGCTCACGGCTATTTCCTCCCGGGACGTCTAGTCGATGTTCCGGATGGGGGATGGAGTATCTTGATCTATTCCAATTTGTGTTTCGCACTTGGCTTGATACCTCGTTGCTTGGAGGTTGTTGAGAGCTTTCAGCCCTTTACTGATAGCTTTAGTTGTGTCTTCTTCTGGCGAATGAAATGCCTTTCTGGCAAATATTGACAATCGAGGGAAAGACAGGGAGTCTGGCTCAACTGTGCCCCTAGTTCATCATTTTGACCATTTTTTGTTTTGGTTTTCTACTAAAACAGTTTTGACCAATATGGGAGTTGGATTAACATACTTGTTCGATTTTTGATTTGAAAATCATGCGAGTTAGGCTATGAGCACTGAAAATTTTCCTTTTTTAGGTCCAAGAAAATGGTCCAATTTTGGAAAAGATGGAATAATTTTCGAGAAAATAGTCAACCTCAGTAAAAATTCTCAAAAACTATTTTTGCAAACGGTCAATGCTCAACGAGCACATAACTTACTCTTGAGATGTGCAACCTCGGATCGGAGGCAATCGAAAATTGCCCCTTGTGTGGATGGCACTGCACGGCAACGGAAAGTTGCCCCTGGTTTGAATGGCGACTCATGGCAACTCACGGCAACAGAAAGTTGCTCGTTGTTTGGATGATGCCGCAGCATTTTGTAAACAGTCCTCATTGATGATCACGACCGAACTCTCGGACACGGAGAAGACGAAGATGGTCAGAACCAATATATGGACACAGTCACTCTAAAAGCGTTGGTGGCTGGACTTCGGGATGAAATCAAAACCATTACATGGACAGAGTCGCTATGAAAGCGTTGGGAGCTGGACTTCGGAGTGAAGTTGCCTACGTATCCCAAACATGGGAATCAAGCCTTACGTAGTTCCGGTGTCACAACCGAACTATCGGATTCAGAGAAGGTAAGGATGATCAAAACCATTACATGGGCCGAGTCGCTATGAAAGCGTTGGGGGCTGGACTTCGGAGTGAAGTTGCCTACGTATCCCAAACATGGGAATCAAGCCTTACGTAGTTCCGGTTAAGGTACACTTGTGTATTAACCCTCACCATGCTCTAACTTTTGCCAAGGTCGCCTTTCTGGGTTTTCAACCTTGCGAGCTATGTTTTTCTTTTCTTTTCAATTCTTTTTTGTATCTTTTCATTCCTTTTTCTTTTTCATCTTTTCTGCTTCTATTTTCTTTTGCATTTTTTTTTCTTATTTTCTTTTTTCTTTTTTTTTTCTTTTTTTTTTTTTTGCATTCTTTTCTTGCTCTAACTTTTGCCTAGGTCGCCCTTTCGGGTTTTCGGCCCAGCGAGCCTCTCAAGGGTAAAAGTGTAGCTTTGTCCATGCCAAATGGTTTTGAGATCCTGAAGTCATCTGAATCTAGGAGAATAGCTGTTGTATTGATTTGTAGAAAGATTCATCTTCGGCTCTTCGAGTACATCGGACGTTTTTTGCCCCTAGTTTGAGGGGTGCTTTTGTTTTAGCTTCGCAAGCTTCTTCTGACGACATATGATCTTCTTGATCTGATTTTCCTTGCCTCTTGTTCGAGGGCTGCTTCAAATCTGGCCACACAGGCCTTACATTGCGGCTGACTGTTGATCATTCTGAATTCAAGGTCAAGGTTTTGAGAGCAAAGGGAGTGAATCTTGAGGCTGAGAGCGATCCTAAGCTGCACAATCTCAAGAGCGATTCCACACAGGTCTTCGCAGGACTGTGCAAAACATTTTGTTTTTGAAAGTTTTTAAGAAAGCGACAAATCGCTCATGCTGAAGATAGTGTGGAACCAATCTGGATCAAGCCAGGGTCCTTCTCAGTGCTCACGTTAACAAACATGATTTCATTCATTAAGGGCTTAGCACGCCTCTCTTTCTCTCACTTGATCAAATTTTACAAAACCCGAGTAATTCCTTCCTCTTCGTTTTCATCACCACAGTGTAAAAAAAGTTTTGAAAAACTTAGGTCAATAGAATGACTTATAGGCACAAAAGAGCAGGTGAAATGCACTGCCGTTTCATTCTAAACTTGCTGGCACAACAGGCTCAAAGTAGCAATAGGCACAGAAACATGATAGCCGCAGCTGTTTCATTCAGATTTCCTAGGTTGCAACTGGCTCCACAGCAGAGACAGACTCAAAAGAAAGCAAAAGATAATTACAAAAACATGATATCCGAGGCAACAACCTTGGAATCACCTGATTTCTATACAATGGGACTGATTCCATACAACAAGACAGACCCTTAAGCAAAAAGACTGACTCAAGACGATGAGACAGACTCAAAACAAAACCCAAGAACTGGCTCAACACCCAAGCCAGAATTACAAAAAAAACACAGCATTCGCAAATGCTCAAGACAGTGCGTGCCAGACGCCACATCTGAGATACACCGAATGCCGCCCGCAGGTGGTCCAACTTCTGATCACATACTCGCAGTATCCTCGAAATCTAACAACTCAGCAGTGACAGACTTCGCTGAGGTGGGTGGGAGCATGACCTCATTGTCGATCAAATCCTGCACTTCGTGACGAAGACGAAAACAGTTGCTGGTGCAATGACCGGTTTGTTGGTGGTACGCGCAGTACCAGGCAACATCATGTGTGGGAGGGAGATTCTTCGGGAGAGGCCGAGGCTCGAGGGGTTTAAGGTGCCCTCTTTCGGCAAGGATCTGGAGCGCCCTAGACAACGGCATGTAGAGTGCGTGGAAGACTCTGCGCCATCGGAGCAAATACTTCGAAGTTTGCTGACTTTTGCCGGACGCACTGGAAAAAGGATTGGTAGGCGCCGCCTTGACTTTCTGATCCTTTCCCGATGCAGGGTTGGGATTGGAGGGAACTGTTCTGGCATGACGGGGCCCATCCCAATTTTTTGTCCGGCTGGAACTCCCCTCGGTTGGAGTGGCGAAAGCATCATCCACAGTTTTGGCTACCACTGCGAATATTTGTTCTTTACTTAATCCCCCGGCTTTCAAAGCCTCAACTGCCCATAGTAGTTGTTCGACAGGATCAGCATCTGTTCCCACTTTGTTCTTACCTCTGGCCTCAGCTCGATCAAGGGTTTGGGTTGCTATATCAGAGCGAAACCCGGTTGTTGTTGACACATCATTACTATAGCTTGAGGCAACCTCAGGTTGGCTGAGCTCGATCACAATCTGTCCCAGTAGTGGGGGCTCTTGTGGTACAAAATTCCTGGCGTAGGATGTAGTTGGTGGCGAAGCCGACATTCCGTAGGCGAGATCAGCCACAGATCGCTGAAGATCACTAATCATTCCCATCAACTCAAACGTGGTGGGCTCATGAGCCTGATACAACTGGGGTTCCCAGATCGGGCGCGCGGCAGGCGACCTGGGCGGATGCGGCACATCAACATTGGTTTCATTCTGTAAGATGATTCCTTGGTCTAATGCGGCTGCCATAACCACAATTTCCTCTGAACTTTGGGTCATCAGAAGTCCTCCTGAACTGAACGGAGATGATGGATCAGATGTCTGTCTTGCCTCAGCAAAGGAGACCACTAGCTATTCTGTACTAACTCTCTGAACTGAAAGAGAAAACACGCAGCATTTCGGCCCAATCAGAACAGACACAAGCGTAGTTGAATAACTGTACTTTACTACTGATCACTGTTCCCTAAAATCACTGCCCTGAAAACTGAATCTGATACCCGCAGATATAATTGATTCTCAAATTCTGATACTGATGCCCTCAGGCCTGATATTCAGACTTGCAAACTGATATATGCATTCCCTGTAGAGGTCAACTCAAAAAGCACATAACAAGCAAGCAAGAGCCAAAACACCCCTATGTTGGGGTAGGGTTTCCCTGTCCTATTTTGTCAGGAGCTGGGGTTTCACTACGCACGCAGCGGTTTCAAACAACCTATAATCGGGTAGCAACCTGTCCTAGCTTGGAATGGTCACTATGGATTCCAAACATGCACTAGGTCGAATGGTCAAAAGGGTGCCCCAGTGACAACCGGGGTTTGTGTTCCCATCGTGGCAGAGCCCGTAACCGGTCAGCCTTATGGCACGCTTCTCGAAGCGAGCCTCCGGCAAACCGTTCAAGAATAGCAGACGGCAAACACTGTGACTTAGGCGCACCAATGCACATGCAATGCAAAGAAACACATAAGTGTAGTCAAAACAAGATATCACGAGTTCGAGTCAAGCTCTCTAAACTCCCCAGCGGAGTTGCAAGAAACTGTGGACGCACCCCACGTAAGGGCCTCACGTGCCACAGTTCGGACTCAATTTTGTTGCGGTTCTTAATCTGAACCAAAGAGTCCAAATCCGGCAAGTCGTTTTGAGAAAACAGATTTTTAGAAAAGAAGTGCCAAACATGGACTGCTTTGCCAGATACAGAGTCGCCACCTAAATATTTTTAATGGGGGAATTTAGGAAACCCTGACTTGTTTGCCTAAGGCCACGTATCCGTCATCACCAAAGTTGCCACGGCTGGGGAACTTGGGTACGATTGGGGAAGGTCAGCTATGAGCACCCCCGCTCGCTCGATCCGAAGATCGGCCTCTACTAACCATGATATCTCGTTTTTGAAAACACATGCGTTCTTATTCCGATTAATTAGCTAGAATTACTATGTGATGCGCACAGCAAAACAAGTATAGACTAGATCACCTAATTTGGAACAAAGCATTGCATATCCGTTCGTTTGGAAAATTATTTGAGATTTGCTACTCGCAAGGAGGCCAAAACACGGATCTCAATGAGTTATCCCAACTCAAACAATCCAACCTTCACCCACAGGCATCCAAGCAGTTATATCACATAAGCACATAGCCACATGGTCAGCATGCTATCATGTTAACATTCACACTCGTGCGAGATGCTAAAGCATAATACTTACATCGTACTCCGAGCCAAAACAAAGAACGTGTTAGCAATCATGCATGATCTAAGTCCATGTTGAGTGGCTAATGCAACGCACACAGAATGTCACTAGAATAGGCTTAGCTAATCCTAGGATGGCATGTGGGATGCAACAAGTAGCACGTATTCAAGTTAGATTTGGAATACTATGCTGCTAGCATGATGCGCCGAGCCCGGTGCATGCAAGACTGAAGAATGGTGCACGCATGCATAGCATAAGGTATGCTAAATTAAACGTACCCTAATACTAACCATCAAAGCAGGTAAGTAAAAGGGAGAAAGAAGTGGGGATTGGAAGACATGCACACACGCACCCACACTTATTACAAATTTGCCCTCGCTCGGAGGGACCGAAAGAATAATACAAATCAATTAACCTACAAGCTAATTAAATATTACAGACCAATTAAACTAGTTAAGCAAATTAACTAATCTAATAAAACAGTAAACAGCCTTGGGAAGAGGGCCCAATGCAATGCGTGCTCGGCTCCGTCCGGAAGTCCACTACCATGCACAAGTTGCCTCTGCTTTGACTGTTATCCTCCTTTGAAGACTGCACAAGTCCCAGGGTTGCTTCTCTGAGTGCTGTGGAACACCACCGGCTGAGAGGAATGGCCACCGGCCAAAGGGAATGGTCACCAGCCACTGATTAAGCTATCGGCCATTAATGGATGGCCGGTCGGCACTGGAGATGGCCGGCCTGGCAAAGCTTCCTGCAGAATCTGTTTTTGACAGCAGCAGAGGGCAAAACATAGCATGGCATTGCATTTCAAGCAATGTATGCACCAACCACACTCCTTATCATATTCATGACTCAAAGAAGGATGGGTCTCGATTCTCGGACCACCAATCGCGCATTTCAATGCATGATGGCCCAAGAAACCAAGTATGCATTTTGATATGGAATGCAATGCACATAATCAAACAAAGGGGCTCAACCTCTATCATACTCAACTCAAGAGGTGAAGCATGCATGCAAATGGACGCGACCTAGACATGGAGGCTAAGTATGCAAAATGAGCATGCAAGGCATGTGACAACTATGCTAGTGGCAAGCATGCAACAACATGTAAAGTGGACTAAGCATAGGAACAATGCAAAGCAATCTTAACCAATGAAATATATGCCAAATGCATCATGATTCCAAGCAAGCAATAACATGTAATAGGCCAAGTATGCAACAATGCACAAGGCAAGCATGCTATAACACATGAAGGATGGATTTAAACTAATTTAGGCAGCCCTCAAACAAGCCTAAAACAGTGGTCATAAACTATTGAAATGGGGCCAAATACACATACAAGCATGCATGCATACATGATCCAATTCCTAAGCATCAAAAGGCATGCATGGTATGTCTAAACCAACTAAAAACAGAGGTATATTATGACATAATAAGCACAAAAATCAGTTAAGGCATGGCCAACATACACTTAAACAAGATGCTCCCTCAAGAGGCTAAAATGGCCCTTTTCAAGGACAACAAGGAGAGGGGGTGGCCCTCTCCTTCTTGGGACCTCAAGGCACCATCCTCACCACTGAAATCCCTCAAGATTTCAGTGGTGAGGAGGCCCAAGCACAATGGTCCCGGAGCTCACCAAAATGGCACAAAAAAGGGGTCAAATAAGCCCTAAGAGGGGTCAAACAACCTCAAAGCTCAAATCACCCTTAACCAACTATTTAAAGCAATGAAAAACAAGACTTTGATATGTTATATGTAAAGCCTAAAAACAGTTTCAAGGTAGTCAAAAAAACTATGCAAAAATGGGGAATAAAAGGGGAAAGTGGTTACCCTTGTAGATCCTCTTCAAAAATGGTGGACCAGAAGCTTCCTTAGGTCCAAACCAGCTCCAAAACTTCAAGAACAACCTCCAAGGACCTCAGCTCCAAGAGAAGGTGTAATGGTGGGTGTTTGTGTGCAATACTAAGACTAAACACACGCAAATATACAAAGAGAGAGATATAGAGATAGGATATATGCAAACCCTAACCCTAGAACTCAAAGCTCTGGAAAAATGTTGTCTAACCTCATAGAGGGAGAAGAGACCTCCTCTTATAGAAGACTCAATCTTGTAAAGCTTCCAAGGCAAGCTAACAAGATTGAAATCCCTCCATACACGAGTATGGAGGGGAGCAAAGTGTATGCCAGCTAGCACAGCTGGCATAAAAATATCTGCAAAAGCAGATAAACAGTGGTCGGCTAGCCAAAAATGTAATTTGAACAAAAAAGATGGCCAGTCTACCATCCATAGTGTCGGCCGGCCAAAAATTTGGCCGATGGCAACAAAACACAGCCAGTGGCCTCAAGCCATGGCCGGTGGAGTGTGGGGATGGCCAAGAAGCCATTCCCTGCCCCCCCAAAGCAAAAACACAAGTGTTTGGTGTAAAACCAAACACAAAACAGTCGAGTCGAGAGATCCTGAGGCAAGGCGCGTAGCCGAGACCTCCGGGAACTCAAGACGAACACAAACATGGATGATCACCGAGTGTTCAAACGGTGACGTCCAAGTCTTGAGGACGGTCAAAAATGGGGTGTCTACACTAGCACAAGCCTCAAAAGTTGGTGAGAAACCAACAAACAACAGAGAACAAAACGAAGAGCACAAAACACCAAAACCACCCCAGCAACAAAATACGAAAGAGCACACAAGCCCCAAACAGACAGCCTGATCTGGTGAGAACTGGCCTAAACCGTCTTTTGTATTGGGACCTCTTGGACCGGCACCTCAAACACACCCCGGCGACCTCGACCTCGCCTTCCACCCCTACCACCTCGAGTCCGAACTCTTCCTGACATCCTAATTGAGAGACAAGATAAATAGTTAAGCACATGATTCCAAATGTGCTCGCAACTTGCCTCGCACGTTAAACTATAACAATTACATGCATATATCACACAAACAATTTAATTCACCCCACATAAGCACTTAGTCACATAAACACATACGAATTATCCTTTAGTGATGAGATTTGTCCCATGAGAAACTAAGAATTCTTAGTAAAATGAGTATTGATCAGGTACCCTTCTATTAAGACCTCAAGGAATCTAATAGGCGTAGATAACATCCCAAAAGTCTAATCCCATACCCACAGAGTCACATAAACATGCTGTCACCTAATCACAAAAGCAAAACATTTCCTAATCATGCGAAATGAACCCACTGTGGTATGACAACCACTTCCCACAAGCCCCAAGTATTCAAACCCGGTAGCTCTGATACCAAGTTGTAACGCTCCGAAAATATTCCAACATGAACTACCCACATCAAATAATATTTACCAAAACATAGCAATAAACCTTTCATCTTTACATAGTCAATGAGAGAGTTTATAAAAAAGTTCACATGCGATTACACATTCAAATGATAAAAGGAATCACATGAATCCATAGCATGTGAAGCATCTAGTCTCAAAATAAATAAAGTGCCCTTAAGGGCTTACATCTTCCAAGGCATAAGCCTGGTTACACAAAATGGTTTATGCAACACATACACCTTAGCCCTTGGCTCAAAAGAATATCACAAAATAAAAGAGTTATATACTCTTCTCAAAATATCCACCCCTTCAGTTCGCGCGAGATCACCACATCTTTACCCGCACCAATCCCATAGGGTTGAGCACAAGCCCAGTAGAGAATTCTTACAAAGTATATACAGTTATGCATACTCTTTAAAACAATGCAATTGTTAATGCCATGCCATGCGTCCTTACAAGAAAGTCCATTTCGTGCACATTTAAAAGTTTCTATCTTTCCAACAATTATTTACAATCTCAACATTTTCCCCAAAATTTCCAATCATTAATCAATAGGGGTGGTAAATACGACACTAGTAATCCCTAGGCTGGTGTCTGCAAGTAGACTCTACGAGTACTACCAAACTGTCATTTTTGCTGGTATTAACCGGAAGGCTCAACACCTATCCGCACAATTTTCTGGTCTTTCACCAAGGACACTCAGGCCAACTTATCAAATTCAACTACACCTCCTATTCAGACTTACCACGTATTTACCCCATTCACATTTCCATAATTCTCATTACAATATGATTTTTCTCAAAGTAAATGTCTTTCCAAAATATGTCAAGGTGCACAATAATAACAACTCAATTGAAATATGATGCAATAATTACTATTCTCAAAATATCTCTACAACAATATCAATCAATCCATTTCTCATTTCTTCCCTTCAACTCATTTCACAAAATGCCCATGTGCCCACCATTTCTCACAACAACAATTTACAACAAATAATTCTTTCAATGCAAACCATGTTCTCAACACAATTCCAAGATCTTACGAAGTTTCATAAACATGATACAAAGTCATTCATCACTCCCAACAACATACATTTTCAATATTTTTAACAACTTTGCAATAATATCATCTCACCCATCATCATAATACAAAATAGTAAAGAGTTTCACAAATATTTCCATGTGTTTTCAAAATCCCCCAATTTCTAGGGTTTTTCTTCAAGATAATCACTTTCCCCTTTTTGTTTGTGGAAACCCTCATCAAAACATTTGTCATAGATCAACAAGATGAACCCCTCAAGATAATTTACATTTTTAAAGTTTAGAACAAAGCCTTCTTTTAAAGGAAATCTCTACATTTTGAAAACCACAAGATTGAAATTTTTTTAATCTAATAGAAACTCTTAAAACATCATCAAATAGCAAAACTATATATATAACTCAAGAATAACCCTACCTCAAGCTTGATGAAGAAGAAGAAGGGAAACCCTAATTTGAAGATGAGAGGAAGGTTGATTTCCACTATCCAAATTAAGCTCTTGCCCTAAATCTCCAAGATTAAGAGAGTTGATGATGATCTAAACTCAAGGATGTCAAGAATCAAAGAGTCTTTAATGCTAGGGGATGATTTCTAGAGAGAAGGGGGAGTTAACATAACTTTTAGAGTGAGAGAGAGGTGTAGGAAATGAAATAAATTCGGCCCTAGGGTGTAAGAAAAACAGAGCCCCGAATTGCCCAGATTCCCGCACGTGCAGTGCCCTCCTCCGCACGTGCGTAGCGCCCTTCCCGCACATGCGGTGCCCCATCCGCACCTCAGCCCGCACTTGCCTTTTAGGCAATGTGCAACTCACTCAAGTCCCCTACTCTCGCACGTGCGGCCTCATCCCCTGCACGTGCAGCTTCCATCCCGCACGTGCGGCCCTAGCTCAGAAAATTCTGTTTCGCTCCCAGCACTCCAAACCCGACTCCGCACTTCCTAAAACAAGAAGCTTCAACAACGACACACACACACACAAGAACGAGAGTTTTAAATTTTGAAATAACTTCCGGACGTTTCAAACCCAACGAAAACATGAGAGGACGAAGCTAAAGGGAAAGGCAAAAGAGAAGAAAGGAAACCCGGCCATTACAAACTGTTTGCTAGCCATGAGTAAGAATCTTCAATATTGAACCTGATTGCAGGGGATTACTCCAGTACACCAATCAACCTCTGCAACTCCTTTTTCCCCAAGCTAATAGATTTCTCCTGAATTGGAGCTGCCACACCCCTAAGTTGCTCTTCTTAGCACTGAGTTGTTGCAATGACTCATCTTTCTTAGTGGATAAGTGATATAATCTGGGTAATTCCTTCTTCAAACCTCTGTTATTAACCCAGCCATCAGACTAGAACTTTATTCTCCTCACATTACCAATAGTTATTGTAAAACGGTCATCATAAAATTCACTCAAGTGTTGGTTTACTGAAGACAACTTCATAATATCCTGCCAAACAATGGACACCCCACCTGTGTGAGACACCGATGGTACCCAGCCCCCACCAGCTCTGCCATACCGTGAACACACCACAGATTTCCACAAAGCTTTGTCTTCACTACCATACCTCCACCACTACTTTGGTAACAAGCAATCATTCACCTCACCTAAGTCTCTCACACCCAAACCTCATTGACTTTTGCTTTTGGCGACCTCCCTCCATTGGACCAAGTGTACTTTCTCTTATTTTCAGTCCCTTCCAACAGAAAAGAGGACTGAAGTTTCACTAAAGTCTAAACAACCCCCTTAGGCATTCTAAATAATGAAAGAAAATATATTGGCAGATTTGAAAGAAAATATTCACTAAAGTCTCCTCGCAAAAGATAACAACTTCCTCTTCCAAGAAGACAGCTTCCTTTTCACCTTATCTACTATGGGATGCCATGTGTTCATCCTTCTAGGATTGGCCCCTAACGGCGGACCTAAGAAATTAAATAGCAATTTCTTAGTTAGGCAGTTCAAGCTCTGAGCAAACTTCTTAGTTTGGTCCTCTTGGAAGCCCACCCCACAAACAACACTCTTATGATAATTAATCTTTAACCCAGACATCACCTCAAAGCACCTCAGCACCCTCTTTTTGTTCAGCACTTCCTTTTTATCTCCTTCACAGAAGATAATAGTATCATTTGCAAATTGGAGATGTGATATACTCAACTCATTAGTTCCAACTGTGGCGCCTTTAAATAGACCTTTCTCTGTAGCCCTCCCCAATAACAAGTTGATTGCTTCTGCTGCTATAATGAACAAAAAATGAGAGAGAGGATCTCCCTGCCTTAACCCCTTTTTGTAGTTGAAACTCCTCAGTGGGTGCACCATTAACTAAGACAAATACCTTAGCAGTAGAAATACAAGTCTTCATCCATCTAATCCATTTTTCTCCAAATCCAAAGTTTCTCATCATTGACATAAAAAATTCCCAATTTATTGAATCATAGGCTTCCTCAAAATCTAATTTTAGGATAATACCCTTCTTCTTGGATCTCTTCCACCCATCTACTACTTCATTTGCTATTAGCACCCCATCTAGGATGTACCTACCACTCACAAAAGCTGACTGTACCTCACTTAGCATAGATGAGAGAACCTTCTTAAGTCTTCTGGATAACACGTTAGCCAAGATTTTATATACTGAACTAACCAAGCTAATAGGCCTATAGTCCCCCAAGCCTGTGGGGTTATCCTTCTTAGGGATGAGTACAATGAAAGAGCTATTAACCCCTCTTGACAACTTGCCATTTGTGTAAAATTCATACATCAATTGAAGTATCTCCCCTTCATTATTTTCTAACATCTTTGGATGTAGGCAAGGTTAAAACCATCTGGTCCAGGGCCTTGTTCCCATCACATTCCTGAATTGCTGCCTGATCTCAACATCAGTAAACACAGCTTCCAAATTCACTGCTGCCTTAGGGCTAATAGTAGCAAAAGGATCTGAAACTTTTGGCCTAGATATTTAGTTCTCAATAAATTGCTAACTAAAGTGCCTGGCCAGCTCTTGCTTCACTAGAACTGGATCCTCTAAGCTCACACCCTTCACTATAACTAAATCTAACAAATTCTTTCTATGCCTTCTACTTGCCATAATATGAAAGAACCTAGTATTTTTGTCTCCATATCTAGCCCACTGCAATCTGGATTTTTGGTGCCACAACCTCTCCTTATCTCTGCTACGCTACCACACCTGGCTTCTGACTTCTCTACTTCTTCTAATTTCCAGATCATCCAAGGGCCTGGACTCTACCTTTAGATCCCATTTATGCAACTCCTCCTCAGCTGACTTTAGGAGAGTGTCTACATTACCAAATACTTCCTTATTCCACACCCTCAAATGATTCCTCAGGATGTGCAATTTTCTCAAGACTCTATACCCTGCCCATCCTTGCACTTGTGTTTCCTCCCGCCTCTTTTTGACTACAGACATGAAGGTAGGATGTGATGTCCAAGCATTAATGAACTTGAATAGCTTAGGTCCCCAATCCCTATTATCCTTCTTTAGCAATATTGGGCAATGATCTGAAATTGTTCTAGGCAAGCCCCATTGTTTGAAAGCAAACTTCTCCAACCCTTTTGAGTCTAACAAAAATCGATCTATCCTACTCCACCTATCCCCTTCCACTGCATAGCATAGGCAAGTCAGTCAATTCCATCTTTTCTACAAACTCATTTAAGTCTTCCATCTCCCTCTCTCTTCTTGAGCACCTTTTCCTCCCATATATATATCTGATTTCATTAAAGTCTCCTCCCACACACCATGGATTTGGAAAGTGTGGATGGACATTAACTAGAGAGTCCCATAGTTGACTCCTTTTCATGACCTCATTTGGAGCATAGATATTAACAATAACACACAGAAAAGAATTAGATGAGATACCTGATAGAATAATGAAATGTTTGCTGCTACAAGAAGCTTGTAGCTCAAAGACATGTGGTCTCCAAATACACAAAAAGCCACCTGCACTTCCATTTGAGTCTACCAGCATAAATCCCATCTCTGCATAAGGCCAAATTGTTTTCATAAAGTTGTCGTCCATTGAGCTTCTTTTGGTTTCTTGGAGTAATAGCACATCAATATTCCTTTCCCTCTCACCAGATTCTTAATTTTCCCCCATTTTTTCTGGCCTTCTCAGCCCTCTAACATTCCATGATAAAATCTTCATTACAACACTTACATCTTACACCCTAACCCCTATTTGGCAATCAGTTAGGTTCTGTTTGCCCTTTCTTCACTTGCAATTCTTCTCAAGTCATTCTCTTCTAACTCTACTATTTTGCTCACTACCTCCTCCTCTTGGCCCTGGGATTGCATTCCCAATAATGTTCCAACTTCACTATTGATTGAGCCACCTCAATTAAATTTCTCCTTCTTTTTAGAGCTTGACTATGGGATATAGACAAGGAAGTGGTTGCTGCCACTGCTGAAGCACTAAAAATGGCTCCTCTTTGGAAGCCAAGTCTACCCACCATGCCCTTTTGTTTGATATGGCCGCCAACTATATTGAGGCCCCTTCTTTGAATAGTGCCCTTCTTCCAGGAATTACACCCCTTCTTTACTGCTACGTCATTGAATTTTCTTCCTTTACCAGCCCTATTGTTCACCGTCTTGTGGATTGTTTGGGCCAGAGTTGGCCAGAGTTGGGTCTGGGCCACATAATCACTAAGATTTGACCCCACCCCCTTATTTGATCCACTGGGCTCAGGTCCAACCTGCACGCCTTCAAGTGTAACTTCTAGATTTATATTGGGTCTTGCACCCTCTGACCCACTCAGTTCCTTTAAGAACCCTGTAGTGCATATAGCCTCATCCAGCTCTTGAACTTCACTCATCATTGCTTGTTGTGAGTTGACTTCCTGCACCAACTCCTTCTCCCTAGAGCATGCACCTGCAGGGCCATTCCCCATGCTACCCTCTCTGTCAACTACAGTTGTTGTATTCTTACTATCATTTTCCCTATCTATCTCATCTGATATGGCCATCACTGTTTCTAATACCCTACTTGCAACATCACATCCTTCTACAACCTTCTCTTCTCTTACTAGAGTAGCTTACCTTGTAATCTTTCTATTACCACTATTGCCAGACATCTGATCCACCTCTTCTTTTTCATTGAAGTGCAATTGTTCATGTTGCATACCTCTATTATTTCTGGGACTTGGGAGTATCACAAACCCTTATCAGAATATGCTTACCTTTGTGCTCCAAAAAAACTGTCGAATTAATCATCTCCATACACTTCGTAATCACTCTTACTTTGGCTTGCTGGAAAGTTTGTGGGTTGTTAATATCCTCTTCGAACTGAACTACCACCCCCCAATGACTACCAAAGCTGCAGACTGATGTAACACTCTAGAGATTGATTAGGATGCTAAAACAATTCAACCAAACACACTCTCTTGCTCCACAAATTGACCTTTCCCCCATTCTTCAATTGAATCACAACACTGCTTTCCCCACCCTTCTAATTGTTCCTTCCCATCTTGCATATGTTGTGCTGAGGGAAAAGTTAACAGTACTATATGACCTAACTCTTATGATCAGAAAACACCTCAAATTTCTCACCATATAAATAATGCCTCCAGATTCTTAAGGCAAAAATTACTACTACTAGTTCTAGGTCGTGAGTCGGATAATTTCTCTCATAAGTTTTCAATTGTTGTTGCGAACTATAGGCTACCATCCCTTCTTGTATCAACACACAACCCAAGCCTTTTCGTGATGCATCATAAGAAATTGAATTACCCACACCCCTCTCCAGAATAATCAACACTAGAGCAGAGGTGAGTCTAACCTTAAGCACTTGGAATGACTTTTCACAAGTTTCACTTCACACAAACTTCACCCCCTTCCTCGACAATCTAGTCAATGGTGAGGCCAATCTAGAGAAATCCTTCATAAAACATCAGTAATACCCAGTTAAGCCCAAGAAACTTCGGATCTCAAAGGCATTTTTAGGTTGTTCCTAATCTTGCACTGCCTTTATCTTAGAAGAGACTACGGTCACTCATTCCCCTGATACCACATGGCCTAAGAACTTAACTTCTTTCAACCAGAACTCGCACTTTCAGAACTTAGCATCTAAACAATGGGCTCTAAGAAACTCAAGTACAACTCGCAAGTGCACCTTGTGTTCCTCCTCGAAGGGTGAGTAGATCAAAATGTCATCAACAAAGACAACTACAAAATGGTCCAAGAACTCACAGAAGATTCGATTCATCAAATCCATAAACGAAGCCGGTCCATTGGTTAGCGTAAAAGGCATCACTAAGAACTCATAGTGGCCATATCGCATACGGAATGTCGTTTTCTGAATATCCTCTTCCTTCACCCTCAACTGGTGAACAAGACCCCTTCAACTGGTCAAACAAATCATCTATACGAGGCAATGGATACTTGTTCTTAATAGTTACCCGGTTCAGCTTTCGGTAATCAATACACAGTCGTAAAGTGCCATCTTTCTTCTTGGCAAAGAGAGCCGGTGCTCCCCAAGGCAATGTACTATGGCGAATGAAGCCCTTGTCTAACAGCTCTTGGAGTAAAATCTTCAACTCACACAACTCGGTGAGTGCAAATCTATATAGTGCCATGGAAATCAGTGTCGTTCTAGGCACTAAGTCAATGGAGAACTTGATCTCTCGATGGGGTGGCAAACAAGTGAGATCCTCGGGAAAGAAATCTGTGTATTCGCAAACTACCCTCGACAATTCAACTCATACCATATCACTCTCACTACCCAATAGAGTTGTAAGAAAACAACTAAGCTCTCCCCCACCACAAGGGTCATAAACTAGCGATAAGACTATATCAGCTCGGTCCGCCAGAAAATAAAAACAATCACCACTCAACTTGTCCACCGTAACTCTCTGATGATAACAATCTATAATAGCACAATATGAAGACATCCAATCCATACCCAAAATGACATCAAAACCTGACATGTCTAACAATACCAATGCAAAAGAAAGTCGACGCCTGACGACCTCTATCTCACAACCATGACATCCTCGGTTCAAGTCAAACTTACCTCTGACTAGAGACTCTACCCTGAGTGGAGATGCTAACTGGGCCACCTCTAACCCCAAAACTAATGTGAATGCAAACGAAATGAAATAATGGGATGCACCCAGTATCAATTAACACATTGGCAATAGAATTGAACAACAAAAAGTTACCTCTCAAAACAGAGGGTGCTGGTAACTGATCCGGTATGATAATAGCAGACCCATGCCCAGGAGGTCTCTAATCCACCTGTTCACCCCTCATAACATAAGACTGGTAAGCTGACTAAGCCAAATAGGCTCCCTGAGTGGAACTCGAGGCCTGTGCTAACTGGGAAGGGTGATGGATCTATGTCTGCCTCAAACCAAATGCATCAGATGTGCCACCTACTTGAGAGAAAAACCTTCACAAGTGCCCTAACTACCCACACTGATAACAGGTAGGCGGCTGCCTTCTCCCCTGACTCTGGCTTTGAGAACGAACCGCTGGCGGTGTCGATTGTTCCCTTCCTTTTCTCTATGACCAAACTTGAGACTTGTGGCCTAGCTGGCTACACTTTAAACAAGTGATTCCACCCTAATTGCCTTTCCCTGAACCAGAACTTGGTACAGGAAAAGTGGATCTAAATTGTGCTACCTGGGACTGCTATGAGGTGGAACCTATCTGCCTCTTATTGTCCCGTGTAGACCCCCCATTTCTGACCGGCCTTAAGAGTTGGGCGCCTCATGGTGAACACTCATTGATGAATTAGTACGTTGCAGGAACCATTCAATTTCTTCAGCAAAGAGCTTCGGTTTTGAGTTTCAGAGCCTAAAACCTTGCACCTCTTTTGGACCAAAACCTTTTTTTTTTTTTTTTTTTTTTTTTCTAGCCTGACCACTCAGAGGCTTGCTGGCTAACAAATGGCCAGCAGGCCAATTTTTAGTGGCGCCAGTCGTCCCCTTTCTTGACCGGCTGGTCATTTTTCCAGTAGGCAAACATTTGCTTCCAGCTGTCTCCTCCCATGTGCATGCATTGCACTAGCTGACTCTATACAAATAATTCCGATTGAGGAACCTGTTTTTCTGTAAATATATGACCATCCCTTATGGTTTTATGTTAGAAAAATTCTCCAAGTGCCCAAACCTTGCTAAACACTCTCCCTCTCTATCTTGCAATATACATACACTATATATACACTTCCTAAACCAATATTTTAAGGCTCCTTGCTGAGTCTATTGAACAAAAATTTCAGCTCTTGAGAGTGAGCACCTTGTTGTTTGTGAACAAAAGAGTGTCTTCTCTTCAAAGGTATAACTCTTGCCATCTTTTGCCTACTCTTCACTCCTCTTTTTCTTGGTATTTATACTCTATTTTGGACTATTTTGTGGGTTGAAAATAGTGATTTAAAAGCTACACAAGGTGGAGGGGTTAACCACCCTTTCTTGAACCTCATTCCATAGCTTTTATCCTTGTGTTTCCCACTCGTTTCTCAACTTTTAGCTAGTGATTTTCAGAGTTCTCAAAGGCTAAAACATATGGTTTTAAGGTCCAAAAAGTGGAGGGGTTAGCCACCTTTCTTAGGCTTGCTTAATAATTTTTGTTCTATTCCATTTTGCTTACTTTTTTTAGCTTTTTCAAAGTAATTTCAACACTGTTTTTGCTATTTTGGGGGCTATTTTAATTGTTTTCTTAGTTTATACTTTGAATATCATGCTTGTATTATTGTAAGTCCTCATAGATTTGGTAGTTTAGGCCTTAGACACCAATCTATTTGAATTGATAGATTTTATTCCTTAGTTTTCATACATATACTCACACTTATAATAATCATCTTTGCAACCTCCCTCCTTTCTTGGTTTTCTTTGTTTAAGAGTTGTTTCGAACAATGGATCGTTGTTTAAGGGATGAGAAAGAGACCTTCCGCGCTTAATGTTTAATCTCTTCAAAGGTTCATTACCAAGGCATTACATCTCTCCCATGCTAGATATGTATGATTGAGAGGACATTCATTTGTTTATAGAGGTAACGTATGTATAGTTTTGTTTGTTCTTAATGGAAATGAATTTATGTTAATGGACATGGTAATGTTATTCAGGTAATAAAAAGTAGGGTGTGACATATTAAGTTGTGTACAATATTTTGGGATCATGTTGTGAATGATGACAATATTTCTAAAAATTGTTGTTCTAAACAATCCGAACCACAGGTAGTTCAGTCAGGTTCCAAGATTTTCTTGGCTTGGTTTGTTTTCAGATATTATGGAACCGTAAGTAATAATTTGGTCATGATTTGCTTCCAAATTGAATCAATCTTGTAGACACGCCATTTTGACTGACCTTAAGACTTTGGCACTTTCTTCTGAACACCCGATGTTGAAAATTAGAATATGCTATTTTATAAATTTCTCAGCAAAAAATTCAGATTTAAACATTAATCCCAACCTTCACTCGTTTTGGCCAAATTGTTTTCGACTGTGTTTGTACATATTTTGTGTGTTTGTATATAAATTGTTTAAAATAATGTATTTTAGATATTTTATATTAATTTATAAAATAAAAAAAAATTCAGTGGAGAAATCCACCCACCCACTCAAATGAGAGAAGATAAAAGAAAGGAAAAGAAAGATAAATGAAAGTAGAAGATGATGTATCATAATGCAAACTACTACCAAAACTTACCATCCACTAACACTCACCATCCACTTTCATAATCACACACCACCATCTTTAACATCCATTTTCTTTTCTTTAATTATTCTGTTATTCTTTTGCTTTTACTTTAACAAGTCTATAAATAGGGTGCAGCTTCAGACAGAGGGAGGGAGAGGAATTCAACAAGGTGGAGGAGAGAAAGAAAAGGAAAGAAAAAGAAAGAAGATAGAAAAAAATTTGTTTTCAAAAAAACTTAAGGGAGATGAATTAATTTTCAAAAACACCAAAAACTTTCAATCAACCCTCCTATCCACTAATATATACAACCCACAACTACATTAAAGTTAAAACTTGAAATTTCTTGCTGAGGTTCCAAAGCATACTCCATAACTGTGAGAGTGTAAAGAAGAAAATTTGATAAATCAAAAAATTCATTCTTTCGTCCAAACATGAATTCTTGTAATTTTCTCATTTATTTTCTTGTGTTTTCTTTACTGTTTTAAATATTTAGTTTCTTTATCTTAATAATAATATCAATAATATAATATAAACATATATTTGAGGGTAGTATGCATGGTGGTTTCACCTACCACCACACGAAAAACATATATTATTATTATAGGATATTAATATAATAAAATACAAAATAATATAATTAATTTATTATTATATTACTATAAAAATAAAAATAAAAACTACATATTTAAAAAAATAAATAAAATGCAAGAAAATAAATGAGAAATTTGCAAAAATTCATCTTTGGACGAAAGGATGAATTTTCTTATTTAACAAACTTTCTTCTTTATACCCTCACAGTTATGAAGTATGTTTTGGAATCTCGGCAAGAGGCTTCAAGTTTTAGCTTTAATAGAGTTGTGGGTGGTATATATCAGTGGATAGAAGGGCTGATTGAAAGTTTTTGGTGTTTTTGAAAATCAATTCATCTCCCTCAAGATTTTTTGAAAACAAAAATTCTTTTATTTTCCTTCTTTTTTTCTTTTCTTTATATCAATGGATAGAAGGGCTGATTGAAAGTTTTTGGTGTTTTTGAAAATCAATTCATCTCCCTTGAGATTTTTTGAAAACAAAAATTCTTTTATTTTCCTTCTTTTTTTCTTTTCTTTCTTTCCTCTGCCTCGTTGAATTCCTCTCCCTCCCTCCTTCTGAAGCTCCACTCTATTTATAGATTTATTAAAGTAAAAGCAAAAAAATAACTAAATAACTAAAGAAAAGGAAATGGATGTTAAAGATGGTTTTGTGTGATTATAAAAGTGGATGGTGAGTGTTGATAGTGGTGTGCACTATGAGACATCTTCCGTCTTCTACTTTCATTTCTCTTTCTTTATTTTCTCTCATTTGAGTGGATGGGCGGTGTGAGTGAGTGGTTTGGAAATACTCTTTCGATCTAATGAGACGCTCGACACCCTCAGCTGGTAACTTGAAAAAGAATGAACACTCCGGTCGGGGGTGCCAGAATTAGCACTCCGACGGACAAGTCAGTGTATACTCTCGTGATAGCTTGAGTCTTAAATTAAAAGTCTTAGTTCTCACATGCCTCTCACTGGATGATGTTCTTCTATTTATATATTTTCTTTCTTGGGCTTCAGGGCTGGGCCCACCTTCAATTCGTCGTATAACTATTTACTCAGCTCCTTTTGTTGCAAACCACTCTTCACTCGGCCCCTTACTCAACTAGTTATTTGGCCGAATAGGGTACCTCTGGATTTGTATGTATAAGACAGAGCCGAATGCGATATATGAATTTCGACTCTCTAGATCCAACTATTCGGCCTCTTTACGTCTCCCGATATTCGGCCCCCGCAGGTGGATTTCTCCACCGAAAGATACAAAATACAAAAAATCTTTCGATGGAGAAATCCACTCACATACTCAAATGAGAGAGGATAAAAGAAAGGAAAAGAAAGATAAATGAAAGCAAATGATGGAAAATGTCTCCTAATGCACACTACTATCAACACTCACTATCCACTTTCATATTACACACCATTATCAGCACTCACCATCCACTTTCAGAATCACACACCACCATTTTTAACTTCCATTTTCTTTTCTTTAATTATTCTCTTATTTTTTCGCTTTTACTTTAACAAGTTTATAAATAGAGTGGACCTTCAAAAGAAGGGAAGGAGAGAGAGGAATTCAACGAGGTAGACGAAAGAAAGAAAAAGGCAAAAAGAAAGAAAATAGGTGAATTTTTGTTTTCAAAAAATCTTGAGGGACATGAATTGATTTTCAAAAACACTACAAACTTTCGGTCAACCCTTCTATCCACTGATATATACCACCCACAATTCCATTAATGCTAAAATTTGAAACTTCTTGCAGAAATTCTAAACCATACTCTATAATCGTGAGGGTGTAAATAAGAAAGTTTGGTAAATAAAAAAATTCATACTTTTCTCTAAAGTTAAATTTTTATAATTTTTTCATTTATTTTCTCATATATATATATATATATTACTATTTTAAATATTTAGTTTCTTTATTTTAATAATAATATAAATAATATAATAATATAATATAAACATATATTTGAGAGAAGTGTGCATGGTGGTTTCACCCACCACTACACAGAAAACATATATTATTTTAGTATAATAACATAATAATATACAAAATAATATAATTAATTTATTATTATATTATTTGTTAGCTATTAGTTGCTTATTGGTTAATATAATAATATACAACAAAATTTAATTAATATATTATTGTATTATTTATATTATTATTAAAACAAAGAAACTACATATTTAAAATAGTAAAGAAAATGCAAGAAAATAAATGAGAAAATTACAAAAATTCACCTTTGGAGGAACAGATGAATTTTCAGATTTATCAAACTTTCTTTTTTACACTCTCACGGTTACGCAGTATGCTTTGAAATCTCAGCAAGAGGTTTCAAATTTTAGCTTTAATAGAGTTATTGGTGGTATATATAAGTGGATAGAAGGGTTGATTGAAAGTTTTTGGTATTTTTGAAAATCAATTCATCTCCCTCAAGATTTTTTAAAAAGAAAAATCCTTTTCTTTTCCTTATTTTCTTTCTTTTCTTAACCTCGTTGAATTCCTCTCCCTCCCTCCTTCTGAAGTTCCACTCTATTTATAGACTTGTTAAAGTAAAAGCAAAAGAATAAGAGAATAATTAAAGAAAAGAAAATGGATGTTTAAGATGGCAGTGTGTGATTATGAAAGTGAATGGTCAGTGTTGATAGTAGTGTGCATGATAGTTGCAACAACCAGACCCTCTCATATGCTTTAATTCCCTTATTATATGTGTGCTTATGTGTTTGATGTGAAATTCCATGTTTTAAAGTGTGAATTGCATGTTTGTCAATTTGTATCTGTCGGTTACAAGAAAATTCATTGAAATTGTGACCTTTGGACTGAAAATTGAAAGCCTTAGAGGCGCGATAAACCAAAATTGACTTTACAGTTATGATGACCATGATTTTTAGAACATAATATGAAGTTTTGTAAAAATTTGATTCGTAATAAATTATTTGGTTTTATTTGGCTAAACCTCTTAGTTAAGCCCAACTTAGGCTCAAATAAGCTTGACCTTGGTTTGTATAGATATATATATATATATATATAAGCCTTAGAGTTAACACTTTTAGACTCAACAAAAACAAAAATATTTGCTATAAAGAGTTCTAGAGAAATGAAGAAGAGAAAAGAGAGAGAAAGGGGAATTCAACCAAGAGCTTGGGGATTGAAGAAATTGAAAGATTAATTCAAAGATTTAGCTCAAGGTAAGTGGAAATCAACTAGACTACTATAAATCCTTCTTATTGTAGTTAGAATCAAGACCTAAGATGAAGCTTTTACTCTCATAGAAATTAAGGTTTATGAGTTATGACCTTGATTGACTATATTTCATGAAATTTAACATGTAATCTTTGGATTTGGTTAATTAAAGGGTTGATTCTTGTGTTTTGTGTTGTCTTGAGTTAGATTATGAGCAATTACCTTTTTATCATAGTCTTTGCATGCTTTGAACTCATGTGTGTATATATATATTTGTATATACTATGAAAAGATGAAGGAAATGAAGAAAATAAGGAAGTTAGGGTTTCTATTTGGAATTTGAAAGAAATTTGATCTAATTAAGCTTGAGTTTCTTGTTTATTATAGCAATATGTCATGTTTTTTAAGTGAAATTTCTAAAATTGACCCTTGGAAATGAGTTTGGAAGGCCTGAATTTGTTGGTTTTTCGGACTGAACAAATAAAGCCCATGACTGCACGGGCGGAGATCATGGCCGCACGTGCGGGGCTCACAGCTGCACATGTGGAAAACAGGGGAGACAAGTTGGGCATTCTGAAACAAAAGCACGTGTGGGCACACCTCTCCGCATTGTACGGTGAGGGACTTCCGCATGTGCGAAAATTGGGGAAATATTCTGTCAACTTCTGTTACCCTTTTCGACCCTCTAAATCTGTTAATGTGTGTATTTGATCCTTCTGAAATGCTTAAAAAATAATAGAAAGTGAACAAAACGGAGAAATACTTACAGTGAAGAAGGTAAGAAAAGATGCATTGCTTATCAAGTTATGTGTGTGCCATGTGTAGGTCACTTGCCGAAAGGGACCGTTACTTGACCACATCACTGTGACTAATAGTAGTGTTACAATATGTTATGCTTATGTATTTTAACATGTTTTATACAAGTTATGTTTTATTGGGAATGATTGACCATTGGACTACAATGACGCATCAAATAGACCCGAGATCGTTCTGTTTCCGTTATGTATGATGGGCCTGAGGTCGTTATGTTTGATATAGATTATTTATGATTAAAGGCCCTAAGGCTGAGGGAGATGGAGACAAGTCGATGTTCCATCTATCCTATAATGTTCGAAACAGTTATTGATATGTTGGGCCTAAGGCCATTTCATATTATGTTGGGCCTAAGGCCGTTACATATTATGTTGGGCCTAAGGCCATTTCATCATATGTTGGGCCCAAGGTCGTTCCGTCTTATGTGGACCCGAGGTCGTTTTGGAATGTAATTATGGATAAGACATGTATATGATTAGATCTTTATTCTTCAAGACATATGCTCATTCTTATGAACCTCCTTGCATTATTATTACTCACTGAGCCTTGCTCACTCCGTATTTTTATATTTTTCTGTAGGTGATCAGCTTGGAGACCAGCCCTAGGTCAGCTTCAAGAAATTTCTAATGGACCTGTTTTGTTAAGCCTCCACAGTTAGAGCCTTTTGTCTTTTGAGGAGTGCCTTTGATACCACATTTCTGTTTAAGTCTTTGGTGGCTTTTGTTGAACACTTGGTTAATATGTTAATTTTTGGTTGTTAACTCTTTGTATATGCGTACATGACTTGGACTTGTATACAGAAACTGTGTACATGAACTCCTTATATGATATGATTAAAATCCTAGCATATAAGCACTGTTCAATGGACGTTCTGTTGTTTATTGGCTTCCACTTTATGCCCCATTACTGAATAACATAGGTTTGAAATTTTTGTTTTGAGGCCTAAGTACAGGTCGGTCATGGCCTAAATTTTTAGGGACATGTTTGGGTCGTGACAGTTGGTATAAGAGCACGAGTTACTCCCTCACACACGGGTCCATTTGAGCTTTAAGGAGTCTAGAAAAGACTTAGGTTACATTCATCTTGCTTCCTTCTGATATGCATACTATATGAAATATGGTAACATGATTTGTATATGTGAACAATGTTATGGCATATGAAATGAATATTGTCACTGTGTACTTGTGTATCTTTTCTGTGTGTATTATAATCCATTGTTATATAGATCATGGTGAGAATGAGAGCAGATGAAGTGGAGGAGTCAATGTCCATGCGGCTTGATAGATTGGAACAAATGATAATGGACATGGCAAAAGCTATGAAGAAACAACAATAGCAACCACCACCGCCACCTGTGCCCATACCACCACCAGTGGTGCAAGACCATCAAGCCAAGGACGAAACAATTGCGCTTACAAAAGAGTTTAAGAAGATGAAACCGCTGTTGTTCAAGAGGGGCATTGATCCGATGAAAGCAGAGGCATGGGTACTGGGTATAGAGAAATTGTTTGAGGTCTATCCATGCACCGAAGCGCAGAAAGTACAACTTGCCGCTTTTACTCTCGAAGATGAAGCACGGAGATGGTGGATATTCACTAGAAATGAACATCTGGCATTGAACTGGACTCGATTTTTGGAGCTATTCTATCACAAATATTTCCCACAGTGTATGCAAGATAAGAAAGTGACAGAATTTGAGACTTTGAGGCAAGGAAACAAGACGGTAACAGAGTATGAAGTGCAATTTGCAGAGTTAGCCCGTTTCGCACCACATATGGTGGATACGGATTACAAGAAAGTGAGAAAGTTTGAAGGAGGTCTTCAGAATGCCATCCTAGATCGGATTAATGTATTGAAATTGCCTACCTATGTCAATGTGTTGGAATGGGCTATAATGGTTGAAGGGAATATTGTTGCTCAAACTCATATCTCTGAGTGAAAGGGGATGAGATAGAATATGCAAGCACTAAGGGGACCGGTGTCATCACATAATAAGAAACTGAATTTAGGGACCTCCAGTACTTCCGCCTTTACTCATGACGCGATGCCAGTTTATTTGGAATGTGGGAAGAGACTCAGCTGGACTTGTTATCGGGTAACTAGGGTATGTTTCAAGTGTGGAAAGACGGATCACTTAGTGAGAGATTGCCCTCAGAGAGACCGACAAAATGGGAATAGAACCACTACAAGTTTAGCCGGCTCAACTCCAGCTCTAACTACAAAAATTGCTCCAAAACCTATCAATACCAAAGATAATGCTAGACAGGGAAGAGTGTTTGCCCTCATTGTTGGTGATGTACAAAATACTGAGGTTATGGTATCAGGTACATTATCTTTCGATGGTCACTCCACTCATGTATTATTTGATTCAAGTTCTACCCATTTATTTGTGTCAAAAACATTTGCTAGTCATTTGAATAGTCCTATGGAACCCTTGTATTATGTGTTGTGTGTGTCTTCACCATCAGGGGATTCCATGTTATGTAAATCCATTTATCTTGCATGTGAGATCTTGATTAGGGATGTTCAGTTATATGCCAATTTGTTGCCTCTTGACATGGCTCATTTTGATATAATTTTGGGGATGGATTGGCTAAGTAAATACCATATGACTATTGAGTGTACGTCTAAGCAAGTCATTTTTTGACCTCCGGGACAATCTGAATTTATTTTTACGGGACATGGGGTGATTCCACCACCGTACTTGATCTCAGCTATGAAAGCGTATAAGCTATTGCAAAAAGGTTGTCAGGAGTATTTGTGTAGTATTTTGAATGGACAACCAACAGATGTGTGTGTTGATAATATTCCAATTGTCCGTGAATTCCCGGATGTTTTTCCAGAAGAGTTGCTAGGGGAGCTAGTGGACTGTGAAATTGAATTTACAATTGATGTAGTGCCAAGAACTCAACCAATTTCAAAAACTTTGTATAGAATGTCACCGATTGAAATGAAAGAATTGAAGGTACAATTGCAAGACTTTCTTGATAAAGGGTTCATTCGCCCGAGTACCTCTCCTTAGGGTGCATCGGTTTTTTTCGTAAAGAAGAAAGATGGGACACTTTGGTTATGTGTTGACTATCGGGAGCTCAATAAAGTGACTGCAAAGAATAAGTATCCCTTGCCTAGAATCAATGATTTATTTAACCAACTATAGGGTGCACAAGTCTTTTCAAAAATAGTTTTGAGATCTGGATATCATCAATTAAAGGTTAAGCTGAAGACATTGAGACGACTATTTTCCGAACCAGATGCGACCATTATGAATTTTTGGTTATGCCATTCGGAGTTACTAATGCACCGGCGGCCTTTATGGATTTGATGAACCGTGTTTTATAACCATACTTGGATGACTTTGTGGTTGTGTTTATTGATGACATACTGATTTATTTGAAAAGTAGGGAAGCTCATGAGGATCATTTACGATTAATTCTCCAAACACTTAAAGAGAATAAATTGTATGCAAAATTGAAGAAATGTGAGTTTTGGTTGCATGAAGTGGTGTTTTTGAGACATGTAATTAATAAGGAGGGTGTTTCTGTTGATCTACACAAGATAGAAGCTATTGTGAATTGGCCAACTCCTACAAATGTAACAGAGGTGCGTAGCTTCTTGGGTCCAGCAAGATACTACCGAAGGTTTGTTCAAGACTTTTCCAAGATTGCAGTGTCGCTTACCCAATTGACCCAAAAGGATGTTTCATTTGAGTGGACAAAACAAAGAGAATCTGTCTTCCAAGAATTGAAGACAAGGTTAACTACAGCACCAGTTCTTGCTTTACCATCTGGTACAAAGTGGTTTGTGATTTATAGTGACACCTCGTACAAAGGATTGGGATGTGTACTTATGCAGAATGAAAGGGTCATTGCTTATGCTTCTCGTCAACTCAAGCCTCACGAAAAGAATTATCCCACACATGACTTGGAGCTAGCCGCAGTGTTCTTTGCTTTGAAGATATGGCGACATTATTTGTATGGTACCACATGTGAGGCCTACACTGACCATAAAAGCCTCAAGTACTTCTTTACCCAAAAAGAGTTAAATATGAGACAAAGACAGCAGTTAGAGCTTATCAAGGATTATGACCTGCAAAGCCATTACCACCCCGACAAAGCTAATACAATTGCAGATGCTCTCGGCAGGAAAGTTATGGGGAATTTAGCAAGTTTGCTCACAGGGCGAAAAGAATTTCTCCTTGAGTTGGAAAGAATGGACATGGAAATTGTGCTTCGTGAACAAGGCGCCGTGTTAGCAGCAATATCAGCTCAACCAGCAATTGTTGAAAAAATCAAGCAAAGACAAACGGAAGATGACTTTCTGAAGAAAGTTTGTGATGAGATGGAAACAAAGCCAAGGCCCAGGTTCACCCTTGAAAATTCAGTGTTGAAATTTCAAGATAGGTTGTGTGTCCCAAATGTTCCAGGAATTAAATGGAGAATTATCGAAAAAAAACTCATACATCTAAATTTTCACTACATCCCGGTAATACTAAAATGTACCAAGATCTAAAGAAGAATTTTTTGTGGCCAAATATGAAAAAGGAAATTTCAGAGTTTGTTTCAAAATGTTTGCATTGTCAGCAAGTAAAAGTGGAGCACCAAAGACTGGCGGGTCTACTGCAACCTCTCCTAATCCCAGAGTGGAAGTGGGAAGATCTGACTATGGATTTTATTGTTGGCTTACCCCGAACACCTCGAGGTATGAATTCCATATGGGTTATTGTTGATAGACTAACTAAATCTACTCATTTCCTGCTTGTGAAAACCAAATATAATGCTGATAAACTTGTTACGGTATATATGAATGAAATTGTACGGCTACATGGTGTTCCAGTTTCAATTGTATCTGATAGAGATCCAAAATTTGTATCCAGATTTTGGCAGAGTTTACAGGATGCTATAGGAACAGAGTTGAAATTCAGTACGGTATTCCACCCCAAACTGATGGCCAATCAGAGAGAACAATACAAACATTGGAGGATATGCTTCAAATGTGTGTCTTGGACTTCCAGGGGAGTTGGGAACCTTATCTACCATTGGTAGAGTTTGCATACAACAACAGTTTCCACTCAAGCATAGGAATGACACCGTATGAAGCTTTATATGGAAGGAGATGTCATCTTCTAGTGTGTTGGACCGAAGTTGGTGATAGATCATTGTTTGGGCCTAAACTTGTGCAATTGACAATGGAGAAAATTAAAATCTTCAGCAAAGGTTCAAAACTGCCCAAAGTAGGCAAAAGAGTTATGCGGATCACCGATGAAGGGATTTAGAATTTGAAGTTGGCAATTATGTGTTTGTTAAAGTCACCCCAATGAAAGGACAAACAAGATTTGGCAAGAAAGGAAAATTTTTGTTTTCAAAAAATCTTCAAGGAGATGAAAGTTGGTAAATAAAAAAATTCATACTTTCCTCCAAAGTTAAATTTTTGCAGTTTTTTCATTTATTTTCTTATATATATATATATATATATGTACATATATACATATACAATTTTTTTACTCTTTTAAATATTTAGTTTCTTTATTTTAATAATAATATAACATAAACATATATTTGAGAGAAGTATGCATGGTGGTTTCATCCACCACTGCACAGAAAACATATATTATTATAGTATAATAATATAATAATATACAACATAATATAATTAATATATTATTATATTATTTGTTAGTTGTTAGTCTCTTATTGGTTAATATAATAATATACAACAAAATTTAATTAATATATTATTGTATTATTTATATTATTATTAAAATAAGGAAACTACATATTTAAAACAGTAAAGAAAATGCAAGAAAATAAATGAGAAAATTGTAAAAATTCACCTTTGGAGAAACGGATGAATTTTCAAAATTATCAAACTTTCTTTTTTACACTCTCATAGTTACGAAGTATGCTTTGAAATCTCAGCAAGAGGTTTCAAATTTTAGCTTTAATAGAGTTATTGGTGGTATATATAAGTGGATAGAAGGATTGATTGAAAGTTTTTGGTTTTTTTGAAAATCAATTCATCTCCCTCAAGATTTTTTGAAAAGAAAAATCCTTTTCTTTTCCTTCTTTTCTTAACCTCATTGAATTCCTCTCCCTCCCTCCTTCTGAAGTTCCACTCTATTTATAGACTTGTTAAAGTAAAAGCAAAAGAATAAGAGAATAATTAAAGAAAAGGAAATGGATGTTTAAGATGGCAGTGTGTGATCATGAAAGTGGATGGTGAGTGTTGATAGTAGTGTGCATGATAGTTGTAACAACTAGACCCTCTCATATGCTTTAATTCCCTCATTATATGTGTGCTTATGTGTTTGATGTGAAATTCCATGTTTTAATGTGTGAATTGCATGTTCATCAATTTGTATCTCTCAGTTATAAGAAAATTTGTTGAAATTGTGACCTTCGGACTGAAAATTGAAAGCCTTAGAGGCTCAATAAACCGAAATTGACTTTACAGTTATGATGAGCATGATTTTTAGAACATAATATGAAGTTATGTAAAAATTGATTCGTAATAAATTAATTGGTTTTATTTGGCTAAACCTCTTAATTAAGCCTAACTTAGGCTAAAATAAGCTTGGCCTTGGTTTGTATAGATATATATAAGCCTTAGTTAACACTTGGACTCAACAAAAACAAAAATATCTCCTACAAAGAGTTCTAGAGAAATGAAGAAAAGAAAAAAGAGAGAGAAAGGAGAATTCAACCAAGAGCATGGGGATTGAAGAAATTAAAAGATTAATTCAAAGATTTAGCTCAACGTAAGTGGAAATCAATTACACTACTCTAAATCCTTCTTATTTTAGTTAGAATCAAGACCTAAGATGAAGCTTTTACTCTCATAGAAATTAGGGTTTATGTGTTATGACCTTGATTGACTATATTTCATGAAATTTAACATGTAATCTTTGGATTTCTTAATTAACGGGTTAATTCTTGTGTTTTGTGTTGTCTTGAGTTAGATTATGAGCAATTGCCTTTTTATCATAGCCTTTGCATGCTTTGAACTCATGTGTATATATATTTCTATATACTATGAAAAGATGAAGCAAATGTATAAAATAAGGAAGTTAGGGTGTCTATTTGGAATTTAAAAGAAGTTTGATCTAATTGAGCTTGAGTTTCATGTTTATTATAGCCATATGTCATGTTTTTGAAGTGAAATTGCTTGAATTGACCCTTAGAAATGAGTTTGGAAGGCTTGAATATGTTGGTTTTTCGGACTGCACAAATAGAGCCCAGAACTGCACGTGCAGGGATCATGGCCGCATGTCCGGGATGCACAGCCGCATGTGCGAAAAACAGGGAAAACATGTGCGGCACACCTCTCCGCACGTGCGGCAAGGGACTTCCGCACGTGCAAAAATTGGGAAAATATTCTGTCAACTTCTGTTACCCTTTTCGACCCTCTAGATCTGTTAATGTATGTATTTGATCCTTCTGAAATGCTTAAAAAAGAATAGAAAGTGAACGAAACGGAGAAATACTTAAAGTGAAGAAGGTAAGAAAAGATGCATTGCTAATCAATTTATGTGTGTGCCATGTGTAGGCCACTTGCCAAAAGGGACCGTTACTCGACCACATCACTGTGAGTAATAGTAGTTTTACAATATGTTATGCTTATGTATTTTAACATGTTTTATACAAGTTGTGTTTTATTGGGAATGATTAAGCATTGGAGTACAATGACACATGAAATGGACCCGAGGTCGCTCTGTTTCTGCTATGTATGATGGGTCCGAGGCCGTTATGTTTGATATGGATTGTTTATGATTAAAGGCCCTAAGGTCGAGGGAGATGGAGACATGCCGATATTCCATCTACCATATAATGTTTGAAAAAGCTGTTGATATGTTGGGCCTAAGGCCGTTTCATATTTTGTTGGGCCTAAAGCCATTCCGTATTATGTTAGGCCTAAGGCCATTTCGTCATATGTCGTCATATGTTGGGCCCAAGGCCGTTCTGTCTTATGTGGGCCCGAGGCAGTTTTGGAATGTAATTATGGATAAGACATGTATATGATTAGATCTTTATTCTTCAAAACATATGTTCATTCTTACGAACCTCCTTACATTATTATTACTCACTGAGCCTTGCTCACTCTGTATTTTTATATGTTTCTGTAGGTGATCAACTTGGAGCCAGTCCTAGGTCAGCTTCAGGAAATATTTGATGGACCTATTTTGTTAAGCCTCTACAGTTAGAGCCTTTTGTCTTTTGAGGAGTTCCATTGATGCCACTTTTTGTTAAGCCATTGGTGGGTTTTGTTGAACACTTGGTTAATATGTTAATTTTTTGCTATTAACTCTTTGTATATACGTACATGACTTGGACTTGTATACATAAACTGTGTATATGAACTCCTTATATGATATGATTAAAATCCTAGCATATAAGCATTGCTCAATGGACGTTCTGTTGTTTATTGGCTTCCGCTTTATGCCCCGTTATTGAATAACATATGTTTGAAAATTTTGTTTTGAGGCCTAAGTATAGGCCGGCCATGGCCTTAACTTTTAGGAGCAGGTTTGGGTCGTGACAATAGTGGATGGTAAAAATCTTTCGGTGGAGAAATCCACCCACCCACTCAAATGAGAGAAGATAAAAGAAAGGAAAATAAAGTGAAATGAAAGTAGAAGATGGAAGATGTCTCATAATGCACACCATTATCATCACTCGCCATCCACTTTCATGATACACACCACTATCAACACTCACCATCCACTTTTATAATCACACACCACCATCTTTAACATCCATTTTCTTTTCTTTAATTATTCTCTTATTCTTTTGCCTTTACTTTAACAAGTCTATAAATAGAGTAGAGCTTCAGAATGAGGGAGCGAGAGGAATTCAACGAGGTAGTGGAAAGAAAGAAAAGAAAAAAATAAAGAAAAGAGAAGAATTTTTGTTTTCAAAAAATTTTGGGGGAGATGAATTGATTTTCAAAAACACCAAAAACTTTCAATCAACTCTTCTATCCACTGATATATACCACCCTCAACTCCATTAAAGCTAAAAGTTGAAATTTCTTACTGAGATTCCAAAGCATAGTCCATAACCATGAGGGTGTGGAAAAAAAAAAAAAAAGTATGATGAATCAAAAAATTCATCCTTTCCTACAAAGGTGAATTTTTACAATTTTCTCATTTATTTTCTTACATTTTCTTTACTATTTCAAATATGTAGTTTTTCATTTTAATAATAATATAAATAATATGATAATATATTAATTATATTATGTTGTAAATTATTATATTATTATACTATAATAATATATGTTTTTGTGGGGTGGTGGGTGCAACCACCATGCACACTTCTCTCAAGTAAATGTTTATATTATATTATCAATATTACTATGTTTGATTTGTTAGATTCAGCTTATGTTTGAATTAGATAGTTGTTTGTCATAATATTCTTCAACCCCACGTTTTTTATTTGGTATTGTAATTATTCAAGTATTGTAATAATTTTCGACCCCAACTTCTTTCTATCCATTTCATTTACTTGGTTTTCATATCTGTAAATGGCATCATATTTTCGTTTTCATCATACCAATGCTTTGCATCTATATTTCATGAATCAAGATTCGACTCATTTGCATCTATGAATTTAATCAATTTCTATGTGATTTTGCGTACTACCTCATGCCTTGAGATGATTCACATATCACATATTAGTAGCTGAATTTGTAGTTGCATTCTTGTGTATGTATTGCATTACAATCTTTTATTTAGGATCATGTATGTTTCTCTCACTTTGTTTTGCTGTCTTCCGCGGGATGCCAATAAATACTAGTTAAGTGTTTATGCTTTAGCATCCCGCCTGTATATGATTTTTTTATTATGTTTAGCATCCTACCATGTAGCTACATGTTTAAATAATATATCTCTATGAATGCCAGTGGATGGAGTTTGTGTAGCTTGATTTGAAATAGTGTTGATTTCTTATGCTTGTGGGCTCATTTTCATTATAAGTTGCACATATCTCAAAATTCTTTCAAAATGCACGAAATCAAATTATTCTAAAATTAATAACACAGTCTATACTAGATTGCTTCACATAGTAATTTTTAGCATTATTAAATAATCATGATATAAATGTTTAAAGTTTATAAAACTCATATCATGATTTAGTAGAGGCCAATCTTTTGTTCGGGTGAGTGGGGGTGCTCAATTAATGACCTTCTCCCCTCATACTTGAGGTTCCAAACCGAGACATCTTTTGTTATAACAAACAGTGGCCTTGGCACGAGTCATAGGTTTTCTAGTTTTTCCAAAAGATTTGGTTGCGACTCTAAGATTTGATGATGCAGTGCATTTCAGGCAAAACTTTTGCAATAAAAATGGATTTTCTATAAAAATAAAATAAATAAAATAAAAATTGTTAGATCTAGACTTTCATCTATGTTTCACATTGTACTCGTGAGACTAGATCAAAGAAATCGACTGTTCGAACTGTTTAGTGCGCTTGGGTACCCCCGGGACATGCGACAGTTTTTGGTAACTCTCAAACTCCATGATATGAGTTTTATCTACATTTATATGTTCATTGCATTTCATGCATTGGTTCGCTTAAAGTTCCTGTGTTGCCCAAGTCTTGGTGGGAACACAAGCAATCTTTTTGTGACACTGTACCTATCTCCACGTTACTTATGAGACATTGTGTTAATACCTCTTAAGATCTATAAAAAAAAAGGTAGCTCCGCTATCTAATGTTATTGGACTTAGAAGAGAGGCTATATTGACTCTTCCGACTTTTTGGGATCTTACTTGGTTATTAACCAAAGAACTTTTTAGTAACGTTACCGTGTTCTCAACCTTAGGACTCCATAGCACCTTCCCAACTTAGGACAAGATGCTCTCCAATTTTAGGATGTGATGATACAATTTGTTTGAATAGTGAAACTCTCGATCATTTCAAAGTTTGGACAGGGTAACCCTACCCCTCATAGGGCTGTTTGTTATTTTCCCTGTTGTGTGCTATGTATGGAATCTGTATAGAGGTTCTCAAACTCAGATCAATGGTTCAGGCATATCAGTTTGTAGGGTTGAGTTCAGTTTTTCAATGGGGCATATAGTGATTTAGTAGTGGTCAGTTGTTCGAATTGAGCCGAACTGCTGATTAGGGGTCTTGTTTTTGTTTTTCGACGGTAGTTGTAGCACCATAGCTTCTGAAAAGTCTGATATCCCCTAAATTCTATGGAATCACGTTGGTAGACTTAAAATACAAATTTGGTTCAAGGTCAACCAGTATTAGTTTCTCTTCCACCAGTGGTTAGAAGAAGAAGGATAAGATCGTCGCACTCAATTTGGAGCACCACTTAGTTACCCCTCAAATCATCCCACTCAGTTCCCTAGTTGCTAATTCACCAGATTCTGTGATACCTCAAAACCCAGTAGACATAGTGGACATGATTATGTCCCTTCAATGGAATATAGAAGCTCTTAACCATACAGTTGTCGCTGAAGCTAAAACCCTCGCCGAATTACAAAACCTATCTGGGGCCTCTACTACTCATCCACCTCCAGTCAACCACCCAGTTCCAGATCCACCTCCGCCAATTGAGGACCTTCAAGAACCAAACCTACAAGAAGATCTAAGGGTTCTAGCATAACTAGTTGGAGGACTTTTCCCCCTTGATCCCAATGACTTTGACCTAGCTATGCTAAAGATAGCCTAGCTGGAGAAAGTATTCAAGAAAACACAGGATATGAACTCTATCCCAGACATCGAGGACAGATATACTAAAACTTCTATGAGATTTCCTAAGAGATTAAAAATGTCGCACATAGACAGATTTGATGGGGCCAGTGACCCTATGGTTCACATCCGTCTCTTTTCAAATATCTTGAAGGCCATGAGCTTGACTCGGGCTCAGAAAATTTCTTTGTTTGGAAGAACCATGTCAGGAGTGGCTACTATGATTTTGTCAAACAGCATTTGTCGTACAATACTCTTACAACACATAGATCGAAGTAACCATTCGAGAATTTGAGGTAACCTGCTAAGAGCCCAATAAGAGTTTTGTGGCTTTCATCACCATATGGAGGGTGAAAGCGACCATGATGACAAATAAGCCTTTGGAGGAAGATCAAGTTTATATTGATGCAAGAAATATGCATAGAAGTTTATTACAGAAAATGATAGCTCTCCCCCTCTTCAACTTCAAATACTTCTATGAGATTGGGGTCAAATTGAAGATGCTATCAAACAAGGAATCATTATGGAAGGAAATGAGCACATGAGAAAAACGTCTACTCGCAGTTCCAATGCTGCTCCCAGTAATAGCACAGCTGCCAATTCCATGCCCTTAGAAATCAACACAGTCACCGCCACCACTACCAAAGCAGCCAAACACTTTACCAATGTTGGCTCACAAATAGTCAACCCAACTTGACCCCCAAATAGAACCTTCAATCCTCTCCATATATCCCCAAGTCATGCCATGAAAATCCTAGTAGAAAAAGGGCACCCCAAACTCCTTGACCCCTGACCTCTTCCTGATCCTCTTCTAGTCAGGCATAACCCCACCAAATATTGCATCTTTCACCAACAACACAATCATGAGACTAATCGTTGTTTTCACCTACGTCATGAGATTCAAGACCTCATTGATAACAAAACCATAGCTCCACTACAACCACAAAAGCCCAATGTTACCACAAACTCATTGCCTCCCCATGATAGAATACCACCTCATCACAACCTCAATCTAATACAGATACTACCACCCACTTTCAACCCCAGTATATATGTCACACCATCTCATCTACCCAGGCCAAAGGTGCTTATTCCAAAGAACACTGAGCTGTGCATAACGGATACACCTCAATCCCAACTAAAACCCCAAAACCCTGTGGTGGCTGTGAAGGAAGTGATATGGAGCCAAATTTGGATATTTTGGCGAATATTCTCATAGGCATGGATTTCCCTTTTTACAACTTTCTTGAGCCATTGATTGATCAAGTGGTAAAGAAAAGGTTTCTTGGGTTTGAGATCTTTTTTAGCCATCAACTTTCTGAGAGTTAGTGTATCTCAGTATTGATCTTGGCCAAGGCAGAGATGGCAACTTGGAGGACAGCATGGAAGAAGTTATAGGTCTAACATTGGCTGACTTTGTGATAGATTCTAAGAGTAGTGCTAAACCGATGAACTTGGGGGATAACATGGCTATTTCTGTGATCGAGGAAAGACCACCTGTTGATTGCACCAGTTTCATTCTGGACATGATGGATGGCCCCCACTTATATTAGCAATACAAGAAGGGTTTCATTTCGAGTTCTGAATCGGATGTTAAGTCCAAGTATGATTCCATCCAATCTATGGAGTCAAAATCAAGTTCGAGTCAATCTAGCGAGTCGAAGTCTAGTGATTTCGGGAATGGTAATCTGGACACCACTGTCCTATCCAGGTCTTTCTTTTCATTTTCTTTTGAGTCTGTTGTCATCATTGAGTAGGAGTTTTTTTCGAATAAAACTGTCGTAGATTCTACCTACTTTTGTGTGTTCCTCGAGCTTTGAAAAATTTGATCGACCGGAAGGAAGAGAGATGTGCTAAGCCCTTAAATGATGAGATTGTTTCAGTTAATGTGGATATTGAGAAGGATTCTTTTTTGGTCTAGATTGGCTCCATGTTGTCTTCAGAGAAATGAAAGCGACTAGTTTCAAAAATGTTTTTGCGTGGTCCTACGAAGACATGCTTGGAATTGATCATGAGATAATACAACATAGGATCCCTCTCAACTTGAGGTTTGACCCCCTAGCTTTTAAACTTTGATTCAGAGTGTTCAATAATCAACTAGAGTATGAAGCTTGCATACCCAGATTGGAAGCAGCCCTAAAACTAGGGGCAATAAGGTTGAATGTGATCAGAGATTTAAACTTTTGTGTCTCAAGTGTACCACCAGACTTTGGACATTCTGATCCTGAGGTTCAAGAAATTGACATTCACCCACCTAGTCAGAGAGAATAACTGGTTCGCTGATACTTTGGCAACCCTAGCTTCAATGATGGGTATACTAATCAGGGTCAGGATGTGCCTAGTCCTTATAGAGCAAAGGTATGTGCCTGTATACAAAATGATAGCCGCAACAAAAGAGGTTCAAGATGAAAATTCTTAGTATCATGACATTCTGAACTTTTTTTGGGAACACAAGGGGCAAATAGTAAGAGTAAGGTATCAACACAAGGCTGCCAGGGCATTCAACAAAAAAAGTCAAATCTCATAATTAAGAAGATTTAGTGCTAAGGATAATCGAGTTCCTATCCACGACCCTAAGAGCAAATTCAGACCCAATTGGATGGGTCCCTACGTCATCAAGTCTATTTAGTCAGGAGGAGCAATCATTCTCATGGATTTGGATGGCTTAGAATTCTCATAACCAATCAACATGGACAAACTAAAAAAGTACTATCCTTGAGAGTCTAGCTGGGTTGAATACCCGAAAGGGCAACCAAGACAAAAGTTAGAGTATATTAAAAAAAATGAATGAATGAATGAATGAAAAAATGAAGGGAAAAAAAAAAGCTCGCATGGTTGAAAAGCCGGAAAGACGGTTTTGGCAAAAGTTAGAGTGCAAAAGGAGAGTGTTAATACACGAGTGAGCCTTACCCCTGAACTACGTAAGGCCAGATTCCTATCTTTGGGATATACAGGCAGCTTCACCCTGAAGTTCGACCCCAACCATTTTCAACTCACTTGTCCCATCTATGTTTGATTGATGTACCTTTATTAGACTCGGCTATTATGTCCATGTTCAATTGGTTTATCTTCATTCAATTTGATTGTCCTATCTCCTCTTCATGGTAGATTCAGTTGCAAGATAGATCAAGTTCTAGCTATCTGATTTGAGGTTGTGCATCTCAAAGGTTGATTTCATGTTGGTTGAGTAGTGACCATTTGTAAAAACAAGTTTTGATGATTTTTAATGAAATTGACTAATTTTCTTGAAAAATATTATATTTTTCCAAAACCAAACCATTCATTAGACCCAAAAAAGGAAAAAAAATTCAATATTCATAGTTTGGCTTATATTATTTCAAAACAGAGACTGGAACAAGCATGCTAATCTAACTCTCATGTTGATCAAAACTTTTTTAGAAGAAAACTAAAAGAAATAGTCAAAGTAATGAACTAGGGGCACAATCGAGTCAGGTTTTCTGTCTTTCCCCAGCACCCTCAAAAGTCTTTATTACCAAGGTCGCATTAACCTATTCCTTTTCTTTAACTCAAGAACTCGCCAAAAAGTACATTCTAGCTTTCTCTAGAAATGTAATAGAACTGTTTAGTTGGCTGGTCATTCGGAGGTTGATCGAGAGGTTGTCTAGGTGGTCGTCCAGGCAATTGACTGGAAGTGGTTTTTTGTTTTGTCTCCATTTCATTCCAGCAAGTGTAAATAGGTGTGCTCAGGTTGTTTTTGCTTTGTTTTTCTTTCATTGAGTTGTATTTTTTGATTTGGCCAGTTAAAGGCTCAATATCCAATTTAAAACTCATTCAAATGCAACCATTCTTAATTTCAAATCCAAAATAAAATGCTTTCATGCCCGAGTGCTGTGCCATTCATGCCATGATGTACAAACCAAATTCTTTTTAACTTCAGGGATCAAACCCCAATCAAAGTTTTATAACTCCTAAACAAAAATTCAAAATACAAAAAATACAACAAGAGAGAGAGAGAGAGAGAGAGAGAGAGAGAGAAATAGAAAATCAAAGTGGAAAAAGAAAGAAAAACCAAGAAAGAGCAAAAAATAAAAAATAAAATGGGAAAAATATAAAATAAAATTACAAAAAATTGTGCATGTTTGTTTTTGGGTTCTAACACACTTCAATTGCAACCTCAGAAAATCAAAAAATCAAAGTTGGGAACCCAATACTTTCCCCTATGAGGTGCTTCTCTGGAATATCGCTTCCCGAGATGTTTTCTACAAAACATTGCTTTTCGAAACAAAATGGACCCATACATTGAATTCCAAAATCTTTTTCAAAATTTGCCCTAGCACCATTTCCAAACCACTTTTGTGTATCCATCACACCACTTTTGTGCATTTATGACACTATATGATGCATCTATCACATCATACCATTTGTGTTAAATACATTCACCATCACACTTGCACCATTTGTTACATCTATCATGCATGGTTACAAATATCACATTGTCGCATCATTTAGCTACAATCTATTCATATCACTTGGTTACATTCGTTCAATCATTTGGTTACAAACCTTTTCTCCTACCTGGTTACAACCGGCCTCCTATTTTGAATTAAGGTATGGTCTAGGTTTTGCTTGTTGGTTAAAACCCTTTTCTCCTTTACCCGGTTGAAATCAACCCCCTATTTTATATCGAGGTACAGCCCTGGTTTTTCTTATTGGTTAAAACCCTTCCTTCTCTCATCTGAGTATGTTTGGATTCTACCCTTTGTTTTGCTTCATATCATTTGCACGAGGTTTGCCTCACATATTACCCAATACATTACATTGCATTGTATAAATAATGAACTTTCAAAACTCGATAGTGTGGTACACGTAAGTCCAACTTTCAATTGCATTTAGAGCATGTCATTTGCACCTTGCCCCTGAACTACGCTAGTTTGATTCCTCACAAAGGGATACGTAGGCAACCCTCGGGTTCAACCAACTGCATTTGCATCTTATTTGTTTGTCTAAGTCTTACAGCCTTGTCAAAGCTTTGACATTCACTCATGTCATGAAATGACGTATCGAGCTCTATCAAAGAGGAGCAACTATAGACACCCCATTTTGATCGACCTTAAGACCTGGGCGCTTTTTTCCAAACACCCGATGATGAAAATTAGAATATGCTATTTTATGAATTTCTCAATAAAAAAAGTTAGATTTAAGCTTTAATTCTAACCTTCACCCGCTTTGCCCAAATTATTTTGGACCGTGTTTGTACATATTTTGTGCGTTTGTATATAAATTGTTAACAATAATGTATTTTAGATATTTTATATTAATTTATAAAATAAAAAAATAAAAAAATCTTTTGATGGAGAAATCCACCCACCCACTCAAATGAGAGAAGATAAAAGAAAGAGAAATGAAAGTAGAAAATGGAAGATGTCTCGTAATGCACACCACTATCAACACTCACCATCCACTTTCATAAACACACACCACCATCTTTAACATCCATTTTCTTTTCTTTAATTATTCTCTTATTCTCATACTTTTACTTTAACAAGTCTATAAATAAAGTAGAGCTTTAGAAGGGGAGAGAGAGAGAGAGAGAGAGAGAGAGAGGAATTCAACGAGGTAGAGGAAAGAAAGAAAAGAAAATAAAAAAGGAAAAGAGAAGAATTATTGTTTTCAAAGAATCTTGAAGGAAATGAATTGATTTTTGAAAACAGCAAAAATTTTCAATCAACCCTTCTATGCACTGATATATACGACCCACAACTCCATTAAAGCTAAAACTTGAAAATTCTCTCTGAGATTCCAAAACATACTCCATAACCGTGAGGGTGTAAAATATAAAGTTTGATAAATCAAAAAAAATCCATCATTTCCTCCAAAGGTGAATCTTTGCAATTTTCTTATTTATTTTGTCGTATTTTCTTTGCTGTTTTAAATATGAAGTTTCTTTATTTTAATGATAATATAAATAATATAATAATATATCACTTATATTATGTTGCATATTATTATATTATTATACTATAATAATATATGTTTTCCGCGCAGTGGTGGGTGAAACCACCGCACACACTTCTCTCAAATATATGTTTATATTATATTATTATTACTATGTTTGATTTGTTAGATTCAGCCTATGTTTGAATTAGATAGTAGGTTTTTGTAATAATTTTCAACCCCAAGTCTTTTATTCGGTATTGTAATTATTCAAGTATTGTAATAATTTTTCACCCCGCTTTTTTCTATCCCTTTCATTTACTTGCCTTTCATATCTATAAATAGTATCATATTTTCTTTTTCATCATACCCGTGCTTTGCATCCATATTTCATGCATCAAGATTTGGCTCATTTGCATCTATGAGTTTAATCAATTTCTATGTGATTCTGCGCGCTACCTCATGCCTTGAGATGATTCACATATCACGTATTAGTAGCCAAATTTTTAGTCGAATTCTTGTGTATGTATTGCATTAGAATCTTTATTTAGGATTATGCATATTTCTCTAACTTTGTTTTGTAGGCTTCCACGGGATGCCAGTAAATACTAGCTGAGTGTTTATGCTTTAGCATCTTGCCTGTATATGATTTTCGTATTATGTTTAGCATCCTACCATGCGGCTACATATTTAAATGATATATCTCTATGAATGCCAGTGAACAGAGGTTGTGTCATTCGGCTTGAAATACTATTGATTTCTTATGCCTATGGGCTCACTTTCATTATGAGTTGCACATATCTCAAAATTCTTTCAAATATAGGAAATCAAATCATTCCAAAATGAATAACACAGTCTATACTTGATTGTTTCACATATTAATTTTTAGCATTATTAAATAATCAGAATATGAACATATAAAGTCTATAAAACTCATATCATGGTTTAGTAGAGGCTGATCTTTTGATCAAGTAAGCAAGGGTGCTCAATTAGTAAAGTAATTAATTGCTACTAGGATAAACTAGTGTCCATTCGACCCTTTTGGTGTTATTACCCCAATGACATTGATTCCCTAGACTAAAAAAGGCCATGGCGAAGTCATATTGTACAATTTTGATATTGGGATGTTCATGCGATTGGTGTGAATCTAACACTTGTGGCACCGCCGGATAAAGCTGACACAATCACTTTCCATAGTCAACCAGTAGCATCCTTGTCTGAGGATTTTCCTTGCTAACATTATACCATTCATATGAGCCCCATATTCCCCTTTATGGACGGATTCCATGATGCACTTTGCTTTGTCCTCTTCCATGCACAACTTATGTATTCCCAGATGACCCCTTATATACAAGTTGTCTCCATAGATAATGAATTGAGTGGCCAGACGCCGTATCCGTCTTTTGTCCTAAGCGTTCGCCCCTAGTGGGTATACTTCTTTTTCTAGAAAATTTCAAATGTCAAAGTACCAAGGACCCTCATCTTGGGCTTCTTCTATCACAACAATCATCTCGTATGCCAGTGTGTACATCTGCTCTATGATAATCAGATGCATCCTCACCCCAATTGGTATGTCCACCATTGAAGCTAAGGTTGCTAAAGCTTCAACGAACCTATTATTTTCCCTCATCAAGTGTGTAAATGTCAATCGTTCGAACCTTGGGATCAGCGTATCTAAGTTTTGATAGTAGGCTTTCATTTTCTCTTCTTTCACTTTCCAAACCCCATTGGCTTGAGACATAACCAAGTTCAAATCTCCAATCACATCTAATCTTATTGCCCCTAGTTCTAAGGTAGCTTGCAGTCCAGCTATACATGCCTCATACTCTGCTTGATTGTTGAATACTATAAACTGGAATTTGAAGGCCAGAGGCACATGGGAGTCATCAGGTGCTATGAGCAACACCTCTATCCCATATCCATACTGATTGGCAGCTCTGTCAAAATACAACTTCTAAGTATCTTCTTTCAACTACAGGATCTCTTCATCTAGGAATCCGTACTCCCCATTTTCTTCTCCATCGATCAAGTGGTTTGCTAAGAATTCTGCTATAGCTCTCTCTTTGACAAATTTGTGAGTGACATATCAAAGATTGGACTCGGAAAGCAAAAGCAACTATTAAGCTAGCCTATCGGTAAGTGCTGGTTTCTCAAAGAGATATTTGATGGGATCTAACCTTGAAACTAGGATTATCGAGTGTGCTAACAAGTAGTGCCTCAACTTTCTGGTGGCCCATACTAAGGCTAGACAAGCCTTTTCTAGAGGGGTGTCGGATTTCGTATTCCAATACCTTTTTGCTCAGATAATATATGGCCTTCTCTATATTCTCCTTCAATTCTTGTGCTAGCATGCAGCCCATAGTAGACTCAGTCACTGATAGGTACAAGATCAATGGTTTCCTTGGCTCAGAGGGTGACAACGCAGACAGATTCTGTAGATATTGTTTAATTTGCTCAAAAGCGTAATTGCATCAGTCATCCCATTGGAACTTCTTCCCTTTCTTCAGCAAGCCAAATAATGGTTCACAAGTGGAGGCTAATTTAGAAATAAGCCTTCTTATGAATTGCAATTTCCCTAGAAAGCCTCGCACCTCCTTTTTAGTTGTTGGCAGGGGCATTTCTAAGATGGCCTTGATTTTGGACAAGTCAACCTCGATTCCACGTTGTGTGATTAAGAGCCCCAGCATCTTTCCTACAATCACCCCAAAAGTACATTTTTGCGGGTTCAGCCTTAACTTATATTCTCAAATTCTTTCAAAGAACCTTCTCAATGCCCCCATAGTGACCTTTTCATTCCTTGGACTTGACAATCATATCATACACGTACACTTCAACCTCCTTGTGAATCATGTCATGCAATATAGTGGTTACTGCTCTCTGGTAGGTAGCTCCAGCATTTTTCCACTCGAACGGCATAACTCGATAGTAGTAAGTCCCCCTTAAGTAGTGAATACTCTCTTCTCTCGGTCTTCAAGTGCCATAGAGATCTGATTATATACTAAAAACCCATCTATGAATGAAAGCAGAGCATGACCCTTAGTGAAGTCTACCAATTCATCAATGTGTGGCAGTGGGAAATCATCTTTGGGGCTAGGTTTGTTCAAATCTCTGAAATCAACACAAACTCGAATTCTGCCATACTTCTTTGGAACTGGTATGATATTTGCTAACCACACTAGATATTCTGACACAATCAAAAATCCCGCATTGATCTGCTTAGTAACCTTATTCTTAATCTTCAATGCCTAGTCTGGCTGAATTCTACAGAGCTTCTGTTTCACAGGTCTGTAGATGCGCCCGAAGAACTCCCAAGAAGATCTCATTTTGTTCTCTAGCATACTACAGTTCGGACTCAATGTCACGGTTTTGAATCTAGTCTTGCAAAGTACAATGCAAGACCGATAAATCACCAAAGAGTGCCGGATTTGAACTCTTTGGTGATTTATCGGTCTTGCATTGCACTTTGCAAGACTAGATTCAGAACCGTGACATTGAGTCCGAACTGTAGTATGCTAGAGAACAAAACGAGATCTTCTCGGGAGAAACTGTAGATGCCAGAAACTGTAGACGCGCCCTTGGGCTTTGCTACTATAGTTCGGACTCAAATGTCACGGTTCTGAATCTAATCCCGCAAAGTGCAATGCGAGACCGATAAATCACCAAAGAGTCCAAATCCGGCAAATCGTTTTGGAAAACTGATTTTTAAGAAAGAAGTGCCAAACATGGATTGCTTTGCCAAATACAGAGTTGCCACCTAAATATTTTGTTTTGGGGGGAATTTAGGAAACCCTGACTCGTGCCTAAGGCCACGTGTCTGTCATCACCAAAGTTGCCTCGGCTCGGGAACTTGGGTACGATTGGGGAAGGTCATCTATGAGCACCCCCGCTCGCCCAATCAAAGATCGGCCTGTACTAAACATGATATCTTGTTTTTGAAAAGACATGCGTCCTTATTCCAGTTATTAGCTAGAATTACTATGTGATGCGCACAACACACAAGCATAGACTAGATCGCCTATTTGGAACAAAGCATCGCATATCCGTTTATTTGGAAAATGATTTGAAGTTTTGCTACTCGCAAGTAGGCTAAAATACGGATTTGATGAATTGTTCCAATTCAAGTAATCCAACCTTCACCCACAGGCATTCAGGTAGTTATATCACATAAGCAATTAGCCTCATGGCAAGCATGCTGTCATGTTAACACTCACACACATGCAAGATGCTAAAACGTAAACACTCACAGTGTACTCCGAGCCAAAACAAAGAACTAGTTAGAAATCAATACATGATCCTAGTTCATGTTAGGATGGCTAATGCAACACATGCAAAATGCAACTAGAAATAGGCTCGGCTATTCTAAAATGGCATGTGAGATGCAATACTTCGATACATGTATTCAAGTAAGAATTGAAATATAATGTAGTTAGTATGATGCGCCGAGACCGGTGCATGCAATACAGATGAACGCATGCAAACATGCGAGCATAAGGTATGCTAAATGAAATATGCCCTAGAACTAACCATCGTAAGCGGTTAAGTAAAAGGGAGAAAGACGTGGGGTTGGAAGACATGCATCACACACACGCACGCTTATTACATCAATTGGCCCTCTCGACGGAGGGATCGAAAGAATAATACAAACCAACTAATTAACTAACTAACAAGCTAATTAATTATTACACAACTCTTAACTAATTAAACAAATTAATTAAGCTATGAAAACAGTAAAGCAGCCTCGGGAAGAGGGACAAATGCATGCTCGGTCGGCTTCGCTCGGAAATCCGTTGCCATGCCACATGTTGCCTCTGTTTGCACTGTTTTGTACCTCTGAAAACTGTGCCAACTTCTGTGACACTTCTAAACCACCTTGGGGCATGCTGAGAGGCCATCGGCCAAATGGAAAGGCCATCGGCCATGGGAAATTGATCATCGACCAAAAATAAGGCTCTCGGCCAGACATTGTAGCCGATCGGCACTGAATATGGTCGATCGACCATCTCTTCCTATGAAAAGCTCCTGTTGCTGCAGCAGAGGACAAACAGAGCATGGCAATACATTTACAAGACAATGTCTGGACCACTACACCCCTTATCATGTTTAAGACTCAAAGGTGTGTAGTTCTCGACCCTCGGACCACCAATCACGCATTTCAATGCATGATGGCCAAAGGAGCCAAGTTTGCAATTCAATATCAAATGAAATGCACAAAAACACATAAGGGGCCCCAACCTCTATCATGCTTGATCAAGAGGCAAGGGAATGCACACACAATGCAATGCAACCTAAGCATGCAAGCAAGCTAATGCAACATGAGCATGCAAACAACAATGCCATGTAATGTAACTAGCATATAACAATATGCAAAGGGGCAAGTATGTAACAACATGTTAATTGGCAAGCATGTGACAACATGCAATTTGACAAGCATGCAACGAGCATGTAAGCATGATGTAATAAGACTAGCATGCAACAACATGCAATGGAACTAGTATGCAACAAGCATGCGACAACATACAAGGCAAGCATGCAGCAACATGCGAAGATGGACTTAAACCAAAATGGGAGGACCACGGCCATGCCCAAATTAGTGGCCAAAATGCTATGGAAATGAAGACAAAGGTACATACAAACATGCATGTCAATTGGCCTATCACCTAAGCATAGGACAGCAACTTTCAAGAACACTTAAAAGGGGACAAATATGGACATGTGACATACATTGTAAGCTCTGAAATCATGTTAGGAAAGGTGCCAAACCAACCAAACAAAGCAAGCAAGTCATGTAAAAAGGCTCAAAGCTTGAAACTAGCCAAGGGACTCAAACCAAGGCTATGCAAAATCTGAAGCAAATGACAAGTATAATCCAAAACAGTCCTAGATCATGGCAAAATGAGCCTAAAACATGCAAGGACGAAAGCCAAAATAAGCCAGAGCGAAGGATCAAAAGCATGAGGCATGCAAGGCCACAAAAAGGGTGTTACACTACACCTATCAAAACCAAACATGGCATGACTTAAGCAATGAAAAACAGAGTTATGGCATGGTAAAACAAGACCAAAAACCCACTTAGATGGCATCCCAAAGATCTAAACATGATGGCATACATAATGACCCATTCATGAGGCATAAAACATCAACTCTTTAAAGCATTAAAGGAGTGACAAGTGCAAGTGTTTAAGCATGAAACATGGACTGAAATAGTATAACAAATGATGCCAAATCATTGAAATGGTCCAAGTAATGCATGCTAGTGACTTGGACACTTAAGGCTAACAAGCTAGAATGCCTTATGGCTATACAAAGCATGGCATATATGGTCAAAACAACTCAAATTAGAGCTTAAGCATGTTACAACAAGGCTAAAAGCTTCATGGAGTCGAGCCAAAATCATGCTAGAAACATGGCTTAAAGCATGATGCATGGTAAGGCAAATGAAAGGATTGCAAGGCAAGTACATGAAGCATACATGGTATGTCCAAACCAAGTCAAAACAGTGTTATACCATGGCAAAACAAAGCCTAATACATATTGAAATGAAGCTAAAACAAGCCAAGCAAACATGCTACCAATATAAGCCATTTATACTAGCATACAAGACAACAAGGAGAGGGGATGACCCTCTCCTATTTAAGACCCCAAAACCACCTTTCCACCACTGAAAATCCTCTGGATTTCAGTGGTAGGAAGGTCATGCAAAGCCAAGAACAAGGGCCAAAAGGGATGGCCTAAAACAAGGCCTAACAAGGCCTAAGAGGGGGGAAACAACCCCAAACCAAAAAGTGATCTTAAACAAAGATCTAAAGCATAAAAAATTAGAACTTATTGTAGTTTAAAGTTAAGCTTAAAACAATAAGCAAGAAGGTCTAAAAGCTTAAGCAAGAAAGGTGTGTTAAAAGCAAGAATGCTCACCCTTGAAGAACACTCTCAAGAACAAAACTCCAACAGGTTTTCCAAGCTCAAACCAACCCAAGAACTCTGAAATCAACCTCAAGGGACCTCAGCTCCAAGAGGATGGTGTTCTAGTGTGTGTTTGTGTACAATAGTAAGACAATACTACACTTTTGAGTACAAAACAAGGCTAAACAAAGAAGAATAGATACAAAAGTATATCTATCCCTCAAGACTCAATTTTCTGAACCCTTGAGGAGGGAGGAGATGGTTCTCTCTTATAGAGAACCAAAAGCAAAGCTTCTTGAGGAAGCTAAGCAAAGGGGCAAATCCCTCCATGGAGGGGATAAATTGTGCATGCCAACTGTGACAACTGGCATAAAATATCTGCATAAAGCAGATGAATAAGGTTTAGCTAGAAAACATGGCCGATCGACCAACATAAGTGCCGATCAACCAAAATGAGTGCCGATCGGCCAAAACTTTTGGCCGATGGCAACAAAACAAGGCCGACGGCTTCGAGCCTTGGCCGATGGGTTGAGGGGATGGCCAACAAGCCACCCTCTTCCCTTAAAAGCAAAAACACAAATGTTTGGTCCACAACCAAGCACAAAACAAACAAGTTGAGAGATCTTGAGGCAAGGTGCGTAGCCGAGACCTCCGAGAACTCAAAACGAACACGATCATGGATGATCATCGAGTGTTCAAACGATGACGTCCAAGTCTTGAGGATGGTCAAAAATGGGGTGTCTACAGTTGCCCCTCTTTGGCAGAACTCGAAAGTCATAAAAATGACGGGAGTGAATGTCAAAGCCCAGAGACGACCCATTTTGGCAAGGCCGAAGACTTGGACAAACAAACAAAATACAGATAAATAAATGGTTGTGCCCGCAGGCTGCCTACGTATCCTTTTGCAAGGAATCAAACCAACGTAGTTCAGGGGCAAGATGTAAATGACATGCACAATGCAAGAGCATAACTTATCATTATGCAAAGAGAGCTGTGATGAAGCAATTATGCAAAATAAATACGACATTTTAAGCAAATGCTATGCGAGCAAATAAACATGAACCAAACTACATCTCATGCAGAAAGGATGTAAGAAAATTATACAATCTCAACCACGCACCACGCAGGAAAGACTAAGAGTGACCATTGGGGACACCCGAGGTCTCAAACAAGATTCCGACACGTTCCACGCGAAAAGAGTGGCACAAGCATTGGAACATGTTCCAAATGCTCTTAACCAAAGAGGGAGAAACATAGGGGCGTATCCCGGTGTTTCGGAATAAGAAGGAGAAACATAGGGACGTATCCCGATGTTTCGGAAAGGTATAAGCATTGAAACATATTCCAAATGCTCTTAACCAAAGAAGGAGAAACACAGGGACATATCCTGGTGTTTCGGAAAGGTATAAGCATTGGAACGTATTCCAAATGCTCTTAACCAAAGAGGGAGAAACATAGGGACATATCCCGGTGTTTTGGAAAGGTATAAGCATTGGAACGTATTCCAAATGCTCTTAACCAAAGAGGGAGAAACACAGGGACATATCCCGGTGTTTTGGAAAGGTATAAGCATTGGAACGTATTCCAAATGCTCTTAACCAAAGAGGGAGAAACACAGGGACATATCCCGGTGTTTCGGAATAAGAAAGAGAAACATAGGGACGTATCCCGGTGTTTCGGAATAAGAGAGAGAAACATAAGGACGTATCCCGGTGTTTCGGAATAAGAGAGGGAAACATAGGGACGTATCCCGTTGTTTCGGAATAAGAGAGAGAAACATAGGGACGTATCCCGGTGTTTCGGAATAAGAAGGAGAAACATAGGGACATATCCCAGTGTTTCGAAATAAGATGGAGAAACATAGGGACGTATCCCGGTGTTTCGGAATAAGAGGGAGAAACATAGGGACGTATCCCGGTGTTTCGGAATAAGAGAGAGAAACATAGGGACGTATCCCGGTGTTTCGGAATAAGAAGGAGAAACATAGGGACGTATCCTGGTGTTTCGAAATAAGAGGGAGAAACATAGGGACGTATCCCGGTGTTTCGGAATAAGAAGAAGAAACATAGGGACGTATCCCGGTGTTTCCAAACAAGGAGAGCATGCATAACAATGCAAGTGGAAAGTGCTTGACAACGCAAGTGAAGAGGTGTGCAAGACAATGCAACCTAAGATGAATTCCAAACACGCTGAAATTGTGTGAGGAAAGGAACACTCTAACCACGCTAAAATCGTGAGAAGAGGACCGAAAACAACCGCCCAGGTGCGCGCACAACGCAACCTGTAGACACCCCATGTTTGACCGTCCTCAAGACTTGGACGTCACCGCTTGAACACTCGGTGATCATCCATGTTTGTGTTCGTCTTGAGTTCTCGGAGGTCTCGGATACGCGCCTTGCCTCAGGATCTCTCAACTCGACTGTTTTGTGTTTGGTTTTGCACCAAACACTTGTGCTTTGCCTTGGAGGGGCAGGGAATGGCTTGTGGGCCATCCCCACACTCCACTGGCCATGGCTTGAGGCCACCGGCTGTGTCTTGTTGCCACTGGCCAAATGTTTGGCCGACCGGCACTATAGATGGCCGGCCGGCTATCTTTTTTTGGTCAATTGCATTTTTGGCCGACCGACTACTGTGCATCTGCTTTTGCAGATATTTTCATGCAACTGGCATGCACTTGGCTCCCCTCCATACACGTGTATGGAGGGATCTCCCTCTTAGCTAGCTTGTCTTGTAAGCTTACAAGATTGAAGCTCTATAAGAGGAGGCCTCCTCTCCCTCTTTTAGGTGAGACAACATTTTTAGAGGGGCTCTGGTTTTAGGGTTAGGATTTGTATCTATCCTATATTTATATCTTCCTATCTTTTGTGTTTTGTGTGTGTTTTGCCTCACTTTTGTGCACAAACACCCACCATCACACCTTCTCTTGGAGCTGAGGCACTAAAGGGCTATTCTTGGACTTCTTGGGTGGTTTTGAGCTCAAAGAACCAGCTGGTCTACCATTTTTGAAGAGGGTCGACAAGGGTAAGGACTTTACCTTTAAATACCCCTTTTTTGCAGAGCTTTTTTGACTATCTTGCATTTGTTTTTGAGCTTAGCATATAACACATAAAAGTCTTGTTTTTGCCTACTCTAAATAGTTGTTTAAGGGTGTTTTAAGCTTTAGGGTTGTTTGACCCCTCTTAAGGCTTGTTTGGCCTTTGTTTTGTGCCATTTTGGTTGAGCTCTGGGACCATTGTGTTTGGGCCTCCTCACCACTGAAATCTTGAGGGATTTCAGAGGTGAGGATGGTGCCTTGAGGTCCCAAGAAGGAGAGGGCCACCCCCTCTCCTTGTTGTCCTTGAAAAGGGCCATTTTTGCCTCTTGAGGGAGCATCTAATTTAAGTGTATGTTGACCATGCCTTAGCTGTTTTTTGTGCTTATTATGTCATGATTTAGCACTATTTTGAGTTGGTTTTGGTACACCATGCTTGCTTAGCATACATGCCTTGTAATGCCATATTTAAGCCTTAACATGCTTTAAGCTTTGACCTTTGTTTTAGCATGATTTTGGCTCAGCTTTGTGAAGCTTTTGTGCATGATTTAGCGTGCTTGAGGACTAGTTTTGGTTGTTTGGGTCATCCATGCTTTGCTTTGTATAGCCACCATGTAATCCCCCTTGTATGCCTTAAGCATAGGCCCCTCTAGCATGCCATCCTTGCTTTGTTTCAGTGGTTTGGAACCACTTGGCATGTTATTTCAGACCTCATGATGTGCTTGTATGCTTGCATTTGATGTCCCTTTAATGCTTTATAAGGTTGTCATCTCATGCTTCATGTTTAGGCCTTCATGCATGCCATCATGTTTAGGCCCCCTAGGACGCCATGTCACTGTGTTTTTAGCTTTGTTTTTAACATACTAAACCTCTGATTTTGGTCATTCAATTCATGCCATGTTTGGTTTTGTTAAGGGTAGTTCAATACCTCCTTGGCTTGCCTTAGGCTTTGGACCTTGCATGCATGTCTATTGGTAAGTGTTTTAGCCTCCATTATTGAGCATGTTGGCCACTGTTTTAGGCTTGTTTAAAGGCTGCCTAATTTAGTTTAAGTCCATCCCTTGGCATGTTGTTGCATGCTTAGCTTATGACATGTTGTTGCATGTTGAAATGGTGATGCATTTGGCATGCATTCTCCTCCTTGTTTTGGTTGCTTAACATGCCTTATGTTTTGCATGTTTGTGTGTTGGCATTGTACCTTGTATGCTCATTTAACTTGCATGCTTGTTATATGCCTTGCATGCTTCCCATATGCTCATGTTGCATGCCTAATTAACATACTTAGGTTGCATTGCATTTGCATGCATCTTTCACCTCTTGATCAAGCCATGATAAAGGTTGAGAGCCCCTTTGTTTGCTTATTTGGTTTGCATTGCATTTGAAACTAAAATGCACACTTGATTCTTTGGGCCATCATGCATTGAAATGCGCGATTGGTGGTCCGAGAATCGAGACCTATACTCCTTTGAGTCATAAACATGATAAGGAGTATGATTGGTGCATACATTGCTTGAAATGCATTGCCATGCTTTGTTTTGCCCTCTGTTGCTGTCAAATCAGTTTCTGCAGGAAGATTTGGCCGGCCAGCCATCTTCGGTGCCGACCGGCCATCCATCAGTGGCCAATATCTCAATTAGTGGCCGGTGGTCATTCCCGATGGCCGGTGGCCAATCCCCTTAGCCGGTGGTGTTCTACAGCATTCAGAGAAGCAACCCTGGGACTTGTGCAGTCTTCAGAGGAGCAGAACAGTCAAAGCAGAGGCATCTTGTGTATGGTAGTGACTTTCCGAGCAGAACCGAGCGCGCATGCATTGGACCCTCTTCCCGAGGCTGCTGTTTGCTGCTTTCTTAGATTAGTTAATTTGCTTAGCTAGTTTAATTGGCCTGTAATAATTAATTAGCTTGTAGGTTAATTAATTGTATTATTATTTCAGTCCCTCCAAACGGGGGCAAATTTGTAATAAGTGTGGGTGCGTGTGTGCATGTCTTCCAACCCCCACTTCTTTCTCCCTTTTACTTACCTGCTTTTGATGGTTAGTATTAGGTCATATTTAAATTAGCATCCTTATGCTATGCATGTGTGCATTCATTCATTTGTCTTGCATGCACCGGGCTCGGCGCATCATGCTAACTGCATTGTATTTCAAATTCCAAATTGAATACGTATTATTTGTAGCATCTCACATGCCATCCTAGGATTAGCCGAGCCTGTTCTAGTGACATTCTGTATGTGACGCATTAGCCATTTTAACATGAACTAGGATCACGCATGATTACTAACTAGTTTATTGTTTTGGCACGGAGTACGATGTAAGTATTTGTGTTTTTGCATCTCGCATGAATGTGAATGCTAACATGACAGCATGCTTACCATGTGGCTAGATGCTTATGTGATATAAACTGCCTCAATGCCTGTGGGTGAAGGTTGGACTGTTTGAGTTGGAACAACTCATTGAAATCCGTATTTTAGCCTACTTACGAGTAGCAAATTCCAATGCGTTTTCCAAACAAACGGATATGCAATGTTTCATTCCAAATTAGGAAATCTGGTCTATACTTTTGTGTTGTGCGCATCACATAGTAATTCTAGCTAATTAACCGGAATAAGAACACATAACGTTTTCAAAATAGGATATCACGGTTAGTAGAGGCCGATCTTCGGATCGGGCGAGAGGGGGTGCTCATAGCTGACCTTCCCCAATCGTACCCAAGTTCCCAAGCCGAGGCAACTTTGGTGATGACGGACACATGGCCTTTGGCACCGAGTCAGGGTTTCCTAAATTCCCCCATTAAAAATATTTAGGTGGCGACTCTGTATCTGGCAAAGCAGTCCATGTTTGGCACTTCTTTCAAAAATCTATTTTCTCAAAACGATTTGTCGGATTTGGACTCTTTGGTTCAAGATTAAGAACCGTGACACATAAACGAGTCCGAACTGTGGCAGCATAAGTCCCTCCCCCGGGGCGCGTCCACAGTTTCTGGCGACTTTGCTAGGGATTTTAGAGAGCTTGACTCAAACTCGTGATATCTTGTTTTGTTCACACTTATGTGTTTCTTTGCATTGCATGTGCATTGGTGCGCCTAGGACACCGGGTTGGCCATCTGCTATTCCTGAGCGGTTTGCCGGAGGCTTGACTTTGTCAAAGCATGCCATAAGGTTGACCGGTTGCGAGCTCTGCTAGTATGGGAACACAAACCCAGGTTTTACCGGGGCACCCTTTTCGACCATTCGACCTAGTGCATATTCGGAATCCATTGTGACCATTCCAAGTTAGGACAGGATTGCTTACCCGATATAGGTTATTTGAAACCGCTGCGTGCGTAGTGAAACCCTAGCTCCTGACAAAAGTAGGACAAGGAAACCCTACCCCAACATAGGGGTGTTTTGGCTCTCTTTTACTTGCTATGTGCTTTTGGAGTGTATCTCTACAGGAACGCGCATATCAGTTTGCAAGTTTGAATATTAGGCCTGAGGGCACCAGTATCAGTATTTGTGAGAATCAGTTATATCTGAGGGTATCCGATTCAGTATTTTGGGGCAGTGATTTTGGGGAACAGTGGTCAGTAGTAGAGTACAGTTGTTCAGCTACACTTGTGTTTGTTCCGTTTGAGCTGAAATACTGCTTGTTTTTCCTTTCAGTTCAGAGAGTTGATACAGAATAGTCAGTGTTCCCCCTTGCTAAGACAAGACAGATATCTGATCCGTCAATCACCGTTCAGTACAGTGGACTTATCATGACGCAGAATTCGGAAGAGATCGTGGTTATGACAGCCGCATTAGATCAAGGAATCACTCTGCAAAGTGAGACCAATGTTGATGTGCCGCATCCACCCAGGTCGCCTGTTGCGCACCCGATCTGGACCCCCCAGTTGTATCAGGCTCGTGAGCCTACCACATTCGAATTGATGGGGATGATGGGTGACCTCCAGAGGTCCGTGGCGGATCTCGCTTACGGAATGTCAGCTTCACCACCAGCTACACCATATGCCGAGAATCTTGTACCCCAGGAGCCCCCGTTATTGGGACGAATTGTGATCGAGCTTAGTCAACCCGAGGTAGCCTCCAGCTATGGCAATGATGTTTCAACATCAACCCAAACCCTCGATCAGGCCGAGGCCAGAGGTAAGGACAAAATGAAGGCAGATGCCGATCCCATTGAACAACTGTTGTGGGCAGTCGAGGCTTTGAAAGCCGGGGGGATGAGTAAGCAACAAGTATTCGCAGTCCTGACCAAGACTGTAGATGATGTTTTCCCCGCTCCAACTGAAGGCAGTACCAGCCAGTCAGAAAACCGGGATAGGCCCTGTCATGCCAGAACAGTCCCTTCCACTCCCAACCCTGCACCTGGGAAAGATCAGAAAGTCAAGGCAGTGCCTGCCGACCCTTTCGCTAATGCGTCTAGCAAGAATACTCAAACTTCAAAGTACCTGCCTCGAGGGTGCAGGGTCTTCCATGCTCTCTACATGCCGTTGTCGAAGGCACTTCAGATCTTGGCCGAAAGAGGACATCTTAAACCCTTGGAGCCTCGGCCTCTCCCGAAGAATCTCCCTCTCACACATGATGCTGCCTTGTACTGCACGTACCACCAGCAAATCGGTCATGCTACTGATAATTGTTTTCGCCTCCGTCATGGGGTGCAGGATTTGATCGACAACGAGGTTATCCTCCCACCCACCTCAGCCAAATCTGTTACTACCCAGCTATTGGATTTTGAGGATACTGACACTGCGAGTATGTAATCGGGGAGTAAACCACCTGCGGGCGGCGCCCGGTGTATTTTGGATGTGGCGTCTGGCACGCATTTTTGAGCATCTGCGAATGCTAGTTTTGTAAAATCTGGCTTGGGTGTCGAGTCAGCCTTTTGTTTTGTTTTGAGTCTGTCTCATTGTCTTGAGTCAGTCCTTTTTGCTTAAGGGTCTGTCTTGTTATAGCGAGTCGGCCCCTTTGTATAGAATACCAGGTGATTTCAGGGTTGTTGCTTCGAACACTGTTTTGTTTTGTAATTACCCTTTTGTTTTCCTTTTGAGTCTGTCTCTGCTGTGGAGCCAGTTGCAACCAAGAAATCTGAACGAAATAGCTGCGGCTATCATGTTTCCGTGCTTATTGCTATTTTGAGCTTGTTGTGCCAGAGGATCCGAATGGAACAACAGTATGTTCCACCTGCTCTCTTATGCCCTGAAAATCATTGTGATGGCCTAAGTTTTTCAAAAAACCTTTTTGAACACTGTGGTGATGAAAACGAAGGGGAAGGAATTCCTCGGGTTTTGCAAAACTTTGATCAATTTGAGAGAAAGATAGGCGTGCTACACCTTTTAATGAATGAAATCATGCTTGTCAGCGTGAGTATTGAGAAGGACCCTGGCTTGACCCAGATTGGTTCCACACTATCTTCAGCGCGAGCGATTTGTCGCTTTCGTAAAAACTTTCAAAAACAAAATATTTTGCGCAGTCCTGTGAAGACCTGTGTGGAATCGCTCTTGAGATTATGCAGCCTAGGATCGCTCTCAGTCTCAAGATTCAATCCATGTGTTTCCAAACCCTGAACCCATTCAAAACGTTCAATGATCAACCATCAAGAGAGGCTTGTGTGGCCGGGTTTGAAGCAACCCTCGAACAAGAGGCACCAAAGTCAGATCAAGAGATCAGACGTCGTCAACAGAAGCTTGCAAAGCTAGAACAGAAGCACCCCTCGAACTAGGGGCAAAAATGTCCGATGTACTCGAAGAGCCGAAGATGAGTCCTTTTTGCAAATCAATAACAACAGCCACTCCCCTGGATACGAAGGGCTTCAATCTTAAAACCATTTGGCATGGACTTGTTATACTTTTACCCTTTGAGAGGCTCGCTGGGCCGAAAACCCGAAAGGGCAACCCAGGCAAAAGTTAGAGCCACAAAAAAGAAAAAAGAAAAAAAGAAACCAAAAAGAAAAAAAGATGAAAAAGAAAAGAAATATCAAAAAAGAGAAAAGAAAAGAAAAACAAAGCTCGCAAGGTCGAAAACCCGCATCGGGCGCCTTGGCAAAAGTTAGAGCCTAAAAAAGTGAAGGTTAAAATACCCGAGTGTACCTTAACCAGAACTACGTAAGGCTTGATTCCCATGTTTGGGATACGTAGGCAACTTCATCCTGAAGTCCAGCCCCCAACGCTTTCAAAAGCGGTTTAGTCCATTGTAATGGTTTTGATCATCCTTGCCCTCTCTGAATCCGATGGTTCGGTTGTGACAACCGGAACTACGTAGGCAACTTCATCCTAAAGTCTAGCCCCCAACACTTTCGAAGTGACTGTGTCCATATATTGGTTTTGACCATCTCCGTCTTCTCTACATCCGAGAGTTCGTTTGCAATCATCACCGATGAGGACTGGTTTTCAGCATGCTGCGGCATCATCCAAACAAGGGGCAACTTTCCATTGCCATGAGTTGCCACGAGTCACCGTTCAAACCAAGGGCAACTTTCCGTTGCCATGCAGCCCTTTCAAGCAAGGGGCAATTTTCCATTGCCTCCGATCCGAGGTTGCGCATCTCGAGGGTAGGTTCCGTGCTCGTTTAGCATTGGCCGTTTGCAAAAATAGTTTTTTTGAAAATTTTTACTGAGGTTGACTATTTTCTCGAAAACTATTTCATTTTCCAAAACTGGACCATTTCTTGGACCCAAAAAAGGAAAATTTTCGGTGCTTATAGCCTGACTTGCATGATTTTCAAATCAAAAATCGAACAAGCATGCTAATCTAACTTTCATGTTGGTCAAAATTGTTTTAAACCAAAACAAAAAATGGTCAAAGTGATGAACTAGGGGCACATTCGAGTCAGGTGTTCTGTCTTTCCCCTGTCGTCAACATACTTGCCAGAAGGGCACCCTATTCGCCGGAAGAAGGCACAGCTAAAGCTGTCTGTAAAGGGCTGAAAGCTCTCAATATCCTCCAAACAACGAGGTATCAAGCCAAGTGCGAAGCGCACATTGGGATGGATCAAGATACACCATTCCCTGTCCGGAACATCGACTAGATGTCACCAGAAGAAATAGCCGCGAGCTAACAGTGTTGGGCGTGAACCCACAACTTCCTATTCATCCATCAATCTCCCTGGGGAGGGACGAAGAATGAGAGAATAAAGAATAGAGAGGTGTAAGTCGAGAGAAAAGTGAGGAAAAGGGTTTTGAGAGAAAAATCGAGCTTGAGGGCCGAGTGATGTGAGAATCACAAATAAGAAAGGGTGGGAAACATACCCGGAGGAACTGGCTCCTTGAGATCTGAGGTCTTTCATTTTTTAAACACGTCCGTGTGTCGTGTCTTTTGTCTTGTTTAGCCCAACTTTTGTTTTGGGTCTTTTCCGAGCGTGTCTCGTTGTGTTTAGGTCGTGTACCTTTTGTTTGAGTCTTTTTCCGCTGTGTTCAGTCGTAAGCTCAATATCCAGGTTGAAATCCTTTTTCAATTTCAAAAATCGTTTATGCTCAGAGTGCTGTGTCATTCTCTACATTTAGGCGAAGCAAAAGGAGAAAGGGAAAATTTGGGGCATCTGAGTGCGCTTCAACTTCAGCCGGTTTCACCTTTGTAGTCCGTCTTGTCAGATTGGGCTGTTTGTTCAGGATTTGCCATGTGCAGAATGAACCAAGCGCTGTGTTACGGGCTGTACGCAGATTAATCCTCAGCGGAGTATGGGCTGTGTGTTCAGGTTGAGCAGTGGTTTGTATGGGTTGTTTTGCTGTTGGCTGGTTCGTTATCTAATTATTACAATGCAAGTGTTCAATTTTCAGACAACAAATCAATTTCATTTACATTGAGGTGCAACATGATGCAATGCGATGCAATATATGAAATATACAAATGTAACACTCTTTTTTTAGACAAAAAGGTATGCTTCATTTCATCATCTTTTTCAAGTACAAAGCTTTGGAAACAAAATCTGCCTGCGGCAGTACAAGGTACCCTAGCTACCAGCAAAAAAGTACAAAAAAGAAAAAAAACAGCAAAAATCTGTATCAATGTCCAAAGGTCTCAGGCCTAGGGGTCCGTCCTTATCCTCTTCCTGGACGAAGGTCCAGGAGCATCGTCATCAGTGTCACCATCTGAGTCTAAGCCCGAGCCGTCTCCGGTCTCCTCCTCGGATGACTCTGCCTCCGCCTCTGCCTCTGCCTCTACCTCTGCCTCTGCCTCGGACTCCTCCTCATCATCATCATCAGGGACTGGAACCCAGGAGCTACTTCCAACATGAGTGCGCCCCGCCTTGGTGCGGGGGTATACTCTACCATCCCGAGTGGAAACGGAAGGTCCGGCCGGAGCACCTCCCACAGGAGGAATCTAAAAGGGGTGCTGAAAAGTACAAAGGGCAAACGTATTAGAATACTGTGAGCAGTTTATCAGTGCAGAATGCAGTGTATGTGTATAGTTTGTGAATACTGTGAGCAGTTTATTAGTGCAGAATGTAGTGTATGAGTACAGTGTGTGTGAATACTGTGAACAGTTTATCAGTGCAGAATGCAGTGTATGAGTACAGTGTGCGAATGCTGTGAACAGAGTATCAGTGCAGAATGCAGTGTATCAATACAGTGTATGAATGTCGTGAGCAGTTTATCAGTGCAGAATACAGTGTATCAGATGCCGTGAGGGCAGTGTGTCAAGTGTCGTGTTGTGCGTCAGAGTATGTGAAATAGTTTATGTATGGTTCGAGACCGTGGTCAGAAGAACATACCGGAATGCTGTAAATGGATAGAAGGTCAAGGCTCTGCTGGAGCATCCCCATCACCGAAGCAGTCAGCTCCAAGGACTGGCGAGTGTACTCGGAAGAGGCCTGCAAAAGTATTAAATGCATCAGTATTCTGCAGAATATCAAATAAAGCTGAAATGAAATGACAATGCAAGATGCAAGACGAAGTAGTACATACCGGAGGTAAGTCGTAGAACCCGACTAACTCGTGATCAGCCGGAGGGGGAGCAATGGGAATCTGGTAAGTCGCCCCACCCTGTCCCCGGCATGTCATCGAAGTAGGGAGCACTGGCCAACTAGCCCCCCGTCCCCTCCGAGCTCCACCCCTGCCAGGGACTCGAGCTATCCTCGATGTCCCTGCTCCTGCTCCCGCTCCGGCCGCTGGCGCCGCTGGCCTCTCTCTCTCAACTCGACGGCCACCGCTCAGAGGCCGCATGATGAAGGTCCGGACGTACTTCGAGTAGTCGCCCTCGCCCCTGAAACCATTTGCCTCCAACCGATTGTATAGTCAGTCATCTGCTCGGGAGTGAATCTCTCTGTCTCCCTCATGTGCTCGAGAGGGTGAATCGGGACTATCTGCTCCGGTAAACCTAGGGTCTGGCGTAGGAAACGCTCACCCAGGTACCAAGCCCGACAGACCGGACCCTCTAGCAAAATCCGAAAACGTGAGGTCTCCTCAGCACCGGCAAATCGATCCCGAATCACGGCTAGCAATGGAGCCCAAGGCTGCCAGGTGATCTGAAAATGAAATGCAGATTGTTATCTACTGTTATTGAAAATATAGTGTAAAGCGAAGCTTAAATGAACTTCAAAGTTGAACATGCCTCTGCGGGGGTGATGGTGTCGAAGTAGCGGTGGAAAAAGATAAACGTCTCCCGCGGTCTCCGTACACACCTCCCGTCAAAGCGGCGCGAGAATGGGACGACGAGAGGGGTCTCCACGTCTGGCACAGGCGCAAGTCTCGGAAAGTAGGCGTAGACCCACAACTGCAGAGCAAATACCAGTATGCTTATCAGATAAAGCAGAATATAGAATAAAACAGAAATAGCAGGACCGTGTATTGTGCAGTATACAGTCAGCGTGTATTGTGCAGAGTGTACAGTGTGAGCAGTGTACAGTCAGTGTCAAATAGAGTATGTGTGTGCCGTGTGTGCAGTATACAGTCAGTGTGAAGCAGACCACAGTGTGTGCAGTGTACAGAGTACAGAAAATGTAAAGCAGAAATGAAAAGCAGAGAAGAAAACGTACCTCCCAAGCTCGCCAGTAGCCCCCGAGCAGCAGTCTGCTGCAACGGAAGGCTGAGCTCATGTACTCGTACAGAGTGGCCAAGACAGCGCCACCCCAGTCATAGCGCAAGATCCGGGTGACGTCCACGAGAGCGCTGAGAAGGCAGAGAGGCACGGTGTTCGCCCGATTGGCGAAAATGGTCGTCCCCAGCAGAAACATGAGGAAGCCGCGCGCATATCGCTCCACCGCCTCCTGAGTCATTGGAGCCTCCTCGACTAAGGCTGGCTGGACTCTGAACTGAACCTCGAACCAGGAATATCGAACGAAGCCGAGACGTGCGAGAGGCGGCACCTCGCCGAGCAGGTAGATCTGAGCAGCCTCCCACTCATCCATGTCGGTGTCGAAGGGGATCGGATCACCCCCTATCCCGATGCCGGTGAGCATCGAGAAGTCATAGGGAGTCATCGTCATGTCTCCCGTAGCAGAGAAGTAGAAGGAATCCGTGGTGTCCCACCACCTCTCCGCTAGAGCGGCAAGGAGAAGCCTGCTCATGGTGAGTCTAGAAAGTCCTCTGCAAAATGCGCCGAAGCCGGCCTGGTCCACGATGTGGCGAACCGCATCGGGTAGCTCCGCGTACCAATCTCGGGCGGCAATGTTCCCATACCCCCGAACGGCATGGGAATCTCCCTATTTTCAAGCAAACAATTGCGAAGCAATGCTAAATGTACAGTTTTGAAAAGCATTCAGAATTGGTGAAGATACAGCATGTGTGCACGTTTCCAGATTCAAACAGATACCGGGTGCCGGTGTGCTTACAGTGAACTGCAACATGTGATGTGTCAGCGTGTTTGGGTGGTTCAGTACAGATACAGCATGTGTGCACGTTTTTCAGATTCAAACAGATATCGGGTGCTGTTGCGCTCATAGTAAACTACAGTGTGTGCTGTGTCAATGTGTTTGAGTGGTTCAGGGCCAGTGCAGTGTGTGTGCACGTGTCAGATTCAAATAGATATCAGTTGCAAGTGTGCTCACAGTCAACTACAGTATACAGTGCATCGATGTATCCGGGCTAAGCAGTTAAAGAACATAATCAGCTATGGCAGTTAAGTGTTCTACATTGCGGAAAATAAAACAGAGGAAAGAATATACCTCGGAAGCGCCGAAGGACAGATGTGACGTCGGCTCGCGTAAAAGAAGCTCTGGAGGCACCGCCCTATCAAAGCTCCTGAACTGACGGAGTCCGTTGGGAGGCAGGACGTGAATCGCCGGCCGGTAGGTCGCCGAGTCGAACGGGCGGACGCTCAAGGGTAGAAGCTCGGCCGCGGGATCCATCTCATGATCCGGGGGAGTCCCACCCCGTGGAATATCATCCGCCATGTCAAAAGTGATGAGAAAATGGCCGGGAAAGTGGAAATCGGATGAGAATTCGAAAGGTCAACCGAAAAGTCAACCCCGAGAGGGCGGAAAATGGTCAGAAAAGCTGGGAAATGGAAGAGGCACGGAAATCGAGAGAAACTTGGGGGAAACAAACACCAAGAGGTGGAACTAGGAACAGAGACACCGAAATGAAGAAATGTTCGGTTCAAAATGTTCGAAACGCGAAGATATTCGCGAATCAAACGATGAAACGGGGGCTAAAACGCAAGAAAATTGAGGAACGAAGGAAGAAAAATGCTCTAGAGAGAGAGGGAAAGAAATTTCGGCTAAGAGGAAGTAAGAAAATAGGGTTTGGAACCCTATTTTAAAAGACCCAAGCCAAAAAGACAAAACAGTCCCGATTCAGGCATTTTTGGCCCGTCGGCTACATTTTTGGCCGGCCGGCCAAATGTTTGGCCGGTGATGTGTTTTGGTGGCCGGTGGATGGCCGGTGACTTCCCCTTCTGGCCGGTGAGCCTTCTATAACTTGTTTGGGTCAGATGTATAGTTTGGGACCTTCATTGCTCAAGACAGTGCAAGAAATGGCATTTTCGAAGCTCAATTGGTCTCCGTTTTGACCTCGGACCGTGTCTTCTGCGCGTGGCACTCGAATACAGGTGTCGTGTATCCTTTTTGTATCCTTTTTGTCTCTTGCAAGAGTCGAAAGTTGCCTCCATATGCATTGTCTTGCATTTGCATACCTTACTCGCGTTGTTTCGCACTTTCAACGTCCGGTCTGGCAAGACCTTAAACACGCACGGTCTGGCGAGACCTTAAACACGCACGGTCTGGCAAGACCTTAAACACGCTCGGTTGGTGCTTGCATGTCGACATGCATTGTAGCACACATCATCCCTTGCATTATCATGCATTGCATTACAACGCTTTGTCGTCGACGCACACTGATTATGCGTTACTTCTTTCGCATTGTTGTGCACACATCTTGTAAGTGTCATGTACATGTCATCCATGCATTGGCATGCATTTCAATCCATGGTCTGGCAAGACCTTAAAGATGCACGGTCTGGCAAGACCTTAAATACGCACGGTCTAGGAGACCTTAAATCCTCGGAAGGTGCAAGACCTTTGGTGCATTGATGTGCACATTTCATTTGCATTTTCATGCATCTCAAGCCGCGCATTTTAAAGTTCATGTATTTTCATGCATCTCAAGCCGCGCGTTGTCGCGCATTAAAAAAGTTCATGCATTGTCATGCATTTCCAACGACTTGCGTTGTCGCGCACTCCATGCAGCATGCATTTCAAAAACAAAAAAAAATATGCATATGTCATGCATTACATTGTAAATACTGTATATGTCATGCATTCCATTGTAGATAGTGCATATGTCATGCATTTCATTGTAAATAGTGCATATGTCATGCATCATTTTAAATATTGCATATGTCATGCAGTTCATTGTAAATAATGCATATGTCATGCATTTCATTGTAAATAGTGCATATGTCATGCATCATTTTAAATATTGCATATGTCATGCATTTCATTGTAAATATAGTGCATATGTCATGCATTTCCATCGTAAATATACATTCCATTGCATATTGTAAATACTGCATTGTAACTTGCATGCATTCATTGCAACACATCCATCTAGAGGTTGAGAGCCCCTTTGTTTGCTTATTTGGTTTGCATTGCATTTGAAACTAAAATGCACACTTGATTCTTTGGGCCATCATGCATTGAAATGCGCGATTGGTGGTCCGAGAATCGAGACCTATACTCCTTTGAGTCATAAACATGATAAGGAGTATGACTGATGCATACATTGCTTAAAATGCATTGCCAAGCTTTGTTTTGCCCTCTGTTGCTGTCAAATCAGTTTCTGCAGGAAGATTTGGCCGGCCGGCCATCTTCGGTGCCGACCGGCCATCCATCAGTGGCCGATATCTCAATTAGTGGCCGGTGGTCATTCCCGATGGCCGGTGGCCAATCCCCTTAGCCGGTGGTGTTCTACAATATTCAGAGAAGCAACCCTGGGACTTGTGCAGTCTTCAGAGGAGCAGAACAGTCAAAGCAGAGGCATCTTGTGTATGGTAGTGACTTTCCGAGCAGAACCGAGCGCGCATGCATTGGACCCTCTTCCCGAGGCTGCTGTTTGCTACTTTCTTAGATTAGTTAAGTTGCTTAGCTAGTTTAATTGGCCTATAATAATTAATTAGCTTGTAGGTTAATTAATTGTATTATTATTTCGGTCCCTCCAAACGGGGGCAAATTTGTAATAAGTGTGGGTGCGTGTGTGCATGTCTTCCAACCCCCACTTCTTTCTCCCTTTTACTTACCTGCTTTTGATGGTTAGTATTAGGTCATATTTAAATTAGCATCCTTATGCTATGCATGTGTGCATTCATTCATTTGTCTTGCATGCACCGGGCTCGGCGCATCATGCTAACTGCATTGTATTTCAAATTCCAAATTGAATACGTGTTATTTGTAGCATCTCACATGCCATCCTAGGATTAGCCGAGCCTGTTCTAGTGACATTCTGTATGCGACGCATTAGCCATTTTAACATGAACTAGGATCACGCATGATTACTAACTAGTTTATTGTTTTGGCATGGAGTACGATGTAAGTATTTATGTTTTAGCATCTCGCATGAATGTGAATGCTAACATGACAGCATGCTTACCATGTGGCTAGATGCTTATGTGATATAAACTGCCTGAATGCCTGTGGGTGAAGGTTGGACTGTTTGAGTTGGAACAACTCATTGAAATCCGTATTTTAGCGTACTTATGAGTAGCAAATTCCAAAGCGTTTTCCAAACAAACAGATATGCAATGTTTTATTCCAAATTAGGCAATCTGGTCTATACTTTTGTGTTGTGCGCATCACATAGTAATTCTAGCTAATTAACCGGAATAAGAACACATAACGTTTTCAAAACAGGATATCATGGTTAGTAGAGGCCGATCTTCGGATCGGGCGAGAGGAGGTGCTCATAGCTGACCTTCCCCAATCGTACCCAAGTTCCCGAGCCGAGGCAACTTTGGTGATGACGGACACGTGGCCTTTGGCACCGAGTCAGGGTTTCCTAAATTCTCCCATTAAAAATATTTAGGTGGCGACTCTGTATCTGTCAAAGCAGTCCATGTTTGGCACTTCTTTCAAAAATCTATTTTCTCAAAATGATTTGCCAGATTTGGACTCTTTGGTTCAAGATTAAGAACCGTGACACATAAACGAGTCCGAACTGTGGCAGCATAAGTCCCTCCCCCGGGGCGCGTCCACACAACCTGAGATAAAACACGCCCAGGGCCGCGTTTCACGCATCCTGAGATAGCCCCGGAGGACAACGATCCTAAACGCTGCATAGCGTGAAAGGATAAATGATTAGAAGACAACACAAGAATGCAAATAAATGCAATAAGTGCAATGATACGATACATGTTACAACAGGTTACAAGCAATGTATAGTATGATGTTTAGGGAATGCAATAAACAAACAAAGCGGTGTTTTTAGACAGCACCTCATGGAGCGAGTGGCGGTAAACCGCTCTACTCTGACGGGGATCTCCCCTTTGTGTTCTTCAAACTCTTACCTTTAACTCTCAGTACAAAAGTCCTGAAATGCTGACAAGGGGTAACTTCTGCATGTAGAAACCACAAATGTCGTTTTCCTTCCTGATCGCATTCACAACTTTCCCTATTCTTCAACGGGGTGACAGACTAGGTTGGTTCAGTATCCAGAACCAAGACGCATACCCGCTACCTCGACCTATGGGGCTTCCATACAGATTTCAAGTCGGGGATACACCCCTGGGTATTTAAACCAGACTTTAGTCTTGGAAATTCCAAACCTTTGCGTTCTAGGCATCAGCTATTCGAACTCTTGTTTCCATCGTCGCAGTTGATCTCCTAGGAACTCATTGCAAACACAACCAAGATGCCTCTGGCGGGGAACGGTACTCAGGGAGAGCACTTCTGATTGCCATTCTGGAGTGAAAATGGTCGCACAGTATTCTATTCACTTTGAACACCCAGCTCGTACAGCACACTGCTCTCTCTGACCGCACAGCTCGTAACACAACGTTCTGTATACTCTGCACACGGCTCATACAACACACTGCTCACTCTGAATATACAGCTCATAACACAGTACCCAGTTTATTTTGAACACGGCTCAATCTGAATAAACAGTTCAATCTGAGCATACGGAATGCGATAACGGGACATGCAGAATTTGAAACAAACTCGGATGCTCCAAATTTTCCCTCTTTTCTTTTGCTTCGCAGCCCGGAACCCATGTCGCTTCAGATAGACCCTGGTTCGACTGTTCTCATATGACCTGGGTTGAACCCTACAATTTTATGAAAGAACCAATTTTGTTTTGCACAAATGTGGAGAATGGCACAGCACTCTGAGCACAAAACGATTTTTTTGAAATTGAAATGGAGAATGAGTTTTTGATCGGGTATTGAGCCTACAACTGACCACAGTAAAAACAACTCAACAACGGAAAACAAAAGGTAAACAACCTAAACACATCGAGTAACACTCGAAACAACTCAAAACAAGAATCGAGACAAAACAAAAAGACACAACACTCAGATGTGCACAGGGAGCCTGTTTCTCTGGGTATTGTTTCCTACCCTTTCTCATTTGTGATTCTCACATCACTCGACCCTCAGGCTCTGTTTTTCTGAAAAAAGCCATTTTCTCACTTTTTCTCTCATCGCATATCTCTCTATTCTTCAATCTCTCATTTTTTTTTTATCCCTCTCCTGGGCAGTTGATGGATAAACAAGATGTTGCGGGCTCTTGCCCCTAGCATTCTGCTAGATTCTCTTCTTCTGCTCACAACAGTGAATTTTTCCCTAGAAGGGTTGCGCTACAACTAGGTGTGTAGCCAATCTGCAATTGACATCGGTTAACGATGCTCTGCTGGGGAGTTTGGACGCAATCAGATGTGTCCAGATGAGGAAATGGAACATCTTGGTCCATTCTGGTTTGTGCTTCGCACTTAGCTTGATACCTCACTGCTCGGAGGATGTGAGAGCTTTATGCCCTTTGCGGTTAGCATCAGTTGTGCCCTTCTCTGGCAGGTAGAGTGCCCTTTCTAGCAAGTATGTTGACAATGGGGAAAAGATAGAACACTTGACTCAACTGTGTCCCTAGTTCATCATTTTGACCATTTTTTGTTTTGGCTTTCTACTAAAACGATTTTGACCAAAATCAGAGTTAGATTAGCATACTTGTTCGATTTTCTTATTTGAAATCATGCTAGTCAGGCTATGAGCACTGAAAATTTTCCTTTTTTGGGTCCAAGATATGGTCCAGTTTTGGAAAATAATGGAATAATTTTCGAGAGAATCAATCGACTTTATTAAAAGTTCTCAAAAACTATTTTTACAAATGGCCACTGCTCGACCAACACAGAATTTACTCTTGAGATGCGTGACCTCAGATCCAAAACAATGGAAAATTGCCCCTTGTTTGAATGGCACCGCAGCACATTGCATGGCAACAAGAAGTTGCCCCTTGTCTGAATGGCACCGCAGCGCACTGTAATCAGTCCTCAGAGTGACGATCACAACCGAACTTTCAGATACAGAGAAGGCAAAGATGATCAAAAACCAATACATGGACATAGTCAATTTGGAAGTGTTTATGGCTGGACTTCAGAATGAAGTTGCCTACGTATCCCAAACATGGGAATCAAGCCTTACGTAGTTCCGGTTAAGGTACACTCGAGTATTAACCTCTCTTTTTGCGCTCTAACTTTTGCCAAGGCCGCCGTTTCGGGTTTTCAACCTTGCGAGCTATGCTTTTCTTTTCTTTTCAATTCTTTTCATTTTTTTTCATTCTTTTCTTTTTCTTCATCTTCTTTTTTTTTTTTTTTTTTTTCATTCTTTGCATTTTTGCTTTTTTGTTCTTTTTCTTCTTTTCCTTACTCTAACTTTTGCTTGGGTCGCCCTTCTGAGTTTTCGGCCCAGCGAGCCTCTCAAGGGTAAAAGTGTAGCTTTGTCTATGTTAAATGGTTTTAGGATCTCGAAGCCATCTGAAAACAGGAGAATGGCTGCTATTTACTGATGATGTAGAAGTCCATCCAATTGGGGGCTGAAGTTGCCCCTAGTGTTATGGATAGGAACTTGATTGTCCTTCAGCAACAAATTCTTCTTTCCTCCCTTCTGGGATTTGGCATTCTTGCCGATCTTCAATGGTTTGCAGAAAAGACTCAACTTTGACTCTTCGAGCATATCTGATATTTTTGCCCCTAGTTCAAGGGCTACTTCTGATTGAGCTTTGCAAGCTTCCTTTTGATCATATCTGATCTTCTTACCCCTAGTTCATGGGCTGCTTCTGATCCGGCCCTACAGGCCTTACATTGTGGTTGACCGTTTGAACATTCTAAATCAAGTACAAGGTTTGAAAGCAAGGGGTCGAGTCTCGAGGCTGAGAGCGATTCTAAGTTGCACAATCTCAAGAGCGATTCCACACAGGTCTTCGCAGGACTACGCAAAACATTTTTTGAAATCTTTTAAGAAAGCGACTAGTCGCTCGCACTGAAGACAATGTAGAACCAATCTAGATCAAGCCAGGATCCTTCTCAGTACTCATATTAACAAATCATGATCTCATTCATTAAGGGCTTAGCATGCCTCTCTTTCTCTCAATTGATCAAGTTTTTGCAAATCCCGAGGAATTCCTTTCTCTTCGTTTTCATCACAGTGTTTGAAAAGTTTTGAAAAGACTTAGGTCAATGCAATGACTTCAAGGCATAGAAAAGACACAGTTTTAGTCAAATACCGCCATCTCATTCAGAACTTCTGGCACAAGTCAGAAGCAAACACAAGAGTGTGAAAATTACTGTTGTTCCATTCAAAATCTGTTGGCACAACTGGCTCCAAGGCAGAAACAGACTCAAAAGAAAGTGAAAAGACAAACATAAAACAAGCAAGTGATGTCCAAGGTAACGCCCCCGGAATCACTCGACTCCTATACAACAGGACTGACTCGATACAACAAGACAGACCCCAACTGACTCAGTATGAAAAGACTGACTCTATACAGCGAGACAGACTCTAAACAACATAACAAAACTGACTCAATACCGGAGTCAGAAAGTACAAAAGCTAGCATTTGCAAATGCTCAAAATAGTGCATGCCATACGCCATATCTGGAGTAAGCTGAGTGCCGCTCGCAGGTGGTTCATCCGTCGATCACATCACATTATCCCCCAAGTTCACTGATCCAGTGCCGATAGACTTTGCGAGACTGGTGCGGCGATGACGTTGTTGTCAATCAAATTTTGTATCTCGTGGCGAAGACGGACACAACTGTCGGTGTCATGACCAGTTTGTTGATAGAAAGCACAGTACTTAGCCGGGTCATGCTTTGAAGGGAGAGGATCAGGTAGAGGCCGTTGTTCTAACGGTTTCAGATGTCCTTTCCTGAGTAGGACCCCAGAACTTTAGACAAATGCATATAAAGTGGGGTGAAAATCCTCTTGCCTCGGGGTAGATAGTCCGAGGTTCGGGGGTTTGGATTGGATGTACCAACAAAGGGGGTGGCTGTTTTGGGAGTGGTGGTGACCATTCCAACTTCAGAAGATCTTGCAGCTGCATCACCACTGGTGGTCGCATTCGAACCGCGTGTATAACCCTTCTTGGGTGACTCCCTTTCATGGTCAATCAGACCTTGTTTCATTGCGTCTTCAATCTGTACCTCAATCTCGTGTAGGTTCGCAAATGTGGGAAGGGGTAAGACTATCATTTTTTTGCATCAACCTGGGTTGGAGGTTGTGCACAACCATCCTTATCTGGTCTTTGTTGAAAGGCCTTGTAGTCACCATCGAGGCCTTTGCTCTCCATCTCGTCACAAACTCTGAAAAACCCTCCTTTGGCTCTTGGCGGGTGACTTCAAGATCACGAGTTGTGACCTCGATCTGTGTGTTGTAGGAGTATTGAGCAACGAAGGCCTCAGCCACCTGTTCCCAGTTCTGTTTCATAGAGTTCTCCAATTTTTCATACCAGATTGCGGTTATCCTAGACATGGTTCGGCCGAATAGTGACAGCTTCTGGGCTGTGGTCAAGCCCATTGGCCTCAGGACATCAGAAAACAGGTGGAGGTGCACCATTGGGTCTCCAGAGCCATCGAAGCGGTCGATATGTGGCATCTTGAACCGGTTCGGCCGAGTCACGGCCGAATCGGTGTATCCATCCTCTATGTCCGGAATGGATTTTACGCCTTGAGACTTCTTGAACAGCTTTTCTAGCTTGCTCACCTTTAGCGCTGTCGGATCCACCTCGAACTCAAACGGCGTATCCCCCAGGTTGGTCTGTGCTTTGGATAGCTGGGGTAGGATCGAGGGCGAAGCTGGCCCTATTGGAACGTCCGTATTTTCCTAGACGTTTGTGGTCTCCCCGAGTATGGGAACTCTTGGTGGGGGAGGAACCTAGTGCGAAGCAGATGCTCCAGTTTACTGCTGTAGCCTGGTAATTACCTCTGCTTGTTGGGCCATAACCTCGGCCTGGCGTGTAGCTACTTCTGCCTGGCGGGTAGCATCCTGCTACATGACCCGCATACTTTCCTAGAGTTGACGCATCATCTCTTCTAAGCCTGCCATATTGTGTTAGTCTAACTGAACAACTGGTATATCTCCTTGAGGTAAAAGCAGATATCTCAACCCAACTGCGCACAGGTGAGATGGATAATGACCGCTGATCTGAGGACTATTGAACTGGCGATCTGTGCCTGACTGGCCTTTCTTTGCCTTACCACTGGCGAAGGAAACACTGGTTGCCCTTGAATTGAATCTCTGACCTGACAAAGTCTATCAACACAAGTCCGGTGTACTGGGGGATATTGGAGCCTTCTGAAGCTACGGTTCCAAGACCACCCTAGCAAAAGAGAAAACAGGCAGCATCTTAGCCCGATTTCACCAGAACAGATATAAGCATAGCTGAATAACTGTACTCTTTACTGAATTCTGCCTAAAATTCTGCCTGTAAACTGATACCCTCAGGTAAAACTGATCCCCAGAATACTAATGCCCTCAGGCCTGATACCCAGACTTTCAAACTGATATATGCATTCCTGTAGAGGCACACTCTAAAAGCACATAGCAAGTAAATGCGAGTCAAAAACACCCCTATGTTGGGGTAGGGTTTCCCTGTCCTATCTTGTCAGGAGCTAGGGTTTCACTACGCACGCAGCGGTTTCAAACAACCTATAATCGGGTAAGCAACCTGTCCTAGCTTGGAATGGTCACTACAGTTTCCGATATACACTAGGTCGAATGGTCAAAAAAGGATGCCCCGGTAAAAACTGGGGTTTGTGTTCCCGTCGTGGCAGAGCCCGCAACCGGTCAGCCTTGTGGCATGCTTCTCAAAGCAAGCCTTCGGCAAACTGTTCAGGAATAGCATACAGCAAACACGGTGTCCTAGGCGCAGCAATGCAAATGCAATGCAAAGAGACACATAAGTGTAATCAAAACAAGATATCATGAGTTCGAGTCAAGTTCTCTAAATCCCCAACAGAGTCACCAGCAACTATAGACGCGCCCGAAGAACTCCCGAGAAGATCTCGTTTTGTTCTCTAGCATACTACAGTTCGGACTCAATGTCACGATTCTGAATCTAGTCATGCAAAGTGCAATGCAAGACCGATAAATCACCAAGGAGTCCAAATCCGGCAAATCGTTTTGGAAAACTGATTTTTGTAAAGAAGTGCCAAACATGGACTGCTTTGCCAGATATAGAGTCGCCACCTAAATATTTTATTTTGGGAGAATTTAGGAAACCCTAAGGCCACGTGTCCGTCATCACCAAAGTTACCTCGGCTCGGGAACTTGGGTACGATTAGGGAAGGTCATCTATGAGCACCCCGCTCACCCAATCAAAGATCGGCCTGTACTAAGCATAATATCTTGTTTTTCAAAACATATACGTTCTTATTCCGGTTAATTAGCTAGAATTACTATGTGATGTGCACAACACACAAGTATAGACTAGATCGCCTAATTTGGAACAAAGCATTGCATATCCGTTTGTTTGGAAATGGTTTGAAGTTTGCTACTCGCAAGTAGGCTAAAACACGGATTTCAATAAATCGGTCCAATTCAAGTAATCCAACCTTCACCCACAGGCACTCAGGCAGTTATATCACATAAGCAATTAGCCTCATGGCAAGCATGCTGTCATGTTAACACTCACACGCATGCAAGATGCTAAAGCATAAACACTCACAGTGTACTCCGAGCCGAAATAAAGAACTAGTTAGTAATCAATGCATGATCCTAGTTCATGTTAAGATGGCTAATGCAACACATGCAAAGATGCAACTAGAAATAGGCTCGGCTATTCTAAGATGGCATATGGGATGTTACAATCCGATCCATGTATTCAAATAAGAATTGAAATACAATGCGGTTAGTATGATGCGCCGAGCCTGGTGCATGCAATATAGATGAATGGATGCAAACATGTGAGCATAAGGATGCTAAATGAAATATGCCCTAAAACTAACCATCGTAAGCGCTTAAGTAAAAAGGAGAAAGAAGTGGGGTTGGAAAACATGCATCACACACACGTACGCTTATTACAACAATTGCGCCCTCTCGACGGAGGGACCGAAAGAATAATACAAATTAACTAATTAATTGACTTACAAACTAATTAATTATTACACAACTCTTAACTAATTAAACAAATTAATTAAGCTATGAAAATAGTAAAGCAGCCTCGGGAAGAGGAACAAATGCATGCTTCGTCGGCTTTGCTCAGAAATCCGTTGACATGCCTCATGTTGCCTCTGTTTGCACTGTTTTTCACCTCTGAAAATTGCACAATTCTCTGTGATGATTCTGAATCACCTTAAGGACACTCTGAGAGTCCATCGGCCAAAAGATATGGCCATCGACCAAGGGAAAGGGGTCATCGACCACTTTTGAGTCCATCGGCCAAAGATTGTTAGCCGATCGGCACTGTAGATAGCTGACCGGCCATCTCTTCTTGCAAACTACTCCTGTTGCTGCAGCAAAAGACAAACAGAGGCATGGCAATACATTTGCAAGAAAATTTTTGCAACTACACTCCTTATCATGTTTGAAGCTCAAAGAAATGTAGTGCTCGACCCTCGAGCCATCAATCACGCATTCCAATGCATGATGGTCAAAGAAGCCAAGTGTGCAATTCAATGTAAAATGAATGCACAAAAACACATAAATGCTTAGAACTCTATCATGCATAATCAAGAGCGTCGGCGACCGAGAATTGAGGCATGTTTCATCACTTCAAGTATGAAACGTCCCTCGTTCCTCGTGTTTAGCTTAACACCCAAACCAAACACAATGTAATGCAAGTATGCCAAATACAATGCAATGCATGCATGATCAACTTAACAAAGCAACACAAGCATGCAAAAATGAGGCAATGTAACAAACATGCAACAATAAGCAATGTAATAAGCATGCAACAACATGCAAACCACATACTCAATGGACTTAAACCGAGAATGGATAGACCTCAGCCATGCCAAAAATAGTGGCCAAAAGTGCTGAAATGATGGTATGAAAAGCATGAAAAGGCAAGACAAGCATGCATGCCAATTGGCTCAAGGATTAAGGCATAAAGATGCAACTCTTAAGCACACTTAAAGAGTGACAAGCATGGATATGTGACAGCACCACATGCTCTGAAATGATGATAGGAATGATGCCAAATCACACACATAATCATAAGCATAGCATGCATGAGGCTCAAAGCCCAAGACTAGCAAAGGGACTTGCACTAAGGCTATGCAAAACATGAAGCAAATGGCCTAAGAAAACCAAAATAGTCCTAGAGCATGCCAAAACAATGACAAAACATGCATGGAGCAAGGCCAAAACAAGCTAGCATAAAGGGTCAAAACATGGAGTATGTAAGGCCAATAAGGAGGTTTACACTACACCTACCAAAGCCAAGCATGTGATAACTTAACCAACAAAAATCAGAGCTATGGCATGTCAAACTAACACCAAAAATGGGCTAATACCAAGTCAACACATGCTAGAATAACAAGCTCACTCATTAGGCATGCAAGACTAGTAAAGAGGACTTACATGGCAAGTGTAAGAAGCAAATGAGGGATGCCCTAACCAACCAAAAATAGGGTTATATCATGGCAAAATAAGACCCAAAATACACTGAAATGGTGGTCCAAAAGCCTAGGCAAGATGGCATACGCATGGGCTCTTTTTTAAGGCATAAAGCATGAACCCTTCAAAGCATTGAAGGAGTGAAAGATGTGAGTGCATGGCAATAAAACATGCTCTGAAATCACATATGAAATGATGTCAAATCATGAAAATAGTCCAAGCAATGCATGCTAATGGACTCAATACACAAAGCTAATGAGCTAGATTTGAACCATGGCTATACAAAGCAATGCATGCATGACCAAAATAACATAAATTAGACCTAGAGCATGCTAAAACATGACCAAAATCTTCTCAGAGTCAAGCCAAAATCATGCTAGAATGATAGTCAAAAGCATGATGCATTTTAGGCTAGTGTGCAAATTTACACTACAAGTGTATGGAGCATGCAAGAAACAACCAAACCAACTTAAAACAGAGTTAGAGCAGGCCCAAAAAGTCACAAAAACATGCTTGAAAAGAGCTAACATAAGCCACAAAAAGATGCTGCTTTATAGAGCTAACAAGGCATGGCATGGAGAGACAAGGAGGGGAGGCTATCCCCTCCCATTTGGGACCTCAAAACAAGCTTTTTACTGACTGAAAATCCTCTGGATTTCAATGGTTCTAAAGCCATGAAAAGTTGTTTTGAAAGGCCTTAGAAGATGGCTCAAAAGCTATACAAGTCATGGAGCAAAAGGGAGGAAACACCTCCTAGCCAAACAAGGCACAAACCAACACTTTGAGGATTGAAAAACAGAGTTTTCTTCAGTTCAAAACCAAGCCAAAAATAATTTAAAAGGGTGGCAAAACAAGCATGCAAGAATGGCCAAGATAATGTACAAAAATGAGCTTAAAAGAGGGAGATGCTTACCCTTGAAGCACAGCTGCAAAACAACCACTTTTCTGAGCCAAACAACCTTCAATCAGCCCAAAAATGGGTTCCAAGGGACCTCAAGCCAATGGTGATCAACTTTGATGAAGGAAGTGTATGCAAACTAGAAGTAGTTCTCTACTTCTATGCACTTCTATGCACAAAAGGAGCAAGAGAGAGAGGCAGAGATCTTGCTCTGGAAGTTTTGTAGAGAGAGAGGGATTTTAGTGAGAGAAGCTCTCAAGCTTGTCCAAGAAGTTCAACCCTTTGAAAATGAGATATAAGGCTTTATTATATAGCAAAATATCAATTTTAGTCGAAAATATCTAAATTAGGACAGCTGGAGGAGAAATATCTTCAAAAAAAATGAATTTGGGTCACTTTTGGCCGATCAGCCATCTTTAGTGCCGATCTGCTACTTGTGATGGCCGATCTGCTACTTTTTTGGCCGATCTGCTACTTTTGTGGCCGACTGCACACATTTGTGGCCGACAGGAAATTCTGCTCTGCAGGTCCAACTTCAAATTGGCATAACTCCTTCATATGAACTCCTTTTCAGGTCATTATTGTGTCCAAATTGAAGCCCCGAAAGTAAGCTTTCCAATGGTGAAAGCCTTGCATCAAAATTCCAATTGTACAAAAAGTTATGTTTCTTTTGGTGAAGCCACTCAGTTTCGGTCCAACCGGAATGATGCCCAACTTCAACCAATCATATCTCCCCCATCTGGACTCGGCTTTCGGAGATTCTTGATTGTAAAATGAAGCCCCAAAAGTCTCATTTCCAACGGTGGTGGCTTCATATCTTAAATCCAAGTGTATAGACAGATGGGCGTGATTTAGCGAGGACTGCTTGACTCTCTCTTAGCGATTCATACCCACCTTCTTCTTCAACTTGGTTTCTTCCCTCTTCTCCAATTTTCCTCAACTCCAAACCCCTAAACAAGGTGTTTTGAAAGATTTTTCAAAGATTTTATCTCTCTTTCATTCATTTCCACTCTGTCCTGACTCGGTTTATCGAAAAGCGCAACATTTAACAAAATGCGAGCCTCGGAACATCATAGGAACTTTATTTCAAAAATATTTTGAAAGAGAGGGTGTTATGGTCTAAAAACCATTCAAAATAGCTTTGGTCCAAAATGGGGTGTGAGGTTGGGATGTGGCTCTCCTCTTGCCGCAGAAATCGAACTTTTGCTCTGCACATCTTTCACCACCAAATAAATCATCAGTAACACCCAAGTCTTAAGAGCGGTCAAAATTGGGGTGTCTACAAGGTCCGGCTTGGGGATCAAGAGGGATCCTGTGCTGGACAATCTCGGGATCGATTCTAGACATGTCCTCATAGGACCACGCAAAAACATCTTTAAATTCTTTTAACAAAGAGACTAACTGCTCTTATTCCTCCGAAGACAGCGTGGAACCAATTCGGACCAAGCGAGTATCCTCTTCAGTACCCACATTAATTGAAATAATCTCATCCATCAAAGGTTTTGCACGCCTCTCCTCCTCCCAATTAATCTGATTTTTCAAAGCTTGAGAAATTTCTTCCTCTTCGTTTTCATCAAAATTTTGAAAATCTTGGTCTATGTAATAAATTAAAGGCATAGAAAAGTAATTCACATGATTCTCATTCATCAGGTCTGGCTCAGCATGTAGTGGACTCAAAAGAAAACGAAAAAGAAGATCGAGATACGTTGTCCTGGTTTAGGAGACAAACTAGGGATTCACTATTATAAACAATTGGCATCACTACATCTTAGACACGAGAGAGCCTCCTACGCTGTTTATGGAAGTTGCTAGAGCTAAGTATATAAACTAGGCCAGTCTGGTCAAAATGGATACCTCAGTAAGAAACCTGACATACCTACCCTACCCAACACCTAAATGAAGGAAGGATCAAGTGGTACGTTGGTGGTCCAGATCTGAGGCTTGTATTTCCACCGTAACAGAGCCCACGTTCGACAAGCCATCTAGGATGTTAGATGACAAATACAGTCACTTAAGTGCACTATGCATGAAATGAAATGAATATACATATGAAGATAAAATCCACATTATGAAGTTTGAGTAATGTTCTTTTAATCTCCCCAGCAGAGTCGCCAGAAACTATGAAATGCCTTTTTGGGGTTACCAAGCACGCCCGACAGTTCAAACTCTTGATTCCTATCTGATATCACCAGTGCAACGTGAAACAAAATATGAGAGTCCAAATCTGGCAACTTTTATAGAAAAAATTCATTTTATTGCTAAACATTGCTAGAAATGGACTACATCACTAGATTTCAGAGTTGCCACCTAATCTTTTGCGGAAATTAGAAAACCTATGACTTGTGCCAAAGGTCACCGTCCATCATAACCAAAGTGTCTCGGCTCGAGAACATAGGTAAGAGAAAGGAAGGTCGTTAATTGAGCACCCCACTCACCCAATCAAAGATCGGCCTCTACTAAGTCATAATGTGGTTTTTATAATCAATGTAAATCCATATCCTAATTATTAATAGTGCTACCATTACTATCTGAGGCATTTAAATATATATTGTGTCGTATATAAGAATCATCTACACTCCAAAATATATAAGACAACCTCCATCTACTAGCATTCAAATAGATATCTTACTTAAGAACTTAGCCTCATGTTGTAACAATAGATATGGTAAGGAACACACACATGCAATATGCCAAAGCTCAAAATGCTCACTTAGTACTCCAAAGTGAGTCCTCAAGACACATACAGATATGTACAGATATGCATAATCCTATATGCAAGTTTCTAATGCAATACACACAGAACATGCATCTAGGAATCCGGACGCTATGATGTGGTATGAGTATCACCTCAATACATGGATTTATGCATGTATTCATCTTTGAAGATAGTAAACCCTATTAATGCGGATAATCCAGACCCAAATGCATGAAAAGGTGATGCAATATGCAAGCATGATAAAGAAAACATGATGCAATACCGAAAGTAAGGTTGTAAGAGTATTACAACAATTTGAATAAGAAAAGGGGGAGAGAGAGAGAGAGAGAGAGATTATTACAATAATGAATCGATTCAACCTTAAATACTGCTGAATCTAACAAATCATACTAAATAAACAAAAAAAAAAAAGTAATCCAGGGGTTCCAGAACTACCCAGGGAAGCATTTCCAGAAACTGTTTGCTCTGTTCTTGGAGGAGCATGACCAGCCAGACACCAGATGAACCGGCCGAAGTAAAAAGTGGCCGGCCAAATTCCTCCTCCTGCTGGGAATTAGGTCAGTGCAGGATTTCAAGACAGAGGCCAAAGGGAGACTTTTCTAGGGAGTTCTCACACCTTTTACCTCCTCTGTTGACGGGGATCACTTGGTGAGGAGATGAATGAACCATAACCCTCAACAATAACATAAACAGATATATACAACAAATTTTTGCTTAAGGAACCAAATTAAATGGATCAAAATCAAGAAAAAATTTAAGCCCAAGAAATAGATAGGAACCTACACATCTTCTGTTTGTGAATAAGAGAAAATTAATGTCTAAATCCATGTTATTAAGTGGAGAGCGTAATGCATATCATTTCTTAGTGGAAGCTTTGCTTATTAAAACAAGTGATTCATCAAATTAACTGAAAACTTCTTACCTAGTCATAGAACAAGGATGCCAACATCCCTTTCCATGTTCACAAATGATTGAGAAAAGAGTTTCAACTTCCTTTGGCCCAAAATCTCTTATTTTACTTCCAAAATACTCAATAAAAAAGGAAGACAACACTCACCAACACCAAACCCCATGGATCACCCAAGCAATCTCATGAAACAACCCCTAACACTCATTATCATTAAGTAAAGAGTTGGAACACATAGATTAGCACACTTGAGAGAGAGGATAAATGAAGATAAAAGGTTTCATAATAAGAATAGCTACTCTACTTATTGAATTTTTGAATGGATGGCTAAAACTACTCCTCAGCACACCCACAAGGGTCCAAAATTCATAAGAACTAGATAGTTAGACACAAAGAAAGTAAGAAAATAAAGAAAAATGTTATCAACTCAATGGATGGGTGGCTAAGGTTACTCCCTCCACATCCATGAGGACTTACAACAATTACATAATGCAAATGAAAGCTATAATTAAAGAAAAGGCAAGAGGATAAGATCAAAAATGCTAAGGATTCACCTCTGAAAGAGGATGAGCCTTTCTTGTTCACAAACTCCCCTTTAAGGTCCCTCAAGAGCTTCTAAGGGTGTTCTTTAATATCAAAAATCTTTTGTCCAGAGCTTAGGATCAAGCTTTAATGGAGAATTTAGTGTTAAGGTTGAAGGTGGTAAGTGAGAGGTAAGGAAGGAAAGAGAGAAAGCTCTCAAGCTTTTTTATCCTTTGGGCAAGTTTTTTTCCAATCCTTTGAAAAGAGCTTGCAAGCTTTATATATAGATCTTAGGACACAAATGTCAGAGATATTTGTGGTAGGTAAGCAAAAAAAACAAAAAAAACAAAAAACAAAAAAGCTAAATTTTTTTAAAATGCTCTGTACTCGAAACATTCAGCTGGTTGAGCTTCTTGGTGATCGGTGGAGTGCTTTTGTGGTCAGCCATCATTTGGTGTCCGACTAGTCAGTGGGCACATCATTAGATCAACAAGAGCAATTTAGCCTGAATTAAAAGAAGAAATGGGCATTTTAGATGATTTCATCCTTCCCATTCACTTCTACTTTATTCTTCGCTTCATTTGTTTGAAAGAATATAACGTTTTGACTTGAAAAATATGAGCCTTAGAACATTGTGGTAATGTCTGGAGTTGCACCATTAAAACTCATTTTTGAAAGAGGTTTCCATTTTGGTTGAAAAACATTTTGTAAAACAGGTTGTTTGAGGGTTTAAAGCTTACTATTTAGAACTCTTTCCATGGAACTTGCAAATATTAACACCTCTCATTTTCATCATCGAGAACTCAAATGAGAGCGCCCAAGTCTCAAGGCTAGTCAAAAATGGGGTGTCTATAGTAATAAATATTTTCATTTCCATTTCCACCGATATACAGCACAGATGGCAAATGATACAAATCCACATAACGTTTTATTGGCCTCACCCGGAGGGGAACGACCCCAAGGTCACACTTTACCGGGAGTAAACCGAAAGGGAAAGAACCTATTACAACGCGCCATGCTTTACTAACCCCACCCAGAGAGAAACGGACCTCCAAGCTTTGGTTATTGATCAAACTTGATTCCAAACACAGTCAAGTTTATGAAATATGGTTTGAAACTCTAGCAAAAAGCTTCAAAAACAAGCTTTAATGGTGTATGTATTGTGTATGTATAGCTAAAGAAGGTTTAAAGATCAAAGGAGGAAGGAAGATAGAAAGAGGTCATTTTAGCTCTTCAAAGCTTTTGGAAAATTTGCTAACCTTGAATTCTAAAGGAAGAGGTTCTATTTATAGAATTTGAGCCAAAATGGTCAAAAATATCTTCAAATAAAGACATTTGTTCAATTCCCACCAGCTGTCTATCTGGTGCCAGTGAGACTCGACCGGGCCTAAAAAGCAAGTCTGGAAAATTTTTCAATGAGGCCTGGCCGGGCCTCAATGAGGCACTACCTGTTCTAAATGGACCCAGCCAGGTCTAAAAATCTACATTTCAGGCCCGACTTCAAACGGGCATATCTCCTTCATCCGGACTTGGTTTTAAGTGATTCTTGAGTCTAAATTAAAGCCCCAGAAGTTTGCTTTCCAATGGTGGTGGCCTCATATCTAAATTATAAGTGTTCAAAGAGATATGCCAATTTTAGTGAAGACTACTCATTTCTATCCTTACGAATTGATGCCCAACTTCTTCCCCAACTAGTTTTCTTCCCTCCCCTCCTATTTTCTTTAACTCCAAACCTATACATAAGATGGTTTAAATATTTTCCAAAGAGTTCACCTCCCTTCCATGTATCTCCACTTTGTCCTTACTTGGTTTACCGAAAGTGCAATGTTTTACACGAAATGTCAGCCTCAGAACATCATAGAAGCATTTGGAAAAATATTTTGAAAGGGTGGTATTAAGGTCGAAAATAGTTTGGCCAAAATGGGGTGCAAGGTTTGGGATTAGAGCTTGAATCCAAATTTCTTCGTTGAGAATTCAAAAGATTGCACAGTGTAACTTTCATCATCGGGTGTTTAGGCTGAAAACCCTGAAGGGTGACCTAGGCAAAAGTTAGGGCATAAAAAATTAGAAATACAGAAAAACTGAGCTCGCGAGGTTGAAAACCCTAAAGGGCGACTTTGGCAAAAGTTAGAGTGCAAAATGAGTGAGTTAACACTCGAGTGAACCTGAACCGAACTACGTAAGGCCTAATTCCCATCTTTGGGATACGTAGGCAACTTCATCCTGAAGTTCGGCCCTAATCATCTCCAACTCAACTGTCTTGTCCATGTGTCTGGTTAGGTCATCTCTGTCTATCCTTTATCTAAGAGTTCAGTTGTGATCTTTACTCTGAGAGAAGAGCTGGTTACAATGCAGAGCAGTGGTGTTCAATCAGGGGCATTTCTGATCTTTCGATTCGGGGTTGTACATCATGAGGATTGATTCCGTGCATGTCAAGTGGTGATCCTTTACAAAAATGGTTTTGAAAATTTTTAATAAAAGTTGATTTTGTTCAAAATTTTACCTTTTACAACTTAGACAATTTTTGGACTAAATGAAAAACTTTCAGTGCTCACAACTTTAATTTCATTGATTTCAACAAAAAAGTTCTCCAACTCTTTGATACAAATCAAAGTTGTTTTTATTACATTGAAAAAACTTGAAAAGAAAGGTCAAAGTAATAAACTAGGGGCATAAGTGAGTCAAGTGTTCCTGCGTCCCCTGCTCGTGCTTGTGGAAGCTTCTGAAGCCAAAGTGGGCCCTGTTTGTGTCTCATCCTCGAGCTAAGCCAAATACTTGCTAGAAAGGGCCTAACTGAAACTAGGGGCAAGGACCAGAAGCTCTCTTGTCCTCCAGGAAGTGAGATACCTAGCCAAGTGTGAACCATGGATAGGGAATGAAACCAAGTACTCTACCCCTTCCTCTGGGCGGGTCTGATCATACCCAAACTGATGTTTGAACTGGAAAGAAAAATAGAACACGTAGTGCGTGAGGCCGATCAACTATATGCCAGGTTGCCGAGCCACACTGTAACTCATCTCAGTCAGATTAAGCCAGGGGCAAAGCCAAGCTATGTCAGCAGCAGCCCTGTTGCACATCTAGTCGTACCACCACCCCTCGTTGGGAAAATCCACTAGTCGGTGGCGAAAGAAATGACCTCAAGCTGAGTACTTAGGGCAAGAATCCACTACCTTCAGCTTATCCATAAGCCACACCTGGGGAGAGATGAAAGAAAAGATAGATTAAATAATTGAGAGATGTATATTGAGAAAAAAGTGAGGAAAGGGCTTTGAGAAAAAAAAATAAAGCATGAGTGCCGAGTGATATGAGAAACACATATGAGAAAGTGTGGGAAATAATACCTGAAGAAGTAGTGGACTCCCCGCGAATCTGGTAGTCTCTCGCCGATGAAAAGCGTCTAAACCCATCAAGGTTTTGGCCAGCGCCAAACCAATGCAACTCTTGCCTTCTTTCAAACCTTGGGCTACTTCAATCAACCGAATGTTAGATCTGCCGAAACTAGGGGCAAGAAGGAAATGTGCAAGCCTACATATGCAAAGGGCATGTTGCCGAAAACCTCGCTAGAGAAGGTCGCCTCTGTCACTGATATCAGAAAATCGATGAATCAAGCTGGGATGTCTAGCACTCCGTTGTGGGCCAAAGATCGAGCCTCGTGCAGAGTGAGCCTACACATCCGTCCCAAAGTTTGGGCGTGGCCAAAACAAGGTTGAGGCATGATTTCCTCATCAAGCTAGGATTTCATTAGCACCTGAAATTCTTCAATTATCGGGCATATTTCTTGTCCCCCGAAGTGAAAGACGTATGTAATTAGGTCCCATCATCAGGCCGCGACATGTAGGAACGGAAAACAAAGTGGAGTTCGGCTCAACAAAAAAAGTGCATTTATGCGAAACCCTAGAAATTTACCTTTTTCGTGCCTTCTAAAGCAGCTATCCAAACCGCGAGTTTTTTGACAAAAAATGGCTCCATTTGTGGAAGAAATTGTAGCTGAAATGAAGTTCAGGAAGAGAAATCATGAAGCTGAACCTTTTGTAGAAGATAAGGCTATAAGTGGAAGCCAGCTATCAATAATCTGGAGCTTACTTACACTGGTGGTCGGCAGGCCACCTCTCTAGCCGGCAACCTCCATCTCTGGCCGGCAACCTTCTTTTCTGGCCTACCATCCCCTTGTATGCTGGGCAGTGCTGCAGCTTGTGTTTTGTTTGGATCCTTGTGTTTTGAGGTCTTGTTTTGAGTCTTTTTGGTTTTAGCAAGTTTGTTTATTTGTATTTGAGTTGTTTTTGTTTTGTCTATCAAGTTGTATGTTTTATTTTGTATTTTGGTTATTGGTCGGCTCATTACCCGATTAAGAACATTGTTTCAATCAAGCGCTCTATTGGCCAAATTCAATTCCATGTGCATTTCATGCAAAATATGGTGCTCATGATGCAAAAATAACAACACTTTTCATAAAAACTATCAGGTTTTATTCCGATCATGGTTTTTTTGTTTTACAGAAGAGGTGTACAAGTTTCAAAAGAAAATAAAGCCTATCTGAAGCTATACATGTGCTAATGCTACTAAACAAAAAGAAACTAAGCAAAAGTACAAAAAAATCAGCTCCAGTCGCCTCAGGCCCGAGAGGCCCTCTTCATCCTCTTCCTCAGAGGGGAGGACTCGAGGGCACTATCTCCATCGGTATTGCTGTCAGAATTAGACTCTGAACCCGAGCCGATATCGTCTCCACTCTCTGTCCCATAGTCCTTGCCGGTATCATCTTCGCTCTTTGCCTCAGAGTTTGCCCCGGCATCACCTCCGCTCTCGGCCCTCAAGCCAGTGTCATCATCTTCACTCTCAAACGACTCAGAATGCTAACTCACTGCCTCCTCAAAGTCACTGGTCTCAATATCATCATCGCTCAAGACGGGCTCTGCAGGACTGCTATGGCCACGGGCACCCCTATCTCTGCCCCGACTGCAACTCGCATCTCAGCTGCAAGCTAGGGCCTGTCTTTCTCTCATCCTCACTGCTGGAGGAGGTACTGTCGGTGCTGCTGCTGCTGCTGCCGCTGGTGCCATCGGTATAGATGGAATCTGAAAAAGAGTTATCAACATATCAGCTACAGTGTGTGTATCAGATACAGTATGAATACAGTGTGTGAATGCAGTATGTGATTACAGTGTGCCAATGTAGTGTATCAGTGCAGTTTGGGAAAGACTACAGTTGAAATGCCAATGTATCAGTGGAAATATGATAGCATGAAGCGCAAGCTGAAGGAAATTACTGGGATGCCGTGGAGACCAAACAGAGTCTCCGTCCTTTGCACCATATCCATCAGGGAAGTCACCAGCTCGAGGCAGCTTCCTGTGTACTCTATAGATGCTTGCAAATGTATTTAGATGATCAATGTCTGGAATAAACATATCTGAAATGGAAATGTGAAGTGCAAATGGTAAAGTGTGGTCCATACCGGGGATGAGCTTCGAACTCCAACAACCTCGTGTCCAGCCTATGTCGGCTCCACCCTAGTCGTAGAAACATACCCAAAAAAGGGTCACCAGGGCACTCAACAGATATAAGCCCACAGTGTTCCACCTATCCGAAAATAAGGTGGTACCGATGACAAACATCATAAAGCCCCCAGCATGCTGCTCTATCTCCTCCAGCATCTCGGGCTCACTCCCTCAGAACTGCTCAGCAAACCAACTGTATCCCACCATCGCTGGCCGGTACAGAGGTGGGCGCGCTCCCAACAGGTCGATCTAGGTAGCCTCTCACTCCCCCATGTCTGTGTCAAATGGGATCGAATCACCCCCAACTCCTAAGCTTGTGATCATGGCAAAGTCGCAAGGAGTCATTGTTATCTCCCCGGCTGTGGAGAAATGGAAGGAGTTGGTGGTGTCCCACCACCTCTCCACTAGTGCTTCCAGAAGGAGACGGCTCGCAATAACGCATATCAGACCTGAGCAGAAAAGGCCGAAGTCAGTCTCATTGACAATGTCACGGACTCCAGTAGGGAGTTCGTCATACCAATCCCTTGCTGTCATAGCTCCGTACCCCCTATAGGCACAAGAAACTCCCTGTGGCAAAGAACAGATGAATCAGATGAAAGGAAGTGCAAGAAATGCAGTTAAAAGAAAGGCAGGAATGTATAAAAACATAATTCATACCTTAGTAGTGCTGGATGAAAGGTGGGAGGCCGGCTCCCTTAGCAAAAGATCCTCTGGTGTGCCACGAGCAAAGTTGCTGAAACGACTAATGCCTCCGAGTGGTAAGATGTGTGTGTAGGGATGATATCTCGCCGAATGAAAAGACCGCACTCCCAATGGTAACGGCTCTGGCTCAAACTCAAACTTAAACTCCACCTCAAGGTCGGCCTCAATACCCTGAGCTGCCTCACCAGCCTCAGCAACTACCGGCTCCTCTACCCTGGCAATAGGAGGGAACACTGGGGGAACCTCTGGAGGAGCCCCGTCATGTGGAATACTATCAGCCATCTAGAAAATGGGTGAAAAGTGAAGAAAAATGGAGAAAAAAGGGTAAACTTGAAAAAAGTCAACCCTGGGAGAGAGAAAATGAGAGAAAAAGTCAAAGCCCAGAAAAGTTTACAGAACCTAAGAGAAACTCAATGGGAACAAGCTTAAAGTGGTGAAAATCCAAGAAAAAACATCAAAATCAAAATCTAATCGATTCAAAAGGAAGAGAACTAAGAGAGTTTTACGGAAAAAAGTTTGCGTGGGGCGTTGGAAAACACGTAAAAAGTCCAAATCTAGAGATAGAAGGACCTAGAGAGAGAGGGAGAGGTTTTTCAGAAGTGTGGGTGTGAGGAAATGAAGTGTGGGGTGGTATATTTAAAGACCCATGCGCAGAAAGGCCAAAATGCCCCGAATCTGCCACGGGTGGCCAGCAGGTGGCCGGTAGGTGGCCAACGAGTGGCCGATGGCCTTCCTCTATGTCCTGATGTTGTTTTGTGCCTTTGTTTCCCAAGAAGTGTAGGGAAGGTTTACTGTTGGGTCCGGTTTCTTTCTACGGGAGTTCAAAACTGTGTTTTGGCGCATGATGTTCCTCACTTGCTACTCTGAACGAGGTGTATCTTTTTGAGCATGTTGTAATTCCTCTGAGAAGTAAATTGGAGGTGCCACCGAGTATCATTTTATTCGTTTTATGCTTTTGTTCTTTTCCGTTGCATAGAACGCGCATGTTACATACATTTATGTTGTACGCATGTCTTGCATCAATTATGATTCATGCATAGAACATGCTGTCTATTTTGCATAGAATATGCTCTTCTATCTTGCATAGAACATGCTTTCAATTAGCATCATACGTCGGTTATCTATCTTGCATGGAACATGCGTTGTCACTGTCTTTATTTGTAATCCTCGTTCACTTTGTGTATCTATCGCACTCGTTCAGTTTTTGTATCTATCGCACTTGTTCACTTTGTGTATCTATCGCACTCATTCACTTTGTGTATTTATCGCACTTGTTCACTTTGTGTATCTATCGCACTTGTTTACTTTGTGTATCTATCTCACATGATCATTTTGTGCATCTATCGCATTTGTTCATTTTGTGCATTTATTGCACACCTCTCTGTTTTATCTCGAGATGCGTGAAGCACGAGCTCGAGCGATTTCTCTTGTTTCTCAGGAAGCGTAACGCGTGACCCTGGGCGTGTTTTATCTCGGGACACATGAAGCGCTAGCCCGAGCAGTTTCTCTTGTTTCTTAGGATGCATGAAGCGTAGCCCTTGGTGTGTTTTATCTCAGGATGCATGAAGCGCGAGCTCGAGCAATTTTTCTTGTATCTCAGGACGCATGACGCGTGGCCCTGGGCATGTTTTATCTTGGGATGCGTGAAGCGCAAGCCCGAGCGATTTTTCTTGTATCTTAGGACACGTGATGCGTGGCCCTGGGCGTGTTTTATCTCGGGACGCGTGAAACACGAGTTTGAGTGGTTTTTCTTACTTCTCAGGACGCGTGAAACGTGAGCCCGAGCTGTTTTGTTTTTTATCTCTGGATGCGTGAAGCACAACCTTGAGTAGTTTATTTCTCGGGACGTGTGAAACATGACCCCGAGCGATTTTCTTTTCTTAGTTTCTCAGGATGCGTGTGTTTTCTTTCCTCGTCTCTTGTTTTGGCATGGTTAAGTTGTGTTTTAGATCTTTTTTTAAGGGAACATGTGTTGGTTTTAAGCTTGAAGCTGCTCATTCACATGTTGTTATCTCATTTTTACTTATCGCATCTGTTATTGCATTTGTTATTGCTTATTGCATCATCTTGCATGATCATGAGTTTTCAAAATAGCCGGCTTCGCGAAGCGTGTGAGTCCAGCTTTCAAAGTTTTTTGTGCATATCGTTTGCATCTTGCCCCAGAACTACGCTGGTTTAATTCCTTTCAAAGGGATACGTAGGCAGCCTGGGGGCAAAACCATTTATTTCTGTCTTGATTGTTTATCCAAGTCTTATGGCCTTGTCAAAATGCGTCGTCTTCGGGCTTTGACATTCACTCACGTCATTTCATAACTCCGAATTATGTCAAAGAGGGGCAACTATAGACACCCCATTTTTAACGGCCCTTACGACTTGGACGTCATCGCTTGCACACCTAATGATGAGTGTATATGCTTGTCAAGTGCTTGAAGTCCTCAACAGAATGCCACAACTTTGAGCCTTTCTGACCTTGCACCCATGTTGCCTTATTTTTGGACCAAAACCTTAGATCTTCAAGCCTGCAACCTCTAATGGCCTGTCGGCCACCTCTTTGGGCTGCTGGCCATCACTCTTTGTTGCTGGCCACCACTGATGCCTGGCCGGCCACCAATGTCTTTTGCAGATATTTTGTGACAGCTATGCCAACTGTTTGCACAGATGCTTGCATCTTCTCCCACTTGTATGGCTGGATATTTTTTAGGGAATTGCATGTTTGTCTATATATAGAGGGCCTTCCATCTTGCTTTGAGGTTAGAAAAATTTTCAAGCAAAATTTTTCCTCTCTCTCTACAACTCTCTCTCTCTCTCTCTCTCTCTCTCTCTCTCTTGCAAATTTCTTAACCTTTGCCTATACACTCTTCACCTTTGCCTATACACTTTTAACCAAACCTCTCCATCTTTAAGTTGAGGTATCTTTGAGCCTTGTTTGAGCTCTTGAGGGTGTGTTTACCTTGGTTTATTGCTTGGAATTGATCTCATCTTCAAGAGGTATAAAGCTTTGCCTATTTACTTGCTTTATTCACTCTTTTTCTTGCTATTTTCCAACTATTTTTGGGCTGTAAAAACTCTGTATTTTTTGGCTAAAACTTGGGTTTTAAAGTCAATAAAGGTTGAGGGGTGGCTCACCCTTCTTTATACCTTGCTCTCAAGGCCTTTTCCCTTGTGTTTCCCACCTTTGCACTATCTTTTTTTGAGCTCTTAAACACTGATTTTCAGAGTTATTTCAGTAGCTAAAATCATATTTTTGAAGTCCAAAATTGGAGGGGTTAGCCTCCCCTCCTTGTGTTTTGCTTACTAGTCTAGCATGATCCATGTTTTAGCTTATTAATCTAGCTATTTTTGTCTTAATTCCAGCATATTTTAGGACTATTTTTAGACTGTTTAGGACTTTCTCTAAGTGTTTGTTGCATTTGAGCTTTGTTTTGCATGTTTATAGTGTAATTGTCCTCATAAGTTTGGTGTTTTAGGCATTAGACACCATCTTATTTGAGTTGATTGTATTTATTTATGGCTTTCCATACTTGTGATCACTTTTAATCACTTTTGCAACCTCCTTCCTTTCTTGGCTTTTGTTTTGCTTTGAAAGTGGTTTCAAACTACTTGTTTGTTTAAGCATGAAATTGAGATGACATGCTTAATGGTTTAATCCCTTAGGGGTTCATTATCAATGGTATGATGTCTTTTTCTTTCCCAAAGCAACTCTTGGTTTGAGCCCTCTTTCTGTTAGAGGACTTAAATTTACCCTTTGGACTCAATTGACTAAAAAATGTATAAAATAATAACTTGTTTGGGTTCAATCGGACGTTAATTGAACCCTTGAGTTTTGAGTCGTTTCATACTCATTAGTGATAAAAACGGTTCAAGATTCATTGTTAACTACTTCCCTTGATCTTTCATGATAGGGAGGTAGCTTTAAGAGTCTTGTTTTGTTGTATTCATTAAATTCGCACACTTGGTTCATAAGCCATCATGTAATGAAATTGCATCCATTGGTGGTTTGTGGATCAAAGTTACTACTCCTTTGAGCTGTTCAAATGATGAGGAGGGGTGAATTGTGCAAACAAACCCTTGAGAATACACTATCTCTACTCTATTTGCTCTCTGTTGTAGTAGGGAAGCCCAATCAGCATGGCCGGCAGGCCACCTTCAGTGGACGGCAGGCCCTCTACCGACCACCAATGCAAAATTCAGCAGTGTTCTCCCCCAGCAGAACATAGTTAGTCTGGAGGTGGAAATTAATACGAGTGTTCTACTATGCAACAGAGACATTCAGTAGTAGAAACAGTGTCTTTTTCGGGTGGAACCCGCATTCATGCATGAGCCCACCATCAGTCCTCGGGATCCGTGTTATAAGTATATTAGTGTTGTGCTTCAAATAGTGGCTTTGTAATTAATTAGTTAGAATAGCTAATTCGTTTCATGTTGTAATTATTTTAATTAGCTAGAATAGTTAGTTAATTAATTAGTTCATTTCAATTTGTAATAATTAGTTAAGTAGTTTAGCTAATTTAATTTGTTTTGTATTAATTGGTTAGCTAGTTAGCTAGTTAGTTCATTCGGACTCTCCTTCGTGAGAGCGTAATGTTGTAATAATGTGTATGTCTTCCAACCCCATGTCTTTATCCCTTTTATTTACTAGCTTATGATGGTTAGTTTAGAGACATCATGTTTTGTTTAGAATATTTCATAATTTGCATCCACTTGTATTGCATGCACCGAGACTCAGTTCATCATTCTAACTTGCATTGTTAATTTAACATTTTTTGAATGCGTGCTTAGACCACATGCTATCAAATTGATTCATATGTCATATTAGTAGCCGAGCCTAGTAATTGCATATCGCATGTGTCGCATTAGTCATATTGCATAGTTAGGATCATGCATTATTCTAACTTCGTCATCTTTTTTTTTTTGGCTTGGAGTACTAGGTATGTCATAACCCGACCCGCCCCTATGGGTTAAGGACATAACCGGTCAGTAATCAAGCGATTACCTACGACCTCAAACCAAACCAGACATAACTCATCAGAGTAAATGGGCCAAACGGAAGCAAAATTTCAAATTGTCCATAGAGCTGTGCTTACATGGCACATCATAACAGTCCATATACATACATGTTAATAACTCACGTCAAATAAGTAATGACACAAAGTTCTGTGCATACACAGGATCATTCAAGTCTAAGTCAGTCAAACCCAAGAGTTATATACAAAGGTAATCCAATGTTTTCGCCAACGTAACAAAACTATATCAAAAGAACAAAAGAGGCGAAGACAAGTCTCGTGCGTGAGACATTTGGGCTGACTCTCCAAAATCTTGACTGTTTCTCACATATTTCACCGAGGCTAGGTTTGGACGTCCCTTGGCTCGCCTACATAGACATGAATAAGCGTGAGCGAAAGCCCAGTGAATAATACCAAATAAGGAAGATACATGAACAATCTCTGAAACAGTTACATCAGATGGCCTTGGGCCCAATTCATGTTTCTATTTAATGTATCAATCAACTAAAGTTCTGGACGTATCAAACGGCCTCGGGCCCAATTAACTCATACCCGACGGCCTTCGGCCCATCCATTCATGTCTAACGGCCTTTTGGCCCAATCGTTCATATCCGACGGCCATTGGCCCAATCATTCAGATCCGACGGCCTTCGGCCCAATCATTCATATTTGACGGCCTTCAGCCCACTCATTCGTACCAAACTATCATTCATGTCAGACAACCTCTGGCCTAATCATTCATATGTCAGACTATCATTCATTCATGTCATACGGCCTCTGGCCCATTCATTCGTATCATACGGCCTCTGGCCCATTCATTCATGTCATATGGCCTTTAGCCCATTCATTCATGTCATATGGCCTCTGGCCCATTCATTCATATGTCAGACTATCATTCATGTCAGACTATCATTCATTCATGTCATACGGCCTCTGGCCCATTGATTCGTGTCATACGGCCTCTGGCCCATCCATTCATGTCATACAAATATTTGTCCCCAATTCAATGTAACAAACTTATAAGACTTATATAGAAGTAAGCAATTGGACAAATAACATACTTTAGATATCTTTATTAAGATATTACTCACAGTGGTCTGCCGGTGGATTCACCCTGGAGCTCGACCCTACACATTACATAACACATATGGGTCATAATCAATTTAGTCCGTTCTCAATTCATACATCCCTCTTAGGCTTCTTTCTTATTCGTTTAATTCATTCATAATGCTCAATGCATGCCTAAGAGTACTTAGAAGTGAAAGAGAACGGAAAATGAAACATAGAACACTTTTACAAAATTTCTGAAACAGGGGTCCCCGCTCGAGCGTGGGTTCCGCCGCTCGAGCGGACCCTCGTGGTCTGCAAAAGTACTGGTTATCTCACTTTTACGCTCAAGCGTGAATTCGGGCGCTCAAGCTGAAGGTCACACTACATAGCTCCCCACTCAAACGTGAATCTCCCCACTCGAGCAAACATCCATATCTGCAAAAAGTTCTGGGAGCTTGTATTTCACGCTCGAGCGGCGCTTTCCCCGCTCGAGCGGACATGCCAAATTCTGGGTTTTCCAGCAACCATTTTGAGCTTCAAACTTGCATTCAAATCAACATATCTTGCATATTATGACTCAAACTTCACATATACATTTACTAACATGATATAACACCAAATTCATCACATTATGAAGCTCAATTTCATGAATTAACCACATGCATGTCCCAAATTACACCAAACTTATTTCCAACATAACAATTTCATATATTCAAAACTCATACTCTTATGAATTGTACATGCATGTGAGATATAGCTCTCATTCTCAATTTAAATGATGAAGAGATGATCAAAAGCATGAACTTCAATCAAAGATTCAACACGGATCATGTCTTTCAAGCTCAAACATACAAATTCATGGCAATTTCCTACATGCATGTGTATATTGACTTCCAATTCATCAAAACCAACTCATTTTCATCATAATCAATTCAATTCATGTTCTTGATCACCCAACTAGCTTGAATACACAAATTTATAAACTTATACTCATGAATTCATGCTCAAATGCTCACCTAGAGGTTCAATCTTCCAAATAGTAGCAAATACTTGAGCCTAGCCCTTCAAAGCTTGAACCCCTTAGCAAGATCTTCAAGATTGGCCCTTCTCTCTCTCTAATTTCGATTCTCTCTCTCTCTCTAGAGAGCAAATTCAGATTCTTTGAGCTCAAAAGAATGAGCTTAAGTGTAGTTGGGTTCTTTATATAGGCTTCTTAAATCAAATTTGATCATAGCTAATTAATAGCACTTAATTAATCGTTCTGAATCTAATTATTTTGATCCAAATAAATTTTTAATTAAATTTCACCGTAGGCTCTAAAAATTACGCCAATCACAATGGCGTAGTCAATTTCGGTTTCTGTGGCCGATCGGGCCTTCAATTTGAATTCCAAAGCAGAAAGTCAAACAGATTTTCCTACGGTGAATAGATAGAAGTTCAAAACCACATATATTCATATAAATGGCGCTCAAAATCATATCAAACACATAATTACATTCGTAATTAAGATTAATTAGCATAACACGGACTCGACTCCGACACACCGGACCCTACTCTGCACCCTCCGAGACAAGTGAAACTCAACACCGGCGTAAACAAGAACCAAAATTTAAGAAAGACTCCCTAACACAACAAACTCAAATGATTAATAAGACTCCAAGTCTAAACCGTCACTCGAACAAGGGTAAACCCAAAGGTAAACAAGGGGGAACAAGAACGCACAACGAAACCGATCATCACACGTGGACACCCAAAACCATGTTTTTCCACATTTGTTGACTCCTGAAATGGCGGGCTCATGGACACCCAAAAATATTTTCCTACATTCGTCTGCGAGATATGCGCAAATAGGACAATTGGGCACCTTAATTCCCCACACGGGTACCAATTACAATACACAACTCAAACCCAACCCCACTTAGTACCCAGACTCATAGGCAATTTACCCCCTTTCGACCTTTTAACCTTCACTCCACCATAGCATCAAAAGAAATTTTGAAGTGCATATGATACATGCATTTGGAAAATCTTTAATTTTCTCTAAGATGATTTTAAATTATAACAATTCACCACCTCATACATCAATAATGAAGAATATCCCATGAACAACCATCACTATTATCAAGATTCATATGGAAAAGAGCTTCAGGCTTACACTTTTATCTCAAAGTCAAGTAAATATACTCAATTTTATGATTTAGTGACCAAGTAAGCAAAACCCCCTTTTTATTGAACAAGGTCAAAACTAGGGTTTTTAGAAAATTAGGAGTTTTCTCTCCTTCATGAATTAAAGACTAATTTTCATCATCAACAACACTAATCATCAATAATAGACATAATTTCATCCATAATTCTGAATCATTGCCCACATCCTTCACAAACCATTTAATAGCCAACTAAACCCATATATATATATATATATATATATGTATATGTATATACATGAATAACTAATGAAATTACCACATAAGTTGTGCAAATTGAAGATATAGCGAGTTAAAGACACCCCTACCTCGAAATTGGAAGTTAGGGTTGCAGATCACACTTAAATCGTTGATGAACTTGCAAAACAATCAGTTGAAACGTTGATCTAAGCTCCCCTTCCTTGAAAGATTTTGAGGAAATCTTGGGTTAAAATCAAAGAAATTTAGGGTTTATGGGCTAGGGTTTTCAGAGAGTAAGGTTTGAGAGAGAGAGGATATAAAAAAGTGGAAAGAAAAAGAGTAAGGATCAACTTTTAAGTCAGCTGTCCCGGACAGACCACTCGAGCGAAACTTCCATCGCTCGAGCGAATAGCACACTTTCGAAGTTATCGCTCAAGCGATCATTCTACCACTCCAGTGAAAAATGAGAAGTCCCAGAAGTTTTGCAAAGCTACAGTAGAATAATTGGGAGCATGCAATCTCTGCTCGAGCGACCACTTCACCGCTCAAGTGGTCTTGCCTACAAATGACAAACTACTGAGAGCAATGAATCTCCGCTTGAGCGACAAAAAGACCGCTCGAGCGGTCAGCCAATTTCAACTGTCACATACCCATACAAGTCTCCATACTTTGTATACATATCACATATCAATTTAAAAGACACGCATAATTATAGTACTAACAATTAATGAAAAATCACATGTCAAGTGCAACACACGTGCCTAATCACTAGTCTATACAAAAATATTGAAGAGAATCAGAGATATCCCTACCTCTATCAAGGAGAGAATGAGACCCAAATATCCAATATCAATGAAAACACGATCCGCTCAGATTAATAGGAGGCCCTCTTTGTACTCTTCATTTTTGTATAATAAACTAGGATGAGATTCTCACTCTAAGAAGATAAAATCTAAGGTTTAAAGAGCTTGGAGCTCAACAATGGCTGAAAAGATAGAGAAGAGAGAGAGAAAGAATATGAAAAGAACAAAGAAATAAAGGGCCAAAATGACTTTTTAAAGTGCTAATCCCGAACAGACCGCTCAAGCGAATATTTTACCACTCGAGCGATGAATGCAATCTGTCTCAGAAGTTTTGCAGGTTTACAATGAAAATACTGGAAGTCTCGCGTCTCCACTCGAGCTACCACTTGACCGCTCGAGCAGTCACCCTAGACACAGCTAGTCACACAGCTCACTTCCTAAGGCACTCCCAGTACATCAACCTTATTTTCATATGTAACCATTTAAGTAAATGCTTTCATTTAGCATCTTACATTTATGTTTCATTTATGTAAGTTTACAATAAAAATAAGGAAATACCCCCATTTGGATTCAAGGAAAAATATAAAAAAAAATCAAAATCCAATTAAATCAAAAAGTGACTCCCCCATTTTTAGTGCAAAAATAATTTTTTGACTGAAATTTCTAAGTTTGACGTTGAAGTAAAGTGATTAATATCTCATAGAAAAATCTCATAAAATCAAATTAGACTATTTAATATATAAGGAAGAATTACTGCCACATATTATTTTCAAAATCGTAAGTTTTGAAAAATCGAATTTTTTTACACTTAGAAAATTTTCAAACTAAGTCTAATTTTTGACATAAAACTCGGATCTTGATCCGAACCGTTACATGTTTGTAATTAATTTAGCACTATCTCATGTAATTTACATGCTATAGATTCAAGCTTATAGGATTGTGAATTTATCAATACATGTAATGGTATTTTGAGAATATTGATGGAAATACGAGAAATGGTGTTCATATTATTATTAACTCTGAATAAATGTTGAATTACATATCGCTTCCGCATGTATAATCCATTTGATAATTGGGATTGGTCAACGAATACAGATTGTACCCTATGGCCTGGGCTTTCTATAATTTGAGAGCGTTACAACAACCTTCTTCTTAGCTGTACCTACCTTCGGCAACCCCCTTTCCTTGTCTCTATGCCAATCCAGCACCTCTAGTAGGCCCATCATCTTCATTACACACCACCACCCACCTCACCTTCCTTCTTGACGACCCTCGCCCCTTTCCTTTTGCATTCTAGCAACTAAAACCTTTCTCATTCTGATGATCGGAATCTTCTCATTTGCAAAACCCTAGCCACAAATACTCCCACAACCACCTATCTCCTCCTCTCTTAGCCCTTTCTCATTTCTTCAACTACCTTCTCCTTTTGCAAAACCCTAGCCATGAAACCCAACAACCGTACCCCTTTACCACAATTGCGAATCCCAGCCATCACCACCTCTTTACTGTGATTGTGAACCCTAGCCAAAATTGCATTAGTAAGATCACAAGAGAGAGTAGAAGAAGAAGAAGGATGATATGGAAGAGTGGGGGTGTTGGAGGGTAGCATAGGGTTGTGGGAGATGAAAGGTGACAATGAGAGGTTGGAGACGGTGTTCGGAGCTAGTGAAGGTGGTGTATGGGTTAGTGTTAGAGTTAGGGTTAGAATTAGGATTAGGGATAAAGATAAAATTGATATTTTATGTTAGAATAAAATAGTAATAGAAAAAAAAAATTAAAATAAGAATGAAGTGGATGGGGTCCTAAGAACCACGGAACAACACTCTCTGTAAATTGCTTTTCATTTTTTTACTTGTTTTGTAATTTTCAAAAATTAACCATTAATTTACCCACCCCCGGCGCCGAATTGTTAAAAAACAAAAAAAAAAAAAAAAAAAAAAAAAAAAAAAAAAAGATAGATGACAACGACACAGTTTTTATTTTATTTTATTTTTTTTATAGGTAAGGAATGAAATACTAGTGCCAAAACAACGTGATAAATCCTCATTGTCCAATATTTTATCATATTTTAGTTGTTAGCATGAGCAGCCCATGTACAAACATTTATTAAAACAATATCAAAAAAACAGAAACACAGAAAAAAGTGCTTTTGCTATTGGAATTAAAAAATACAACCATTTTTTTAAATAATAAGAAAAAAATTATCAATCTCGTTTTCAAAGTCAAAGAAGAGTAAATGATACACGTTTTTACCCCTAATAGTGCTTAATTTGGACTAACTGAGCTAACTAAGTTACCTAATTTGAAATCGACCAATAGAAAGTACTAGTCAGCGGATGATTTGACAATGGACTCTTTGTTAGGATGATTCTATTTACATACTATTAATATTCTCACTATACATTCTTAGTAAATTAAATTTATATTTCAATAATATCTTTTAATAAAACGACTATTAAAGACAACATGGGATATATTCTATCCATTCAAAAATTTCACATTTAAAACATAAAATACTCTTCACACACTATTATCTCAATAGGTTTAAGGTTTTAACATATAAACATTGCATTTCTTTATCATCTTCACCATTAAGAGCATCTCCAACGGTTCACTAAAAATTTCATCAAATTTGAGTTAAAAAAAAAGATGAATTCCTCAACCACTCCAACAGTGATCATCAAAACACACTGGACGTCCGGGAGGACGACTGGCCAGTCAACCGAAAAGAGAAAAATGATTTTTTTTTCCTACACTCAGAAGCATAACCTGCTCTTAGAATTGCTATGAAAAACACACTGGACGTCTCTCGCTCTCTCTGTCTTCACAATTCACAATTTGCTCTGCAATTGCTATGAAAAACTCGAAAACTCACCTCAATTTACCCATTTATTGATCTGGGTTTGTTTTCAAACTCAACCAATGTTCCTGGTTCAGTGACCATTTTTTCTTCGTGGGTTTTGTTGAAACTCAACCAATGGTTCATGGGTTGTGTTATTAGATCACAATTTGTGCTACAAATTGTGGTGAAAACTAGAAAACCTACCTCAATTTACCTATTTCTTGATCTGGGTTTGTGTTAAAACTCAAACTCAACCAATGTTTCTGGTTCAGTGACCATTTTTATTCATGGGTTATGTTGAAACTCAACCAATGGTTCATGGGTTGCATTCACAAATCACAATTTGGGCTATGAATTGTTGTGAAAACTAGAAGACCCACCTTAATTGACCTATTTCATAATCTGGGTTTGTGTTAAAACTCAAACTCAACCAATGTTTCTGGTTCAGTGACCATTTTTATTCATGGGTTATGTTGAAACTCAACCAATGGTTCATGGGTTGCATTCACAAATCACAATTTGGGCTATGAATTGTTGTGAAAACTAGAAGACCCACCTTAATTGACCTATTTCATAATCTGGGTTTGTGTTAAAACTCAAACTCAACCAATGTTTCTAGGTCAGTGACTCAGTGACCAATTTTTCTTCATTTGTTGAAGAAGGAGCAAAATCTATACATTTTTATAATGTCGAAATGGATGCTCTGCAAGAGGCTTCAGTTGCTGCTACAAGAAGCAAAGGTCTAGAGCCACACAAGGCAGCACTTTGGCCAATGGAGCCAATCAAAAAATGCATACAGATGAAGAAAATCAAACAATGCCATATCAATCTGTTGTTAGTAGAATGCAAACTAATTTAAGTGATTTCCATATTTGGTTAAAGAGATGGTTGACCGAGGTCGACCTCCAGTGTAAAATTTTCACAAAATTTTGCTTGAGGTGGTCATCTGGGAGGACGTCTGGCCGGGCGTCCGGCCAATCGTCTGGTGGTCCACACTCAATGGTAAAAAATCTAGAAATCCCCTAGATATTGATTTGTGATTATGTATTAATTTTAAGCAGTAAACAACAATCCCAATCAAACAATCAAGACAAATCGACACAACGATTTTACGTGGAAAAACCACAATTGGACGCCTCCAATTGTGATAAAAAATCACAGGCAAAAGCCACAAAACAATCCATTAAAAAGACATAAAGGAATTACACAGGTATACTCTCAATTACCTAGCGAATCCACACCCGAATTGAACCAACCCCTATGTGCCTCTTCCAGCCCCGTCTTCACCTCGGAATTGTCTTGACGATGAGCCACTCCAGAATCCACCAAAACTTCAGGCTCGAATTCTTCAGAATCCACCAAAGAACAACTCTCTCTTTTGTGTAGAATAAACAAGAAATCCTTTGATGTATACTTCTTAAACCATGAGTTGAATACTCAATTAAACATCAAAGAAAACTAGCAAAATAGCCCCAGATATAAACCCTAGAACCCAAAAAGAAGATTTGGAAGCGTTACCCCAGATTTGGACTGAAACACGTATTTATAGGAATCTGTTCCGTGATATCCGCTCGAGCGCCGGAATGGCCGCTCGAGCGAACCTACGCTCGAGCGCGGGAAATTTCGTTCTAGTGGGAAAAACCAACTCGCAGTATTTTTGCAGGCGATCAAACTTTTGGAACCAAGGATTTTCCGCTCGAGCGGGGGAAGGTCCGCTCGAGTGGACAGGCAACTTCGAATGCATTTTTGCATTTTGCTTCGGGAGCGCTGCCTCTCGACCCCGCCTGGGCGCTGCCCCCTGAACCTCCGTGAGCTGCGAAGTGGCAATCATGAAAGAATTAGCACCACAAACTTCTCTGCAAGGCACAATTCGGGTTGGATTCGCATCTAAAAACTCATAGCCGTACTGAAATAAAAAGTGCAAATACAAGTACAACTGAAACGAGTTTTGTCAAACGAGATTGCCAAGAATAAAACTAACAAATGGCTATACACAGTGAATTGCTGAGAGCTATAAGACATCTTCAGTTTGGTGAAAATTTTGGGGCGTTCTTAATTTGATACCAGTTTGGTGAAATCGTTGGAGCACAACAAGTACTTCTTTTTCACCAAATTTGAATTTGATAATGAATTTGGTGAACGATCGGAGATGGCCTAACATACACTCATGATATCATTTATTATCAATTAGCTTACTTCATTCTCTTCTCCATTAAACTTATTTTTCAAACTCAAAACATTATTGCCTTTGAAGATTTGGGGTTTAAGAATATTGAAATCAATTAGTTTTGAAAATTTGCACACCATAGATGACACTGAAATGATTGGTTTCAATATAAACATTAAAACTATTGATTTGAACATTGAAAAAGTTAGTTTATCACTTAGCTTTTTGGTTTTTTTATTTATCTCGTTCGTATGTTGAAAGGATGAGTTTGTTTGTCGTGTTCGAATGTTTAATTATTTATATTTGAACAAATATTTTGTTCAAATTATTAAAATTAACCACATATTAAATGTTTAGACATAAAAAATTGAACATTTTAAGTTAGTTCAGTTAAAATAAATTAAACTTTTATTCATTGTTCAAATATAAATTTTTGAACGTATTAAGTTTTTTTAACTCTTTATTTTTTAACATGACTAATTTGATAAATTTGCTAATTTTTTTTTACAGAATTCTATACCCATCCAATGTAGTGATATTAAAACTGAATGTGTTGTTGACTACAAAAGTGAATTTGCTATTAAAGAGGTACGCTCATGTTTCATCATATTTACCATTAACATACACTCATAAATCAAGGGTGAAAATGGCAATCTAAAACGATGATAAGAGACGAGAGTTCAACACCGACAATAAAGATCAATACCGGCAAAGATGGAGGTCAAATGAAACACTCCGTCGGCAATTTGAAATGAAGAGATGAGACACGACGAGACTTCAACACTAACTATGGAGATCAACACTAGCGAAGATAGAAGTTGAATGAAACCTTCACTGACGATTGAGATTAAGGCCGACGAAAATTGTCTCTGTTCTAAAGATTGTGGGGTGTTTTTATTATGTGTAGTGGTGAAGAAGAAGAGTTTTTAGTGTCTGTAATGGTGTGTATTCAAATAGTTAGTGATGTATTAATATAAGGTTAGTAATGGAAAGTTAATGTGTGAAATAAGATATTTTTAAACCTTAAAATTTATTTTGTGTGTGCGCTAAGTAATGTTATGTAATGAGAGTATTAGTGGTGTGTAAATAGAATCACCCTATTTGTTATTATCACTTTGGTTGTTGTAAACTATTTCATTTTTTTTAGAGTAAATTACAAATACACCTCATGAGATTTACTTAAAGTACAAATTGTTTCATGTGATTTAGAAATTTACAAATACTCCATTGTCAGAATTTTTTATTTAACAGAATTAACTAAAAAAATATAATTCATAATTGCTCTCCTATACAACAATAAAATTACCTAAATTATTAATTGAAACATATATTTTTTTTTTTTTTGATAACCGAGTGTCCGGGCCAGCTTACGCGCACCTCGACTAATCTCGGGGCCCTGAAGTTAACGACCGGGCAAACCTCCAGTGGCCCGCCAGGAGTACAGCAGGGAGTGGGATTCGAACCTGAGACCTAGAGAGGAGCATACTCCTAGGCCCCAAGTCCCTTGGCCTCAACCAACTGGGCTACCCTTGCGGGTTTATTAATTGAAACATATTAATATCATTAAAAACTGTTAATTGATTTCATGATTTATTAATAAAATGGGCAATTGTTATGAAATTAAAAATCTCAGGGAATATAATGTAATTTCCAGGATTAAAGGGGTGATTTTTATTTTAATCAAATCTCAGATGGTGTGTTTGTAATTTATCATGTTTTTATTATTTATATATATATTTTTTTTCTTTTTTCTTTTTTCTTTTTTTGTAGTAGTTATTGTTAGGAAAAATCTTTTATAAACTCAGACTCTTATCAGTACAAGTTAAGGATACACGTGGTTATAATGGGGACATTGTGATGACCGGGTACGTAAACCGTCCTACTTTCTTTTGTGCGTGTTGGGTCCAACACTTTTTGAAATCCATCTCTTGATTTTTGTCTCTTTTAACTTCAATTCTGAGTCCCACTTGTTTCGGGAGGCTTGAAGTTGAATCGGGGGTTTTACACTTAAGCTAGAAATTTTTCTGGGCTGAGGATTGAGTCGCATGTACAGGGCCTTAGGTTGCACGTGCGGGATAGGGGCCGCACGTATGGGAATCTGGGGGATTTCTGTGCTGCACACTGCATTATATGCAGGTGCAAGGCAAGTGCGGGGGAGGAGTGCCGCACGTGCGGGGATCAGTGCCGCATATGCGGGAAGTAGGCTCCACACGTGCGGGGGCAAGTGCCGCACATGCGGGACGAACCTGAGTTCGAAAACTCTGTTTTTCCTCCTTCATTTGGGCTGTGTATATCACTTTTTGGACATTTCTCTCTCACTCTAAAAATCATTTTTCTCCTCCTCCTCTCTAAAAACTCTCACCAAACACCAAAAACCCTTGATTTCTTGCAATCCATTAGGTCTTGATCCACCATCTTTCACAAGTTTTGGAGAACAAGCAAGAACTTCACTTTGTACGGTAGAGATCGAATTTTTACAACTTTTGGTTCTAGGGTTTCATCAAATCTCTTCATGAAGCTTGAGGTAGGGACTTCTTTGAGTTATATATACATGTTTATGCAAGGTTGATGTGATTTTGCAGTTTTCTTAAAGACATTATGAAAGGTTTTGGTTTAGCTTAAGAAATTAATGGTTTTGCAAAAGAAATCCATCTTTTGTTTCTTTGAAGATTTTCTTGAATAAATGAAGCACATTGTCATAAAAATGATGTTTTGTGTGAGAGTTTACCAAGAAATAAAGAAATGCATTGTTTGGGTCAAAAACCTAGAAATTTGGGGGTTTTGTGGATGTTGAGAAATTATGATTCTACTTGTGTTAAATAAATGTTCAAATGAAGATTTCATGACATTAGATGTAAAATGTCAAATTTCTTAGTATATGCGAAATTGGTAAATTTCCTTGGAATCTATTGTTGATGTAGATATGTATATAAATCTTGAAATGACAAAATGTTGAGACCACATGAGATGTGGAAATCTTGCAACACTTGGATAGATGTAAAAGTTCATGAATTGTACATGTTAAATGTATTGGAAAAAGGAAGTGGAAATATTTATTTGCCATGAATTTAAATGAAATTATGGGTATCATGTTTGATAATGTTGAAAAAAGAGTGGAAGGTTTAATTATAATGAATTATCGTTGAAAGTTTTGACGATGGAGAAATGTTATGTAGCGATGATGATTATTGCATTGCGTATTCATTCAATTGATTATCACAAAATTATTATTGAGTTTTGGCATATATCGTATTGGCATTTCTATCATTGCACTGTTGCAAGTTGTGAGTTGAAATTTCACAACATTTTCATTGAGAAAGAAACGTTATGAAATGAAATCATGGAAATATTTTTGGGGTAAATATGTTGATAAGTCCGGATAGGGGGTGTAGATGAAATTGTTTAAGTTGGCCTGAGTGTCCAAGGTGAAAGACCGAAAACACGCGCGGATGAGGTATCACTTCCCTTCCAGTTAGCAACCGGTAAAGTGGAGTTTTTGGTAGTGTTGGTTATGCCTACTTGCAGACACCAACCTAGGGATTACCTGAGTCGTATTTACCGCCCCATGGAATAAAATTGTAAATTTCTGAATTGTTGAGATTTCAAGCTTTTGTTGAGCATGGTGTTGTTTTTAAAAACATGTAAATGAGATCCTCTTTAATTATATTAGAAATCTTTCATAACTGTATATACTTTGTTAAGGATTCTCTACTGGGCTTTATGCTCACCCTTATGGGATTTTGGTGCAGGAAAAGATGTGGTGATGCCGCCGAGTTGAGGGCGTGGATATTTTGTGGAGAGTGAATGACTCTTATTTTGTTTTAATTCATTTTGCTAGCCAATGGCTATAAATGTATGGGTTCGTGAAACCATTTTTGTGTGACCGGGCTTAGAATATGTAGCCCTCAAGGGCATTTTATTTAATTTTTTTGGGATTTGATGTTCTACATGCTATAGATTCATGTATTTTATATCATTGAATGTATAATTCGCATGTGGGACTTTTTGTACAAACCTTATTGATTAATGATGTAAAGGTTGGAGAGTTACTATTATTCTTTAATGGATGTTGGTTGATGTACCTAATTTATGTTGGATTATTTTGGGGCGTTACAGAGATAAGGATCCATTTCTTGAATTTGTTGGTGAAAAATCTATGCATATGGATTTTAAAATTTTAGTTTCATAAAATACTATCTATTTGTCAAAATTTGTATAGTAATGTTACATCTACTAAATTTGGTCTTGCTTGAATTGTCTGAATTTGTGTATATCGGTCGTCTAGTAAGTCATCCTAGAGGTCATCCAGCCAGTCATATAAAAGGATGCTGGTCATTGGGACAGATGCCGGTTGACACATCAATTGAAAATGATGACAACCGCGATAGATAAGGGTGACGTCGGTCATCCTGTCGGTTGTCCGACCATGCCATTCGAGCAAAGTCAGTTTCCCTCTATTTCGGTGGACCAAGCATTTTTCAAAATTTTATCTATTTATTCAATTTTTTAACCTATTTATCCAAATTATTTAGCATATCTTTCTCTATATTTTTAACATATTTGTTCAATTTTTTAAACCTATCTATCCAAATTATTTTAACTTATCTTTCTCAATATTTTTAACCTATGTGCCCAAATTATTTTAACTATGTTGGTTAATCTATCCAAATTATTTTAACTATGTATATTAATTTGTCCAAATTATTTTAACCAACATTTTTAACCTATCTGTCTAAATTATTTTAAGCTATGTATGCTAATATTTTTGTACTTTTAATCTATATGTCCTAATTGTTTTAATGTTTTTAATCTATTTGTCCAAATTATTTTAATCTATCTATCCGAGTATTTTGCTTATCTGTCCTAGTATTTTTTGCTTATATTTCCAAATTAAATATATCTGTCCTAGTATTTTTTGCTTATATTTCCAAATTAAATATATCTGTCCTAGTATTTTTTTGCTTATCTGTCTAAATTATTTGTCCATGTCAACTGAGTAAATATTGAATGCAATAGTGATACCAAGTGGCGATATTATCATTGAATGAACAATTTTCATTTACGGTAGAGACCATGACATTACGAAGTTACTTAGAGACAGTTTGTCTATCTAATCCATTTACAATTTTTTATTGGATATTGATACATGTGCAAACAACATTTTTTTTTATTTCAACAAGCACATCGTTTCGGAAAAACAAACTTTTTTTCTATACATAATTACCTCGAAAGAGAACACATAATATGATGATTCTCGTCCTCTCCCTCTACTGCAGTAGGAGCTTTTTTATGTGAAAAAGTAACATAATATTAATTTTGAATGACGAAGGTTTTTAATATGCTTCTGTCCTTGTGTACCCAAGCAAAATATGTGTGGATCTATGCTTTAAGTCCATAAAATGAATTTATAGGCTGAGTTCCCTTATTGTTATTGTTTTTATTTTATTTTTTATTTTTTAAAACTCATAAACATTTTGAAAAAAAAGGTAAATTACATTACGACCTTTTGAGATTTCACACTAATACATTAGGGGAGCATCTATTTACACACACCACTCTCTCTCTATACACATTCTTTACACACAACTTCCCAACACACTCTCTCATTAAGTGTGTGGGAAGAGGGGATATGGTGTGTGTATATAGAAGCTCCCATACATTAGTGCCTTTGTAGTTATGAAAATTACGTCCCTCTCCCTTTGTTAGTTAATCGTTAAGTCAATTAACTGATTTAGCGTATGTTATCAATTAAGAATTTTAAGATGCCTCAAATACCCCTATCAAATAATGAAAGAGAGAGATCTTCATCCACCAACAGCACCCCACACCCCTTTCACCCCTTCCTACCTGTGTCTCACGCCCCCACAACATTACTGTATGTCTCCCAAGTTCTACAACCAACCGAACACCTCAACCACAACCATTAAAAAAATCAAACAAAGCAAAACTCTGCATCCATGTGTCTTACTGTTTTTTTAACAACTAATAGAAGTTCAAAGAAAACCCAAAAAATAATCAGCAATATGAAAATAAAATATATCCACCACCTAAAGCAAAAAATTAAAGTCAGGCTCTTTTTATTTTGTTTTATTTTTTATTTTTTATTTTTTTTAGGCCAAGAACATATTAAAATAGACTTTTACTAGACATAAATGTAAGTATTAATAATACATGTAACCATAATAATCATGCGGAATTAAACTTAACAGGATCTTGAATTCAATACAACTCAAGAATGAAACGAACATACCTTTGTCAGCCATTAAATTAGAGAAGTTGAGAAAATACCCATAATAGTTGAACCTTTAATTCTTGGTTCACCTTCTTCTCTCTGTCTCTCACTTCATTAGGATGACTATAAAACTTAGAGTGATGGAATACTACCAAAAGAAGGGGAGTCACCCATCCTTATATAGAGGAGAGAAGAGGGCCAGATAAACTCTATCAGAAGAATTCCTAATCCATCAAGGTTTCCTTCTTATCTTAGAAGAGTGATTATATTAAAATTCTAATTACTAAACTTTATATATAATATTGGCTTTATCTAATTGTGGAGTCCAAATAAAATAAAACATGTAAAAATATGTAGGCTATTGGGCCACACTAGAAAATAAAGCCAACAATGAAAGAATACAAATTTGATGAAAAGATATTGGACTTTTTTTACTAAAATTTTTATCAAATTTAAATCTGATGCAATATTTGGTGATCCAATCCATTTATTATTTCATATTACCATGTCTTGTTCACGTGTCTTGCAAAAAAAATTAAAATTTTCCCTATAAGTTAAATTTAGTGAAATTAATATCTATTGAATGAAATTATTCATAAGAATATTTGATTTTAACTATTTTTTTTTCTTAATTTATGAGTGTGAAAGAGTGGGAAATAAACTTTTACTAGTACACAAATGATAGGGATATCTACTAAATCACTAATTTTTTTTTTATCAATTACACATATGAATGTGGTGGTCTCACATGAGTGTAGAGCCAATATACAACATTGATAGAAAATTTGATAATCTCATTTTAGTTTGGAAAGCTATTGACATTCTTTATTCTTTATTTTTTGTTTTACTTATAAGATTTCAACTCAAAATGAGACATTTTGTTATACCGACGCCTAAAACAAGTGCCTCACTTCCAACCCCCTTGAGCCAGCCCCGTGTATCCACTCCAACCTAAGACCTCGTTTGAGAAGTAATCTTTTTAGTCTAAAAGTTAAAGTCATTAAAAAAATTAAAAAGCCAACAACCTATATCAAAAAGTCAAATATTTCATTTTCGCTCTATTTTTTTGTACATCTTTTAGTAAAAAATCAAAAAATTCATCTCAAACATACTAATTTTTTTACATCATATTTTTACAAAAAAACTAAAATGTTACTAAAAAAATTTATTCTCAAACGAGACGTAAGTAGAACTATAAACCAATAAATTCATACCACTTATATAGAGCAATATTTATTGTATTTTTCTTATTTCCAACATTTTTTGATATGACCAAACGACAATCAATCCAAACCCAGTTCATCCAACAAACTATAATGATTTCTCTAATTCAAAACCTATTTTAGAATTTTATCGAACAAGTCATCTGCATACTCTCACAATAGCCTAATTCATGCAACAATTATATAGCTGCATATATATATATATATATAGAGAGAGAGAGAGAGAGAGAGAGAGAGAGAGAGAGAGGCGGAGGTAAAAGGGAAAAGGGGACTAAAGGTAGTTGTTCACAATAGAAGGTGGGGGAATGAAGAAAGTGGCGGCAGTGATTGTTGACGATAGTGTGGGTTGTTCACGGTGGACTGTGGGATGGGTGATAATGTTCTTCAATGTTTTCTATTTGTAAAAACCATCTCCACATCCTTTTATCTCCACCATCTTGCTGTTAATAGTGGCCACATCTTCATTACCTTTTATGTTATGCCATCAATGGTGAATTTCGGTGGTTATGGTGGAGTGAGGGGATATTAGTGTGGTGGGGATTTGGGTGTTGATTTGTTGGTGATGAGTTTGGTGAAGTGATATAGATTGTGAGAGTTTAACGTGGAAAAAAAAGGTTGTATCAGGGTGGATGTTTTGAGAATAAGGTAATTTTACATTTTATGTTAATTATGTCAAAAAATAAATCCTGACGAGGAAGGCAGTGTAATTTTTGAAAGGTGGAAGAAAATTTTGTATTAAACTCAAATTTCAAAAGGGTGTCAAATGTAATTTATTCTAAAAAGAAAAATACTGCATCATTTCTAAAAATCATAAAGAATATATATATATTTCTAAAATGAAGGTTTTGTGACGAATTTTTTGAAAACTGTTCTGATATCTGATCGGTGTTTGTAACATTCTTAATAATATATAAATTATTCCATCTAAAAAAAAAAAAAATAGTATATAATTTATCTATGCTTTCTAAAAAAAAAAAAAAATAGTATATAAATTATCTATGCTTTCATTATTTGAGAATTATTTACTATATAACCTTCACTTTTTTTTTTGGGTTGATATTCTCCTATTTATTTTGATTATTCTTTGCGTCTCAAAATATTAATCTCTTATTTTATTTTTTTATTATCCCAAAATATTAATTTTTTTTTCAAAAATTAAGGATTAAAATAATATGAATTTTCTATTTTGCTTTTTTTTTTTTAATTTATTAATAACACAAAAATTACAATTATAATAATTGATATTCTTAAAAAAAATACTATCAAAAGATAATTTTAAAAAATTAATATTATTAAAGTGTAATAATTATATTATTAAAAAAATTAAATTTTTCAAAAAGAATTATTATTTTGGAACTGAGAGATTATTGGAGTGTTTTAGAAAAATGATTACAAATTACTTTTTAATTTTTTAAACTTTTTTGTAAGAGAGAAAAGTGGGTTAAAAGTTGGGAAGTGATTTTTAACCCACTTTTCAAAGTAGGCCATTATTATTGTCGGTAATGTAATGCTGATGATGAAAGGAATCTCCTTTACCCTGGACGAAGGGTAGAGCAAACGACGTCGTTCCCTATCATTTTCTCTTTACCTTCTCTAGGGGTGTAAATCTGACCTAGCTTGGCCCATGTCAGGCCTCACAGGCTCCTGCCAAAATTCGGACCAGGTGGGGTCAGACTGACCCACGGGTCAAAAAATTAAGCCTAAGCCCAGGCCCAAGCCTAGGGGTATTTGGGCCTTGGACCGGCTCAATGGGCTTAGGCTTGACCTTCGGCTTAGGTCGGGCTTGGAGGGACTAATCTTTTTTTTTTTTTTTTTTTCCTACCAAAATTTTATTATTTTTTATTAAAAAATACACTGGGTCCTAAGCAGGTAGGACCCTAAGTGAGTATTAAGCAAGCCGATGAGCTGGACCACGGATCAGGCCAAACGGCTCGAGCTAGCCTTCAAAACAATGACCCAAGCCTTAGCTCAAGTGCTCGGACTTGAATCCAAGCAAGCTTAAACGGACCAGACCCATCTCCGACCACGGGCGACCTTCGGGCCGGCCACGGACCACGGATCAGTTTTACGCTTCTAACCTTCTCCGCCTTAACCCTGAGTAAATTCTGCGTGCATTTCCTTTCTTCCTTCTCCATCTCTTCCTTCTGTCTCTAGTAATCGCAAAAGACTCTCTCTACCAACTTCTACATTCCCAGATGGGAGACAACAAGCGCAAACGAGGCCGAAAGCCCAAAAACCGACTCCCCGAAACCCTAGATTTCCCAACCACCACCGCCGCCGCCGGCGACGGCGCCGGCGGAGCCTCATCTTCCTCTCCCGCCATCGACAACGACGTCGTCTTCTCCGTCACCAACGTCGAGCTCATTGACAACAACCCCGCCAGCACCCACCGCCGCCGCCGCGGCCGTCCCCGCAAAGACTCCGACAACTGCGACAAGACCGACAAAACCCTAGTTGCCTCTCCGACTCGGCGCATCGAGAGCAATGGCGTCCATAATTTGGTTTCGGTTGAGCAACCGTCGGCCGCCGCGACGGCGAGGTGGGAGAGTGTGGCGGTGGCGAAGGCGGTGCCGTCGATGGACGCGGTGGTGAAGGTGTTTTGTACACACACGGAGCCGAATTTCTCGCTGCCGTGGCAGAGGAAGAGACAGTACAGTTCGAGTAGTAGTGGGTTTGTGATTGGTGGGAGGAGAGTTTTGACGAATGCGCATTCGGTGGAACATTATACGCAGGTGAAATTGAAGAAGAGAGGGTCTGATACCAAGTATGTAGCCACTGTGCTCGCTATTGGGACTGAATGCGATATTGGTGAGAATTTCACTATCTATTGTTTATTGTTAAAGACTTGTTTTTGGGAAGCATTTGTTTGGGCTTATATGTGATTTTATGTAATTGATTATTGTAACAATATCCAAGTATGTGTTTGTGTGTATTTGTATTTAGTAAATGAAAATGATGGGTTGAATTTGAAAGCTGTTTAGAGGGGTTTGAAAATGGCTTAGAACAATTGTTGGGTGTGAAATTTACAGTTAACATTTATTGTTGAAAAATGAAAAAAAGCATGATGAAGCTTGATATTCTGTGTTGCTTTTAATAACTAAATAGATGAAGCATTATAGGACTCCCTTCTTTTTTAAGTGCATGTCTCTCTTATTGTATCGATGGCAAGTTTGGAAAGTTGGAGTACTTGCTTTAGTTCTTTGATTGTTGCTTTAATTTGCACTCATGTTGATCATGAGTTGTAATTATGCAAATTGAAATGATGCAACTTGTTTTTTTTGTTTAATGTAAATTTTTGGTGCATGTGATCTTGTAGCCATGCTTACAGTAGAGAGTGATGAGTTTTGGGAAGGGGTTTCACCTGTGCAGTTTGGGGATTTGCCTACACTTCAGGATGCGGTGACAGTTGTGGGCTACCCGATTGGGGGAGACACAATTTCTGTAACAAGTGGGGTTGTTTCGCGCATAGAGATTCTTTCTTATGTTCATGGATCCACTGAGCTTCTAGGGTTGCAGGTTTGGACTTATTGTGCCGTTTTAATTGTATTTATAGCCATCCCATTATCCAATCTTGACGACCATTGGTTATGGTTCATGTGCAGATAGATGCTGCTATAAACTCAGGAAATTCTGGTGGACCTGCCTTCAATGATAAGGGGAATTGTGTCGGTATTGCGTTTCAGTCCCTTAAACATGAAGATGTGGAGAATATAGGTTATGTCATACCGACGCCAGTTATCATGCACTTCATTCAGGATTATGAGAAGAATGGAGCATATACAGGTATGTTTATTTGCTACTTCTGATTATTTTGGGCTAGGGTCTGGTTTTATAGCTTTGTATATTTGTGTATCGGTCCCTTGTTGTCTAATTGGTGTATATGTAAAATGTTACGGGTTCAAAAGGAGAGAACTTATTTGTAGAGAAAAACATGAGAAAGAAGATGAAGAATACAATGGGGGAAGGGAATGGAGGGTTGTCAATCCTTGCATTGAAGGTCATTTTATATAAATTGGATAATACAAGTTTGCATAATTGTCCTTGAATGAAGAATGAAATGGCTTTTGGACTATACTAGCCTCTTTACACTTTTCTCAGCTCATAGAAAGAAATATATCTTTTCTATGATCCCAGCCAAAAATACGTTTTCCAAAATTATTGGGATTTGTGTAAGAATCATTAACTTGAAGTCTAGGTACTGAATTCAGTCTCTTGGTACTTTTCCTTTAATGAAATGACATTCTACCTCTCTATGCTTGTGTAATCATGTTTAAACAGGCTTCATTTAATCCTCCTATGGGCATTATCATCCTAAATTCCTAGCAATAGTTACTGTAAAATACCTACACATCATGTAGAAACAATAATTTAGACAGCCTAATTAGCATAAATTGCAGCATTTATTTCTACATAGCAATGCTTAGAGTAGACAACTCATGCGCTAGTAGTGGAGTTAAGATACCTCTCTACTTCATCCTACCTCGTGATGAGTCATCCTGGGTGAGTGCATAAATATTTTGATAAGATTTAATTCATAGCTGTAGGAGGATGTATTAAAAACAGACTATTTGTCTTACAAATTGCTGAGATCAACACACAAACAAATGATGTCTAAGTTACATGAGCAAAAGAGGATTGTGAGAGCATGGAAGTATTAATGCCAATATTCTATTAGAGTGTGGGCACCTCCATAATGCTTGTAGTTTGGTGTATATTTATCTAAATCCGCATATCATACAAGTAATTAGGTTTGACAGCACAGGTTGATGGACAATATCACTAGTGTTGTGCATTTCATCAGCCCAGTTCAAAAGAAACGCTTAGTCCAGTATCATATTTTTCTTACTGCAGATTCCAGAATACGTTTCTGGGTCCAATTTGCTTTGTACTCTTTCCAGAACTAATATGTCCAAAACCAAAATGGTTATTGTAAAATCAGCTCAAGAAAAGTGGGTTATATCCTTGTAATGGTGGCAGGGTCAAGACTCACCATCCCTGAGCAATCACAGCTCCAGTTCAATTGCAGCTTAGCTTAGATCAATTATGTGAGCTGCTTCTTAAAAATCATCATTTAAGAAAAAAAAATATTGTTTTTTGAAAAATCATCATAAAGTCAGGAAATAACTCATACCAGAGATTGTCATTCTCATTTAGGGCTTATGATGTAATCCATGTCATTGATGTCAGTCACCAGTGATTTAGGCATTGGTAGAGAAGTTTCTACATGTATAAATGAGAGGTACTTGCTTTTTGATCTCAGTTCCTGCTACCAATTAGTCATATTTGGTTATCAGGTCTGAAGGAATAACAATCAACGTTGAGCACAAGCAAAGAAGTACACAGAAATGGAGATGGAAATAAATCGCTTTTAGTCCTCTTATTCTAAACTTTATATATCATGTATAGGTGCTGTATGCATGTTAATAAATACCCTCTTTTAATAGAAAAATGACTGACATAGGAGCAATCTATCATGAATCTCTGCATGTTTTGCATTTGCTTCTGATTTTTATAGGTTTTTGAGGAATATTTGGTCTATCTTCCGTCATATTTCACTGATATGTTAATTGTCATCGTATTTCACTTTTTTCTTATTATGGAACAAACCGGTGGCTATATTGTCATAATTGAATGTTATGTGCTAGGATTTCCAATACTCGGGGTTGAGTGGCAAAAGATGGAAAATCCTGATATGCGTATTTCAATGGGGATGAAACCTGATCAGAAAGGTGTTCGTATAAGAAGAATTGATCCCACTGCTACGGAATCTGAGGTCCTGAAGCCGTCAGATATTATACTCAGCTTTGATGGGGTTGATATTGCCAATGATGGAACAGGTAATTGTGGGAAGAAAAAATAATCTTCTTGACATTTATCTTTGTATTGTTTTATTCTCTATTGCTTCAAAAAAGAAGTTAAGAATCATCAATAATGTTAGTTTTTGGGATTCTGAGGTTCAAATATATGTATCCCTACTACCTGAAGCTGTGCTATAAGAAAAGAATCCTGGGTCTGGTATCTTATTTGACTTGTGTAATGTTCATTGCACATGCATGAGTGTCACAAATACCATGACTCCAATTTGTAATTGTGATTTAATCCTTGGTTAGTCTATGTAGTGGCTTATCAGAATTGCAATTGATATATATATATATATTGCAATATAATATAGCACAATTCAATGCTTAAAACTGCTCATTGACGACTTTTCAATTGTCCATTGTTCTTGTCATCTTTGATAATAAAACTAGGTTGGGTGCTGCACTCCTTATTCTGATACATGTTTGGTAATACATTTGGGTATTGTTTAATAATTAATGTAGGGATGATGGCTTGGACTTGCTAGGCTGCATGATCCATATAGTTGAATCTTCGTTTTTTACACTCGTGGCTGATGTAACTTTTTATAACACCTTGGTATTGATTGATGTCTGAAATTTGGAGTAACATTTTTACTTTTTAACATGAGGTTCTCTTACAAAATCCTCTAATTGCATCCTGGAAAGATACCAATATTATGTTTTAGTATCATAATGTGGCTTATAAATTAGGATCAAGTAACTAGAGGACAAATACTTAAAAACAATTCTAGTTGTGGTTGGTGCCACTATAAGAATGTAAATACTGAGTTTAGCCCCATCAAGCTCAGGGTTGAATAAAAATGTGCTCTCATTAATGATTGGCCTTGGCACAATTATGCTTAGTTGCATTCTTTGCTGCAACATATCTATGACATTGTTACTTTTATGAATTCGTCATAATAGATAATCATAGAATTAGAGAAGTTCATCGTCTAACCACTTGGTAAAAGGCATTGTAAAATGTATTGTTTTTATACTAATATTGATGAATGAAGTTCATTAATGTTTTTCGAGTATAATGCTTCAACATTGGTTTTTGGTGGTTCATTTTTACACAATCAAAAGTCATGGCTGTGCTTTAGGATTAAGTTTAATTTGCATCTTCCATTGTGGGGGTATAAGTCTGTCTTTTTGTTTTTCATAACATGAATATTGTAGCTTTCTTTATGAGAAGCAATTGCCTTGTTACTTTCTTTGGAGTTCTTGTTATGATGTCACAGGATTTGTTGAAAGTCTATTTATGATCTCTTTTTTGTGGTGTTGTGTCATGCAATTATGTTACTTAATGAAAACAAGGAAAAAAGTTATTTTTACCGCTATAGCTTGATATATCTTGATATTTGGAGTCTGTAACCTTCAAAATGGGGATGGTCATATTCAGGTTATTTTTCCGCTCCATTGCCATATGCTTCCAGGCTCTGGGATTAACTTTCTTTTCTTTTGATTTTTCAGTTCCTTTTAGGCATGGTGAGCGCATAGGTTTTAGTTACCTTGTATCCCAAAAATATACCGGAGATATTGCAGCAATTAAAGTTCTCCGCAATTCTGAAACTCTGAAATTTAATGTCAAACTTAAGAGTCACAGAAGGCTGATTCCAGCACACAACAAGGGCAGACCACCCTCATATTACATCGTTGCAGGACTTGTTTTTACAACTGTTTCCGTTCCATATCTGCGTTCTGAGGTTTGCATTTCATTTTGAATGTTTTTGTTCTTAATTTAAGCTTGTTTAATAAAGCAGACAAGCCTGAGCAGTGCCTAGCTTGCCTGGCATGTGAACTTGTGGCGGTGAGGATTAATTTCTTTTATGTTCCATGTCAAGCTTGTTTTGTTTGTCAAAAGATATATATATATATATATTATCTATATTTCATTCTGTATTTTAGATTATGCATGTCATTTTTTTTAGCCATTTCTTTGAGCTTTAACTGGGAAATGAGGAGTGTGAAATGGTTGAAGACCTTGTGGCAGATTTCATTTTAATCAAGCCAAACTGGAAGGCTTGCGAGCTTTGTGAGTTATGGCTGTGCGGAGCTCAAAGAAATATTTTTCATTTCATCTCTAATCTTGAACTTTTCCAACATCTGCTGATCCAAGCTCAAACAAGCCAATACTTGGTTCAGCTTGGTTTGTTTGCAGCCTGAGTTTAACATGAAAGCTTTATGCTGTGTTTGGATCATGGATTTGAGGAGGGATTTGAAAATGGAAAGGGAAAGGGAAAGGGCAAAAGTAGGTGAAATGTGAATGAACTATAACTACATTTCACACACCTTTTCCACTTCCCTTTCCAAATCCCTTCTCAAATCCATGAACCGAACACAGCATTACTGAACACTACTTCTGTCAGTACCATCTATCACTTGGGTAGGAACCATTTCCTCTGAGACTCTTATGTGGAGAGGCTGGCCATGCTGTAGGAGAATTTATTTCTAGTCACAATGAAATTCAAAGCTTGAGTCCAATTAATTAGGTTTTCCCCTATAGAGGGTGGCAACATTCTTGACCAGCTGAAGATGAGTAGAGCCCTTAATAGATCGCCTGATAATCGCACAACAGCCTTTGATTGTTCAACCAGTTCTCTTCAGAAAAACTATACCGAATTGATTGAGGCTCGTAGGAACAAAAAGATGTCAAACGTAATCATAATTTCTTAGTTTCAGTTAACATTTTTACATCTGTTTTGAGCGGCTTTCTTTGAGGGTGCCGTAGACAACCCTAGTTTTTGACATTGATTTGTGCAAAGTGGTTACGGTTTTTTTGAACAAGCAACAACAGAATTTTATTGATAACCAAAAGTGAAAACGAGAGGAGGACAAGAAGTCCTCATACAATGACTAAGGATCAAAGCAGCAATCCAAACAGTAAAGACGAGAAAAACGAAAAAGAAACCAATCTATCACTAAGGTTGGCAAACAGCTGCCCAATCCTTAGAGATTAAAAGCGGAGGAATTTCTTTGAAAGGGGAAGTCACACAAGCCCAAACTGAAGCAAAGTGGTTACATTGAACACTTGAACCTACATTATCATGCTTGGCAGTTTGATCATTTCCAGTTGCTCCAAGCTTTATTGTTGTTATTATTGCCATGTTATTATCCATGATTAAAAACTGATGTAGAATAAGATTTTGCCAATTCTAGGACAGCATGTTTTAACTGACAAGGATCTAGCTTTGTCCAAAGTGCATATGATTTCACTAGAGGAGGCCTGGGCACTTGGTATTTTAGTAATATAGAAACCGATAGTCACTAGACTTCACTTGTTGTCATTGACAAGTATGCAGACCACATGTGATTTAAATGGATGTTTATCATTTACCAAAATGGAGGAGTTTGGTGATGGAGTACACTCTTTTGGCAATGTTGATGGGAACACTGTCCCTACCTTGATGTGCCAAGCTTCATTTGACGACAACTAGTTGATTTTTTCAATTGAAGGCTCTTTGATTATGAAACTAGAGAAGTTTGGTGCGCAAATGCATTAGACAAATTGGACACAACTCACATAACTCAAAACTTTGATGTGTTCTTGCTGGTAATTATTTTAAAGTGATGTAACAAAGATTGGGGCCTGACGTATATACCACAAACTAGTTAGACTTCACGGTAGAGAGGTTGACTTGAGGAGGTTATCATCTTGCACATAAAATTTGGTGGACCAAACCTTTGAGAGAAGAGAAGAACAAACTGACTCTCCTTTTTTGTTTTTCTATTATGTTAAGTTTTGTTCTTTTTTTTTTTTTTTTTAATTGTTTTCTTATTCTTTGTTTTCCTTTTTGTAGAATAGTTTACCTAGTTTAGCAAACTTGTTAAGGACACATGGCAACTGGCAATGGAATTCTTTTGTTAGGAACATGACAATCAAGTGTTCTAAAGTAGTTGAACCAAAATAAAATAAATGGAAAGGCAACTTTTTGAAATCACCATATAGGTCAATTGGAAGTTTGGAACTGCAAACAAGCTTACCTGTGCACTAATGGCTTGACCTTTGTTCATTCAAACCTTTCAAGTTAGGAATCCTACTAAAATTCTAAGAATTGGTAGTATATTGAAGTCAAATTATGCAAATCCTGGCTTGGATTGCCTAAGCTTGTGAAGAAAGAACTTTAGTTCTCAGAGTGTCAATTTTTTTTATTTTTTATTTTTTAAAACTGTCTCATAGTTGTCACTTTGTAAGTGTAAAATGTAAGAGATCTTCTAGAACTTCTACATATCTTGTTTATTGTTGAGATTATCCATACCATGATATCATCACTCATGACAATTTTGCAATAGATATATAATAGTTGAGATGTGCTTTCGTGTATTATCTCATTGTCTTCCAATTTTCCGCCGAAAATTTTTTATAAATAAAAATTATAGTAACTCCTCTGTAAGGAATAGAATCCTTGGGAAACTAGTGTGTTTAATTAGTATTTTGTAAGTGGAAATAAAGATGCGGATGAGATGGATGGACGGATGGCAATTTTGGTGAGAGTTGAACGACTGATTTTACTAAGCCCTAAAATCTCATGTTTTGGGTCAAGATATTGATATTGAGAAAGCTGGAATGGTGGCTATGGATGCCAATCTAAAACAGTAGGGGAACAAAGAAGTTTATGAAATGACGTTCTTTACATTATATTAGATAAAAAGCAGATATAAGAGTAATAACACATTACAAAATGACATTAAGGCTCTGATATTATACCATGTATTTATGCCAAAGTTTGGTTCTAGCTGCATTCATATCTATTGTGTTATATTATGCCTACTCAGATAAAACTTGCATGAGCACTGACACAATCTAACAGTCTATTCTAGAGTTGCTATTGCGCTACATGTTTTTTTTTCATGGTCAAGTTTCAAACTTTTCATTATAATACATTGTCTATACTCTTTCTGCATCTTTTTGTCAGTATGGTAAAGATTATGAATACGAAGCTCCAGTCAAGCTGTTGGACAAACTCTTGCATGAAATGCCCAAATCACAAGATGAGCAGCTTGTTGTGATTTCTCAGGTTTCTTTTTTTTTTTTTTTTTTTTAAAAAGAAGAAAAATCTTAATTGCTTATCTTATGCCTATGTAGCTATGATGTTAAGACCTGAATGTGCTTTGTTGCATTGACATTTGTTCTGGTCATATTTATAAAAGGTTCTTGTAGCTGACATCAACATTGGATATGAGGAGATTGTCAACACTCAGGTCAGAAATTTCTAATGGATGCACAAATTTTCATGATGCTGGTAATGGGATGCTTCAAACCGGCAATTTCTAAAATGCCTTTATTTTGTGTGTGTGCATAGGTTCTTGCTTTCAATGGTCAACCCGTGAAGAATCTCAAGAGTTTGGTTAGCATGGTTGAGAGCTGTGGTGATGAGTTTTTGAAATTTGATTTGGACTACCAACAGGTATCTCAATCTCACTCTCTGCTCATACTCTAAAAAAGATTGCTAGGATTGCCTTGCTTAGTCATGCATGTGGTGTTTGCAGATAGTGGTCCTTCGAACAAAGGTAGCCAAAGCAGCAACACTAGACATCCTCACAACACATTGTATACCTTCTGCCATGTCCGATGATCTCAAGTCATGAGATCAGATCATCCCCCTTCGCCTCCAACTACCCTGATTTTGATTTTTGATTTTTGGATTTTGATGAGGAATGCATTTCAGCTAGCAATTTGTTGGTAGATTTCAAGATATTGTCTAGTGAGGAGGTGCCGAGAGTGTAAGTATATCAATTTAGTAGTCTGGTGTGTATCTTGGTAGTATTGATGATTTCTACTATTTGTAAGGAGCATAGAAGAGCGCGGAGGAACTAAAGTAGTTGATGTTCATTCAATGTTTTTTCTCTTTTTTCTTTTTCCATGAATTTAACAGGGCGATTCAGGAAATTGATAGAAATTTCATTTTGGAGATGCATATGATGTTTACCAGAAAGTCTGAAATGGACAAGAAAGACACCGGTAAGCTGAGAAATCTGTATGTCTCTGTCTAATCTGTATGTCTGTGTCTCGTGTTTTCATTTTTGTTTTCTTTTATTATGTTTTATGTCATGAGATTTCGACCTCTTGAACTCCCTATAAACAAAATGTCGACAAATATAGAATTAAATCACAGAAATTTTTTAAGAATATATGCATTACTACAATAGATTTAGTTTAATGATATAATGTGATTCCAAATGGGTCTTGGTCTTGTCCATATGCATTGTTGGTGCTTTTTGTGGCTTGTTAGTAAATGAAATGGAAAATTGCATTAAAATAACTCAAAATAATTACATTTTTTTAGAAGTATCCTTAGAAATAAGTGAGTTGTGTTACAAATTTCACTTGCACTAGATACAAGTTCTGTTATACTTCTATGAAAATACAATTATTTTTAATTTGTTCTTATTTAAATGGAATTTTTTCTAAATAAAAACCATAAAATGAAAGGGAACATTTTCTTGTCCTTTTTCTTTCTTGCTTTTACATCAGTACTTACATTACCTTGTTACAACAATATTGCCTCCATAGTACATTGTTTCAAAAGAAAATAAATAAATAAAAGGGAACATCATATTAAAAAGCATTTATGCAACCCAGTGAGCCTGCAAGAGAGGTGTCTTGTCTTTGTGTTTGTCTGAGGATGAAACTGAAGGCAGCCCATCATCATCAACTCCATCAATTGCCTTTTCTTTGGATTGTGCCCATATCACTCCATAGAAACCCATCACAATTACAATTGCTCCAATAACACTGCACAAAAATTTTAAAAAAAAATAAAAAATAAAGATATTTAATACATTGCAACCAATCAATATACAGCTGGCTCAATAATCCATGCTATAATGGAACAGTAAGAAGTCTATTATTCGAGTTAATGAAACGACGCCCTTTCATTATAATTTAATTTATTAATCCTCTAATATCTTATAAATAAACAAAAAAAACAGATCAATATACATCATATTATGAGTCTCATGAACGCGTTTTCATTTTTTATTTTTTAGAATATGTTCTTCTAATTTTGTTTTCATGCAACTTCTTACAAATTAAAACCTAAACAATAAAATTCTGCTTGTTTAGACAAAAAATATTTTCTAAAAAATATTTTTTATATATTTTTTGATGTTTGGTACAATGAAAAACCAAAGTCAATGGAAAACATTTTCCATGGTCAATAGAAAATAAACATATTTGAATAGAAAATATTTTCTACTTTTAAAGGCGAAAAATGTTTTCTAAACTACAATTTTACCAATGTCACCACACCACCACCACTCCACCATTACCGCCACCACTCCACCATTACCGCCACTATCACTATTGCTATCACCGTCGCCATTGCCCCACCACCATGTCACCACCTCTACGTCCACCTTTGTTCCACCACCAAACATAAAAAAATAATTTCTCGAAAAAATATTTTTTGAATATTTTTTTTCATACAAAATATTTTTCATTAGATGCTATCCGCCCAAACAAACGAAGCATAAGAAGCACATGCGAAAAGCATTCCTTCTACTACTTTTCAATAATCAATTTAATTGAACTTATTAAGTTATAAGTAAAAGTTACACTAAATTTCTAAATACAAATTTTTAAATTTAATAGCTATAAGCAACCATGACCCTGTTTGGTAGAGCAGTGGGAAAGTGATTATGACTTATAACCTAACAGCTTATAGCTTATAACTGTGAACATAAACTGATTTTTGACTTATAAATTAAGTTTCTCCTCCCCCACTCAAAGAAAGTTGATTTTTGACTTACAAAAAGTTATAAGTTGTATTATTAAGCTGAACTAAACACATCAAAATTGCTTAAATTAAGCTAAAAGCTGAAATAAACTGGAAATAAGCCCTACCAAACAGGGCCAATATAAGGTCATTTGTTTATGTGGTGGCGCCATAATAGAGAATGGATAATTACTTTCCCAGGAAGTATGCAAGAAATGGATTGACTCTGTTTTAATAGAACATCCAAACACGGCCTTGCTACTGTAAATCATCAATTTAAACCGCCCAGCAAAACCCTTTCTCGAGACGAAGGGTTGGTCTATTACTAGGTGTAATGCCTAGATTCAAACCTCACCATTTTCATTTGCCTATTTTTCCTTTAACATTTAAAAATGAACAATAAGAACAAAGAAACTAATCCCCTCATTGCACCCAAATCTTCCCATGATGACTTTAAGCCAAGGGGAAAAGTCAAACTTCATCACATGGGAAGATGTCTGTATCCATGAATGGAAAACGTGTAATTAATCTATTTTGATTAATTCATTTTTATCATTTTTCAAATAGACTGGTAGCTGTGAAAGAAATAATAATAAAATAATTTTTTTGCTTTGTCATTACCTTCCAACATAGAGTGTGTCACCAAGGAAAATAACACCGAGTATAGCAGCAATAGCAATGCTTATTGGCTTGAACATTGCCACAAACACTGGACCTTTCTTATGTATGCACCATGTTACTACTGAAAATGTCACTACACTTCCAAAAACAGCCTACAAGAAACACACACACACACACACACAAAAACTCAAATTAGAATTGAAGAATACAAGAATTAAATAAAAAAATAAAAAAAATAAATGTTTCTCTTTGTATATAGACTTACTGAGTAGATGACAGAGATGAGCTCAATATCAGGACTTAGCTTCCAAGCATTTGGGTTGTTTCTTTCTGCAAATAATGTAAGAACTGCGCATTGAATGGTCCCAAACAAGCAATAGAATGCCACTATGGTTAACTCTGATGGGTACCCTTTAAGAATTGCTGCCTTCAAAATCAGTATGCGATATGATCAGTGTAAGGGATCGAATCTGGTGACTTTATAAATTAAGTCTACCAAATCTCTGTATTCTGTAAAATCAAACTTCTTTTGAAGCCTAAATTCCAAACCGGTTTGAGCTAATCTTACAAATTCCGACTCCGAAAAGTTACTCTACATCTATCCCTTGCCATTTTGAATCTAGCAAGATCAGCCATTGATACCACTGGCAGTCCTCTTCCCATTGAGCAAATGAATAATGTGTGTGTTTGATTGTATGTGTGTGTGGGACTTTGAATAGTACCTGAGAAGTGTTCCATATTGAGACAGATAGACTAGCTGTTGCAAGAAAAAGGCCTCCAAGAACCCAATTGCTTTCAGTTGCCAACATTTTGAAGAGCGAATCTTGAGAGGAAAGTGGTGGGGATTGAACTGGCAAGGACCCTATTGGAGTACCCTTGTAGAGGGTTACTATCAATGCTCCTGAAATTGAAACCAATGTCCCCATGATTTTTACCCGACTTTTTGTGCTTCCCAAATCTAACTTCTCCATCCTAAGAGGAAACAAGAAAACAACAAAGCATGAACAAACAAAGTCTGTACATACAAGTTGATATAATCCACCACAAAATACAATTATCGGTTACATTAGCGAGCGTTGAATCCAAAACTTCGGAGTTTATTGCTTGTCCCATACCCTAATTGTCTCCACATTCTGTTTTGTTTTGTTTTTTGTTATCGATTGCAAGATTATATGTATAAAAGAAAGACCTTAATTTGTTTTTGGAAGATTTTCTAGGTGAAATCTTTTGCTAATTCTAGAGGCGGATAATCATACATAAGATAGTATTTGGTTTGCCTGAATAATTTAGGCACAAATGAAAAAACTTTTCCTCAATCTCCTAATAGAATGATCATTTTCCTAAATTGACGAATGGTGATTTTATTTGGAATGTAAATTTCTTTTCTTTTTTTCTTTTCTTTTTTTTACCATTACATTCCAATTATCATTCCACTCAACCAAACACTTTATAAATGTACAGTGTCTCTCATACCCTCACTTATTGAATGGCATTTGAGTAAAAAAAAGAAAAAGAAAACAAACCTGAAGATAACAGCAAGCAAGAAAGTGAAAGCAGGAATCAAGTTGCCCATAGCAGATCCAAGGGTAGGAGAGCTGTAATTTATCCCAGTGAATACACAATTTTGCATCACAGTAATCCTATAAAAAAAATAATTAAAAAAAACCCGTTAATTTCCTCTACAGAGGAAACAAAACCCATTTCTTGATTCAATCAATTGAAGCTGTTAAGAAGCAGTTACAGTCCTACACACCCAATAAGGCTGAGGAAGAAGAATTTACAGAGGAGAGACAGAGTGAGAGGAGGCCTCTTTTTTCTGCAAGTAACAAGAAATTAAATTGAAGCAAATAAAAACGAGATTGGGTATTGAATATTAATGATCCATATTTGGAGAGAGAGAGAGAGAGAGACAGAGAGAGAGAGAGAGAAAGACCTGTCTAAGAAGGTGGAAGCAGGGAGGAGGATGAGAGTGGCAAGAGCATTAGAGTAGACAACAAAGACAAAGTGGCTCATTCCTCTGGACATGGCTCCTTTGCTGAGTGTAGTTAGGCCAACATCAAAGCATTCCACCATCACCATCGCTGCAAATGGCACCAATTCCACCAAACACGACTTCCACCCCATCTCTCTCCTCACTCTCCTCTCTCTCTCTCTCTCTCTTCCTTCCTAAATATACAAATATCAGACCATCTGCCCAGCATATGGTTGTTATTTTAAGAAAAAATTATTTGATCTAGACGCTATGTGACGGTTCTCTTTATTAATTATAATATTATATATATATATATTTAATAACCTAACGATTGTGCTCTCACTTCTTTCCCCCAACCATTCTTTGAGCACCACTGGCAGTGCTTAGTGCTGTGACAAACACGTGGGTCATTTTGGTGCTGACTGCTAAGTTGACTGGTTGTTCAAAATAAATAAATAAATAAATACAAAACAAGTAAATACATTGTAAACCTTTTTTAGGACTTCAATAATAAATTGAGTAAATTAACAAACATATTTATTGAGATTTTTTTAAAATATAAATTATTTCTTATTATAGCGATTTTGATTTAAACACGACCTGTTAATTGTTTTGGATCTGAGATTTTTTGTCTTAATAGTTGTTCATATTTTCTTCTATCTTATTTCTTGTTAAGTTGGTTATTTGAGTGTCTTAGTTGTGTTTGAAATAGATTAGGAGTTACTTTTTCAAAACTGTTGCTGTCCAAATTTTGGCTTGTTTGCTCGAGCGAACTTTGAGAACTTCCAATATTTTTTCAAGTTTGCAAAACTATTAGGAGTATGGCATTCTTCGCTCGAGCGGTGTTTATTGTACTCAAGCGGTATTAACTCAAGCGGTCTTTCTTATGCTCGAGCGGTATTTTAGAACTCCCAGTACTTTTGCAGGCCTGCAAAAGTACTGGGAGTGTGGTGTTGTTTGCTCGAGAGGTTTCTCTTTTTGTGTCTGGTCGCTCAAGTGGTTTGCGTGTATATCAGTTTCAAAAAGTCACTTTTTAAGTCACTTTTTCATATATATCTCTCTCTAAACATCTCAAAACCCTAAATCTAGACCATCTCTCTCTAAAACTCACCTTCAACCTTCAAATACTCTTAATCTATTGATTTCTATACTATAGTCCCTTTGTTAAAAAGGTAGAACTCACCTAGAGTTTCATTCTAATTGGAGCAAAGTTCGTTTTCGGCTTCGTCGAGTTTCCACTCTTGTTCTTCTTGGTCCTTGTCTTTGAGGTAGGGATTCCTCCACACTTTAGTATGGTTTTTAACTTGGTTATTTGTCTTTTTAAAGAAATCTTGATATTGGAGATTTTTGAAACAAATATAGGGTTTTTGAAATCAGAAGAGAGGTTTTCAAAATGGGTTCTTAAAAATAAATATTGGTTTGTAAATGTTGTTGAGTTGTGATGAAATAATGGATTTTTATCCTTAGAGTTGATTTTTGAAGAAATGGGATTCTGCCCTAAATTGTGAATATTTGATTTTTTGTAAAGAGAAAATAGAATTGATGTTTGTTTTATGAAATTGGAAAGAGAATGATAGTGGTGGTGGAGTTGGATATGAATTATCACTCATATCTTGAAATATTGGAAAGTATATCTTTATTGGAAATTATTTATTTGTTTAGAGATATCTGTTTTGGGCTTTCGGTGAAGGATAGCTATGATTGTTGTAAAAATTGCATGAGAATTAGGTGAATTGAAACTAATTTCTCATCCATTTGCATTGAGCATTGTAACAGATTTAACACATTGAGAATGTTTATTGTTTTGAGAAAAATTGGTGAATACCTTGGTGAATTTCGGTAGGGAGTGTAGTTGTGGTATTAAGTTGGCCTGTGTGTCCTTGGTGAAAATCCAGAAAACCAGCGCAGATAGGTCCCAAGTTTTTCTGTTAGTACTGGTAAAAATGGCAATTGGTAGTGCTTGTAGCCTACTTGCAGACACATCTTAGAAACTCTCAGTATTGTATCCACTGCTTTATTTTCTGTGGTAAAGAAAATGATTTCATGAACTGTGATATAAACTTAGCATTACATGGTTTTGGAAAGAGATATAAAATGTTTTGGTATGAGCATTGCATATGCATTCACCTTATACATTGTGTTAGAGTTTCTCTACTGGGCTTTGGCTCACCCTATATGGAAAACTATTTTCAGGTACTGATGATATGTCTCCGCCAAGGTAGTAGCTTGGGAAGATTAGAAGCCAAAGGTTTCATTTTTGTTATTGTTGTATCTATTTTTATACAAGCCTAGGGCTTTATATGTATTGAGTTTAAACTCACTTTTATTGTAACCAACCACCGTCTTGGAAAGTTGTAGCCATCAGGGCATTAATTTATCTGTTTTAACTTTTATTTCATATCTCTTGCTTATGACACATGCTATAGATTCAAAATTAGGGCTTCTAAATGTATAGTTGCATGTGTCATCTTTTGTAACTATTGATTCAGATGAATGTAAAGATATCATATTCTGAAATGTATTGTTAATTGGCAATGATTGTGAGATGGTTTTATTGTGATATTTTGGGGATATTACAACTTAGTATCAAAACTGCCAGGTTTGAATACTTTGGGATGATGCGGAGTGCTTAGTACCACAATGGGTTCTCTTGCTAGATGATATTCGAAATAAACCTAGTATGCTGTGTCATAACATGCTTATATGACTAAGTGAGTATGGAATTTAATTTCTAAGATACTGATTGAGTCTGCGAGTTTCTAGAAGTCCTGTTAGAAGAGCACTTAATCACTGCTGTTTCTAACTAGAACTCTAGTAATGTTGTGGGACGATTATTATCTAGAAAGGAAATTCATATGTGTTTATGTGACTATGTGCTTATATGGAGTGAATTAATTGTTGTCCATCGCATTAGGACACGAGTGAGTTAACTTTGGCACATTTGTAAATGTGTCAATCTCTTGTGTTACCTCCATTAGGATGTTAGGATGTAGACGTGTGACGTCCCAAATTTTCTTTTAGAACATCATAAAATTTAAATAACAAATAACTTGCTAAATAAAAATTTTAACAACTAATTATGGAAATTTAGATTTTCACATAGTCAAAGTTTAACAACTAAATTACGAGTCCACATACAATATTACAACAATTTTATAATATTCGTAATTACTAATACCAAGGATAATAAAATTTTATTTTGATAGAATCTTGACTTTAAGTTAGCCAAGGTTCAATATTAGTAGCAGCTCCAAATTCAGCCTCAGTCCCTTCTTCGACATAATTTGGCATGAAACGCCAGGGTAACAAAATATATGCTATGAGTTTTGCAACACAGTAAGAAAACGTAACTAATCTACCATTCTTTTTAAAAGAAAATAATCAAATCATGACAATTAAAATAATAGTAAAATTCAATAGCATGATAAATGTAACAACCATTATAATAATTTCGACAATTTTAATAGTTTATGTGACACTCAAAATCTCACCAAAGTGATTTTCTTACTAACTACTATGCCATGGCCACGGTTAATTTGGAAACCCCCCTTGGTCAAATATTAAAGAATTACCAAAGATGCTCACACCTGGAGTTATATGCCCAAGCTGTGGCATTCATGGTCTATCCCAAGGAACGGTCTGCCAGGGATATGTAACCTCCCTGTGTGCCACCGCACATCCACCTTTATTCCAAAACCAAATACCGATAAGGGTTCAAATAAGTCACGTGCCATCGTAGGGTTTTGCGACACAATTTACGTAAAAATTATTAAAAACTAGGACTTATCCTGAACAACCGGTATTAACCCTCAATTGTTAACTTTATATAAGCTATTAATCGTTTCAGTTACTTTTCATATTAACCACAAATAATTCCAATTTTATTCACCAATAATGTTGTACCAACTCATTAAAATTCCCAACACAAAATGTTACACATGTCACACCAAAAATAAATCAATGTACAAAATTTAAATAAATAATTAATTTAAACCATGGTATGAAATAATAATGTAGATACCAAAAAAAAAAAAATCATAATCACACACATGTATGGATTTTTAATCTACACTATTAGACTAGCACAATATTAAATTTTAGTCAAAATAAACATTTGAAGAGATAACTTTTTATTCCTCCTGAATCTGCCAAAATTTTCAGAATTTATATCTTGCAAATAAAATTATAAATAAATTACTTATACAACTCTAAAATTCATATAAATCTACAGAATACTCAATAAACATGTTATGGTCATTTTTCAGAAAGCATTTTCCAAAAATAAATTATAAATAATTCTTAAAAATTCCAAGAAAGTTTATGACACAGATTTATCACATTTTCTAAAATTAATTCTATACTTAAATTTATAAATCAATTCCATAATCTAAAAAATTATTATGAAATTAGACTTCTCAAATTTCATTTTTTGTTTAGAAATTATCAGATTTGGTTTAATATAAAATTTTTAATGATTTTTCAAACACATAGTAAAATCTTCCTATAACTCCAGATTTGGTTAAAAATCCATATAAATTCGTACAAAACTCAATAATTGTTGCAAAAATGCATGGATGAAGTAGACATCATTCTAAACAACTTTGTCGAAGAAATCATCTCAAAATTTGGAGTATAAAATTGTCTAACAATTCGTACAAATGTTCTGATAGATTCAAGGACCAAATAAAACCTTCAATCCTCTTTTTAATGGTATAAACTACACATGCAAGCCTATGATTAAGGCCGAATTGTGCAACATTGAGGCCGTTAATTAGGATCTCTTTACTTTTCTTGCTTGTCAAACTGTATATTTTATGTGTCTTTAATGTCAATTAGGTTGTACATAGTCAGAGCATAAAATGGGCAAAAAGATAGAATTTAGAGAGAAAACAAATTCCCGCACGTGCGTTGACTTTCCGCACGTGCATTGACTTTTCTAGGAAAAGGGGCCCGATGTTTTAAACCTGTTTGCAAGACATCAGAAGTATAAATAGGTAAGAAAAAGGGCTGGATTAGGGCAGTGAAATTGTTTTTTTTTCCAAGGAAAGAGAGGCTAGGGTTCCAAGAGGTGATTTTCCTAAAGAGCTTGAAGGACACTTCCATGGGGTCTTCTTCCTCTTCCCACTCCTTTATGAGTGGCTAGTCTTCTTTTCTAGGGTTTTGATGAAACCCTAGCTATGTAATTAGGTTTTTCTTTTTGATTTTCAATTATGTAAAGGTTTGAACGATTGTATGGTGTTATAGAAGTTATATATATATATATATATTTTCCATTATTTCTTCAAATATTTGGCTTTCTGTGATTGTTAAATGTTTTCCATACAAGAGTTTTCTATTCTTTCACATTCAAGGTATGAGACGGACCATACTACGAGGGACGAGTCGTGTCATTACCCTAGTTTAGAGTGAACGATTCGTACTACTTGAGATGGTTTGTGCTTGTACATTGAATGTGATGATTTTCTTGTTAAATGCTTTAAACTTGTAGTTACAAAGCATTATCCCGTTCGAACCATAACATAATTGATTTCAATTGGAAATCATATTTACGTGACTAGTGGTGGAGTCTTTGCCCTATGTTTTTCCCCAAATCAGTAAATCCAATTTTATTTATAATTGATAATTTAATTACTTAATTTAATTTATTTGTTATTAAATTAGGCTATAAACAATCAATCTTTCATCAAAATTAATTTAGGAATTTAACTATTAAATTAGTTTAATTTTACAATTGTCCCTGTGGATCGATACCTGGACTTGCCATTATTCTAAAAGAATTTGGTGTAGTTTTGTGTTTAATTTTGGTGTGTGTAACGACCCATTAGCCTATTTCCATAATAATACCATGACTTTAAGACTATCAATATCTTCAAATATTTGATATACACATCACAAAATTTATATACATATATAAAAAAATTTATCTATAAATTTAGTCATTTTATCATATGAATATAATCTGAAAATTTTAACAATTAAAAAAATGAGGGGGTTAAGAGGGTTTTCTTACTTAGTTGTAGGATTGAAATGGAATAGTGAAATGGTAGAAAAATATGTAAGCTTAATCTCCCACTCTTCTTCTTCTCCTACTGCTTTGTTGCTCACAGAATTTTCTTTTTCTTTTTTTTCTTTTTCTTTTTTGTCTCTATTCTCCTCACTGATCCGGAGGAGTAAACATACATATGTATATATAGATAATCAAGCTGAGCCTTTTTTCTTTTCTTTTCTCTCTCTCTCTCTCTCTCTCTCTCTCTCTCTCTCTCTCCATTCTCTCAGGTGGTCTCTCAGGTGGTCTAATCCACTCTTCCAATTCCAAGAAGCATAATGTGGTAAGGGTTCCTACGCTTACATGCAAACAAACATGTGGCATTATTTTGCCACTGAGAAATTCGATTCTGAATTTTTTTTTTTTTTTTTTTTGTATTTGTATTTGTATGGGTTTCTCAAAATTGAGACACTAAAATTTTTAACTAAGGTATTTAGTAAGAATAATCATCATATTGAATTCTATTTAAAATAACTTATGAACAACAAATATTGAACACCCACAAAATTATTATTCTTAATTATGTCTTTGTTAGTGACTTTATTGGGTTAATTTAAAACTAACTTTTACACTAATATATATTTTAGATAAACTTTGGATAAAATTAATTAATTAATTAATTAATTTTTAAGAATAATTAAATGTGGGTTTCACAAGACGTGATGGTGGTAGGCGTGGCAAGCCTAGATGGCAGGAGGTGTCGTTACTGGATAATATTTCGGTACAAGAAGAAGGAGTTGGTCAGGCCAATGTGGCCAAACCAGTTAGTCAGCAGGCCATGGATGCTTTAGCCTGTGAGATGGTTGAAGCCTTACAAAATCCATAGACATTCTCAGAGTTGAGAATCAAGTCTAGGCCCAAGTAGTTGAGATAGGGCCCCCATTTCTGAAAAAGGGGTTTTTCTGGTCGAATCCGGATGAGTTTTTGGGGGATTCGAAGGAGCTACTGAAAGTGGATTAGTGGTTAGAACATATGGTGAAGACGTTCGAGATGCTTAGCATCGAGGACGATGGGCTGAGAGTGACCTTGGCATGTTTCCAGCTGAAGGAAGATGCGGGTCAATGGTGGAAGTACATGCATGGGCACATAAGGGTGACTTGGGAGGCTTTTGTTAATGCCTTTCAGGATAAGTTTTTGCCTCCCACTGTTAGGGAAAAGTTGAGGGAGCAGTTTTTGAAGCTTAAGCAACTTAACACACCAGTGGCATAGTTTGAAACTGCCTTTACTAGTCTGTCGAGGTTTGTACCGGAGCTTGTGTCGACGGAGGAACGTCGTTGCCTGGTGTTTGAGAAAAGGTTGAGGACTTGACTTCTTTTCAATGTGGCAGCGTCCATGATTAGGGATTATAGTCATCTTGTAGAGGTGGCGACGGCTCACTTAGAGACTGTGATTCAGACTAAGGATGAGTGAATAAAGGGCTCCAGTTAGAGGTTCAAGGAAGACTTGGGATAGTAAGAGGTAGAAGGGTTCCACCCCACAGCGGTCCTAGAAAGCACAGTCTAGATCCACTTTTCCTGTACCAAGTTCTAGGTCAATGAGAGGTGGTCAGGACGGGATCGCTTGCTTTAAGTGTGCTCAGCTGAGCCACAAGTCTGTAGTTTGCCCGTAGAGGGGAAAAAAGCAACAGTCTGCACCGTCTTCAGCTCGTTCTTAGAGCCAGAGTCAGGGGAGAGGGCAGCTGCCTACCTGTTATCAGAATGGGCAGTCAGGGCACTAAAGGAGGTTTTGCCCTCAAGCAGGTGGTACATTGGTATGCCTGGTTCGAGGCAGATACAGAGCCACTAACCTGCATCGTCAGCTCAGGCCTTGAGGGCCAATCAGGGAGTCTCTTCAGCTCAGTCAGTGTATCAGACTCATGCTCTGATGGATGAGCAGATAGAGCAGAGACCTATAGGGTGTGTGTATGCTGTTGCCATGCCAGATTTGTTGCCAGCACCTTTGGTAGTGAGAGGTAACTTCTTATTGTGTAATTCTATTGTCAATGTGTTGATTGATACTGGCGCATCGCATTCTTTCATTTTGTCTCCATTCACATCAACATTAGGGTTAGAAGTGGCACAGTTAGTATCTTCACTCAGGGTAGAGTCACCTGTTGGTGGTGAGGTTATGTTGGACTAGGGTGTCGGTATTGTGAGATAGAGGTTGTCGGTCGCCGACTTCTTTTCGCTTTTGTGTTAATTGACATGTTTAGTTTTGATGTTATTTTGGACATGGATTGGTTGTCATCCTATCAAGCCATTATAGACTGTTACCATTAGAGAGTTACGGTGTGTACCTCGAGTGGTGATTAGTTTTATTTCCTAGGTGATCGAGTTGATAGAGCTTTGTTTCCAGTGTGTGATCCGCGTGGTCAGGGGTGAGCTTAGTCTCCTTCTCGCTACATTCTTGGGTGTTGAGAGCGATGTGGTCCGAGTTGAGTTGCCGAGGGTAGTTTGTGAATACCCAGACGTCTTTCCTGAGGATCTCACTAGTTTGCCACCTCAATGTAAGATTGAGTTCTCTATTGATTTAGTGCCTGGCACAACACTGATTTCTATGGTACCGTATAGATTTGCACCCGCCAAGTTGAGTGAGTTGAAGATTCAACTCCAAGAATTGCTAGATAAGGGCTTTATCTGCTCTAGTACTTCGCCGTGGAGAGAACCAACTCTCTTTGCCAAGAAAAAGGATAGCACATTGCGACTTTGTATTGATTACCGAAAGTTGAACTGGGTAACTGTTAAGAACAAGTACCCATTGCCTCGTATAGATGACTTGTTTGACTAGTTGAAGGGGTCTGGCTGCTTTTCTAAGATAGACATGAGATCGGGTTATCATCGGTTGAGTGTGAAAGAGGAGGATATCTAGAAGACAACATTCCATATGCGGTATGACCATTATGAGTTCCTAGTGATGCCTTTTGGGCTAACCAACGCATCGGCCTTGTTTAAAGATTTGATGAACCGAATCTTCTGTGAGTTCTTAGACCGTTTTGTGGTTGTCTTTGTTGATGGCATCTTGATTTACTCACCCTCTAATGGGAAACATGAGGAACACTTGCAAATTGTACTTGAGTTGCTTAAAGCCCACAAATTGTATGCTAAATTTGGGAAGCACGAGTTCTGGTTGAAGGAGGTGAAATTCTTAGGCCATGTGGTATCTGGAAAAGGGATAGTTATAGATTCCTCTGAAATTGAGGTAGTGTAAGATCGGGAAGAATCTAAGAATGCCTTTGAGATCCGGAGTTTCTTGGCGTTAGCCAGGTATTATCGTCAACAACTTTGTTTACTATAGTTGCACAAGCTACACTTATGAGCCGATTTATGAAAGCACAGTGGGGTGATCATGAACTGGAAACCCTCCGAGAAAAGATATCTAGTGGGAAGGTAGAGAAGGGTTGAACATGTATCCTGACTCTAGTGTTAGATATCTTGACTGTTTTTTCGTGCTGAAGTCTTGTAAAAAAGAGGTACTTCGAGAGTTCCATCATTCGAGCCTTGCAGTACACTCGGGAGGCACAAAGATGTATCATGACTTTAGTTGCCAATTTTGGTGGAGGGAACAAAAAAAGACGTAGCCTTGTTTGTATCGAGGTGCCTTACTTGTCAACAAGTGAAGGCCGAGCATCAGAGGTCTGCGGGTTTGTTAACCCTTGCCTATAGCCGAGTAGAAGTGAGACCATATCACAATGGATTTTGTTGTAGGTCTTTGGAGGACTCAACGGAGTAACGATGCAGTGTGGGTGATAGTTGATCGGTTAACTAAGTTAGTACACTTTGTACCTATGTGCATGAGTGACTCGGTAGATTACTTTGCTGACCTTTATGTTAAGGACATAGTGTGACTTCACGGGGTCCCTGTGACTATTGTTTTGGATGGAGATTTGCGTTTCACGACTCGATTGTGGCAGAGCCTACAAAATGCCTTGGGCACTAGATTACGTTTAGCACCGCTTATCAACCTCAGACTAACATGCAGCCAGAGTGTACCATTCAGATTCTAGAGGATATGCTTTGGGTTTGTGTTCTTGACTTTAAGGGGTTGTGGGAGTGGCACTTGCCTTTAGTGGAGTTTGCCTACAACAATAGCTTCCAGGCAAGCACTGGCATGGCACCATTTGAGGCCTTGTATGGCTGACCGTGTAGATTTCTTGTGTGTTGGGCCGAGGTGGGTGACACACCTATATTAGGTCCTGAGTTAGTTCAGAAAATAACAGAGAAGGTTGCACTTATCTGTAAGAGGTTGGTTTCGGTTCATAGTTGTCAGAAGAGTTATGCTGGCCGTAGAAAGAGATCGTTATCATTTGAGGTGGGAGCTCATGTCTTCTTGAAAATATCACTTAGACGGGATTTGATGAGGTTTGGAAAGAATGGGAAGTTGGTTTTTAGATTTATTGGGCCTTTTGAGATCTTAGAGCGCATTGAGGAAGTAGCTTATAGTTTAGCCTTGCCGTCACAGCTTTCTGGAGTTCATGATGTATTTCATGTTTGTATGTTTCAGAAGTATGAGCTAGATCTTTCACATGTGTTGGATTGGACAGAGTTAGAGGTAGATGAGGATGTCTCATACGAGGAGAGACCGGTTAGAGTTCTAGATACACGAACCAGGTTTTGCGAGGCAAGACAATTCAATTGGTAAAAGTGCTATGGAGACACCATGGTGTTGAAGAGGCGACTTGGGAGCGTGAGGCGAAAGTCCATGAGAAATATCTAGACTTTTTTGTTGATGTTTGAAAACTTGTAATGAAAATTTTGTTATGTTAATTAAATGTAAAACATTGCATATGTTTTAGAAAAAGTGAGTTGTATATTCAATGTTGAGAACCTCATTTATTGTTGTTATGTTTCAACCCGGTTAAACCTGGGCCTGGGCCCAGCTCAGGATCTTGGGCCTGGGCCTAGGCCTTCTATTTGAAGCCCGGCCCGACTCGGCCCAAAAAAAATTTCATCTCTGCTGGTGGCCCACCCGGCAACAGTTAAATTTCAAAAATAAAATAAAATAAAATAAAATAAAAGGCTTGCAACAGTTTAAATAATAAAAAAATAATAAGAATAAAACAAAAATAAAATAAAGGCTTGCAATGAAAAAAAAAAAAAAAAAAGTTTGATCTTGTCCTTGCGCGGGAAGGTAGAACTAATGCCTGCTCCTTGCCTTGTCATGCATCACATTCACATCATTGCAATTTGCAATGAATGGAAACAAAATAAATAAATAAATAAATTTAAATGTTTGTACCTCTGCAGACTATAAAAAAAAACAATAACAATAATAAAAGTAATATTCTAATTTAATAATCATATTACCGTTGGTCAAGTTTTTTTTATTTTTTTATTTACAAATTTACTTCAATCTTCCAAACATCTATAAATATCCTCCATTTTTAAAAATAAATCACACAAACAATTCTCTCTCTTAAACTCTCAATCTCTTTTAATTCTCAATTAATTTTAAAGTTTCATTCCTAAGTGGCAATTGTAATTGCACAAGAAGAAACTTTTATAAGAAGAAGCTAATTTTTGTATCACATTGCTAGTCGGTAACATTAATTAGTTTAATTAAATTTATTAACTAGTCATTTTTTGCATTAATTATTTATGAATATATATTAATTATTATTTTTTTACTCATTATTGTTACTCATTATTTAAATTAATTGTTAGTTCTTATATACTATTTTACTTACATTACAATGAATCCTAATATTCCTAATGTTAATGTCGATATTGATACATATACTACACAACATGAATCTGTTGATTCTCCTTCTAATATCCCTCTTCCAACAGTTGGATCATCATCAAGGGGCACAACTAGTTGTATTTGGGAACATTTTGAAAAAATATCTATAAATAATCCTGATGGTACAATTACATTTAAAGCAAAATGTAAATATTGTATACATTTACTTAGTGTTGCACCTGTAGAAGGTACTAGTCATCTAAAAAGGCATGTTAACAAACATTTACAAAGTCAACAACCTGATATTAGAAGTCAAATGCAATTAGGGGCTTCATCAACTGATAATTTGTAAACATTTTCATATGATTCAATACGTGCACAAAATTCTGTAGTTGATTATATTATTAAAAAAGAACAATCTTTTACTACTAGTAAATGTCCCAATTTTACCGAAATGATTCACAAAAGTTTTGCACCTTAATATCAAAGTTTTTCAAGAAATACTACTAGAAACAAGTTTTTAAAGAAATTTAAGGATGTTAAAAATGAATTATTCGACATCCTTAAAAAATTAAATGAAAGAATTTGTTTAATATTTGATCTGTGGTCAAATAATGGTTTAGAATATCAATATATCACTTCACATTTTATTAATAATGATTGGAAATTAAATAAAAGAATTATTTCATTTAAATTAGTTGAACTTCCATACACTGGTCATTCGCCTGGTCTAGAAATAAAAAATATATTATGAGTGGGCTTTGCAAAATAAAATATTTACAATTAGTTTTAATAATGCAATATATTATAATTAAACTGTAGCCCATTTAAAACTTTACAATTATTTGTTGATATTGATTTATTTTATGTTCATTGTTGTGCTCATATTTTAAACTTAATTGTTAAAGAAGTTATGGATGTATACGAGACTTCTGTACTTGTAATAAAAAATGCAGGTATTACTATTATGTCTTTTGCTAATCGAATTTCGAAATATAGAAAAATTTGTTAACAAGAAGGTATGTCATTTAAAAAATTAATTTTAGATATAGATAGTAGGTGGAATTTAATATATAATATATTAAAAAGAGCTTATAAACAAATAAGAGCAAACTTGTTTGGTTTTGGTTTTCAGAAAACACTTTTCAGAAAATTCTACTTTTTTATTTTCCGTTTTGTTTTTTTGTTTTCAATGAATTTTTTTAATATTTTAAGCAATTTTTTTTTAAAAATTTTTTTAGACACATACCTAACATAAATACACTTAAAAAATATAATATTTGAGAAAAAAATCTTTAAAAAATTCATTAAATACCAAAAATACAATAAATAAATACGAAAATTCAATACATTTTTTGTATTTTGTGTATTTATTAATTTTTTAAAATATGTTTTTACAAATATTTTGCTATTTAAATACATCTAAGTAAGGTGCATCTAATAAAGTAAAAAAATTACTTAAAATTTTAAAAATATTCACTAAAAAAAACACGAAAAATAAAAAAACTCAATTTCTAGAAAATTGAAACCAAATACACTGAATAGATTTATTTTTTAGAACAACATCAATAGAAAGAATATTGACTTCCACAGAACTTAATTGATGCCAAGTAGCCTTGTATAAATATTTTTTAAAAATTTTTGATATTTTAACAAAATTATTCCTACTTCACCATTTGTTTTATATATGCTAGCAAAAATAATTAAAATTTTCGTAAAATATATAGGTAATTAATATTATGTAACCATTATTACTTCAATGAAAGCAAAATTTAATAAATATTTTGATATTTTTCCTCATCTTTTAGGTTTAACCATAATAATTGATTCTAAGTGTAAAGAAATTGGTTTACAAAATTTTTAGAACGTATTTTCGCTGATCAAACACAGTTTGCCCATATTATGAAAACATGCAACACATTACTTGAAGAATACATAGCGGCTGCATCTGTAAATACATCTACACACACTACATTAGCAGTCTCATCACGAGGTGGGAGATTAAGTATTCTTTTAGCAATAAAAAGTAGAAGAATATATTAACATACAAGCGTAAGTAGTTATGAACTACAACGTTATTTGGAAAGTCTATCAATGGATGATTTCGATTATTTTGACATTTTGGATTGGTGGAAACAAAATGAAACTATGTGGCTAGTGGTTTCACAGATGACCCGTGATATATTAACCGTTTTTATTTCTACAATTTCTTCGGAAACAGTTTTTAGTGTAGGTGGATGGGTGTTAAATGATTATACCACAGTAGATTTTCACCTCAAATGGTTGAGACACTGATGATATTCAGAGATCATATGCATGCACTTACTAAAAGACAAAATTATAGTGAAAGGGAGAGAATTCAAAATGATTTAGATGACATATCTTCGGGCAATGCGACTGAATTGTCTGTCTCATCCGATAATTGATCAACAATTTGTTTTTTACTGTTTCTTTTCATTATTTTTTTTTTATATTAGATTATTGAGGTGGAATATAATGCAAATGATTGATAGACTAGTAGGTGCCAACCTAGTTGCGATGTACTTGACCTATAATGATGCAATTGCTTTACTATCATCAATAATCTACACATATTTTATTTAATGCTATAAATTTTTTTAATATTTTATTTCACTTTGAAATAAAAATTATTCATTCAATAAATATTATATAATTAATTTAATGATTGTAATATTGAAAGTTTTATTTTCATATATATAAAATTATTTATTTCAAAAGGAAAAAATTACATAATTGTATACTTTTTTAGTTATAAGTTCATAATTAAAAAAACATAAGTTATACATAATTAAATTTAAATACCACCATACATGAAACATAATCAAACATCTTATTAATGTTAACTAAAATACTCTAGTACAAATTTTTTTAAATTTTTTATTCCTAATAAATAATTAACATAAATAATATATTTATCGTTCATTTTTTCAAAAAAAAAAAACCCCCTAGGCCCAGCTCACGGCTCGAGCCCAGACCCTATTTTGAGTGGGCCTGAGCTTGGGCTTAGGCCCCCACTTTTCGGACCACAGGTCAGCCTGGCCTGGCCTGGCCTGCCAAAAGAGAAAAAGCCTGAGAGGCCAGCTTGGGCCAGCCTGAGCCTGGGCCATAATTACACCCATAATTGCATGAAACATGGGTAGAACATAGGAAAACTAATATTTAGTCCACTTTTTAAAAAATAATTAAAAATTTATTAAAAATTTATACATTTAATTATTAATATTAATAAAATTTATTATTAATATGTAATTAATTTTATATAAATTTTTATATACATTTGTAATTTTCTCGAAAAAATATGGCATATATATATGGTGACATTTTGTCGGCTTGGTCTCATTGGTTGAAGAGGTGGAAAATAACACACCGCACGTGACGGTTGAAACTTGAAAGGGATGGTGGCTTTAAATGAATCGTATGGCTGATGTCATCTTATTTCTTTGGGAAATTTGAAGGAGGTGTTACATTATGCAAACTCGAAGATGAAGACGAATCGTCTGAAAATAAAAATTACAATATATATAAGAGTTTTATAAATTAAATATTTTGATTTTTAAAAGTAAAAATTCTGTTACAAAAGATATTTAGGGACTAATTTGTATCGATGTGAGGATAATCGCTAAAAAATCGAGTTGTGCTACGTAACTCGAAAGAGAGACCCCCGAATCCTCCTGAATCAAAAAACGACGTCGTTTTGAGATTTTTTTTTTTTTTTTTCAATCAGAAAAGAAGAAGAAGAAAGAAGAAAGAAGGAAGAAGAAGAAGAAGGAAGAAGAAGGAGTAGCAGAGAGAGAGAGAGACAGAAAGATTGGAGGCAGAGCCGGAGGTGGAGGCGGAGGCAGAGCCGGAGGCGACGGCGGTCGGACGAGGGGCTGCGACGAGCTGCTGCGACGATCGGCCGGTCGATCTGCCATCGATCGGCGGCGGCGGAGGCGAAGGCGAAGGAAGGGCCCTCTCTTTCTCTCCATGCCCTTATCTCTTTCTCTCTTTCTCTTTCTCTTCTATCTGTTTCGGGCTGTTCGGGGGGGCAAAAATCGGGAGAAAAATCATTTTTGCTAAAAAATCATACCGAAAATTCAAAAATAAGACTTTTAGTGACAAAATTTTAAAAATGTCACTAATAAATAGACTTTTAGAAATAATAATTTGGTCTCAAAATAGTTTTTTTTTTTAGATAAAAAATTTGGTCCAAAAAGAATAATAATTCATCACTAATGCCCAATACTAAAAATATATACTACAAAGTCTTAAAAAGTAAAATTTTTCCAAAAAAATAATAAGATTTTTCTAACTGTTACAAAACTCGCGTCAGGATCCTCTAGAATTTTTATCCTAGAATGATCTCCTACGGTGGTCCAATCTAACGGCTAAGATGTGAACTAACCAAAACGACATCGTTTTGGTTAGCAATTTGATAAAAAAAAAAAAAAAAAAATTTCAAATTTCAAACAGTCACAGTCTTGTGCTGTTCTTGAAGCATTAGAGAGAGAGAGAGAGAAAAGAATGAGAGAAGAGGAGGAGGCCGCCGCTCGGCGCTGTGCCTTCCCACCCCCGACGAGCTGCCGCCTTCCCGCCATACTCCAATTTGAATGACCCATGTCTAACAGTAAATCAAAATTATCATTCACTTGGAGAATGAATTGAAATCAGCTCGAAATTCCAATGGTGCTTACTGAAGGAGCCTTAAGTGAGACTATTCTCATTTGATGTATTTATTTTTGGTCCAGGTTGTCTAGCGGCTCAGTGCTGCATCATTTGCTTCATATTCAAAGGTACAGATGTTCAATCATAAATAAAAAGAAATGGTTGAATCACATGATTGACTTGAGAACATGAAATTGTTTTTCTATATATGCAGTGGTATGACAAAATATTGACCCCATGTATTTCTACCAACATTTCAGCAACATGAAATTGCCACTTCTTGTACTAATTGCATCAGGTTGATGAGAACAAGTTGGTTGTGGCATCTCCCGATGGGGCAAACCAGGCATGTCCTCATAGTTTATATTACTTTTTGATTTGCATGTCCTCATTTCCTGGGTTGTACACTTTATATATCCATATATATGTTTGTGTGTGTAATCCTCCAATTAAGTTTTAGGGATCAAGGATATCATTGCAGATAAAAATATCGACAATCGGTTCACGACTCTCCGATAAATACCTGTATTTTTCTTCAATTGGCTGGAGCAGGGGGTCAGTGGCGGCAAGGCGGCGGCAGAGGCAGGATGGTGGTGACGGCGGGGTATCGGGAGGCAGGATGGTCTCGCTTTCTTCTCTCTCTCTCTCTCTCTCTCTCTCTCTCTCTCTCTAATGCTTTAGGAACAACACAAGACTGTGACTGTTTGAAATTTGGAATTTTTTTTTTTTTTTTTTTTTCAAATTGTTAATCAAAACGACGTCGTTTTGATTAGTTCACATCTTAGCTGCTGGATTGGACCACTGTGGGAGATCACTCTAGGATAAAAACACTAGAGGATCCTGACGCACAAAACTCAGCTTAGTCACCAAATTCAGGCAACCACCCTTGGGTTGGTCATGACTTCATCCAGAGCGGCCATGGGGCAAGCTGGCAAAACAATAGTTTTGGGCTGCCAAATAGAGGGTCATAATTATTTTGATTTTAACTATCAAAATTCACATACGTCTAGTTGTCAATACCAAACTCACAAAAAAAATAAAATAAAATAAAATAAAATAAATAAAAAATGTTATTTGATTTTAATTTATCAATAGCCAACTAAATCAATGCTTAATACTAAATCCAAAAACAAATTTGTTTTTATTAGGGAATGTCCCAAAGTAATTAAATTCTTTTTACTAAACTTCTCCCCAACCTAATTCACTATTCTGAGGTTAAACTTTTTAAGTTCTTTCTAGATGTCTTCAAATTTTGTAGTCCACTTCAATTGTTTGTTGTTTGTTAGATTGTGGATTGGATTGTTTATTAATTAACAATAAGTCTAAGTGTACAGCATACTGAACATAAAATAAGACACAGATGTTTGTGAACCCCACTTATTGTGAGACATATGTGTTCCATTTTATCTTTAGTCTTGTATTTCTAGTATTACTCTTTAATCAAACATCATTGAAAGTGTTTATCTATATATGAAAAAATAAAGAAGAAAAAAAATAGAAGAATTAATTTAATCTCATACAGGAGTTCTTGATTCAATTTTACAACTAGAAATGCAATAATAATCATGTTTAAGTGATACTGTAGTGCAATCGATTCAATTTTTATTTTTTTTGATGTTATAACTCTAAATTTTTATTTGATATATACATATATATATATTTTTTGTGTAAACGGTTAAAATATAAAACAGCAAAATTAGATTTATCTGAAATTTTTTGTACTAATTTCATCTTAATGTTGATTTTTTTTTTTAAAGGAAAATTTACTAGGCAATCCTATTTGATGAACTTATAAATGTCTATACATTTTTTGTACTTTTTGAATGCATAAATGAATCCTAAAATACTTATTTTGCCGTCCTTGTAGTCCTCGTAGGCAATGTAAAATGGTATAAATAAAACCATTGTGAGTAGGCAGCGCCTGATATTCATACTTGAGTACATCCTCCCCCCCCCCCCCCCCCCCCCCCCCAAAAAAAAAAAAAAAAAAAAAAAAAAAATGTAGCAGGTAATTTGCACTTTAATCCTCTTCAAAACAAAACATAATATACAACTATTAGAATTGGGAAGAGTTAAAGCCTAGTTTTTGACTAAAATTTTAGCTTGCCTTTTAGGTTAAGTTTGACATCTTTAAAAAAAGTCAAAAAGTCACTTTTTTATTTAAGTCACATCACCTCTCTATCACATTATTTCAAACTCAACTCATATTTCATAAAAAGTCAAAAAGTACACTTATTTAGAATATCTCAAACAATCCCTAAGTCTCGTTTGGTTTTTATTTTTCACTTTTTTGACTTTTGTGAGAAAAAAATATAATGATTATGATTTGGATGTATCATTTTGTTTTATTAATTTGTGTAATCAATTTTATCTTTGTACTTTTTTAGCCAAAAAGCCAAAACCAAACCTAGCTTTAGAGACCTTTCAAATAAAAAGAGTGTCTGGTCACAATTGAATTCTACAAAAGCTAACCAGCAAGAAGATCTCTACTTTGAAGGGAGCTATAATAGCTTTCCAAATAACATTATTGAGAGTATCTATGAAACACGGGTGTGGGTGCAAGTACTCGCACTGCTATGATATGAATACGTAAATATGGTAAAATTTAAAAAAATTAGAATAAGGGTACAGTTTGGTATGTTTGTACAAAAATATTTATTTTTAATTTGGAATAGGGCAAAAACTAATTAAATGATTTAATTTATTAAGATACAACATACAATTAACATTTAATGCGAAAAGTAAAGGTATAAACTAAAATTCAATGTCATTATATTAAATAACTTACAAACTATAGCTTACTTTTAAAATCATATCCAGTATAAATTTTTTTTTTAAAAAAAAAAAAAAATCTAGTGAAAAGGAATTTTATCTTCGTAATAGAAGAAAATATTGTTTCGACATGAGGTACGATCTGATTTAGGTATATACTAGGTATGTTTGGGTATGTTAACAATTAAGAAAAAACAATTTGAGTACGAATTTCGTATACCCGGTACGTATATATAAGTATCATATAAAATATTGATAAGCATATCACATCAGCATCAGCAGTAGCTCCAGCTACATCAGCAGTAGCTCTAGCTACTCTTGGCTCAACCACAGCAGTGGTAGCTCCAGCTATTCTTGACTCACCCCATACACTCAAGAAATAGATTTAGCACATATTTAATGTCATTGTATAACTGTGTAACTGTATTCCCGTATTACATGGAATTAGTTAGGTAGTTATCAGTTTCTGTATAAATACACAAGTGTATCTTCATATTCAGTTTAATGAGAATAGTGATCTTCAATAATTCTTCATGGTATCAGAGCATCTCTGAGCTCTCACGAGCATATCAATGGCTTCCTCTTCTTCATCTTCATCTACCTCCTTGCCTGCAAATCTCAATCTTCTTATCTCCAATCTAAATTCATTCATCACAGTCAAACTTGATGCAACTAACTTTCTTATATGGCGAAGCCAGTTTCAGAATATCTTGCGTGCTACTGACTTCTTGGATTTTGTAAGTGGATTAGTTCCATGTCCACCATTGATGATCAAGGACGACTTTACTGGTCTCGAAGTCTTGAATCCTGATCGAGTCAATTGGAACAAAATTGACGCTCATCTCCTAAGTTGCATCACTGCAACACTTATCTCTACAATTTTTTCTTCTGTTATTCATCTGCAACACAGCTTTGAGGTATGGACTGCACTCTGCAAACGTTTTACAACACTGTCAAGGTCTCACATTCATCAGATGAAAAATCGTTTAAATCATTTGACAAAAGAGTCCAAGTCTATTGAAGAGTATTTGCATCAGATCAAAGATCTTGCTAATCAATTGGCTCTAGCTGGATTGTCTGTTGATGAAGAAGATTTAGTATTACTTACTCTGAATGGTTTACCTGATGAGTTTGATGCACTCAAAACCACTATTCGTGCTCAAGTTGAGCCTATTTCCATGGAGGAATTAACCTCTCTCCTATGTTTTGAGTCTCTGCATATAGACTCCAAGCAGAGAAAATTACAATCTCTAGACAACAATTTAGTTGCTTATGCTTCTATGCGAAGTTCAGATAGCAGTTCTTCTGCAGCACGAGGCAGATTCTCTTTTCGAAATAATAGAGGCAATTTTCGAGGTAACTTTCGTGGAGGAGGAAGACAGTATCGCGGTCGAGGGAGGACGATCTATTCATCCTCACAACTAATCTGTCAAATTTGTGGCAAAGGAAATCATACAGCTATGGACTGCTGGCATCATCTGGATGCCAATTTTCATCAGAACTTGCATCAGCTGCAGCATTCACAGAACCAGAATCAAAATTCACATCAGAATTTGCTTCAACATTCATCTTCACAGTCTTCTCCAAGAGCCTATGTTGCCTCTACTCCCTCTCTATCTCAAAATTTTTCTGATGTTTCCCCTTGGTATTTGGATTCTGCTGCCACTGACCACATCATTCATAATCTCTCTGATCTCAACATGTCTCAGTCCTATATTGGTCCTGATCATATTACTGTTGGTAACGGTAATTCTCTCCCTATTCATCACATAGGTAAAGGTCTTCTTCCTACTCCTTATTTTTCTTTCAAGCTTAATAAAATTCTTCATGCTCCTATCTCTTCTAATCTTCTCTCTGTCTATCAACTCACAGAAGATAACAATTGCACCATTACTTTTGATGCTTCTTCCTTTGTGGTTCAGGACAAGCACACGAAGGCCATTTTACACAAGGTCTATAATGCTAATGGCTTGTATCATTTTCCACACATGTTGTCCTCTTCTCAGCATTCTACTACTATGCCTAATCATCTTTCATCTTCCCATGCTTTCTTGACATCCACCACTGCACATGCTTCTGAGCATATTTGGCACAAGAGATTGGGTCATCCTTCTCAACTAAAATTTACTGCTTTAAAGCAACATTTGTCTGTTCTTTCTAATAAAACAAAGCCTGCTAGTTCTTCTTGTATACATTGTAGTGTGGCTAAAAGTCATCGCCTTCCTTTTAAGCTATCTAATTCTACTACAAATAAACCATTGTCTTTAATTCATAGTGATATATGGGGACCTTTTCATTCCACAGCTTCCACTTATAAATACTATGTTCTTTTCATTGATGATTATAGTAGATTTACATGGCTTTATCCTCTGTGCTATAAAAGTGAAGTTTTCTCTAAATTTGTAGAATTTAAGGCCTATGTTGAAACTCAATTCTTTACCAAGCTTCAAGTGTTGAGAACTGATGGTGGTACTGAGTTTGTTAACTCCTCAATGTCAAAATTTTTAAAAACTCAAGGTATACTTCATCAACTCTCTTGTCCATATACTCCACCTCAAAATGGTGTTTCTGAAAGAAAACACAGACATATTGTTAAAACAACTATTGCTTTGCTGCATCATTCTTCTGTTCCAACACAATTTTGGTTTGATGTAGTTGCTATTGCTACTCATCTTATCAATCGATTGCCTAGTGCGAAACTTTCTCACAAGTCTCCTTATAAGCTTCTCTTTCATACTTTACCTGATTACTCCTTTTTGAAAGTCTTTGGTTGTCAATGCTTCCCATGGTTAAAGCCTTACACCACCTCTAAATTGCAGCCTCGGTCTTCCCTTTGTGTCTTTCTTGGTTATCACCCTTCCTATAAAGGCTACAGGTGTTTGGATATAACTATAGGTATGGTCTTCATTTCTAGGCATGTAGAGTTTCATGAAGATGTTTTCCCTTTTTCAACTCATTCTACTCCTTCTTTGTCCACTCTGACTTCTTTATTTTGGTCTCCTTCTAATTTTCGTACTGCTTCATCTCAGCCCAGTTATTCTGCAGATCCTCACATCTGTTCTACTGTAGTCCCAGCTTCTTCTGCTGCTTCATCTCAGCCTAGTTCTTCTGCAGATTCTCATTTCTGTTCTGCTGCATTTCCTTCTGCTGCTTCATCCCAGCCTAGCTCGTCTGCAGATCCACTCCTTTGTTCTGCTACAGTTCCAGCTTAGCTCTGCTCTTTTGCAGATCCATCTCAGATGTCACGCCCCAAGCTCCGTGACAACGCCGCACACTCATTTAGACGAGCATGCAAGGTTAAGAGTCCAATACATAACCAACAATGTAAAATACTCAAATTAAATCCTTAAATATCATAATGCTAAAAACTATACAAATAGATAATTCTTATCATATGAGATTGTCCACCAAGTCCACTAATAAAAATAATAATAATAATGATCCAAGTACTTAAATCATAGTCCTACTCTCGGCACTCCCACAAGTAAAAATCCCGCGCAGCTCTACTCCTTAGAATCTGAAAAATAAAATAAGGGTAAGCTAGACAGCCTAGTAAATAACCAACCATCACTGTTAACTGGATCAAGTATACAAAAAAAATAGTCGATAACCAATAAATATATTTTTTGCTACCATTCAATAAATGAACAATTATTTTGTCTGAAAATAAACAATGTAGCAATACATTTTAATTGAAAAGACAATGAGGTAATTCGATGAAATTTCGTTGTTCAAAATTGATGGTTCGATATTCAAATGGTTCGATGATGCAATTCACAAAACCCAAGTCTTGGTGACTACGGTCACTTAGCCCGTGACAAGGCCCAGAACCACACATAGGCCGGTGGTAAAGCCCCAAAAGAAACTAGTTTCTGTGCCAATAAATAACCCCTATTGGCTAAGGTCCAAATCATAGTCAGACTAGAGTGATGTTCAAAATTCAAACAATACACAACTTTTAAATAAAATATTCGATATTTTCAGAATAAACATTTAGTACAATTTTCATAATAGTTCCACAAAATATTCAAATAATTTTCATAATAATTTTCGATGCTGTTTTATGCTTGACCCATATTTTATTTTAAGAGAACATGAAGGCTATAAATAAATATTTATGATTTTAAACGATTCGATAGGAATAAAAATGAACCAACAATGATAGAGGGTTACTTATCTCAAAAGCTTAAAAATAACACTCCAACACTAACTCCAAACACCCAGCTCCACCACTTCAATCACACAAACCTAATAAATAAACCTCAAATAAATTAATATTTTTTACATGTTACATATACCCACAAAAGCCCCACTATATTAGATTAATGTATTGCTTTAATATTCAAGAGATCAAACCATTCAACCCAACTTTAAAGCCAAACACACCCTTACCCATGATACAAAACTCCATTGTTTCTATTACCCACCCAAAGTTACACTTCCCAATTCTCAAAACCTAAGTAGGCACCTATAGATCTTCCAAATCCCCTTAATGCATTGATTGTTAAATTCCTCAACATAAACTTAATAATTAACAGTAAAGACAGATTTTACCTTAACCAATGGGTGTCCCAAAATCACCAACGTGCTGCCTCCAATCCCTATTGTAGCCTCACTTGAACCTCTCTTCTCTTTTTCTTTTCTTTTTTCTTTTACCTTCTCAAACCCTAGCCGCCTATGGAGCAATTCACAGCCTCTGTTTTGTTTGTTTTCCAAGACTTATAGGTGGGCTTATTAACCTAATTTCTCAAAGTTACAAAATTACCCATCTAAGTAATAAGAAATATAATGCCATCTCATAACTAATTCTGTGATATTAATAAATGACCCATATAAATTAATTTAATTACTAATCTATCCAATAAAATAATCCTACACACAACTTGGGTTTTACATTCTTCTCCTCTTAAAAGAAATTTCGTCCTCGAAATTTGACATACCTGTAGTCTCAAAAAGTTGTGGATACTTTTGTCTCATTTCATCCTCAAGTTCCCAAGTAGCTTCTCTCTCCGAGTGATTGCTCCATTGAACCTTAACGTAGTGGATGACTCGACGCCTCAAAACCTGTTCCTTCTTATCAACAATTCTTACAGGGTGTTCTTCATAGGTCAAATCCTTAAACTGCAACGGTGCATAATCAATCACATGATTGGGATTCGGTATATACTTCCTTAACATCGAAACATGGAAGACATTATGAACTCCAACTAGTGAAGGTGGTAGGGCAAGTCTGTAAGCTACCTCTCCAATTTGATCTAAAACCTCAAATGGTCCAATAAATCTATGACTCAATTTACCACGAACACCAAACCTCATTACTCTTTTCATAAGAGACACCTTAAGGAACATATGGTCTCCAACCCCAAACAACAAATCGCGTCTCCTGTTATCTGCATAACTTTTCTGTCTACTCTGTGCAGTGCGAAGTCGCTCTCTAATAAGATTGATCTTGTCCACTGTTTGTTGCACAATCTCAGGCCCTAAGAACTTCCTTTCGCCCACATCATCCCAACAAATAGGTGATCTACACTTTTATCCATATAAAGCCTCATATGGTGCCATCTGAATGCTCCCATGATAACTATTATTATAAGAGAATTCCACTAAGGCCAAATGCTCATCCCAAGAACCTCCAAGATCATTAATACAGGCCCTTAACATGTCTTCAAGAGTCTGAATAGTTCTCTTTGACTGTTCATCACTTTGAGGATGAAAGGTCGTGCTAAAATTCAAACTAGTATCCAAAGCTGTATGCAAACTCCTCCAAAACATGGATACAAATCTGCTATCTTTATCAGACACTATGGTCACCGGAATACCATGCAACTTCACAATCTCCTTGATATACAATTTTGCAAACCTCTCTAAGGAGAACCCTACCATAAAAGCTAGAAAGTGAGCGGATTTGGTCAATCGATCAACAATAACCCAAATAGCATTGTTACCACCTTGGGTCCTAGGCAACCTCGTCACAAAATCCATGGTAATATGTTCCCACTTCCACTCGGGAATAGGAAGAGGTTGTAACTTACCTGCAGGTCTCTGATGTTCAACTTTCACCTGTTAACATACCAAACATTGAGCAACATACTGAGCAATTTCCCTCTTCATATTATTTCACCAAAAGTTCCTCTTCAAGTCTGTATACATTTTAGTGCTCCCTGGATGTATAGTATACCCTGAACTATGAGCTTTTCTCAGGATTTCTCTCTTGAGCTCTAAATCATTAGGCACACACAACCTCTCTCCAAATCTCAAGGTTCTATCTTTATGCATACAAAATTCCATCTGTAGCCTTATTTCCATTTCAGCCTTAAGTTTTTGCAACTGAGGATCTTTTCCCTGAGCATCTTTAATTCTATCAATCAATGTGGGTTGAACTCTAAGGTTTGCCAACTGCACTCCATGGTTATGCCATCTAATCTTGATATTCAACCTTCGCAAGTCCTCCAAGATATTCTTTTGGTCAGTGATCAAGGTAGCCAAATTACTCGGGGTCTTTCTACTCAAGGCATCAGCCACTGCATTGGCTTTTCCTGGATGATAATTGATAGTCAAATCATAGTCCTTTAATAGCTCCAACCATCGCCTTTGCCTCATATTCAATTCTTTTTGAGTGAAAATATACTTTAGACTTTTATAATCAGTGAATATCTCACATTTCACTCCATACAGTTAGTGCCTCTAGATTTTCAATGCAAACACCACTGTAGCCAACTCCAAATCATGCGTAGGATAATCTGCTCATATGGCTTCAACTGCCTAGGCGCATATGCCACTACCTTATCGTTCTGCATCAGGACACAACCCAAGCCCATCTTTGATGCATCACTATAGATGGTAAAACCTCCATCTCCGGACGGAATTATAAGTACTGGAGCACACACTAATCGACTCTTTAGATCCTAGAAACTCTTCTCACAATCATTAGACCATTCAAATTTAACCCCTTTTTGTGTTAAACAAGTCAAAGGCATAGAAATTCGGGAAAATCCCTTAACAAACCTTCTACAATATCCTGCTAAACCCAAGAAACTACGAATTTCAGTGACACTAGTAGGCCTATTCCACTCTACCACCACCTCACTTTCTTAGGGTCAACAGACACCCCGTCTTCAAATATCACATGACTCAAAAATGATACACTCTCCAGCCAAAATTCACACTTCTTTAATTTAGCAAATAATTTCTTCTCCCTTAATAACTGCAACACTATTCTCAGATGTTCTTCGTGTTGCTCTTTACTCTTTGAGTACACAAGAATGTCATCAATAAAAACTACCACAAACTGATCTAAGAAGGGTTTAAATACTTTGTTCATTAAATCCATAAAAGCTGCAGGCGTATTGGTCAACCTAAACAACATCACTAAAAATTCATAATGCCCATACCTAGTTTGGAAGGCTGTCTTAGGTATATCTTCCGCTTTAACCTTCAACTGATGATATCTAGAACGAAGGTCAATCTTATAAAAGACTTGTGCTCCTTGTAATTGATCAAATAGGTCATTTATCCTAGACAAAGGATATTTATTTTGAATTGTCACCTTGTTTAACTCTCGATAATCAATGCAAATGCGAAAACTACCATCCTTCTTTTTCACAAATAAAACGCGCACACCCCAAGGAGAAACACTAGGCCTAATAAAGCCCTTATCTAGTAACTCTTATAATTGTTCCTTCAACTCTTGCCCCTGATTTCCTCCGACTGCTTGAGAACCACTACCAATATTAGTCACATTCCATCGCCGATTGTTATTACCAGTCCGTCGATTCGTTTGACCCTGGCGTGTATTCCTAGCCATATTTGCCAATGTCTCCTCATGTTCCATTGCAACCTATATGCATCAATAATAAAACTTCATCTTATTCTATTCTCAAGTCCCTATAACACATAAATAAAATTAACATTTTACCGAATTATAAGCGTTCCCAATCCTACATCTACCTAATCTCACCACTATTCTATACCAACTTTTAAAATTACAACCTGGCTCTGATACCATAAAATTGTCACGCCCCAAGCTCCGTGACAACGCCGCACACTCATTTAGGCGAGCATGCAAGGCTAAGAGTCCAATACATAACCAACAATGTAAAATACTCAAATTAAATCCTTAAATATCATAATGCTAAAAACTATACAAATAGATAATTCTTATCATATGAAATTGTCCACCAAGTCCACTAATAAAAATAATAATAATAATGATCCAAGTACTTAAATCATAGTCCTACTCTCGGCACTCCCACAAGTAAAAATCCCGCGCAGCTCTACTCTTTAGAATCTGAAAAATAAAATAAGGGTAAGCTAGACAGCCTAGTAAATAACCAACCATCACTGTTAGCTGGATCAAGTATACAAAAAAAATAGTCGATAACCAATAAATATATTTTTTGCTACCATTCAATAAATGAACAATTATTTTGTAAGATGGTTTCGTAGCTGAAAATAAACAATGTAGCAATACATTTTAATTGAAAAGACAATGAGGTAATTCGATGAAATTTCGTTGTTCAAAATTAATGGTTCGATATTCAAATGGTTCGATGATGCAATTCACAAAACCCAAGTCTTGGTGACTACGGTCACTTAGCCCGTGACAAGGCCCAGAACCACACATAGGCCGGTGGTAAAGCCCCAAAAGAAACTAGTTTTTGTGCCAATAAATAACCCCTATTGGCTAGGGTCCAAATCATAGTCAAACTAGAGTGATGTTCAAAATTCAAACAATACACAACTTTTAAATAAAATATTCGATATTTTCAGAATAAACATTTAGTACAATTTTCATAATAGTTCCACAAAATATTCAAATAATTTTCATAATAATTTTCGATGCTGTTTTATACTTGACCCATATTTTATTTTAAGAGAACATGAAGGCTATAAATAAATATTTATGATTTTAAACGATTCGATAAGAATAAAAATGAACCAACAGTGATAGAGGGTTACTTATCTCAAAAGCTTAAAAATAACACTCCAACACTAACTTCAAACACCCAGCTCCACCACTTCAATCACACAAACCTAATAAATAAACCTCAAATAAATTAATATTTTTTACATGTTACATACACCCACAAAAGCCCCACTATATTAGATTGATGTATTGCTTTAATATCCAAGAGATCAAACCATTCAACCCAACTTTAAAGCCAAACACACCCTTACCCATGATACAAAACTCCATTGTTTCTATTACCCACCCAAAGTTACACTTACACATTGCACCAAATTCTCAAAACCTAAGTAGGCACCTATAGATCTTCCAAATCCCCTTAATGCATTGATTGTTAAATTCCTTAACATAAATTTAATAATTAACAGTAAAGACAGATTTTACCTTAACCAATGGGTGTCCCAAAATCACCAACGTGCTGCCTCCAATCCCTATTGTAGCCTCACTTGAACCTCTCTTCTCTTTTTCTTTTCTTTTTTCTTTTACCTTCTCAAACCCTAGCCGCCTATGGAGCAATTCACAGCCTCTGTTTTGTTTGTTTTCCAAGACTTATAGGTGGGCTTATTAACCTAATTTCTCAAAGTTACAAAATTACCCATCTAAGTAATAAGAAATATAATGCCATCTCATAACTAATTCTGTGATATTAATAAATGACCCATATAAATTAATTTAATTACTAATCTATCCAATAAAATAATCCTACACACAACTTGGGTTTTACATCAGATCTGTTCTGCTGCAGTTCCATCTCAGTCTACTCCCCTTACTCTACAGCCTAATTCTTCTGCTCCTTTAGCCTCAGTTCCTATTCAATCAATTGTTATTGATTTACCACCTCTTTCTTCCTCGAGTCCTGTCTCTTCTCTTCCCTCTACTAGTGTCCATCATATGCTTACCAGGTCTAAAACTCGAGGTCTTGCAGCTTGCACTTCTTCTTCTTTTGCAGATACTGAACCTCCTTCTTATTAGCAAGCCCTTGCTTCTCCTATTTGGCATTCTGCCATGCTTGAGAAGTATAAAGCTTTAATTGCTCAAGGTACATGGACTGTTGTCCCTCTTCCTTCTTCCAAGCAGGCCATCGGATGCAAATGGGTTTTTCGCATCAAAAGAAACAGTGATGGCTCTATTGCTCGATATAAGGCTCGATTGGCGGCAAAAAGGTTTTTACAGCAAGAAGGTATTGATTACACAGAAACATTTAGCCCTATGGCTAAACATCCCACCATTCGAGTTTTGTTGTGTATGGCTTTACATTATCATTGGCCCTTAAAGCAACTGGATATCAGTAATGCATTCTTACATGGCACTTTAGATGAAGAGGTGTATATGCATCAACCACCTGGTTTTATTAGTTCTTCTTCTCCTCATCATGTTTGTAAATTGAAGAAGGCTCTTTATGGCTTAAAACAAGCTCCTCGAGCTTGGTACTTCACTTTTTCCAGATTCTTGTTCTCTCAAGGATTTATCAATAGTCATTGTGATAATTCCTTGTTCATTCATAAAACCTCCAGTGATATTACAATTCTTGTATATGTGGATGCCATCCTCTTAACTGGGAGCAATTCTTCTCATATTGCCCATCTTATTCATCAAATGCACTCAGCTTTTGCCATGAAAGAATTGGGGTCTATTTCTTATTTTTTGGGTATCTCTATTCAATCTATTGGTGATTCCTATTTTTTGTCCCAACACAAATATGCTTCTGATATCCTCCTCAAGGCTGGTATGACCTCCTGCAAACCTTGCAACACTCTTATTTCCTTGAAACCTGATCTTACCCCTGCAGCCTCTCTTCCTTTTGCTCAGTCTCAGTTATATCGCAGTCTAGTTGGAGCTTTACAATATCTTACTATTACTCGTCCCGATATTTCTTTAGCCGTCAATCAAGCTTGTCAATATATGCATGCCCCTACCAATGCTCATTTTTCTTTAGTCAAGCGCATTCTTCGATTTATTCAGGGCACTATTTCTCATGGCTTGCCTTTTAGTCCTAGTTCTTTTGAACTTCAGGCTTTTTCCGACTCTAATTGGGCTGACGATGCTAGTGATCGCAAATCTACCTCCGGCTACTATGTTTTTCTTGGATCCAATCTCATCTCTTGGTCTGCTAAGAAACAACCCACGGTTTCTCGATCAAGAGTATCGCTCCCTTGCTCATGCTACAGCTGAGCTTAGTTGGTTGCACATGCTACTGCATGATCTTTCCATTTCCTCTGTTCTTGCTCCTATTCTATGGTGTGACAACTTATCTGCAATAGCTTTGGCTTTCAATCCTATCTTCCATACTCGGTCTAAGCATATTGAAGTGGATTGCCACTTCATTCGTGAGAAAGTTGCTGCCAAAAAGCTTGTGCTCAAATACATTCCTTCCATCGATCAAGTCGCTGATATTTTCACTAAGCCTTTATCTGCCTCTCGGTTTCATTATCTTCAAACCAAGCTGTTGGTCTGCACACCTCCCATCAGCTTGTCGGGGGATGATAAGCATATCACATCAGCAACAGCAACAGCAACAGCTCCAGCTCCAGCTACATCAACAGCAGCTCTAGCTACTCTTGGCTCAACCATAGCAGCCGCAGCTCTAGCTATTCTTGGCTCACCTCATACACTCAAGAGATAGATTTAGCACATGTTTAATGTCATTGTATAACTGTGTAACTGTATTCCCGTATTAGATGGAATTAGTTAGGTAGTTATAAGTTTCTGTATAAATACACAAGTGTATCTTCATATTCAGTTTAATGAGAATAGTGATCTTCAATAATTCTTCAAATATCATACGCTGATAAGTATTCGGTACGTGTAAGGTATGTTTGTCAAAGTTTCATAGAAGAGTACCTTGAATTGATGGAGTCAAAACCCTACGGAGGTTTTGTTTGTTTCCTCTCATTAAGAAATTACTTGTTTTTATTTATTTATTTATTTTTTTATGGTAACAGTTCTGTGAGCCTGCGAAGATGAAAATTAATAACTCCGTGGTTGAAGAAGAGAGTTACAATGATGATATCAGTGATTGACATTGAGCATCAAGTGATGATGATTTTCCAGTTGTCTTATTTTAATCTGGTCGGATGAATGTCTTGCTGCTTGCTTGTAAGTAATGAATATTGTTGACTTTCACCATGATATATTTTCCGTCGAAGATACGATGAATTAAATGGTGAAAAATTGCAAAAATAGGAGTGCTAAAGTTGATGAGAATTTTTTTTTTCAAAATTTTTTTTATTTATTTTTTTCAGTTATTTGCATGATCCAAATACAACCCTTCAAGAGATTTTGAACTCTTCACCGGTATTCTGACAATTTCATGCCCTGTTTGTCTTATGTTTTTGTCCAGTTTCATTTCCCTTTTATGTTGTGCAAATGACAATGACTCCTTGGAAGACAACATTTGAGGCCAAGAATGCCGAAATGCCACTTCATTTTATTGAATGTGAAATTTAAATTATAGTTTCAAACAGGGCTTGAGAAAATTTCAGAATTAAGATAAATTAATTAACATTTTATAACAGCAGTAACTACTATGACAAGAAATTTGCATGTTATAGTGCTGTGAAAATGGGGTTTTATTTTTGGACTAAAAATTAGTTAATCAGTCTGACATAAGAAGAGAAGAATTTAGGTTACTCGGGTGATTTTATTTCCACTTAAGTCTAATTAAAATTTTGAAATTTTAATTTTTAGTGTATCTTAATGTAAATTTATTAATAAAAACAGTACATATTCAGCTATAAAATAAAATATATATTTTTTTCCTAGGACATCTAAATCACTTAGGACTCGTTTGGGAACCAACCGGATTAGTCAAAAAATCAAAAAGTTACTAAAAAAACTAAAATGCTAACAATCCATATAAAAAAGTCAAATATTCTATTTTCTCTCTACTTTTTGCACATCTTTTCGTAAAAAGTCAAAAAGTCATCCCAAACATACTAGTTTTTTTTACATCACATTTTAGCCAAAAAGTCAAAAAGTTACTAAAAAAGCCAGTTCCTAAACGATTTAGTAACTTTTTAACTTTTTGGCTAAAATGTGATGTAAAAAAAACTAGTATATTTGGGATGACTTTTTAGTTTTTTACGAAAAGATGTGCAAAAAGTAGAGAGAAAATGACATCTTTAACTTTTGTGTATAGGTTGTTGGCTTTTTAATTTTTTTTAGTAACTTTTTAACTTTTTAACTAACAAAATCACTTGCCAAACGAGGCCTTATATGTATTTTTTATATTCAACTCTCTTTTATCTTTTCTTCCAAATTTCAATTATTTTTTATTTATTTTTTTCTCACCCCAAGACTCCAATTCAACTCACTCTGACAGGAGCATTTGCACTGGAAGCATATTGACATACATGAGTCAAGCCAGTGCAGCAAAAGAAAAGTTGTTTCATTCTATTATCATCAACATCAATAGTGAGAATTTTTAACAGATCAACTGTCATGATAAATAAATAAATAAATAAAAAAAAAGGTATAACCATGTAAAGTAACTTTGCACTGGAAAATGCTCTTCCAATGAAAACACCACTACAGCCCGCAAGACTACAACTTTTCTCCCCTAGCGCCTTACATAAAAGCACCCATACAGCTTGCTGCAACCCACATCACCAACACCAAAGAGATTAATCCCTATTACTAATGGTGTCGAAATAATACAAGTTCGAAGAAAACCTCCTGCCTTGAGCTCTCAATCCTACAATATGATAGCGGTCTAACAACGCGGGCTGGGGGTTTGCCAACTTCATTCTCTTGCGCCATTTCCTTCGTTGGTGCTGTTGTTCCCTATATGTAAACAAAAAAAATAGCTGTAATGAGAAATTTATTTAAAGATGTTTGAAAAGGTTTTTAAAGTGGTGTAATTTGGGATTTTTAATTTGTTTATTATTTAGGTGTACCTTAAAAGGTAATTAAAAAAAAAAAAAAACATAAGGTGTATTAAGAGTAAATTATAACCTTATATAATTTAATTGAATGTATTGAGAAATTAGACGTATTTAATAATTTTTTGAGTGCAAATAAAATTTGTCAAAATCAATTCTAAAATTTTTGGGTCAATAGGTCTAAGCTCTATTCTTAGGCCAAGTTTGGCATCCTCAAAAAAATCTAAAAAGTCAAAAAGTCACTATCCTATTTAAGTCACATCATCTTATTTAAGTCACATCACCTCTTTAACATATCACTTCAAACCCAATCCAAATCCAACTCATATTTCATAAAAAATCAAAAAGTACACTTATTTAGTCTTCCCAAACTTGGCCTTAGTGCTAAAAGAACAATTATAATGTAAAAGACTATTTTACCCTTGCCTATATGTTCCCTTTGTCCACGATCCAACTATTTGTTCACATGTCATCATATTATTTGTCTATGTGTACTTATTTGTCCATTTATCTACTACCATTGTTGTTGTTGGCCACCACCTGCTCTCGTTGGTGACTTTTTTGATGAACTTTCAAGCGATCAGCTAATGACAGTTCAATAGTGGGAGTACAATTGGAAAAAAAATTCAAAAATATAATTTTTCTTCTCACCAAACAATTTATTAAACATGTCCTTATCACCAAAAAAGATAAAATCTTGAACCAAGTAACATACGACTCCATAAGTGTGAATTTTTCACCAGTTATCTCAAGAATAAAAATGGAAAATCATGAATTGCTTGGGGGATGATGGAGGGACTAGTTTTAGGTTCAAACTTCCGTTTCTTTTTCTAGGATTTTTTTGTCTTAACAATCACAAGTAGTGTAAAAAGAAATAAGGGTAAATTATATTGGTAATCCCTATATTTTACTACTAGTGTGTCATTTTAGTTTCCGTAATTCAATTAACTCGTTTTTGACTTTTAATTTTAAATTTTGTATCAATTTAATCTAATTGATAACTGAAATTAGAGTTTTTTTGAAGAAAAATGATCACTGAGTTAGTTAAAGTTAACTTACTAAATTGAACAAGTTTACAATTTTGTTTATAAATCATATTATATGTCGTTTATGTGTGTATTTTTTTTATGAAAAACACTAATAATTGTAATCAATTAGACCAACTTAAGACAAAATTATAAATTTAGGATAAAAATCGAACTAATTAAAATTATAAAGATCAAAATGCCATAAAAATGAAAATATAGGAATCGCCAGTGTAATTTGACCAACAAATTAGGGTTGGGTAAAAAAAAATAAAAAATTCGCAAACCGGTCCGATCCAAACCAAACTGCATGATTTGGCTTAGTTTTCCCAATACACAGTTTGGTCTTGATTTTTAAAATAGGTGAACCGTACTTCACGATTCGGTCAATGATTTTATAGTTACGGATCCGATTTGGAATTGAATAGGATTGGTTATATATATATATAATTTATTACCTACCGTAAATACTCAAATATCTTATTTGTATCAAATATATATATGTATATATAAGTTGTAACCTTTTACTCTTGCAAGTTTATTCTTACATAGTAGTACAACAAATTCTAAATTATTACCTAAATAATTTTTAAGTTGTGAACAATATTTTATGATCATGTTATGAATTATGACAATGTTTTTAAAAATCATGGTTCCAAACTGAATTGAACCACGGTTTACTTGTTCGATTTAATTTGGTTTTAAGATTTTCATTGTTTAGGTAATATCACTTTTTAGCCTAAAAGTCAAAAAATCACTAAAAAAATAAAAAAGCTAACAACTAATACCAAAAGGTCAAAGATTCACTTTTTCTCTCTACTTTTTGCACTTCTTTTCGTAAAAAAACTAAAAAGTCATTCCAAACATACTAATTTTTTTACATCATGTTTTAGCAAAAAGTTAAAAAATTATTAAAAAAACCTATTTCCAAACGAGGACTTAGTTTAGTTTCAAATTTTATGCAACCGTAAGTAATAGTTTGATCATGATTTACTGAAGCAATCCAAAATGATACTCGCCCCTATTTCAGAGAGTCAGAACTATGGGGTTAAGTGTCCAATACATCACAAAGTGCCTAGTTAATTGCCATTTGACAAAAAATTTTTTAGTTGGTTTTTTAGAGTTAGAACTTTTTTAACTTAAGATTAAAAAGTTCATTTGGTAAACTTTTTATTGACTTTATTGAATTTTATGAGAGAAAAAGTGAAATAATTTTGACAAATTTTTTTTGACTTTTTTGAATTTTATGAGAAAAAAAGTAAAATAATTATGGTTTGGATTGACATTTTGTCTTATTGACTTATTTAGTCTATTTTGTCGTTTATGCTTTTTTAGTCCCAACCAACTTAGCCAAACGAGGCCTTAGTTCTATGCATTTTGGGCCTTGGGTATGTAACAGTTGTATGGAAAATCACATTTGCATTTGGTATTGTTGCCTCTGCTGATTTCTGAGTAAGGATTTATAATTATAGACTGATTCAAAGCACATTCGATTATTCTAGCTGTGGAAACAAATACAAAAATGTCTATATCATTTCCTATTCAAATGTTTTGCTGCCAGAAACTCATATATTTTGTTAATTAATTTGTTAGAGCTGAATAAATCCTTAGCCATGTGCTTTGTTTGGGTATGATTTATAAGTTGGTTTTTTTTTACCTATTATGAAAAAATATATAGAAAAGTAGAGAGGTGATATGACCCAAATAAGTCAATAAACAAATTTTTTTAGATATTGCTGAAAAGGACCAAATATTAACTTATTTGTATTATTTTGAGTCAATAAACTAGCTTATACGTTCTGTGGCAAAGGAGATAGAACAAATGAGTAATGCTATACTAACTTTTCTCACTTTCAAATGTAGGATTTGGGGATCTTGCTATGCCTTTGAGCATAGTAGGCTGTTGTGCTCCTTTGTGGAGTATCGATTTGAGTTTTTTTCGATAATCTGAACTGTTCACATTATAAGATTCGTTGAATAGATCATCGATAAAAAAAATCAAATTAATTAAATATTTGCAGTCCTATAACAAAAGTCAGGAGGTGTGCACGTTGTCTTTTGAGGTCGGGCCTACCTTGGTTTTATCAAACCGTTCATCAGGTATGGTTTCGCCAAATATTTTTTATGTAAAAATTAGATTATTTTGACAACAATAATTATATGATTGAATTACATTTGTCATTAAAAAAATATATGACGTATAAATTTAAAACTAAACTATCTATTATTAAGATAAATATGATTTAATTATGTAGTTATTAATATATAATGAACCTAATTTTTGACATAGATGATTTTCGTGATAGATTTAATATTATGAATGGTTTGAATCGTGAGTTCTGGGTAAGACCCACCAAAGAAGATAACAAGCCTCGACGTAGGTGCAAAATCGGTTTTGCCCCAGCCTAGGCCTGTTTGGGCTCCCACAAAAAATCTAGGCCCAAGCCTAGAGGATAATTGGGTCTTGGGCCGAGGCTGGGCCTAACATTTTATTTATTTATTTATTTATTAATATTTTTTAGTTTAAAATTCACATTGGGCCTCGGGCGGACCGGATGGACTAGGCCTTGGGTCAAGCCTCATATCGGGCCTTGATTGGGCCAGTAGGCCGGACTAGTCCAAAAAAAGCATGGCCCAAGCCCTAGCTCAGAGAGTTGGGCTGGGTTGAGCTGGCCTTAGGTAGGTAGGCAGATCATTTTTACATCCCTAATTAGAATACACCTACCCCTAATTTTCATTGCACATTTTTCTTTTTCTTAATTTGATTGTTTGTATATTAATTTATGAAATATGATTTTAAACAACATAATGCATTCAATTAATTTGTAAGTTGTGTGTCGAGATTTAGAATAATTAATTGTTTGAATTTGAAAAAAAAAATATTAAAGTTATATGATCATTAGGTTTTTTCCTATTTTGTATTTCTAACTTAATCGGTCAAAATGTTTAACCAATTTGTCAGTTTTGAGGATAGCCAGATTGGTGACGGGGTGAAAAATTCTCAATCCGCCAATAGAGAATCAATAAGTTTGGAAACCTAAACTTATCCACCTAGATTTTTCTGGATGGATGGTTGTATGATGGAAATTAAATTTATACAATATGTGATCTATATGTAGAATAAATTTGAATAATAAGATAATAATTCTGAATTGTTATGTTTAGCTTCATAATATTACTGATGGTGAATTGGTTGGTGATTTTCTCTTAAAATCAACTCAAACCACATACCTCTAAGTTACCCCTCTTCCCTTGAGTCATCCGTATCATATTATTTTTAATGGGTATGATTTCAGATCCAAAGCATTGTTATATTTGTATAGTATTTCCCTAGTGCTCTCTCTCTCTCTCTCTCTCTCTCTCTCTCTATATATATATATATTATATAAAATTTTCATCAAAATCAAATTAAAAAAAAACAAATTTCTTATCTATTTTTTTTGGGGGTAAATTACAAATAAACCTCCCATGAGGTTTACTTAAAAGACGAATTGTCCCATTTGGTTTGGAAAAATACAAATACCTCCCTGTCAGAATTTTTTATTTAACAGAATTAATTGAAAAAATGAAATTTCTAACTGTTCACCTATACAATAATAAAATTATCTGAATTATTAATTGAAATAAAAATTTAACATTATTAAAAACTGTTAATTAACTTGATGATTTATTTATAAAGGACCTATTTGTTATTAAATTAGAAACCTTAGGAGACATAATGTAATTTCTAAAATCTCAGAAAATAATTTGTAATTTAAGTAAAAATTAGGGGGTGTGTTTATAATTTATCTTTTTTTTTTTTTTTTTTTTTTCTTTTTCCGACAGGGACATAAGAATTAGGCCCTAGTACGGAGCATCTTCTGCCCTAAGAATGCACCATTTGTGCACTAGTGACCGAATACAAAGATTAGTATATCATTGTTACTAGCAACATCACAAACCACTGTATATATGCAAGCAATCCAACTAATTTATAACAATTTCAAAACTTGACCATTTCCACCTGCCGGCTTCTGATTTTTAAAAATGTTTTCTTTGTGCCTTTTTTGTCACTCCCTTTACCCTTCATTTGCCAATCACACTCACATACACCAACAAACCATCATTGTAAATTTAGCCAATTGGCAAACCCTAAAATACTATAGCTAACCATTTCAACCTTGTTACCTAGTCCCTCTCCCACAATGCCAATAAACCAAACACCTTCATAAGAACCAGAACCCAATTACACTGATATTTCCCCCCAATATTCTTCTCCTTCTTCATCAACAACAATGGCTCGAGTACTCGTTCCCATCCATGTAGTCTCTCTCGTGTTCTTTCTTCTCTTCCTGACCGGGAATTCAGAGGAAGAAGAAGTGAAGCTCGCGCTAGTCCAACTCATTGGAGAACTCTCTCCCATGAAAATAGGTCCGAACTTTGGTTGGAATATGAGTTCAGACCCTTGTACAGACAAATGGCACGGCGTGTCATGTGATAGCAAGTTACAGTCTGTGAGAAAGATAGTTCTTGATCGGTTCAATCTAACCGGGGTTCTTAATGCAACCTCTTTATGCAAGGCTAAGTCTCTTTTTGTCTTGAGCCTGAATGACAACAATGTTGGTGGAGAGATCCAACAAGAGATATCGAATTGCCGGTATTTAACTCACTTGTATCTAAGTGGGAATCGCTTCTCTGGCAACCTTCCGGTCAGTATCTCCCAATTAAGTAATCTAAAAAGGTTTGACATATCGAACAATGACTTTTCCAAACAGATCCCTGACATGTCCAGAATTTCAGGCTTGCTTTCGTTTCTCGCTCAAAACAATCATCTAAGCGGTGAGATCCCAAAATTTGACTTCTCCAATCTACAAGAATTCAATGTCTCCAACAACAATCTCAGCGGTCCAATTCCTGATGTCTTTGGTCATTTCAACGCGAGTAGTTTTTCGGGTAATCTTGAGTTATGTGGACAACCCTTGTCAAATCCATGTCCAATGTCAACACCTCCACCGCCTAAAAAGGAATCAAAAAGATCCTCAAAAAAAGAGTTCCTTATCTACTCCGGCTTTTTTGTTGCTGGTTTAATTGTTGCGGTCATTATTGCTGTGAAATTTCTCAAGAAAAATTTACCCGAAGGTGAGAAGACAAATGTGAAGAAAGGAGTAGTAGTAGCTAGTAGGACAGAGAAGAGTAGTGGTACATCGAGTGAGTTCAAGAACAGGTCGGAGTATTCAATAACATCGGGTGAAAGTGGAAAGGGTTCGTCTTCGCTAGTAGTACTTGCCAGCGCAGTGATGAATGGGTTGAAATTTGAGGATTTGCTCCAAGCTCCCGCAGAATTGGTTATGAGAGGGAAGAATGGAAGCCTATACAAGGTTATAGTCGATGACGGGGTGACATTGGCTGTGAAAAGGATTAAGGATTGGAGGATGACACGGGCGGATTTTGAGAAGAGGATGGAGAGGATAGACCAAGTGAAACATCCGAATGTGATGCCGGTTGTGGCCTATTACTGTTCCAAGCAAGAGAAGCTTTTGGTTTATGAATTCCAGCATAATGGCAGCCTCTTCCAGCTTCTTCATGGTAATTTCATTAATTTTTGATTATTTCTCTTCCTATGGTTAGCCTGGTAGCATATTTGATTCCATGACCTAAGCATTATTGTAGATAAAAAATAGGGATAGAGAGTATACATTGAAAACCTATGAAGTACAAATAGGATGTATGAGTATTATATGATACAGATATGACGATATAAAAAAATCTTTAAAAATAAATAAATATATAAAAAGATATAGATACATTCATGAAAATATAAAATTATAACTTTTAGTATTGTATCACACACAATTTAAATGGAATTAGGTATTAGTTTAAAAGGTAGTACTAGTAGCCAGTTTTTTTTTTTTAATAATTTTTTTTTTTTTATTAAAGTAGGTCTAATAAAATTTCAATTTCAATATTAAGTCTAAACTGTTGTTGTACTTTTCCCTTTTTTAGCACTTAATTGTTACATAGAAAAAAAATGGTGTACACAAGTTTATTTGCTTGTCTGAATGTTGAAATTCAATTTTAGTATCATTATATATTTTCCTATTTAAATTTACTTTCTATAAAATATTCTATGACACATCAACAACATGTCAATTTAATACATTGTGAAAAAAGTGGGTAAGAAATAAGTGAAATATGGACAATTATTATTACATTCTCAATTTAATAATAATTCAATTACGTGATCTAGAGTATTGAAAAATATATGATATATACCTCCCAAAATAAAAGAAAATAAATTTTAATTATTGGATCTGTATTTGCGAGTACTCGAGAAGGATCAATATCCAAAATAGATATGATAGTGATACGGCTTTCTTTTAGAAGTATCTATACTTCATAGTTGACAACAGAAAATAACAATACTAAATGTTTTGACTCATTGTTGTTAATTTCAGAATCTCAAAATGGCCAATTATTCGACTGGGGAAGCAGAATAAATGTTGCAGCTAGCATTGCTCAAGCTTTGGCTTTCATGCATGAGGAGCTTCGCGATGATGGAATCGCACATGGGAACCTAAAATCCTCCAACATATTGCTCAACAAAGATATGGATCCATATATCAGTGAATATGGACTAATGGTGGTGGAAAGTCATCAAAACCAATCAATCCTATCCCAATCCGATAGTTTCAAAAACAACAATCCTTCTAAAACTCGCGCATACAGTACTTTCAAGGTAGACATTTATGGCTTTGGTGTGATTCTACTTGAGCTTCTTACTGGGAAGCTTGTCCAGAATAGCGGGATTGATTTGACTAGATGGGTCCACTCAGTGGTCAAAGAAGAGTGGACCGCTGAAGTTTTTGACAAGACCCTCATTTCGGAAGGTGCCAATGAGGAGAGAATGGTGAACTTGTTGCAGGTAGCATTGAAGTGTATAAATCCATCACCAGATGCTAGGCCAAACATCAATCAAGTTGCTATAATGATAATTTCTATAAAAGAAGAAGAAGATAAATCTTTAAGCTCTGAAACTTGATAAAATGATTCAAATACATGTTTGTGATAGTTATATTTGGAAAACAAACACTTTCTTTGATGGTCCATGAAATATATTTACATCTAGCTATAGTGTTATTGAGGTTTTACCATTTAATCTGTATGGAAGAAATTTTTTCTCCTAATTTAATAAGTGAGATGATTGTAGTTTTGTGGTATATCAACTCCTCCATCTCTACACTTCTTGGTTCAACATAATATCTTATGGGTTGGTAGCAATGTCTCTGTAGCATAGTATGAGTGTCAACTTTGTTTTTGATTAAAAAAAAATCTTAAGGATTTGATTGAGTGGTAAAGACTTGATAATAAAATTTAATATCTTGAGTTCAAGTCACCTTAAGGGGCCATTGGAAGTTTATCCAGTTGTTAACATCAGAGTCCTAAGATTAGTTGAAGTACATACAAGTTATCCTGAACATCCAGTTATCAAAAAAAAAAAAAAAAAAAAAAAAAAAAAAACTGTTTCTGATAATTAAAAAAAAAGGAGAGAGAGAGAGAGAGAGAGAGAGAGAGAGACCTTGATTTAGACCCACCACCATTGCTATAGCGATTCTGGTTTTAACTTGACCCTTTTGTATCTTGGACTCAGGTTTCGTGGTTTCGTATTGTTGCCCATGTCTTGCTTCCCTTATACTTCCTTAAATTTGGCTATTGGATTGTTGTGGTTGTGTTTGGAACAGGTTGGTTGTTTAGTTTTCAAACTTTTGTTACCCATAATTTTACTCACCGCTCGAGCAGCATTTCTTACGCTCGAGCGAGTTTTGTGAACTCTCAGTACTTTTGCAGGTCTGCAAAACTATTGGGAGAGTGTATTCTACGCTCGAGCGGTGCTTTCTGTGCTCGAGTGATCTCAGCTTGAGCGGCCTTTCTTGCGCTCAAGCGTTGGTCTGTTGTGTGCAAAACTACTAGGAGTGTGCATTCTGCGTTCGAGTGGAACAACTTATTGTGTTTGATGCTCGAGTATTACTTCTTGTGCTCGAGCGAACTGTGCGTATATCAATTCGTAAAAGTTACTTTTTATATCACTTTTTCATCTTTTTCTCTCTCTAAACATTTCAAAAACCCTAGATTTAGAATTTCTCTCTCTAAAACTCATCTTTTCTCTTCTAAAACACCTAGATCTGTTGGGTTCTCAACCATAGTGTCTTTGGGAAAAAGGTAGAGTACCTCAAGAGCTCCATTTTAATCTTAACAAAACTTGATTTCGACATCTTTGAAGTTCCTCCATTGCTTCCTTGATCTCTAGCTTCGAGGTAGAGACTTTCTACACTCTTCTATGAGTTTTAACTTAGTTTTTTGTTGATGTATAAAGAATATTAGAATTTGGGATGATTTTGAACAAACCTAGGGTTTTGGTTTAAAATCAAAAGAGGGGTTTTCAAATGTATGTATTAAAAATGATTATGGGAGGAGATGTGAGGTTGTGTTATGATAAATTTGTTGGTTTTGATAGCCGGGATGGATTTTGGAAAAAAATAGAGTTTTGTCTTAAAATGTCTCAAATAGTTATTTTGTATAAATAAATTAAATTGGCATTGGGAATATGAAATTGGATAGATGTTTATATAAGTGGTGGAGTTGGATATGTATTACCTCTCACTTATGGAAATTTGGGTAATTTATCTGTCTTGAAGATTGTTTATCTATTTAGAAATATACGTTTTGGGCTATCGGTGGAGGATAACTATGATTGTTGTAGAAATTACATGGGGATTAGGTGAATTGAAACTAATCTCTTATTCGTTGCCATTGAATATGACTATGTCTTTAATTCATTGTAAATGTATGATGTTTAGAAGAAGAAAGGGGATGTACTCCATGTTTGGAAGAAGAAAGGAGATGGACTCCATTGAACTAAGTTGACCTGTGTGTCCAGGGTGAAAGTCCTGAAAATCGCGCGTATACATGAGTGTTGATTCTTGTGGACGAAATATCTGTAAAATGGCAAAATGAAAGTATTTGTATAATGGCTGTGTTGGTTAGAGAACCATTGAGTTGCGCCCTCAGTTTAGTTGTTTGAAGAAAATAGTGAATGACTCACAAATTGAGATATAAAGCTTGGCATGGCACGGTTTTGTAAAAGAGTTATAAATGATTTTATCATCGGCATTGAATATGCATATCATACTTATATCTTTGTTAAGATTCATATATTGTGTCAGATTGTTTCTACTGGGTTTTGGCTCACCTTACTTGGGAAAATCATTTTCAGGTGCTGGTGATATACCTCCACGAAAGACTTAGCTTGGTAGGATTGTGGAGCTGAGGGCTCAGTTTTGTTTATTTTGTATTTAACCTTTGTACAAGCCTAGTATGGAGCTTATGACTCATTTTTGATGTACCCAAGCCTTGGCTTAGAAAGATGTAAGCCCTTTGGGGCATATGAACATTTGTTTAGCTTTCATTCCTTATCACTTTTTGTATATTAATTTTGATTAATGAAAGTTTATCATTTCAATTATGTCACCTTGTATTAGTGGTTTGGAGTTGGATCATTGTAATTATTTTGGGCATTACAACTTGGTATTAGAGCATACTGGGTTTGAATACTTTGGATATGTGGGAAGTGGTTATTGCCACAACGGGTTTGTCTCGCTCGATAGAGACTTTAATATGTACAATGCGCTTACATGATAACATGCTTATGTGGTTATATGGGTATGTGATTTAGTTTCTAGGATGTTAATTGAGTCTACGGGTTTCTAGAAGTCCTATTAGAAGAGCACTTGATCACTGCCGTTTCTAATTGGAACTCTGGGAACACCGCGGGACAGTCATTATCTGGAAATGAAATTCGTATGTGTTTATGTGACAACATGCTTATGTGGAGTGAATTATTGTTGTCCACCGCATTAGGACGTGAGTGAGTTAGCTTCGGCACATTTGTAAATGTGCTAATCTCTTGTGTTACCTTCATTAGGATGTGCAGGACGTGGACGTGGTGGTGGTAGGCATGGTAGGCTTAGGAGGCATGAGGTACCTTTACCGGATGATATTCCAGCCCAATAAAAAGGGGTTGGTGAGGCCAATGTGGCCGAACCAGTAGGTCAGTAGGCCATGAGCGCTTTAGCCCGCGAAATGGCCGGAGCATTGCGGGAGTTTATGGACATTCTCAGAGCTGAGAATCAAGTCGAGACCCAAGTAGCTGAGACAGAGCCGTCATTCTTGAAGTGGGAGTTTTTCTGGTCAAATCCAAGGAGCCACTGAAGGCGAATGAGTCGCTAGAGCAGATAGTAAAGACGTTTGAGATGCTTGGCATCGAGGATGACCAACTAAGAGTGACTTTGGCATCTTTCCAACAGAAGGGAGATGTGGGTTTGTGGTGGAAGTATGCGCGTGGGCGCATTGAGGTAAATTGGGAGGCTTTTGTTACCGCCTTCCAGGATAAGTTCTTGCCTCCCACTGTTCGGGAGAAGTTAAGAAATCAGTTCTCCAAGCTTGTGCAGTTGAACACTCTGGTGGCCGAGTTTGAGGTCACATTTACTAGTTTGTCGAGGTTTGTACCAGAACTCATGGTGATTGAGGAGCGCTGTTGTTTAGAGCTTGAGAAGAGATTGAGAACCGGACTTATGTTCAAAGTGGCCAGGTTAATGATTAGAGACTATGGACGCCTCGTGGAGGTGGCGGCTCATCTTGAGACCGTAATGCAAATGAATGAGGAGAGGATGAGGGGCTCCAGGAGGAGTCAGGATATTCAGGGGGACAACAAGAGATAGAAGGGTTCTAATCCATAGCAGTCCTAGGGAGCTCAGTCGAAGTCCGCTTTTCCGGTACTGAGTTCGAGTTCTGGGAGAGGTGGTCAGGGAGATGTCACTTGTTTCAAGTGTGGTCAATTAGGCCACAAGTCTCTAGCTTGCCCGTAAAGAGGAGAAGGGCAGCAGTCTGCATCGTCTTCGGCTCGTCCTCAGAGCCAGAGTCAGGGGAGAGGCCAGCCGCTCACTTGTTATCAGTGTGGGTAGGCGGGGCACACGAGGAGGTTTTTTCCTCAGTTGGGTGGCCCACTTGGTGCGTCTGGAATGAGGTAGACACAGAGCCACTAGCCAACACAGGCCTCGAGGGCTAATTAGGGAGCCTTTTCGGCTCAGTCAGTGTATCAAGCTTATGCTTCGAGGGGTAAGCTGGTTGAGCAAAGACCTACAGGGTGTGTGTATGCTGTTACCACGCCACATCTTGTACCAGCTCCTTCAGTAGTAAGAGGTACCTTCTTGTTTTGCAATTCAGTTGCTAATGTATTGATTGATACAGGTGTATCCCATTCATTTATCTCGTCTGTATTTGCATCGATTTTTGTGTTAGAGATGGCTCGGTTAGCATCTCCTCTCTATGTAGAGTCATCTATTGGTGGTGAGATTGTTTTGAAGCAGGGGTGTTGGAGTTGTGACATAGAGGTTGTCGGTCGCCAACTTCCCTTTGCATTTGTGTTGATTGACATGTCTAGTTTTGATATTATTTTGGGTATGGACCGGATGTTATCATATTGGGTTATCATAGATTGGTACCGTTAGAGGGTTACTGTATGTATCTTGAGCAGTGATTGCTTTTATTTCTTAGGGGACCGGGTTGATAGAATTTTATCACCGGTGTATGATCCGCGTGGGCGGAGTGAACTTAGTTGCCTTCTTGCCAACTTCTTGAGTAGAGAATGTGATGAAGTCGGAGTTAAGTTGCCAAGGGTGGTTTGTGAATACTCGAATGTTTTTCCCGAGGATCTTACCAGTTTACCACCTCATCGAGAGATCGAGTTCTCTATTGATTTAGTGCCTGGCATGGTACCACTATGGCACAATATAGATTTGCAGCTACTGAGTTGAGTGAGCTGAAGATTCAACTCCAATAATTATTAGATATGGGTTTTATCCACCCTAGTACTTCACCTTGGGGAGCACTGGCTCTCTTTGCTAAAAAGAAAGATGGTGCATTTCGACTTTGTATAGATTATCAGAAGTTGAATCAGGTAACTGTTAAGAACAAGTACCGAATGCCTCATATATATGATTTGTTTGATCAATTGAAGGGGTCTTGTTGTTTCTCTATGATAGACCTGAGATCGGGTTATCACCAGTTGAGAGTAAGGGAGGAGGATATCCAGAAGATAGCATTCCATACGCGGTATAGCCATTACGAGTTTCTAGTGATACCCTTTGGGCTGACCAATGCACCAGCTGTGTTTATGGATTTATTGAATCGGATCTTCCGTGAGTTTCTAGACCGTTTTGTGGTCGTGTTTATGGACGACATCTTGATTTACTTTCCCTCTGAGGAGGAGCACGAGGAACACTTGCGAGTGGTGCTTGAGTTGCTTAGAGCTTATAAACTGTATGGTAAGTTTGGGAAATGTGAATTCTGGCTAAGGAAAGTTAAGTTCTTAGGCCATGTGGTATCCGGGAAAGAGGTGACTGTAGATTCATCCAAGATAGAAGCAGTGCAAGATTGGGGATAACCTAAGAATGATTTTGAGATCTGTAGTTTATTGGGGTTGGCCAGGTATTATCGTAGATTTGTGAAAGATTTCTCAGGATTAGCTTCACCATTAACTAGATTGACGAGGAAGGGAGTTAAGTTTGTGTGGAGTGAGACTTACAAGAAGTCATTTCAAGAGCTTAAGGTTAGACTTACCACCGCTCCAGTATTGATTATTCTGGAGAGGGGTTTGGGCTATTCGGTGTATTGTGATGCCTCACGGGAAGGTTTGGGTTATGTTTTGATGCAAAAGGGGAAGGTAGTAGCCTATGGTTCGCGGCAGTTGAAAACACATGAGAGGAATTACCCTACTCATAACTTAGAGTTAGCGGCGGTGATCTTTGCCTTAAAGATTTGGAGGCACTATTTGTATGGCGAGAAGTTTGAGGTGTTTTCTGATCATAAGAGTCTGAAATTTCTATTTACACAGAAAGACTTGACCCTGAGGCAGATGAGGTGGATGGAGTTCATAAAAGATTATGATTTTGAGTTACATTATCATCTGGAGAAGGCCAATGTTGTGGCCGATGTCTTGAGTAGAAAATCCATTGGCAATGCAGCTTGTATTGCTATCCGGGAATGGGAGATGTTGGGTGCCATTGTGAGTTTGACTTGCATCTTGGCTAGTCCATTGAGTCTACGTCCTTGTTTTCGGTAGTTGCACAGCCTACACTTATGAACCGAGTGATAGAAGCATAGAGGGGTGACCTTGAGGTGGAATCCCTTTCGGAGAAGATCTCCAGTGGGAAGGTAGAGAGAGGCTTGAATGTGTACTCCGACTTGAGTGTTAGATACCTTGATTGCCTTTTTATGCCGGAGTCTTGGCGAGAGGAAGTACTCCGAGAGTTTCACCATTCACACCTTGCAGTGCGTCTGGGAGGCACAAACATGTATCATGATCTTAGCTGCCAGTTTCAGTGGAAGGGAATGAAAAAGGATGTGGCTGTGTTTGTGACGAGGTACCTTACTTGTCAACAAGTGAAGGCCGAACATCAGAGGCTACCGGGTTTGTTACAACCCTTGCCTATAGTTGAGTAGATGCCTATAGCCGAGGGGAAGTGGGAGCATGTTATGATGGATTTTGTTGTAGGCCTTCCAAGAACTCAACGGGGTAGTGATGCAATTTAGGTGGTAGTTGACCGGTTGACCAAGTCAGCGCACTTTACAGCTATGCGTGTAAGTGACTCGGTAGATCATCTTGCTAACCTCTATATTAGGGACATAGTGAGGTTGCACGGGGTCCCTGTGACGATTGTCTCGGATAGAGATTCGCATTTCATAGCTCAGGTATGGCAGAGCCTATAGAGTGCCTTGGGCGTGAGATTGACTTTTAGTACGGCGTATCATCCTCAGATTGACGGGCAGTCCGAGCATACTATTCAAATCCTTGAGGATATGCTTCAAGGTTGTGTTATTGACTTTAAGGGGTCATGGGAGAGACACTTGCCCTTAGTGGTGTTTCCTTATAACAAGAGCTTCCAATCCAGTATTGGCATGGCACTGTTTGAGTCCTTGTATGGTCGACTGTGTAGATCTCTTGTGCCCTAAAAAAAATCACACCGTGACGTATAATAATAACATGATCAAGAAGTCCCAAAAAGGTCATTTTCTCATTGAACTAAGGGTTGAGTGATTACAATTCAATTAATACGTTCCCACAATGTCCAAGTCTTCTCCCAGTTCAATGAACTAGATAACTTAATAAAACATAAGCCCCAAGGGCGTACAACTTTACAAAATACACATGAAAGTTCCATTACAAAATTCCCAAAATAAATACAAAACACGAAATGCTCTTGACTTCAATTAATTCCCCAAAAGAGACTAGAGCTAGTGCTAGAATCAATCCTTCATCGAGGCTGACCTTCCTCAGTTCCTGAAAAAAAATATTAATTTTTGGGTTGAGCTATATGCCCAGTAGGAGTACATTTATCCAAGTATCTAATCCTTTGAAACAAGATTATGGCATCAATGTGATGAGACAATACAATAAAATTCACGTTCACAGGAAATGGTTAACAATTCATAATGAAACATTATGATATAAGATGATACGTGCATCTCAAGTCATCATGTACAGCAATTAAGTGTCTACAATCATGGAAATTGAACCACACTTTTTCCCTACACGAATCTTAAAGTCAACCCTCACATTCGCCGGCTACTATACAGCGGGAAGTGAGCACCCTATGAAAATCATCCGTTTTTCCACTTTCGTCGGCTACGATACGACGGGACTGTGTGGACACCCAAAAAAAACCTTTCCCACATTCGTTCAGTGATAAGCCTAGATAGGGCATTTGGGCACCTTTTAAAACTCCCCACGCGGGTACAACACAACACCACCTTTACTCAATACCAACTCACACATGGACTCATGCATGCTCAATAGTTAAATCACATTTCAATCTCACAATTAAACATCAAGCATCATCACAGATAAACATCTCATGAAACTCAAGGACTAATAGTATTCAAGTCATCATTTCTTTAACTACATAAATACCCACATTTTATCTCTCCATCATCCATCAAATTCCATGAGTCAATAGAAAATTCCATTATCTTGAGCATTTTCTAACCAATTGGAAACTTAGGGTTACCCTAAATTTTGGGGGTTTCTACTCCTTGTCATTAATCGAGTTTTTAACCATATCTACACTTATAATAGAGAGAAAAATTTAGGGATTTCAACAAAATATTAAGTAAAAGAGTAATCATATGAAAAATGGGTTTTATTCAACAAAATCTTCAATTAGTTCAACTAAATCTTCACTTGGTTCCCAATCACACACAATACCATGAAATTTCTTCAAGAATGAAAAGATACAAGAGTAAAAGTACCCTTACCTCAACTATCAAGCCAAAATTCGAGCTCCTTCATGAATCTATCGCAAATCCCCAACCCACGCGGAAGATAATGCTATGCTTCAAGTGTTCTTCATCCCCAACCAACAAATTTGATAGGATTTCAATGGTATGGAAGGTATTTGATGATGAAGATCTAGGGTTTCATAGGAGGAGGGAGAGGAGATGAAGTTTGAACCAAAGAAAATGGGAGAAGGATATGAAATCATTAGGTTTAAAAAGCTGCTAACGTGTTCCCCGCTCAAGCATGACTTCCCACACTCGAGCATCCAGACACGATCAAGAAGGCCCCGCTCGAGCGACAACTCCCCACTCGAGCAGAGAAAGAAAAGTCTTAGAAGTTTTACAGTGCTACAGTGTAATTATTGGATGCTAAAATTTCACGCCTGAGCGTGACATCCCACGCTCGAGCAGACACGCCTGAAATGCAACAAAGTGCTTGGAGCAACAAATCCACGCTCGAGTGGCGGGTTCCTCGCTCGACCGGACGCAAAAACAAAATGTCACACCCTGTGTATTGGGCCGAGGTGGGTGATGCACCTATGTTGGGTCTAGAGTTAGTTCGGGAAACAACGGAGAAAGTTGCACTTATTCGTAAGAGGTTGGCTATTGCCCAGAGTCGCTAGAAAAGTTATGCTGATCGTAGGAGGAGACCCTTGTCTTTTGAAGTGGGAGACCATGTGCCGCCACAGCTTTCTGGGGTTCATGATATGTTTCACATTAGTATGCTTTGGAAGTATGAGCCGGATCCATCGCACGTGTTGGATTGGACCGACTTAGAGGTAGATGAGGATGCCTCGTATGAGGAGAGATCGGTGAGAGTCTTGGATACTCGGGACCAAGTCTTGCGAGACAAGACAATTCCCGTAGTTAAAGTATTGTGGCAATATCACGGGGTTGAAGAAACAACTTGGGAACGTGAGTTAGAAGTCCGTGAGAAGTATCCGGACTTATTTGTTGATGTTTAAGCATGTATTGAAATTTTGATTATGTTAATGAAACATGAAAACATTGTATATGTTTTAAGAATATGAAAATTGTAGCTCGACTTTTCGTGCTCCTTTCGGAAGACAATAAGCCCTACAGTTCGGACTCCTGCGGTTCTGAATCTGATTCCATAAGTGCAATGTGAAATAGATAAACACCAAATAGTCCAAATCTGGCAAATCTTTTGAAAAATTGATTTTGAATAAAAAAATGCTAAAAATGGACTGCTTTGCCAGATACAGAGTGACCACCTAAATATTCTTGGAAAATTTAGAAAACCCATGACTCGTGCCGAAGGCCACGTGTCCGTCATTACCAAGATTGTCTCGGTTCAGGAACTTAGGTACGAGAAGGAAAGGTCATGAATTGAGCACCCCACTTGCTCAATCAAAAATCGGTCTCTACTAATCATGATGTGAATCTTATTTACATTATATGCTCTTGTTTCGATTATTAGGCTAACATTACTATGTAATGCGTACACAAGTATAGACTAATTTGCAAAAATTGGAACATTTGATTCATGTTTGTTTTTTAGAATAGTTTGTGAATGTGCTACTTAAAAAAGTGGGCTCAAATATACATTAATCAAAGTATCCCAATTCAAGTAATTTGCCTTCATCCACAGGCATTCAAACAGTTTATCACTTAAGCACTTAGCCTCAGGGTGAACATGCTAGACATGGCAACAATCACGCGCATGCGATATGCTAAAGCAAAAAATGCTCACCTAGTACTCCGAGGCGAGCCAAAAGAAACAAAAGAGTTAGAAAACATGCGTGCTCCAAACTAATGCAACATGGCTAATGCAACACATGCAATAATGCAATTAATAGGCTCGACTACTAATTATGACATGTGAATCAATTTGATAGCATGCGGTTTAAGCACCTTTTCAAAGAAGTATTTAAATGACAATGTATTGTTAGAATGATGAACCGAGCCTCATGCATGCAAGGCAAGTGGATGCAAACATGGAGTATGTTAAAAGGAAAGTGATGTTCTAAACTAATCATCATAAGCAAGTAAATAAAAGGGAGAAAGACGTGGGGTTGGAAGATATACACATTATTACAACTGTGCCCTCGCGCAGGAGGGTCTAAATAAACTAACTAGATAAGCTAATTAACTAGCTATTACAAAACGAATTAACTAATTATTACAAACTAAATAAACTAATGCTAGCTAGTTATTACAAAACCACAACTAATTAACTATTCTAGCTAATTATTATAAATTAGAACTAACTAATTAATTACACTAATTAATTAATTTACAAAATTCTAATTAGCTAACTAATTGATTACAACATGAATACAACATAAAATAAAGTAACTAAATTAACTAATTAGCCCCGGGAAGTGAGGGATGTTTATGCATGCACGGATTTCCACTCGAAAAGTACATTGTTCTGCTGCTAGAATGCTTCTGTTGCATAGTAGAACATCTTTCACCTCAGCCACTGCTCTGTTCTGTTCCAAAAACATTGCTGCTCAATTTGACAAAAGTGGCCGGCAGGCCAGAAGTAGTGGTCGGCCGATCATAAATGATAGCCTGCTGTCCAGAAATAGTGGCCTACTGGCCACAAAAAGTGGCCTGCCGGCCATTGAAGCTTGGTTCTTTCTGCTACAACAGAAAGCATACAGAACACAAACAGGGTATTCTCAAGGTATGTTTGTACACCTTACCCCTCCTTATCATCAAAACAGCTCAAAGGAGTGGCAAGCTCAATTCACAAGCCATCAATCGATGCAATTTCATTGCATGATGGCCTATGAACCAAGGAGTACAATTTCAAGAAATGCACAAATAAAGACTCTCAAACCTCCTCCCTATAATGGATTGATCAAAGGAAGTGGTCGACAATGATTCTTGAACCATTTTCATTACGAACAAGTATGAAACGATTTAAGACTCAAGGGTTCAATTAACGTCCGATTGAACCCTAACCAAGTTATTATCTTGCATCATTTTTTAGTCCCAATTTTATTAATTCATTTTAATTACTAACCATTCCTTAATCAATTGAGTCCAAAAGTGAGCTTTAAGTCCTCTAATGGAAAGGATCACCAAACCAAGTGTTTATTTTAGGCATGAGAGAAGTGTCATGCCGTTGGTAATGAACCCCCAAAGGGATTAAACCATTAAGCATAACACCTCAATTTCAAGCTTTAAACAAATAACTAGTTTGAAACAACTTTCAAAGCAAAGAAAAAGCCAAGAAATGAGGGAGGTTATAGAGGTGATTAACTATGAATACAAGTATGGAAAGCTTGAAATAAACACTCTCAACTCAAATAGGTTAGTGGCTAAGGCCTATACCTCCAAACCTATGAGGACCATTACACTACAAGCATACTATACAAAGCATAAATGAAGTAAACACAAAAAAGCAATCCTAAATTAGCTCAAAACAGTGCTGGAATTAAAGTAAAAACAGCTAAAAGAGTAAGCTAAAAACATAGAGCAATTAAGCTAGTAAACAAGCACAAGGAGGGGAGGCTACCCCTTCCATTTTTGGGACTTCAAAACGTGATTTTTAGCCTATGGAAAACTCGGAAAACTAGTGGTAAAAAACTCAAAAAAAGTTGATAACATGGTGGGAAACACAAGGGTAAAATCCTATGAAACAAGGTTTAAAGAATGGCGATCCACCACTCTACCTTTAATGGCTTTAAACCACAAGTTTCAGCCCAAAAATACAGTCCCAAAACAGTCCAAAAACAATAAGAAAAGATGGAGAACAAGTGGTGTAGAGATGGTACAAAAACACTAGAAGGTATACCTCTTGAAGAGAAATGCTTCTTTGAGTTACAAACCACCAATTTCACACTCTCAAGTGCCTCAAGAGCTTAAATTCAAGCTCAAATCACCTTAGTAAGAAGCTCTCCAGGTTTGGTTTAGAGTGTTTGGGCAAAGGCTATGCAAGTTGTAAGAGAGAGAGAGAGAGAATTGTAGAGAGAGAAATTTTCCAAAATTTGCTCTTCAAAAAGATTTTCTCACTCCTAAATTTTTCTAACCTTGAAATCAAGAGGGGAGGTCCTCTATATGTAGAAATATACGAGCCTTAGTCGAAAATATCTATATATAACAGCTAGTGCAGTGTGAGAACAGTTGGCAACAAATATCTGCAAAAATCTGTTTTTTGACACAAGTGGCCGGCAGGCCACTAGTGGGGGACACTTGGAAGGCCAAAACACTCAAAATAGCCAAATTTTGCAAAATTGGCCTGCAAGCCACCATTAGTGGCCGGCAACAAAAATCTGCTTCCAAGCCTGATTTCAAATGGGCATATCTCCCTTATTCGAACTCGGTTTCAAGTCATTCTTGAGTTAAATTGAAGCCCCAGAAGTCTACTTTCCAATGGAGGAAGCCTCACATCTAAATTCTAAGTGTGCAAAGAGATATTCCTATTTTAGTGAAAGTTTCTCATTTCTATCTTAACCGGATGGATGCCTAACTTCAAACGGCCATATCTCCCTCATCCGGACATGACTTTCGGAGATTCTTAAGTCTAAATTGAAGCCTCGGAAGTCCACATTCTAATGGTGGTGGTCTAACAACTAAAGTCTAACTGTGCAAAGAGATAGGCCTGATTTAGTGTAGGCTGCTCAGTTATCTCTTAAGGGTTTCATGCTCAACTATTTCCCCAACTAGTTTTCTTCCCTCTTGTAGCTCGAATTTTTCGCGCCCCTTTCGGAAGCTCGAAAAGAATCCCTACAGTTCGGACTCCCATGATTCTGAATCTAATCTCACAAGTGCAATGTGAAATTGATAAACACCAAAGAGTCCAAATCTGGCAAATCATTTTGAAAAATTGACTTTGAATCAAAAAGTGCCAAAATTGGACTGCTTTGCCAGATACAGAGTCGCCACCTAAATATTTTTATTTTGGAAAAATTTAGGAAACCCATAACTCGTGCCAAAGGCCACATGTCCGTCATCATCAAAGTTGCCTCGGCTCGGGAACTTGGGTTCGAGAGGGAAAGGTCATGAATTGAGCACCCCCGCTCGCCTGATCAAAGATCGGTCTCTACTAATGGTGATATGATTTTTTATAAACATTATGTGTTCTTGTTCTGATTATTAAGCTAGCTTTACTATGTGATGCGCACAAGCAAGTGTAGACTAGTTTGCTCAATTTGGAACAATTCAACTCATGTTTGTTTTTGCGAAAATGGTTTGAATTTGCCACCTCAAGTGGGCTTAAAGTTTGCGGGTTTGCCACCAAACATAGTGGGCTTAAAACGGATTTGCCACTCAACAAAGTGGGCTTAAAACATACATTCATTGAACCGTTCCAATTCAAACAACAAGCCTTTATCCACAGGCATTCATGCAGTTAATCAAATAAGCATTTAGCCTCATGGCAAGCATGCTAATCATGACAACATTCACAATCATGCAAGTTTGCTAAAGCATTAAAAACTCACCTAGTACTCCAAGCTAAGAAAAGACAGTAGAGTTAGGAAAAACATGCATGATTCCTAACTATACAAGATGATGCAATACATGCAATAATGCAATTTTAATAGGCTCAGCTACTAATATGGCATATGGATCGATTTGATAACATGCGGTTAAACACGTATTCAAAGAAGTATTGAGATGACAATGCAGTTTTAATGATGCCCCGAGCCTCGGTGCATGCAATACGAATGAATGGATGCAAGCATAAGGTATGCTAGTTGAAACATGTCTCTAATCTAACCATCAAAACCAGGTAAATAAAATGGAGAAAGACGTAGGGTTGGAAAACATACACGTACGCACGCACACACACTTATTACAACATTACGTCCTCGCGAAGGAGGGTCCGAATGAAAGTAGCTAAGTTACACTACTTAACTAATTATTACGACACGTTGAATAAATAAAAAAGCTTACTTGTAGACTCAACTTTCTTCGCACGCCCCCCTTTCGGAGAAGGCGCGAATTGGTCTCTTACAGTTCGGACTCCTGTCACGATTCTGAATCTAATCTCACAAAGTGCAATGTGAGACTGATAAATACCAAAGAGTCCAATCCCGCAAATCATTTTGAAAAATTGATTTTGAATCAAAAAGCGTCAAACATGAACTACTTTGCCAGATTACAGAGTCGCCACCTAAATATTTTATTTTTGAGAAATTTAGGAAACCCTGACTCGTGCCAAAGGCCACGTGTCCATCATCACCAAAGTTGCCTCGGCTCGGGAACTTGGGTACGAGAGGGGAAGGTCCAGAAATGAGCACTCCCGCTCGCCCGATCAAAGGATCGGCCTTTACTAAGTATGATATGTTGTTTTATAAGCACATGTGTTCTTATTCCGGTTATTAGCTAACTTACTATGTGATGCGCACAACATACAAGTATAGACTAAAATCGCAAGAATTGGAACAAAACAACTCATGTTTGCTTTCGAAAATGGATTGAAAATGCCACTCTCAAGTGGGCTAAAGCGCGGATTTGCCACTCTCAAGTGGGTTTAAAACATGATGATATGCCACTTCGCAAAGTGGGCTTAAAACTCACATTTGATGAATTGTCCCAATTCAAGCAATCAAGCCTTCATCCACAGGCATTCATGCAGTTTATCAATTAAGCAAATAGCCTCATGGCAAGCATGCTGTCATGGCAACACTCACACTCATGCAAGTATGCTAAAGCATAAAACTTACAGTGTATTTCGAGCCAAAACAAAAGATAGTTAGAAATATGCATGATCCTAACTATGTTAAGATGCCTAATGCAACACATGTAATAATGCAACTAATAGGCTCGGCTATCTAAGATGGCATATGAATGCAACACTTTGATATATGTATTCAAAGAATTATTGAAATATGATGCAGTTTGAATGATGCACCGAGCCCGATGCATGCCAGACAAATGAATGGATGCACGCATGCAAGCATAAGGTATGCTAATCGAAATATGCCCTAATCTAATCATCGAAAGCGGTTAAGTAAAAGGGAGAAAGAAGTGGGGTTGGAAGACATGCACACACGCACGCACGCTTATTACAACATTGCGCCCTCTCGAAGGAGGGTCCGCATGAATAATAGCTAAGCTAATCTAAGCTAAGCTATTTAAACTAATCTAATTAAACTAATTAGACTAATTATTACAAAACCAATTGAATAACTAGCAAACTACTTACTAATTATTACAACACAACAAAGAAATAGCTAAACTAAGCTACTTAATTATTACAACACTTTAACCAATTAGCAACCTAATTAATTAAAACAATCAACTAATCATGCAAGATATTTAGATTAGGCTGCCTTAGCTCTGCCTTGGGAATTAGAAGATGCATGCGCTCGGTTGCCGCCTTGAAACACCTTCCGGTTTGCTCTTGAAAGGCTTTGTTTACAGGGTGTCTCCAAGAACTCTCTGCTGAAACTTACCAAATCACTGCTGGGGAGTGCACCAGTGGCCTGCCGGCCATGAGAAGCTACTCCCGGCCATCTATCGGCCAAGGATGTGCATTGCCGGCCAAGGATGAAGTAGTGCCGGCCATCACTGAGGCACTGCTGGCCACTGGTGTGTTGCATCACCATTCTGCAACAGAGCTCAAACCAGAGGAAAAATGGAGGGTCTCCCAAGGGTATGTGTGTACTGTGCCTCTCCTTATCATCTCAAAACATCAAAGGAGGGGGGCTATTGGATCCAAAACCACCAATCAAGCATTTTTGATGCATGATGGCCAAGTATCCAACTTGTACACATTCAATAAATGCACAAAACAAAGACTCAAGTCCACTACCCTATCATGGATGATCAAAGGCAATGGAGACAAAGGGGATTGGCTCATTTTCATCACTTTGAGTATGAAATGGACCAATCCACCTTGTGTTCAATATAACGTCCGATTGAATACAATGCAATGCAAATACAACATGCTTATCTTGGCATGTTTTACTTGATTCAATTCTTGTTTACATATTTTACATTACCGAGCCATTCATTAACCGGTTAAGTCCAATATGAAAGTCCTCTAATGAGAGGGGGATCAACCAAAGAATGATTCAAGGCATGAGAGAGATCATGCCTTTTGTTAGTAGAAACCCTTCAAAGAAGGCTAAAACCATTGAGCATAAGTCTCAATTTTAACCTTGAACACAACCTTAAGCTTAACCAACCCTCAAAACAAATCAAAAATGAAGAAATGAGGGAGGTTGCAGAATTTCAGTGCTGAAATGGCATGAAAAATAATACTACAACATGCAAGCAACACATGCACAACATGTTAAGGGCCAAAAGTATTAAAGCTAGTGAAGAGCACTACACTAGAAGCATGTAATATCAAGCTCAAATGACTAAACCAGCTTTGGACAGAGCTAAGACATGCCAAAATAGTGGCTAAATCATGTTGGAATTGAAGCATAGAAGGCAAGAAAAACATGCTCACATGTTGGCTCATAAACAAGGCTCAAAACACAACTCTCAAAAGCAATGAAAGAGTGATATATGTGAGAGTGTGACAGAGATATATGCTCTGAAATCTCATGTTAAATGATGCTATACCATGCAACCATCTCATGCAAGACATGTTAGAGGCCTCAAAGCAATGGACTAGTGAAGGCACTTGCACTATAGCTATACAATACAAGGCTCATAAGGGATAAATAGTCCAAAACAGTCCTAAAACAACTTAAATGAAGTTCTAAAACATGCTTGAAGTAGGCTAGAAAGAGCTAGAATGAGAGGCTAATACATGGCACGAACTAAACTAGCAAGCACAACTGCACTACAAGCATGCAAAGCAAGCCTCAAGTGGTGAAACCAGCTCAAAATAGAGCTAAAGCAGGTCAAAAAAGTAGCAAAAACATACTGAAATCAAGTCACAAAATGGTAGAAAAACATGCTCACATGTTAGGCCATCTACTCATGCAAACAAGACACAAGGAGGGGAGGCCAACCCCTCCTATTTTGGACCTCAAAACATGGTTTTTGTCACTGAAAAACCTCTGAGTTTCAGTGGTAAAAAGGCCCAAAATTTTTGATTTGAAGGTGATGAGAGATGGTGCAAAAAGCTTAACAAGCTAAAGAGCAAAAAGGGGGGACAACCCCCTAACTCACAAAGGCTCAAACCACCACTTTTAGGACTGAAAAATAGAACTTTTTACATGCCAAAACCAGCCTTGAAATGGTGGAAAAAGATGGCAAAGCAAGTATTTAAAACAAGCTTAAAGGGAGAGAGTTATACCTCTCGAAGCACAACATAACTTTAGGCAACAAAACCAAGAAAAATGCCTTTCAAGAGCTCCAAGGAGGTCCCAAGAGAGCTTCAAGTAACCTTAGCTCAAAGATGAACCACTCTTGTTAAGGTTTGATAGGGTAAAGTTTGATGTATGCAAGCTTCTAAGCACAAAAGCTTTAGAGAGAGAGAAATCTAGAGAGAGGATTGTAGAGAGAGAGGCTCCCAAACTCTTCCTAAAATGTTTCTAAACTCCAAAACCATAGAGAAGCCTCTCTATATATAGAAGAATGCAAGCCTTGGTCGAAAATATCCCAAAAGGGATAGTTGTAATAGCTGGAACAAAAATATCTGCCAAAAACTGACTTTCTGCATCAATGGTCGGCAAGGAACACTCTTGGACAGAAGGGGGTCGGCATAGGCCATTTATGGCCGGCACATGGCCAAAAAATCCCATTTATGGCCAGCATCCTCCACCTCTGGTTGGCCAGAAAAATCTGCTTTTTGGGCCCAACTTCAAATGGGAATATCTCCTTCATCTGGACACCTTTGTAGGTCATTCTTAAGCCAAAAATTAATCCCAGGAAGTCGTCTTTCCAATGGTGGAAGCCTCACTTCAAATTACCAAGTGTGAAAAAAGTTATGCCTCTTTTAGTGAAGACTGCTCAGTTTTGATCCTACTCGGGTTCATGCCGAACTTCTCCCAAACTAGTTTTCTTTTCTCCTCTCCTCTTTTCTTCAAATCCCAACCCCTAAATAAGGTGTTTTGAAAGATTTTTCCAGAGATTTCGCCTCTCTTTCATTCATTTCCACTTTTGTCCTTACTCGGTTTATCGAAAAGCGTAACATTTAACAAAATGCGAGCCTCGGAACATCGTAGAAACTTCTTTCAAAAATGTTTTGAAAGAGAGGGTTTTAAGGTCCAAAATATTTTTGTTCAAAATCATTTTAGTCCAAAAATGGGGTGTGAGGTTGGGATTTGACTCTCTCATTGCCGAAGAAATCAAACCTCTACACTGCATACCTTTCATCACCAAGTAAACCATCAGTAGCGCCCAAGTCTTAAGGGCGATCAAAAATGGGGTGTCTACATTACTCTAAGCTAATTAAATTATTACAACACACTTGACTAATTAATCAATTAGACTAAGCTATTTAATTAATTAATTATACAACATGAACTAATTAACTAATCTACTTAAATAGTTACAACATTTGCATGAAGTAGCTACAAATAATTAACTAAGCAAATTAACTAAATGGCCTTGGGAAACGAGGGATGCATGCATGCTCGGTTTTTTCACTCGAAGAACATCCACTGTCTGCCACTAATTGCCTCTGTTGCACAACACTTACACTATTTTCCTCCTCCAGATCAACACTACTCTGCTTCAGAAGCACAATACTGAATTTTTCACCGGTGGCTGGCTGGCAACAGATGAGGGTTTGCCGACCAACATTGAGGGGTTATCGGCCATTGGAGGTGGCCTACCGGCCATTGATGAGGATTTGTCAGCCACTGAAGCCAAGTCTTTCCTTGCTGTAACAGAGGACAAAATAGAGCAAGAAAGGGGTGGTCTCACAGGTTATTTGTACCATGTATCACCCCTTATCATCAACACAAGCTCAAAGGAGTGATACATTTTTAATCAAGCAATTTCCATGCATGATGGCTGAGGGACCAATTTGTACAAGTTCAATGAATGCAAAACAAGACTCAAATGCCATCACCCTATCATGCATGATCAAGGGCAATGAAGACTTAGGAAAGTGGCACATTTCATCACTTTTGAGTATGAAATGTCCCATTTTCCTTGTGTTCCAATTAACGTCCAATTTGAACACATGCAATGCAACACAAAGAAATGCTTATCTTGCCACTTTTACTTGCTAATTTTGTTAACACATTTAGTTACCAAATCATTCTTTAATCAATTTGTCCATTGGTGAGTGTCCTCTAAGATGAAAGAAGTGTCAACCATGGGATAATATAAGGCAAGAGAGAGATCATGCCATTGATAATGAACCCTCAAAGAGGGTTAAACCATTAAGCATGACCTCAATCTCAAGCTTAAAGGATCCCAAGTTTGAAACAACCCTCAAAAAGAAAATGAAAGAGTGAAGCAAAGAGGGAGTTTACAGAGTTTATAGTTTTGAAATTGAGTGGAAAACAACTCCAAAAGATGCTATCAACTCAAACAAAAGGTGTCTAAGACCCTAAAACACCAACTTGTGAAGACTATTACACTACAACCATGCAAAACAAGACTCAAATGAACTAACCAGCCCAAAACAGAGCTAGAGCAGGCTATTTCAGAGGCTAAAACATGCTGGACTTGAGTTATGTTGAGCTAGAAAAACATGCTAACATATAAAGTTAACTAAGCATGCAAACAAGACACAAGGAGGGGGGGCTAACCCCTCCAATTTTGGACTTCAAAATAAGTTTTTTGCCACTGAAAAACCTCTGAAATTTAGTGGTTAAAAGGCCCAAAAAAGTTGGTTTGAAAGTGGTGAACAAAGGTACAAAAGCTTTGAAAGCAAGGAAGTAAGAAGGGTGAACCACCCCTAACTAAAAATGGCCTCAAACCACCACCTTTAGGACACAAAAATAGAGTTTTTTACAGTTCAAAACCAGCCCCAAAATAGCCCAAAAACAGTAGAAGATGATGGCAAAGCAAGTATGTAAAACAAGCTAACAAAGCAAGTGTTATATCTTTTGAAGTCAATGCACAAATTAGGCAACAAAGCAAGCCACAACCACCTTGTAAAGCTCAAAGAGGGTCTCAAGTAACCTCAGCCCAAAGAGAAGCAACTTTGGTAAAGGAAGTGTATGCAAAAGTATAGGATTTGTGAGCAAAGGTATACAAAATTACAAGAGAGAGAGAGAGAGAGAGAGAGAGAGAGAGAGAGAATTTTGCTCCAAAATTTCTAACCTCAAAACCAATAGAGAAGGTCAAGTATATATAGAAAAATATGAGCTTCAAGTCGAAATATCTATATAGGGACAGGTGGAGCAATCTGGAAACAACTGGCAACAGTTGGTACGAAAATATCTATTTTCTTGCACCAGTGGCCAGCTGGCCATCAATGGTGGATGGAAAAACACATTAGTGGACGGCACCTCCCTAAAAGTGGGTAAATCTACTCAAAAACAGGTCAAAATTTTCACTACTGGCCGGCAGGCCACTATTTGTTGCTGGCCACAAAAATATGTTTTTTGGCCTGATTTTAAACAGGTATAACTCCTTCATCCGAAATCCTTTTCTGGTCATTCTTGAGTCAAAATTGAAGCCCCGGAAGTATAATTTCCAATGGTGGCAGCCTCACATCTAAATTCTAAGTGTGTAGAGATATATGCCTATTTCAGTGAAGGTTGCTTAGTTTTGTCCTAATTGGATTCATGCCTAACTTCTCCCAAACTAGTTTTCTTCCCTCCTCTCCTATTTTCTTCAACTCCAAACCTAAAAATAAGATGTTTTGAAATAGTTTTCAAAGAGTTCACCTCTCTTTCATTTATTTCCACTTTGTCCTTGCTCAGTTTACCGAAAAGTGCAACATTTAATGAAATGCGAGCCTCGAAACATCGTAGAAACATTTTCAAAAAATATTTTGAAAGAGAGGGTTTGAAGGTCTAAAATATTTTTGGTCAATATAGTTTTGGTCCAAAATGGGGTGTAAGGTTGGGATTTAAAAGCTCTTCTTGCTGAAGAAATCGGCCATTTGTATAGCACAACTTTTATCACCGAGTGATCAACTTGAGGTGCCCAAGTCTTAAGGGCTGTCAAAAATGGGGTGTCTACACCTCTCTTCCAATTTTCTTTAACTCCAAACCTATAAATAAGAGGTTTTAAAGATATTTCAAAGAGTTCCCCTCTCTTCCATTTATTTCCACTTTGTCCTTACTTGGTTTACCGAAAAGTGCAATTTTTAATGAAATACGAGCCTCGAAATATCATAGAAACTTTTGGAAAAAATATTTTGAAAAAGAGGGTTTTGAGGTCTAAAATAGTTTTGGTCAAAATAGGGTGTAAGGTTGGGATTTGAAGCTCTTATTGCTGAAGAAATTGAACGTTTGTATAGCATAACTTTCATCATCAAGTGATCAGCCTGAGGGGCCCAAGTCTTAAGGGCGGTCAAAAATGGGGTGTGTACAGAAATATTGTATATGTTGTATATGTTTTGGAAACACGGGTTTAATGTAAACATTGTTTATGTTTTGGAAAAATGTGAATTGTTCTTTCAATGTTGGAACTTGTGTATCAACTTGATAAGAATGGATGACCAGAAAAGGGGTCACAGTGATGGAATTGATTATCTTTATTGTGATCAGTTTAAACATAGTTTTAAAATTTGATTTGAAATTTTGGGGACGAAATTCCCTAAGGGGGAAGATTATAGCGATTCCGATTTTAACCCCCTTTTATATCTTGGACTCGGGTTTCATGGTTTCGTATTGTTGCACATGTCTTGCTTCCCTTATACTTCCTTAAAATTGGCTATTAGATTGTTGTGGTTGTGTTTGGAACAGGTTGGTTGCTTAGTTTTCAAACTTTTGTTGTCCAGAATTTTACTCCTCTGCTCAGGCGGCACTTCTTGCGCTCGAGCGGGCTTTGTAAACTCTTAGTACTTTTGCAAGTCTGTAAAACTACTGGGAGAGTGCATTCTACACACGAGCGACACTTTCTGCGCTCAAGCGGTCTCAGCTCGAGCTGCCTTTCTTGTGCTCGAGCAGAACAACTTATTGTGTTTGACGCTCGAGCGTCACTTCTTGCGCTTGAGCGGACTGTACGTATATCAATTCGTAAAAGTCACTTTTTACATCCTTTTTTCATCTCTTTCTCTCTCTAAACATTTCAAAACCCCTAGATCTAGAGTTTCTTTCTCTAAAACTCATATTCTCTCTTCTAAAACACCAAGATCTGTTGGGTTCTCGACCTTAGTGTCTTTGGGAAAAAGGTAGAGCATCTCAAGAGCTCCATTTTGATCTAAACAAAACTTGATTTTGACGTCTTTGAAGTTCCTCCATTGCTTCCTTGATATCTAGCTTCGACATAGGGACTTTCTACACTCTTCTATGAGTTTTAACTTAGTTATTTGTTGATGTATAAAGACTATTAGAATTTGGGATGATTTTGAACAAACCTAAATTTTTGGTTTAAAATCAAAAGAGGGGTTTTCAAATATATGTATTAAAAATGATTATGGGAGGAGATGTGAGGTTGGGTTGTGATAAATTTGTTGGTTTGGATACCGAGGATGGATTTTGGAAGAAAATGAAGTTTTTTCCTAAAATATCTCAAATAGTTATTTTGCATAAATAAATGAATTGGTACTGGGAATATGAAATTGGATGGATGTTTATATAAATGGTGGGGTTGGATATGTATTACCTCTCACCTATGGAAATTTGGATAATTTACCTATCTTGGAGATTGTATATCTGTTTAAAAATATATGTTTTGGGCTATCGGTGGTGGATAACTATGATTGTTGTAGAAATTGCATGAGGATTAGGTGAATTGAAACTAATCTCTTATCCGTTGTCATTGAATATGACTATGTCTTTGATACATTGTAAATGTATGATGTTTAGGAGAAGAAAAGGGATGTACTCCATGTTTGGGAGATGAAAGGAGATGGACTCCATTGAACTAAGTTAGCCTGTGTGTCCAGGGTGGAAGTCCCGAAAACCGCGCGTATACATGGGTGCTGATTTCCGCGGACGAAATATCTGTAAAATGGAAAAATGGAATTATTTGTATAATGGCTGTGTTGGTTAGAGAACCATTGAGTTCCACCCTTAGTTTTGTTGTTTGAATAAAATAGTGAATGACTCGTGAATTGAGATATAAAGCTTGGCATGCACGATTTTGTAAAAGAGTTATAAATGATTTTATCATGGGCATTGAATATGCATATCGTACTTATATCTTTGTTGAGATTCATATATTGTGTTAGATTGTTGCTACTGGGCTTTGGCTCACCCTACTTGGGAAAATCATTTTCAGGTGCTGGTGATATGCCTCCACCAATGACTTAGCTTGGTAGGATTGTGGAGCTGGGGGCTCAGTTTTGTTTATTTTGTATTTAACTTTGTACAAGCCTAGGGCTTTATTTGTATGGAGCTTATGACTCATTTTTGATGTACCCAAGCCTTGGCGTAGAAAGATGTAAGCCTTTTGGGGCATATGAACATTTGTTTAGCTTTCATTCCTTATCACTTTTTGTATATTAATTCTGATTAATGAAAGTTTATCATTTCAATTATGTCACCTTGTATTAGTGGTTTGGAGTTGGATTATTGTAATTATTTCGGGGCGTTACAATTGTGTGGGCTCACCTTTTTCCGCGCCCCGCCTTTCAGAAAGGTTCGAAAAGAAGGCCTTACAGTTCGGACTCCTGTGGTTCTGAATCTAGCCTCACAAGTGCAATGTGAAACTGATAAACACCAAAGAGTCCAAATTCAGCAAACCTTTTTGGAAAATCAATTTTAAATCAAATAATGCTAAAATTGGACTGCTTTGCCAGATACAAAGTCGCCACCTAAATATTTTGTTTTTGGGGAAATTTAGAAAACCCTGACTTGTGCCAAAGGCCACGTGTCCGTCATCACCAAAGTTGCCTCGGCTCAGGAACTTGGGTACAAGGGGAAACGTCATGAAATGAGCACCCCCGCTGGCCCGATCTAAGATCGGCCTCTACTAATCATGATATGCTTTTTTATAAACATTATGTGTTCTTATTCCGATTATTAAACTAGCTTTACTATGTGACGCATACAAGTAAGTATAGACTAGTTTGCTCAATTTGAAACAATTCAACTCATGTTTGTTTTTGCGAAAATGGTTTGAATTTGCCACCCTTAAGTGGGCTTAAAAGATGTGAATTTGCCACCAAACATAGTGGGCTTAAAACATGATTTGCTACTAAACAAAGTGGGCTTAAAACTTATATTCGTTGAATCGTTCCACTTCAAACAACAAGCCTTCATCCAACAACATTCATGCAGTTCATCACTTAAGCATTTAGCCTCATGGCAAGTATGCTAAACGTGGTAACATTCACAATCATGTAAATATGCTAAAGCATAAAAACTCACCTAGTACTCCAAGCCAAAACAAAAACTAGTTAGAAAGATGCATGATCCTAACTATACAAGATGCCTAATGCAACACAGGCAATATGCAATTAATAGGCTTGGCTACTAATATGGCATATGAATCAATTTGATAACATGCGATTAAACACGTATTCAAAGAAGTGTACTGAAAGTGCAATGCAGTTTGAATGATGCGCCGAGTCTCGGTGCATGCAAGACAAATGAATGGATACAAACATGCAAAACATAAGGTATGCTAATTGAAAATGTCCCTGTCTAACCATCAAAAGCGATTAAATAAAAGGGAGAAAGACGTGGGGTTGGAAGACATACATACACGCACGCACACTTATTACAACATTACGCCCTCGCGAAGGAGGGTCCGAATGAATAAGTTAACTAACTAGCTACGTTAATTAAGCTAACTATTACAACACAATTGAAACGAATTAACTAACTTATTCTAAGCTAATTAAATATTACAAATCAAATTAGGCTAATTAATTACAAAAAAAATTAATTAACTAAATAGTTATAACACTTGTATGAATTAGCTACAACTAATTAACTAAGAAAAGCAACTAAATGGCCTCAGGAACGAGGGATGCATGCATGCTTGGTTGCTCCACCCAGAAAAGCCACCGTTTTTGCTGCTGCGAGCCTCTGTTTGCACATATCTGAACATTGAAAATGGCTGCCCATTTCTAGAACACCTCTGCCCCACCTCAGGAACACACTATGCAATTTTCATTGGTGGCCAACAGGAGGCCTATCGGCTACCGATGGTGGCCGGTCGGCTACCACTGGTGGCCGGTCGGCCACTGGTGACAAGAACTTCTCCTTTTGTTACAACAGAGAGCAGACAGAGAAAAGTAGTGTATTTTCATAGGTTTGTATGTATTGTTACCCTCCTTATCATCACGTAAGCTCAAAGGAGTGAAACTCTTGGCTCTCAAACCATCAACCAAGCAATTTTTATGCATGATGGCCAAAGAACCAAGTTTGTACAAGTTAATAAGTGCAAAACATGACTCAAAAAGACCACCACCCTATTATGCATGCTCAAGGGTGATGGTGACCAAGGAAAGTGGCACATTTTATCACTTTGAGTATGAAACGTCCTATTTTCTTTGTGTTCGAATTAACGTTCGATCCGAACACATGCAATGCAACACGAAAGATGCTTATCTTGCCTCTTTTACTTGTTCATTTTGTTTACTCATTTTAGATTACTGATTCATTCTTTAATCGATTAGTCCATTGGTGAGTGTCTTCTAAAGTAAAAGAAGTGTCAACCAAGGGATAGTTCAAGGCATGAGAGAAATCATGCCGTTGGTAATGAACCCTCAAAGAGGATTAAACCATTAAGCATAACCTCAATCTTAAGCTTAAAATATCCCAAGTTTGAAATAACTCTCAAACAAATGAAAAAGTGAAGCAAAGAGGAAGGTAGCAGAGATGTTAAGTGCTGGAATTAGGCATGAAAAAGCATTAAGACATGCAACCAAGACACACAAATGATGTTCAAAGCCTAGAAACACTAAGCTAGTGAAGGAAATTGCACCACAACTATACAATACAAGGCTCAAATGACCTAAACATCCAAAAATAGAACTAAAATAGGTCAAAAAAGAGGCAAAAATATGCTAGACTAGAGCTAAGTTAAGCTAGAAAAACATGCTAACACATGAAGCTAACTAGCCATGCAAACAAGACACAAGGAGGGAAGGCTAACCCCTCAAATTTTGGACTTCAAAACAAGGTTTTCACCACTGAAAAACCTTTGAAATTCAGTAGTTAAAAGGCCCAAAAAAGTTGTTTTGAAAGTGATGAAAAGATGGCACAAAAGCTTAACAAGCTAAAAAGCAAAAGAGGTGCACAACCCCCTAACTCAAAAGGGCTCAAACCACCACTTTTAGGCCTCAAAAACAGAACTTTTTACAGGTCAAAACCAGCCCAAAATAGTTTTAAGAAGATGGCTAAGCAAGTATTGAAAGCAAGCTTAAGCAAGGTAAGTTCTATACCTTTGAAGCACAGCACAAAACAACCACAAATTCAAGCTCAAACCTCCTTCAAGAGCTCAAACAAGGTCCCAAGTTATCTCAGCCCAAAGGTGAGAGTGTTTGGTTAAGGGTTGATGTGCAAAAGCCAAGAGAAAATAAGCTATAAGGCACAAAATATCGAGAGAGAGAATTCTAGAGAGAGAGGGAGATTTTTGTGCTAAAATGTCTAACTCTTCAAAATGGGGGAGGACACCCTCTATATATAGAAAATCAAGGTTTGAGCTTAGATACATCCTACCATACACGTGTATGAAGATGCAGCTCAGTGAGCAACAGCTGGCACAACTGGCAAACAAATATCCAGAAATATCTGGAAAAAGAGACTGGTGGCCGTCGGCCACCACTAGTAGCCGACCGGCCACCACTGGTGGCCGACCAGCCACACCCATGGCCGACAGCCTTGGGGGGTAGCCGACAGGTCACCAATAGGTCCAAACACCAAGTTTTGGTCCAAAACAAGGCACTGAAAGAAGAAGGTTCAAAGGCTGAAAGACAGGGCACTCCGCCGAGGACTTCGGGCGCTCAAAACGAACATAAAACAAACACAATCATCGCATGCGCAAACAATGACATCTAAGTCTTGAGGACGGTCAAAAATGGGGTGTCTACAAATTGCCATCATCTCTGGCCAGAAACTCAGATTGCGACATCACTGCCCATCACCTACCACCGCTACCATCACCCTTCTCTCATCTTCTTCTTCATTTTCCTTTTCCTCTTCTTCTCCTCTTCAACCCTAACCCTAGATCTAGATCTACCACCACCAAAAACCCATATTACCATCCACCACCTAGGTCATTGACATCACCGCCTACCACCCACTATTACTCCTTTCTCTTTTGGGGTAAATAGCCACCACTTGCTCTCTTCCTTCTCTTCTTCTTCTTCTTCTTCTTTTTCTTCTCCTTCTCCCAAAACTTTAACCCTAGATTTAGAACCACTGTCGCCTCCAAATCACGACCCACCACTACCACTCTTTGAAAACCCGAGATCTAGCATTAGGGTTTTGGAAGAGGATGAAGATGAAGAAAAATGAGAGAAGGAAAAGGAAGAGAGAAGAGGGGTGGTGGCTCTCCAGCGGTGATACTCTTTGTCAGTAGGTGAGGACACTTTAACAGTGATGGTGGGGAGGTTTCTTTCTGCCACAGGCCCCCCTCTCTCTCTCACACAATTGTGTTGACTGAAACAAAAGGAATATATATATATTTGTGGTTTTCCTTCACCAAAAATATGTCGTTTTGGTGAGGGAGTAGTCTCAACCCTTCACCTTTTTAGTGGGACAGGTGTCGTGCCCTAAGTAATTCACTCCACTAGATCATGTCACACAATCACTCTAGACGATTCGCATGCTTCTATTACAATTAGGGTGTGTTGATTTCATTTTTGGAGTAAAGAAGAAATTATGATTTTATTTAAGGAGTTAAGTTGATGTCTCCTTCCGCATTCCCCCACTCCATTCCCATCAATAGATCAGACATAGTTGTGTTCCATATTAATTTGATAAATTACAACATAGTTTTTGATTAAATTTTTTTAATCAATAATTTCAACTCAATTTGATCATATAAGTCCTCAATAACTATATAACTTATCCTAAAAATTAAAATTTAGCAAATGATTAATAATTACAAATCAGTTTTAACATATTATCAACAATGTTAATTAAATTTGAACAAATAATTTATAGTTGTAAGACAATAGGTCAAAAATTTATATATACATATATATATACCCTACATTGCATAGACAATAAAATGAGTCGATGGCTAACAAGGAAAATATGTGTAAGCTTTGGCTAGGGGTGTAAATTGGGGCCGGCCTGGCCTACTGGGGCCTGGGTTTGGGCCGGCCCATGTCCGGCTACCCGGGCTCTGGCCAAAATTCAGGTCAAGTTGGGCCGACCCACGAGTTAATTAGGCCTAGGCCCAAGCCCAAGGGGTATCCGGGAGACTTGAGCTAGGCTTGGGCGGGCCTGATCATTTTTCTTAAATTTTTTGTACCAAAATTTTATTCTTTTCCACTAAAAATGACATTGGGTCTTGGGTAAGCCAAACGAGCTGGGCCTCGATCCGGGCTTTGAGTGGGCCTTGAGCGGATTGATGGGTCGGGCTTCAAAATGACGGCCTAGGGTCTTGGGCTGGACTCGGGCTTAACTGGATCGGGCCGAGCTTGGGCTGCGGGCGGGGTTTTGGGTGCTCACGAGCAACGGGCCACCCACGGGCTGCGGGTCATTTTTACAGCCTTAGCTTTGGCCAATGTGCATAAATATGTGTTAGATAATTAGTTTTTACACAATAAATAATTTAAATACGACCACAAAATAACAAAACTATCCTCTAAGGTTGCACCATACGAGATCAAACAATTAAAAAAAAAAAAAATACCAAAAACCCTATATATTCTACTTTGTGGGTGTTGATTTTTGATCTCCCAACCAAACAAATCTCCTTGTCGAGATCCAGGGAACTTAGCTAGAGAGCACACAGAAGAATAGATTAAGCCAGCTAGCACCTGGGCACAAGAAGACAAGAAATACCGCGGTGGCTCGTCCACTCGAGGGCACTTCGACGATTAAGTTAGTAACTTATTTCACAAGATATTAACTCAAATCAAGAGCTCACAAAATAAATCACATACCTTAGACCCACAGGAGTGCTTTACTTTTATAATAATTAGTGTCTAACTTCCCCTAGAAGTTTACTTTATGGGACTCTATCCTTTACAAGGATATCAATTATCCAAGACTCCTCCTATTTGGATTAAGATCAACCCTCTCAAGAGTCCAACCTTACCCAAATAGAGAGTCTATTCTTATCTATGACTCTAGTTCATCATTTGAACATCTCGGATTCAAATATGGTTTGACCACACCTCGGCCAATCAAATCACCCACGTAGCACCTTGGCTAACCATCTAGGCCACGTGGATAACTCAAAATTATGTCCCTACATACTTCATTTCCTTTTTATGAGTCATCCCAAATACTTGTTGATCCCTCAAAATGAAGAAGGAGGATTCTTTATAGTCCAAAATCTAAATTGGAGGGGGTTGTTTAGGCTTGTTGGGTCTATCATGGTTCTCGTTTCAATAATCTAAACTGTTTAAGCTGCGCACTTCATGTATTCCATCTATAAAAAACAAATTAGGTCAATCTGATAACTACAACTTGTTCAATTTATTGTTTTTGTCATAATATATATATATAATTCATTTCTTAAAAATACAATTGTCTTTCATTTTTGGGCACTTGGGCCAAAAATCCGATTTTGAATTTTATTTTGCCAAAAATCCAAGTGCTAAATTAGTTTGTTGATAAGGACAAGTTGAAGTAAAATGACCAAAGTAGCTATATATATATATTGCATATCCATTTGTTTGTTCCCAAATATGACCCTCTCTCTCTCTGAGTTTCATATCACAATGATTTCTCTCTCATCCTTCTCTACTGCTGCCGCCGGAGCAACCTCCATGTTTTGCTGATTCTCTCTCCGATCTAAACCAGTTGTTGTTTGTACGAAACTGTAACACAGCATCATCATTATCATCGTACCTGGTCCACCACTACCTTCTCATCCGGCTTCGGCTACGTTGAGTTCCAAGGCCACAACCAAGGTATCTCTAACACTGCTTTCTTGTCCGACTCCCGTTACCTTGCCACCGCCTCTGATGATTCACGATCTCCCTCTAGCAACGTTGCCCTCACTTCGCCTCTCTCCACCACCACGCTCTCTAATTTTTCGATCACCCTCTCAACTTCATAGTCCTTCACCACCTATGGGAAATCGCCTCAGATCCTACTCTATTTTCCTCAAAATCACGTATGGAAAATCGCCTCAAATCCGACTCTCACACCGTTTCTCTCTCTCTCTATATATATATAACTCATGAATATACATACATACATATATTTTTATCAATATGCATACATACATACATTTCTCTCTGTGTGTGTGTACTTGGATTATCTAAGATTTGAGTTTCACACCAACAAAATCTATTTTTTCTTTTTTTAAATTTTTTTGATGATGTTAATGTTGATATTGATGATGATGATGATGAACATATATAGTTTTGTAGTGGCCTGGGTCAGAAAATCAGACCCATTGTCTTTAGGTGGTTTGGACCTTTGGTGTGACGACCCCGACCTCCGAACTAGTATATTATGTTATTTTAATGAGCTTAATTGCATGATTATGTGCTTAATTATGTGATTACATGTTTAATTTTGTAGTTATCTGTTGTCGTATGGAATATCTGTTTAAATTGACAACTTAGAGTCAGAAATTGAAAGCCTAAACGGCTTCAGAAACTGAAATTGACTAGCCCAATAGGCTAATTGGAATATTTAGAATTTTATGGTAACTTTAATAGAAAATCGATTTGGATCAAAATAATTAGAATAAACTGATTGAATTAGTTAGAATTAAGCCTAGCTAATTAACCTTATTCAACCTTGGTTAGGCTAAGCTAATCATATCATATAAATAGGTCCATTAAGCTTAAGAACTCACATACACAACTTTTGAGCTGAGATTTTGAAGAAAGGAAGCTAAGAACTCAACACTAGGAGAGAGAGGAGAAGAATTGTGAAGGAGAATTGAAGAATTAAGCTATACTACACTTGCATTCACACATTAGGTATGAAATTCAACCCAAATTCTTGGAATCAAGTCATGTAGAAGTTGTATTCATCAAGGTTTTGAGTTCTTTTGCATGAAATTGTTAAATAGAAGCTTCAATCACCTTGAATTTGGAAGTTAAGAGTTAAACATGTACATGCATGCATAATTTGAGTTAGAATTCATGAAATTCCTACATGCATGGCTCAATTATACCTCAATTAGGAGAATCCATCATGTTTTCATACTTCTCATGTCACTTGATTATGTTTTGAATATATTTTGAAGAAATGTACACTCAATTTGAGTTAAACTTGTTTTATAACTTGAAGTTGAAGTTTTTGGTTGAGTTTGGTTAAGAATTTACCATGGTTTTGAATAAATGGGTTCAAATTGGAAGTATTTTCATATTATATAATGATTCTCCATGTTTTTGTACCAAAAACCCAAGATTTGAGGGTTTGAATACCATGTATGAACTTCAAACACAGTTTTGGAAATTCCAAAATTTGGCTTGTCCGCTCGAGCTAGGAAATCCCCGCTCGAGCGTGAAAAACGGACTTCCAGTAGTTTTGCAAAATTATACAGGATGCTCGAGTGACCAAAGTGGCACTCGAGCGAGGACCCTTTTTATTTAGTATTTCGCCCGAGCGTCCGTCGAGCGAGAATTTCATGCAACTAGTACTTTTGCCAAGTTTGCAGACCACTTGAGCGACCACCTTTGTTTTTGGACCCCCGCTCGAGCGTAGGAAGTTGCACTCGAGCGGAGACCCTGTTTTTAGCAAAATTTTACCAACTCTTTTAAGTGCATATTTGCATTCATATAAAAGATCTTGATGATGAAATGAAATTTGGTTTAACAGTGTTATTGAGCTTCATTCATATAACCTTTTTATTCTGTTATTACTCATTGGGCTATAGCTCACTATTTATATATATATATGTAGGTGGGCAAGCAGAATATTAGAGTCAGGAAAGCCTCAAGTCTACCCCTGGTCAGCCTTTTGAGGGGCTTCCAGTGAAGTCATCAGGCTTAGGTGGAGCCATGTTAGAGAACCCCCTTTTGTTTATTCAGTGATTTTGTATTTGCATATAGTTGGGGTTGTATATTTACAAGACATGATCTTCGTACAAGTTGTGATGGATGTACTCTTGAAACCAATTTTGCTTGTTATGCTAGTCCTTTACATGTATGCACAACTCAATGGATAATTTCTATGTTATTTTAAACTTCCGCTAAGCCCCATACTTTATATTAAGAGGGTCTTTTGTATAGAGGCTGTAGGTAATCTATGATTACTGGCCGATCATGACGCTAAACCTATAGGGGCGGGTTATGATCGTGACAGAGTGGTATCAGAGCACGAGTTATATCTCATTCACTTGTGCATTGAGCTATCGAGAGTCTAGAAGAGACTTTACGATTGCATTCATGTGTAATTAAATATTAGAGTGAGATAAATTGTATGATTACATGTTTTGAATTTGTACATGTGGACATATTTTATTTGTTGTGTTTATCATAATACAAGTTTTATATAGAAAATGGTGAGGACAAGGGGTGATGAGCTAGAGGAGGCAACCTCCTTAAGATTGGATAGAATGAAACGAATGATGCAAGATATGGATGAAGCCATAAGGCAACAACAACAGTGGTAACAACAACAACAACAACAACAACAACAACAACAACAACAACAACAACAACAACAACAACAACCTCCCTTACCTCCAATGCCTGTACCACCTCCAGCTCCAGGGTGTCAGCCGGAGACCTGCATTGTTGCTTTGACTAGAGAATTTAAGAAGATGAAGCCACCAGTGTTTCATGATGGAATTGAACCATTGAAGGCCAAAGCTTGGGTCTTAGGGATTGAGAAATTATTTGAAGTGTTCCCATGTACTGAAGCTCAAAAGGTATAACTAGCTGCATTTACATTGGAAGATAATGTAAGGTGCTAGTGGATGTTGGTTCGAGATGATAATAGAGATGTTACTTGGGCTCGTTTACTGAAAATCTTTTACGAGAAATACTTTCCTTAATGTGTGCGGCACAGAAAAGTATCTGAATTTATGGAACTCAAGCAGGGAAACAAATCAGTTGCTGAGTATGAGGCTCAATTTACAGAGTTAACTCGCTTCGCACCCCATATGGTAGACACAGATTACAAGAAAGCTAGATAGTTTGAGGGAGGTCTGCGTGACCCAATTCTGGATAAAATCAATGTACTTAAATTGCCGACATAGGTGGATGTACTTGATAGGGCGCTGATAGCGGAGAGAAATATGGCCAACCGTAAATAGAACTTCGAATGGAAGGGCAGAAAATAGAATTTTAATAAGGGAACTACGTCAATGAATAAAAAGTTCAAATCTGGAAGTTCTAGCAATACTGGTTCAAGCCAAAGTAGTAATTCAATGCCAATTTATACCACATGTGGAAAGAAACATGGAGGTGTTTGCTATCGTGCATTAGGAGCTTGCTATCACTATGGAAAGTTTGGCACATCAGAAAGGATTGTACACAATCACGTCAGGGTGGTAATCAAGGTGCCACAAGCTCGATTGGGTCAGCTCTCACAACAAAAGCAGCTGCAGCACCACTTACCACAAGAAATGAACAAAGGTAAGGAAGAGTTTTGGCATTGATTCTGGGGGATACTCAAAATACTGAGGCCGTAATGTCAGGTACAATCTCCATTTGTGGTAAACCTGCTTATGCTTTAATTGATTTAGGGTCTACACATTCGTTTATTTCTATGGTTTTTGCTGAAACCTTGAATAGACCTATGGAAACATTGAACTATATACTGTGTTGCATCATCTACGGGGGGATCCATGCTATGTTCAACTGTATTTGTTGCATGCGAATTATTTCTCGGGAATGCTATTTTGTATGCTGATTTACTACCTTTAGACATGAGACATTTTGATGTGTTGTTGGGTATGGATTGGCTAACTAAATACTATGCAACTATTGATTGTGTTTTGAAACAAGTAATATTCTGACCACCCGGGTAGGATGAATTTTATTTTGAGGGAAAAAGGGTAGTTCCTCCATCATACCTCATATCTGCCATGAAAGCTCGAAAACTAATAAATAAGGGTTGTCAAGGGTGCTTGTGTAGTGTAATAACTGAACCAATTGTAGACATTACTCTAGACAATATACCAGTGGTGAGAGATTTTCCCTATGTATTTCCGAATGAATTACCCGGCCAACTTGTTGATAGAGAGATTGAATTTACAATTGATGTAATACTGGGAACTCAACCAATTTCTAAGACACCTTACCGCATGTCTACCACTGAAATGAAAGAACTGAAAACTCAGTTGCAGGAATTGCTTGATAAGGGGTTCATCAGACCAAGTACATCACCATGGGGCGCACCGATACTTTTTGTGAAGAAGAAAGACGACACTCTTTGACTATGTGTTGATTACAGAGAACTCAACAAGGTAATGGTGAAAAATAAATATCCTTTGCCACGTATTGACGACCTATTTGATCAGTTGCAGGGGGTACAGATATTTTCAAAAATTGACTTGAGATCGAGATATCATCAATTGAAAGTTAAGGCTGAGGACATTGAAAAGACAGCCTACCGGACCAGGTATGTGCATTATGAGTTTTTAGTCATGCCTTTTGGAGTTACAAATGCACTCGCAGCATTTATGGATTTAATGAACAGAATTTTCAAACCTTTCCTAGATGACTTTGTTGTTGTATTTATTGATGACATTTTGATTTATTCTAAGAGTAAGGATGAACACGAACAACATCTGAGAGTAACTCTTCAAACACTTAGAGAAAAACAGTTGTATGGGAAATTCAAAAAGTGTGAATTTTGGCTTGATGAAAGTGTATTTTTGGGGCACATCATTAATAAGGATGGTATATTTGTGGATCCTCATAAAATTGAAGCAATCATTAATTGGCCTACCCTGACTAATGTATCAGAAGTTTGTAGTTTTATGGGATTGGCAGGTTATTATCGGAGATTCGTTAGGGACTTTTCGAAAATTGCTATGCCATTGACTCAGTTGACTCGAAAAGGGGAACCATTTGAGTGGACGGATCAGAGAGAAACAACCTTTCAAGAGTTGAAGACAAGACTAACTATAACTCCAATTCTTATTATTCCCTTAGGTACCGAAGCTTTTATGATCTTTAGCGATGCATCTCATAAGGGCTTGGGTTGTGTTTTAATGCAGAATGGCAAGGTGATTGCATATGCCTCTCGACAATTGATGCCACACGAAAAGAACTACCCTACATATGACTTGGAATTTGCTGCAGTGGTGTTTGCATTAAAGATATGGCATCACTATTTATATGGGATCAAATGTGAAGTGTATATAGATCATAAGAGTTTGAAATACTTTTTCACACAGAAGGAGTTAAACATGCGTCAAAGGCGATGACTTGAATTAATCAAAGATTATGATTTGCAAATTTACTATCACCCGGGCAAAGCCAATACTGTGGCAGATGCACTTAGCAGAAACAGTGTGGGGAATCTTGCCTATTTGCTCATAGGTCAAAGAGAGCTACTATTGGAGTTTGAAAAAATTGAAATTGAAGTGGTGCTTTTTGAACAAGATAGCTTGACAGCTGCAATGTCTGCCCATCCTGTCATTATCGAGGAAATTAAGCAAAAACAAATGAATGATGAGTTTTTGAAGAAGATTTGTGATGAACTTGACACCAAGCCTAAACCAGGGTTTATAATTGAAGATTTTGTGTTGAAATATCATAGGAGATTGTGTATTCTGAATGATGTAGATTTAAAAAGGAAAATTTTGGAGGAAGCTCACAAGTCGATATTTGCCGTGCATCTAGGAAACACCAAAATATATCAAGACTTAAAGCTAGTGTATTGGTGGCCCAATATGAAAAAAGAAATTGCCGACTTCAACTATAAATGCTTACGATGCCAGCAAGTAAAAGTGGAGCATCAAAAGTGACCAGGTTTGCTTTAGTCTCTTCCTATTCCGGAATGGAAATAGGAATATATCACCATGGACTTTGTTGTTGGCCTGCCTCGGACATCTAGAGGTATGGACTCTATTTGGGTTATAGTTGATAGATTGACTAAATCTGCTCACTTTCTTGCTGTAAAGACTTTGTTTACTGCATATAGACTTGCTACTATTTACATTGATGAGATTATTCGACTGCATGGCGTCCCAGTGTCTATTGTATCAGATAGGGCTCCTAAATTTGTCTCTAGATTTTGGCATAGTCTACAGGATGCAATGGGAACAAAATTGAGATTTAGTATAGCGTTTCATCCACAGACTGATGGGCAAATCGAAAGGACTATTCAGACCCTAGAAGACATGGTTCGTATGTGTGTTTTGGACTTTCAGGGCAGCTGGGAAACTTATTTGCCATTGGCTGAATTTGTTTATAATAATAATTTCCACACTATTATAGGCATGGCGCCATATGAGGCACTATACGGCAGGAAATGTAGATCGCCAGTCTGTTGGACAGAGGTTGGTGATAGGGCTATTTATGGGACTAAACTTGTGGAAGAGACGACCGAAATGATTAAAATCATTCAGCAAAGGCTAAAAACTGCACAGAGCTGACATAAAAGTTATGCGGATCAGCGAAGAAGGGACTTAGAATACGAGGTAGAAGATCATGTATTCATCAAGGTGACACTAATGAAGGGGTAGATGAGATTTGGCAAAAAGGGAAAACTGACTCCTCGCTATATTGGACCGTTTTAGATCCTTGAAATGTTAGGTCCTGTTGCCTACCGTATTGCCTTGCCGCTGGGGATGGAACAAGTACATAATGTTTTCCATGTATCCATGCTTCGTGGGTATCTTAGAGACCCATTCCATGTGATTGATCACCACCAGATTGCTCTAGATGAGAATATGATGTATAAAGAATGGCCCGTGCAAATCATTGATCGGCAAGTAAAGCAATTGAAAAACAAAACTATCCCTATGGTGAAAGTCGATTGGAAAGAACATTATGGGAATGAGGCCACCTGGGAAAATGAGGAAGAGATGAGGCAACGATATCCATATTTGTTTCCATCCGAAGGTAACTTAAGTTTGGAGGAGTAAACTTTCTAAGGGGGAGAGACTGTGATGACCCCGACCTCTGAACTAGTATATTATGTTATTTTAATGAGCTTAATTGCATGATTATGTGCTTAATTGTGTGATTACATGTTTAATTCTGTAATTATTTGTTGTCGTATGGAATATCTGTTTAAATTGACAACTTAGAGTCAGAAATTGAAAGCCTAAACGGCTTCAGAAATTGAAATTGACTAGCCTAATAGGCTAATTAAAATATTTAGAATTTTATGGTAACTTTAATAGAAAATCAATTTGGATCAAAATAATTAGAATAAACTGATTGAATTAGTTAGAATTAAGCCTAGCTAATTAACCTTATTCAACCTTGGTTAGGCTAAGCTAATCATATCATATAAATAGGTCCATTAAGCTTAAGAACTCACATACACAACTTTTGAGCTGAGATTTTGAAGAAAGGAAGCTAAGAACTCAACACTTGGAGAGAGAGAAGAAGAATTGTGAAGGAGAATTGAAGAATTAAGCTATACTACACTTGCATTCACACATTAGGTATGAAATTCAACCCAAATTCTTGGAATCAAGTCATGTAGAAGTTGTATTCATCAAGGTTTTGAGTTCTTTTGCATGAAATTGTTAAATAGAAGCTTCAATCACCTTGAATTTGGAAGTTAAGAGTTAAACATGTACATGCATGCATAATTTGAGTTAGAATTCATGAAATTCCTACATGTATGGCTCAATTATACCTCAATTTGGAGAATCCATCATGTTTTCATACTTCTCATGTCACTTGATTATGTTTTGAATATATTTTGAAGAAATGTACACTCAATTTGAGTTAAACTTGTTTTATAACTTGAAGTTAAAGTTTTTGGTTGAGTTTGGTTAAGAATTTACCATGGTTTTGAATAAAATGGGTTCAAATTGGAAGTATTTTCATGTTATATAATGATTCTCCATGTTTTTGTACCAAAAACCCAAGATTTGAGGGTTTGAATACCATGTATGAACTTCAAACACAGTTCTGGAAATGTCGGAATTTGGCTTGTCTGCACGAGCGAGGAAATTCCCGCTTGAGCGTGAAAAATGGACTTCTAGAAATTTTGCAAAATTATACAGGACGCTCGAGCGACCAAAGTGGCGCTCAAGCGAGGACCCTTTTTATTTAGTATTTCGCTCGAGCGTCCGTCGAGCGGGAATTTCATTCAACCAGTACTTTTGCCAAGTTTGCAGACCACTCGAGCGACCACCTTTGTTTTTGAACCCCCGCTTGAGCGTAGGAAGTTGTGCTCGAGCAGAGACCCTGTTTTTAGCAAAATTTTACCAACTCTTTTAAGTGCATATTTGCATCCTTATGCCACTCAAAGTCTTCTTAGGCACCATTTAGACTCATATAATCATAGAATGAGTTAGAAACACATGAGAAGAATTGGATTAAAATGAAGTGGTGTTTCAATTGTGCCTTTGTTATGTGTTTTGTTTAGGTGGACGTCTGAGGCTTAGTGACACCACAAACCACTGTGAGTAATAACCTTATAAAGATATGTTCAAAGTATCTTTACTTTTGAAAATGTTATTGCTATCAAAATGGATATGTGATTGATTGAATGAATTATTAAAATGATTTGATAATTGATAGCATGGCTTATTGAAACGTTATGTCCTTATAATGAATGAAGTTCTGTTTTAAAACAGTATTGTGTCATCCATTGAATTTAGGCCCTTGCCTAGGGGTAACAATTCCATAGCTAGGCCCTTGCATGGGGTAACAATACCATGGCTTTTGAATTGATTGACTTATGGTCCGTTATTACTGGAATGTTGTCACTTAATGGATGTACCACATAAAACGATATTGAAAGTTCTTGATGATGAAATGAAATTTGGTTTAACAGTGTTGTTGAGCTTCATTCATATAACCTCTTTATTCTGTTATTACTCATTGGGCTCTAGCTCACTATTTATATGTATATATGTAGGTAGGCAAGTAGAACATCAGAGTTAGGAAAGCCTCAAGTCTACCCTGGGTCAGCCTTTTAAGGGGCTTCCAGTAAAGTCATCAGGCTCAGGTGGAGCCATGTTAGAGAACCCCATTTTGTTTATTCAGTGATTTTGTATTTGCATATAGTTGGGGTTGTATATTTGCACGGCATGATCTTCGTACAAGTTGTGATAGATACACTTTTGAAACAAATTTTGCTTCTTATGCTAGTCCTTTACATGTATGTACAACTCAATGGATAATTTCTATGTTATTTTAAACTTCCGCTAAGCCCCATACTTTATATTAAGAGGGTCTTTTGTACAAAGGTCGTAGGTAATCTATGATTATTGGCTGGTCATGACGCTAAACCTATAGGGGCGGGTTTGGGTCGTGACATTTGGTATGTTCGGGCTGGCTTTAGAATAGTAGCCCAGGAGTTTTACCTCAGGTAGGTCGTGCTCGGGACCACCTTGTTCATAGCTGCGATTGTTGAGGGGTAGAGGTCGTGCTTGCTATGGGTCGTGACCAGGCTGCGACCAAAACATGGGTTCCGGTGTGTTGGCCCAGGAGAAGGTTTGTGGCCTGCAAAGGATTGTGTGGCCCCGTGGTGGTGGCTCGTGACACGCTTGGTCGTGCTCGCGACTGTGTTGTCTCTCTGTTCGTGGCCGCAATCTATTTTTCTATAGAAAGGGCCAAAAATTGAAAATATCTCATTTTTCAGTTCATTTTCTTTTCTCTCTCTTCCTTTTTCGCCATTTTTGGCCTTTTCAAGTTTTCAGGCTTGGTTTTCATCTATTTCTACCCATTTTATACCCCTAGTTATACCGAAAAGTAGAGCTTGGCGAGGGCTTCCATTTAATCTAAATGGATTGTTGTTTCGTCGCCGGTGATTTTTGGGTTGTCTCATCTTCGCTTCAAGAGGTAGGGATTTCTTTGCTTATTTTTAATACTTCATTATAGATATGCAAGTGGTAGTTTTTATTATGTTTAAAAGCATGTTTTTGAGGGATTTTCCAAAAAGCATAGAAAGGGGTTTAGGGGTTTGAATTTTAGAAGTTAAGTTGTATGTTTTTCAGTCATTTTGGGTGATTTAAGAGATGGCTAACGTGTTTATGTCGAGAGTGGGGAGAAACCCTAATTTATCATTGTGGGCGTAATTAATCATAAAGGGGTAAAGATGTGGAACAATCGAGTTATGTGTTAAAGAATTGGACTAGTGGTTTAGTTGTTAAAATGAGAATTGATTAGGTTATTTGATTAATTTTGCGTTGAGTTTGATTGTAGTTATGTTTTATGAATTGGGTTTGTTTAAGGAAAAGGTGTTTTGGCTAAGGGGTGGAAATGTTGAGAATTTGATATAACATTTTGATTTTTGGAAATAAAATGACAAGTGTAACTCTTTTGTGAAATGAAATGAGAAATAGTTGTTTTTAAAAGGTGGAATTATCTAGGGATTTAAATTATAAGAGGTGTATTTCTATTTATCTGTTAGAGGTTTTGTCCATGGTCATTGGTGGGGGATGGCTTTGTTGTTGTTGAATAGGTTATGTGTATGTATTACACTTGTACAGTATTTATGTAGTTTATCATGTTGTGCTATTATTGTGATGTTGTTTGGGGATCCGTTTCCCATCGAGTAAGGCTGGTAAAGTGTGGCTCCTTAACAGAGTTTCATCTCCCTTCCGGTTAGCACCCAATGGAGGTCTGTTTCTCTTTGGGCGGGGCCAGTAAAGCATGGCGCATTGTAATAGGTTTCGCTCCCTTCTGGTTTACTCCCAGTAAAGTGTGACCTTGGGGTCGTTCCCCTCTGGGTGAGGCCAATAAAGTGTTATGTGGATTTGTATCATTTGTCATCCGTGATGTATACCGGTGGAAATGGAAATGGAAATGGAAATGGAAGTATGTATTACTGTAGACACCCTATTTTTAACTAGCCTTGAAACCTGGGCGCTTCCTTTTGAGTTCCCGATGATGAAAATGAGAGGTGTTAATCTTTGTAAGTTCCATGGCAGGAGTTCTAAAGATCAAGCTTTAAACCATCCAATGACCTATTTTGGACAAAATGTTTTTCGATCAAAATGGAAACCTTTTTCAAAAATGAGTTTTAGTGGTGCAACTCCAGACATTACCACAATGTTCTGAGGCTCATATTTTTAAAGTCAAAATGTTATATTCTTTCAAACAAACATAGAGAAGAATAAAGTAGAAGTGAATGAGAATGATGAAATCATCTATAATGCATGTTTCTCCTTTCAATTTAGGCTAACCTGCTCTTGTTGATCCAATGATGTGCCCATTGACTAACAGGACACCAAATGTTGGCCGGCCACAAAAGCAGTCGGCCGATCACCAAGAAGCTCGGCCAGCTGAATGTTTCGTGTATAGAGCATTTTTAGAAAATGTGAACTTTTTTTTTTGTGATTACCTACCACAAATATCTCAGATAATTCTTAGCATTTTCTTTAGAATATGTAGTCAGATTTTAACTAATGACACGAGGTCATAACAAGGAGACTGCAACTTATGCATATTCTAAAGAATCATCATTGCAGTGCCTATATCTAAACTCCTAAGGATCTCAGCAAGATCATTATCAACTGCAGCAAGAGAGTCAAGGATTTGCTAAAGTTGGATTTCTCAATTTCACGATGAAATTGATCTATTATATGACTAATTTGAATTCACTTTGGTTATTTAAACCATTTATCTAATACAATCAATTGAGAAAATTATCCATGAACAAAATCAATACTACTAAAATATTTTTTGCGACCGCTACAAGCCGTCACAAATAATAGAGATACAGTTGCAAAAACCTTTTGCGACGGCCCATGCGATGGCAAATGGGTGTTGCGAATGTGGGGGGTGGCAAATACTTTTTGTGACCACAAAACTGTAGTCGCAAACTATTTGTGATCGCCTAACCTACTTATGGTGGCTGATGTTTTGCCGTCGCAAAAATGTTAAAAAAAAATGCTTATAATGTATTAGCGACCATCTTGTTACCGTTGCAAAAAAAATATAAAATAAAAAATAAAAACAAAACAAAACAAAAAAAGAAAAAAGAAATGCCTACAATGTTTTAACAACTTATATTCTCATTTATATATATATATTCAAATATTATATATAATAAAATTAAAGAGATATTTACAAAATTTTCCATCTCTTTTCTTAATAAAATTCTTGTTACAATAACAAAGAGTTCTTAAATTCCTTGAGGTCTTATTAGAAGGGTACTTAATTAATACTCATTCTACTAAGAATTCTTGGTATTTCATGGGACGAATTTCATCGTAAAGGAATAATCCGTATGTGTTCATATGACTAAGTGCTTATGTGGAGCAAAACTAAGTTGCTTATGTGGTAAGGAAATATATATAATTGTTGTGATCGAACGTGTGAGGTAAGTTGCGAGCACATTTGAGTTCGTGTGATAAGTTGTTTACTTTGTTCCTTAATTAGGATGTCAGGAAGGGGTCAAGCCTACGGCAGTAGAGGCGGAAGGCATGGTAGGCCTCGCTGAGGTGTGCATGAAGTATAGGTCCATGAGGTTCCGGTGCAAGAGGAAAGGTTCGGCCAAGCTAATGTGGCCGAGCAAGCAAGCCAAGCTAATGTGGTGGAGCAAGTAGGGCAAGCAGGGATTTCGAAGCAAGTGGGTCAAGCCACAATAGGGGCCCTAGCCCGAGAAATAGCGGGGGCTTTGAGGGAATCGATGAATTTGTTGAGAGTGGAGAACCAAGCTTGAGAGAACGCCGTAGAGACAAGGGCGAGTTTTCTCACTAGAGAGTTCTTGCGAGCCAAACCAGATGAGTTCCATGGTGGCCTCGAGCCCAAGAAAGCAGATGAGTGGCTCGAGCAAACGGTGAAGACATTTGAGATGCTTCACATTGAAGATAGTGAGTTAAGAGTGACTTTGGCGAGTTACTACCTCAAGGGGGATGTGGGCCAATAGTGGAAGTACGCCAAGGGTAGAGTGGCTGACATGGAAAGCCTTTGTGGTTGTTTTTCAAGACAAGTATCTACTTCCCATTGCTAGGGAGAGATTGAGGCAAGAGTTTCAAGACCTCAAGCAATTTAACCTATCTGTAGCCGAGTTTGAGACGGCCTTCACTAGTTTGTCCCGGTTTACGCTAGAGTTGGTGGCAATAGAAGAGTGTTGTTGTATAGAATTTGAGAAGAGGTTGCGAACTAAAATTTTGTTCAAGGTTGCCGGAAATATGATTAGGAACTATGACCGTCTTGTGGAGGCGGTGGCACATGTAGAGATTACTGTGTAGTCCAAGGAAGAAAGACTTCAGGGATTCGAGGTCTAAAGTCACAGGGGGATTATAGACCCAGCAAGAAGAATACAGGCATTTTTTCATCCCAATCCCAGTCACAGCAGTCTAGATCTACCTTTCCCTTGCCTAGTGCAGGTCCGGGGAAGAATGTTCCTCGTAATTTTTCGTGTTTCAAGTGTAGCCAACCGGGTCACAAGGCCAATTCCTACCCATAGAAGGGAGGAAGGCAGGAAATGTTACCACCACCACCACCACCACCTAACTGATCTCAGAGTTAGTCCCAGAATAGAGGGCAAAGACTTGTTTTCAGTGTGGTCAGTCGGGGCATATGAGGAGAGTCGAGGCTGACTCAGAGCCACCAGCAGTTTCATTCAGTTCAGACTTCACGAGCTAATCAAGGAGCCGCTTCGGCTTAGTCAGTGTAGCAAGCCTATGCTTTGAGAGATGAGCAAGTTGATCAAAGGCCACAAGGGTGCGTGTATGCTATTACCGCGCCAGAGCAGTTACCAGGATCCTCAGTTATGAGAGGTATTTTCATTGTTTGTAATTCTTTGGCTAATGTATTGATAGATACAGGTGCGTCTCATTCATTTATATCTACTGCATTTGCTTCGGCATTGGGGTTAGAGGTGGCGTGGTTAGCTTCTTCGCTCAGGGTAGAGCCACCAGTTGGGGGTATAGTTGACTTAGACCGAGGATGTCGTAGTTGTAAGATAGAGGTTGCCGGACGGCAACTTCCGTTTGCTTTTCTATTGCTAGACATGTCGGGTTTTGATGTCATTTTAGGCACGGACTAGTTTTCGTTGTACTGTGTTATGATTGATTGTTATCGTCAGAGAGTTACAGTGTGCACCTCGAGTGGTAACTGTTTTTATTTTTTGGGGGACCGAGTTGATAGGGTCATGTTACCAGTTTTTGACCCTCGTGGTATGAGTGAGCTTAGTGGTCTTATTGCAAATCTCTTTGATAGTGAGAGTGACGGGGGCTGTGTTGAATTGCCAAGGGTAGTTTGTGAATACCCGGATGTCGTTCCCGAGGATCTTACTAGTTTGCCACCCCACCAGGAGATCGAGTTCTCCATTGACTTAGTGTCTGGCACGGCACCGATTTCCATGGCACTGTATAGATTTGTACGCGTCGAATTGCATGAGTTGAAGATTCATCTCCAAGAATTTTTAGACAAGGGCTTCATTCACCTTAGCACATCTTCTTGGGGAGCGCCGGCTTTCTTTGCGAATAAGAAAGATGGGTCGTTACGGTTATGTATTGATTACCGCAAGTTGAATTGAGTTACCGTTAAGAACACATATCCTCTACCCAAAATAGATGATCTATTTGACCAACTTAGAGGGTCTCGTTGCTTCTCGAAGATAGACTTGAGATCAGGGTATCATCAGTTGAGAGTTCGGGAGGAAGACATCCAGAAAATAGCTTTTTGTATTCGTTATGGCTACTATGAATTCCTTGTAATGTCTTTTGGTTTGACCAATGCACTTGCTTCCTTTATGGATTTGATGAATCGAGTTTTTCCAAAATTCTTAGACCGCTTCATGGTCGTCTTTGTGGACGACATCTTGATCTACTCGGCCTCTGAGGGGGAACACAAAAACCACTTGTGATTAGTGCTTGATTTGCTGAGGGAGCACCAATTCTATGCCAAATTTAAGAAATGTGAGTTTTGGTTGACCGAGGTGAAGTTTTTGGGGCATGTAGTGTCGAGAGAAGGAGTAATAGTAGACTCTTCTAAGATAGATGCCATGTAGGATTGGGAACAACCTAAAAATGTTTTTAAGATCCGGAGTTTCTTGGGATTAGCCGAGTATTATCGTTGTTTTGTAAGGGACTTCTCTAGACTAGTTGCACCTTTGACTAGGTTGACAAGGAAGGGTGTCAAATTTGTGTGGAGCGAAGCTTGTGAAAAGTCACTCCAAGAACTTAAGACTAGATTGACCACCGCACCGGTTCTGATAATTCCAGAAAGAGGTTTGGGTTATACCGCCTATTGTGATGCATCCTGCAATGGGCTTGATTGTGTCTTGACGCAAGGGGGAAAGGTTGTGGCCTATGGTTCACGACAATTGAAAAATCATGAGAAAAACCACCCCACCCATGATTTAGAGTTAGCGGCGGTAATTTTTGCCTTCAAGATTTGGAGACATTATTTGTATGGTAAGAAGTTTGAGGTTTTCTCCGACCATAAGAGCCTAAAGTATTTGTTTTTCCAAAAAGACTTGAATTTATGCCAACGTAAGTGGATGGAATTTATAGAGGATTATGACTTCGAGTTACACTATTAACTGGGGAAGGCCAATGTAGTGGTCGATGCCTTGAGTCGAGAATCTGTGAGTAGTTTGGCAAGTGTGGTCATTTGGGAATAGGTTATGCTAGGCGATATCGGTGAGTTCGATTTACTTTTGGGTGAATCCAGCGAGGGTGCTACCTTGTTTATTTTAGTCGCTCAACCTACATTGCTTAGTAAGGTTGTAGAGGCATAACAGGGTGACTGTGAGGTGGAGTCAATCCGTGATAGAATCTCCAGCGGGAAAGAAGAGAACGGTTTAAACATTTACTCGAATCTGAGTGTACGTTATCTAGACCGTTTGTTTGTACCAGAATCTTGCAGAGAGGAGGTACTTTGAGAGTTCCATCACTCACGTCTTGCAGTACATCCAGGAGGCACCAAAATGTATTATGATCTTAGTCGCTAGTATTGGTGGAGGGGTATGAAGCGGGATGTTGCCTTATTTGTATTGAAATTCCTTACTTGTCAATAAGTGAAGGCAGAACACCAAAAGCCAACGTGTTTGCTACAACCCTTACCAATAGCCGAGTGGAAATGGGAGCATGTTACCATGGATTTTGTAGTTGGGCTTCCTAGAACATAACAGGGCAATGATGCTGTTTGGGTGATTGTTGATAGGTTGACTAAGTCTACGCATTTCATTTCGATGCGCACCGGTGACTTAGTTGAGCATTTGGCAGAGTTGTACATTAGAGAAATAGTTCGACTTCATGGAGTCCCTGTGACCATTGTATCAGATAGAAATCCTCGTTTTACCACCCAATTGTGGCAAAGCCTTCAAGAGGCATTAGGAACTAAGTTGACCGTTAGCACCGCTTAACACCCTCAAACCGATGGGCAGTCGAAGCGTACCATTTAGATTTTGGATGACATGCTTAGAGCTTGTGTCCTTGATTTCAAAGGGTCTTGGGAGAGACATTTATCATTGATGGTGTTTGCCTATAACAATGGTTATCAAGCTAGCATTGAGATGGCACCATTTGAGGCCCTGTATGGCGAACCTTGTAGATCGTCGATTTGTTAGGCCGAGGTGGGTGATGCACCGTTGTTGGGTCTGGAGATTGTTAGAGAGACAATCAAAAAAGTTGCCCTCATTCGGAAGAGGTTAGCCACGGCTCAAAGCCGACAAAAAAGTTATGTTGATAAGAGGAGAAGACCCTTATCGTTCGAGGTTGGTGACCATGTGTTCCTTAAAATCTCACTGAGGCAAGGTTTGATGAGGTTTGGTAGGAGTGGGAAATTGTCTCCAAGGTTTATTGGGCCTTTCGAGATATTGGAGTGAATTGGGGAAGTGGCATACCAGTTAGCCTTACCACCTTAACTTTTAGGGGCTCACAACGTGTTTCATGTATCCATGCTTAGAAAATATGAACCCGACCCTTCTCATATACTTGATTGGGTTGATTTGGAGGTAGACGAGGATGCCTCATACGAAGAGCGACCGGTTCAAAGTTTAGACACCAGGGAAGAAGTGTTGAGGGGAAAGACTATACCGCTAGTGAAGGTGTTTTGGGGACAACATGGGGTCGAGGAAGCGACTTGGGAGCGAGAGGCGGAGGTCCACTCGAAGTATCTAGATTTTTTTTGAAAATGCTTAGTTGTCTTAACCTGTAATGATCCCTAGCATTTGAAGGAAATGTGGAAATGTTGAAATGAGAAATTCCATGGTATATGAGAATTAGTTGGTTTTGAAGTTGTTGTTCAAAATGTTGATATAGTCATGGAATGACTAAGTTGATGAAAATGCATGCAATGTGGAAATGTTACTACTCCTCAATAGATGTAAATGAATATATGTTTATCTTGTGAAATTGCATTGGAAAGAAAAATGGAAATTGTGATCACAATGGAAATATTGTGTGGAAGAATTGAAAATGGAAGAATATTATAATGCATTGTTGTATGTTGCATTGGCATTCCAAGTCATTTGGTCTTTACAAATTTTAAATTGAGATTTGAGAATTTTTCCATTGAGAAAAGAAATATTTGTGAAACATGATCTCTTCGATTTGTTTTCGGGATAAATACATTGGTAAGTCCAAATAGGGAGTGTAGATGGAATTGATTAAGTTGGCTTGAGTGTCTAGGGTGAAAGACCAAAAACATACGTGGAGGAGGTACCACGTGCCTTCTGATTAGCTACTGGTAAAGTGGGGATTTGGTAGTACTAGTTATGCCTACTTGCAAACACCAACCCAGGGATTACCTGAGTCGTATTTACCACCTCTTGAATTTGATTTAAAATTACTGAATTGTTGAAATTTCAAGATTTCATTGTGCATGATGGCTTTCAAAAGATGAAGATGCGACTTTCTTTTAATAGCATAGCATGGCATGTGCATTTTGTTTCATGAGACTTGTATAAAATGTATATACTTTGTTAAGAATTTCCTACTAGGCTTTATGCTTACCCTATGAGATTTTGTGTAGGAAAAGATGTGGTGATTCCACCAAACTAAGGGTGTGGATATATATGTTGAGAGCACAAGGCTCTTGTTTTGTTGTGATTATTGCAAGCCAAGGGCTATATTTGTGTTAGTTCGAGCAACCATTTTGTGTAACCGGACTTAAGCCGTAGACTTTGTAGCCCTTGAGGGCATTTATTTACTTTTGACTAGATGTTTTACATGCTATAGATTCATGTACTAAAGTCGTTGAATGTATATTCGCATGTGGAACTATTTTGTAAAACTCTTATGATTATGCATGCAAGTGTTGGAGATTTATTTCGGTTTACCGTAAGGAGCAGTGGTTGGTGTACTTTTATTGTGTATTTTTTTTGGGGGGGGGGAGGGGGGGGGCGTTACATGAATAGAATCCACACTTGGAGGCATCACGTGCTGAGAAATTTATTTTTTCTTAAGGCTCTTAACCTCGTCATTCTCTAGTAAATTTAAACTTGCAAGTTTCTCACCCATGGTTGGCTCATTTAAATTCTCATCAATTTGGCTTCCATCCATTGGCTCTCCATGAGTTGTATCTAGCAACAAAACTAGTTTATTTGTTAAATGCTAAAATTTAGGTGTTGGTGCAGTAGACGTCCCCGAATGTCCCGGGAGTGAAAATCCCGTTTTGTTCATTGGGCTCACTACAGTTCAGGACTCAATGTCACGGTCCTGTATCTAATCTCGTAGAGTGCAATGCAAGACCGATAAATCATCAAAGAGTCCAAATCCGGCAAATCGTTTTTGAAAACAGATTTTTTTTGAAAGAAGTGCCAAACATGGACTGCTTTGCCAGATACAGAGTCACCACCTAAATATTTTATTTTGGAAAATTTAGGAAACCCTGACTCGTTGCCTAAGGCCACGTGTCCGTCATCACCAAAGTTGCCTCGACTCGGGAACTTGGGTACGATTGGGGAAGGTCACTTCGTGAGCACTCCCGCTCGCCCGATCAAAGATCGGCCTCTACTAACCATGATATTTAGTTTTGAAAACATTATGCGTTTTTATTCCGGTTATTAGCCTAGATTTACTATGTGATGCGCACAGTATACAAGTATAGACTGGATCGCCTGAATTGGAACAAAACATTTCATGTTTGTTTTTGAAAGATGGTTTGCTACTCGCAAGTAGGCTTAAAATGCAGATTTTGCCATCCTCAGGTGGGCTTAGAAAACATGGTTTTGCCACTATCTAGTGGGCTTAAAATCCACAGTGAATGAATTGTTCCAATTCAAATAATCCAACCTTCACCCACAGGCATTCAGGCAGTTATATCACATAAGCACATAGCCTCATGGTAAGCATGCTATCATGGCAGTCACGCGCACGTATGCAAGGATGCTAAAGCATAAAACTTACCGAGTACTCCAAGCCAAAGAAAGAAGCTAATTAGAAATCAATGCATGATCCTAACTATACAGAAATGCCTAATGCAACGCATGCAAAATGCAACTAAGATAGGCTCGACTATTCTAAACATGGCATATGGAATGCTACAGCTAACATGTATTCAACTTGGAATTGAAATACAATGCAGTGAGTATGATGCGCCGAGCCCGGTGCATGCGAAACAGATGAATGAATGCAAACATGCTATCATACTGTTATGCTAATTGAAACATGCCCTAATCTAACCATCGTAAGCTGGTAAATAAAAGGGAGAAAGACGTGGGATTGGAAGACATACATCACACGCACGCACACTTATTACAACATTGCCCTCGCTCGAAGGTCCGAATAAATAATACAGTCCCAAATAAATAATACAGTCCAAATAAGTACAAAACCCTAATTAATTAACAAATTAATCTAGGAAAGCAGTAAATTACACGCAAATTCATGGACCGCCTCAGCTCTGTTCCGAATGATGAATGATGCATGCTCAGGTTGCCTTCATCGAAAAATTCCTTGCGATGCCCCGGTTTGCAATTGTTCTCGGAATGCTGTGTAATGCTTTAGAAAGTTGTTGATCCTTGATTTGTTGCAACAGAGAGCAACAAAGGGGGCATGGCAAAGTATTTTCACATATGTATGCATGACTACTCTTCAGGGAGTGTAGTCTTCGATCCTCGTGCCACCAATCACGCATCTCGATGCATGATGGCCGAGGAGTCGATTTGCATGACTCAATATGGAATGAATGCACATGAAAACACAACGAGGCCTAGACTCCATCACGAATAATCCGGAGTGTTGGCGACAGGGAATTGAGACACGTTCCGTCACTCGGAGTACGAAACGTCCCTCGTTTCCCGTGCTTGGGTTAACTCCTATCCCAAACACAATGCAATATGCATGACATGCATGAATGCAATCCTAACATGTAACCTAGCATACGCGATGCTATGAAATGGCATACACAATGCACGATGTAACAAGGCATACACAATGCTCTAACATACAACCTAGCATACGCAATGCTATGAATTGAAATGGTATACACAATGCATAATGGACTTACACCAACATGAGTGGACCTTAGCCACACTCACACCAGCAGCCATTAGATGAAAATGACATAACCAAAATGCGTGCACTCATGTACGTAAATCGAGGACCGATCCAAAGGCACAATATGCAACTCTAACAAGGCATGGCAAGGATGAAACATGGCATATGAACATGTAATTTCCAGTGCTGGACTATGATGCTAAATGATCCCGAAACATGGAAATATGGCACCCGATGCATGAAATGAACCCCGAAACTCAGAACTAGGCACACATATTGAACCACAAGTATGCAAAGCATGCATTTTTTGACTATGAAGCACAAAGACAGAGCCAAGGCAGTCCCAAAACATAAACATTTATAGTTCAAAGCATGGCCAAAAGATGCTCACATGATGGACTAAAATAGCATGCAACTTTGACTAGCAAACATGGTTTACATGGAAAGTGTATGAAGCGCATGAGATTTCATCAAACCAGCAAAAATTAGTGAACAAAATACACCAAAATATGCCCAAATAATCACTGAAATGTAGCCAATGCATGCAAAAATGATGAGGTCCTTTAGAGGGCCATGCAAGGGATTATTAGGCACATGCATCAAGGACACTTAGCATGGCTAAACCAACTCCGGAAATGGGTTATGACAGTCCTAAAACTCATAAAAAAGGCCTTGAAATTGGTCAACAAAGCATGCAAGATTGGGCCTCTTTGGAAGGCCAAAAGGAGGGTTGTTCCACACATGCATAATGGACACTTAGCATAGTGAAAGCAACTCTGAAAATGAGTTAGGAGGGTCCCAAAACTCACTGAAAAAGCCTGGAATGTGGCTAGGAAGCATGCAAATAGGGGTCTCTTTGGAAGGCCAAAAAGACCACCAAACAAAACAAGGTGAGGGGGGGGTCACCCTCCTCTGATTTTGAGGCTCAAAATAGTGTGCTAGCCACTGAAAATCCACTGGATTTCAGTGGCTAGAAGGCCAAACAAAGTATGCAACAAAAGCTTAGAAGCAAGGCTCAAAACAAACGGCAATCAAGCATAGAAGGAAGCATATGACCTCAAACAGAAAAATGTCCTTAATCAAACATCAAGAGGGGCTCAAAAAAATACTTTTCCAGTTTATAAAAAATCTCGAAAATGTTCACAAGTAAGGCTAAAATAGGATGCAAAAATAGCCCTAAAAGAGAGATTGATAAAACAAGGAAGTAGATGACTTCAAACAGAAAAGTTCCCTTAAACAAAGTTGAAGAGGCGCTCAAAATATGACACTTTACAGTTTGGGTCGGAGCCCAGAAATGCTTTTAAATAAGACTAAGATATGATGCAAGATAAGGCCAAAAAGAGGGAGATAGTGACTTACCCTTGTAGAGCCGACCTCCCGCAGCTTTTGGTCCAAGAATGTGAGCTCTCAACCTCTAAAAATCAGCGTCAAGGGGTTGGAATGGATGAGGGAGGTGGTAGGCTATGAGTTGGTGTGTAAATGGCCAAGGATAATGGACTTTAGAGCTTGGAAGAGAGAGCTATGGAGGAAGATGGTTGTGTGCCTTAGCAAAAATCTCTAACCCTTAGAAATGAAGCTCAAGTGTTAGTTTTATAGAGGGAGAGAGGCCAAGGGAAAGGGGGGGAAAAATAATTCAAATTTCCCCCCAAAAGACAGACCCTCGGGCAGAGGATCTAGGGCAAAACAGCTGGCACAGCTGTAATACACCAGGAGAGACAATTCTGGCCGGCCAGGTGCAAAAGGTTCAGGTGGCCGGCCGGCCAGCTCCCCTAGCCGGCTGGCCAGTTCAAAAGGGTCAAGGTGGCCGGCCACCCCCTAGGATGAAGCCTAGAAGTTAGCTTTCCAATGCCACAAACCTTGCATTAAAATTCCTCCTGTGCAAAAAGTTATGCCTGTTTTGGTGAAGCCGCGCAGATTCGGTCCAACCGGACTTCAACCAACCATATCTCCTCCACCCGGACTTGGCTCTAGGAGATTCTTGAGTGAAAAATGAAGCCTCGGAAGTAAGCTTTCCAATGGTGGTGGCCTCATACCTTAATTCCTCCTGTGCAAAGAGTTATTCCCGTTTCGGTGAAGCCGCGTAATGTTTTCTCTCCTTCCCAGATTCATGCTGAACCACTTTTGACCAAAAAAGGCTGGTCGGCCACCTGATTTGCTTGTTCTCCATATGGCCACATTGAAGCCCCGGAAGTTGTCTTTCCAACAGCGCCAACGTCGCATCAAAATTCCTCCTGTGCAAAGAGTTATGCCCGTTTCGGTGAAGCCGCGCAGATTCGGTCCTACCCGGATTCATGCCGAACTTCTCCTAAACTAGTTTTCCTTTCTCTTCTCCTCTTTTCTTCAACTCCAAACCCCTAGATAAGGTGTTTCGAAAGAATTTTCAAAGATTTCATCTCTCTTTCATTCATTTCCACTTTGTCCTTGCTCGGTTTACCGAACAGCGCAACATTTGACAAAATGCGAGCCTCGGAACATCGTAAAAACTTTATTTCAAAAATGTTTTGAAAGAGAGGGTTTTAAGGTCTAAAAATCTTTTGATCAAGATTGTTTTGGTCTAAAATCTTCCAAAAATGAACCGTAACTGATGCAAAATGAGGGTTTGGGGGCCAAAACGCGCGGCCCGAGGCCCCGAAAATAGGCTGTTAGGCACTGGAGGTGGCGTGCGACTACGAAGTTGGTCTCTCAGGCCACAGTGTCCCTAAAAAGAGAGGAAACAAGGTGTGTGCCAAAAACCGAAACAAACGGAGGTAGTTAAGCGGTCCCGAACCGAGGCACACGGCCGACGGCTCCGAAAATCGGAAACCAGGCTCCAAACGGGAAAAATGGCCTACGACCATGAAGCGTAGCCTAGGGCCACTGAGAGATGATCTACGAGACCTCTCCCTTCCTTCAGGAAGAGAAAACAAAGAAAATAGGGCCTGGTTCGCAAACCGAGGCGAGGCACAAAAGAGTCCGGAAGTTCGGAGGCAAGGCTCGCAACCTCAGAACGAGCACAATATGCTGCATCACCAAGCACTCAATTGGTGACGTCTGAGTCTTAAGGTCGGTCAAAAATGGGGTGACTACAGTTGCCCCTCTTTGACAGAACTCGGAAGTCATAAGTGACGGGAGTGAATGTCAAAGCCCAGAGATGACCCATTTTTGACAAGGCCGAAGACTTGGACAAACAAACAAAATATAGACAAATAAATGGTTGCGCCCGCAGGCTGCCTACGCATCCCTTTATAAGGAATCAAACCAGCATAGTTCAGGGGCAGGATGCAAAATGATATGTAGGAAGATTTTGATAATTAGACTTATACGCTACGCGAAGCCGGTTTGAAGATTGGACTTATACGCTAAGCGAAGCCGGTTTGATAATTGGACTTATACGCTACGCGAAGTCACTTTGAAGATTGGACTTATACGCTACGCGAAGCCGGTTTGAAAATTGAGGATTTATGCAATGCGTTGTAATGACTAAAATGCAATGTGATAGCTAGGAAAAGGGAGGTACCTTACAGGGGCAAGTGGTGATGACTCACCTCAGGCTGTTGGGGATCTCCCACTTCTGCATCTTAATTGAACCACAGGTAATACTTTTCTCCCTGACTGTGGTCGCAGCTTTCCCTATTCTCCAACAGGGTGACAGACTAGGTTGGATCAGTATCCAGAATTGAGGCGCATACAGATACTATCTCAATCTATGGGGCTGCCATACAGATTTCAAGCCGAGGATATACCCCTGGGTATTTAAACCAGACTTTAGTCTCGGAAATCCCGAACTTTTGTGTTCTAGGTAGGAGCCATTCGAACTCTAGTTTCCACCGTCTCAGTTGGTCTCCTAGGAACTCACTGCTAACACAGGCATGTGGCTATACCAGACCGCTGGAAGTCGTTCGGGCACGACAAACACCAAAGGAATTGCACCTTTAGAGGATTTAAGGTCTCTTAGACCAGAGAGTGCACAAGACAGTGCGAATGAAGATACAGGATTTAAGGTCTTCCAGACCAGAGGATTTAAGGTCTCCCAGACCAGAGAGTGCACAAGACAGTGCGAGCTAGAGGTGCACAAAACGGTGCGAGTAGGGTGAATGCACAAAACAGTGCGATACGAGTAAGGTGCGCAAGATAGCGCGATGCAATGCACTAACAAGTGCAGGTAAGGTACGCAAGATAGCGCGATAAAATGCATACATAATGCGAGTAAGGTGCACAAAATAGTGTGATGCGCAAAATAGCGTGAGTGAAATGTAATGCACTAACAAGTGCAGATGGGATGCGCAAGATAGCGCGTATGATAAACTGCACAAAACAGTGCGATTGAGGTGCGCAAAATAGCGCGAATGACAAACTGCACAAAACAGTGAGATTGAGGTGCGCAAAATAGCGCGAATGATAAACTGTACAAAACAGTGCGATTGAGGTGCGCAAAATAGCGCGAATGACAAACTGCACAAAACAGTGCGATTGAGGTGCGCAAAATAGCGCGAATGATAAACTGCACAAAACAGTGTGATTGAGGTGCGCAAAATAGCGCGAATGATAAACTGCACAAAACAGTGCGATTGAGGTGCGCAAAATAGCGTGAATGATAAACTGCACAAAACAGTGCGATTGTGGTGCGCGAAATAGCGCGAGTGATAAACTGCACAAAATAGTGCGATTGAGGTGCGTAAAATAGCGCGATGTAAACTTAATGCGAAAATGCACAAGACAGTGCGATGCGCAAAATAGCGTGAACTTGAACCTGCACAAAATAGTGCGATGCGCAAATCAGCGCGATTGATTTGAAATGCACTAAACAGTGCGATACGCTAAACAGCGCAATTGATGTACAATGCACAAGATAGTGTGAGTGAGATACAACCACAAGATGCACAAGACAGTGCAAGCGAGATACAAAGTGTAAGTGCACAAGACAGTGCGAGTGAGATAAAATGCACAAGAAAGTGCGATAAAATACATCTTCTATGCAAGTATGGGGGCATTTTTTATGCAACAGATACGGGCATTTTCTATGCAAGCATGGAAGCACATTCCATGCAATATTGAAAGCATATTCTATGTATGAGACAAGCAAAGCATATTTTATGCGGAATCGAAAACAAGCATATTCTATGCATGAATCATAACGATGTGCGGCACGCATGCAACAACAGTGTATATGAAAGTTCACATTCTATACAATAGAGGAGCATCAAATATGTACTCTGGTGCCTCTGATTTACCTCTTAGAGGACTTTGCAACACACTCAGCTCAAAAAGGGCACACCCTGTTCATATTGGCGAGAGATAACATCTGCATGTGAAACCCTCAAGTGCTGCTTGGACTACCACTCCGACTTGAAGCAGGTTTATACTTAGGGTCGAGATACACTCATACTCCAGAGAAACGGCGAGGCCTGAGAAAGTGCACCTGGAATGCAGTCTCGGATTTTGCTAAAGTTGAAACATGCTAAGATGCTCCAAATTTTCCCTCTTTTCTTTTGCTTTGCAGTCTGGAACCCATATAGCTTCAGATAGGCCCCGGTTTTACTGTTTTCACATGACCTGGGTGAACCCTGCGGTTTTACGAAAGAACAAATCCTGTTTTGCGCAAATGTGGAGAATGGCACAGCACTCTGAGCATAAGATGATTTTTCTTTTGAAATTGAAATGAGAAAAGGATTCTCAACCGGGTATTGAGCCTATAACTGACCACAGCCAAAATGACTCAACACAGAAAAACAAAAGGTGAACGACCTAAACACAACGAGACATGCTCGGGACGACTCAAAGCAGGAATCGAGACAGACAAAACAAAAGACACGACACACAGACGTATTACAAAGACGACAGACCTCTCAGATCGCGAGGAGCCAATTTCACCGGGTATTGTTTCCCCATTTTCTCATTTGTGTCTCTCACATCACTCGGCCCTCAGGCTCTGTTTTTCTGAAAAAGCCCTTTCCTTACTTTTTTCTCTCAGCGCACACCTCTCTATTCTTCAATCTCTCATTTTAAATCCCTCCCCTGGGTGGTTGATGGATAAACAGAAAGTTGTGGGCTCTTGCCCCTAGCATTCCGCTAGATTCTTATTCTTGTTCACAACAGTGAGTTTCTCCCACAGAGGGGCCGTGCTACAATTGGGTGTGTAGCAAATCTGCAGCTGACATTGGTCGACGATGCTCTGCTGGGGAGTTTGGATATGATCAGATCTGTCCAGATGAGGGAGTGGAATATCTGGCCCCATTCCAGTTCGTGCTTCGCACTTGGCTTGATACCTCATTGCTTGGAGGATGTGAGAGCTTTCTGCCCTTTTGCTGTTAGCTACAGTCGTGCCCTCTTCTGGCAGGTAGAGTGTCCTTCTTGGCAAGTATGTTGACAATGGGGAAAGACAGGAGGCCTGACTCAACTGTGCCCCTAGTTCATCGTTTTGACCATTTTTTTTTTTTTGGTTTTCTACTAAAACAATTTTAACCAAAATGAGAGTTAGATTAACGCGCTTGTTCGATTTTCTGATTCAAAATCATGCAAGTTAGGTTATGAGCACTGAAAATTTTCCTTTTTTTGGGTCCAGGAAAAAGGTCCAGTTTTGGAAAAAGTGGAATAGTTTTTGAGAGAAAACCAGTCAACCTCAGTAAAAATTCTCAAAAACTGTTTTTGCAATCGGCCACTGCTCAACGAGCATAGAACCCACTCTCGAGATGCACAACCTCAGATCCGAAGGAAAATTGCCCCTTGCTTGAAGAGAGCTGCATGGCAACGGAAAGTTGCCCCTTGTTTGAATGGCATCGCGGCGCATTGAATGGCAACGGAAAGTTGCCCCTTGTTTGAATGGCACCGCAGCGCATTGTAGTCAGTCCTCAAAGTGACGAACACAACCAAATTCTCAGATACAGAGAAGGCGAAGATGCTCAAAACCATTACATGGGCACAATCAAATTGAAGTGTTTTACGGCTGGACTTCAGGATGAAGTTGCCTACGTATCCCAAAGATGGGAATCAAGCCTTACGTAGTTCGGGGTAAGGTACACTCGGGTATTGACCTCTCCTTTTGTGCTCTAACTTTTGCCAAGGCCGCCCTTCTGGGTTTTTGGCCTTGCGAGCTTCTCTCTCTCTTGTTTTTTCTTCTTTTCAATTCTTTTATTTCTTTTCTTTTTTATCCAATTTTTTTTATTTTTCTTCATTTCTTTTTTGTTCTTTGCATTTTTCTTTTTTTTTTCTTTTTTTTTTGTTCTTTTTCTTTTTTTCTTGCTCTAACTTTTGCCTGGGTCGCCCTTCCGGGTTTTCGGCCCAGCGAGCCTCTCAAGGGTAAAAGTGTAGCTTTTGTCCATGTGGAATGGTTTGAGATCTCGAAGCCATCTGAATCCAGGAGAATGGCTGTTGTTCGTTGATGATGTAGGAGTCCATCCAATGGGGGGCTGAATTTGCCCCTAGTGTTGTGGATAGGAACTTGGTTGTCCTTCACCAATACTTTATTCTTTTCTCCCTTCTGGGATTTGGCATTCTCGCTGATCTTCAACTTTGACTCTTTGAGCACATTTGAAATTCTTTTGCCCCTAGTTCGAGGGGTGCTCCTGATCTAACTTCGCAAGCTTCTTGATCTGACTTTGTCGCCGCTAATTCATGGGCTGCTTCGAATTTGGCCACTCAGGCCTTACATTGTAGTTGACCGTTGAACGTTCTGAATTCAAGTTCAAGGTTCGAAAGTGAGGAGTTAAGTCTCGGGGCTGAGAGCGATCCTAAGCTGCATAATCTCAAAAGTGATTCCACGCATGTCCTCGCAGGACCGCGCAAAACATTTTTTGAAAGTTTTTAAGAAAGCGACAAATCGCTCGCGCTGAAGACAGTGTAGAACCAATTTGGATCAAAGCTAGGGTCCTTCTCAGTACTCACACCAACAAGCATGTTTTCATTCATTAAGGGCTTAGCACGCCTCTCTTTCTCTCAGTTTGATCAAAGTTTTGCAAATCTCGAGGAATTCCTCCTTCTTTGTTTTCACCGCAGTGTTCACAAAGTTTTGAAAAACTCAGGTCATTATAATGACTTCAAGGCACAGAAAAGACAGAGTTCTTAGTCAAATACTGCCATCTCATTCAGAACTTCTGGCATAACTGGCACAAGGCAGAAGCAAATGTGAGAGCGTGAAAATCACTGCTGTTTCATTCAAAATCTGTTGGCACAATTGGCTCCCTAGCAGAAACAGACTCAAAACAAAACGAAAAGACAAACACAAAACAAAATGGTGATGCCCGAGGTAACACCCCCCGGAATCATCCGACTCCTATACAACAGGACTGACTCGATACAACAAGACAGATCCAAAACAAAAGAGACAGACTCAAAACAAAACAACAAGACTAACCCAATACCCAAGTCAGAAAGACAAAAGCTAGCATTTGCAAATGCTCAAAACAGTGCATGCCATCCACCATATCTGGAGTTAATCGAGCGCCGCCCGTAGGTGGTTCATTCCCCGATCACATCATATTATCCCCCAAGTTCACCGATCCAGTGCCGATAGACTTTGCTGAGCTCAGCAGGAGGACAACCCCGTTGTCAAACAGATCCTGTACTTCATGGCGAAGACAGAAGCAATTGTCGGTAGTATGGCCAGTTTGCTGATGGTTTGCGCAGTACTGGGTAGCATCATGCGTAGCCAGAAGAGGGTTCGGGAGAGGCCGAGGCTCAAGGAGTTTGAGATGGCCTTGTCCAACAAGGATTTGGAGAGCTTTGGACAAAGGCATATAGAGAGCATGGAAGACCCTCCGACCTCGGGGTTGGTACTTCAAGGTTTGTGGATTTTTGCTGGGCGCACCAGCAAAGGGATTGGCAGGTGCTGGCCTAGTTTGTTGATCTCTTCCGAGTGGAGGATTAGAGCTAACAGGATCATTTTTGGTACGACGGCCCTTTTCCCGGTTTTCCCCTGGATTCAGACTGCTCCCAACTTGAGTAGCGAAAGTGTCATCCACAGTTTTTGCAACAACTGCAAGGACTTGCTCTTTGTTCAGTCCCTCGGCTTTCAAAGCCTCAACAGCGAACAAAAGATGTTCATGGGGATCCATGCCCGCCCCTACCTTGTTCTTTCCACTCGCCTCCACTTTGCCAAGGGATTGGCCTTCCTCAAATGCAGCCCGTCCCAAGACTGGGGAGCCTTTTGACATGAAATTCCCAGTATGTGATGTGGTCGATGATGGAGCCAATGTCCCGAAGGCCAGATCTGTCACGGTTCTTTGAAGATCTTTAATCATTCCCATCAACTCAGAAGTAGTGGGTTCACGGGTTTGAGATGGTTGAGGTTCAGGTGCACCCATCATGCATAAGTCCATGCTTTCTGGGATAAACACCTCAGGCTTGGGTAAATGGGCCGGGGTGATGTATATGCTGGGGTCATAGGTGGATGGCAGTATATGGATGAGATTGAGGTAGGTAAGAGATGTTTGGTCATTGGGGTCTGAAGGTGGAGCTATCGTCCGGTTGTCGATGAGATTTTGGACCTCATGACGAAGGCGGTAGCAACGGTCGGTGCCATGGCCGTGTTGCTGATGGTACATACAGTACTTGGAGGGGTTATGTCTGGCTGGGAGTGGGTCAAGAAGAGGTTGAGGATCGAGGGGTTTGAGATGCCCTTTTTCCATCAAGGCTTTTAGTGCGCTAGTCAGGCTCATATAGAAGGGGGGGGGAAAGTTCTGCCCTGAGCTCGGGCTGGGCCGGCTGTTTGTAGGCTTGGTTTGGCAAAAGGGTCGGCTGTGGCGACTGTATTGATTTCGGTGGGTTTGGGAATAGTGCTACTACCAGCGTTGGTACTCCCTGCAATCATCCTCCTTGTCGGTTCACTTGTTCTGGGAATGATCCCACTGTTGAACGCATTCTCGATCTGGACCCCCAGTTCGTGCAAACTTTTGAAAGTGAATAGCGGAGCGACTATCAACTTTTACAACATATCATGCTCGAGGTTTCGCACCATCATCTGCACTTGATCCCTCTTAGAAGGGCGGCGATCTGTCATCTGTGCTGCATTTGCTCTCCACCTTGTAACAAATTCCACCAAAGGCTTTGTTGGGTTCTGGTGAGTTGCTTCAAGTTCTTGGATGGTCATTTCAACTTGGGTATTGTAGGACTACTGATCGACAAAGGCCTTAGCCAATTCTTCCCAGTTTTGCTTCACTTTGTCCTCCAACTTAGCGTACCAAGTGGCTGCTACACCCAACAGGATTCTTCCATACAGAGAGAGTTTTTGTGGCTTAGTTAGGCCCATCGGCTTCAGGACATCCAAGAAAAGTCGGATATGTACCATTGGATCTCCAGACCCGTCGAAACGGTCAATATATGGCATTTTGAATCTGTCTGGGAGTCGTACGGCAGACTCGGTGTGTCCATCCTCAATGTCGGGAATGGAGTTAAGGCCCTGTGCCTTCCTGAATTGCTTCTCAAGGTTCGCAATTTTCACCGCGGTCGGATTGAGGTCATTACCATCAAGGGGATAAAGCCTCTCATTAGGCTGCACTAGGGGTCTGACAACTCGGGCTTGAGCCAACCCTTCTTGGGGATTCGGACCCTGCAAATTTTCAGCTGGCAAAAGTGGGTCAAAGTTCGGCTTGGGGCCCCGAAGCTAGATGTAAGGCAGATGCCCCAGATGGGCGCTGCGTTTCAATACTGGTCTCAGCCTGCATGGCAGTTCCCTGATTTAACGTTGCTATCACAGCCACAAATTCTTCTGAACCCTGTGCCATCACGGTCTGTTGATCCTGAACAAAGGTGGTGTGACTGGTGACGGACGGATCAGATGAACCGGTGAGCCCTGACTGGCCTTTTTTTGCCTTGCCCCAGCGAAAGAACACTGGTTGCCCTTGAATTGAATTTCTGACCTAACAAAGTCTATCAGCACTAGTCCAATGTACCCGGGGGATATCGAAACCTTCTGAATCTATAGTTCCAGGACTACCCAGCAAAAGAGAAAACATGCAGCATCTCAGCCCGATTTCGCCAAAACAGATATGAGCATAACTGAATGACTGTGCCCTCTACTGAATTCTGCCCAAATCTCTGCCCTTGCAAACTGATACCCTCAGGTAAACTGAATCCCAAAATACTAAACTGGTGCCCGCAGGCCTGATGCCCAAACTTGTAAACTGATACATGCATTCGTATAGAGACGTACTCTAAAGCACATAACAAGCAAGTGAGAGCCAAAACAACCCTATGTTGGGGTAGGGTTTCCCTGTCCTATTTTGTCAGGAGCTAGGGTTTCACTACGCACGCAGCGGTCTCAAACAACCTATATCGGGTAAGCAACCTGTCCTAGCTTGGAATGGTCACTATGGATTTCGATATGCACTAGGTCGAATGGTCGAAAAGGGTGCCCCGGTAAGACCGGGGTTTGTGTTCCCATACTGGCAGAGCCCGTAACCGGTAAGCTTTATGGCACGCAGCCTTTGGCAAACCGCTCAGGAATAGCAGATGGCGAACACGGTGTCCTAGACGCACCAATGCACATGCAATGCAAAGAAACACATAAGTGTAGTCAAAACCAGATATCATGAGTTTGAGTCAAGTTCTCTAAATCCCCAGCGGAGTCGCTAGAAACTGTAGACGTCCCCGAACGTCCCGGGAGGGAAAATCCCGTTTTGTTCATTGGGCTCACTACAGTTTAGGACTCAATGTCACGGTCCTGTATCTAATCTCGCAGAGTGCAATGCAAGACTGATGAATCATCAAAGAGTCCAAATCCGGCAAATCGTTTTTGAAAACAGATTTTTTTGAAAGAAGTGCCAAACATGGACTGCTTTGCCAGATACAGAGTCGCCACCTAAATATTTTATTTTGAGAAATTTAGGAAACCCTGACTCGTTGCCTAAGACCACGTGTCCGTCATCACCAAAGTTACCTCGGCTCGGGAACTTGGGTACGATTGGGGAATGTCACTTCGTGAGCACCCCCACTTGCCCGATCAAAGATCGGCCTCTACTAACCATGATATCTAGTTTTGAAAACATTATGCGTTTTTATTCCGGTTATTAGCCTAGATTTACTATGTGATACGCACAGCATATAAGTATAGACTGGATCGCCTGAATTGGAACAAAACATTTCATGTTTGTTTTTGAAAGATGGTTTGCTACTCGCAAGTAGGCTTAAAATGCAGATTTTGCCATCCTCAGGTGGGCTTAGAAAACATGGTTTTGCCACTATCTAGTGGGCTTAAAATCCACAGTGAATGAATTGTTCCAATTCAAATAATCCAACCTTCACCCACAGGCATTCAGGCAGTTATATCACATAAGCACATAGCCTCATGGTAAGCATGCTATCATGGCAGTCACGCGCACGTATGCAAGGATGCTAAAGCATAAAACTTACCGAGTACTCCAAGCCAAAGAAAGAAGCTAATTAGAAATCAATGCATGATCCTAACTATACAGAAATGCCTAATGCAACGCATGCAAAATGCAACTAAGATAGGCTCGACTATTCTAAACATGGCATATGGAATGCTACAGCTAACATGTATTCAACTTGGAATTGAAATACAATGCAGTGAGTATGATGCGCCGAGCCCGGTGCATGCGAAACAGATGAATGAATGCAAACATGCTATCATACTGTTATGCTAATTGAAACATGCCCTAATCTAACCATCGTAAGCTGGTAAATAAAAGGGAGAAAGACGTGGGATTGGAAGACATACATCACACGCACGCACACTTATTACAACATTGCCCTCGCTCGAAGGGTCCGAATAAATAATACAGTCCCAAATAAATAATACAGTCCAAATAAGTACAAAACCCTAATTAATTAACAAATTAATCTAGGAAAGCAGTAAATTACACGCAAATTCATGGACCGCCTCAGCTCTGTTCCGAATGATGAATGATGCATGCTCAGGTTGCCTTCATCGAAAAATTCCTTGCGATGCCCCGGTTTGCAATTGTTCTCGGAATGCTGTGTAATGCTTTAGAAAGTTGTTGATCCTTGATTTGTTGCAACAGAGAGCAACAAAGGGGGCATGGCAAAGTATTTTCACATATGTATGCATGACTACTCTTCAGGGAGTGTAGTCTTCGATCCTCGTGCCACCAATCACGCATCTCGATGCATGATGGCCGAGGAGTCGATTTGCATGACTCAATATGGAATGAATGCACATGAAAACACAACGAGGCCTAGACTCCATCACGAATAATCCGGAGTGTTGGCGACAGGGAATTGAGACACGTTCCGTCACTCGGAGTACGAAACGTCCCTCGTTTCCCGTGCTTGGGTTAACTCCTATCCCAAACACAATGCAATATGCATGACATGCATGAATGCAATCCTAACATGTAACCTAGCATACGCGATGCTATGAAATGGCATACACAATGCACGATGTAACAAGGCATACACAATGCTCTAACATACAACCTAGCATACGCAATGCTATGAATTGAAATGGTATACACAATGCATAATGGACTTACACCAACATGAGTGGACCTTAGCCACACTCACACCAGCAGCCATTAGATGAAAATGACATAACCAAAATGCGTGCACTCATGTACGTAAATCGAGGACCGATCCAAAGGCACAATATGCAACTCTAACAAGGCATGGCAAGGATGAAACATGGCATATGAACATGTAATTTCCAGTGCTGGACTATGATGCTAAATGATCCCGAAACATGGAAATATGGCACCCGATGCATGAAATGAACCCCGAAACTCAGAACTAGGCACACATATTGAACCACAAGTATGCAAAGCATGCATTTTTTGACTATGAAGCACAAAGACAGAGCCAAGGCAGTCCCAAAACATAAACATTTATAGTTCAAAGCATGGCCAAAAGATGCTCACATGATGGACTAAAATAGCATGCAACTTTGACTAACAAACATGGTTTACATGGAAAGTGTATGAAGCGCATGAGATTTCATCAAACCAGCAAAAATTAGTGAACAAAATACACCAAAATATGCCCAAATAATCACTGAAATGTAGCCAATGCATGCAAAAATGATGAGGTCCTTTAGAGGGCCATGCAAGGGATTATTAGGCACATGCATCAAGGGCACTTAGCATGGCTAAACCAACTCCGGAAATGGGTTATGACAGTCCTAAAACTCATAAAAAAGGCCTTGAAATTGGTCAACAAAACATGCAAGATTGGGCCTCTTTGGAAGGCCAAAAAGAGGGTTGTTCCACACATGCATAATGGACACTTAGCATAGTGAAAGCAACTCTGAAAATGAGTTAGGAGGGTCCCAAAACTCACTGAAAAAGCCCTGGAATGTGGCTAGGAAGCATGCAAATAGGGGTCTCTTTGGAAGGCCAAAAAGACCACCAAACAAAACAAGGTGGGGGAGGGGGGTCACCCCCCTCTGATTTTGAGGGTCAAAATAGTGTGCTAGCCACTGAAAATCCACTGGATTTCAGTGGCTAGAAGGCCAAACGAAGTATGCAACAAAAGCTTAGAAGCAAGGCTCAAAACAAAAGGCAATCAAGCATAGAAGGAAGCATATGACCTCAAACAGAAAAATGCCCTTAATCAAACATCAAGAGGGGCTCAAAACAAGACTTTTTCCAGTTTATAACAAATCTCGAAAATGTTCACAAGTAAGGCTAAAATAGGATGCAAAAATAGCCCTAAAAGAGAGATTGAGAAAACAAGGAAGTAGATGACTTCAAACAGCAAAGTTCCCTTAAACAAAGTTGAAGAGGGGCTCAAAATATGACACTTTATAGTTTGAGTCAGAGCCCAGAAATGCTTGCAAATAAGACTAAGATATGATGCAAGATAAGGCCAACAAGAGGGAGACAGTGACTTACCCTTGTAGAGCCGACCTCCAGCAGCTTTTGGTCCAAGAATGTGAGCTCTCAACCTCTGAAAATCAGCTTCAAGGGGCTGGAATGGATGAGGGAGGTGGTAGGCTATGAGTTGGTGTGTAAATAGCCAAGGATAATGGACTTTAGAGCTTGGAAGAGAGAGCTATGGAGGAAGATGGTTGTGTGCCTTAGCAAAAATCTCTAACCCTTAGAAATGAAGCTCAAGTGTTGGTTTTATAGAGGGAGAGAGGCCAAGGGAAAGGGAGGGAAAAAACAATTCAAATTTCCCCCCAAAAGACAGACCCTCGGGCAGAGGATCTAGGGCAAAGCAGCTGGCACAGCTGTAATACACCAGGAGAGACAATTCTAGCCGGCCAGGTGCAAAAGGTTCAGGTGGCCGGCCGGCCACCTCCCCTGGCCGGCCAGCCAGTTCAAAAGGGTCAAGGTGGCCAGCCACCCCCTATGATAAAGCCGCAGAAGTTAGCTTTCCAATACCGCAAACCTTGCATTAAAATTCCTCCTGTGCAAAAAGTTATGCCTGTTTTGGTGAAGCCGCGCAGATTCGGTCCAACCAGACTTCAACCAACCATATCTCCTCCACCCGGACTTGGCTCTAGGAGATTCTTGAGTGAAAAATGAAGCCCCGGAAGTAATCTTTCCAACGGTGGTGGCCTCATACCTTAATTCCTCCTATCCAAAGAGTTACTTCCGTTTCGGTGAAGCCGCGCAATGTTTTCTCTCCTTCCCAGATTCATGCTGAACCACTTTAGACCAAAAAAGGCTGGTCGGCCATGTGATTTTCTTGGTCTCCATGTGGCCACATTGAAGCCCCGGAAGTTAGCTTTCCAACGACGCCAACCTCGCATCAAAATTCCTCCTGTGCAAAGAGTTATGCCCGTTTCGGTGAAGCCGCGCAAATTCGTTCCTACCTGGATTCATGCCGAACTTCTCCTAAACTAGTTTTCCTTTCTCTTCTCCTCTTTTCTTCAACTCCAAACCCCTAGACAAGGTGTTTCAAAAGATTTTTCAAAGATTTCATCTCTCTTTCATTCATTTCCACTTTGTCCTTGCTCGGTTTACCGAACAGCGCAACATTTGACAAAATGCGAGCCTTGGAACATCGTAAAAACTTTATTTCAAAAACGTTTTGAAAGAGAGGGTTTTAAGGTCTGAAAATCTTTTGATCAAGATTGTTTTGGTCTAAAATCTTCCAAAAATGAACCGTAACTGATGCAAAACGAGGGTTCGGGGGCCAAAATGCGCGGCCCGAGGCCCCGAAAATAGGCTGTTAGGCACCGGAGGTGGCGTGCGACCACGAAGTTGGTCTCTCGGGCCACAGTGTCCCTAAAAAGAGAGGAAACAAGGTGTGTGCCAAAAACCAGAACAAACGGAGGTAGTTAAGCGGTCCCGAACCGAGGTACACGGCCGACGGCTCCGAAAACCGGAAACCAGGCTCCAAACGGGAAAAATGGCCTACGACCATGAAACGTAGCCTACGGCCACTGAGAGATGATCTACGAGACCTCTCCCTTCCTTCAGGAAGAGAAAACAAAGAAAACAGGACTTGGTTCGCAAACCGAGGCGAGGCACAAAAGAGTCCGGAAGTCCGAAGGCAAGGCTCGCAGCCGTGACTCCGCAACCTCAGAACGAGCACAATATGCAACATCACCAAGCGCTCAATCGGTGACGTCTGAGTCTTAAGGTTGGTCAAAAATGGGGTGTCTACAGGTGCATAAAATGCACATATTTTATTTTGATATGGAAAATAGACACAGTATACCATAAATTTCAAATTTGTTCCATCACATATCAATGACCAAATATCAAATTAGATTCCATCCGTGCACACAGAATCATAAGAGGAATATTAAACAGGAGCATTCTATCTAATTTCAAGCACGTTATAATCAATAAATTGATATATAGAAGAAAAACCTAGATCGAGAAATGAAATCAAAACAAAATCATGAATAACCAAATATGTTATTGATGAAAAAATATGAAATCAATTGATCAGCTACAGATCAACAAACCGTAGAGGTACAAAATATGTACCTCATTTCTTGTTTTAGCGGTTCTCTTTATCTCCGCAATAAGTTTCTTTTCCTATATCAACAAATAATTTATATTAGATCAAACACCAAAAACTTGAAACAGAAACATTACCTATAAACTCTTTAACATACTTCCAATTGCAAGGTGATGATTTCTCTCTCAAATGTTTGTTGGTTTCTTTATAGAATTGAATAAATACTCAATAAATACTTGTTTTCATTGTCAGTAGTTAAATGATACATGTGTAATAGATGTTTTGATATATCTATATAGGTAACTAGTCCCCACAAGCAAAGCATTGTCATAGTTCCCAAAAAACATTTGGGAAAAACAATAATAAGAAAAGGGTCAGTTTAGGCTCTAGGTACATGAGCATAACAAGAAAGATTCTAAGTTTAATTCTTAATTCCTTCAACAACCAACCTAACCCACTTCTTAAAAATAAAAACAGAAGTAAAAAGTAAAAAACAGAGGTTGGTTGAAGTTGTAAACAACATTTGATGAGTACCCTTTTTCTCTTTTAAACTTTTGTTCTCATTCTAATTTTTCCTCTATACTCTCTGTTCTTCATCTCCACTTAATGGCCTCTTTCAAAACTGTTTTTCCTCTACCCCACTTTTTATTTTATTTTTTAATGCATCTAAAAAAAATTGACTAAAATATAAATAAAAAAAATCACTAAAAATAAAGGAAAATTCATATAAAAACATTTTTGAAAACCCTTTATTAGCTAGCATCCAAAAATTGCAGCAATAATTTCAAGCAACCAAACACTTTCAAAACCAAGCTAATTCAAACAATTGCTCTTCCATATAGGCCTAGATTTTACAAGCTTTCCTTAATCATCACTATTTCTAATTCATGAAACTACCTAACATAGTTGTGTTCAAGCAATTGAATCAACAATTTTGGATCAACACAACATAGATGAAATCACAGTTGAAACAGTAAGAGTAGATAGAGATTGTTCCAAGAGGTTCAAACACCTCTATCGTTTTCATGAACGAATTAAACTCAACAAAATATTGAAATCAATAGAATATTGAAATTCAACAGAATAATGAAGAGGAGAGAACTAAAACCTCCCTAAAACCTCCACATCACAGAATATTGAAATCATTAAACACAGCTAATAGATATAATAGAAAGAGAAAGCTAGATTCATTCATAGAAATTAGGCTTACCAATTATGAATGAATCGAAATCTTCAACTCTTCATCAACAATCGATCAAAATCTTCAAATCTTTGTGAACAATTGATTAAAATCTTCAAATGAACAATAAAATTGAGATGGAAAGTCCAAAGAGAGAGTCGAGCGAGAGAGAGTGCAGAGTGAAGAGTGAGATTTTGAGAGAGAGAGAAAGAGTTCATACCATTGGAGGTCAGTCTTCAACGAAGAGAGCGAAATCAATTTGGGAAATAAGAGATAGATAGGGCAAGTTTTATATGATTTGTTTTGTTTTGTTTTTTTGTTTTTTTGTTTTTTTTTGTTTTTTTGTTTTTGTTTTTGTTTTTTTAAGTTAAGAACACGATTTGGGGGTTTAAATAAAATGACATTTTGGTGTAAAAAGTATTTTTTTGCGACAGTCAAACAATCAGTCGCAAAAAAAAATAGACGCAAAAAGTCCTATTTCTAGTAATGCAAGTTCATCCAACATCGAGTATTATCATACCATCAAACCATTTATATCTATATGACATCTATATTTTTAAGAATTAGACTGTCCATTTATTATAATGTACATATGATTTAATTATATGATTACTTATGTTTGATTACTCTAATTTTTGCATGCATGTTCTTCTTAGGTTGTCACATGAAATGAATTGTTCTGATCATTAAGATGGGTACAAATTAGTTCCATAATACGCTAATTTCACTTGTAAAATTGAAATCTTCAACTTTAGTATACCTAAACTCGCAACGAGATTAATATTTTGAGTGTAAAGAGAGGAACTGAGTTAGAAAATGATCACGTATGCTAATTTAGAATTTGATTGACAACTAACAAGTGGAATTATTTCGGACATACAACCAAATTCTTTCCCTTCTTCAAGAATAAGATATTTTAGATCTTTCTAATAATATGGCAAATAGGTAAAAATATCAAAAGTTGATAATTCTTCCTTGACTTCCCAGGAAAGTGAAAATGATTACCCGATTGACTTCGTAATAGAAAAATCCAACAATGAAGACTAATCAACTATCCACTAAACCTAACACAATTGCATTTCGATAAAGACATAAAGAGGACATATAAGTGATCATTACACAAAGGAAGAGAAAAAAATACTTCTTATGTAAACTAATTTATTTAGAACTAGAATTAGCAATCCATCTAATACAACTCTCAAACACAAAATTCATTTAAATTTGTATGGCCAGACATTTATTTTCTTTTATTTAACAATCACTGATCCAACATATAGCTCGAACTAACCAAAAAACACAAAACATATAGCAAACTTTATCACACTAGCAAGAGTAAGAAGTTGGAACAACAATTAGAGGGTTTTTTTTATGGATTGTTAAACCAGCAGCTTCAGTCATGTCCAAATCTTCACCACTCGATCCATCTGGTAACGACAAATCAAACTTGTGAACAACACTTGCAAGCGCAAGCTCATCAACATTCATGGCGAATAGAGTACCAGGGCAACCCCTCCGACCAGCACCAAAAGGAATAAACTCAAAGTTGTGTCCTTTAAAATCTATTGAACTATTCAAGAACCTCTCTGGCCGAAACTCCTCAGGATCTTCCCATGACAATGGGTCTCTTGCAATTGCCCAAGCATTGACAATCACTTGCATGCCAGCTACAATGTCATAGCCCATTACCTTGGCTTCTTGGATTGATTCTCGAGGAAGCAACAATGGAACCGGAGGATGTATCCTTAGAGATTCTTTAATCACCGCTTTCAAATAGTGCATGTTTACTAAATCATCCTCTGTTATATTTAATTTGCCTTTGGCTACTTCTCGCACCTCATTTTGTAGTTTTTTCATGATTTGTGGGTGTTTTAAGAGCTCTACCATTGTCCACTCCATCGTTGTGAATATGGTATCAGTTCCAGCAGTAAACATGTCCTGAATTATTATTGTAGAAAGATCATAAGAAGTTTCAGCTTTACATGTTATTTGATTGCTAGGAATTGTAACTCTCTGACAATTCTAACTATTCATTCAAAATATTTACAAAAATAAGATAGATTGCTAATTATTTATTATCTTGTGCGTAATGTTCTGAAATTAGAACCATTGGCCAAATCGGAGAAAAGATTGGGTTAATGGGTCGCTAATTCAACCATTAGATCAATTGGAATCGAACCGTGACGACATATTTATATCATAAATATAATAAATATTATTCATAAAAAAAAAAAATACTAGTCAAGATAGAGTCACTTGAATTATTTTTAAATTTCATGATCTGTATAGTTACATAATATGTTGACCAAAATTATATGTTTATACTTATATATTTATAATAATGAGGAAAATTCACTTGGGAGAACTACATGCACGTGGGAGTTGGGGAAAAAATTTACAAACATATGGGGGTGCAAGTGTGTCTATGGTTGGTGTGCAAATGAAAGGTTGTGGGGGTGCAAGTGTCACTTGCATCCATCCATGTGTTAGTAATTGTTTTTCCCTTAACTCCTACCTGCATGTAGTTTCCCCAATTCACTTTACCTCCTATAGTTCAAATATGAGCAAAAAATCATTTTATGATTTTCGGCTAAAGTACAAAACTAACTCTATTAATAACAGTGCCAAAATTACCTAAATACCCTTATGTCATAAAATTTTCTATCTCAACCACATATTTAATATATTAAATCATAAATTAAACTAAACACCCTAATTTGTTACCATAAAATTAACTTAATCTAATTTTAAAATTTTCACCCAATAGCTTATTTAATAAAATTTTGAATTAAACATAACTATTATATATATAACAAATTAAATCATCAAATTATGTATTACATATATATATATAACAAATTAAATCATAAATTAAACTAAATACCTTAATTTATTAACATAAACTTAAATCATAAAAGTACCTTAATCTAATTTTAAAATTTTAGCCAAATTTATTATTTAATAACATTTTAAGCTAAACACGTACATATATATATATATATCTAACAAATTAAACCATAAATTAACTAAAATACACTAATTTATTACCATAAAATTCAATCATAAAATTACTTTAATCTAATTTTTAATTAAAATTTTTTAACTCATTTTTTTTATTTAATAACATTTTACAATAAACATAAATAGACATATCTATATATATAACAAACTAAATCATAAATTAAAGTAAACACCATAATTTATCACTAGAAAATTACCTTGTTTAATAAGATTTTTAAATAAACATATACGTACATATACATATATATATAATTAAATCATATATTGATCTAAATATCTTAATATGTTATCATAAAATTAAATCATAAAAGTACCTTATTTTAATTTTTAATTTTTAACCTAATTTATTATTTAATAACGTTTTAAATTAAAGATGTACATAGATATATATATATCTAACAAATTAAATCATAAATTAACTTAAATACTCTAATTTATTACCATAAATTAAATCATCAAATTACTTTAATCTAATTTTTTTATTTTAAAATTATAACTCAATTTTTAATTGTATTTTAAATTAAACACATACATATATATATAACAAATTAAATCATAAATCAACCTAAATTATAACAATCCCAAAATTAAATTATCCTTTAATTTCATATTAGTATTATTTAATTACAAATAAAAAATAGAATTTATTTTATAATTTTATATATGATGGGGTTAAAGATCAACTAATCATGATTAAAAGAATTAAATTTAATTTTGTAATTCTGTGTGGTAAAATATGAATTAGTATAAAATGTAGGATTAGAGTGTAAATACCAAAAGCGTAATGCCACCTAAGTAGTACATGGAGGCATCTTGTTCGACCCTTCTTATCACGAGAAGTTATTGGTTGGTTTTGAAACACTGTCACATGATACCCCAATAGTATTGTGATCGGTGGAGAGAGTGAGGTTCACAAATTTATATTGGGTGATTGAAAAGATGGGAGTCATAGCAAATTGTGATTGGTGTGAGTTACGACCACGTGACATCCAAGACCAACTAATAATTTTTCTCTTGTCACCCCACGGGTGCCTCCTCTCCTAAGGAAAATTCTAAACGTACATATGTAGATACCCCATTTTTGACCGTCCTCAAGACCTGGACGTCACCGTTTGAACGCCCAGTGATCATCCATGTTTGTGTTCGTTTGGAGTTCCCGGAGTTCTCGGCTACGCGCCTTGCCTCAGGAACTCCGAACTCGACTGTTTGTGTCTGGTTTTACACCAAACACTTGTGTTTTGCCTTAGAAAGGCAGAGGATGCCTTGTGAGACATCCCCTTGCACCACCGGCAGTGGCTAGAGGCCACCGGCTGGTTTTGTGTTGCCACCGGCAATGTATATTGCCGGTCGGCACTCTTTTTTGGCAAAATGACATTTTTGCCCAGCCGACTACTGTTCAGTTGCTTTTTGAGATATTTTAAGGCAGCTGTCTTGCATCTTCTTTCCCTCCATACACGTGTATGGAGTGATGAGCTTCTTGGTGGCTTAACTTGTAAGTTTGTTTGCCTATAAGAGAACCCTTCCTCCTCTTGGCTCAAGGGTTGGAGAGTTAGACATTTTGGAGAGAAAAGACCTCAGAGAAGCTCTAGTTTTAGGGTTTGAGTTCTATATCTATTCTATCTCTTTTTTTTTTCTCTCTTGTTTGTACACTAGGTGCTTTAGTCCACATTATTGCACACAAGCACCTAGTGTTTCACCTTCCCTTGGCTACTGAGGTTCCAAGAGGTTGTTCTTGGTGTTCTTGGCCGGATTTGAGCCCAAGGAAGCAACAACATCAACACTTGTGAAGAAGGTCAACAAGGGTGAGAAACTTGCTTTATATACCCCATTCTTGCACTCCATTTTTACCTATCTTTGAACTGTTTTTGTGCTTGGTGTTTAATACAAAAAAGTTCTGTTTTTTAGTCCTCTTGATAGTTTATTAAGGGTGCTTTGTGCTTTGGGGAAGTTTGGCCCCTCTTAGGCCTTGAAAGGCCTCATTTTTGTGCTATTTTGTTGAGCTCCGGGATTTTGGTGTTCGGGTCTCTTCACCACTGAAATCTTGAAGGATTTCAGTGGTGTAGATGATGCCTTGAAGTCCCAAGAAGGAGAGGGCCACCCCCTCTCCTTGTTGTCCTTGAAAATGACAAGTTTTGGCCTCTTGAGGAAGCCTTTGTTGGTATGTGTGTTGAGTATGTCTAGGCTGCATTTTATGTTTATTATGCCATGATATAACATTGCTAAGAGTTGGTTTTGGTCCCTTATGCATGCTTAGCATAGTTGCCATGTAATGCCTTGTGATCCCTTAACATGTCTTAGGTTGTGTGCCTTTGTTTCTAGCATGTTTTAGGCTTACATTTGTGAAGCTTGTATGCTTATTTTGCCATGAATGAGGTCTGTCCATAGTTATTTTGGTCGACCCTAGCTTGCATTGTATAGCCTCTTTGCATGTCTGGCTTGCTGGCCTTAAGTGCATAAATGTGATAGCATGCCTTGTTTGCATTATTTTCAATGGTTTGGAACCATTTAGCATGCAATTTCAGTCCCTTAGACATGCTTGTTTGATTGCCTTGCATGCCTCTTTGAAGCTTTGAATGCATATGTTGTATGCCTCATGCCTTGACCTTTGTGTATGCCTTGCTCTAGAGCCACTTAGATGCCATCTAGGAGGTCCCATTTGTATGGTCTAAGGCTGCCTTAGACCTTTTTTAAGCCTTCTTGGCCTTGTGAGGCTTGGTTGGCTTAGCCATGGTTTAGGTCTCCTTTGGCTTGCCTTGGATGCTTGGGCCATTTGTTGCATGCTTAGTCTATTTTGTTGCTTGGTTTGGCACCATGTTTTGCATAATTTTCGGAGCTTTCTATGTATGCTAATTGTCCATGTTTAGCTTCCTTTAAGTGTGCTTAAAGCTTGCTCACTTGATGCTTAAGTTGGTACCTTAACATGTGCATGTGTGCATGCGTGATTAGCCTTCATTTTTGGGCACTTTGGCCACTGATTTTAGGTCTATTTAGAGTTGCCTAAGTCATGTTTAAGACCATCATTTGCTTGCTTGCATGCTTACCTCATGTTTGCTTGTATGCTTTGCATAAGTACATGGCATTGTTCATGTTGCATGATAGCTAACATGACTAGGTTGCATTGCATCAACATGCATTCCTTGTCCCTTGATTTGGTGATAGGGATTGGGATTTTGGTTTGTTTGGTTTGCATGCATTTGAGATTGAAAGTGCACATTTGATCCTTTGGGCCATCATGCATGGGAATGCGTGATTGGTGGCCCGAGAATCGAGGCACATGCCCATTTGAGTCACAAACATGATAAGGAGTGTGTTTGGTGCATACATTGCTTGAATAACATTGCCATGCAAGATTTTGCCCTCTGCTGCTGTGAGTTGCAGGTTCTGCAGACATTCAGTGCCGATCGGCAACATTTAGTGCTGGCCGGCATTAAATTATCAGCCGATGAGTTCATTTTGTGTCGGTGGCCACATACTTCAGCCGGTGGTGTTTCCCCTCAGCCGGTGGTATCCCCCAGTGCCTTGAGAAGTAGTTCTGAGACTTTGGCAGTTTTCAGAAAGGCAGAGCAGGGAAAACAGAGGCAGTCTAGGCATGGCAGTGCGATTCCGAGCAAGTCCCGAGCGTGCGCTACATCTGGCCCTCTTCCCGAGGCGGTTTATTGTTTTAATTAAATTAGTTAATTCGTTTAATTAATTTATTGGGTTTGTAATATTTAATTAGCTTGCGTAGTTAATTATTTGTATTATTCTTTCGGTCCCCCCCGAGCGAGGGCAAATCTGTAATAAGTGTGGGTGAGTGGTGTGTATATCTTCCAACCCCCACTTCTTTCTCCCTTTTACTTACTTGCTTTTAATGGTTAGTATTAGGGCACGTTTATTTTAGCATACCTTATGCTATGCATGCGTGCATCCATGCATTTGTTGACATGCATCGGGCTCGGTACATCATACAAACTGCATTGTATTTTCAATTCCAAATTGAATACGTGCATCGAATAAAGTGCATTTCACATGCCATCTTTAGGGTTAGCCGAGCCTACTCTAAATTGCATCTTCGCCTGTGTTGCCTTAGCCATTTAACATGAACTAGGTCATGCATGTCTGCTAACTAGTTTCTTGTTTTGGCACGGAGTATGATGTAAGTATTTATGCTTTAGCATATCGCATGCGTGTGGATGTTAACATAACAGTATTCTTACCATGCGGCTAAGTGCTTATATGAGATAAACTGTTTGAATGCCTGTGGGTGGAGGTTGGATTGCTTGAGTTGGGAAAACTCATTGAAATCCGTGTTTTAGCCTACTTGCGAGTAGCAAATTCCAAAGCATTTTCAAAACGAACGGATATGCAATGTTTGTTTCCAAATTAGGCGATCTATTCTATACTTGTTTGCTGTGCGCATAACATAGTAATTCTAGACTAATAATTGGAATAAGAGCATGTAATGTTTTCAAAATCGGATATCACGGTTAGTAGAGGCTGGTCTTCGGACCGGGCGAAAGGGGGTGCTCATAGTTGACCTTCCGCGATCGTACCCAAGCTCCCGAGCCAAGACTACTTTGGTGATGACGGACACGTGGCCTTCGGCACCGAGTCAGGGTTTCCTAAATTTCCCATTTTAAAATATTTAGGTGGCGACTCTGTAATCTGGCAAAGCAGTCCATGTTTGGTACTACTTTTCAAAAAATCTGTTTTTCTTCAAAACGATTTGCCAGAGTTGGACTCTTTGGTTCAGATTTAGAACCGCAACAAACAAACAGGGAGTCCGAACTGTACTAGCGAGGTCCCTGCGGGCGCGTCTACAACATAAAATTTAAATAAAAAATTTGATAAAAATGTTGCGGTAAGATATTATTGTAAATCAATCTATTTTCAATGGTATTTTGATTTGAAATAAAAAGTCTACAATGAATCATATCATTATGTATGAAAATTATATGTAAATTTTTTATTTCTATAACATTACTCCTGCTACAAAGAGGAGCGTAATTACAATCAAATGTAAAAAAGAATAACAAAAGGAAGAAATGATCCAACAAGAATTTTTGTAAGAGATTCAAGTTTCAACAGATATTTAGACAATAGAAACCGATGAGTTTTATTATATATTAAATTATCTCTGCCAGTTTTATGTTAAATCATGTTTTGTAAACTCGATTATCATATCAAAGGTATTGTTTGTTATTTGAATATATTTGTGTAAAAAAAAAAAATTATCGATATAAATGTTTGTTAAAATATAAATTTGAAAACGATTTGATAAATTATCATCTGAGCAAATATTTTTTAACCCAATTTATTATTTAATAACATTTTAAATTAAACCTGTATATATCTATATATCTAACAAGTTAAACTATAAATTAACTTAGACACCCTAATTTATAACCATACAAATACCTTAATCTAACTTTAAATTTTTAACCCAAATTCTTATTTAATAACATTTTAAATTAAATTGTTGACAGAAGAGGACATTTATGGTTAGAGTTAGGGTTTGGATAGAAATTGGATTTAATTTGGAGAAGAAGAAGAAGATGAAGTATTTTTGACATTTCATTCAATTTTTGTCTTTGGCTGGAGATTTTTGCATTAACCAATATCAATTTGGGAGCATGTAGCAAACATTTTGTTACTTTTAATGGAAAAAAATGATTGTAACATTTTAGTCCAAAATAATAAGAGGGTTTCGTGCACATATTTGAATCATAAAAAATAAAGCATTCTGAAACAAAATTACAAAGGATATATAATACTAATAATTACACTTGTGTTGTTTGGAAGTGGTGAAGTGCACATATTTTTTTTGAATGTAATAAATAATATATATTTACAATTTAATTACCGAAGTAACATGGTGTTGAAGTGGTAAAGTGCGGCTCTAACCAAAAAGGGGCGTCGTGTTTGATTCCGTGCTCGTCTAGGTTTGTCCAGTTAAAAAAATAAATTTTAAAAAAAAAAAAAATGGCCAAGCAAGTCGATTCTCAACTTAAAACCGCTTCATCTAGACCGGAATCCTACAAATTTATTAAATGAGGATTCTTTCCAGTTTAAAATTTGAATTTAAAGGAATTATTTGGGCCCATAAGGTCTATTATTGATCTTATTTCAATGATGTGAATTATTCATTTTATTAAACACTTTGTATATTTCATTAAAAAAAAGTTAGGTTATTTCATTAAAAAAATTAAATTAATCCGATAATTTTAATTTGTTCAATTTATTGTATTTTTTACTAAAAAATGGATGACAATTATAGTTTTAAAAAATAAATCATAAAATTTTTTTATGATAAAAACAAAAAATTGAACAAATTGTAGTTATCATATCGACTTAATTTTTTTTTATGAATAAATAAAATATTTAACAAAATAAACGATTCAGATCCGTAATGAAATCCGTATATGCCCAAACAACCCATCTAATCTAGATTTTGAACCGAAAGAAATACTCATCCAAATAGTTTGATTCTCTAGTTTCATTTACAAAAGCCCATAGGGTAGGTCAGGAGCTATTTAAAATAAATTCATTGACTTATTTTTTTTTTTTTTTTATCACAACAGAGCCTAAATTCATTGACTTATTGAAACGATTAAGGTTTTCTCTATTTTCATTTTCCTTTTCCTTTTATGGGACAAAAATAATAACTGAAATTAGGGACGATCATTTTAATTCGATTTGTAAGAGTTTGCTCATATCCACTCAAATGAGATGGATTTTACTTGATCCGACACTTATATAGGGTGAGAGTGGATTATATTTTGGTCACTCGTAACAGGGATGATGCGAGAGCGGGGCGAGTATCGCCTCCCTCTCTCGATCAAAATCTAACCCGATATAATTAATAATATATATATATAAATAATATAATTAGATGTAAGAAACGGATATGTGAAACTCTAATTCTATTTAAATATAAATAAATAATAATCCTAAAAGCCTTATTATTTATATATATAAAAATAGGATAAGTTATATAATGTGTTAAGAATTTAAATAATTTTCAAATTTGTTAACTATTTGAAATGTAATCGGATATATCCACAAAGCCAGGGATGAAATTAAAAAAACTTTACCCATTACAGGGTTGGAGCAGAAGCGAAGGTGGAGTTTGAAAACGATGGGGGATGACAAATCCGCCGTTTACATGTCAGCACTTTCATGAGCATGACAATGACTTTTGTAATTGGAAATTTTAAATCGACCATAGAGTTGAAATGTGGTTAAAACAATTTAAAATCAGGAGATTAAAGAAAGACAGTCCAAGCAATAAATACAGCAAAAGTAATAAAATTGAGACCTTTCTCCAAGAACACAGATCAGCTACCCCACTCTATGTTTTATCTTATATTTATGAAAAATACTATGTACCATAAAAATTTATTTTGAATTTTATTTTTAAAAAATATGTGTAGATTTAAATTTGAAGCAACGTTTTTTTTTTTTTTTTTTTTTGATCAGCAAAGAAAAATTTCATTAAAAACATGAAATTAAAGGTACAAGAAGATGAAATGCACTGAGAAAGATTCAGAAAGTATAAAATACTCCTACTACTGCTACTCGCAACCATACAACCAACCCCTCAGCCTTATTATTTTTTTTAAACAAAGAAAGTTAAGAAGGACTTAACAGAATATAAAATACATGATTTCCCACCAAATCAACCCACCAGATTCAAACCACAAAAACAAGCTAGTAACCCAAATATTTTAAACACCAACTACACACCCACAGCCCACACTGCCCAAGACCCACGCCACCCACGCCTACTCTGCAGCCCACACCCACACCTACTCTGGAGCCAACCACCCACCTGAACACCTAAGCTGCTGTGCTGCTACACTCCCGAGGCCACACTGTAGCCAACAGGTCACGGCTCCAAACACCACCGGAAAACACCATCAACCAACAGCTCACAGCTCCAAACACCATTGCAACTCCAAACTCCAACCTCCAAACTCCAAAACTCCACCAACCTGCAACATCCCTGCTGAACTTGACATTGCAACTCCAACACTTGCTGCCGAAGACAGTTTATCCCCCACTGCCACCGCTATCTCTTCCGCTGCAGCACCACACACCGACCATCACCCACACCCACTGCAGCTCCACACAGAACATCACCCGAAGACAGATCAACACCCACACCCACTGCAGCTCCACACACCAACCAAAACACCGACCAACCGCTGGGACACCACCATACATTTAGAAGAAGATCACCCCTCAAACTCTCACCCAAAGAGGAGCGCACGAATGAAAACCAGACAAATTTGGATCAACTTCGACATTCATGTTTCCGCCCAAACAAAGCATCGAAACTTCTCCACCAACCTGAACCAAAGTTCACCCCTCAAGCTCCTACTCGCAAAAGAGCGCACGAATGAAGATCCTGGACGGCCCCGAGTCACCATAAAAACCAACCGCTGCAACACAAACACCCTAAGGTGGGACAAATGGGGGAAATCAAGTTTATTGGAGGAAAAGAACAACCAAATGGACGCCGGAAAGAACTAGGCCAGCCGACCGCCATAGCCGAAGGCGGCGGCCCTCTAGCCCAAAGGGAGGCATGGGGAGGAGGTTTAGAGAGAGAGAAAGAGAAATTTGAAGCAATGTTATATGTACTAAATTTTTTTATTAAAATCTTACTATAAATATATATGTCTAAATATTATTGGATGTTTAAATATTTTTTTTTTTTTTTTACAACCAATCATATTTGACCTATTATATGTTATAGTAAATGTTTTGGTAAGATTGTTAGTATTTGTAGAATTATTCTAAAGTTAATAAGATGTACGTTACACTCACAATGAATGTAAATCATTGATTAGTTTTTATGGATAATTTTTCAAGTATTTTTTCTGAGTTTTATAGCATTGTTGTATATCTATTACATATAATCATGTTACCAAAATCAACGACTAGAAGACTGTAGGACAGACAAGGACACAGAGTAGGGCAGGTTATCCCTATGCCCTTCTCGATGTCCAACAACTTGTTTAATTATCATTGTTAAATCCCTAATTAATTGTGTTTTAAAAATTATAATAAAGCTATACGCACCAACTGATATATTAATTAGTATATTAACGGATGATGTGGTATAATTTTACTGGCTTTGAATTTTTATAATTTTTATTATAGGTAGGCTTCATAATTTTAAATTTACAATACTATAATACGTGTTAGTACACTAATTGTTAGCAGTATGCAAAAATTAACTAATACAAATAAACAAGAATTAATTAGCATTAAATAAGAAAACAAAAAGCAACTTTACCAAGATGAGAGCTTTGATGGTATCTCTATGAACAAGAGAGCCAGATGTATTCTCTAGTTGGATTTGAAGTAGAAGATCCACAAAGTCATGTTTGTTTTCATTTCCAACATTCACACTATAACTGTCGTCTCTTTTGCTTCTATCAACATGGTCCTTCACTACTCCCTCAAGAAATTCATCCATCTCTTTAGAAACATTCTCCACTTTGGCATCCAAACCATTGAATCGATTCATCCAAACAAGCCATGGGATATAATCCCCTAGATTGAAAACACCGATCAATTCCGTAAGTGCTGCGAGGAGTTCCTTAAACCTCCTCCCTCCTTTCGTTCTACTGTATTTCCTCCCCAACGCAACCCTGCACACTATATTCTTTGTAAGTGTCACAAACATGTAAACTTAGAGGTGGTGCTGGATGGGCTTCAGGATGGGGTACAGGAAAATAGGCCCATCACTGATTCTTCAAACTTAAGTGCATGTGTAGCCCAAACCCAAATTAGGCCCTTTGTGCAGCAAGAAGCAAAGTTAAGAGTACCAGTTAAAGACAACCCAGCAAGGCATGGCAAGCCCACTCAAGCAGTGGTAAATAGATGTTATAAGGATGGTGGTAATCGGCAAAATAGGTCAAAACTGCACAACAAACAGATCAAGCAAAAAGGAGTGATGAGTGGTAACTGCTTCAAGAATGGAGCTATCTTCAGAGCAGCAGCTGCTGCTATATCAATCTCAGTAGAGCAAAGTCTCAACACCAGGAGGAGAAATAAGCTATTAAATGAAGCCCAAGCTACCATGGAAGTTGGGAAAATTCTGGGTTTGGACTTTGAAGGTAAGGAGAATGAGGTGATTGGCAAGTTGACTGAACTCGAAGAGAAGGATATGGAGAGAGTAGAAGGGGAAGCCGTAGTTCCGTAAGTCTGGTTAAGACTTAAGGTAGGTGAGTTTAGGAGATGTGTAGATTTTTAATGATTTATTATCATGGAACATTAGGGGTCTGAGAAGACCCGAGAAGAGAACAAAAATAAAGAGTTTAGTTCGGGAAAGGAAGGTAGATATCCTTCTGCTACAGGAGACTAAGAGAAGCTCAGTAGATGATAAGTTTGTAAAGTCCTTATGGCTGTGGGAGGAGATGGAATTCATGGAGGTGGGTGCAGAAGGAAGTGCTGGTGGCTTGCTTTGCTTGTGGAATCCACAGATTTTTGAGCTTAAGGAGTGCTGTAGCTCCAGGAATTACATGCTTTTATCAGGTATGGTCCATCATACTTTTAATTGCACTCTTATTAATGTTTATGCACCCAATGATGTGCTCAAAAGGGTGCTCTAGACGGGATAGAGGGATGAAGGACTTTAATGAATTTATTGAAAAATTGGAGATGGTAGATATGCAAATGTTAGGCAGGCAGTTCACTTAGTGTAATGCGATGGATGGAAATAGATGGAGTAGAATTGATAGATTTTTAATCGATCCGAGGTGGCTGGAAGAGTTCAAGTTTAAACAGTGGGGACTGCCTAGGTGTATCTCAGATCACTGTCCAGTACTTCTTATGGAGGATGAGAGGGATTGGGGCCCAAAACCATTTCGATTTATTAATGCTTGGTGTTTACATCCCAAATTCAAAGCAGAAGTGAAGAACTGTTGGGAAGGATACCAGGTTAGTGGTTGGGCTAGCTTCAGACTTTTGAAAAAATTGGGCAACCTGAAAGTCCATCTGAAGAGGTGGAACAGTGAAGTCTTTGGCAACATTGATGAGAAGCCAAAAAAAGCAGAGGAGGAATTGCATGAGTGGGATTTATTAGCTGAAGGAAGGAATTTACAGGATGCTGAGATCAAAAGAAGGGTAGAAATAAGAAAAGTAGTTTGGGATCTGAGTAAAAAGAAGGAATGGTTGTGGCTTCAAAAATCTAGAAGGGTCTGGGCTGAAAATGGGGACAAAAATACCAGATTTTTCCATTTAATGGCAACCAAAAGCCAGAGGAAAAACTTGTTAAACTCAGTTACTGTGAATGGTGTGATTCAGGATGAGCCTGGGATGATTAAACAGGCAGTGGCAAGTCACTTCAAGTACCTTTTTCACTGAAGATTGGAAGAATAGACCAAAGTTAGCAGGCCTTTTTGACTCAATCAGTCCTACTGACTCAGCTGAGTAGTTAGAGGCATAATTTTTGGAGGAAGAAATCTGGGAAGCAATTAAAGACTGTGACGGGAATAAAGCGCTGGGGCCGGATGAGTTTAATCTAAAATGTATTCAGAAATGTTGGGCCATCATGAAAGGTGAGTTTGTGCAATTGATGAATGAGTTTCATTCTAATGGAAAGCTAGCTCAATGAATAAATAGTTCATTCATTACCTTAATTCCTAAGAAGGAAACCCTATGGGGTTGGGAGACCATAGGCCAATCAGCTTGATTAGCTCCGCATACAAAATTGTAGCTAAAGTCTTATCCAGAAGGTTGAGGAAAGTGTTACCCAAGATTATTAGTGAAGTTCAAACTGCATTTTTGAGCGGAAGGCATATTATAGATGGGGTTCTAATTGCCAATGAAGTGGTGGATTGGTGGAAAAGGTCAAAAAAGAAAGGTCTAATCCTAAAGCTGGATTTTGAAAAGGCATATGACTCCGTAAATTGGGAGTTCTTGTACTCGATGATGAAAAATTTCGGTTTTGGTGAGAAATGGGTGGGGTGGATGAAGACTTGCATATCCAGAGCTCGTATTTCAGTGCTAGTAAATGGTTCTCCTACTTCGGAGTTCTCGCCCATGAAAGGTCTTAGGCAAGGTGATCCGCTTTCTCCTTTCCTATTTAATATTGTAGCGGAGGGTCTGAACATTCTATTGGAAAGAGCTAGGAAGTGGGCCTGATTAGAGGAGTATCTGCAGGTCCAACTGAGTTGAAAATAACCCACTTGCAGTTTGCCGATGATACCATTATTTTTTGTGAAGCGGAGTAGGAGGAAGTTGTAGCCATAAAAAGAATCTTAAGGTGCTTTGAGTTGGTGTCTGGACTTAAAATAAATTTCCACAAAAGTAAGGTGTGTGGGGTAGGCGTGCAGGATGATATTGTCCAGGTCTTGGCAAAAAAACTAAATTGCCTAAGTCAAAAGTTGCCAATGAGTTATCTGGGGTTACCATTAGGAGCAAATCCAAGGAGAAAGGCTGCTTGGAAACCTGTGATAGACAAGTTTAAGAGCAAGCTAGCTTCGTGGAAGAGAAGGTATCTTTCTTTTGCTGGAAGATTAACATTGATCAAGTCCGTTCTGTCAAGCTTGCCAGTTTATTTTCTCTCCATCTTCAAGTTGCCAGTGGGTATTGCAAAATTACTTCACAAGATTCAAGCTAACTTTCTTTGGGGAGGGACTGAAATCCGAAAGAAAGTGCACTTAATTAACTGGAAGGAAATATGCCTAAGTAAAACTAAAGGTGGGCTAGGGGTGAGAAATCTAAGCCAGGTTAATGAGTGCCTATTAGTTAAATGGTGGTGGAGGTATGGTAAGGAGGAGGCAGCTTTGTGGAAACAAGTGATATGTAGTAAGTATGGAGGTGTAAGAGGAGGATGGCGCCCTTTGTTTAATAGTTCAGTGTGGATGTCGCATACGTGGAAAGATATAATATCAGTGGCTGTAGTAAACATTGCTTTGCGTGATTTCTTCTTGCAAAATTTTAGGCTAGTTGTTGGAAATGGCAGAAGACTGCAGTTTTGGACTGATAAGTGGTGTCTCAACCAAAATCTGAGTGAGTTTTTTCCCAGATTATTCACATTATCGATTGAAAAAGATGGGAAGTTGGCTGATTTTTTCCACAGAAGGGTGTCAGATTCAGATTGGAATCTGGTCTTCAGACGACCCCTCCTAGCATGGGAAGAGGAGGAAGTGCAAAAACTTAATGACTTTCTGCGGAATCCGCCTAGGCTCCAAGAAGGGGTGGTAGATTCTTGTTCTTGGCTAGCTCATCCGTCTGAAGAGTTCACTGTGGCATCAACTTGGAAGTGGGTGGAAGCAAGGCAAGGGGTAGATTTGTCAGTCACTAGGTGTATTTGGAACAATTTAGCCCCTCCCAAAGTTCAATTCTTGAGTTGGTTAGCGTGGAGAGGAAGGATTAAATGCTCTGAATTTTTGCAACGAATTGGAGTGTTGAGTCCAAGTATCTCTGTGCTCTGTGTGTTCTGCGGATCTGAGCCGGAGACTGTTAACCATGTTTTTCTTCACTGCCCTTTCATCTGGAAATTGTGGGCCAACTTAGTGAACTGGTGGAATTACAAATGGGTTAGTCCTGGAACAGTGGAGGGACTACTTCTGTCATGGTCAGGCATAAAAATGAAGAAGAAGATGCTAGCTGTTTGGAAAACACTTCCGGTAGCAGTTTTGTGGTCAGTGTGGAGAAGCAGAAATGATTGTTTATTTAATAAGGTACAACCGGATTGGAATGCGTTGGAAGAGCTAATAAAGGTTAGAGTAGCTTTGTGGGTATCCTCATCTTTGAAGGGGTTTAATTATTCGGTGCACGATGTTATATATAACCTGAATCAACCCTGTCTCTGTGTGTAGTTATTTGATGTGTTGCTAAAGCTCTGTGGTTGGAATTTGTTTTTTGTTGCTGAAATGGTAATCTGCATCTGTGCTATTTTCTGCTGGTCTGTATATATGTGCTATCCCTGGGCTGCTTTGTGTTAATGTATCTGAATCTGTATTGACCTGAAATTGGAAGGGTTCAGGTGGTAGGTTGTTGTGTTGAGTCCAATCTGTTCTGCTGATCTGTTTTGTTCTGTCGAGTTGCTGCAGTTGTCTTGTCATGAATGTAGTTGGGTTGCTTTGTATTGTTGCTCTGAATCTGGGTTGGCCTTGGAAGGTTACAGCTGTTAATTGCAGTCTTGAATCTGTTTTGGGTTGGCCTTTGTAGATTGTAGCTGTTAAGGCTGAAGCTCTGTGGGATGATTCTGGTTTATTATGACTTCAGTTGGGCTGCATAGTGTTGTGGTTCTGAATCTATCAATGATCTACAGTGTGGATGTGCAGTGGTAGACTGGGTGAATTAGTTGCAGCCAGTCATCTGCAGTGTGTTTTGTGATATACTTACTGCTGGTATAAATTTATGAGCTTGTGCTGTGTTAGCAGAGGTGTAATGCTGTGTGGTGAATCTGTGTGGTGAAGTCCTACAGTGTGCTCCATTCCAGAATAGCAAGAGCTATGATTTTGTGTGGTGAAGGTCTGCAGTGCCTCCTTTTTGAAGTGTGGCAATTGATCCAAGTTTCTCTATCTGTTGTAGTCACTGTGCTTCAGTCTAATTCTTCCTGGCCATGCAACAGCAGTGGCTCTGTTCCTTTTGGTTCTTGCTGTACAGATTTAGTAATACTGTGGATTGGTGTTTCAAGTTTCATTCAGTGGTGTTTCAAGCCCAGTTTGCTGGTTTTTGGTGAACAGATGTTGGTGCTGTTTTGACCCATACAGATTTCGGTGGAGTTTGTTTAGCTCTAGGTGGTTATTCTCAGTGCAATTCTGCTGATCTGCAGTCTGCTCTGCTTCTCTTCTTTATAGTTGGGTTGTAGCTTAGTTGGCCTTTTTTTCTTTTCTTTTTTTAGCTGTGTTTGCGCTTTTTCTGTTTTTTCTGTTTGTTTTTCTGTTTGTTTGTTGGTCTCTCACCAACTGGCGCTTGGAGCTTCAGTAAGCTCCAAGCTCCTCTTTATTGATGTTTTGTATCCTTTTGCATACTTTCATCAATAAAGATCTTCTTTACCGATCAAAAAAAAAAAAAAAAAAGTTTACCAATGAAGACAGACGAAGAGGAAGAGTTTTTGATTTTTTCAATCATAAGGGCGGTTTCTTCTTCTCTAACGTTTCGAAAGGACTGTACCATCCTATTACTAAGAAGGTGGACGACACAAATACTTCTTACCTGCCTCCAATACTCGCCATGGGGACTAAGAGTGACGTCCTTGCAGTCATAAACAATTTTGCTACCATTAATTGTTTTAGGTCTGCTTGAAAAGACGAGATCATGGGTTTTCATGATTTCGCGAGCTGCAACGGCCGAGGAGACAACAAGGACTGGAACACTGCCAAAGTGAAGTTGCATAAGGGGTCCATATTTTTGAGCCAATGATCGGAGAGAGCGGTGAGAGAACAAGCCCAGTTGGTGGAGATTCTCAACAATTGGGAGCTTTGGAGGAGAAGGTGGTGGCAAGTTTTTGTGGTCTGTTGGAGTAGTAGTAATAAGGGAAAAGCATAGGAAGAGGAAGAGTACCAAGAGGAACAATGGAAAAAAGTAGAAAGATAAGAGATGTAATAACAACATTATTTCTTGCTTCAACAATTAGAATATATGTTTTTTTGAATGAAAAAAAAGGTATAGTTTCCAATTGAGGAGTACATTGCCTACCTAAAGTTCTCTTTTTATAGAATTTTTTAGGATAGGAGTCGTGCTAAACCTCACCACACATTTATTTTATTTATTTTTATTTTTTTATTTATTTTTTTTGGGGGGGGGGATATTAACTTTTTAATATTATCTTTCGATTTTTTTAAAAAAAATATCAATTGTATATAAATTTAAAAGGACAAAAATAAAAAATTTATATTGCTTTAATTTTTAATTTTTTAAAAATAATCAATATTTTAAAATAATAAAAAAATAAAATAAGAGACTAATATATTTTAAGACCGAGGTTATTAAGACCCATTTTGACAAACTGGTTAAAAGCCAGTTTTTTGACTTTTTGAGTCACATAATATCTTTACTTTTTTTTACACATTTACTTGAAGCAACCTGCTGTATATTTAATAAAGTTCAAGAAAATGTTTTTTTTGTATATATATTGTCACTGCTCCATTCTATTTATACTAATTATGTGATCAGGATAAATACAAATAATGACAAGATGATAAGGATGATAAAAATTCAAATAATATTAACAAATTTGTTTGCTTTAATTTTGTAAAAGTTATTTGAGAAAATTATTTATAAATTCTTTTTAAAAGACTTTTATGATATATACTTTTGTGAAAAAATTTATATTCCTATAAGTTTTGTTGGTTTATTATTGACACATTTACCCCAATATTATTATTTAATAATTTAATTAATAGTAATACCATATATGAAAAATTTAATGTTACCATAAATTGTTATCATATCTATATGGTTGGGAATTTTTATTTCAAATTTGGCGTTCCACATATGAAAAATCTAATGTTACCATAGATTGTGATTATATCTATATGGTTAGGAATTTAAATTTCAAAATTAATGTTTTATTTGGTGATCAGACCTTCGATGAAGCTACATTTTAGGAAACAAAATATAAATGATATCTTATGTCTCACATCAACCTGATTTATTTTGAAACATAAATGGAATGTGATAGATTTACATGTTAGCAGCCGTTGCATCAAGTTTATTGGGATAGTTTGAAAGAGAAACGGATCCATTTTTCATATCAAATATAAACAGCCCTAACGTAAATGTGAGCTCACATTGGATGTGAAAGTTACATTCTCATGTGCGTAGCCTAATTGGGAAATGAGACAATTACGCAGTCAGAACGTCCACCAATCGTTGATTCTAGACTATGAAGCGCTATATAAAAGTGTACACACTTATGAAGTCAATGTGACGTGATATGAACTTTGAATTCAATGTGGAAAAATGGCATGTGAGAATGGGAATCCTCAAATTTATACTCTCAAATCTCGATGACAATGTGGACGTGACTTTTGAAAATGGAATGTACAGAGTCATATAAATTAAATCCATTGTGAAATTGAACTCCACGGGGGGTACGACACATTAGGGATCATCTTGGGATCCAAAATAAGCAGCCCAACGTTAATGTGAGCTCCAATTTAGACCAATCATTGGTGGTAGATTACGAAGTGCAATGTACATTTAAGTACACTTTGGAATGCGTGTGTAACATGTTAGTGACGTGATGTCAACTAATGTGGGTTCGTAATGGTTGACAATGTGTATGTGACATTTAAAAATGGAATGTGATAGAGTCACATAAACCAATGCATTTTTTGTATCAACACTAAACAATCCAACGTAAATGTGAGCTTACATTGAGGACGTGTGTGACTTGGTTGTACCGTGTGGTCACAATGTATTGACACGCAACTTGGCATGCTACATATGTGTTTTACAATCAAATGTGAACACAGTATTGACATGGATGTATTGTTGTGAAAGAATAATGTGACATCATAAATGTCCACATTCAATCGACATCAACCAATGGGATTCAATCCACATTCAATTACAAACCCAATTCCCCAAATATTTTGCGCAACATACTGTGACATGTATGTAAACACTAATTACAACAAAGACACGATACACATTCAAACACATATAAAACCAAATAAACACACAATTGTCATTTACTACATGGTGTATGTGGATTAACGTTACACACTAAATGTGACATGCATCGTAACACTATCATCCAAGTTCCAATGTACAATTGTCACCCTACGGCGTGGTTCACATTTAACATCCAATTAATAACCAAATCCAAATACCCCCAACCAACCCTTGAACCCATACACAACACTCCACACATCGAACATATCAAAATGCATAACCATCACAATGTCAACTACACATATTTAATCAGAACATTGACCAAAGTGTGCCTATCAATGAGTGTAATAGATTGTCAATACCCTGTTAAAGATGAACAATCCACACTTCAACAAACAACAACACACTTCAACAAAAAAAAATTAAAAAATTAAAAAAAAAATACCTCTGCCCCTCAACTGATTGGAGTCAAAATCTATCGAAGGAATCAACACATAACCCTCAAACTTCATCATATCATTGACCATATCCACATCGGTAAGATCCTCCGAAAAGACATCTGAATACTCTTGATTTACTCTCAGTGAGTCACCCTGAACCATACTACCCTCAACAGCTATCGAGATGGCAAAAAGGAAACTCAACTCTCCTCGACCTTTAAGGCCATACAATAGAGAAATAAAACTATCGCCCTAGTCACACAAAAAGTAGAAACACTTTTTTGATGGTGTACACATCGACACCCTCCTAGGATGGCAATCTATCAAAGCCTAAAAAAAGTCAACCAATCTATACCTAGAATCACATCAAAAGCATGCATATCAAGAATGACAAAATCAAAAGAGAGTTGACAATCTATGACCTCAATCTCATAGGAGCGGCATACTCGACCCAATGCCACTCTACCCCTAACAAGTGTCTCAACAAACGAAGGAGACTCCAACTGATCAAACTCCAACCCCAAAGCAGATGCAAAAGAAAACAAAATGAAGGAATAAGATACCCTAAGAAATTGAATAGCAAAAAGTTACCCCTCACAATAGTAGGTATCAGCAACTGCTCCAGTGTGGTAACATCATACACAAGCCCTAGAGGCCTTTGATCAATTTGCTCACCCGTCGGAGAAGAGGCCTAAAGAACTGACTGAGTCGAAGTGGCTTCCTAATTGGCCATCGACGCCTGAACTGACTAAGCTAGCTGATGGGTCTGTGTTTGCCTCAAACCAGACGCACTAGATGTGTCATTTGACTAAGGGCAAAACTTCCTAAAATGTCTAGTCTATCTACATTGATAGCAACTGCCTACTTGTTATTAGTGTGGGTAGACTGGGCATTTGAGGAGGTTTTGCCCTTAATCAGGTGGCACATATGGTGCATCTGGTTCAAGGCAGACTAAGAGCCACCAGCGGACACAGCTAGCTCAGGCCTCGAGGGCCAATCAAGTAGCCAATTCTGCTCAGTCCATTCATCAGACTTATGCTCCGAGGGGTGAGCAAGTCGATTAGAGGCCACTAGGGCGTGTGTGCTATTACCACACCAAAGGAGTTTCCGATACCTCCTGTTATGAGAGGTAACTTTTTCTATTCAATTGTTTAAACAATGTGTTGATTGATATGGGTACATTTCATTCCTTTATTTCATCTTCTTATACATCTGCTTTGGTGTTGAAGTTTGATCAGTTGGAGTTTCCTTTGTTAGTTGAGACACCTATTGGAGGTAGAGTGGCATTAGGTCAAGTATGCCACTCCTGTGAGGTTGAGGTCGCAAATCGTCGACTCTCTTTTGATTTTGTTGTTCTTGATATGCATGTTTTTGATGTGATTCTGGGTACAGATTGGTTGACTTATTTTCAAGCTTTGATAGATTGCCATCGTAGGAGGGTGTCGGTGTACACACCATCAGGAGAGTGTTTCTACTTCTTGTGTGACCAGGGTAATCGTTATATTCCTCCATTGTATGACCTTAAAGGTTGATGAGAGTTAAATTTTCTTTTTGCCATCTCGGTAGCTGTTGAAGGTAGTACAGTTCGGGGTGACTTGTCGAGAGTAGTTCAAGAGTATCCATATGTTTTTTTGGAGGATCTTACCGACTTACCACTACATAGGAAGATTGAGTTCTCTATCAATTTGGTGCCAAGCACAGCTTCGATTTTCATGGCACCTTATAGGTTTGTGCCAGTCGAGTTTTGTGAGTTGAAGGTGTAGCTCCCTAATTTATTAGATAAGGGCTTTATTCGCCCTAGTACCTTGTCTTGGGGAGCACCAACTTTCTTTGCAAAGAAGAATGATGACACGTAGCAATTGTGTATTAACTACAGTAAGTTGAATCGAGTAACTGTTAAGAACAAGTATCCATTGCCAAGAATTAATGACTTGTTTGACTTTCTAAAGGGATCTCGTTGCTTTTCAAAGATCGATTTGAGATTGGGGTATCACCAGTTGAGGGTGAAGAATGAGGACATTCAAAAAATGACATTTCATATGCGGTATGGCCATTATGAGTTCTTAGTAATGCCTTTTGGGCTAACTAATACACCGGCTTCATTTATGTACTTGATGAATTGAGTCTTCCATCAATTCTTTGATCGTTTCATAGTTGTCTTCATTGACGACATCTTAGTCTACTTACCGTCCAAAAAAGAACACAATGAACACTTGCAGGTCGTACTTGAGTTGCTTAAAGCACACCGTCTTTGTGCTAAGTTTGGGAAGTGTAAGTTTTGGCTCAGTGAAGTTAAATTTCTAGGCCATGTGGTGTCTGAGGGAGGGGTGACTGTAGATTCATCTAAACTAGACACTATGAAGGACTAGGAGCAACTTAAGAATGCCTTTGAGATTTGGAGTTTCTTGGGCTTCGGTAGGTATTACCAACATTTTGTAAAGGATTTCTTTAGACTGGCTTCACTATTGACTAGATTAACAAGGAAAGAGGTTAGATTTGTGTGGAGTGAGGCTTTATGACAACCCCACAATGTATAATATTTTGCATTTAATTAATTAAGGAGATTTGAATTTTAATTGCATATTATTCTGATTATTTTGATTTAATTGTGGAATTGATGAGCATTATTGAGTCTGATTCATATATGATTTTGTTAAGAATTTATTTCAGAATTAGAAATTAAAGGCCTAAATGGCTTAAGAAGGTATAATTGGTGAGTTGAATTAGTCTAATTTCAAGTATTAAACCATATGGGAGTTTAATTAAATATTCAATTCCATTTAGTAAAATTAAGATTTGATTATTTGGGTTCAAATTGGAGTTAATTAAGTTATGAGGATTGACAATTGTGAGTATTCTGAATTAAATTTATTTATGATGTGCCTAATTTGAATGTGTAATTTATTGAGAGGAATTCTAAGTCTGATATGAAATTGAAGGCTTAAATGATTTGAAAAACCAAAATTAATGATGTTAATGAGTTTAATCTGATATTTGAAGCCTTCTGGAAGTTTGATTAAAAATTTGATTCAGATTGATAAATTTAACTATGATTAATTGGGCTAAAATTGAGGTTAATTAGACTAATTGAGTTATATGGGAAATGATCAATTAAGACTAAATGTGGTTTAATGTGGTTTAATTAAGCTAATTATGCAATCAAGAGTTTAGCTAATCCTATGTGATTAATTGTGAAGTGGTGTGATGTGGCTAATTGTGAAGTTGTGTGTAGAGGATTTTAGGCCCTTGTGTGTCTACGTGTTTTATGTTGATGAATTCATAAAGTGAAGAGGTGTGCTAGGGCCTTGCATGTGTGTATGTGTGGCACATTTGTGCCAAAGTCAAGAGGTGGATGTGTGTATGTTTTTGTGTTGGAGACTTTAAGTCAAAAAGTGGGTCATTTCTAATTTGTCTTATGTTGAGAAAATTGTGTGTGTGCGCCCTTGTGTGTCTATGTGTTTTATGTTGATGAATTCATAAACTGAAGACGTGTGCTGGGGCCTTGCATGTGTGCATGTGTGGTACATTTGTGCCAAAGTCAAGAGGTGGATGTGTGTATGTTTTTGTGTTGGAGAATTTAAGTCAAAAGGTGGGTCATTTCTAATTTGTCTTGTGTTGAGAAAATTGTGTATGTGTGTGTGTGTGTGTGTGTGTGTGTGTGTGTGTGTGTGTGTGTGTGCCTGTAAGTGTTGTGCTGGAGCTCAAGGAAGTGTTCACATGTGTATTGTGGTGTCAAGAAATGAGGTGTGTTATATGTGAGTTAGAAAAAGTGAGACTAAGCTCATTCTTCATTTTATCATTTCTGCTAGAGGAGTTTTAGAGAGAGAGAGAGAGAGAGAGCGAGAGAGCTCTTAAGACTTGTCAAATTTGGAAGAAGAAGAAAAAGTTAAGGGGAAAATCACTTCTTATCTCTGAAATTGAGGCCTTAGGTAAGGAAATTATGCTCTTATTTTGTAGAAAATCCTCCATGCATCATGAATTAAGGGAGTTGTTGAATCTATCTCATGGAATTTGAAAAGAAAATGGGCTTTGAGCAAGAAATTGAGCTACATGCATGTTCATTAAAGATTTCATCATTTATTTTGGATTTTGAAGTTCTTGCATGCATGAAACTCATCTTTTATACATTTTTAGAAATTTCTATAAGTTCATACTCTCAATTTTATGGATTTATGCATTTAATTTCATGTGTCGAAAAACAAGAAAAAAGAATAGAAAATTCTTTGCATGCATGGAGATTTGAGTTAAGTTTTGCTAAAATTATTGAGGTTTTGGAGCAAATGATTTATAAAGGGTCATGTATTAGTATTTTCCAAAGTAAATTCATGTTTTGAGTAAGCCATGCATGACCCCAAGTTTTGAAATGGTGTTTGGGAGCTCAAACTTTCAGTTTTGAAATCCAGATTTTTCACAGACTAGTCGAGTGACCAAATGGTAGCTCAAGCGCACATTGCGAGCTCCCAGAATTTTTGCTGTCTTTGTAGACTACTCGAGTGACCAACTAGTGGCTCCAGAGAACTCACGGTATGTTTGCCAATCGCTTAAGCAACCAAGTGTTGCCTCGAGTGCACATCAAACGCATCCAGTATTTTTTGCAGATAATACAGTCTGCTCGAGCGACTAAGTGGTGGCTTGAGTGGTCAGGCCTTTTCAGCATGTTTTGGAAAATTGCATCTTGTTCATATTTTGTCCTCATTTTATTTCGAGCATTCCAAGGCATGAATTATGACTCATTAGGGACTAATAAGCTAAGAACCAACATAAGTTAATTAGTTGGGGAAGTAAAGTACGAATTTGGTTTATTTGAAAAGAAAGAATAAGTGAAATAAGATTCAATCAAGAGAATAATAATGTTTCAATGTGTATGTTTGTGTGGTTTGTGTAGGTTGGACACCCGAGGAGTAATATTAGTTCAAGCCCAATGTGAGTAATATCTCTATAAAGATATGTTTGAAAATTGTTTTGTAAACTATTTTATGAATCATGTTTATGAAATATTATTTTATATGGATGAGTGAATGCCCCTTTTTGAAAAGTATTCGTGGCATCCTTTAGTGAGGCCCTTGTCTTGGGAAAACAATACCATGGCCCTTCAATTAATGGAATTACAGAGATCTTTGATGTTAGACCCAAGTGGTCCCTTCGTTAAACCCAAGTGGTTCCTTTGCTAGACCCAAGTGGTCCCTTCGTTAGACCCAAGTGGTCCCTTCGTTAAACCTTTATGGTCGCTTCGATTTAGGCCTTCAGGCCCTTTCGTTACTCTATTGGATATACCATGTATGATGAATGATTAATTGATTAGATATGGAAAATGCTCTGTTTGATTTCGATAGATGCTTCATTTGAAGATGTATGGATTTTGATATGGCAAATGCTTTGTTTTGAAAATAATATAAGATTCGTTTTTGGAAATTGTAAGACATGTTTTATAATATGGTGGACTTCATTCATTAACCTCTTTATTTTGGTATTACTCACTGGGCTCTAGCACACCCTTCTCCCTTATATATATATATAGGTGAGCAACTGGAAGATCAGTATTAGAGTTTGCCTCAGAGTCTGCCCTTTTTGTCAAGCCACCAAAGATGTGCCTCCGCGTTGAGGTTTTAGCTTTTGCTTTTGTCTAGCTTGCTAAGCTTTGTATCTATTAAAAGTCTTATATGTGTCTGTGAGATGTATAAGATTTGGCTTTGTATATGTATACATTAAAAGTGTGTTAAATGTTTTAAATATTTCAACTTATCATGTATGCATAGTTCGATGGACAATATTATTTTTGTTTTGCTTCTGCTTCAGGCCCTGATATTGTTTAAATAATTTTGAAATTTTATCTTTGAGGCCTGATTACAGGCCGGTCATGGCTCAAACCTCTAGGGGCAGGTTTGGGTCGTTACAGAGTGGTATCATAACATGAGGTTATATCTCACACACGTGTCCATTGAGTGTTAGAATGTCTAGAATGGATTTAAGTTGCATACATCTAATAAGTAAATGATAAGTTGTGCATTTAGGATTATGTGTATGTGTTTGTATTGGGATTACGAGTCAAAGAGCTATTATGGAATTTTATGTTACAAGGAAATCAGAATTTTGACTAGAACATTGGGATTACAAGTATATTGATTTGTGGAAATACAGGATTGCAAGAAATTAGAATCTTTGATGGAAGCCATGAAAGTCATATGGTTTATATATAAAATTAGACGATGGGAATATTGGGAATGTTGAGGTAATGGATGATTATATATGATGTTATGTTCTAAGTCAATCAATATTACCCCAAGTGTTACTCACATTTGTCTTGTGTCTTTAGGAAAAGATGGTGAAAAGTAAGAATGAAGTGGAAGTTGAATCCTTATCGGAGCGATTAGGTAAAGTAGAAAAGATGCTAGAAAATGTGATGAAAGCTATGTAATCATGTCATGAGAAACGGCAAGATCAAAAGAAAAAGCTAAGTGTGAAATTAACGAAAGAATCAGATAATATGTTTAGTAGATGCATGAAGTCTTGAGTCAGAATTTGATTATTGGAAAAATTAGAATTCATTTGCTTAGACATTTGAAACATAATCTGAGATTGCTAAGATAATTAGAATTAGAACAATTCAATGTACCAAGACCGCTATTTCGAGTACTTTTACTGTCTGTGAGCAAAATATATGTATGTTAACTAATTCAGGACCTATTCGTTTGGTTTGAACCATTTGTTATAAGATGAATAAATCATTGAGATTATTATTGTGTGGAAAATGTTTCTTCGTCATCCAAAGGATTTATATTATTTGGGAATGTCATACTATGAATATGACTCAATGCCTTTGACATGAATCATTAAGATGTAATGTTGTGTCTGAATAAACATTTTACCTATTAAGTAGACATTGATCATATGCCCAAGCGAATTGTTTTTGACCTCAGAGATTAAATAACTTTTCTTGTATGGAGTAAATCCCCACCTTATTTGATTTATCAATAAGGGCTTATGAATTGTATAAAAATGAATTTTCATATTATTATTGTTGGGAAATTGGTGGACCGAGAACTTGAATTTGCTATTCATGTTGTATCGAACACTTAATCTACTTTGGAGACTTCATATGGTATGTCGACAATAAAATGTTTTGATTTATTTGAAACAAAGAAGTAAAATCATGAACATGATTTGAGATTGAGCTTCGATTATTTGAAGATATGTAGAGTATTTGGAGGTATGTGAGTAGATGAACAAAAGTATATGAGTTATGCGATTGATGAGAACAGTAAGTTAGTGATCAATGAGTTTTATGGTTTGATGTTATGAGGTTTGACTTTTAAATCCACCTTATATTATTAACCATTACTGGATAGCTTTTGATGATATTAGAGACTGGTTGAATCACCAATTTGGGTTATTAACCATCAAATAAATAAAAAATGAGTTGAACTTCTGTGATGAAATTCGAGTGGAAAGCAGAGATATATGATTTGTTTTCAGTACAAGTACCATAAGTTTGGAGGACCAAACTTTCTAAGGAGGAGAGACTGTGACAACTCCACCACGTATAATATTTTGCATTTGATTAATTAAGGAGGTTTGAATTTTAATTGCGTATTATTCTGATTTAATTGTGGAATTGATGAGCTTTGTTGAGTCTGATTTGTATATGATTTTGTTAAGGATTTATTTCAGAATTAGAAATTAAAGGCCAAAATGGTTTAAGAAGGTATAATTGCTGAGTTGAATCAGTTTAATTTCAAGTATTGAATCGTATGGGAGTTTAATTAAATATTCGATTTCGCTTAGTAAAAGTAAGATTTGATTAATTGGGTCCGAATTGGAGTTAATTAAGTTATGAAGATTGGGAATTGTAATTATTTTGAATTAAATTTACTTATGAGGTGTCTAATTTGAATGCGTAATTTATTGAGAGTAATTCTAAGTCTGATTTGAAATTAAAGGCTTAAATGATTTGGAAAACCAAAATTGATAATGTCAATGAACTTAATTTGATATTTGAAGCCTTTTGGGAGATTGATTAAAAATCTGATTCAGATTGATAAATTTAAGTATGATTAACTAGGCCATAATTGAGGTTAATTAGACTAATTGAGTTATGTGGGAAATGATCAATTACAAATAAGTATGGTTTAGTGTGGTTTAATTAAGCTAATTGTGCAATCAAGAGTTAAACTAATCCTACATGATTAATTGTGAAGTGGTGTGATGTGGCTAATTATGAAGTTGTGTGTAGAGGATTTTAGCCCCTTATGTGTCTACGTGTTTTATGTTGATGAATTCATAAAGTGAAGAGGTGTGCAGGGGCATTGCATGTGTGTATGTAGGGCTGCAAACGAACCGAGTTGTTCATGAGCAAACTCGTTAAGGCTCATTCGAACTCGATTTGCTAACTAAATAAATGAGTTCAAGCTTAAATTTCAAGCTCAACTAATAAATGAGCCAAGCTCCAGCTTAATATTGCTCGGCTTGAATAAGCTCGCGAGCTCAAAAATATGCATATTAATTTTTAATTTTTATATCTTATATTCATATATATGTATATTTTATTATAATATATATATTTCTATTTGTTAAAATATTTTAACTTGACCATTAATATCGATCATAATTATTTTAATAAAAAATAATCCTTCTATGTCTGAAAGCTTTGCCTTTGCTTTACTTTCTTTGATTAGTGTTATAGCTATCAATAACTCACCATTTTATAAGAATCAGGATTTTTTGCGTTTCCTCTCTTGAGTGATGTGGGAATGAAAAACTGCAATAACATGTTGTGCCAAATGACATCATTTGGTGCATTTGTTGGGAGTCCCACATCGATTGCAAAATACATTTTAAGGTGGACAAATTTGTATATAAGTGTAGAGGGTTATTGGTTTCCGTGGTTCTCTCTTGGCTTAACGAACCATCACAAGCCGAGCCCAAGTTACATAAATTTTGGACGAGCCGAGCTCAAGCTTAGATATTGTAGCTTGTTTCGAGCTCCAGCCGAGCTCGAACACCTTGCAAATAAGTCGAGCCGAGCTCAAATATGATAAAACTTTGCTCGGCTTGACTCTTTTGCAACCCATGTGTATTTGTGCTACACTTGTGCTAAAGTCAAGAGGGGGGTGTGTGTATGTTTTTGTGCTAGAGACTTTAAGTCAAAAAGTGGGTCATTTCTTATTTGTCTTGTGCTAAGAAAATTTTGTGTGTGTGTGTATGTAAGTGTTGTGCTGGAGCTCAAGGAAGTGTGCACGTATGTATTGTGGTGTCAAGAAATGAGGTATGTTATATGTGAGTTAGAAGAAGTGAGACTGAGCTCATTCTTCATTGTATGATTTCTACTGCAGGAGTTTTAGAGAGAGAGAGAGAGAGAGAGAGAGAGAGAGAGAGCTCCATTCTACTGAGAGAAAGAGCTTAAGACTTGTCAAATTGGGAAGAAAAAGAAGAAACTAAGGGGGAAATCACTTCTTATATCTGAAATTGAGGCCTTAGGTAAGGAAAATATGCTCTTATTTTGTAGAAAATCCTCCATGCATCATGAATTAAGGGAGTTATTGAATCTATCTCATGGAATTTGAAAGGAAAATGGGTTTTGAGCAAGAAATTGAGCTACATGCATGTTCAAGAAAGATTTTATCATTTTATTTTGGATTTTGAAGTTCTTGCATGCATGAAATTCATCTTTTATACATTTTCAAAAATTTCCACCACAAGTTCATACTCACAATTTCATGGATTTATCCATTTAATTTCATGTTTTGAAAAGCAAAAAAAAAAAAGTAATTAGAAATTCTTTGCATGTATGGAGATTTGAGTTTAGTTTTGCTAAAATTATTGAGGTTTTGGAACAAATGATTTATAAAGGGTCATGTATTGGTATTTTCGAAAGTAAATTCATGTTTTGAGTAAGACATGCACGACCCCAGGTTTTGAAATGGTGTTTGGGAGCTCAAACTTTCAGTTTTGAAACCTAGATTTTTCATAGACCGCTCGAGCGACCAAATGGTGGCTTGAGCACACATTGAGAGCTCCCATAATTTTTGCTGTCTAGCAACAAATTGGTATCTCAAGCAAACTCGTCGTATGTTTACCAATCACTCAAGCGACCAAGTTTTGGCTTGAGTGCACATCAAACCCATCCAGTATTTTTGCAAACAATACAGTCCGCTCAAGTGACCAAGTGGTGGCTCAAGTGGTCAACCCTTTTCAGTATGTTGTGAAAAATTGCATCTTGTTCATATTTCGTCCTTATCTCTTTTCAAGCATTCCTAGGCATGAATTACGACTCATTAGGGACTAACAAGCTAAGAACCAACATAAGTTAATTAGTTTGGGAAGTAAAGTAAGAATTCGGTTTATTTGAGAAAAAATAGTAAGTGAAATAAGATTCGATCAAGAGAATAATAATGTTTCAATGTGTATGTTTGTCTACTTCGTGTAGGTTGGAAACTCGAGGAGTAATATTGATTCAAGCCCACTGTGAGTAATATCTCTATAAAAATATGTTCAAAAAGTGTTTGGTAAATTGATATATGAATCATGTTTATGAAATGTTATTTTATATGGATGAATGAATGTCCCTTTTTGAAAAGTATTCATGGCATTCTTTAGTAAGGCCCTTGCCTAAGGGAAACAATACAATGGCCCTTCAATTAATGGAATTACAGAGATCTCAGATGTTAGACCCAAGTGGTCCCTTGATTAGAACTTCATGGTCGCTTCGATTTAGGCTTTTGGGTCCCTTCGTTACTCTATTGGATGTACCACGTATGATGAATCATTAATGGATTCGATATGGCAAATGCTTTGTTTGATTTCGATATATGCTTCATTTGAAATGTATGGATTTCGATATGGCAAATGCTTTGTTTTGAAAATGATATAAAATTCATTTTTGGAAATTGTAAGACATGTTTTATAATATGATGGACTTTATAACGATTCTAGTTTAAACCCGACCCATTTCGTGATTTTGAATCCGAGAATCCATGTACTTAATTGTTGTTCATCTCATTTCCATCATATTGCTTGTAACGCCCCAAATTTCTAGCCTAAATGATAATGCAACAATCATGGCTCTCTTAAAGGAAAACCAAATATAACTTCCCATACTTGCATTACATAATAATAATAGTTCCTCATGTGATATTACATTGATTCAACAATAAGTAAATAACCAAATAAGCACCCCCAAGGGTTTACAATCTTCAAAGGCTTAAGCCCGGTACACAAAATGGTTATTCAAACCCACACATACATAGCCCTTGGCTTACAAATAGGATCACAGCAAATGAGAACTTTAGTGCTCTCAACACACACATTTCCACGCCCTCAATTAGGCGGATTCACTACGTCTTTTCCTGCACAAAAATCTAGTAGGGCGAGCATAAAGCCCAGTAGGAAATCTTTAACAAAGTATATACATTTTATACAAGTCTCAATAGATGAATACACATGCCATGCCATGCCTTTTTGAAAATAAAACACGTCTTCGTCTTTTGAAAACCATCATGCTCAATGATGTCATGCAACTTCAACTGTTCAAAATTTATCAATTTAATTAAAGGGGGTGGTAAATACAACTCTGGTAATCCCTAGGTTGGTGTCTGCAAGTAGACTATACGAGTACTACCAATTGTCATTTTTATCGGTATTAACCGGAAAGCTCGACACCTATCCGCACGACTTTCTGGTCTTTTACCAAGGACACTCAGGCTAACTTAAACAATTTCATCTACACCACCTATCAAGACTTACTACCGTATTTACCCCAGAACCATTTCATGAAAACCCATTTCCCAACATTCTTTTCCCAATGCAAATTTCCAAAGCTTAACATAGTCCAATGAATTGAAATGCCAATGTATGCTTAATAATGCAATGCAATATTACTTCCATATTCAATTGTTCCACACAATATACCACTGTGATCAAAATTCTCAATCCTCTTTTCAACACAATTCCACAAGATGAATATATATATATACTTTTATATCCAATTCATTCAAAAGAATAACGTAATTCTCACATTTCGAGCAATCTCAACAATTTAGTCAATTCAAGACTAAATCAACATTCTGACAACAATTTCCAAAATAAACAACATTTCTCATTTTTTTTTCACAAAATTCGTCATTTATATATATATATAAACAATTTTCAAAACATCCATTTATTTTGGTACACAAAATAAATATGACAACATCTTCCAAGGATTTTCAACATCTTTCACAGAAAAGACCCAATTTCTAGGTTTTCTCACCAAAACTATTCATCTCCAAAATATTTACAAGAATTTTCCCAAAATCATCTTTCTTCAATCAATATGATTCAAAATCTTCAATTTCTATTTTAAAGGAAAAGAAATTAGACCCTCTTTCAAAATCACTCATCTTCTTGAAATCAGCAATCAATTTCTCAAAGCTAATCAAAGGATGATTTCGAAAATCATCTAGATCATGCAAAAACATATATATAACTCTAAGAAAATCCCAACCTCAAGTTTTGAAGAAGAAATGAGATGAAACCCCCAAAATCAAAGGTGTCGAAACTCGAGCTTCACCGTACACAACGAAGCCCTCGAGATGATAACCAACTTTGGTGAAGAACTTAGGTCTAAATCCCAATGGAATTGGAGAAATCAAAGAGAGAAGATGACTTCTAGAGAGAGAAGCTCTCGATCTAGAATTCTGGAGAGTTTTAGAGAGGGAGAGGACTGAAAAAGTGATATGAAATATCATATTCATGAACTGATATAACATGGTCCGCTCGAGCATGGAATGCACGCCTCGAGCGTCAAATACACTAACCCAGTACTTTTGCAGACAGGTCAAACTTTTGAAACCAAACATTCTCCGCTCGAGCGCATAAACAGCCGGTCGAGATAATAAGCAGCTCGACCCCCGCCAGGGCGCTGCCCATGGACCTACCAAGGGGCGCTGCCCCCTGGACCTCCGCGAGCTGCCCGGGCAGCTCGACCCTCAACCGGCCTAGTCGAAGTGGCAAAACATAAAAGAAGGATCGAAACCGGGATCGCTACATTGCTTGTTGATTTTGGCTATTGGGAGTTTTGGTTCCATTTGAAACAAGTTGGGAATTTAGTTTTTCAATGAGTTTGGCCATTTCCACCGGCCGACTTCTCATTTTCAAAAATGTTTTCTTTGTGCCTTTTTTGTCACTCCCTTTACTCTTTGTTTGTCAATCACACTCACATACACCAACAAACCATCATTATAAATTTAGCCAATTGGCAAACCCTAAAATAATATAACTAACCATTTCAACCTCGTTACCTAGTCCCTCTCCCACAATGCCAAGAAACCAAACACCTTCATAAGAACTAGAACCCAATTACATTGACATTTCCCCCCAATATTTTTCTCCTTCTTCATCAACAACAATGGCTCGAGTACTCGTTTCCATCCATATAGTCTCTCTCATGTTCTTTCTTCTCTTCTTGACCGGCAATTTAGAGGAAGAAGAAGTGAAGCTTGCGCTAGTCCAACTCATTAGAGAACTTTCTCCCATGAAATTAGGTCCAAGCTTTGGTTTGAATATGAGTTCAGACCCTTGTACAGACAAATAGCACGACGTGTCATGTGATAGCAAGTTGCAGTTTGTGAGAAAGATAGTTCTTGATCGATTCAATCTAACTGGGGGTTCTTAATGCGACCTCTTTATGCAAGGCTAAGTCTCTTTTTGTCTTGAGCCTGAATGACAATGATGTTGGTGGAGAGATCCAACAAGAGAGATCAAATTGCCAGTATTTAACTCACTTGTATCTAAGTGGGAATCGCTTCTCTGGCAACCTCTCGATCAATATCTCCCAATTAAGTAATCTAAAAAGGCTCGACATATCGAACAATGACTTTTCCAATCAGATCCCTGACATGTCCAGAATTTTAGGCTTGCTTTCATTTCTCACTCAAAGCAATCATCTAAGCGGTGAGATCCCAAAAGTTGACTTCTCCAATCTACAAGAATTCAATGTCTCCCACGACAATCTCAGTGGTCCAATTCCTAATGTCGTTGGTCATTTCAACGTAAGTAGTTTTTCGGGTAATCTTGAGTTATGTGGACAACCCTTCTCAAATCCATGTCCAATCTTAACACCTCCACCGCCTAAAAAGGAATCAAAAAGGTCCTCAAAAAGGAAGTTCCTTATCTACTCGGGCTTTTTTGTTGTTGGTTTAATTGTTGCGGCCATTATTGCTGTGAAATTTCTCAAGAAAAATTTACCCAAAGGTGAGAAGACAAATGTGAAGAAAGGAGTAGTAGTAGATAGTAGGACAGACAAGAGTAGTGGTACATTGAGTGAGTTCAAGAACAGGTCGGAGTATTCAATAACATCGGGTGAAAGTGGAAAGGGTTTGTCTTCACTAGTAGTACCTGCCAACGCAGTGATGAATGGGTTGAAATTTGAGGATTTGCCCCAAGGTCCCGCGGAATTGGTTGGGAAAGAGAAGAATGGAAGCCTATACAAGGTTATAATCGATGACGAGGTGACGTTGGCTGTGAAAAGGATTAAGGATTGGGGGATGACAAGGGCAGATTTTGAGGAGAGGATGGAGAGGATAGACCAAGTGAAACATCCGAATGTGATGCCGGTTGTGGCCTATAACTGTTCCAAGCAAGAGAAGCTTTTGGTTTATGAATTCTAGCATAAAATGACAGCCTCTTCCAGCTTCTTCATGGAAAATTTCATTAATTTTTGATTATTTCTCTTCCTAAGGTTAGCCTAGTAGCATATTTGATTCCATGACCTAAGCATTATTGTAGATAAGGAAAATAGGGATAGATAGTATACATGGAAAGCCTATGAAGTACAAATAGGATGTATGAGTATTATATGATATAGATATGACGATATAAAAAAATCTTAATAAATAAATATATAAAAAGATATAGATACATTCACAAAAAAATAAAATTATAACTTTTAGTATTGTATTACAAACAATTTAAATGGAATTAGGTATTAGTTTAAAAGGTGGTACTAGCCTTTTTTTTTTTAATAATTTTTTTTTAATTAAAGTAGGTCTAATAAAAATTCAATTTCAACATTATGTCTAAATTGCTGTTGTTGTACTTTTCCCTTTTTTTAACACTTATTAATTGTTACATAGAAAAAAAAAAAATTGGTGTACACAAGTTTATTTCCTTGTCTGATTGTTGAAATTCAATTTTAGTATCATTATATATTTTCCTACTTATATTTACTTTCTATAAAATATGGATGTAGTTATGTATATGAGACATCACTTTGACACATCAACAATATGTCAATTTAATACATTGTGAAAAAGGGGGTAAGAAATAAGTGAAATATGGAAAATTATTATTACATTCTCAATTTAATAATAATTCAATTACTTGATCTAGAGTATTGAAAAGTATATGATATATAACTCCCGAAATTAAATAAAATAAATTTCAAGTATTGGATCTGTATCTACGAGTACCCGAGGAGGATCAATATCCACAATAGATATGATAGAGATACGGCTTTCTTTTAGAAGTATCTATACTTCATAGTTGACAACAGAAAATAACAATACTAAATGTTTCGACTCATTGTTGTTAATTTCATAATCTCAAAATGGCCAATTATTCGATTGGGGAAGTAGAATAAATGCTACAGCTAGCATTGCTCAAGCTTTGGCTTTCATGCATAAGGAGCTTCACGATGATGGAGTTGCACATGGGAACCTAAAATCCTCCAACATATTGCTCAACAAAGATATGGATCCATATATCAGTGAATATGGACTAATGGTGGTGGAAAGTCATCAAAACGAATCAATCCTATCCCAATCCAATAGTTTCAAAAACAACAATCCTTCTAAAACTCGCGCATACAGTACTTTCAAGGTAGACATTTTATGGCTTTGGTGTGATTCTACTTGAGCTTCTAACTGGGACGCTTGTCTAGAATAGCAAGATTGATTTGACTAGATGGGTCCACTCAATGGTCAAAGAAGAGTGGACTGCCAAAGTTTTTGACAAGACCCTCATTTCAGAAGGTGCCAATGAGGAGAGAATGGTGAACTTGTTGCAGGTAGCATTGAAGTGTATAAATCCATCACCAGATGCTAGGCCAAACATCAATCAAGTTGCTATAATGATAATTTCTATAAAAGAAGAAGAAGATAAATCTTTATGCTCTGAAACTTGATAAAATGATTCAAATACATGTTTGTGATAGTCATATTTGGAAAACAAACACTTTCTTTGATGGTCCTTGAAATATATTTACATCTAGCTATAGTGTTATAGAGGTTTTACCATTTAATCTGTATGGAAGAAATTTTTTCTCCTAATTTAAGTGAGATGATTGTATTTTTGTGCAATATCAACTCCTCCATCTCTACACTTCTTGGTTCAACATAATATCTTATGGGTTGGTAGCAATGTCTCTGTAGCATAGTATGAGTGTCAACTTTGTTTTTGATTAAAAACAAAAATCTTAAGGATTTGATCGAGTGGTAAAGACTTGATACTAAAATTTAATATCTTGAGTTCAAGTCACCTTAAGGGGCCATTGGAAGTTTGTCCAGTTGCTAACATCAGAGTCCTAAAATTAGTTGAGGTACACACAAGTTAGCCTGAACATCCAATTATCCAAAAAAAAAAAAAAAAAAACTTGGTTTCTGATAATTAAAAAAAAAAAGGAGAGAGAGAGAGAGAAAGAGACCTTGATTTGGACCCACCACCATTGCCATCATCTTCGGCCAGAAACCCAGATTGCGACATCACCGCCCATCATCTACCACTACTACCATCACCCTCCTCTCCTCCACTTCTTGATTCTCCTTTTCCTTGTCTTCTTCTTCTTGAACCCTAACCCTAGATCTAGATCTGCCACCACCAAAAACCCATATTACCACCCACCACCTATCGTCATTGCCATCACCGCCTACCACCCATTGCTATGCTTTTCTCTTTTCGGGTGAATAGTCGCCATTTTCTCTCTTCCCTCTCTTCTTCTTCTTCTTCTTCTTCTTCTTCTCCCAAAACTCTAACCCTAGATTTAAATCCACTATCGCCTGCAGATCATGACCCATTGCTACCGCTCTTCGAAAACCCTAGATCTAGCGTTAGGGTTTTGAAAGAGGATGAAGAAAAAGAAAAATGAGAGAAGGAAGAGGAGGAGAGAAGAGGAGTGCTGGCTCTCCAGCGATGATACTCTTTGTCAGTAGGTGAGGGCACTTTGGCAGTGGTGGTGTGGAGCCTTCTTTTTGCCTCAAGCCCCTCTCTCTCTTTCTCACAGTTGTGTTGACTGAAACAAAAGGAATTATTATTATTATTATTATTATATATTTTTTCCCCCTAACCAAAATGATGTCGTTTCGGTGAAGGAGTAGTCTTAACCCTTCACCTTTTTGGTGGGACAGATGTCGTGCCCTAAGTAATTCACTCTACTAGATCACATCACACAATCACTCCAGACAATCCGAATGCTTCTATTACAATTAGGGTGTATTGATTTCATTTTTAGAGTAAAGGAGAAATTATGATTTTATTTGAGGAGTTAAGTTGATGTCTCCTTCCGAATTCCCTTTGTAACAACCCCGACTTATGGTTAGCTGATGAACCATGATTGCTTATACTTGATGAGTAATTAAGATGAAATTATGAATTAATTGCATGTGTATGTCATTAATTGTGTTTATATCTATCTGCTGTCGGAATATCTGTTTGTATTTTTGTTTTTGCTCTGCGAATTGAAGGCCTTATCGGCATCCAATCATGAATTTGACCTGATATTTGTGTTATTTGGAATTTTTGAAAAATTATGGTAGGTTTAATTAAAATTTGATTCGGAACGAAATAATTAGAATAAATTAATGACAGACTAATTCAAGTTTAATCAGCCAACTCTAACCAAGCCTATATAAGGCCACCCCCATCACCTTTTATATACTTTACACTCTCATTCACTTATATTCTTGAGCTCAAACGTGCAGAGAGAGAGAGAGAGAGAGAGAGAGAGAGAGAGAGAGAGAGAGAGAGAAGGAGAGAATTGAGATCAAGAGCTTGAAAGGAGTGAATTGCTAATAGAAGTGAAGTTGGAGATTTAAGCTTTTACACTTGTGAACCCAAGATTCTTAGCTAAGAATTCAACCTTTTAACTTTGACATTGAGTCACTTAGCATATGAATCCAAGGAATTGAGTTGTGTAATGCAAGAATCAAACTTAGACAGATGAATATATGGGTGTATCATGCATGCATGCATATATCATAGCATTTTGAATTTGATTCCAAAGAATTCTCACATGCATGTACTTATCCCATCTTTGTTTGGAGAATTCATCTTGTGTTGTATCATTTTATACCAATTGATCATGTCGTGGAAGCCTTGAAGCCAAACCATCTTATGCATGTTATGTTTTCAAAGATTTGAGTTTGTTTTGAGCAATTGATGTGCTTTTGGGCCTTGATTTCATGAAATGATATTCAATTCTCAATCATTTACATGTTTACAAGTGTTTTCTCAAGTTTTCGGCCCAAAAGACCATAATTTTCATCTTTGAATTTCAGTTTGGACTTGGAAGAGCAATTTGGAAATTTTAGATTCTGTCTCTCTGCTCGAGCGACAGAACCTGCGCTCGAGCGACCAAAAGTTGGCTCGAGCGTAAATTGCACGCTCCCAAAAGTTCACATGTTTTGCAGACCGCTCGAGTGACAAGAGTTGTGCTCGAGCGAAGACCTCAGTCACACGCTCGATTGGCCGTCGAGCGGAGAAATTACATAACTAGTACTTTTGCAGAGTTTACAAACCGCTCGAGCAAAGGGAGTTACGCTCGAGCGACCACTCACATTTTTGAACCTCTACTCGAGTGAAGAAAGCTATGCTCGAGCGAGGACCCTGTTTTCAGCATGTTTGGCTAAGTGTTAAACAACATGTTTTGGCATCCTCATTGCATCCTAGGCATTCCTAAGCCAAGATTAAGACATAATAAAGAGGATAAGACTTAGAAACACACTAAGAACAAAATGTGATGAGTTAAGTTATATCCGGGTGTGTGTTTCAAGGATGTATCTGTTATGTTTGTGTAGGTCACGCACCGTAAGCTATTTGATTTGATTTGCCTGCTTTGTTTGTCAGCTCTAAAGCCATCTGTGAGTAATAACTCTGTAGAGTTATGTTTAACTTTAATTATTTTCTGATGATATGAAATGATCGGTTTTCTGAATTGCTATTTTAAGAATCATGAATGAACATCCATCTTTCTGAAATGTATTTGTGGCATCCTTGGTTCACGAGGTCTTCGCCCGGGGGTAACAATACCATGGCCAATATGCACGTGGCCCTCCCCAGGGGTAACAATACTGTGGCTCATATCTATGTGGCCCTTGCCCGGGGGTAACAATACCGAGGCTTATGTTCACGTGGCCTTCACCTGGGGATAACAATACCATGGCTACTTGTGCACAAGATATGGACCTATATGGTCGTCGGTACTAACTATGCAAATTTGATACGATATGATAGGTAAATGGATGTACCACATATAACTGCTATGATTTCTGGTTAAGTATACGAATCTGAAGTTGTTTCTGATTTGAAATATGCTATGGGACATCATTCATTAAATTCTTTATTCCGTTATTATTCACTGGGCTTTTCTTACTCTATTTATATTATGTATGTAGGTGACCAGGCACGTGACCAGGCTCAAAGTTGATGACCTGGAGTTTTGGTTTGTCAGCCACACTTTTGTGCCTCCCAAGGAGGTTCCAGATTAAGTCAAGTCTTGTGGCCATGTTTTGTGATCATTTAAGACCTTGTTTTCTTTTGATACATGAACAAGCTTTGGTTTATCTGTATAATGGGCTAAGTTCCCTTTTTGCTTTATCTGTAATGAATGTGATGTAAGACTATTATACGTATGACGTCACGGTTCTGTATATAAGTTTTCAAATTTTTGTCCCATATATGTCTACACAGCTCAATGGACTATGTATGTTTTTATATATTTGCTTCCGCAGTCCCTTATTATGTCATGATCGATTCAGAGGCCTTCGGTAATTCAAGGATTACTGGTCAGTTACGAAGCTAAACATATAAGAGCAGGTTTGGGTCGTGACAGAGTGGTATCAGAGCACGTGTTATACCGCAAACACGAGTCCATACAAGCTATAAGATGTCTTAGAAAAGATTAGGGACATTCCATCTGTATGTGTGAGTGACTATTTGTTTCTGTAATCGTGAAAATTGAATCTGGACATGAATATATGAAATTGAAATGAATGAACTGGAACCGAATACTCTGAACATTATGAAACGAACTATTTGCCTATGTTTATAAGTGCTCTGTTTACCTATAGCAAATGGAAAATACACGAAGTGATGATACAACTGTATCTTCTGAGGCCCGAATGAGCCGAATGGATCAGATGCTTGCAGCTTTGACTGAAGCAATGACTCAACAACAGAGGCAACAACCTTTACCTCTCCTACCACCGATGCAAGTTGAGCCGGATAACACTGTTATTATAAATTTAACTCAGAAGTTCAACAAAATGAAGTCGCCAATCTTTTTAGGTGGTATTGAGCCATTGAAGGCTGAAACATGGCTGCTAAAAACTGAAAAGATATTTGACATGTTTCCGTGCTTAGAAATTCAGAAAGCTCTTTTGGCCATCTATACGTTGAAGGAAGAAGCTAGACGTTGGTGGATGCTTGTCCGAGATAATAGTGGGACTATGACATGGAGCCAGTTTAAAGTGATCTTTTATGAAAAATATTTCCCTCAACGCTTCAGAGAACGTAAAGTGTCAGAATTTCAAGAACTCAAGCAAGGCAAGATGTCTGTAGCCGAGTATGAGGCTAAGTTCACTGAGTTAGCCAGATGTGCTCCTCATATGGTCGACATAGCTTATAAGAAGGCTCAGAAATTTGAAGGGGGATTAGACCTAGATGTGTTTGACCGGTAGGTGTACTGAAATTGCCTACATATGTGGAAGTACTTGATGGAGCATTGATAACGGAGGCCATTCTGGTAGCAAATAAACAAACTACAACTCTAACAACTGAATGGAGAGGTAAAAGAGCCGAATTCAACTTTTTCATGCCCCAGATTTTTACGAGGTCTAACCCACATGAGTAAACCACCCAATGATAGATGATCACTAATAACACTCATGCAGATGTATATAATATAAGCACATAGTACATGTGTTATTCCAATTTTATACATTCTTAGATATAACATCTAAGTCAAATGGATGCTATGTAACAAAAACATGCAAAGATGTTATAAATCAAATTAAGATGCCCAAAGGCTTACATCATATACAAAGGGTGTAGCCCTTACAAGAATGGCACACAGCCAACAAATACATAAATGGCCCTTGTCCAACAAATAAAGGAGCCACCCTACACGGTCCCAAACACAACTTCAACGTCTCACTCCACGTCCATAGAAGCATACCTGAAAAATATTTTCAGCCACGTAGAGTGAGCATAAAGCCTAGTAGGAAATATTTCAAAAACTAAATATGCTCCACCAGTGTAAATGATCATGAAATGCAGTACATACATATATAATATGCTCAATGCATTCTCAAATCCACGTGCTTTCTCAATAAAAATCATTTCTTTCCAGTCTTCCAAACCTTTCATTTATTCAAAACGTTTTCTGAATTCAATACATTAGTTTGACATAAAATTCATTTCCACAAGTCAATCCAGGTATCTCAATACCAACTAGCAATTTCATTGTCAATTCCAATACGAATACATCGTTAACCAATAGCAAATGTATTGCTAAAACCGTTTAAAATCATTTCTTTCCAAAACTAAAATGATAATAAATAAAATGGGTAAATCTCTAAAACCAACACAACCTTTCACAGAAATTTTATCCGCGGGAAACCGTCAAATGGGACCCATGTAAACGTAGGCTATACAAGCACTACAATTGCCATTTTACGAAAATTTCGTCTGCGGGATCGGCACCCATGTATACTCGCGATTTTCGAGACTTTCACCCTAGACACACAGGCTAACTTAATTCAATGGAGTCTATCCCTTTTCTCCTCCTAACAATAAAGTACATCCCATTTCTCCTCCCAAACATCATACATATACAATGTATTAAAACACACAGTCATATTCAATGACAACCACTTCTCAGATTTACCATTTTATTTACTCTTTCCAAATAGCACAATACATGTGATCCAAAATATGATTTTCAAAATGAAACAAATGCTCTTAAAACATAACACAAGAATTTCCAAAGTCTTTTTCCAAAACATGCAGTTTAAATCCTCAAAATCCATTGCATGTTCCATGATATGCATGATTTATAAACAGTCCAGTTTGCCTAGTCAATATGCAATTTCTACAACAATTATAGCTATCCCCCACTGATAGTCCAAAACAAATATCTAAATGAATTTCATTAAAGATATACTTTTCCAAAATCTCAAATGGGAGTGATAATACATATCAAACTCCACCATCATCATTAATCATCATTTCAATTTCACATTTCTCAACATTTAATCCATTTCCTCTTTACAATCTCAACATTTACATTTTAGGACATAATCCCTTTCCTCTTTGAAAATCCATTTCGATGGAAGAAATAGCTCATTTCAACATATATCAAATCCCATTTCATAATCACAACATTTTTCAAGAAAACATTTGAAAACCTCTCGTGTACATTTTGATTTAATAGTCCAACAATTTCCCAAAAGATCAACATTTTAGGGTTTCTCTAAATTAGGGCTTTTTACATTTAAAAACTCATATACATTCTTTGTAAGTGGAAAAATAAACTTTTGTAGCTAAACCATAGCTCAACAATCCCATTTGGAACACACCCTAACTTACAAACAAATTATCAAAAATCAATCCAAGAACAATGGGATTTATATATTTAAAATACACCACAAATACACTACCGAACTCATATTGAGTTTAAGAAATAGACCCTACCTCTTGAAGCAAGAAGGAAACAAGTCGGAAAAATCACTGGCGACGAAACAACGATCCGTTGAGATTAAATGGAAGCCCTCGTCGTGCTCTACATTTTCGTATAAGGAACTAGGAGTCAAAGATATATGGAAATAGATGAAATCAAGCCTAAAAAGCTTGAGAAAACAAAAATAGTGGAAAGAGAGAGAGAAGGGAGTGAAAAGTGAAGTGGTTTGATCCCAAAAGTGACTTTTAAAGATCTGATTATGCGCTGTACATTCGAGCGCACAATGTTCACAGCACAGATTCATAAATTTCAAACAGGTGTAACTCTCTCGTCCGGGCTTCGTTTAGGGTCGTTCTCATGTCCAAATTGAAGCCCCAGAAGTAAGCTTTCCAATGGTTCTAGCCTCATATCAAGATTCAAAGTGTAGAGAGAGAATATGATAAAAGAGTAAAGACTACTCAATAACAACTATTCGAATTTGGAGTTTTTGATTCAATCTCACCCAACCACTGCGGTAACACCTCAACCAAGGCTCAAATATTGACCAAAAAGGTTCAAAATCAAGATAATCAAAGAGTCAAATATAATTCCATTATAACAGGAAGTACAGAATGCTACAAACTTCAAGAAGGGCCGGTCATTTTTGAAGATGCAAAACACGAGATCCTCCAGTAGCTTTGGTCAGAGTAGTGGATCTATTTCAAACTGCCCCGATTGTGGAAGAAAGCATAAAGGCATATGTTACTGTGTATCAGGTGCTTGTTTTTGGTGTGGCAAGACTGGCCACATGGTTAGAGATTGTCCGCTGAGATCCGACGATGTTAACCGTCATGCAGCAAGTTCGGTTAGGTTTGCTTCTGTAGCAAGAACAAATGCAAGAGCTAATGCCAGGGGAAACACAGGAAATGAGATGCTAAGACAGGGGAGAGTATTCACACTAGTACTCGGGGATGTGCAGAACACCGAGTCAGCGTTATCATGTATGATTTCTATTTGTAACCAAAATGCATATGTCTTGATAGATTTTGGTTTTACATACTCATTTGTGTCGCATGCCTTTTCTCGAAAATTGACTAGACCTTTAGAACCCATGAATTATTTACAGTCTGTATGTACACCATCTGGAGGTTCTATGGCATGTACTTATGTTTATCCGGCATGTGAAATAATAATTAGTGATGTGACGATGTATGTTGACTTATTGCCTTTGAGAATGGATCATTTTGACTGCATAATGGGTATAGATTGGCTGACGAAGTATTATGCTACTATTGATTGTGTGAATAAATCTGTTGTGTTTCGACCTTCGGAGTTACTTGAATTTGTGTTTGCTGGGAATGGAGTAGTTCCTCCATCGTATCTGATTTCTGTCATGAAAGCCAATAAATTGTTGCAAAAAGAGTGTCGAGGTTACCTATGTTGTGTTTTGATTATGAATGTTGATAATGCTAATGTTGAGAATATCCCTGTAGTTAACGAGTTTCCTAATGTATTCCCAAATGATTTGCCTGGTGTAGACACCCCATTTTTGACCGACCTTAAGACTCAGATGTCACCGATTGAGCGCTTGGTTATGTTGCATATCGTGCTCGTTCAGAAGTTTCAGAGTCTCGGCTGCGAGCCTTGCCTCCGGACTTCCGCACTCTTTCATGCTTTGCCTCGATTTGCGAACCAGGCTCGATTTTCTCTGTTTCTCTTCCAGAAGGGAGGGAGAGGTCTCGTAAACCATCTCTCAGCGGCCGTAGGCTACGTTTTGTGGTCGTAGGCCATTTTCCCCGTTTGGAGTCCGGTTTCTGATTTTTTTTCGGAGCCGTTGGCCGTGTGCCTCGGTTCGGGACCGCTTAACCATCTCCGTTTGCTCCGGTTTTTGGCATGCATCTTATTACTCCCTTTTGAGGGACACTGTGGTCCGGGAGACGAACTTCGTGGTCGAACACCCCTCCCGGAGGGACACTGTGGTCCGGGAGACGAACTTCGTGGTCGAACACCCCTCCCGGTGTCTAATAGTCAGTTTTTTGGGCCCCGGGCTACGCGTTTTGGCCCCCCGAACCTTCATTTTGCATCGGTTTTGGTTCATTTTTGGTGGAGACCTCTGTTTCATTGTTAGAAAGGTCGTAGAGGGGTGGGAGGCTAGTAATTGTTCTGACAACCAGTTTTATTCCTTCATCGCCCTCCGTCGCCCGTTTTTCTCACTTCAAAGCCAGTGTTGACCACCCTAAGGCCACTTTTTCTTGCCCTAAACCACATATTTGTATTGTAGACACCTGGGAGGCCACCAATATCATATGGCCGGCCAGTAATTGTACTTGAACCTTTTGAAGCCCTTTGAAAAGTGGGTTGTTCTCTCTCCTGGTTCACATTTTCAGGATTTTGACCACATGGCTGTGTTGAGCACACATGGGAAGCCACCAATATGTGGTGGCCGGCCACTAATCTAACTTGACCTTTTTGACCCTTGGCCGGCAGGCCATGGGGAGGGTCGGCCGGCCACCTGCAACTTGGATAATGGGCCGGCCTTCCTCCTCTCTGTGAGTACATTCCAAATATGTATTTTGTTTCCCCCCAGATTTTGTATCCAGGGGGCCAACTTTTTGGGGGGAAACTTGAATTGTTTTCCCCCCCATTTTTCTCACCTTTTCTCCCCCTCTTTTGCCTATATAACCAGCCCTCCCGGCTGTGTTTAGGGGTTAGAAAATTTGCCTAAGAGCCTTGCATACATACACCCTCCATCTCTTTCATTCAACCATCAAAACACCCTTAACCCTACACTCATTCTACTCCATCTCCAAGCCAACCAATCCACGCTCCATTCCAGCAGCTTGGAGGCTCTTTCCAGAGGCTAGAAGCATCACTCCTTGGTCCAAGAATTGTCAAAGACATAGTCTTCAAGGGTGAGTTCCTATTCTCCCTCTTTTGTGCCTTATTTTGCATGCTTTCTAAGCCATATTTGCTTGCATATTTGGGCTCCGACCCTAACTGAAAATAGCATTATTTTGAGTTCCTTTTCATGTTTGTTTAAGGGCCTCTCCCTGTTTGAGGCTTCCTATTACCACTTGCTTCTTTACCTCTCTTGTATGCCTCTTTTTTGCATAGTATTTTAGGCCTATTTGTAAACTATTTTGAGCTTGGTTGTAAACTGAAAAGTGGTTTATTTTGAGCCCTTCTTCAACATTGTTGAAGGGCTCTTCACTGTTTGAGGCTTCTATCTGTCACTTGCCTCTTTATTCCTCTTTTGGCCTTATTTTTGCATGCTTTGTTAGCCCCTTGTGCTTATATTTTTGGGCTCTGGTCCAAACTGTAAATAGCCTTATTTTGACCCTCTCTTCATTTTTGATCAAGGGTCTTTTGTTGTTTGAGGCTTCATTTTTGCTCTTTGTGTTTAAATCTCTTTTTATGCCTTATTTTGTATAGTATTTTAAGTATGCATGTGCACTGTTTTGGGTTTGGTCACTAACTGTAAAATATCATGTTTTAGGCCCCTCTTCAACATTGTTGAAGGGCCCTCCTTTGTTTGAGGCCAGAAACCATCACTTCCTTCTTTGTTTCTCTTTTGGCCCACTTCTTGCATAATAGTTTAGCCATACTTGTGTTTGTTTTTGTGGCTTATTGTAAACTGTAAAGTGCTTCATTTTGAGCCCCTCTTCAACTTTTTCGGAGGGTTCTTGGCCATTTAGGGCCAGCAGCTGTTACTTGCTCCTTTATCTCTCTTTCGGGGCCATTTTTGCATGCTAGGTTAGTCCTATTTGTGTTCACTGTTTGGCCTTGCTTAAAGCTGTAAACATGCTTGTTTTGGGACTGCCTTGATTCTCTATTTAGACTTCATGTTCAAATAATGCATGCTTTGCATAGCTATAGGTCATTGTGCATGCCTAGTTTTGAGTTTCGGGTCTCATTCCATGCATCGGGTGCCATGTTTCCATGTTTTGGGGCTGTTTTGCATCATATTTTGCTACTGAAATTTGCATGCTTGTATGCCATACTCCATGCCTTGCCATGCTTTGTTAGAGTAGCATTTGTGCCTTAGGTTCGGTCCTCGGTTTGCGTGCACATGTGCACGCATCTCGAGTGTCTCATTTTCAACTAATGGCCTCCTATGTGAGTGTGGCTGAGGTCCACTTGTGTTGGTGTAAGTCCATTATGCATTATGTATGCCATTTCATTTCATAGCATTGTGTATGCTAGGTTGTATGCTAGTGCATTGTGTATGCCATGTTACCTCGTGCATTGTGTATGCCATGTTACCTCGTGCATCGTGTATGCCATTCCATAGCATTGTGTATGTTAGGTTATATATTAGTTGCATTCATGCATGTCATGCATATTGCATTGTGTTTGGGATAGGAGTTAGCCCGAGCACGGGAAACGAGGGACGTTTCGTACTCCGAGTGACGGAACGTGTCTCAATTCCCAGTCCCCGACACTCCGGATTAACCATGATGAAGTCTTGGTCTTGTTGTGTTTTCATGTGCATTCATCTCATATTGAGTTGTGCAATTCGACTCCTCAGCCATCATGCATTGAGATGCGTGATTGGTGGCACGAGGATCGAGACATGCATACATATGTGAAAATACATTGCTATGCCCCTTTCCTGCTCTCTGTTGCAGCAAATCAAGAATTAGCAACCTTTCGGAACTTGGCGCGCTTTCCAAGAATAATTGCAAAACAGAGGCTAATTGGGGCATCCTAGTGGATTTCCGCGCATGGCAGCCCAAACATACATCATTCATCAGAGTCGAGGCAGTCCCTGGCTTGCATGCCAATTTATAGCTTTCTTAGTTAATTTGTTAATTAATTAGGATTTTTGTATTTATTCGGGACTGTATTATTTATTCATTTGGGACTGTATATTATTTATTCAGACCCTCCGAGCGAGGGCCATATTGTAATAAGTGTGCGTGAGTGTGATGTATGTCTTCCAACCCCACGTCTTTCTTCCCTTTTATTTACCTGCTTTTGATGGTTAGATTAGGGCATGTTTCAATTAGCATACAGTATGATAGCATGTTTGCATTCATTTATCTGTTTTGCATGCACCGGGCTCGACGCATCATACTAACTGCACCTGCATTTCAATTCCAAATTGAATACTTGTTAATCGTTGCATCCCATATGCCATGTTTAGAATAGCCGAGCCTGCTATAGTTGCATTTTTGCATGTGTTGCATTAGGCACTTCTGTATAATTAGGATCATGCATGGATTTCTAATTAGCTTCTGTTTTGGCTTGGAGTACTCGGTAAGTTTTTATGCTTTAGCATCCTTGCATGTGTGTGAGTGACTGCCATGATAGCATGCTTACCATGAGGCTATGTGCTTATGTGATATAACTGCCTGAATGCCTGTGGGTGAAGTTCAGGTTATCTGAATTGGAATAATACATCGACTGTGAGTTTTAAGCCCACTAGATAGTGGCAAAATCATGTTTTCTAAGCCCACTCAAGGGTGGCAAATCCACGTCTTAGCCTACTTGCGAGTAGCACCATCAAACCATTTTCAAATAAACAAACATGAAATGTTTTGTTCCAATTCAGGCGATCCAATCTATACTTGTATGCTATGCGCATCACATAGTAAATCTAGGCTAATAACCGGAATAAGAACACACAACATTTTCAAAACTAGATATCATGGTTAGTAGAGGCCGATCTTTGATCGGGCGAGCGGGGGTGCTCACGAAGTGACCTTCCCCAATCGTACCCAAGTTCCCGAGCCGAGGCAACTTTGGTGATGACGGACACGTGGCCTTAGGCAAACGAGTCAGGGTTTCCTAAATTTCCCAAAATAAAATATTTAGGTGGCGACTCTGTATCTGGCAAAGTAGTCCATGTTTGGCACTTCTTTCAAAAATCTGTTTTCTCAAAACGATTTGCCGGATTTGGACTCTTTGGTTCAGATTAAGAACCGTGACAATTTGAGTCCTGAACTGTAGCGAGGTCCCCCACGGGCTTGTTACAGTTTCTGGCGACTCTACTGGGGAGTTAGAGAACTTGACTCGAACTCATGACATCTTGTTTTGGCTACACTTATGTGTTTCTTTGCATTGCATTTGCATTGGTACGCCTAGGACACCGTGTTTGCCATCTGCTATTGCTGAACAGTTTGCCGGAGGCTTGTCTTGTCAAGGCATGACCATAAGGCTGACCGGTTGTGGGCTTTGCCAGTATGGGAACACAAACCCCGGTTTTACCGGGGCACCCTTTTTGACCATTCGACCTAGTGCATATTCGGATCCATAGTGACCATTCCAAACTAGGACAGGTTGCTTACCCGATATAGGTTGTTTGAAACCGCTGCGTGCGTAGTGAAACCCTAGCTCCTGACAAAATAGGACAGGGAAACCCTACCCCAACATAGGGGTGTTTTTGGCTTTCACTTATCTGATATGTGCTTTTAGAGTGCGTCTCTACAGGAATGCATGTATCAGTTTATGAGTTTGGGCATCAGGCCTGCGGGCATCAGTCAGTGTTTGAGAATCAGTTATCTGTGGGTATCAGATTCAGTTTTCGGGGACAGTGATTCAGGGATAATGATCAGTGTCGGAGGACAGTGTGTATTCAGTTTATCGACCGTGTGTTATTATGCCCAGCCGCGTGTTGTGTATTTATTTTAAGCTGTTATGTTGTCCGTTTATCTGGTTGCTTATTTCCTTATTGCTTTATTTACCTTTTTGCTAGGACAGTTTTAGCACAATTGCTTTCGGCCTAGTAGATATTCCCCAAGCACTTTGGACAAGAGGTCGTCGGCTCAATCGATCTTAGGATCTGGTTGACGGACAGCCAGTGTTCCATTCTCTACCCCCCGTTGTCAGGAGAAGGCCGAGGAGGCGCAGTGTGTCTGAGCAGAGGTTACCAGAGCAGTGGTCTACCCTAGCAGTGAACAGTCAGGTTGAGGTTTCAGTTTCCGCCATAGAAATACACATACCAGTCAGTCAGCAAGACCAACAGAATATGGCCGGGATGGAAGAAATGATGCGCCAAATGCAGGAGAGCATGAGACAAATGCAGGAGGACGCTGTCCCCCAAGCGGAGTTCTCTAAACAGCAGGCCACAATCATGGCCCAGCAGGCCGAGCTCATCACTAGACTCCAGCAACAAGCCGGAACATCAACCTCACACCCAGCTCCTCCTCTGCCGGGGGTCCCATTACCCGAGCAGACACCCACTGTTCAGAATGCCTTGCCGAACACCCAGAACACCTTACCGAATGTCCAAAACATCCAGGAGAACACAGGCCTTCCAACGGGGCTAGCTCCGCCCCCACTTCCGCCTCAACTGTCCAAGACCCATACACCCGCCAACCACCCGGACTCTCCCTTCGAGTTTGAAATAGACCATACAGCACTGAAACTGACCAAGCTCGAGAAGCTATTCAAAAAATCCCAAGGGGTGAAGGCTATTCCGGATATCGAGGACGGATATACCGATGTGGCCGTGACACTACCGGATAGATTTAAAATGCCGCAGATTGATCGCTTCGACGGATCTGGTGATCCCATGGTCCACCTCCGACTATTCTCAGATATATTACGACCGATGGGCCTCACCAGACCCCAGAAGCTTTTGTTATTCGGCCGAACCCTGTCGGGTGTGGCCGCTATCTGGTATGCGAAGTTGGAGGATGATGTCAAACGGAGTTGGGATGAGATGGCTGAAGCCTTTGTTGCACAATACTCTTACAACACCCAGATCGAGATTACAACCCGTGATCTCGAAACAACAAGGCAGGAGCCCAAAGAAAGCTTCTCAGATTTCGTGACCCGGTGGAGGGCGAAGGCCTCGATGATGACTTTAAGGCCCACCGATAAGGACCAAATCAGGATGATTGTGCACAATCTCCAGCCAAAACTGATGTAAAAGATGATCGTGCTCCCCTTCCCCACCTTTTCAGATCTACACGAGATGGGGGTACAAATTGAAGATGCAATGAAACAGGGTCTGATTGACCAAGATCGGGAACAGCCTAGGAGGACTTTCAACCGAAACAACAATGCAGGCCCGAGTGGCGCTGCAACTGCAAGAACTTCGGAGGTGAGCATGGTCACCACCATTCCCCCTCCCCTTCCGAAACCTATGGCAGCCACACCCTTCTCCGGTGCATCCGGAAGTAATACCTAAACCACTAAATATCAGCCTAGAGGCCAAAGAACCTTCACACCCCTACACATGCCCCTGTCTAAAGCTCTGGGGGTATTAATCAGGAAGAAGCATTTGACGCCCCTAGAGCCGAGGCCACTACCAAACCCACTCACTTCCTCTCATGACCCAGCTAGATACTGCGCGTATCACCAACAGCACGGTCATGACACCGACCGTTGTTTTAGGCTACGTCATGAGATCTAGGATCTTATTGACAAACAGGTGATCGCGCCTCCCGACAAACCCAACGTCACAACAAATCCTCTCCCACCACATAACCAAGCTCCCCCTCCCAACAGAATCAACTTCATCCAAACTGGGGTCGTGTCTTACGATCCTAGTATCTATATCACCCCATCCCACCTACGTAAGCCGGAGGTGCTCCTTCCAGACTGCACCGACTCTTTGTGCATGTTGGACATCTCCACAACCCAACCAGAGCCGACGGTGGTGACCATCGAAAATGGGACAGGGCAGACTTCAGAAGAGAAAGGAATTGTTGAGTCTGGGATTGAACAGTCTGGGAATTTCGCTGGGGATGCCTATGATCCGAGTGAGTACATTCTGTCAGCAGGCCAGATTAGTTCGGGTATAGAATTGTCAGAGAAGGCAGAGCTGTGTGTGATCCGGGGGATGGATTTGAACAAGGGGCAAGTGGTTTGACAGCTGTGGAGGAGGACTTTGCCAACCTCCAATTTTTAGATGACCAAGAATCAGGGGGCGCGGCAGTCAACTGGTTTGATTATGAGGAATCGGCAGAGGCCACTGGATGGTTGGATGATCAACCAGATGTTGTGGAAGAGTTCCAACCAGAACAGAGCCCAGCAGGGGCGGGGATATTAGCTGTGGCCGGAAGGGCCGAGAGTCAGAGTACATTGCCGGGGGGCACCGGTACGAAGAATTTCGCTCGGAACTGGGATAGTGTGAATGCAGGGAAAGCTGAACAACAAACTGCGCTAACGCAGGCAGAACAAGAAAAATTTTGGGATTCTGAGAGGATCTGGAAAGCCAAAGCCCATGAAGGGATTGAGAGTGCTGTGGGCACAAAGACAGAAGATGCTGCGAGCATGTGGGCTGGAAGTACTACGGGTACAATCACGCCAGAGCCAGATAGATGTTTGATGGCTACTCATGGGATGTGGTGGGAAGACGATGATTTATGTCTTGCCCACACAGACGAGGATTGGGGAAGCAATCAACCAGATGACACCTGGTATCTCGATGAGGTTGATCACATGACAAGAAGCGGACGGTACTTCAAGCCCCCGCACCTAGACCAGCCAGAGGCATCTGGGAAGGACAAGGAAACTGAGAAGCAGAAAGAGAAACAACTTGAAGAGGAGGTTGTGCTCAAACAGTTAAAGAGAATACAAGCAGACATCTCCATCTGGGGACTGCTTATGGCTTCACGAGTGCACAGACAGGCTATCCTATCTGCTATGGACAAAGCCAAACTCTCTATAGATGCCACACCAGAGCAGCTAGTTGGGCTGGTCTTTCCGGGAGAAGGTTCCCCGGCATTATCCTTTTCAGAGAAAGAACTCCCGCCTGAGGGCGCAAATCATAACAAACCCCTCTACATTTCTGTGGAATGTAGAGACAAGTGGATGCCGGTGGTACTTGTTGATACCGGGTCCGCCATCAACGTCTGCCCAGCCAGAACAGCATATGCAATTGGGTTGAAGCCCGTGGACTTCGTGCCGACTACTCAAGTGATCAGAGCTTATGATAATACTAGCAGAGAGGTGATGGGGACTATCAAAATTTAGACCCAGGTTGGTCCAGGACAACACAACATCGAATTCCATGTCTTGGACGTTCCCGCAACCTTCAATCTACTCTTGGGACGGCCGTGGTTGCACCAAGTGAAGGCAGTCTCTTCCACTTTACATCAGATGTTGAAGTACCCTCACGGGAAGGGGGTGGCTATTGTCTTCGGGAATTTGTCTATCCATCTGCCGCCAGAAGTGTCCACACCAGTCTTGGAAATCGAGCATGGCACGGAGGATGTGTTCTTATCGAGGTTCACTCTGGCTGAGGCTCGGGTGGTGCAGAATATCATGGCTGTGAATGAAGGAGTGTACGTCAGTGCTCAATCTGTCTACCTCATGAACAAGCTACAACACATCCTCGGGATGGGATTAGGAAGAAGCGGCCGGAAGGGCGTCGCAGCATTGGCCGAAGTGCCACACAACCCTCATACCTTTGGATTGGGTTATCTGCCCACCAAAGAAGACTGGGTAAGGAAGGGAAAAGAAATGGCAGGAAGAGCCAAAGCGAAGAAGGCGGGGAAGCCTTTTGACTTAATGCACAGGCCCATTCAGGGTACCCTGAACGGACACTTCGTCCGGGAGGGGGAGGACTTTCCGTTTTGCAGCTTCCCAGAGCCATGGCTGAACGCGGAGAGGAAGCGCGTGCCAGGTTTCGAGATCTTTTTTGACCTGCAATTACCTGGGGAGGATGTTGCCGAAGAGCAGACGCACCCATCAGCTAAAGTTGAGCAGTGTAAGGCAGTGGACTCCGAAGGCACTGAAATTGAAATGGGGGTAGCACTGGCATGTCTACTTTCAGATCCTCCGATCGACCATAAGTGCTTGGGGGATAACTTCTCGGTTTCCATGATTAGGGATGAAATGGCTGTGAGCCTACCAGCAGCTATCTTGGATGCATCTATCGCACCCTCTCTCACTTGGCAATTCGAAGAGGGATTTTTGTCCAGCAGTACCGGGTCAGGTAGTGAGCAGGAATCTGATTCCACCGAGTCTTGTGAGTCGGAATCAGGTTCCAGCTCGACTGAGTCTGAGTCTGGTAATCCTGGGGATGATAACCCGGATACCACAGTCTTGTCCAGGTCGTCTTTTTCTTTCTCATTTGAGTCTGTTGTAACCGAGAATTCGGACGATTTGGATGAACTTAATGAGAATCAAGTAGCTGTGGTTTCTGAGTACTTTTCTGTGCCTTTGATTTATTGCATAAACTCAGACTTTCAAAATTTTGACGAAAACGACGAGGAAGAAATTCCTCCGGTTTTGCAACGTTTAATTGAGCAAGAGCAGGAGAGATTTGTCAAACCCCTAATGGATGAAATCACTACCGTGAATGTTGGTACTGAGGAGGACCCGCGGCTGGTCCAGATCGGGTCCACGTTGTCTTCGGAGGAACGCGAGCGCTTAGTCGCTTTATTAAAAGATTTCAAAGATGTTTTCACGTAGTCCTACGAAGACATGCCTGGAATCGATCCTGAGATTGTACAGCATCGGATCCCTCTTGACCTCGCGGCCCGACCAGTCAAACAAAAACTCAGGAGGATCCGCCCGGATTGGGCTCTCAAGATTAAGGAAGAGGTCACCAAGCAAATCGACGCAGGCTTCCTGCTGGTATCAGAATACCCGACTTGGTTGGCCAACATTGTTCCGGTGCCGGAGAAGGATGGCAGGGTCCGAGTATGCGTGGATTTCAGGGATTTGAACAGAGCTAGTCCGAAGGACGACTTTCCCTTGCCACATATTGATGAGTTGGTGGATTTCACAGCAGGGCACGCGTTGCTTTCATTCATGGATGGCTTCTCCGGCTACAATCAGATAGTAATGGCACCAGAAGACCGAGCAAAGACTGCATTCACCACCCCGTGGGGGACATACTGCTATAGAGTCATGCCGTTTGGACTAAAGAATGCTGGAGCTACTTATCAACGGGCCGCGACCACAATATTGCATGATATGATCCACAAGCAGGTTGAGGTGTACGTGGACGACATGATTGTCAAGTCCAAAGATAGAGAGTGCCACTACACCGCCTTGCAAAAGTTCTTTCAAAGGATCAGAGAGTTTCGGTTGCGGCTGAATCCTCAGAAATGTACATTCGGTGTTACAGTGGGAAAAATGCTGGGGTTTCTGATTACACAAAGAGGCATCGAAGTCGACCCTTCCAAAATCAAGGCCATCTTAGAAATGCCACCACCAATGACCAAAAAGGAGGTGCAAGGCTTTCTGGGTAAAGTGCAATTCATAAGACGGTTTATCTCAAAATTAACCTTGACTTGTGAACCACTTTTTGGTCTTCTGAAGAAAGGCAAGAAGTTCCAATGGGACGGCCGATGTCAAGCTGCGTTTGAACAGATCAAAGAATATCTACAGAACCCGCCCATTTTATCACCACCAGAACCGGGGAAACCGTTGATATTGTACCTTTCAGTGACTGAGACCACCATGGGCTGCATGCTCGCACAAGAATCTGAAGACAAAGTGGAGAGAGCCATCTACTATCTGAGCAAGAAGATGCTAGAGTATGAGACTCGCTACACACCACTGGAGAAGGCTTGCTTGGCTTTGGTATGGGCGACCAGGAAGCTGCGGCACTACCTGTTAGCTCACTCTGTAATGTTGGTTTCACGACTCGATCCCATCAAATATCTTTTCGAGAAACCGGCACTTACGGGTAGGCTAGCTCGTTGGTTGCTGTTGCTCTCCGAATTTGATTTGAAGTATGTAACACGCAAGTCAGTCAAGGGAAGGGCAGTAACAGAGTTCCTAGCTGATCATCCGGTAGAAGGGGGTGAAGCAGTTGAGTACTTGTTCCCAGATGAGGCCATTTTGCACATCGACGATGAAACTTGGACGATGTACTTTGACGGAGCGTCAAATCAGTACGGGTATGGGATAGGGGTGCTGCTGATAGCACCCGACGATTCCCGTATCCCCCTAGCCTTCAAACTCCGATTCAAAGTCTCGAACAATGAAGCAGAATACGAGGCATGCATTGCTGGTTTGGAAGCAGCCTTGGAACTAGGGGCAAGACGGTTGGACGTCATCGGGGACTCGAACCTTGTTGTGTCTCAAGCAAAAGGAGACTGGAAAGTAAAAGAGGAAAAGATGATGATGTATCACCAGACCTTGGATTTGCTAATTCCTCGGTTTGAGAAGCTAAACTTTACTCATCTACTAAGAGAGAACAACAGGTTCGCAGATTCTTTAGCAACTCTATCTTCCATGATAGACATCTCATACGGAGTCCGGATGCGTCCAGTCATCATTGACCAAAAGTTTGCACCAGCCTACGAGTCGATTGCTGCTATAGATGAGGTTTAGGATGAAAACCCCTGGTATCATGACATTTGGAATTTCTTAGAGAAGGAAACATACCCGTCAGGGGTAAATGCCAAGGATAAAAGGGCAATAAGAAGATTGGCCGTTCAGTTCATCATCTGTGGGGGTAAGCTGTATAGAAGAGGTCATCTGGGAATGCATAAGCTGTGTGTTGATGCCGAAGAGTCGAAGAGTCTAATGGAAGCCACCTATGGAGGAGAATGTGGTGCACACATGAATGGAGTAATGCTAGCATAGAAGATCCTCAGGCAGGGTTATTACTGGTCCACCATGGAGGAGGATTGTATCGGTTTTGTCCGGCGATGCCACAAGTGTCAAATTCATGCAAATCGCATGAACATCCCGCCGTCGAAGCTGTACAACATGACTTCACCATGGCCATTTTCAATCTGGGGAATTGATGTGATCGGGGCTGTCACTCCGAAGGGGTCAAATAGGCATGAGTTCATCCTGGTCGTGATAGATTATTTCACGAAGTGGGTCGAGGCCCAATCTTATGCGGTGTTGAAGGCTTCACATGTTGCGAAGTTTATTAGAAACAATATCATCTGTCGCTACGGGGTCCCAAACGAGGTAATATCAGATAACGGTTCCCACTTCAAGAAGGAAGTGATTGACTTGTTGGAGAAATACAACGTGGCTTTTCATAAGTCATCCACATACCGGCCGCAAACCAATGGAGCGGTTGAGGCTGCCAACAAGAATATCAAGCACATATTGCAGAAGATGGTGGAAACCTATCGGGACTGGCCAGATAAGCTGCCGTTTGCTCTCTGGGGCTACCGGACTTCAATCAGAACTTCTATTGGGGCGACTCCGTATTCATTGGTTTATGGGATGGAGGCCGTTCTACCTATCGAGATTGAGGTTCCGTCATTGCGAGTATTGGCTGAGTGTCAAATAGCCAAGGCAGATTAGCAGCAAAGCAGGTTTGAGGAACTCATGCTTTTTGATGAGAGAAGACTCAAAGCACTATACCACGTTCAAGGCTATCAACGCAGAATTGCCCGGGCTTTCAACAAGAAAGTTAAGTCCAGGAATCTAAAGGAAGGAGATTTAGTGCTCAAGGACAACCGAGCTCCCATCCACGACCCTAGGGGCAAGTTCAGACCCAATTGGACTGGTCCCTACATCATTAAGTCTATCTGGTCAGGTGGAGCTGTGGTTCTGATGGCTCTGGATGGCTTAGAGTTTTCACAGCCGATCAACATGGACAAGTTGAAGAAACATTACCCTTGAGAGGCTCGCTAGGCCGAAAACCCGAAAGGGCGACCTAGGCAAAACTCAGAGCACAAAAAATTTGAAATTATAAAAACTGAGCTCGCAAGGTTGAAAACCCGCAAAGGGCGGCCTTGGCAAAAGTCAGAGCGTAAAAGGAGAGCAAAAATACCCGAGTGAACCTAAGCCTAAACTACGTAAGGCTTGATTCCCATCTTTGGGATACGTAGGCAACTTCATCCTGAAGTTCAGCCATAAACATTTTCCCCGATCAACTTTGTCCATTTGATCATCTCAATCATCCTTGTCCATCAGCATTCATCGTGATCTCCGGTGCAATGCTTTTCAGGCTAGGGGCACCTTTCCGTTGCTGTCCAGTGCCGCGGTGCTATGTAGACTATGGGCAACTTTCCAGTTGCTGGAATCCGGGGTTGTGCATCTCAGTGACAGATCTCAGGCGTGTCCAGTTCTGATCCATATCGAAAATAGTTTTGAAAAGTTTTAATAAAAGTTGACTTTGTTTGAACTAATCTTTTTACAACTAAGACCATTTTTGGACCAAAGAGGAAAATTTTCAGTACCCACAACCTTCAATTTCATTGATTTCAAAACAGAGTTCTCTTGCTCTTGCATACAATTGAAGTTGTTTTTTTATTACATTTATGAATAAAACTTGAAAGTACTAAGAAAGCAATAAATCCGGGGCATAGTCAAGTCAGGTGTCCCTGCGCCCTCTCCTAGAGCTAGTCGAAGCCTCTGATGCCAAGCTGGGCCCAATCTATGCCTCCTCATTGAGCCAATCCCAGCATTCGTCAGACAAAGTGCAACTGAAAGTAAGAGCAGGGGCCAGGAGCTCTCTAGTCCTCCATGCTGTGGCATATCGGGCAAGCTGTGCGCCTCGGACCGGGAATGCAGCCGGGTACTCTATCCCCTCTGGTGGGCAAGTCTGATCATGGCCAAACTGGCGCTAGAACCGAAACGGGAAGTAAAACACGCAGTGGGTCAGGCCAATCAACTGGATCCCGACCAGCCGGGACATGCTATAGCTCATCGCCGGGAGATTGAGCCAAGGACAGCGCCAAGCAATGCGATCTGCAGACAAATTGCACATCCAATCAAACCACCACCCTTCGTCAGGGGCATCGACTAAGCGTTGGCGAAAGAAGTAGCCGCGAGCTGAATAGGCTAGGCAAGAGTCCACAACCTGCAATTTATCCATCAACCATACCTGAGGAGGGATGAAAAATGAGAGAATAAAGAATAGAGAGATGTACGATGAGAGAAAAGCGAGAAAAGGGTTTTGTGAGAAAAAAAACGAGCCCGAGGGCCGAGTGATGCGAGCATATATATATGTGAGATTGGGTGGGAAACATTACCTGCAGCAGTAGTGGACTCCCTGCAAATCTGGTCGTCTCCCGGTGATAGAAAGCATCCAAGCCCATCAGCGTCTCGGCCAATGTCATGGCAATACAGCTCTTTCCTTCTTACAAGCCTTGAGCAACTTCAATCAGATGAATGCTAGATCCACCAAAGCCTGGAGTAAGCAAAAAGTGAGATAGCATACACAGGCAAAGGGCGTGTTGCCGAAAACCTTGCCAATAATGGTTGCCGCGGTCACCGGCATCAGAAAAGCGATGGATTAAGCCGAGGATGTCCAATTCCCCATTGCAGATCAGAGACCGAGCATCATGCAAGGTGAGCCCACACATCTCCCCTAAAGCTTGGGCGTGGCAGAAGCGAAACTGGGGCAAAATCTCTTCATAGCGTTCAGATTCCATCAAAACTTGAAAATCTTTGAAAGTTAGACATAACTCTTGCCCGCCGAAGCTGAAAACATGCGTTACCGGGTTCCAAAACCTCGCCGCGGCATGGAGGAAGGGGAAGTGCAGTGGAGTGCGGCGCAGCGTGAATAGTGCATTCAAGCCGAAACCCCGGAAATTCAATTTTTCCGAGCCATCTAAAGAAGACATCCAAACTGTGAGATTTTCGGTAAGGAAGGCCTCCATTTTGGTGAAAAACTAAGTTGAAATGAATCAACCACGGGTTTGAGGCTTTTAAAGAGGATAAGACACTAGTCGGGGGACACGTGTCAAAAATTTGGTGGTTGCAGAGCTAAGTGGCCGGCCGGCCACCTTAACTAGCAGGCCGGCCACCTTTCTCCCCTCAGATGCAAAAAACTGGCCGGCCAACTCCCAAAGGTGGCCGGCCATGCTCCAATGTGTGTCTTTGGCCCTGTTTTACCCTCCAGAGGAAAGTTCCAAGCATTTCCATGCATCGGGTGTGTCGAAGGCCTCAATTTCCCTCAGTTTCGGATGCGTTCCGTCACCCAGATCGTCCGAAATATACTATGTTTTGTCAAGTTTTGCTTATCAAGTTGTTGTCTTGCTTATCGAGTTGTCGTTTTGCTTATCGAGTTGTAAGTTTTTGTCGAGCTGTCGTGTTTCGTGTTTTGAGTTGTTACTTCTCGTTTAAACAAATTTTGTTGAGTCTTGTTTATCGAATTGTCGAATTTGTTGTATTTTGCTTATCGAGTTGTAAACTTGCTAAGGTTTTGTTGCTTCTTAGTAAGTTAAGTTGTTTGGTTTGTTGTGTCGGTTCACTACCTGACCTGGTAAATACACAATGCACATTTCCATTCAAAACTCATTCTTGTGCAAAATGATGCGATGCGATGCTGAGAACATAAAATACAACACTTTTTCAAAAAGCCGTTTCATCCCATCATGCTTCCTTTGTTACAACACATTTTACAAACAAAGGTACAAGTTTTACAGAAAATAAAACTGCCTAATAATGTACAATGTGCTACAACTACTAGCAAAAAGGTAAATAAAACAGGGGACTGCAGCATCAATGCTCTCAGGAGCGGGAATAAGAGGCCCTCTTCAACCTCTTCTGCGAAGCAGCCTCTGCACCACCACCATCATCCAAGTCGGAGCTACTATCCTCGGGATCCCCCTCAGCCTCGCCTCCACTCCCCGAATCAGGATCGGAGCCACCCTCTCTATCAGCAGATGTCTCCGACTGACGATCTGCAGCCTCCTCCTCCTCATCCTCACCGGGCTCCTCCTCTACAATGTGTGCCCTTCGTCTGCGAGACGACCACCCTCCCCGAGCTCCTCGAGAAGGCCTGGATGGCCCAGCTCCTCGAGAAGGCCTGGATGACCCAACTCCTCGAAAAGGCCCAGATGGTCCACCTCCCCAAGAAGGCCCAGGTGGCCCAGCCTGCGGCTGAACATATACCGGAGGCATCTGAAAACAGAGAGTTCAATTTGAATACATCAGCTCAAACATGTACATCAGATGCAGATACAAGAAAACTACATGAAGTAGGTACATGTGAATACGGTGTGCAAGTGGGATGTGTGTCAGATGTGCTCTGCACAAGTAGCCTATCAATGCAGTAGAATGTTCAAAATCAGCATATCATCAGAAGTATGATAAATGCCAGAAAACTAAAGGGTACCTGGAAGCCCATGATAGACAACTACGCCTCTCTCCGCAGGACCATCCCTTCAAGTGAGGCTACCATCTCGAGCACTTGATCTATGTACTCAACGGGGGGCTGCAGATGCAAAGGCAAGGGTATTAGTGAAGGAATGAACGTCCAAGTATCTGAGTAATGAATCAAAGCTGTAAAACATACCGATGGTGAGTCGGGGTCTCTGACATATCGGTGGCCAGGCATCGGAGGCTCTATCGGGATCGGAATCGGAGAAGTAGTCCCATACTGCCACCCCATCAACTTGGTCGGCATGTCCGGCCATCCAGGATGATGGTAAGTTGGAGGAACCGGGGGAACAAATCCACCCCCACCTCTAGATGTACCAGCCCTGCTGGTGGAAGGAGCGTCTGCAGCCCGAGCCTGGGCCTGGCTCGAAGATGGCATGCCAGCAGGCCTCATCGTCGGAATGCGAACTCCCGTCAATGGAGGCATCAAGTATATGTGACGGTAAGTGGCATAATCTCCCTCCTCAAGATGCAGTAAGGCGTCAGTACCCAGCATAGCACTAGTAACATCCCGGGAGGAGAGCCTATCAGCAATCCGCATACCAACTGGGGGTGCTGAGGGAGGGTCCTGAGAAGTATAGCCCCACACCTGACGCAAGAAGCGCTTCCCCAGAAACCAGGCCCTACCAACTGGCCCTTCGAATAGGATCTTGTACTGGGAGGCACCCTGTCCTCCGGCAAATTGGAATCGGAGACCTTCACCTAAGGGCGCCCAGGGCTGCCATGTGATCTGCGGATAACCGATGCATAAACCAATCAAAAATCGGGAAAGTACATGACAAATCAAAGATGAAAACAAAAAGGACTGAGAGTTCTGAAATACCTCCGTCGACCGCACCGTGTCGAAGTACTGCCGTAGATAAAGGAGAGATTCCCGAGGCCTCGGCCGGTGCTGTCCCTCGAATACAAGTGAGTACGGGGTCACGAGGGGCCCCTCTACCACCAACTCCGGGGCTAATGTCGGGAAGTACACATAGACCCATAACTGTGGAAAACAGTGCAGAATGTAAATGCAAAGTGCTGAGGGCAAAATACAGAGTGTAGAGTGCGCCGTGTGTGCAATGTACAAGTAATGAGGAGCATAAATATAAATCAAGAGGCAGAAAGTACCTCCCAGGCTCTCCAATAGCCGCCAAGTAAGTCCCCCCGTCTGCGGGAGGTCGCACTCATGTAGCAGTAAAGAGTGGCCAAGCCGGCGCCACCCCAATCATACCGTCTGACCTGTGATAGGTCCACCAAAGCACTCAACAGATATAGCCCAACAGTGTTCCCCCTATCGGCAAACAAAGTAGTCCCGAAGAGGAACATCAGAAAACCACGGGCATACTGTGCTGCCTCCTCAGGAGTCCCGGGCTCCATTTCCACCCTCCGAAAATGGGAAGAGAACCAGGTGTATCGGACCCTGCCCGAAGACCTATCAACAGGCGGGCGAGCCCCCAGTAAATGTATCCAAGCGGCCTCCCACTGGCCCATGTCCTCGTCGTAAGGGATAGGCCAACCTCCCACTTCAAGGCCAGTCAATACGGCAAAGTCAAGTGGGGTCATAGTCAAGTCCCCCGTCGCAGAAAAATGGAAGGAGTTGGTGGTGTCCCACAATCTCTCCACCAAGGCAGCCATCAGCGTCCTCCTGGCAGGACAACGAGATAGTCCAGTACAGAAGGGCCCAAACCCTGCCAAGTCAACCAAATCCCGGACAGCCTCCGGGAGCTCGGCATACCAATCCCTCGCTGCGGTAGAGCCATACCCCTGCACAGTGCGAAAAGTCACCTGCATTCAGAATGAATACATGCTTCAGCATTTTAGAATAAAATAAATGAGCTGTGTGCAAATAAAATGAATGAGCTGCGTGCAAATAAAATGAATAAGCTGCGTGCAAACGAAACATATGAGCTGTGTGCAAAATCAAATCAGATACAGAATTTCGAGCTGTATGTTCAGAGAATCAGTGTTTGGGCTGCGTGTTCAACTCTCAATCAGTGTGTGCTGCGTGTTCACCTTCAATTCGAGCTGTGTGTTCAGAAAATCAGTGTTTGGGCTGCGTGTTCAAAATTCAATCAGTGTGTGCCGTGTGTTCACCTCAACAACAAGCTGTGTGTTCGACATCAAAGTATGAGCTGTGTGTTCATCTCAGAGTTTGGGCTGCGTGTTCAAGTTTCAATCAGTGTGTGCCGTGTGTTCACCTCAACAACGATCTGTGTGTTCGACATCAAAGTATGAGCTGTGTGTTCATCTCAGAGTTTGGGCTGCGTGTTCAAGTTTCAATCAGTGTGTGCCGTGTGTTCACCTCAACAACGAGCTGTGTGTTCGACATCAAAGTATGAGCTGTGTGTTCATCTCAGAGTTTGGGCTGCGTGTTCAAGTTTCAATCAGTGTGTGCCGTGTGTTCACCTCAACAACGAGCTGTGTGTTCGACATCAAAGTATGAGCTGTGTGTTCATCTCAGAGTTTGGGCTGCGTGTTCAAGTTTCAATCAGTATGTGTCGTGTGTTTACCTCAACAACGAGCTGTGTGTTCGACATCAAAGTGTGGGCTGTGTGTTCATCTCAGAGTTTGGGCTGCGTGTTCAAGTTTCAATCAGTGTATGCCATGTGTTCACCTCAACAACGAGCTGTGTGTTCGACATCAAAGTGTGGGCTGTGTGTTCATCTCAAGTGTTTGGGCTGTGTGTTCAAGTTTCAATCAGTGTGTGCTGCGTGTTCACCTTCAATTTGGGCTGTGTGTTCAAAAAAAAAAATCAGAGTTTGGGCTGCGTGTTCTATTCTCGATCAGCGTGTGCTGTGTGTTCACTTTCAATTCGAACCGTGTGTTCAGGAAATTAGAGTTTGGACTGCGTGTTCTATTCTCAACCAGTGTGTGCCGTGTGTGCACAATCGATTTATGGGTTTAGTGTCCAGAAATTCAAGCAATTGAACTGTGTGTTCAGAATGTAAACAGAATGCTATGTCATGAACTAAACATTCTGAATAAGCTGTGTACTCAAGACAAGCAGACAAACATGGCAAAGGCACGGAACGCATGTAAAAAGCAGAATACGTTGCAGAAAAGGGTAAAAACGAAGTAAATACCTCTCGTGCCTCATGGGAGAGGTGATACTCTGGCTCCCGCAGAAGGAGATCCCCGGGTGCTCGCTCGTCGAAATCGGTGAAGTGAAAGAAAACAGCCCGCGGAAGAATATGTGCCGGTGGGTCGTACCTCTCGGGTATGAAGGGTCGAACCCTCGGAGGCAGAGCCATGATATCGGGATCATCTCCGACGCCCGGAGGACCTCCACCTTGAAGGAAATGACCAGCCATTTCAGAAAATCTGCGAAAAGGAGCAAAAATGAGCAAAAATGAGCCAAAATCGAAAAAAGTCAACAAAAGTCAACTCTCGGGAAATGAAAAAGTCAACAAAAGTCAACTCCCGAGAAAATCTTCCAAATGTTGAGACAAACTCACCTCAAGTGGTGAAAGTGAGAAAAGAAGCACTGAAATCAAAATTTAATCGGTTCAAAGTGCTTAAAACTGAAAGATTTCGCGAAAACAACTTGCGTGGGATGTTGGAAAACGCGTATAGAGCTCAGATCTGAAGAGGAAAATGGTTTGGGAAGATAGAGAAGATGTTTTTGGAGCTGATGTTGTGAGCACAAAGTGTTTAGCCGCATGGTTTTAAAGAAAAGAGGTTGAAAAGACAAAATTGCCCCGAAATTGGCAAAGTGGCCGGCCGGCCCCCTTTTCTGGTAGACCGGCCATTTACTTTTCAAAAACTGGCCGGTGGCCTCCCTCTCCCAATAAAGATGGCCGGTGGTGTTCCCCACATGCCCCCCGAGGTCCCTGCAAATTTTGGGGAGGATTGGAGTTCACGGGACCTGAAAAAGTACAAGAGAAGTGCACTTCCTGTCGCGAAATCGCTCCGCCGGAACCTCAGCTTCAACTTCCGATTCATGCCTCATCATTACTCATTGAAAGTGAGATACATCCTCCTTGAACATGTATCCTCTCCGGGAGGTGAACCGGAGGCCGCGATCGAGTCTCCCTCGCCGAAACGCGCGTTTCTTTGCTCGTTGTTTTGTGACGAACGTACATCCTGGTTCACGCTTGTTCTGCATTATCATGCACATAACTTGCATTCTCATGCACATACTTGCATTGTTGTGCACGTCTCTTTGATATCACCAAGCCTCCGTGCTTAAACTCGCATTGTCATGCGAGTCTCTTCCCGCATTGCGATGCACCTTTCCATCGACACCGCGATTGTCTGCACTCGATATCACATTGAACATATGTTGTTAGATATGTTGTGCTTGTTGCGTTTCTTTCTTTTGCAGGCACGATATTGTATGTACGGTTCATTTGAAGCTGGTGCGACCAGACGAATCGCGCAGGTATCGTATCTTCTCCGTGTGAGACGCGACGAGAATTGAATAATTCTCTGCACTCCTAACCGCATGAAATGTAGTTGTTGCTTTGCATTCTTGCTTAAAACTGTTGCATCTATTTGCGAATACTTGCTTCATTACAGCTTGCTGCATTTGCATGATCATCAAGTCACATCTGGCCTTGTGCATACCGTTTTGCGTTTTTGCCCCCTGCCTGCGGGCACATCCTCCTGTTTGTCTAGTATGTTTGTCTAAGTCTTCGGCCTTGTCAAAAATGGGTCGTCTCTGGGCTTTGACATTCACTCCCGTCACTTATGACTTTCGAGTTCTGTCAAAGAGGGGCAACTGTAGACACCCCATTTTTGACCGACCTTAAGACTCAGACGTCACCGATTGAGTGCTTGGTGATGTTGCATATCGTGCCCGTTCAGAAGTTTCAGAGTCTCGGCTGCGAGCCTTGCCTCTGGACTTCCGCACTCTTTCATACTTTGCCTCGGTTTGCGAACCAGGCTTGGTTTTCTCTGTTTCTCTTCCAGAAGGGAGGGAGAGGTCTCGTAGACCATCTCTCAGCGGCTGTAGGCTACGTTTCGTGGTCGTAGGCCATTTTGCCCGTTTGGAGTCCGGTTTCCCATTTTTTTTCGGAGCCGTTGGCCGTGTGCCTCGGTTCGGGACCGTTTAACCATCTCCGTTTGCTCCGGTTTTTGGCATGCATCTTATTTACTCCCTTTTGAGGGACACTGTGGTCCGAGAGACCAACTTCGTGGTCGAACACCCCTCCCGGTGTCTAATAGTCAGTTTTCGGGGCCCCAGGCTGCGCGTTTTGGCCCCCGAACCTTCATTTTGCATCGATTTTGGTTCATTTTTGGTGGAGACCTCTGTTTCATTGTTAGAAAGGTCGTAGAGGGGTGGGAGGCCAGTAATTGTTCTGACAACCAGTTTTATTCCTTCATCGCCCTCCGTCGCCCGTTTTTCTCACTTCAAAGCCAGTGTTGACCACCCTAAGGCCACTTTTTCTTGCCCTAAACCACATATTTGTGTTGTAGACACCTGGGAGGCCACCAATATCATATGGCCGGCCAGTAATTGTACTTGAACCTTTTGAACCCCTTTGAAAAGTGGGTTGTTCTCTCTCCTGGTTCACATTTCCAGGATTTTGACCACATGGCTGTGTTGAGCACACATGGGAAGCCACCAATATGTGGTGGCCGGCCACTAATCTAACTTGACCTTTTTGACCCTTGGCCGGCCGGCCATGGGGAGGGCCGGCCGGCCACCTGCAACCTGGATAATGGGCCGGCCTTCCTCCTCTCTGTGAGTACATTCCAAATATGTATTTTGTTTCCCCCCAGATTTTGTATCCGGGGGGCCAACTTTTTGGGGGGAAACTTGAATTGTTTTCCCCCCCATTTTTCCCCCCTTTTCTCCCCCTCTTTTGCCTATATAACCAGCCCTCCCAGCTATGTTTAGGGGTTAGAAAATTTGCCTAAGAGCCTTGCATACATACACCCTCCATCTCTTTCATTCAACCATCAAAACACCCTTAACCCTACATTCATTCTACTCCATCTCCAAGCCAACCAATCCACGCTCCATTCCAGTAGCTTGGAGGCTCTTTCCAGAGGCTAGAAGCATCACTCCTTGGTCTAAGAATTGTCAAAGACATAGTCTTCAAGGGTGAGTCCCTATTCTCCCTCTTTTGTGCCTTATTTTGCATGCTTTCTAAGCCATATTTGCTTGCATATTTGGGCTCCGACCCTAACTGAAAATAGCATTATTTTGAGCTCCTTTTCATGTTTGTTTAAGGGCTTCTCCCTGTTTGAGGCTTCCTATTACCACTTGCTTCTTTACCTCTCTTGTATGCCTCTTTCTTGCATAGTATTTTAGGCCTATTTGTAAACTGTTTTGAGCTTAGTTGTATACTGAAAATTAGTTTATTTTGAGCCCTTCTTCAACATTGTTGAAGGGCTCCTCACTGTTTGAGGCTTCTATCTGTCACTTGCCTCTTTATTCCTCTTTTGGCCTTATTTTTGCATGCTTTGTTAGCCCCTTGTGCTTATATTTTTGGGCTCTGGTCCGAACTGTAAATAGCCTTATTTTGACCCCCTCTTCATGTTTGATCAAGGGTCTTTTGTTGTTTGAGGCTTCATTTTTTCTCTTTGTGTTTAAATCTCTTTTTATGCCTTATTTTGTATAGTATTTTAAGCATGCATGTGCACTGTTTTGGGTTTGGTTACTAACTGTAAAATATCATGTTTTGGGCCCCTCTTCAACATTGTTGAAGGGCCCTCCTTTTTTTGAGGCCAGAAACCATCACTTGCTTCTTTGTCTCTCTTTTGGCCCACTTCTTGCATAATAGTTTAGCCATACTTGTGTTTGTTTTTGTGGCTTGTTGTAAACTGTAAAGTGCTTCATTTTGAGCCCCTCTTCAACTTTGTCGGAGGGATCTTGGCCATTTAGGGCCAGCAGCTGTTACTTGCTCCTTTATCTCTCTTTCGGGGCCATTTTTGCATGCTAGCTTAGTCCTATTTGTGTTCACTGTTTGGCCTTGCTTAAAGCTGTAAATATGCTTGTTTTGGGACTGCCTTGATTCTGTCTTTAGACTTCATGTTCAAATAATGCATGCTTTGCATAGCTATAGGTCATTGCGCATGCCTAGTTTTGAGTTTCGGGTCTCATTCCATGCATCGGGTGCCGTGTTTCCATGTTTTGGGGCTGTTTTGCATCATATTTTGCTATTGAAATTTGCATGTTTGTATGTCATACTCCATGCCTTGCCATGCTTTGTTAGAGTTGCATTTGTGCCTTAGGTTCGGTCTTTGGTTTTCGTGCACGTGTGCACGCATCTCGAGTGTCTCATTTTCATCTAATGGCCTCCTATGTGAGTGTGGCTGAGGTCCACTTGTGTTGGTGTAAGTCCATTATGCATTGTGTATGTCATTTCATTTCATAACATTGTGTATGCTAGGTTGTATGCTAGTGCATTGTGTATGCCATGTTACCTCGTGCATCGTGTATGCCATTCCATAGCATTGTGTATGTTAGGTTATATATTAGTTGCATTCATGCATGTCATGCATATTGCATTGTGTTTGGGATAGGAGTTAGCCCGAGCACGGGAAACGAGGGACGTTTCGTACTCCGAGTGACGGAACGTGTCTCAATTCCCAGTCCCCGACACTCCGGATTAACCATGATGGAGTCTTGGTCTTGTTGTGTTTTCATGTGCATTCATCTCATATTGAGTTGTGCAATTCGACTCCTCAGCCATCATGCATTGAGATGCGTGATTGGTGGCACGAGGATCGAGACATGCATACATATGTGAAAATACATTGCTATGCCCCTTTCCTGCTCTCTGTTGCAGCAAATCAAGAATTAGCAACCTTCCGGAACTTGGCGCGCTTTCCAAGAATAATTGCAAAACAGAGGCTAATTGGGGCATCCTAGTGGATTTCCGCGCAAGGCAGCCCAAACATACATCATTCATCAGAGTCGAGGTAGTCCCTGGTGTAGACGTCCCCGAACGCCCCGGGAGGGTTAAGTCCCGTTCTGTTCATTTGGGCTCACTACAGTTCAAAGGACTCGATTGTCACGGTTCTAAATCTTGAACCAAAGAGTCCAAATCCGGCAAATCGTTTTTGAGAAAACAGATTTTTGAAAGAAGTGCCAAACATGGACTGCTTTGCCAGATACAGAGTCGCCACCTAAATATTTTTTATGGGGAAATTTAGGAAACCCTGACTCGGTGCCAAAGGCCACGTGTCCGTCATCACCAAAGTTACCTCGGCTCGGGAACTTGGGTACGATTGGGGAAGGTCACTTCGTGAGCACCCCCGCTCGCCCGGTCAAAGACCGGCCTCTACTAACATGATATCTATTTTTGAAAACATTGTGTGTTCTTATTCCGGTTATTAGCCTAGGTTACTATGTGATGTGCACAGCATACAAGTATAGACTGAGCCGCCTGAATTGGAACAAAACATTTCATGTTTGTTTGTTTGAAAATGGTTTGATGGTGCTACCAGCAGGTAGGCTAAGACGTGGATTTGCCACCCTCGGGTGGGCTTAGAAAACAATGGTTTCGCCACTATCTAGTGGGCTTAAAACAAACATTTGATGAATTGTTCCAATCCAAATAACCCAACCTTCACCCACAGGCATTCAAGCAGTTATATCACATAAGCAATTAGCCTCATGGTAAGCATGCTATTCATGGCAACACTCACACGCATGCAAGGATGCTAAAGCATAAAAACTCACCGAGTACTCCAAGCCAAAACAGAAACTCATTAGAAATCCATGCATGATCCTAGATACACAGAATTGCCTAATGCAACACATGCAAAGATGCAAACTATAGCAGGCTCGGCTATTCTAAACATGGCATATGGAATGCTACAACTAACACGTATTCAATTTGGAATTGAAATACAAATGCAGTTTGTATGATGCGCCGAGCCCGGTGCGTGCAAAACAGATGAATGATGCAAACATACTGTCATACTGTATGCTAATTGAAATATTCCCTAATCTAACATCATAAGCAGGTAAATAAAAGGGAGAAAGACGTGGAGTTGGAAGACATACATCACACACACGCACACTTATTACAACATTGCCCTCGCACAGAGGGTCCGAAAGAATATACAGTCCCGAATGAAAGAATAGTACAGTCCAAATAATACAGTCCAAATAATGTACAAATTCCTAATTAATTTACAAATTAACTAAGAAAATAATAAAACTGGCATGCAAGCCAGGGACTGCCTTGATTCTGCTCTGGATGATGGAATGATGCATGTTTGGGTTGCTTTGCGCGGAAATCCACTGGAATGCCCCAATTAGCCTCTATTTTGCAATGATTCTTGAAAAGCATGCCAAGCCTCGGAAGACTGCTGATTCTTGATTTGCTGCAACAGAGAGTAGGAAAGGGGCATGGCAATGTATTTTCACAAATGTATTCATGCCTCGATCCTCGTGCCACCAATCACGCATATCGATGCATAATGGCCGAGGAGCCGAATTGCACAACTCAATATGAGATGAATGCACATGAAAACATAACAAGACCTAACTCCATCATAGATGATCCGGAGTGTCGGTGACTAGGGAATTGAGACACGTTCCGTCACTCGGAGTACGAAACGTACCTCGTTTCCCGTGCCCGGGCTAACTCCTATCCCGAACACGATGCAGTATGCATGATATGCATGAAATGCAACTAAGGTACAACCTAACATGCAAAATGCTACGAAATGGCATACACGATGCACGAGATGAGGTGGCATACACAATGCGCTAATGTACAACCTAGCATACACAATGCTATGGAATGAAATGGCATATACAATGCAATATGGGCTTACACCAACATGAGAGAGCCTCAGCCACCCTCACATAAGAGGCCATAAGATGAAAACAAGACAACTCGAAATGCGTGCACGCGTGCACGCAAACCGAGGACCGACCCTCAGGCACCGAAATGCCACTCTAATGAGACATGGAAAAGACATGGAATATGATATGCAACATGCAAAAATCAGTAGCAAAATGAGGGGGAAAACAGCCCCGAAACAAGGCGAAATGACACCCGATGCGTGGAATCTCTCCCGAAATGCAAAACTAGGTACATGAAATGGCTTACAGCTATTCAAAGCATGCATAATTGGTACATGGAATGAAAAGACAGAAGCAAGGCAGCCCCAAAATAAGCATTTTTAAAGTTCAAAGCATGGCCAAAAAGTGGGTATAAATAGGGCAAAATTAGCATGCAAAAATGGGGGCCAAGAGAGGTAATGAAGCAAGTCATAGCTTCTGATCTCAAACATAGAAGGCCCCTTCTACAATGTTGAATAGGGGCCAAAAATATGATGTTTTACAGTTTATGACAAGCCCCAAAAACAGATACAAGTATGGCAAACAATTCATGCAAGAAATGAGCCAACGAAGGGGCAAAGAAGTAACTGATATATGCTGGCCCCAAACAGGTTATGGCCCTTCAACAATGTTGGAGAGGGGCCCAAAACATGGCTTTTTACAGTAGATGATAAAGCCCAAAACAGTGTAGAAATATGTTCAAAATGCCATGCAAAATTAAGGCCACAAGAGGGCTATAACATGAAGTATACCAAGGATGTCTCAAACAGCCCTAGAGCCTTAATGAAACATGAAGAGGGGATCATTCTAGGGCCATTTTGATGCTTGGATGCTTCTTGGCTTGAGAAGTGATGCCTCCTAGCTGCTGGAAAGCTCTCCAAGCTGCTGGAAATGGAGTAGTGGTGGTGGTGCTTGGTGGTGATGAAGAAATGAGGTGTAGGACTTGGATGCTTGGAGCTTGAAGTGAGGGAGAGAGACGGGTGCAATACAAGGAGCTTAAGGGAAATTTTCTAACCTTCAAACCAGACCTGGGAGGCTGGTTATATAGGCCAAGAGAGGGGAGAAAAGGAGGGAAAAAAGGGAGGGAAATAGCATCAAGTTTCCCTCCAAAAAAGTTCCCTCCGGATACAGGTTTTGGAGGGAAAAACAATGCACAGCTGTAATGTACACATCCTGAGGAAGCTGGCCAACCAGGTATTGGAGCTACAGGTGGCCGGCCGGCCACCCTCCATGGCCGGCCGGCCAGGGGTCAAAAGGGTCAACTTGAATTAGTGGCCGGCCACCACAAATTGGTGGCCTCCCAAGTGTCCTCAACACAACCATGTGGTTCAAAATTGGCAACTGTAAAACATGAGAGAGAACAAGCCATTTTTCAAAGGGGTTCAAAAGGTTCAAGTGGAATTAATGGCCGGCCATATAATATTTGTGTCCTCCCAGGTGTCTACAACACAAATATGGGGATTAGAGTTGAAGAAAGTGACCCCAGGGTGGTCAACATTGGCTTGGAAGTGTGGAAAACGGGTGTCGGAGGGCGATGAAGGAAATATAACTGGTTACTGAGACAATTACTGGCCTCCCACCCTTCTACGGCCTCCCTGGTGATGAAACAAAGGTCCCTGCCAAAAATGAACGAAAACCGATGCAAAATGAAGGTTCAGGGGCTGAGACGCGCAGTCCGAGGCCCCGAAAACTGCCCGTTAGGCACCGGGAGTGGTGTTCGACCACGAAGCGGGTCTCTTAGACCTCAGTGTCCCTCAAAAGGGAGTAAATAAGATGCATGCCAAAACCGAAGCAAACGGAGGTGGTTAGGCGGTCCCGAACCGAGGCACACGGCCTGACGGCTCCGAAAACCGAGAACCGGGCTCCGAAATGGGCAAAATGGCCTACAGCCACAAAATGTAGCCCAGGGCCAGTGAGAGATGGTCTACGGGACCTCTCCCTCCCCTCAGGAAGAAAAACAGAGGAAATCGAGTCTGGTTCGCAAACCGAGGCAGAGTACAGAAAAGCCCGAAAGTCCGGAGGCAAGGCTCGCAGCCGTGACTCTGAAACTTCTGGACGAGCACAACATGCAACATCACCAAGCACTCAATCAGTGACGTCTGAGTCTTAAGGTCGGTCAAAAATGGGATGTCTACAGTTGCCCCTCTTTGACAGAACTCGGAAGTCAAGAAGTGACGGGAGTGAATGTCAAAGCCCAGAGACGACCCATTTTTGACAAGGCCGAAGACTTGGACAAACAAACAAAATATAGATAAATAAATGGTTGTGCCCGCAGGCTGCCTACGTATCCCTTTGCAAGGAATCAAACCAGCATAGTTCAGGGGCAAGATACAAAATGATATGCAGAAAGATTTTGATAATTGGACTTATACGCTACGCGAAGCCGGTTTGAAAATTGGACTTACACGCTACGTGAAGCCGGTCTGAAAATTAAGGATTCATGCAATGCACTGTAATGTAGTGGCTAAAATGCAATGTGATAGCTAGGAAAAGGGAGGTCCCTCACAAGGGCAATTGGCAATGACTTACCTCGGCAATGTCCTACCTCATGCTGATGTGAGAATCTTCCGCTTCTTCTTGGTTGAACCACAGGTACTACTTTTCTCCCTGACTATGGTCGCAGCTTTCCCTATTCTCCAACAGGGTGACAGACTAGGTTGATTCAACATCCAGAATTGAGGCGCATACAGATGCTATCTCAATCTATGGGGCTGCCATACAGATTTCAAGCCGAGGATATACCCCTGGGTATTTAAACCAGACTTTAGTCTCGGAAATCCCGAACCTTTGCGTTCTAGGCATAAGCCATTCGAACTCTAGTTTCCACCGTCTCAGTTGGTCTCCTAGGAACTCACCGCTAACACAGGCAGGTGGCTATACCAGACCACTGGAAGTCGTTCGGGCACGACAAACACCAAAGGAATTGCACCTTTAGAGGATTTAAGGTCTCCTAGACCAGGCAATAAAATAGATATGATGTAATGGATGTGATAGATGTGATGCAATAGATAATAAATGCGATGCAACAGAGAGTATAATAGATGCAAAATGGTGACATACTCCAACCGCGCTGGACTCGTGAGAGGAGAGAGAACAAAGAAAACCAATCAGGCGCGTTCCACGCAACCTAAGATAAATTCCAGACACGCTGAAAATCGTGTGAGGAAGGGGACACTCAAAACACGCTGATAATCGTGAGAGGAGGTCCAAAAACAGCCCGCCCAGCGCGTCTACAACGCAACCTGGGATAAATTCCAAACACGCTGAAATCATGTGAGGAAAAGAACACTCTAACCACGCTGAAATCGTGAGAAGAGGTCCAAAAACAACCGCCCAGCACGTCTACAACGCAACCTGGGATAAAATCCAAACACGCTGAAAATCGTGTGAGGAAAAGAACACTCTAACCACGCTGAAATCGTGAGAAGAGGTCCGAAGACAACTCGCCCAGCGCGTCTACAATGCAACCGGAGAAGGTTTTAATCGGGGAGAATAACAATGGTGTAACCAACAGGCATATCTCAACGTATTTCATACGGAGAGAGGGAAGGTTTTAACCAGGGAAACAATGGTGTAACCAACAAGCGTATCTCAACGTATTTCATACGGAGAGAGGGAAGGTTTTAACCGGGGAAACAATGGTGTAACCAACAAGCGTATCTCAACGTATTTCATACGGAGAGAGGAAAGGTTTTAACCGGGGGAAACAATGGTGTAACCAACAGGCGTATCTCAACGTATTTCATACAGAGAGAGGGAAGGTTTTAACCAGGGAAACAATGGTGTAACCAACAAGCGTATCTCAACGTATTTCATACGGAGAGATGGAAGGTTTTAACCGGGGAAACAATGGTGTAACCAACAAGCGTATCTCAACGTATTTCATACAAAGAGAGGGAAGGTTGTAACCGGGGAAACAATGGTGTAACCAACAGGCGTATCTCAACGTATTTCATACAGAGAGAGGGAAGGTTTTAACCAGGGAAACAATGGTGTAACCAACAAGCGTATCTCAACGTATTTCATACGGAGAGAGGGAAGGTTTTAACCGGGGAAACAATGGTGTAACCAACAGGCGTATCTCAACGTATTTCATACAGAGAGAGTGAAGGTTTTAACCGGGGGAAACAATGGTGTAACCAACAGGCGTATCTCAACGTATTTCATACGGAGAGAGGGAAGGTTTTAACCGGGGGAAACAATGGTGTAACCAACAGGCGTATCTCAACGTATTTCATACGGAGAGAGGGAAGGTTTTAACCGGGTAGCATATCACATGCGAGAGAGGAAAGGTAAATTTCTCAACGTATCGCATGCAAGAGAAGAAAGGTGAACGAAGACTGGAACTCGTCCAAATGTTTAAAACCGAAGATGTCCTAACGCGCCGCATGCGAGAGGAGAAAAGACGATATTTGCAAGTGAAAAGGTGCATAACAATATAGGTGAAGTGTGCATAACAATACAAGTAATGAGCATAACAATGCTAGACAGATGTGCATAACAATGCAACGAATAAGCATAACAATGCTAGATAGATGTGCATAACAATGCAAGACTTGGCACACAGCTTACGACATAGCATTCCATTCATTTGGCACACAGCTCACAACACGACACTCTGTTCGTTAGGCACGCAACTCGCAACACAAAATTCTGTTCAATCTGGGCACACAGCTCTTTTGGGCACACAGCGCACTTCGGGCACGCAGCTCATTTTAAACATACAGGATGCAATGACAGAACTTGTAGAAGTTGAAACAATCTCAGATGCCCAACATTTTCCCTCTTTTCTTTTGCTTTGCAGCCTGGAACTTTCATAGCTTCAGATAGGTCCTGGTTTTACTGTTTTCATGTGACCTGGGTTGAACCCCGCGGTTTTATGAAAGAACAAATTCTGTTTTGCACAAATGTGGAGAACAACACGGCACTCGGAGCACAAAACGATTTTATTTTTGAAATTGAGAGATGAGTTTTCGACCAGGTATTGAGCCTACGACTGAAGACAGCAAAACGACTCAACAAGGAAATAAAAGGCACACAACCTAGACACATCGAGTAACACTCGAGACGAATCAAAACAAGAATCGAGACAAACAAAAAGACACGACACTCAGACGTGCACAGGGAGCCTGTTTCACCGGGTAGTGTTTCCCACCCTTCCTTATTTGTGATTCTCACATCACTAGGCCCTCAGGCTCTGTTTTTCTGAAAAAGCCCTTTTCTCACTTTTTCTCTCATCGCACATCTCTCTATTCTTCAATCTCTCATTTTTCATCCCTCCCCTGGGTGGTTGATAGATAAATAGCAAGTTGTGGGCTCGTGCCTCTAGCATTCTGCTCGATTCTCTTTCTTCCGCTCACAGCTAGTGAATTCCTCCCACAGAGGGGTTGCGCTACATTTGGGTGTGTAGCAAATCGGCAGCTAGCATCGGTTGATGATGCTTTGCTGGGGAGTTTGGACGTGATAAGATCTGTCCAGATGATGGAGTGGAATTTCTTGCCTCATTCCAGTTCGTACTTCGTACTTGGCTTGATACCTCGCTGCTTGGAGGGTGAGAGAGCTTTCAGCCCTTTGTTGTGCCCTTTTCTGGCAAATACGGTGCCCTTTTCTAGCAAGTATTTTGACCAAGGGGAAAAGACAGAACACCTGACTCAACTGTGCCCCTAGTTCATTATTTTGACCATTTTTTGTTTTTGCTTTCTACTAAAACAGTTTTGACCAACATGAGAGTTAGATTAACATGCTTGTTTGACTTTTTGATTTGAAATCACGCAAGTCAGGCTATGAGCACTGAAAATTTTCCATTTTTTGGGTCCAAGAAACGGTCCAGTTTTTGGAAAAGATGGAACAATTTTCGAGAAAATTAGTCAACCTCAGTAAAAATTTTCAAAAACTATTTTTGCGAACAGCCACTTACTCAACGAGCATGAAACCTACTCCTAAGATGCACAACCTCGGATCCAAAGGAAAACTGCCCCGTGCTTGAAGAGAGCTGCATGGCGACGGGAAGTTGCCCCTTGTTTGAACGACACCGCGGCGCATTGAATGGCAACGGAAAGTTGCCCCTTGTCTGGATGGCACCGCAGCGCATTGTAGGCAGTCCTCAGAGTAACGAACACAACCAAATCCTCAGATTCAGAGAAGACAAAGATGACAAGAACCATTGCATGGACACAATCAAATTGAAGTGTTTTACGGCTGGACTTCATGATGAAGTTGCCTACGTATCCCAAAGATGGGAATCAAGCCTCACGTAGTTCGGGGTGAAGGTACACTCGGGTATTAACCTCTCCTTTTTAGGCTCTAACTTTTGTCAAGGCGCCCGTCGCGGGTTTTCGACCTTGCGAGCTTCTGTCTTTCTTTTCTTTTCAATTCTTTTCTTCTCTCTTTTTTTCTTCTTCTTTTTTTTTTCTCTTTTCTTCTTTTTTTTTTTCCTTTTTTACTTTTCTTCTTTTTTTCTTTTTTTGCTTTTCTTCTTTTTTTCTTTTTGCTTTTTGTATATATATTTTCTTGCTCTAACTTTGGCCTGGGTCGCCCTTTCCGGGTTTTCGGCCCAGCGAGCCTCTCAAGGGTAAAAAGTGTAGCTTGGTCCATGCCAAATGGTTATAGGGTTTTGAAGCCATCCGTATCCAGGAGAGTGGCTGTTGATTTGCAAGAGGACTCATCTTCAGCTCTTCGAGCATGTCTGATATCTTTGCCCCTAGTTCGAGGGGTGTTTCTGTTCTAGCTTCGCAGGCTTCTTCTGATGAGGTCTGATCTTCTTGATCCGACTTTCCTAGCCTCTTGTTCGAGGGCTGCTTCAAATCTAGCCACACAGGCCTCACATCGTAGTTGACCGTTGAACCTTCTGAATTCAAGTTCAAGGTTTGGGAGTGAAGGGGTTGAGTCTCGAGGCTAAGAGCGATCCTAGGCTGCACAATCTCAAGAGCGATTCCACACAGGTCTTCGCAGGACTGCGCAAAACATCTTGTTTTTGAAAATTTTTAAGAAAGCGACAAAATCGCTCGTGCTGAAGATAGTGTGAAACCAGTCTGGATCAAGCCAGGGTCCTTCTCAGTACTCACGCTAACAAGCATGATTTCATTCATTAAGGGCTTAGCATGCCTCTCTTTCTCTCAATTGATCAAAGTTTTGCAAAACCCGAGGGACTCCTCCCTCTTTGTTTTCACCGCAGTGTTCAAAAAGTTTTGAAAAACTCAGGTCATTACAATGACTTCAAGGCACAGAAAAGACAGAGTTCTTAGTCAAATACTGCCATCTCATTCAGAACTTCCGGCACAACTAGCACACGGCAGAAGCAAATGCGAGAGCGTGGAAATCATTGCTATTTCATTCAAAATCTGTTGGCATAACTGGCTTCCTGGCAGAAACAGACTCAAAATAAAACAAAAAGACAAACGCAAAACAAAATGGTGACGCCCGAGGTAACACCCCCGGAATCACCCGACTCCTATACAACAGGACTGACTCGATATAACAAGACAGACCCTACTGACTCAATAAGAAAAGACTGACTCTGTACAACACAACGAGACTGACCCAATACCGAAGTCAGAAAGTACAAATTAACAACATTCGCAAATGTGCTCAAAACAGTGCATGCTATCCACCATATCTGGAGTTAATCGAGCGCCGCCCGCAGGTGGTTCATCCCCCGATCACATAATCACATTATTTCCCCAAGTTCACCGATCCAGTGCCTATAGACTTTGCAGGGCTTGGCGGGAGGACAACCCCGTTGTCAAACAGATCCTGTACTTCATGGCGAAGACGGAAGCAGTCGTCGGTAGTATGGCCAGTTTGCTGATGGTACACGCAGTACTGGGTAGCATCATGTGTAGCCGGAAGAGGGTTCGGGAGAGGTCGAGGCTCAAGGGGTTCGAGATGGCCTTGTCCCACAAGGATTTGAAAAGCTTTGGACAAAGGCATATAGAGGGCATGGAAGACCCTCCGACCTCGGGGTTGGTACTTCAAGGCTTGTGAATTTTTACTGGGCGCACCAGCGAAGGGATTGGCAGGTGTTGGCCTGGTTTGCTGATCTCTTCCGAGCGGAGGGTTAGAGCTAACAGGATCATTCTGGTACGACGGCCCTTTTCCCGGCTTGCCTCTTGATTCAAACTGCCCCCAACTTGAGTGGCGAAAGTGTCATCCACAACTTTTGCAACAACTGCGAGGACTTACTCTTTGTTCAGTCCCTCGGCTTTCAAAGCCTCAACAGCGAACAGAAGATGTTCATGGGGATCCATGCCCACCCCTACCTTGTTCTTACCACCTGCCTCCACTTTGCTAAGAGATTCGCCTTCTTCCAATGCAGCCCGTCCCAAGATTAGGGAGCGTTTTGACATGAACTCCCTGGTAGGCGATGTGGTTGATGATGGAGCCAAAACTCCAAAGGTTAAATCTGCCACTGTTCTCTGAAGATCTTCAATCATGCTCCCCAGCTCAGAAGTAGTGGGTTCACGGGTTTGAGATGATTGGGGTTCAAGTGCATCTATCGTGCTTAAGGCCATGCTTTCTGGGATAAACATCTCGGGCTTGGGTATATGGGTCGGGGGGTATATGCTGGGGTTGTAGGTGGGTGGCACTGTATGGCTGAGGTTGAGATGTGGATGAGGTACTTGGTCCTTGGGGTTTTGAGGGGGAACTATTGTCCGGTTGTCAATGAGATTCTGGATCTCATGACGAAGGCGGTAGCAACCATCGATGCCATGGCCGCGCTGTTGATGATATACACAGTATTTGCTTGGGTTATGTTTGGTAGGGAGTGGATTTGGCAAAGGTTGAGGATTAAGGGGTTTGAGATGCCCTCTTTCCCTCAGGAGTTTGAATGTGCTGGTTAGGCTCATATGGAGGGGGGTGAAAAATCTACCCTGAGCTCGGGCTGGGCTGGCTATTTGTAGGCTGGCCTTGACAAAAGGGTCGGCTATGGCAACTGTGTTGACTTTAGTAGATTTGGAAACAGTGCTACCGCCAGCATTGGTACTCTCGACTGGGAGTCTTACGGCAACCTCGGTGGACCCATCCTCGATGTCGTGAATATGGCTAAGGCCCTGTGCCCTTTTGAATTGCTTCTCAAGGTTTGCAATTTTCACTGTAGTCGAACTGAATTCATTGACATCAGAGGGACGAAGCCTCTTAGCAGGCTGCACCAGGGGTGTGGAAACTCGAGCTTGAGTCAACCTTTCTTGGGGATCTGGACCCTGCAAATCTTTAGCTGGCAGAAGTGGGTCAAAGTTCGGCTGGGGTCCTGAAGCTGGATACGGAGCAGATGCCCCAGATGGGCATTGCGTTTCAGTGCTAGTCTTATCCTGCATTGCAGTTCCCTGATTTAGTGCTGCTATCATGGCCGCAAATTCTTCTGAACCCTGTGCCATCACGGGTCTGCTGATGATGTGACTGGTGACTGTCGGATCAGATGAACAAATGAACCCTGTCTGGCCCTCCTTTGCCTTGCCTTAGCGAAAGAACACTGGTTGCCCTTGAATTGAATTTCTAACCTAACAAAGTCTATCGGCACTAGTCCAAGGTACCCGGGGGATATCGGAGCCTTCCGAAGCTATGGTTCCATGACTACCTAGCAAAAGAGAAAACATGCAGCATCTCAGCCTGATGTTTACCAAAACAGATACGGGCCTAGCAGGATGACTGTGCCCTCTACTGAATTCTGCCCCAAATTCTGCCTCAAAACTGAATCTGATACCCGCAAATAACTGATTCCTAAAATACCGATACTGGTGCCCGCAGACCCGATGCCCAAACTTGCAAACTGATACATGCATTCCTGTAGAGACGCACTCTAAAAGCACATAACAGATAAGTGAGAGCCAAACACCCCTATGTTGGGGTAGGGTTTCCCTGTCCTATTTTGTCAGGAGCTAGGGTTTCACTACGCACGCAGCGGTTTCAAACAATAAACGGGTAAGCAACCTGTCCTAGTTTGGAATGGTCACTATGGATCCGAATATGCACTAGGTCGAATGGTCAAAAAGGGTGCCCCGGTAAAACCGGGGTTTGTGTTCCCATACTGGCAGAGCCCACAATCGATCAGCCTTATGGTCATGCCTTGACAAGACAAGCCTCCGGCAAACCGTTCAGGAATAGCAGATGGCAAACACGGTGTCCTAGGCGCACCGATGCAAATGCAATGCAAAGAAACACATAAGTGTAAACAAAACAAGATATCATGAGTTCGAGTCAAGTTCTCTAAATCCCCAGCAGAGTCGCCAGAAACTGTAGACGTCCCCGAACGCCCCGGGAGGGTTAAGTCCCGTTCTGTTCATTTGGGCTCACTACAGTTCAAAGGACTCGATTGTCACGGTTCTAAATCTTGAACCAAAGAGTCCAAATCCGGAAAATCATTTTTGAGAAAACAGATTTTTGAAAGAAGTGCCAAACATGGACTGCTTTGCCAGATACAGAGTCGCCACCTAAATATTTTTTATGGGGAAATTTAGGAAACCCTGACTCGGTGCCAAAGGCCACGTGTCCGTCATCACCAAAGTTGCCTCGGCTCGGGAACTTGGGTACGATTGGGGAAGGTCACTTCGTGAGCACCCCCGCTCGCCCGGTCAAAGACTGGCCTCTACTAATCATGATATCTATTTTTGAAAACATTGTGTGTTCTTATTCCGGTTATTAGCCTAGGTTACTATGTGATGTGCACAGCATACAAGTATAGACTGAGCCGCCTGAATTGGAACAAAACATTTCATGTTTGTTTGTTTGAAAATGGTTTGATGGTGCTACCTGCAGGTAGGCTAAGACGTGGATTTGCCACCCTTGGGTGGGCTTAGAAAACAATGGTTTCGCTACTATCTAGTGGGCTTAAAACAAACATTTGATGAATTGTTCCAATCCAAATAACCCAACCTTCACCCACAGGCATTCAAGCAGTAATATCACATAAGCAATTAGCCTCATGGTAAGCATGCTATTCATGGCAACACTCACACGCATGCAAGGATGCTAAAGCATAAAAACTCACTGAGTACTCCAAGCCAAAACAGAAACTCATTAGAAATCCATGCATGATCCTAGATACACAGAATTGCCTAATGCAACACATGCAAAGATGCAAACTATAGCAGGCTCGGCTATTCTAAACATGGCATATGGAATGCTACAACTAACACGTATTCAATTTGGAATTGAAATACAAATGCAGTTTATATGATGCGCCGAGCCCGGTGCGTGCAAAACAGATGAATGATGCAAACATACTGTCATACTGTATGCTAATTGAAATATGCCCTAATCTAACATCATAAGCAGGTAAATAAAAGGGAGAAAGACGTGGGGTTGGAAGACATACATCACACACACGCACACTTATTACAACATTGCCCTCGCACAGAGGGTCCGAAAGAATATACAGTCCCGAATGGAAGAATAGTACAGTCCAAATAATACAGTCCAAATAATGTACAAATTCCTAATTAATTTACAAATTAACTAAGAAAATAATAAAACTGGCATGCGAGCTAGGGACTGCCTTGATTCTGCTCTGGATGATGGAATGATGCATGTTTGGGCTGCTTTGCGCGGAAATCCACTGGAATGCCCTAATTAGCCTCTGTTTTGCAATGATTCTTGAAAAGCGTGCCAAGCCTTGGAAGACTGCTGATTCTTGATTTGCTGCAACAGAGAGCAGGAAAGGGGCATGGCAATGTATTTTCACAAATGTATGCATGCCTCGATCCTCGTGCCACCAATCACGCATATCGATGCATAATGGCCGAGGAGCCGAATTGCACAACTCAATATGAGATGAATGCACATGAAAACACAACAAGACCTAACTCCATCATAGATGATCCGGAGTGTCGGTGACTAGGGAATTGAGACACGTTCCGTCACTCGGAGTACGAAACGTACCTCGTTTCCCGTGCCCGGGCTAACTCCTATCCCAAACACGATGCAGTATGCATGATATGCATGAAATGCAACTAAGGTACAACCTGACATGCAAAATGCTACGAAATGGCATACACGATGCACGAGATGAGGTGGCATACACAATGCACTAATGTACAACCTAGCATACACAATGCTATGGAATGAAATGGCATACACAATGCAATATGGGCTTACACCAACATGAGAGAGCCTCAGCCACCCTCACATAAGAGGCCATAAGATGAAAACAAGACAACTCGAAATGCGTGCACGCGTGCACGCAAACCGAGGACCGACCCTCAGGCACCGAAATGCCACTCTAATGAAACATGGAAAAGACATGGAATATGATATGCAACATGCAAAAATCAGTAGCAAAATGAGGGGGAAAACAGCCCCGAAACAAGGCGAAATGACACCCGATGCGTGGAATCTCTCCCGAAATGCAAAACTAGGTACATGAAATGGCTTATAGCTATTCAAAGCATGCATAATTGGTACATGGAATGAAAAGACAGAAGAAAGGCACCCCCAAAATAAGCATTTTTAAAGTTCAAAGCATGGCCAAAAAGTGGGTATAAATAGGGCAAAATTAGCATGCAAAAATGGGGGGCCAAGAGAGGTAATGAAGCAAGTCATAGCTTCTGATCTCAAACACAGAAGGCCCCTTCTACAATGTTGAAGAGGGGCCAAAAATATGATGTTTTACAGTTTATGACAAGCCCCAAAAACAGATACAAGTATGGCAAACAATTCATGCAAGAAATGAGCCAACGAAGGGGCAAAGAAGTAACTGATATATGCTGGCCCCAAACAGGTTAGGGCCCTTCAACAATATTGGAGAGGGGCCCAAAACATGGCTTTTTACAGTAGATGATCAAGCCCAAAACAGTGTAGAAATATGCTCAAAATGCCATGCAAAATTATGGCCACAAGAGGGCTATAACATGAAGTATACCAAGGATGTCTCAAACAGCCCTAGACCCTTAATGAAACATGAAGAGGGGGTCATTTTAGGGCCATTTTCAGTTTGGACCAAAGTCCAAAAACAGAGACACAATAGCCTAATAAATCATGCAAAAAAAAGGGGCCTAAGAGGGGTACAATGACAAGTGATACATGGAGGTCCCAAACAGTGTTGAGCCCTCTTCAATATTGAAGAGAGGCTCAAAATATGCCTAATTACAGTTTACATCAGGCCCCAAAACAGATCACACACAAGCTAAAAATATCATGCAAGAAAATGGCATTCAAGAGGGTATTGAAGCAAGTGCAACATGGGGGGCTCAAACAGTGTTGAGCCCTTAATGAAACAAGAAAATGAGCTCAAAAAAATGACCTTTTAAGTTTTGGTCGGAGCTCAAAACAGCAAGCAAAGAGGCTAGAAAAAAGTTACAAAATTGAGCTCAAGAGAGGGGAAATGATGCTTACCCTTGAAGACTACCCCTTGGATGCTTCTTGGCTTGAGAAGTGATGCCTCCTAGCTGCTGGAAAGCTCTCCAAGCTACTAGAAATGGAGTAGTGGTGGTGGTGCTTGGTGGTGATGAAGAAATGAGGTGTAGGACTTGGATGCTTGGAGCTTGAAGTGAGGGAGAGAGAGGGGTGCAATACAAGGAGCTTAAGGGAAATTTTCTAACCTTCAAACCAGACCTGGGAGGCTGGTTATATAGGCCAAGAGAGGGGAGAAAAGGAGGGGAAAAAGGGAGGGAAATTGCATCAAGTTTCCCTCCAAAAAAGTTCCCTCCGGATACAGGTTTTGGAGGGAAAAACAATGCACAGCTGTAATGTACACATCCTGAGGAAGCTGGCCGGCCAGGTATTGGAGCTGCAGGTGGCCGGCCGGCCAGGGGTCAAAAGGGTCAACTTGAATTAGTGGCCGGCCACCACAAATTGGTGGCCGGCCACCACAAATTGGTGGCCTCCCAGGTGTCCTCAACACAACCATGTGGTTCAAAATTGGCAACTGTAAAACATGAGAGAGAACAAGCCATTTTTCAAAGGGGTTCAAAAGGTTCAAGTGGAATTAATGGCCGGCCATATAATATTTGTGTCCTCCCAGGTGTCTACAACACAAATATGGGGATTAGAGTTGAAGAAAGTGACCGTAGGGTGGTCAACATTGGCTTGGAAGTGTGGAAAATGGGCGTCGGAGGGCGATGAAGGAAATATAACTGGTTGCTGAGACAATTACTGGCCTCCCACCCTTCTACGGCCTCCCTGGTGATGAAACAAAGGTCCCTGCCAAAAATGAATAAAAACCGATGCAAAATGAATGTTCGGGGGCCGAGACGCGCAGTCCGAGGCCCCGAAAACTGCCCGTTAGGCACCGGGAGTGGTGTTCGACCATGAAGCAGGTCTCTCAGACCTCAGTGTCCCTCAAAAGGGAGTAAATAATATGCATGCCAAAAACCAGAGCAAACGGAGGTAGTTAGGCGGTCCCGAACCGAGGCACACGGCCTGACGGCTCCGAAAACCGGGAACCGGGCTCCGAAATGGGCAAAATGGCCTACAGCCACAAAATGTAGCCCAGGGCCAGTGAGAGATGGTCTACGGGACCTCTCCCTCCCCTCAGGAAGAAAAACAGAGGAAATCGAGTCTGGTTCGCAAACCGAGGCAGAGTACAAAAAAACCCGGAAGTCCGGAGGCAAGGCTCGCAGCCGTGACTCTGAAACTTCTGGATGAGCACAACATGCAACATCACCAAGCGCTCAATCGGTGACGTCTGAGTCTTAAGGTCGGTCAAAAATGGGGTGTCTACACCTGGCTTGCATGCCAATTTATAGCTTTCTTAGTTAATTTGTTAATTAATTAGGATTTTTGTATTTATTCGGGACTGTATTATTTATTCATTTGGGACTGTATATTATTTATTCGGACCCTCCGAGCGAGGGCCATGTTGTAATAAGTGTGCATGAGTGTGATGTATGTCTTCCAACCCCACGTCTTTCTTCCCTTTTATTTACCTGCTTTTGATGGTCAGATTAGGGCATGTTTCAATTAGCATACAGTATGATAGCATGTTTGCATTCATTCATCTGTTTTGCATGCACCGGGCTCGGCGCATCATACTAACTGCACCTGTATTTCAATTCCAAATTGAATACTTGTTAACCGTTGCATCCCATATGCCATGTTTAGAATAGCCGAGCCTGCTATAGTTGCATTTTTGCATGTGTTGCATTAGGCACTTCTGTATAATTAGGATCATGCATGGATTTCTAATTAGCTTCTGTTTTGGCTTGGAGTACTCGGTAAGTTTTTATGCTTTAGCATCCTTGCATGTGTGTGAGTGACTGCCATGATAGCATGCTTACCATGAGGCTATGTGCTTATGTGATATAACTGTCTGAATGCCTGTGGGTGAAGGCCGGGTTATCTGAATTGGAATAATACATCGACTGTGAGTTTTAAGCCCACTAGATAGTGGCAAAATCATGTTTTCTAAGCCCACCCGAGGGTGGCAAATCCACGTCTTAGCCTACTTGCGAGTAGCACCATCAAACCATTTTCAAATAAACAAACATGAAATGTTTTGTTCCAATTCAGACGATCCAGTCTATACTTGTATGCTGTGCGCATCACATAGTAAATCTAGGCTAATAACCGGAATAAGAACACATAACGTTTTCAAAACTAGATATCATGGTTAGTAGAGGCCGATCTTTGATCGGGCGAGCGGGGGTGCTCACGAAGTGACCTTCCCCAATCGTACCCAAGTTCCCGAGCCGAGGCAACTTTGGTGATGACGGACACGTGGCCTTAGGCAAACGAGTCAGGGTTTCCTAAATTTTCCAAAATAAAATATTTAGGTGGCGACTCTGTATCTGGCAAAGCAGTCCATGTTTGGCACTTCTTTCAAAAATCTGTTTTCTCAAAACGATTTGCCGGATTTGGACTCTTTGGTTCAGATTAAGAACCATGACAATTTGAGTCCTGAACTGTAGTGAGGCCCCAAGGGCGCGTCTACACCTGGAGACTTAATCGATAGTGAAATTGAGTTTACTATTGATGTTGTACCTGGAACACAACCGATTTCTAAGACCCCTTACCGAATGTCAACCTCTGAATTGAAAGAATTAAAAGTTTAACTCCAAGACTTGCTAGACAAGAAATTTATTCGACTGAGCACTTTACCTTGGGGTGCTCCAATGTTGTTCGTTAAAAGGAAAGGTGGGTCATTGAGGTTATGTATAGACTATCGAGAATTGAATCTAGTGACTATCAAAAATAAATACCCATTGCCCTGAATCGATGATTTGTTTGACCAACTCCAGTGAGCCCAAGTCATTTCAAAAATTGACCTTAGATCCGAATACCACCAATTGAAAGTTAAAGCCGAAGACATAGAGAAAACTGCATTCCGGACTAGATATGGGCACTATGAGTTTCTGGTGATGCCGTTTGGGGTAACTAATGGACTTGCAACTTTTATGGACGTAATGAATAGGGTGTTCAAAAAATTTCTTGATGAGTTTGTTGTTGTGTTTACTGATGATATTTTGATTTACTTCAAAAAAGTAAGGAAGAACATGAAAATCATCTAAGAACTACTTTACAGACTTTAAGAGAAAATAAGTTGTATGCAAAACTATCCAAATGTGAATTGTGGCTTAACAGTGTAGTATTTCTGGGGCATGTAATCAACAAGGATAGTATCTCTGTTGACCCACAAAAAATTGAAGCTATTGTGGACTAGCCAAGACCAACCAATGTGTCAGAAGTTCGAAGTTTTCTAGGGCTTGCAGGCTATTATCGCAGATTTGTGAAAGACTTCTCCAAACTTGCCATGCCATTGACACAGTTGACACAGAAAAATGTGCTGTTTGATTGGAACGATCAAAGGGAGTCTACTTTTCAAGAGTTAAACACCAGATTAGTAACTTCACCAATTTTGACTTTGTCTAATGGTACTGGAGGGTTTCAAATTTACAGTGACGCTTCCTATAAAGGTTTGGGATATGTACTAATGCAAAATGGTAAGGTGATTGCTTATGCCTCTTGTCAACTTCGACCACATGGGAAGAATTATCCGACCCATGACCTTGAACTCGCAGCCGTGATTTTTACTTTGGAAATCTGGCGTCACTATTTGTATGGCATAACTTGTGAAGTGTATACCAATCACAAAAGTTTAAAATATTTATTTACTCAGAGGGAATTGAACATGAGACAGAAGACGTGGCTCGAGTTAATTAAAGATTATGACTTACAAATTTTGTACCGTCCAGGGAAAGCCAATACCATTGTAGATGCCTTGAGCCGAAAATCTATTGGGAATTTATCATGTTTACTCACCGATTAGAAGGATTTGATATGTGACCTAGAAAGAAATGAAATTAAAATTGTGATGCATAAACAGGGTGGGATCTAAGCTGCCATTTCTACTCAACCTGTAATCATTGAAGAGATTAAAAAGAAACAACGTGAAGATGAGTTCTTGAAGAAAATTTTTGATGAGATTGATTCAAAACCAAAACCAGGATTTGTATTGAAAAATAATGTGTTGACATTTTAAAGCCGACTTTGTGTGCCGGATTGTCTGGATTTGAGAAAATGAGTTGTGACTGAGGCTCACAGTTCGAAATTTGCTATGCATACGGGGAATACAAAAATGTACCATGATTTAAAACAAAATTTCTGGTGGCCAGGAATGAAGAAAAGCATTGCGGATTTTGTGGCTAAGTGCTTACATTGCCAACAAGTAAAAGCTAAACATCAGCGACCCGCTAGGTTACTTTAGCCACTTCCAATACCGGAATGGAAATAGGAGCATATCTCTACGGACTTCATTATGGGATTGCCCCGCTTTTCTCAAGGTATGGACTCTATTTGGGTAATTGTTGACCGTTTGACTAAATCCACTGTCAAAACTTTTATAATGCGGATAAGTTGACTAATATGTATGTGAATGAAATTGTGAGATTGCATGGTGTGCTAGTGTCTATTGTGTCTGATAGGGATCCTAAGTTCACATCAAGATTTTAGCAGAGCCTACAGCAAGCTTTGGGAACTGAGTTAAGACTGAACAGTGCATATCACCCACAGATAGACAGCCGATCAGAAAGAACGATACAGACTTTAGAAGATATGCTTAGAATGTGTGCCCTAGATTTCCAAGGCAATTGGGAGACCTACTTACCATTGGTCGAGTTTGTGTATAACAACATCTACCATTTGAGTATCGGTATGGCTCCTTATGAAGCCTTGTATGGGAAAAAATGCCGTTCTCTGATTTGTTGGGCCGAGCTAGGTGACAAACCGTTGTTAGGACCGGAACTTGTGCAAGAGACGATGGAAAATGTGAAATTGATTCAACAAAGATTGAAAACTACACAAAGCCGCCAAAAGAGCTATGCGGATTTCCGAAGAAGAGATCGAGAATATGAGGTCCGGGTTCATGTGTTCATCAAAGTGACTCCTATGAAAGGGCAAATGTGGTTTGGAGTGAAAGGCAAATTGGCACTGAGATATGTTGGGCCATATGAGATTCTTAAGAAAATCAACCCGGGGACATATCGGGTAGCTTTACCTACGATCATGGAATATATGCATAATGTTTTTCATGTTTTGATGCTTCGGGAATATTTATGAGATCCATTCCATGTGATTGAGCCAACCTATGTGCTTCTGAAGGATGACTATACGTACGAAGAAAGGCCAATTCAGATTGTGAATCGTAGAATCAAACGATTGAGGAACAAAGAAATATCGTTGGTCAAAGTTGATTGGCAAAACCATGGAGGGACCTATGCAACTTGGGAGACGGAGGAAGATATGATGAGAAGATACCCTGATTTGTTTCCTTTGGACCCGATGTTCTTCCAAAATGAAGGTAATTCGAGTTTGGAGGACCAAACTCTTTAAGGGGGAAAGACTGTAACAACCCCAGCCTATGGTTAGCCGATAAACCATGATTACTTATGCTTAATGAGTAATTAAGATGAAATTCTGAATTAAATGCATGTGTATGGCATTAATTATGTTTATATTTGTCTGCTGTAGGAATATCTGTTTGTATTTTTGTTTTGTTCTGCGAATTGAAAGCCTTATTGGTATCCAATCATGAAATTGACCTGATATTTGTGTTATTTGGAATTTTTGGAAAATTATGGTAGGTTTAATTGAAATTGAATTCGGAACAAAATAATTTGAATAAATTAATGACCATTGTTTAGACTAATTCAAGTTTAATTAGCCAACTTTAGCCAAGCCTATATAAGGCCACCCCCATCACCTCTTATACACTTTACACTCTCATTCACTCATACTCTTGAGCTCAAACATATATATATATATATAGAGAGAGAGAGAGAGAAGGAAAGAATTGAGATCAAGAGCTTGAAAGGAGTGAATTGCTAATAGAAGTGAAGTTGGAGATTTAAGCTTTTACACTTGTGAACCCAAGATTCTTAGGTAAGAATTCAACCTTTTAACTTTGACATTGAGTCACTTAGCATATGAATCCAAAGAATTGAGTTGTGTAATGCAAGAATCAAACTTAGATAGATGAATATAGGGGTGTATCATGCATGCATGTTTATATCATAGCATTTTGAATTTGATTCCAAAGAATTCCCACATGCATGTGCTTATCCCACCTTTGTTTGGAGAATTCACCTTGTGTTGTATTATTTTATACCAATTGATCATGTCTTGGAAGCCTTGACACCAAACCATCTCATGCATGTTATGTTTTGAAAGATTTGAGTTTATTTTGAGCAATTAACTTGCTTTTGGGCCTTGATTTCATGAAATGATCTTCAATTCTCGATGATTTACACGTTTACAAGTGTTTTCTCAAGTTTTCGGCCCAAAAGACCATAATTTGCAGCTTTGAATTTGAGTTTGGACTTGGAAGAGCAATCTGGAAATTCCAGATTGTGTCTCTCCACTCGAGCGACAAAACCTGTGCTCGAGCGACCACTCTATGTTTTGCACCTCCGCTCGAGCGACCAAAAGTTGGCTTGAGTGTAAATTGCACGCTCCCAGAAGTTCACATGTTTTGTAGACCGCTCGAGGACAAGAGTTGCGCTCGAGCGAAGACCTCAGTCACACGCTCGAGTGACCGTCGAGTGAAGAAATCACATAACCGGTACTTTTGCAGAGTTTACAGACCGCTCGAGCGAAGGAAGTTACGCTTGAGTGACCACTCACATTTTTGAACATTCGCTCGAGCGAAGAAAGCTACACTCTAGCGAGGACCCTATTTTCAACATGTTTGGCTAAGTGTTGAACAACATGTTTTGGCATCCTCATTGCATCCTAGGCATTCCTAAGCCAAGATTAAGACATAATAATGAGGATAAAACTTAGAAACACACTAAGAACGAAATGTGAAGAGTTAAGTTATATCCGGGTGTGTGTTTCAAGGTTGTATCTGTTAAGTTTGTGTAGGTCACGCGCCGTAAGCTATTTGATTTGATTTGCCTGCTTTGTCTGTCAGCTCTGAAGCCATCTGTGAGTAATAACTTTGTAGAGTTATGTTTAACTTTAATTATTTTTTGATGATATGAAATGATCGGTTTTCTAAATTGCTATTTTAAGAATCATAAATGAATGTCTATCTCTCTGAAATGTATTTGTGCCATCCTTAGTTCACGTGGCCTTCGCCTAGGGGCAACAATACCGTGGCCAATATGCACGTGGCCCTAGCCCAAGGATAACAATACTATGCCTCATATCTATGTGGCCCTTGCCCGGGGATAACAATACTGAGGCTTATGTTCATGTGGCCCTCACCTGGGAGTAACAATTCCATGGCTACTTGTGCACAAGATGTGGACCTATATGGTCGTTGGTACCGACTATGCAAATTTGATACGATATGATAGCTAAATGGATATACCATATATAACTGCTATGATTTTTGGTTAAGTATGCGAATCTGAAGTTGTTTATGATTTGAAATATGCTATGGGACATCATTCATTAAATTCTTTATTCTGTTGTTATTCACTGGGCTTCTCTCACTCTATTTATATTATGTATGTAGGTGACTAGGCGCGTGACCAGGCTCAAAGTTGATGACCTGGAGTTTTGGTTTGTCAACCACCCTTTTGTGCCTCCCGAGGAGGTTCCGGATTAAGTTAAGTCTTGTGGCCATGTTTTGTGATCATTTAAGACCTTGTTTTCTTTTGATACATGAACAAGCTTTGGTTTATCTATATAATGGGCTAAGTTCTTTTTTTGCTTTATCTGTAATGAATGTGATGTAAGACTATTATACGTATGACGTCGCGGTTCTGTATATAAGTTTTCGAATTTTTGTCCCATATATGCCTACACAACTCAATGGACTATGTATGTTTTTATATATTTGCTTCCACAGACTCTTATTATGTCATGATCAGTTCAGATGCCTTCAGTATTTCAAGGATTACTGGCTGGTTACGACGCTAAACCTATAAGGGCTGGTTTGGGTCGTAACACCCCCGCTCCATCCCCATCAATAGATCAGATTCCATATTAATTTGATAAATTACAACATAGTTTTTGATCAAAATTTTTTTAATCTATAATTTCAACTCAATTTGATCAAATAAGTCCTCAATAACTATATAACTTATCCTAAAAATTAAAATTTAGCAAATGATTAATAGTTACAAATCAATTTTAACATATTATCAACAATTTTAATTAAATTTGAAAAATAATTTATAGTTGTAAGACAATAGGTCAAAAAATTATATATATATATAAGCCCTACACTGCATAAACAATAAAATGAGTCGATGGCTAACAAGGAAAAAAATGTAAGCTTTGGCTAGGGGTGTAAATTAGGGCAAGCATGGCCCACCTGAGCCCAGGTTCGGGCTGGCCCATGTCCGACCGCCTGGGCTCCGGCCAAAATTCAAGTCGAGCTGGGTTGACCCAGGGGGTTAGAAAATTAGACCCAAGCCCAGGCCCAGGGGATATTCGGGCCTTGAGCTGGCTGGTGGACTTGAGCTGGGCTTAGGCGGGCCTGAACATTTTTTCTTAAATTTTTTTTGCCAAAATTTTATTCTTTTCCATTAAAAATAACACTGGGTGTTGGGTAGGTCGGCCGGGCTGGGCCTCGAGCTGAGCTTTGAGTGGTTGATGGGTCGGGCTTTCAAATGACGACCCAAGGTCCCAGGCTGGGCTCGGGTTTAACCGGGTCTGGCCCAGCTCGAGCCGTGAGCAGGTTTCGGGCCGTTCACGAGCAGCGGGCCACCCACAGGCTGCGGGCCATTTTTACACCCTTAGCTTTGGCCAATATGCATGCTTAATTGGTAAATATGTGTTAGATAATTAGTTTTTACACAATAAATAATTTAAATGTGGCCACAAAATAACAAACTATCCTCTAAGGTTACACCATATGAGATCAACCAATTAAAAAAAAAAAAAACCAAAACCAAAACCTTATATATTCTACTTTGTGAGTATTGATTTTTAATCTCACAACCAAACAAATCTCCTTGTTCAGATCTAGGGAACTCAGCTGGAGAGCACACAGAAGAATAGATTAAGCCAGCCAACACCTGGGCACAAGAAGACAAGAAATATCGTGGTGGCTCGTCCACCCGAGGGCATTTTGACGATCAAGTTAGTAACTTATTTCGCAAGATATTAACTCAAATCAAGAGCTCACAAAATAAATCACATACCTTAGACCCACAGGGATGCTTTACTTTTGTAATGATTAAGTGTTACTTCATGGGACTATATCCTTTACAAGGATATCAATTATCCAAGACTCCTCCTATTTGGATTAAGATCAACCGTCTCAAGAGTCCAACCTTACCCAAAGAGAGAGTCTGTTATTATCTATGACTCTAGTTCCTCATTTGAACATCTCAGATTCAGATGTGGTTTGACCACACCTCGGCCAATCAAATCATCCATGTAGCACCTTGGCTAACCATCTAGGCCATGTGGACAACTGAAAATTATGTCCATACATACTTCAATTCCTTTTTATGAGTCATCCCAAATACTTGCTGATCCCCCAAAATGAAGAAGGGGGATTCTTTATAGTCCAAAATCTAAATTGAAGGGGGTTGTTTAGACTTGTTGGGCCCATCACGGGTCCCGTTTCAATAATCTGAACCGTTTAAGTCGAGCACTTCATGTATTTCTTCTATAAAAAAAAATTAGGTTGATCTAATAAATGTAACTTGTTCAATTTATCGTTTTTGTCATAAAGAAAATTATATGATTCAATTTTTAAAAATACAATTGTTGTTCATTTTTGGGCACTTGGGTCAAAAATCCAATTTTGAATTTTATTTTGCCAAAAAATTCGAGTGCTAAATTAGTTTGTTGATAAGGACAAGTTGAAGTAAAACGACCAAAATAGTTATATATAGATTGCATATCCATTTTTTTATTTCCAAATATGACTCTCTCTCTCTCTCTCTCTCTCTCTCTCTCTCTCTCTCTAAGTTTCATATCACAATGATTTCTCTCATCCTTCTCTACTACCGCCACTAGAGCAACCTCTTTGTTTTGTTCATTCTTTCTCCGATCTAAACCAGTTGTTGTTTGTGTGAAACCCTAACACAGCATCATCATCATCATCGTACATGGTCCACTACCATCTTCTCATTCGGCTCCGGCTACGTTGAGTTCCAAGGCCACGACCAAGGCATCTCTAACCTGCTTTCTCGTCCAAATCCCACTACCTTGCCACCGTCTCCGATGATTCACGACCTCCCCTAGTAGCGCTGCCTTCACTCCACCGCCACGCTCTCTAATTTTTCGATCACCACCTCAACTTCATGGTCCTTCACCACCTATGGGAAATTGCCTCAAATCCTACTCCATTTTCCCTGAAATCGCCTATGGAAAATTGCCTCAAATCTGGCTCTCACACCATTTCTCTCTCTATATATATATAGCTCATGAATATACATATATAAATATGTTTTTTTATCAATATGCATACATACATACATTTCTGTGTGTGTGTGTACTTGGATCATCTAAGATCTGAGTTTCACACCAACAAAATCAGTTTTTTCTTTTTCTTTTTCTTTTTTAATTTTTTTTTTGATGATGTTGATGTTGATGTTGAACAAATACGGTTTTGTAGTGGCACGGGTCAGAAAACTCGACCCATTTTATTTTCTGTTGGGATTGTCTGAGTGTATCTATTTGCCTTTAGGTGGTTTGGACCTTTGCTATGTTCGGGCTGGCTTTAGAATAGTAGCCCAGGAGTTCTGCCTCAGATAGGTCATGCTCGCGACCACCTTGTTCACAACTACGATTGTTGAGGGGTAGCGGTTGCACCTGCGATGGGCCACGACCAGGCTGGGACTAAAACATGGGTTCCGATCTGTTGGCCTAAGAGAAGGTGTGTGGCCAGCGAAGGATTGTGTGGCCCCGCGGTGGTGGCTCGTGACACGCTGGGTTGCGCTCGCGATCGTGTTGTCTCTCTGTTCATGGCAGCAATCTATTTTTTTATAAAAGGCGCCAAAAATTAAAAATATCTCATTTTTCAATTCATTTTATTTTCTTTCTCTTCCTTTTTGCCATTTTTGGCCTTTTCAAGCTTTCAAACTTAGTTTTCATCTATTTTTACCCATTTTATACCCCTAGTTATATCGAAATGCAGAGCTTGGCCAGGGCTTCCATTTAATCTAAGTGGATTGTCATTTCGTCGCTGGTGATTTTTGGGTTGTCTCTTCTTTACATCAAAAGGTAAAGATTTCCTTGCTCCCTTTCAATACTTCATTATAGATATACATGTGGTAGTTTTTATTATGTTTAAAAGCATGTTTTTGAGAAATTTTTCAAAAAGCATACAAAGGGGTTTAGGGTTTTGAATTTCAGAAGTTAAGTTGTATGTTTTTCAGTCATTTTAGGTGATTTGGGAGATAACTAAACGTGTTTATGTTGAGAGTGGGGAGAAACCCTAATTCATCATTGTGGGCTTAATTAATCATAAAGGGGTAAAGATGTGGAATAACCGAGTTATGTGCTCAAGAATTAGACTAGTGGTTTAGTTGTTAAAATGAGAATTGATTGGGTTATTTGATTAATTTTGCATTGAGTTGGATTGTAGTTATGTTTTATGAATTGTGTTTGTTTAAGGAAAAGGGGTTTTGGCTAAGGGTTGGAAATGTTGAGAATTTGATATAACGTTTTAATTTTTGGAAATAAAATGACAAGTGTAACTCTTTTGTGAAATGAAATAAGAAATAGTTGTTTTGAAAAGGTAGAATTAGCTAGGGATTTATATTATAAGAGGCGTATTTCTATTTATCTGTTAGAGGTTTTGTCCATGGTCATTGGTGGGGGATGGCCTTGTTGTTGAATTGGTTATGTGTATGTATTACACTTGTACAGTATTTATGTAGTTTATCATGTTGTGCTATTATTGTAATGTTGTTTAGGGATCCGTTTCCCGCCGAATAAGGCTGGTAAAGCGTGGCTCCCTTCCGATTGGCTCCCAATAAAGTGTGAATGGAGGTTCGTTTCTCTCTGGATGGGGCCGGTAAAGCATGGCGCATTGTAATAGGTTTCTCTTACTTCCGGTTTACTCCTAGTAAAGTGTGACCTTGGGGTCGTTCCCCTCCGGATGAGGCCAATAAAGTGTTATGTGGATTTGTATCATTTGCCATCCGTGCTGTATACTGATGAAAATGAAAATGGAAATGGAAATGGAAGTATGTATTACAGTAGACACCCTATTTTTGACTAGCCTTGAAACTTGGGCGCTTCCTTTTAAGTTCCCGATGATGAAAATGAGAGGTGTTAATCTTCGCAAGTTCCACGGCAGGAGTTCTAAAGATCAAGCTTTAAACCCTCCAACGACCTGTTTTGGACTAAATGTTTTTTAACCAAAATGGAGACCTTTTTCAAAAATAAATTTTAGTGGTGCAACTCCAAACATTACCACAATGTTTTGAGGCTCATATTTTTAAAGTCAAAACGTTACATTCTTTCAAACAAATGCAGAGAAGAATAAAGTAGAACTGAATGGGAAAGATGAAATCATCTATAATGCATGTTTTTCCTTTCAATTCAAGGTAACTTGCTTTTGTTGATCTGATGATGTGCCCATTGACTGGCCGGACACCAAATGTTGGCTGGCCACAAAAGCAGTCGGCCGATCACCAAGAAGCTCAGCTAGCTGAATGTTTCGGGTACAGAGCATTTTCAGAAAATGTAAGCTTGTTTTTTCTTTTTTTTCCTTACCTACCACAAATATCTCAGATAATTCTTACCATTTTTTTTAGAATATGTAGTTAGATTTTAACTAATGACATGAGCTCATAACAAGGGGACTGCAACTTATGCATATTCTAAAGAATCATCATTGCAGTGCCTATATCTAAACTCCTAAGGATCTCAGTAAGATCATTATCAACTGCAGCAAGAGAGTCAAGGATTTGCTAAAGTTGGATATCTCAACTTCACGATGAAATTGATCTATTATATGACTAATTTGAATTCACTTTGGTTATTTAAATCATTCATCTAATACAATCAATTAAGAGAATTATCCATGAACAAAATCAACACTACTAAAATATTTTTTGCGACTGCTACAAGTCGTCACAAATAGTACAAATACAGTCGCAACAAACCTTTTGCGATAGCCCATGCAACGGCAAATGGGGGTCAAGAATGTGGTGGTGACAAATACTTTTTGAGACCGCAAAACAACAGTCGCAAACTATTTGTGATCGCCTAACCTACTTATGGCGACTGATGTTTTACCGTCGTAAAAAAGTAAAATCAAATGCCTATAATGTATTAGCGACCATTTTGTTACTGTTGCCAAAAAAAAAAAAAAAGGAACGAAAGAAAGAAAGAAAAGAAATGCCTACAATGTTTTAACAACTTATATTCTCATATATATATATATATTCAAATATTATATATAATATACAATAAAATTAAAGAGATATTTACAAAAAAATTTCATTATTTTCCATCTCTTTTCTTTAAAAAATTCTTGTTACAATAACAAAGAGTTCTTGAAAGAATCCTACAAAAGTTTTCCACCTCCTGCAATTACAAAAAACGCTTGACGTCACAATAGTTCTAATTCCAAGAATCCTTGCAAATACCCACCCTAATTCACATAAAAAACTAGTATATGGAAATAAGAAACATGGCACTCATTTACAGTCTTGTTACAGAGTCTTGAAGACTATAGGTTGTCTTGAAAGAATTCTTTTCACAGTCTTGTTGCCACCACTGTCAAGAGAATATCGGAAACAAATCATCAACCTCTAATATTGAAGCTACAAGTTCGAGCAAAAAGAGGTGTGAATTTGATTATTGAACACTAGTAAGACAAAAACGAACACAATATCAAACTTTCTCAGCGAGCATTGTTCCCAATACTAACAAACTAGTTAAAAATTTCATCATAATATGTAACATTCGAAACAATACTTTAATCCATCATGCATAGGTATTATATAAAACCAATTAAGCCAAATGTGCTTTACCTAGACTGGATTATAGATATCAGTGAGTCTAAAAGTTTGATAACATCAGATGGATTTAATAGTGAGACTGAATTTGCAATCACCTACAAGAAATACCAGAAACATAGTATTAGGTGAGTCATACCTTCACATCATTAAACATGTAACCAAAGAAAAAGGGACTAAGGAAGAACCTTATCATCTTGGGTATATAAACAATTTAAGATTAGTGCTCAATTATTAGCATGTAGCACTTGCTTAAGGAAAACATGAATAGAATCCACACTTGGAGGCATCACGTGCTAAGAAATTTCTTTTTTCTCAAGGCTCTTAACCTCGTCATTCTCAAGTACATTTAAACTTGCAAGTTTCTCACCCATGGTTGGCTCATTTAAATTCTCGTCAATTTGGCTTCCATCCGTTGGCTCTCCATGAGTTGTATCTAGCAGTAAAACCAGTTTATTTGTTAAATGCTAAAATTTAGGTGTTGGTGCATAAAATGCTCATATTTTATTTTAATATTAAAAACAGACACTGTATACTATTAATTTCAAATCTGTTCCATCACATGTCAATGACCAAATATCAAATTAGATTCCATTTGTGCACACATAATCATAAGAGAAATATTAAATAGGACCATTCTATCTACTTTCAAGCATTATAATCAATAAATCGATATATAGAAGACAAACCTAGATCAAGAAACGAAATCAAAACAAAATCATGAATAACCAAATATGCTATTGATGAAAAAAATATGAAATCAATTGATCAGCTACAGATCAACAAACCGTAGAGGTACGAAATATGTGCCTCATTTCATGTTTTAGCGGTTCTCTTTATCTCTGCAATAAGTTTCTTTTCCTATATCAACAAATAATTTATAATTAGATCAAACACCAAAAACTTGCAACAAAAACATTACCTATAAACTCTTTGACATACTTCCAATTGCAAAGTGGTGATTTCCCTCTCAAATGTTTGTTGGTTTCTTTATAGAATTGAATAAATACTCAATAAATACCAGTTTTCATTGTCAGTAGTTAAACGATACATGTGTAATAGATGTTTTGATATATTTATACAGGTCACTAATCCCCACAAGCAAAGCATTGTCATAGTTCCCAAAAAAACATTTGGGAAAAACAACAATAAGAAAGTGGTCAATTTAGGCTCTAGGTGCATGGGCATAACAAGAAAGTTTTTAAGTTTAATTCTTAATTCCTTCAACACCAACCTACCCCACTTCTTAAAAATAAAAACAGAAGTAAAAAGTAAAAAACAGAAGTTGGTTGAAGTTGTAAACAACATTTGATGACTACCTCTTTTCTCTTTTAAACTTATGTTCTCATTCTAATTTTTCCTCTATACTCTATGTTCTTCATCTCCACTTAATGGCCTCTTTCCAATCTGTTTTTCCTCTACCCCACTTTTTATTTTATTTTTTAATGCATTTAAAAAAAATTGACTAAGATATTAATGAAAAAAAAAATCACTAAAAATAAAGAAAAATTCATATAAAAATAGTTTTGAAAACCTCTTATTAGCTAGCATCCAAAAATTTCAGCAATAATTTCAAGCAATCAAACGCTTTTAAAACCAAGCCAATTCAAACAATTGCCCTTCCATACAGGCGTAGATTAACAAGCTTTCCTTAATCATCACTGTTCCTAGTTCATGAAACTACCTAACATAGTTGTGTTCAAGCAATTGAATCAACAATTTTGGATCAACACAACACAGATGAAATCACAGTTGAAACAGTAAGAGTAGATAGAGATTGTTCCAAGAGGTTCAAACACCTCTATTGTTTTCAAGAATGAATTAAATTCAACAAAATATTGAAATTTAACAGAATAATGAAGAGGAGAGAACTATAGAATATTGAAATCATTAAACACAACTAATAGATATAATAGAGAGAGAAAGTTGGATTGATTCATAGAAATTAGGCTTACCGATTATGAATCAATTGAAATCTTCAACTTGTCATCAATAATCAATTAAAATCTTCAAATCTTCATCAACAATTGATCAAAATCTTCAAATGAGCAATAAAATTGAGATGGAGAGTCCAAAGAGAGAGTCGAGCAAGAGAGTGCAGAGTGAAGAGTGAGATTTTAAGAGAGAGAGAGAGAGAGAGAGAGAGAGAGAATTCATACCATTGGAGGTCGGTCTTTAACGAAGAAAGCGAAATCAATTTGGGAAATAAGGGATAGATAGGGCAAGTTTTACATGATTTGTTTTGTTTTGTTTTTTTGTTTTTGTTTTGTTTTCTTTTGTTTTGTTTTTTGTTTGTTTGTTTGTTTGTTTGTTTTTTTTTAAAAGTTAAGAACACGATTTGGGGGTTTAAATAAAATGACATTTTGGTGTAAAAAGTGATTTTTTGCGACAGTCAAACAATCAGTAGCAAAAAAAATAGACGCAAACAGTCTTATTTCTGGTAGCGCAAGTTCATCCAACATCGAGTATTATCATACCATCAAACCATTTCTATCTATATGACATCTATATTTTAAAGAATAGTCTGTCCATTTATTATAATATATATATGATTACTTATGCTTGATTAACCTAATTTTTGCATGCATGTTTTTCTCAACTCGTCACATGAAATAAATTGTTCAGATCATTAAGATGGGTACAAATTAATTCCATAATACGCCAATTTCACTTGTAAAGTTGAAATCTTCAACTCGCAACGAGATTAAGTGCTCGTTTGGCATGTGCTAAAATAGCACATGATATTTTACCACATTGTCCTATTTGGGTCACAATTATCTTATTTGGGTCACATCATCTCTCTACCACATTACTTCAAACCCAACCCATATTTCATGCTTTTTTTTTTCTTTTTTCTAAAATGTCGAAAAGTATACTAATCTAACACATTCCAAACAACCCCTAATATTTTGAGTGTGAAAAAAGGAATTGAGTTAGAAAAGGATCACATATGCTAATTTAGAATTTGATTGACAGCTAGCAAGTGGAATTATTTTGGACGTAGAACCAAATTCTTTCCCTTCTTCAAGAATAAGATCTTGTAGAACTTTCTAATAATGTGGCAAATAGGTAAAAATATCGAAAGTTGATAATTCTTCCTTGATTTCCCAACAAAGTGAAAATGATTACTCGATTGACTTCATAATAGAAAAATCCAACAATGAAGACTAATCAACTATCCACTAAACCTAACCCAATTGCATTTCGATAAAGACATAAAGAGAACATATAAGTGATCACTTACACAAAGGAAGAGAAAAAATACTTCTTATGCAAGGTTTTAAAAAGCGGCCGCAACCGTTACGTAACGCCATTACGTAACGGTTTTGGCGGTTACCGCCACCCGTTACGGCCGCTTTTGCAGTGTGATTGAGATTCACAGGTGTGTCGGCTGTAGCGGCTGCCGTAGCGGTCGTAACGGTGCCGTAACAGCCGTAACGGCCTGTTACGCACCGTTACGTAACGGTTCCAAACTATTTCTTTTGAAAAAACACACAAAAAAAGGCTGAAAATGGAGGAAGAGGGATTGAGAGAAGAGGGAAGATAAAGAGAAAAAATAGAGGAGCAAGAGATAGAGAGAGAGAGAGAGAGAGAGAGAAGAGGGAAGATGAAGAACATGTTATTGATTTGTTGAAACTATAAGACCTATGTTATTCTATTCAGCTGCTATCACTAAACCATTTTGTTTGTGTGTGTCTATCTATATATTGTTTGAAAATAATAATAATAATAAGTGTGGTCATTATCTATTTGGCTTGGTTAAAATATGTATATATATATTTAGACTCTTATTTATTCTCTTACTTTTGTCATTATTTATCTTATATATAATAGTTAGTGATTAATTTTTTTTAAAATATAAAATCATTAATTATTAAAATAAAATGTAAAAAACTCAGTTTATAGTGATTTAAAAATATGAAATATATTGGATTATACTTAAAAATTAACAAAAATTTATCAATATTTATTTTTAACCCAATAAATATGATCATGGAAAAAAAATATGCGTATCGGTAAGTTTTTTTCAAATTATGCGAAAAATAAAAAAATTCACGGTTCCGGTTACCACAACCGTTACACTACGGCCTTTACACCCCGTAACCGCAACCGCGTCACCGCCACCGTTACGGCGACCGCAACCGCTTTTCAGAACCTTGTTCTTATGTAAACTGATTTATTTAGAACTAGAATTAGCAATCTATCTAATACAACTCTCAAACACAAAATTCATTTAAATTTGTATGGCGAGACATTTATTTTCTTTTATTTAACAATCACCAAAAAACACAAAACATATAGCAAACTTTATCACACTAGCAAGAGTAAGGAGTTGGAACAACAATTAGAGGGTTTTTTTTATGGATAGTTAAACCAGTAGCTTCAGTCATGTCCAAATCTTCCCCACTCGATCCATCTAGTAACGACAAGTCAAACTTGTGAACAACACTTGCAAGTGCAAGCTCATCAACATTCATGGCGAATAGAGTACCAGGGCAACCCCTCCGACCAGCACCAAAAGGAATAAACTCAAAGTCGTGTCCTTTGAAATCTATTGAACTATTCAAGAACCTCTCTGGCCGAAACTCCTCAGGATCTTCCCATGACAATGGGTCTCTTGCAATTGCCCAAGCATTGACAATCACTTGCATGCTAGCTACAATGTCATAGCCCATTACCTTGGCTTCTTGGATTGATTCTCGAGGAAGCAACAATGGAATCGGAGGATGAATCCTTAGAGATTCTTTGATCACTGCTTTCAAATAGTGCATGTTTACTAAATCATCCTCTGTTATATTTAATTTGCCTTTGGCTACTTCTCTTACCTCATTTTGTAGTTTTTTCATGATTTGTGGGTGTTTTAAGAGCTCTGCCATTGTCCACTCCATCGTTGTGAATATGGTATCAGTTACAGCAGTAAACATGTCCTGAATTATTATTGTAGAAAGATCATAAGAAGTTTCAGCTTTACATGTTATTTGATTGCTAGGAATTGTAACTCTCTGACAATTCTAACTATTCATTCAAAATATTTACAAAAATAAGATGGATTGTTAATTATTTATTATCTTGTGTGTAATGTTCTAAAATCAGGACCATTAGCCAAATCGGAGAAAAGACTGGGTTAATGGGTTGCTGATTCAACCATTAGATCAATTGGAATCGAACCGTAACGACATATTTATATCATAAATATAATAAATATTATTCATAAATAAAAAAAATACTAGTCAAGATAGAGTCACTTGAATTATTTTTAAATTTCAAGATCTGTATAGTTACATAAAAGGTTGTGGGGGTGCAAGTGTTACTTGCATCCATCCATGTGTTAGTAATTTTTTTCCCTCAACTCCTACCTGCATGTAGTTCCCCCAATTTACTTTACCTCCTATAGTTCAAATATGGGCAAAAAATCATTTTATGATTTTCGACTAAAGTACGAAACTAACTCTATTAATAATAGTTCCAAAATTACCTAAATACCCTTATGTCATAAAATTTTCTATCTCAACCACATATTTAACATATTAAATCATAAATTAAACTAAACACCCTAATTTGTTACCATAAAATTAACTTAATCTAATTTTAAAATTTTCACCCAATTTCTTATTTAATAACATTTTGAATTAAACATAAATATGATATATGTATATATATAACAAATTAAATCATCAAATTACGTATTACATATATACATAACAAATTAAATCATAAATTAAACTAAATACGTTAATTTATTAACATAAACTTAAATCATAAATGTAACTTAATCTAATTTTAAAATTTTAGCCAAATTTATTATTTAATAACATTTTAAGCTAAACACGTACATACATACATACATATATACATACATACATACATACATACATACATACATACATACATCTAACAAATTAAACCATAAATTAACTAAAATACTCTAATTTATTACCACAAAATTCAATCATAAAATTACTTTAATCTAATTTTAAATTTTAAATTTTTAACTCATTTTTTTATTTAATAACATTTTACAATAAACAGAAACAGACATATATATATATATATAACAAACTAAATCCTAAATTAAAGTAAACACCATAATTTATTACCAAAAAATTACCTTTTTAATAAGATTTTAAAATAAACACATATATATATAGATATATAATTAAACCATATATTGATCTAAGTACCTTAATTTATTATCATAAAATTAAATCATAAAAGTACCTTATTCTAATTTTTAATTTTTAACCTAATTTATTATTTAATAACGTTTTAAATTAAAGACGTACATATATATATATATCTAACAAAATAAATCAGAAATTAACTTAAATACTCTAATTTATTACCATAAATTAAATCATCAAATTACTTTAATCTAATTTTTTATTTTAAAATTATAACCTAATTTTTTTTGTTTAATTGTATTTTAAAATAAACACATACATATATATAAAACAAATTAAATCATAAATCAACCTAAATTATAACAATCCCAAAATTAAATTATCCTTTAATTTCATATTCGTATTATTTAATTACAAATAAAAAAATAGAATTTATTTTATAATTTTGTATATGATGGGGTTAAAGATCAACTACTCGTGATTAAAAGAATTAAATTTAATTTTCTAATTTTGTGTGGTAAAATATGAATTAGTATAAAATGTAGGATTAGAGTGTAAATACCCAAAAGGGTAATGCCACCTAAGTAGTACATGGAGGCATCTTATTCGACCCTTCTTATCATGAGGAGTTATTCGTTGGTTTTGAGGCACCATCACATGATACCCCAATGGTACTGTGATTGGTGGAGGTTATCTCAAATTTGTATTGGGCGATTGAAACATGAGGGGATATAGTAAATTATGATTGGTGTGAGGTATGACCACGTGGCGTCTAAGACCAACTAATAATTTTTCTCTTGTCACCCCACGGCTGCCTCCTCTTCTAAGGAAAATTCTAAACGTACATAAAATTTAAATAAAAAATTTGATAAAAATGTTGTGGTAAGATATTATTGTAAATAAATCTATTTTCAATGGTATTTTTTATTTTTGAAATAAAAAATCTACAATAAATCATATCATTATGTATGAAAATTATATGTAAATTTTTTATTTTTATAACATTACTCCTGCTATAAAGAGGAGCTTAATTACAATGAAATGAAAAAAAGAATAACAAAAGGAAGAAAAGATCCAACAAGAATTTTTGTAAGAGATTCAAGTTTCGGGAGATATTTAGACAATAGAAACCGATACTAAGGTGAGTTTTATTATATATTGAATTATTTCTGCCTGTTTTATGTTAAATCATATTTTGTAAACTTGATTATCATATCAAAGGTATTGTTTGTTATTTGAATATATTTATGTAAAAAAAAAAATTTATCAATATAAATGTTTACTAAAATATAAGTTTGATAACGATTTGATAAATGATCATTTGAGCAAATATTTTTATAAGTATTACCACAAAGGTCTCATGTTTTGGGGCTTAAAGAGCTATTGCCCTCTGTTTGTTATTTTGGTAATTGTATGAAGTGTTGTACAAAGTTACGTGTTACACTATTATCGAAGTCATTCCTAAAATTCGTACGAGTCACCATTTGAATCTATACTGCCCGTGAATGTGGTTATGTGTTTCGTATGGTACTGTATATATATGTTTTGTTTGAAATGTTTATTATGGTGAGTTTATAACGTTTATACTCTCTGTATAATATTTATGACTTTACAATATGCTTATAAGTTGTTTATCAATTTTTAAAAAATAATTATTAGAGAGTGTGCATGGCTCATTTCAGAAATGGGGACATGCAGTAGATGCACAGTATACTTTTATAATATTTATAAAAGTCGACCTATTTGATTAATGATCCTTTTGTTATAATTAAACAGAGGCTCTGATATATATATATTTTGGTATTTTATTTAATTAATTATTTCTATGCTCGTTTATTAAGTAAATTATTATATAATAGGCCTTAAGTAACCATGATTATTGGCCAATCATGATGCCTAAGCCTTGAGTATAGAGAGCGGGTTGTGACATAAATACCTTAATTTATTATCATAAAATTAAATCATAAAAGAAGCTTAATATGATATTTAATTTTTAACACAATTTATTATTTAATAATATTTTAAATTAAAACATGTACATATATAGATACACACATATATATATAACCAGAAAAATTAATCATAAATTAACTTAAACAACCTAATTTATAACTATAAAATAAAATCATCAAATTACTTTAATCTAATTTTTTTCTTTCAATTTTTTATGTAATAACATTTTAAAATAAACATAAACTTACGTACGTACGTACATACATACATACATATATATAACAAATTAAATTATAAATTAAACTAAATACCTTAGTTTATTATCATAAAATTAAATCATAAAAGTAACTTGATGTAATTTTTGATTTTTAACCCAATTTATTATTTAACAACATTTTAAATTAAACCTGTATATATATATCTAACAAGTTAAACTATAAATTAACTTAGACACCCTAATTTATAACCATACAAATGCCTTAATCTAACTTTAAATTTTTAACCTAAATTCTTATTTAATAACATGTTAAATTAAATTGTTGATATAGAAGAGGACATTTATGGTTAGAATTAGGGTTTGGATAGAAATTGGATTTAATTTGGAGAAGAAGATGAAGATGAAAGTATTTTTGACATTTGATTCAATTTTTATCTTTGACTAGAGATTTTTGCATTAACCAATATCAATTTTGGAGCATGTAGCAAATATTTTGTTACTTTTAATGGAAAAAATGATTGTAACATTTTAGTCCAAAATAATAAGTGGGTTCTCTGCACATATTTAAATCATAAAGAATAAAGTGCTCGGAGACAAAATCACGTAAAATGAATTTGACCTTATAATAATTGTTGGTTAAAAAAACAATATAATAATAATAATTACACTTGTGTTTGGAAGAAAATTAATTGAATGTAATAAATAATATATAACCAATTAGGCCTAATTTAATTGGCCATCATACCTTCCATAGGGCTTAGTTTTAAGGAGGTCATGGGTTTAATTTCCCTTAAGAGGTTGAATTAAGGGAGTGCAAGCAATTAGGTGTTTTGCTAAGAGTAAGGAGATTTTCTCCCATAGGTATTAATCTAACCACTAACATTTGCCGATCAGAAAAAAAAAATGAATAATATATATTTACAATTTAATAAGAGCATTTGCATCAAGCTCTTCAAACACATTTTTTAGCTAAAAATTTCAAAAAAATCAACCCCATCAAACTCGCTTACAGCTCGTCAAAATTTACGATGGCTACAATAACTCGTTACAACAAGCGAGGCACTATTCATCGCTATTTGTATGTTACCGGATGTCCGTCCGGAAGTCTGGCCGGTCAACCGATCAACGACATTTTTTTTTTTAAAATTGTTTGACTGGTAACTTATCAATTTAATAAAAAAAGAAAGACTAACAAACACAATAACAAAATAACTTTAATAAGAATAGGTTAAAATAAAAAGTTTGATGCAATAGGTGTTAAAATGTGAATAGCTAAAATAATGAAATAATTTTAATTTGACTAAAAACATAAAGAGTTTGGTGTGAAAAGTAATATGGTGTTGAAGTGGTAATGTGCGGCTCTAACAAAAAAGGGGTGTCATGTTTGATTCCGTGCTCGTCTAGGTTTGTCCAGTTAAAAAAAACAAAATTAAAAAAAAAAAAAAAGGGCCTAGCAAGTCGATTCTCAACTTAAAATCACTTCATCTAGACCGGAATCCTACAAATTTGTTAAATGAGGATTTTCTTCGGTCCAAAATTTGAATTTGAAGGAATTTTTTGGGCTCGTAACATTCGTTATTAATCTTATTTTAATGATCTGAATTATTTATTTTATTAAACACTTCATATATTTCATTAAAAAAAGTTAGGTTATTTCATTAAAAAAAATTAGGTTAATCTAATAATTGTAATTTGTTCAATTTATTGTATTTTTTACTAAAAAAATAGACGACAATCATACATTTTTTTTATGACAAAAATAACAAATTGAACAAATTGTAGTTATCGTATCGACTTAATTTTTTTTGTGGATATACAAAGTGCCTAACAAAATGAACGATTTAGATCATTGAAACAAGATCTATAATAGACTCTACATGCCCAAACAATCCATCCAATTTAGATTTTGAACCGAAAGGAATACTCATCCAAATAATTTGATTCTGTAGTTTCATTTACAAAAATCCATAGGGTAGGTCAGGAGTTATTTCAAATCAATTCATTGACTTATTGAAATGATTAAGGTTTTCTCTATTTTCATTTTCCTTTTATGGGACAAAAATAATAATTAAAATTAGGGATGTCCATTTTAATTCTATCTACGAGAGTTCACTCATATCTATTCGAATGGAACGGATTTTACCTGATTCGACATTTATGTAGGGTGGGAGTGGATTATATTTTGGTTGCTTGCAATAGGGATAGGGTGAGAGTGGGGGCGAGTATCGCCTCCCTCTCCTGATCAAAATTCAACCCAATATAATTAATAATATATATATATAATATAATTAGATATAAGAAATGAATACTGAAAGTCTAATTCTATTTAAATATAAATAAATAATATATATAGAAACAAGATAAATTATATAGTGTGTTAAGAATTTAAATAGTATTCAAATTTTCTAACTATTTGAAATATGATTGAATATTCGTGAGTATCAGATACCACAAAGGCAGGGATGAAATTAAAAAGCTTTACCCATAATGGGGTTGGAGCAGAAGCGAAGGTGGAGTTTGAAAACGAGCGCGATGGGGGATGACAAATCCGCCGTTTAGATGGATGTCAGCACTTTCATGAGCATGAGAATGACCGTTGTAATTGGAAATTTTAAATCAACCATAGAGTTGAAATGTGGTTAAAAGAATTTAAAATCAGGAGATTAAAGAAGAACCGTCCAAGAAATAAATCCAACAGAAGTAATAAAATTGAGACCTTTCTCCAAGAGCACACATCAGCTACCCCACTATCACTATAACATACAAGAGTTTTAGAAATTAAATATTTTGGTCTCTAAAAATAAAAATTTTGTTGCCAAAGACATTTAGGAATTAATTTCTATCATCATGAGGATAGTCGTTAAAAGGTCGTCCTGAAAAGTCAAAAACAAGGCTTTTAATGACAAAATTTTAAAAATATCACTAATAAATAGATTTTTAGGAACAAAATAATTTGGCCTCAAAATAGTTTATTTTTTGAAACAAAAAATTTTGTCCCAAAAGAATAACAATTTATCACTAATGTCCAATTTTTATTGCTAAAAATATAATAACAACACTTTTCGCAACAAAATTATTTGGTCCCTAAAAAATAATTTTGTCCCTAAATTTTGATTTCTAAAACCTTAATTTTTTGTAGTGTTTATATGTTTTATCTTATATTTATGAAAAATATTATGAACCATAAAAATTTATTTTGAATTTAATTTTAAAAAAATGTGTAGATTTAAAGTTAAAGCAATGTTATGTTTACTAAATTTTATAGTATTGTTGTATATCTATTACATATAATTATGTTACCAAAATTAACGACCAGAAGAGTGTAGGACAGGCAATGACACAGAGTAGGGCAGATTATCCTCATGCCCTTCTCGATGTCGAACAACCTATTTAATTATCATCGTTAAATTCCTAAATTGTGTTTTAAAAATTATAAAAAGTTATACGCGCCAATTGGTATATCAATTAGTGTATTAACCAATAATGTGATATAATTTTACTAGCTTTGAATTTTTATAATTTATATAATAGATGAGGTTCATAATTTTAAATTTGCAATACTATAATATGTGTTAGTACACTAATTGCTAGCAGTACTGCAAAAATTAACTAATACAAATAAACAAGAATTAATCAGCATTAAATAAGAAAACAAAAAGTAATTTTACCAAGATGAGAGCTTTGATGGTATCTCTATGAACAAGAGAGCCAGATGTATTCTCTAGTTGGATTTGAAGTAGAAGATCCACAAAGTCATGTTTGTTTTCATTTCCAATATTCACACTATAACTGTCGTCTCTTTTTCTTCTATCAACATGTTCTTCAACTACTCCCTCAAGGAATTCATCAATCTCTTTAGAAAACTTCTCCACTTTGGCATCCAAACCATTGATTCGATTCATCCAAACAAGCCATGGGATATAATCCCCTACATTGAAAACACCTATCAATTCCCCAAGTGTCGCGAGGAGTTCCTTAAAACTCTTCCCTCCTTTCGTTCCACTGTATTTCCTCCCCAACGCAACCCTACACACTATATTATTTGTAAGTGTCACAAACATGTCGGTCAAGTTTACCGACGAAGACAAAGAAGAAGAAGAAGAGTTTTTCATTTTTTCAATCATGAGGGCGGTTTCTTCTTCTCTAACGTTTCGAAAGGACTGTACCATCCTATTACTAAGAAGGTGGACGACACAAATGCTTCTTACCCGCCTCCAATGCTCTCCATATGGACTAAGTGCGACGTCCTTGCAGTCATAAACAATTTTGCTACCGTTAATTGTTTTAGGTCTGCTTGAAAAGGCGAGATCATGGGTTTTCATGATTTCGCGAGCTGCAACAGCCGAGGAGACAACAAGGACTGGAACACTGCCGAAGTGAAGTTGCATAAGAGGTCCATATTTTTGAGCCAGTGATCGGAGAGAGCGGTGAGGGAACAAGCCCAGTTGGTGGAGATTCCCAACAATTGGGAGCTTTGGAGGAGAAGGTGGTGGCAAGTTTTTGAGGTCTGTTGGAGTAGTAGTAATAAGGGAAAAGCATAGGAAGAGGAAGAGTACCAAGAGGAACAATGGAAAAAAGTAGAAAGATAAGAGATGTAATAACAACATTTTGCTTCAACAATTATAATATATGTTTTTTTGAATGAAAAAAAAAGTATAGTTTTCAATTGAGGAGTACATTGCCGACAAAAGTTCTCCTTTTATAGAGTTTTTAAGGATAAGAGTTATGCTAACCCACACCACACATTTTTTGGGGGGAATATTAACTTTTTAAAATTATCTTTTCGATTTTTTTGGGTATAAATTTAAAAGGACAAAATAAAAAAATTATGTTATTTTAATTTTCAATTTTTTAAAAATAATTAATATTTCAAAATAATAAAAAGACAAAATAAGAGATTAATATATCTTAAGACCGAGGTTATTAAGGCCTATTTTGGTATGTTGATTAAAAAACAATTTTTTGACTTTTTGAATCATACCATCTCTATACTTTTTTTTATACCTTTACTTGAAGCAACCTGCTGTATATTTAATAAAGTTCGAGGAAATGTTTTTTTTATATATATATTGTCACTGTTCTATTTTATTTATACTAATTATGTGATCAGGATAAATACACATAATGATAAGATGATAAACGATAAGACGATGAACAAGTGATGGGAAGAATCTGAGATGTAATCTAAGACTGAAGTCTCAACATATTATTTTTTTTTTTTTTAAATTAAAAAACTAAAAAATTGTTTTAACTTACTTTCCAAACAACTTTTAACTATAAATATAGGCATATTTTAAAAAGATGGTTGAAAGTTGAGTTTTTATTTTTTTTATTTTTTATTTTTTAAAAAAATATATATATATATATAATATAATATAATAAAATCTAAAATAAATTAAAAATTAATTTTTGATTTTTTTAACTCTTTCCAAACAGAGCCCATAATATAAGGCTCACTAATATCTTGGTATTAGCAATCCCAATACCCTCTCTTTCCCCAAAACAAACGGGGGCAGATGCCGTCGCACCTCACCTTACGCCCCTTCGATCGATTCATCATTGTGCGTGCATCATCACTTTTGTTTGTCGGTGGAAACGTTATCCTTCTTGATTGGACCAAAAAAAAGATTTTTTGCAAACAAATTAAGCAAGTAAAAAGTTTTCTTAAAAATTCAAATCATATTAATAAATTTGTTTGTTTTAATTTTGATTTTAAATTTTAAATATACTAGATATTTTTAAAAAGTCCAACCAAAAAAAAAAAAGACTAAAATATGAAGAAAAAATAGTTTAAAATAAAAGAAAATCTGAACAAAATATATGTTTTTAGACAAGTTTTTATTATCTATTTTTAATGATTTTTTTTATATTTAAATCAATTTATATATACTTCTTACAAACATCTAAATTAGGTGCATATATATATATATAGGAAAAATTGATCTAACATCCCTCTCCTACTAGTCACTCCAACTTTGACTAGTAGGAGAGGTCCACAAAAAAAATTTCTCCTAGCTAAGGTCTCTCACATCCTTTGCTTCTATTTTATTCAAAAAAAAAAATACCAACTTTACCCTTCAATGAAACAAATTTGGGTCTTTCATTTCTTCTCTTTCATATCTACTTTCTCTTTCTTCTCTGATCTCTTTCCATTTCTCTCAACTTTTCTCTCTCTACAGATTCGATCTTTCTCTTTTAGATCTACTGCTATTCTCCTCCCACTTCGCCACTATCACAATCTTCTCTTCCCAAACCCTAGGACCCAAATTCCGCATCTCCTCATTCTTCAACACCGCCACCTTCGCTTCCTTCTCCTTCTGCTCCAATGGTCGCTTCATTGTTGCCGACTATTACTCCGGCTTCGTCCATGTCTTCAACGCCAAGTCTCAAACCCTCCTCCATCGCCTTCATGACCACGTCCGCTCCGTCTACCTTGTCCACTACTGTAGACACCCCATTTTTAACCATCTATAAGACTTGGACGCGACTGATGGTTTACATGGTGGAGAAAGTTGTGCAGGGGAAAAGTCCAATTTCTTCGGCAAAGGGAGAGACAAATCTCAACTTCACACCCCATTCTGGACCAAAGCTATTTTGAATGGTTTTTAGACCTTAAAACCCTCTCTTTCGAAACATTTTTGAAATAAAGTTTCTACGACGTTTCGAAACTCGCATTTTGTCAAATGTTGCGCTTTTCGGTAAACCGAGCAAGGACAAAGTGGAAATGAACGAAAGAGAGATGAAATCTTTGAAAAATCTTTCAAAACACCTTGCTTAGGGGCTTGAAGTTGAAGAAAAAAGGAGAAGAGGGAAGAAATCTAGTTGGAGGAGAAAATGGGCATGAACCGTTAAGAAAGAGTCGAGCAGCCCTCGCCAAATCGGACCTATTCATTTGCATACTTGGAATCAAGCTATGAGGCCACCACCGTTGGAAATAATACTTCCGGGGCTTCATTTTGCACTCAAGAATCTCCTAAATCCAATTCCGGACGGGGGAGATATAGTTGATCGAAGTAGGGCATCACTCCGGTTGGGACCGAATCTGTGCGGCTTCACGGAAACTGGCATAACTTTTTCCACAGGAGGAGTTTTAATGCAAGGTTTGTGCCATTGGAAAGCTAACTTCCGGGGCTTCAATTTGGACACTTGAATGGCCACCATTGGACTTCCCAATCACCCACCGGCCACCTTTCTTTCCGGCAACCCATTTTTTTGGTCCTGAAAGTAGCAGGCCGGCCACCTAGCTGGTGAAATGACTTTTTTGCCCTTTTTAGCTAGCCGGCCATAACCCCCTCCCCAAGTGTGTCCTAAAAGTGAATTTTGTTTTCCTCTAGGCCTTATGTCCGAGGGTTTGGCCTTTTGGGGGGAAACTTGAATTGTTTTCCCCCTCTTTTCCACCCTTTTTGTCTATATAACCAGAACTCCCAGCTGGTTTTGAGGGGTTAGAAATTTTTGCTTTGAGCCTCATATGTTGCATCTCTCCCTCTCTATATCCTAACCCTCAAAACCCTTAAGTTCCTACACCATTTCTACACCACCACCTAGCACCACACCACCACCTCCATTCCAGCCACTTGGAGCTGCTTTCCAGAGCTGAGGAGCACCATTTCTTGTGCCAAGAGGTTGTCAAAGATTAGTCTACAAGGGTGAGTCATTTTTCCCCTCTTTTGAGTTCATTTTTGCATGCTTTCTTAGCCATTCTTGCTTACACTTTTGGGCTCCGACCCTAACTGAAAATAGCATTTTTTGAGCTCTTCTTCATGTTTGTTAAGGGCCTCTCACTGTTTGAGGCTTCCTTTTTGTACTTGTTTCTTTACCTCTCTTGTATGCCTATTTCTTGTGTAGTATTTTTGGCCTATGTATAAACTATTTTGAGCTCTGTCATAAACTGTAAAGTGGCTTATTTTGAGCCCTTATTCAACATTGTTGGAGGGCTCATCACTGTTTGAGGCTTCCATTTGCCACTTGCCTTTATATCCCTCTTTTGGCCTTATTTTTACATGATTTGTTAGCCTCTTTTGCTTCTGTTTTTGGGCTCTGGTCCGAACTATAAATGGCCTTATTTCGACCCTCTCTTCATGTTTCATTAAGGGTCTTTTACTGTTTGAGGCATCCTTTTTATACTTTGTGTTTAAACCTCTTTTTTAGGCCTTATTTTGCATAGTATTTTAAGCATGCTTGTGCACTGTTTTGGGTTTGATCATCAACTGTAAAATAACATATTTTGGGCCCCTCTTCAACATTGTAGAAGGTCCATTCTCTTTTTGAGGTCAGCAACTGCTACTTTCTTCATTATCTCGCTTTCGGGGCCATTTTTGCATGCTAGCTTAGTCCCATTTGTGTTCACTTTTTGGCCTTCCTTAAAACTGTAAATATGCTTGTTTTGGGGCTGTCTTGATTCTTTCTTCACACTTCATGTTCAAATAATGCATGCGTTGCATAGCCATAGGTCATTCCATGCACCTAATTTCATGTTTCGGGTCTTATTCCACGCTTCGGGTGCCATGCTTTCGTGTTTCGGAGCTGTTTTGCATCACTTTTTGCTGCTGAAATTTGTATGCTAGTATGCCATATTCCATGTTTTGCCATGCCTTGTTAGAGTGGCATTCGTGCCTTAGGTTCGGTCCTCGGTTTGCGTGCATGCATGCACGCATCTCGAGTGTCTCTTTTTTCATCCAATGGCCTCCTATGTGAGTGTGGCTGAGGTCCACTTGTGTTGGTGTAAGTCCATTGTGCATTGTGTATGCCATTTCATTCCATAGCATTGTGTATGCTAGGTTGTATGTTAGTGCATTGTGTATGCCATGTTATCTCGTGCATCGTGTATGCCATTTCATAGCATTGTGCATGCTAGGTTGTATGTTAGTTGCATTCATGCATGTCATGCATACTGTATTGTGTTTGGGATAGGGGTTAGCCCGAGCACGGGAAACGAGGTACGTTTCATACTCCGAGTGACGGAACGTGTCTCAATTCCCCAGTCACCGACACTCCAGATTATCCATGATGGAGCCTCGGTCTTGTTGTGTTTTCATATGCATTCATCCCATATTGAGTTGTGCAAATCGACTCCTCGGCCACCATGCATCGAGATGCGTGATTGGTGGCACGAGGATCGAGGCATGCATACATTTGTGAAAATACATTGCCATGCCCCTTTCCTGCTCTCTGTTGCAGCAAATCAAGAATCGGCAGTCTTCCGGGGCTTGGCGCGCTTTCCAAGAATAATTGCAAAACAGAGGCTAATTGGGGCATCGCACTGGATTTCCGCGCAAGGCAACCCAAATATGCATCATTCATCATCTAAAGAAGAGTCAAGGCAGTCCCTGGCTTGCATGCCAATTTATAGCTTTCTTGGCTAATTTGTTAATTAATTAGGATTTTGTTTTTATTGGGACTATATTATTTATTCATTTGGGACTGTATATTATTCTTTCGGACCCTCCGAGCGAGGGCAATGTTGTAATAAGTGTGCGTGTGTGTGATGCATGTCTTCCAACCCCACGTCTTTCTCCCTTTTATTTACCAGCTTATGATGGTTAGATTAGGGCATGTTTCAATTAGCATACAGTATGATAGCATGTTTGCATTCATTCATCTGTCTTGCATGCACAGGGCTCGGCGCACCATACTAACCGCATCTGTATTTCAATTCCAAATTGAATACTTGTTAACTGTCGCATTTCATATGCCATGTTTAGAATAGCCGAGCCTGCTATAGTTGCATTTTTGCACGTGTTGCATTAGGCAGTTCTGTATAATTAGGATCATGCATGGATTTCTAATCAGTTTCTGTTTTGGCTTGGAGTACTCGGTGAGTTTTTATGCTTTAGCATCCTTGCATGCGTGTGAGTGACTGCCATGAATAGCATGCTTATCATGAGGCTATATGCTTGTGTGATATACCTGCTTGAATGCCTGTAGGTGAAGGTTGGGTTATCTGAATTGGAATAATGCATTGACTGTGAGTTTTAAGCCCACTAGATAGTGGCAAAACCATGTTTTCTAAGCCCACCTGCGGGTGGCAAAATCTGCATTTTAAGCCTACTTGCGAGTAGCAAACCATCTTTCAAAAACAAACATGAAATGTTTTGTTCCAATTCAGGCGACCCAGTCTATACTTGTATGCTGTGCACATCACATAGTAAATCTAGGCTAATAACCGGAATAAGAATGCATAATGTTTTCAAAACTAGATATCATGGTTAGTAGAGGCCGATCTTTGATCGGGCGAGCGGGGGTGCTCACGAAGTGACCTTCCCCAATCGTACCCAAGTTCCCGAGCCGAGGCAACTTTGGTGATGACGGACACGTGGCCTTAGGCAACGAGTCAGGGTTTCCTAAATTTCCCAAAATAAAATATTTAGGTGGCGACTCTGTATCTGGCAAAGCAGTCCATGTTTGGCACTTCTTTCAAAAATCTGTTTTCTCAAAACGATTTGCCGGATTTGGACTCTTTGGTTTAAGATTTAGAACCGTGACAAAATCGAGTCCTGAACTGTAGCGAGGTCCCCCGCGGGCTTGTTACAACCACCATGAGGCTGGGTCCTTGATCTATCTATTGAAGACTAAGGAATAGCTGATCATGGACAACAATAAACTCACATATCTAGAGGAATTTGGAGGACCTACACAAGAATTTAGAGGACCTACTAAAATTTCTCTGTGCTCGTAGGTTCTATTGCAAGTCAAGAAGTTCATTACTCTTGGGATCTAGGTTTTGAATGGTGCATCAAATAGTAGAGAAAGAAAGTGGGTTTATTGACTTTTTGAGCTTAGAGTTATGCATTTCAGTACACATGCTTGTGAAATTTACGGAAATTTTGGATTGTATTTCATACTAGAGAAATTTATCTAAGAACAAAAATGTTTTGGAATTTTCTCTGTGGATTTTTGAAATTTCTCTAAATTAGAAATTTGTCTCAAATTTCACTAATGCGTGTGTCTCATCTCTTTCTTTCTTTCTACCCTCTCTCTATTCCTTTGTATATCTTTTCTTCTTCTTTACTCTTAGTGAAATTTAGGGTTTCTTTGACTTAATCAGAAAATTTTCACTAATGATAGTGAAATTTCACCGACTTAGTCAAAAAAAATCATTGAAGTCAATAAGTTTCACTGAAATTATTATTAATCAATGAAATTTCTTTGATTAAAAGTCAGAGAAATTTCATTAACTGAAGATAGCCAACTCAATAAAATTTTGTCAAATTTTTTTTCCAAAATTTCATATTCATCATGGATCTTGTTTGATAGATCTCGACAAGAGCATTTCAAAAATATAATTTTTTTTTATTTGAAAATGGACATCTAAATTAAAAGTTATAGAATTTTTAAGTTTTCAAAAGCTTCAAAAAGTAAAAGACGTTAATGTTGATGTAAAACACAAGGGTATTTTGGTCTAATAATTTTGGATGTAAAAGGCGCATGTATTTGAAGGATCTCAACTAGTATACAAGTTTTGGGTGTCTTTTATCCCCTAAAATTATTGTTATCTCAGGTATGCAACCCAAGAAGGGAATGAATTGGGTTATTAAAAAAAATTACAATATTAAAAAAAAATAATAAGCACAATATTCAAATTTTAACAAATAAAAAAACAGAACAATAATTATCAATATAAAAGTAAGAGAGATAGGGAGAGAAAATCAAACACTGAGATTTATAGTGGTTCGGCACGCCGGGCTTACGTCCACTCCCCAAGGAACCTCCTTGAGAATTCTTCACTATCAAAATGAAACAATACACCACCAAAGCTTCACCAAGCTTGTGGATTTTACACAAGTCTTGCTCTTATTTATTGAGTTTCACTCAACAATAAATGCCTCACTCTTACAAAATTCTCTCACAAAATAATGAATAAAGATAAAAGGTACTTCAACCCTCTTTTACAATAATTTTCTCACAAAGAGTAGATATGAAAGTGTAAGAACAAAGACAATACTTAGATCTGAAAGTGAAAGAGCAGACTACAAAAAACACTCAAAATTTTGGAGCACACATATTTTTTTCTCTTCAAGTTATGCCTTTTTTTCTTCACACAAAACACTTCTAGTTATACACAAAAATATATACCCGTTGGAGGAGGGGACGCTCCTTTTCTGACTTTGGAGTCCCTTCATGTGGGTTTGCAGCTGGGGCATCCTCAATATACGGCTCCATCTTTTCAAAAAGAATAGCAGCTAGTTGTTGGTGCTTTTCCATTTTCAAAAAACAAATCAAACACAGGTAGGTTTGAATAAAAGGCTATGGGTTGCTATCAATGAATAGTAACAGCTCATTTTAAAACATTTCACGTAAGAAACAAAAAAAAATGCACAGTAATTGCATAGTAATTTTTATATTAAAATATTTGAATGTACATTGATATTTCTAATAAAATGTTTGTATGTATAGCAAAATCTCTTTTAAAAAATATTTATGTCAAACATAAAAATGTATACCCCTTTCATGATTTTTGTAATGGTTGTAGACATTTTAAATATACTTTAATAAAAATAACCAACTATTTCATGTGGATATATCAAATTTGTCAAAAGAAGACAACTCATCAAATTTTTCAAAATAATATAACCAATCAATATCAAATAATACAACCAATTAATATTAAATTTTTTAAAGTAATACAATCAATCAATATCAAATTTGTCAACAGATAAATAGTGATCAGCCGAAAATAGATAAAATTTTGTGTCAAATAATATAAAATATGTATATAAAAAAATCATAAATTATCAATTAATATTTTTGACATCATCAAAATTAAACAACATGATTAACAATTTTCTTCTTTTTGATGATGGCAAGACATGTATGTATTTGGCACAAAATTAAAATCAACAAAATATTTGATTACTTTGTAATATAAGATATTTGATAATTAAAGCAGCACATGCATAGCAATTCAAAATCATATTTTTCTTCCCCTTTGACATCAGCAAAATAAAATATGGAGATAGAAAGGCTTTAGAGAGAATAAAATTTTTAGTGACCAAAACAAAAATCAGAGAAACACAATTGAGAAAATTATCTAATTTGCCAAAAATATAATAATGATTCTTATGTCTTTTCGTGATCATTGTGGGGATTTTGTAGCATCTCCTGAAAATGATGCAACAGTGCCCAAAGGGTTGACAAACAAGAGATTTGAGCAGATATGCATCGAGTATTGGATCGGTGGAGTGTATAAAAAGTTACATAGATAATATGCAGACATACTAAATCTTCAAGTGTTCTTAGAGAAAAAAAAAAAAAAAAAATTTACTATCTGTGTAAACATGTCATTCCTTACCTTAACCATTAATGGTGTTGACATGCATGAGGTGCCTATAATGCAAGCAAATGAGAGCTTACCAATAGTGCATTCGCACGTTGTAACGCCCCTAAAATAATTACCATAAACCAACTCCAAACACTAGTACTATGTGACATAAATAAAATGAGGAGCTTTCATTAATCAGAGTTAATTTACAAAAGGTGACACATGCAATATACATTCATAAATCGTTTATCCTAAATCTACAGCATGTGCTACAAGATGAAATAAGAAATGAAAGCTGAACAGATATACATATGCCCTAATGGCGTATATCTTTCCAAGACCGTTCTTGGTTACAACAAAATGAGTCAAAAGATCAATACACATAAAGCCCTAGGCTTGAAAAGATAGTGAACACAAAATGAACAAAAGTGAGCTTCAGCTCCACAGTCCTCCCAAGCTAAGCCCTTAGCGGAGGCATATCACCTGTACCTGAAAATGGTTTTTCCCAAATAGGGTGAGCCAAAACCCAGTAGAAACAATCCAACACAATATATAAATTTTAACAAAGATATAAATATGATGTGTATATATACAATGCCTGTAACAAAATCATTTACAATTATTCGCACACCATGCCATGCAAAGTCTTATATCACAATCCACGTTATCTTAATCCCATTTTTAACTTAATTCATTTTATCTCAATTCATGAGTTATTTCTGTTTATTACCAACACCCAACTGATGATACAACTCAGAGGTTCTCGAATCAACATAGTCATCACACAAACACTTTCATTTGTCATTTTACGGAAATTTCGTCCATGGGGATCGGCACCCATGTATACACAATGTTTCGGGACTTTCACCCTGGACACACAGGCCAATTTAATTTAATGGAGTCCATTCCCTTTCTCCTCCTGAACATGAAGTACATCATATTTCTCCTCCCAAACATCATACATATACAATGTATTAAAACACAGTCATATTCAATGACAACCAATAAGGAATTAGTTTCAATTCACATAATTTTCATGCAATTTCTACAACACTCATGGCTATCCTTCACCGATAGCCCAAAACAGATATTTCTAAGAAGATATACAATCTCCAAAATAGATAAATTATCTAAATTTTCATAGGCGAGAGGTAATACACATCTAACTCCACCATTTATAATAACATTCACCCAATTTCACATGTCCAATACCAATTTCATTATTTATACAAAATAACCATTTGAAACCTTTTAGGGCAAAACCCCATTTTCATCCAAAAACCAACCCATGTGTCAAAATCAATAAATCCAACACAATACATCCTCATATTGACACTCATAATCATTTCCAACCCCTTTCATTTGAAAACCCTCTTTCAATTTTAAATCCAAACATTAGGTTTGTCTAAAATCCTTCAAATCCCAACATTCATTCAACAACCACAAATAGCTAAGTTAAAACTCATAGGAGAATGTAGAAAGTCCCTACCTCAAGTTTAGAAGACCAAGGGAGAAGTGAAGAAACTCTAAAGATGCCAAAACCAAGATTGATTCAAATCAAAACGTAACTCTTGAGATACTCTACCTTTTTAACAAAGGCACTAGGGTGGAGAAATCACTAGATCTAGATGAAAAAGTAAAGCGAATGTAGGTTTTAGAGAAAGAGAGTCTCAACTTTAAGGTTTGGAGAAAAATAGATCTGAAAAAGTGATGTAAAATGCCCTTTTTATGAACTGATATACGCACAGTCCGCTCGAGCGTAATAATTAACGCTTGAGTGTCAGACATAATAAGTTGTTCCGCTCGAGCACCAAGACACAATGAAACAGGGTAACACTGCTCAAGCTCAGAAAGTGACGCTCAAGCGCTGAATACACACTCCTAGTAGTTTTGCAGAGAACAGACCATCGCTCGAGCGCAAGAATGGCCGCTCGAGCGCCTACCCGCTCGAGCGTAGAATACACTCTCCTAGTACTTTTGCAGACCTGCAAAAGTACTGAGAGTTCACAAAGCTCGCTCAAGCACAAGAAATGCTGCTTAAGCGGACGAGCAAAATTCTGGGCAACAAAAGGTTTGAAAACTAAGCAACCAACCTGTTTCAAACATGCTCGAAACAACCCAATAGCCAAACTCAAGTAAGAATAGAGAGGAAAAGACATGAACAACAATATGAAACCATAAAACCCGAGTCCAAAAAATCAAATGGGTCGAGTCAAAATCAGAATTGTTATACACGCTGTTCCAGTAAATGAGAGTCTTAGTGTTTTTGGTAATCGGAATGATATCGATGTTATTAATAACACTATGGCTCTTAGTACACAGGTGATGACTGCCGTTTCTAATATGGCTCAACGACTACAAGCAAGAGAACAAGAAAATCAGCAATTGAAAGAAGATGTGAGCTTATTAAAACAACAACTAGCTGATACTCGTTAGGAGAAGAGAGAGCTAGAAAGGAAAAATTCTTAGTTGGAGAATACGATACAATATTATACAATGGTTATAATGTCAAGACTCACAAAAGTCAAAAATAGAGAGAAACATGTAAAAAAGGCTCATGAAAAGTTGTTGAGAGAAGTGAAACGCAAAAAATTTGTGAAGCCTTCTCAAACCGTACATGTAATCGAGCAATAGTTTTTCAGTCTTAAATAAAATTGCAAACATTTCTCTTTGAAAAAATTGTTTGTCTTTGCTATATAAAAAAAATTGCAGATAAGAAGTAAAAACAAAAAAATAGTTAATAACTATATATACGCCCCCTAAAATTATGCATAGAATATACAAACGTCCTTTTAAGATTTTTTTTTTTTTTTTGGTTAAATTTCAAAAAATTACATAATATGAGTCTCCCCCTAAATTAATGCACTAAAAATTACACAAACTGTGATAAACAAATTACCAATTTATAAAACCAAGGGCCAGTAAGATTCGGCTAGAAACAACTACACCAAGTACACTAGCATAAAAAAAGAAAATACAAATAAAAACAATATCTTCATACCAGGCAGAAGCTATTGTTATTAAATACAAAAGAGTTTGTACCACATACAACCATATAAGAAATATAACAAAGTGCAAAAATAATTTTAATATATTGATAAGGGAAAATATGTTAGCGGATGTAAAATTCGTCGATGACGATGAAGATCGGTGACAATGGTGAAAAACGGTGATGATGATGTAGATCTACGTCGATGGAGAGGAATAGAAAGAATAGTGAAGATCGGTAGATCGGAGATAGATCTTGGTAGATCGGTGATGGATTTAAGTAGATTTGGGATGGATTTTGATAGATCGGTGAGGGATTTGGGTTGATGATGATGGTGATGAACTGTGATGATAAATAAGATCAGGGATGGATTTAGATGGCTGATGGTGGGGATGAAGATGGTGTCGGAAAGAGCGGATGAAAAAGAAAAAATAGGGAGTGAGAGTGAGAACAAGTGAGAGAGAGCGAGAGCGAGAGAGACGAAGAGTGGGTGTGAAAGAGAGAGAGAGAGAAGCAGAGAGAAAGAGAAGCGAGAGTAGGACGGTGAGTGGGTGAGCAAAGAGAGAAAGAGAGGATTTATATAATTGTTTTTTTAAATTTTTTTTAATTTAATTTTATTTTATTTTATATATAATTATTGTAAGGGAGAATTCATCATACCAAGTTTAGTTCTAATATAATAAAATTGTTTTTCATTAAAAAGCTTGGTAAATGTGTTAGCTAATTAACGATGTGTAGGCACAAACTCAAGTTCAATGTCACTTTTGAGTACATGATCTCTAAGAAAATGATGTCTTATTTCAATGTGTTTAATGTGTGAATGCTGAATAGGATTTGTAGAAAGGTTAATGGCACTTGTGTTGTCACATTTTATAGGAATATGATCATAGTGAAGTCCAAAATCTTGAAGTTGTTGTTTCGTCCAAAGTAATTGTGCACAACACCCAACAACGGCAATGTATTCAACTTCAGCAGTTGATAAAGCCACTGAGTTTTGTTTTTGGCAAAACCAGGAAGTGAGAGAGTGTCCAAGAAAATGGCAAGTGCCACTAGTGCTTTTTCTGTCAAGTCTACATCCTGCAAAGTCGACATCTGAGTAACCAAAAAGTTCAAAGGTAACCCTTAGGATACCATAATCCCAAATTTGGAGTGCCAACAAGATATCTGAAAATACGATTGACTGTGGTAATGTGTGACTCTTTCTGTGCAGATTGAAAACGTGTTAAACATTATATCGGGTCTACTTGCAATAAGATAGAGTAAGGATCCAATCATACCTCGATATTTCTTTTCATCTACAGGTTTACCTTACTCACCTTTGTCAATTGTTATCGATGTGCTCATTAGAGTTGCTACAGGCTTTGATGATTCCGTTTTAAACCTTTTGAGTAGATCCTTGATATGTTTTGTTTGATTTAAATGGATTCTATCATTGGTTTGTTTAATTTGTAGACCAAGGAAATAATTTAACTCCCCCATCATGCTCATTTCAAATTCACCCTACATATCTTTAACAAACTCTTTGCACAAATTTTCATTAGTAGCACCAAAAATAATATCATCAACATAAATTTGAACAATTAGCATATCCTCCTTTTTGGTTTTTATAAAAAGTGTTCAATCAATTTTTCCTCTAGAAAAACCTTTGTCAAGTAGAAAATTATTTAATTTTTCCTCTAGAAAAACCTTTGTCAAGTAGAAAATTATTTAATCTTTCATACCACACTCTAGGAGCTTGTTTTAAACCATATAAAACTTTTGAAAGTTTGAAAACATGATCCGGGTATTTATGACTTTCAAAACCGGGAGGTTGTTCAACATAAACTTCCTCCGAAATGTACCCATTTAAGAAAGCACTTTTAACATTCATTTGATACAATTTTAAATCTTTAAAATATGAAAAAGCAAGTAACATTCTAATAGCTTCAAGTCTAGTAACCGGTGCACAAGTTTCATCAAAATCAATGCCTTCTTGTTGATTTTAACCTTGGGCTACCAATCTAGCTTTATTTTTAATAACAATTCCGGATTCATCCATTTTGTTTCCAAAAACCCATTTTGTTCCAATAACTAGATGATCCTTAAGCCGAGGGGTCAAAACCAAACTTCATTCCTTTCAAATTGATTTAATTCTTCTTGCATCGCAAAAATCCAATTTTCATCTTTTTGAGCAGCTAAAAACGATTTTGGTTCAATTTGTGAAACAAATCCTAACTTACCACAAACATTTCTAATAGAGGAACGAGTTTTTATACCCTTCGCTGCATCACTTATGATAACGTCTTTAGGGTGACCATGAGCATATTTCCATTCCTTTGGTAGATTTGATCCGTTTTCTAGACGAATATATTCTTCTTGAAGATTTTTCATTGTGATTTCTTCTTTTTGTTCAGGAGATGGATTTTCTTCATTTGTTATGTAAATGCTCTCCATTTTTGATGTGTTTCTGCAGTACCATTACTTGCAAGATTCTTGGAAACAACGTTGTTAGATTCATCAAAGACAACGTGTACAGATTCTTTAACAAGTAAAGTTTTTTTATTGAATACTCTATAAGCTTTACTAGAATTTGAATGACCAAGAAATACAGCTTCATCCGATTTAGCATCAAATTTTCCTAAGTTATCTTTATTGTTATTTAATACAAAGCATTTACAACCAAAAGCATGCAAGTGGCTAATATTAGGTTTCTACCTTTCCAAAGTTCATAAGGGGTTTTCTTAAGAATAGGTCTAATCATGGCACGGTTTACAACATAACATGCAGTGAAAACAACTTCAGCCTAAAAATATTTAGGTAAATTATTCTCATAAAGCATAGTACAGGTCATTTCTTCAAGAGTTCTATCACAAAGCATAGTACAGGCCATTTCTTCAAGAGTTCTATTTTTTCTTTCGACCATATCGTTTTGTTGAGGAGTCCTAGGGGCTGAGAAATTATGATATATTCCTAAGTCATCACAAAACATAATAAAATCATCATTTTCAAATTCTCTATCATGATCACTTCTAATACTACAAATATTAAGATTTTTTTCATTTTGAATTCTTTTACAAAGTTTTGAGAAATTATAAATAAAATAAAAAAAAGCTTCATTTTTGTGTGCTAAAAATAATACCCATATATATCTAGTATAATCATCAACACAAACAAGAGCATACGATTTTTCTCCTAAACTTAATGTTCTAGATGGTTCGAATAAATTGATATGCAAGAGTTGAAGCGGTTTAGTAGCTGAAACGATATTTTTGGATTTAAAAGAAATTCTAGTTTGTTTTCCAAGTTGGCATGCATCACAAAGTTTGTCTTTTTCAAAACTAATTTTAGGAAAACCAATGACTAACTCATTTTTTGAAAGTTTTGAAATTAAATCTAAATGAGCATGTCCTAATCGTCCATACCATAACTAACCAGTTTCATTTATTGCAGATAAATATTTAACATCAAAATAAGAAGACAAGTTATGCAAATCAAACACATATGCATTCTCATATCTATGTCCTACAAATAACGTTTTATTATCTTTAGTGTTCTCAATTATGCAATGAGTTTTTTTAAAAAAATAACTCTGTTACCTTTATCACATAATTGAATAATGCTAAACAAGTTATGTTTTAAACCTTCAATAAACAAAACATTTTCTATAATAGGAGAAGGATTTTTACCAATACTACCTAAACAAATGATTTTTCCTTTACTATTGTCGCCGAAGGTTACATATCCACCATCCTTTGATTGAAGTGTGGTGAACATAACTTTATTTACAGTCATCTGTCTTAAGCATGCACTATTGAGATACCATCTATCGTTATTGGATTTTGTCTTGAAACATACCTACAAAAATTTGATTTTTCTATTGGTACCTATATTTTCTTGGGTCCGTAAAAGTTAGAATTTGATGGAGTTGAAATATCTTTAGGAACCCACATCTTTTTTATTCTAGCAAAAGGATTTCTTTTAATAGGATATGATGGTGACATATGACCTTTTTTACCACAAAAATAACACGTGAGATGTGAGCGTCTAGAAGAAGCATAAATAAAACCATTTTTGAAAGTTTTTTCTTTTGAAAAATGTTTATACCCAATTTTGACTCTTCCAAATGTATAATTTTGACTTCTAAGAATTTTATCCACAATGTCTCTTCCTTGAGTAAATTTTGAAAGAGTATTATTCAAATCTTCTATATTTTTATTCAAAGTAGTTTTCTCATTATTTAAAGAATCTTTTTCAATTTTTAAATCATTTAGTTGCTTTTTTAAAATAGGAGATTCTTTTGATTTCAAAATTTCATTTTCTTCTTTTATCTTTAAATAGTCATTTTGTAACTCTTCAATTTTATTAGATAAAGATTCATTTTCTTTTATTGAATTTGAAAGCAATTTTTTAAGTGCAATATTTTTAATGCCAAGTTATCGAAATTCGTCATGCAATTCTTCAAATGCAGATTGTAATTCATCAAAAGAATAAGATTCATTATTGTAGACACCCTATTTTTTACGGCCCTTTAAGACTTGGATGTTCTTGCAGGTACATTTGATGACGAGTCTGATTGCTCGCCGAGTGCTCGAAGTCTCTAGTGGAATGCCAAATGTTTGAGCATTTCAAACCCTGCATCCATTTTGTCTCATCTTTGGACCATGCCTGGTTCTTTTCAGCCAGAAGTTCCTGATGGCCTGCTGGCCATCCTTGGAGGCTGCCGGCCACAACTTCTTCTTTGTTGGCCATTGATGTGCCTTGCCAGCCATCAATGAAGCCTTGCCGGCCACCACTGATGGCCGGCCGGCCATCATTGTTTACTGCAGATATTTTGTGATATTTTGTGCCAGCTGTTTGCACAGATTCATGCATCTTCCTACACATGTGTAGCTAGATATTTATGAGGGAAATTTATGTTTTTCTATATACAGGACCCCTTTCTCTCATGTGAAGGGGTTAGAAAATTATGAGACATAAAATTTTCTCTCTCTAGATTTCTCTCTCTCTCTCTCTTACAATTTTGTGCCTAAGTGCTTGTTTTCTCTACACTTTTACATACACTACCTTAACCAAAGTTGCTAGTCTTTGAGCTGAGGTAACTTGGGACCTTCTTTGAGCTCTAGAAGGTGGTTTTGGCTTGGATTGTTGGCCAACTTGTGCTTTGCTTCAAAGGTGTAACACTTGCCTTGTTTATACTTGTTTTGCCTTCCTTTTCAACTGTTTTTTGGGCTGGTTTTGAACTGTAAAAAGCTCTATTTTTGTGGCTTAAAAATGGTGGTTTGACCCCTTTTTTAGTTAGGGGGTGGTTCACTCTTCTTGTTTCTTTGTGTGTAAAGCTTTTGTGCCTTTATTCATCACTTTAAAACCAACTTTTTTAGGCCTTTTAACCACTGAATTTTAGAGGTTTTTTAGTGGTAAAAAACTTATTCTGAAGTCCAAAATTGGAGAGGTTAGCCTCCCCTTCTTATGTCTTGTTTGCATACCTAGTTAGCCTCATGTATTAGCTTAATGTTTTAGCTTTTTGTGGCTCAAGTCCAGCATGTTTTAGACTCTGTTTTGACCTATTTTAGCTCTGTTTTGGGCAAGTTAAGTCTTTTGAGTCTTGTTTTGCATAGTTATAGTGCAAGTTCGTTCACTAGCTTGTTGTTTTAAGGCTTTAATCATCATCGGTTTGAGTTGATTGCATGTTTTAGTATTTTTTTCTACTTCATTTCAGCACTCATAATCTCTCCAATCTCCTTTATTTCTTCACTTTTTGGTTTTTCTTTGAAAGTGGTTTCAAACCACTTGTTTGCCTAAGTGTGAAATGGAGGTGCTACACCTAATGGTTTAATCCCTTAGGGGGTTCATTACCAACAATGTAATGCCTCTTTCATACCCAAAGAAACTTTTGGTTTCAACCCTCTTTCCATTAGAGGACACTCACCAATGGACTTAATGGATTAAAGGATGATTTGGTAATTAAAATAAGTAAACAAAGTTGATAAGTAAAAGAGGCAAGATAAGCATTCTTTGTGTTGCATTGCATGTGTTCAAATCAGACGTTAATTTAAACACAAGGCAAATGGAACATTTCATACTCAATAGTAATGAAATATGTCATTTTCCTAGGTCTCCATTGCCCCTGATCATACATGATAGGGTCATGGATATTTGAGTCTTGTTCTTGCATTTATTCAATTTGCAAAATTTGGTTTCACGAGCCATCATGCAATGAAATTGCTTGATTTGTGGTTTTGTGAACCAAATATTGTCCCTCCTTTGATTTCCCCATGAAAATGATAAACAAGGTGTGCAGACAACCCTTGGAGAAACCCCATTTTTGCTCTATTTGTGCTCTGTTGCAGCATGGTGATCCAATGCATCAGTGGCCGACAGTGCACCACCAGTGGCCGTCAATGCATCATTTCTGGCCAGCAGTACACCTTTTTGGCCGGCAGTGGGCCGGCAGCATCCCTCCATGGTCGACAGGCCACTGATGTAAATCTCAGCAAAGATTTGATAAGGTGGAGCAGAAAGGTTCTAAAGTATGCTCAACCCTGCAAACATAGCCTCTCAAGAGCAAAACGGAGGTCTTTTCAGGGCAAAAACTGAGCATGTGCATCTTCCACTTCTTGAGGCGAAGCTGTGGCAGCATAGTTTAATGTCTTACATGCTTAGTTTATTCGCATTTGTGTTGTAATTAATTAGTTTGCTACTTAGTGTAGACACCCCATTTTTGACCGCCCTTAAGACTTGGGCGCTACTGATGGTTTACTTGGTGGTGAAAGATATGCAGGGCAAATGTTCGATTTCTTTGGCAAGAGGAGAGTTAAATCCTAACCTCACACCCCATTTTGGACCAAAGCTATTTTGGATGGTTTTTAGACCTTAAAATCCTCTCTTTCAAAATATTTTTTTGAAATAAAGTTTCTACGATGTTCCGAGGCTCGCATTTTGTCAAATGTTGCGCTTTTCGATAAACCGAGCAAGGACAAAGTGGAAATGAATGAAAGAGAGTTGAAATCTTTGAAAAATCTTTCAAAACACCTTGTTTAGGGGTTTGGAGTTGAAGAAAAGAGGAGAAGAGGGAAGAAACCTAGCTGAGGAAGAAGTTGGGTATGAATCGCTAAGAGAAAGTCGAGCGGTCCTTGCTAAATCAGGCTTATCTGTCTATGCACTTAGATTTAAGCTATGAGGCCACCACCTTGGAAAGAAGACTTCTGGGGCTTCATTTTACACTCAAGAATCTCCTAAATTCGAGTCCGGATGGGGAAGATATGGTTGGTTGAAGTTGGGCATCAATCCGGGTAGGATCGAAACTGAGCGGCTTTACCAAAATAAGCATAACTTTTTCCATAGTTGGCATTTTGATGGGAGGCTGCCACCATTGGAAAGCTTACTTCCGGGGCTTCAATTTGGATGCAAGACTGACCTGAAAAGGTGTCCATATGAAGGAGTTATACCCGTTTGAAGTTGGACCTGCAGAGTAGAATTTGCTATCGGCCACAAATATGTGCAGTCGGCCAAAAAAGTAGCAGATCGGCCATCACAAGTAGCAGATCGGCACTAAAGATGGCCAATCAGCCAAGAGTGACACAAATTTAGATTTTTTGAAGATATTTCATCTCCAGCTGTTTCCAGCAAGCTCCAGCTGTCCTATAATCAGATATTTTCGACCTTAAGCTCATTGGTGCTATATCTGAAGATGTATCTCCCATTTTGCAAGGGGAGAACTTCTTGAGCAAGTTTTGAGAGCTCCTCTCACTAAAACTCCCTCTCTCTCTACAATTTCAGAGTTTGATCTCTGCCTCTCTCTCTAAAGCCTCTCTCTCTTGCCCTTTGGTGCATAGAAGTTCATAGAAGTAGAGAAATACAACTCCTTTGCCTAGGCATCCTTCATCAAAGTTGCATATCCATGGGCTGAGGTCTCTTGGAACTGGTTTTTGGGCTGATAGATGGCCATTTGAGCCAAGAAAGAGGCCCCTTTTGCTGCTGTGCTACAAGGGTAAGCACCTCTCCTCTTTTGTATTTGTTTTGCACACTTACTTCACCACCTTTGCACACTACTTTGGGGCTGTTTTTTGGGGTGGTGTTGGACTACAAAAATCTCTGTTTTTCCTCTGTTTTTCAGTCCTAGAAGTCTTGGTTTGTGCCTTGGTTGGCTAGGGAGTTGTCCTCCCTTTTGCTCCTTGGCTTGTAAGGCTTTGTGAGCTAACTTTCAAACTTTTCAAACAATATCCTTTTGGCCTTAAAACCACTAAATTCTAGAGGAATTTTAGTAGTAGAAAACTTGTTTTGAGGCTCAAAATAGGAGGGGGTTGTCCCCCCTCCTCTTCTCTTGTTTGCTTGTATTGATGGCCCTTCAAAAGAGCATGTGTTTCTACCATTTTGAGGCTTAGTTCAGGCACTTTTTTATGATTTTTAGGACTTTCCTTAACTCTGTCCATGGCTGGTTTGGTCACCATATGCATGCTTTATACACTTGTAGTGTAATTCTTGCAAACTAGCCTTATATGCCTCATGAAGTAGCATGTTTGTTAAGCATGTATGGGCTCCATTTCAGCATGTTTTTGGTCATTATTTAGCATGTCATAACTCTATCTAAAGTTGGTTTGATGGCCTGTTGCATGCTCCATACACTTGTAGTGCATTTCCATTCACTAGCTTAATGTGTATCATGCTTTAGACCATCATTCTAGTGTGATTCTGGCTTAACTCCAAGAAACTTTTGGCCATGTTTTAGCATGCTTAAGGTCTGATTTATGTTTTTTTGGTCATGCATGCCATGCTTTGTATAGCCATAGTGCATTTTAGCTCACTAGCCTTGAGTTTCCAAGCCATTAGCATGCTTTACTTGGACCATTTCAATGATTTGGCATCACTTGTTATGTTATTTCAATCCATATAGTATGCTCATATACTTGCACTTGTCACTCCTTTAATGCTTTAAAGAGTTGATGTTTTATGCCTCATGATTGGACCATTGTGCATGCCTCCATGCTTAGGTTTTTGGGATGCCATCTAAGTGGGTTTTTGGGCTTATTTTGGCATGCCATAACTCTGATCTTAGTTGCTTAATTTATGCCATGTTTACTTTTGATAGGTGTAGTGTAACACCTCTTTTGTGGCCATGCTTGCCTCATGCTTTTGGCCCTTTGTTCTAGCTTATTTTGGCTTTGGTCCTTGCATGTTTTAGGCTCATTTTTCCATAATCTAGGACTTTTTTGATAGCCCTTGGCTCTTTGGGGCTTGCCTTGTGTGGCCATGGTTTGAGTCCTTTGGCTAGCTTCAAGCTTTAAGCTTTCTTGCATGCTTTAGTTGTGTAGTTTGGTTGGTTTGGCACCTTCCTAGCATCATTTCAGAGCTTGTAATATTGTCATACTTGCATGCTTTGTCCCCTTTTAAGTGTTCTTGAAAGTTGCTCTCCTATGCTTAGGTGATAGGCCAATTGGCATGCATGTTTGTATGAGCTTTTGTCCATCATTTCTTAGCATTTTGGCCACTGATTTGGACACGTTTGAGAGTTGCCCATTTTGGTTTAAGTCCACCTTACCATGTTGTTGCATGCTTGTTTCATTTTGCATGTTGTTGCATGCTATGCATGTTTGCATATTTAGGTTGTATGCCTATTGCATATTGTATGCTTGCATGCTCATGTTGCATTAGGTTTGTTGCATGCTTGAATTGTTTGCATGTTTGCTCGCATGCTTAGGTTGCATTGCATTGTGTGTGCATTCCCTTGCCTCTTGATCAAGCATGATAGAGGTTGGGGCCCCTTATGTGTTTTTGTGCATTTCATTCCATATTGAATTGCACACTTGGCTCCTTTGGCCATCATGCATTGAAATACGTGATTGGTGGTCCGAGGGTCGAGAACTACACTCCTTTGAGTCTTAAACATGATAAGGGGTGTAGTTATGTAGACATTGTCTTGTAAATGTATTGCCATGCTCTGTTTGTCCTCTGCCGCAGCAACAGGAGCAGTCTGCAAGAAGAAATGGTCGACCGACCATTTTCAGTGCCGATCGACAACAAACATTTGGCCGAGAGCCCTATTTTTGGTCGATGACCAGTTCACCTTGGCCGATGGCCTCATCTTTTGGTCGATGACCTCCCACAGTGTACACAAGATGGTTCAGAAGTGTCACAGAAGTTGGCACAATTTTCAAAGGTACAGAGCAGTGCAAACAGAGGCAACATGAAGCATAGCGATGGATTTCCGAGCGAAGCCGTCCGAGCATGCATTCATCCCTCGTCTCGAGGCCATTTCAGTGTTTTAATAACCTAGAATAGTTATTTATTTTGATTTGGTTCTGTAATTAATTAATTAGCTTGTTAGTTAGTTAATTAGATGATTTGTATTATTCTTTCGGTTCCTCCGTCGAGAGGGCTAATTGTGTAATAAGCGTGCATGTGTGTGATGCATGTCTTCCAACCCCACATCTTTCTCCCTTTTACTTAACCGCTTACGATGGTTAGTTCTAGGGCATATTTCATTTAGCATACCTTATGCTTGCATGTTGGCATCATTCATCAGTATTGCATGCACCGGGCTTGGCGCATCATACTAACTGCATTGCACTTCAAATTCCAAGTTGAATACATGTATCGAATTGTCGCATCTCATATGCCATTTTAGATTAGCCGAGCCTATTCTAGTTGCACTTTGCATGCGATGCATTAGCCATTTTTAACATGAACTAGGATCATGCATGATTTCTAACTAATTTCGTGTTTTGGCTCGGAGTACACTGTGAGTGTTTATGCTTTAGCATCTTACATGTGTGTGAGTGTTGACATGACAGCATGCTTGCCATGAGGCTAATTGCTTATGTGATATAACTGCCTGAGTGCCTGTGGGTGAAGGTTGGATTATTGAATTGGAACGATTCATTAAAATCCGTGTTTTAGCCTACTTGCGAGTAGCAAACTTCAAACCGTTTTCAAACAAATGGATATGCGATGCTCTGTTCCAAATTAGGCGATCTAGTCTATACTTGTGTGTTGTGCGCATCACATAGTAATTCTAGCTAATTAACCGGAATAAGAACACATGTGTTTTCAAAAACAAGATATCATGTTTAGTATAGGCCGATCGTTGATCGGGCGAGCATGGGTGCTCATAGATGACCTTCCCCAATCGTACCCAAGTTCCCGAGCCAAGGCAACTTTGGTGATGAGGGACGCGTGGCCTTAGGCAAGAGTCAGGGTTTCCTAAATTCCCCAAAATAAAATATTTAGGTTGCGACTCTGTATCTGGCAAAGCAGTCCATGTTTGGCACTTCTTTCTTAAAAATCAGTTTTCCAAAACGATTTGCCGGATTTGAACTCTTTGGTGATTTATCGGTCTCGCATTGCACTTTGCGGGATTAGATTCAGAACCGTGACATTTGAGTCCAAACTGTAGCATGAAGCCCAAGGGCGCATCTACAGTTAGTTAAAGTGTTGTAATAATTAGTAATTAGCTTAGCTAGTTATTCATTTGATTTGTAATATTTAGTCTAATTAGTTTAATTAGATTAGCTTAGCTCTTATTCATTCGGATTCTCTTTCGCGAGAGCGTAATGTTGTAACAAGTGTGCGTGCTTGTGTGTATGTTTTCCAACCCCACGTCTTTCTCCCTTTTATTTACCCGCTTTTAATGGTTAGATTAGGGACATATTTCAACTTAGCATATCGCATGCTTGCATCCATTTATTTGTATTGCATGCACCGAGGCTCGGTGCATCATTCAAACTGCATTGTCATTTCAATACTTCTTTGAATACGTATTTAATCGCATGTTATCAAATCGATTCATATGTCATATTAGTAGCCGAGCCTATTAATTGCATTATTGCATGTGTTGCATTAGGCGTCTTATATAGTTAGGATCATGCATCTTTCTAACTAGTTTCTGTTTTGGCTTGGAGTACTCAGTGAGTTTTTACGTTTAAGCATACTCGCATAAGTGTGAATGTTTCCATGATTAGCGTGCTTGCCATGAGGCTATGTGCTTAAATGCTAAACTGCTTGAGTGCCTATGGATGAAGGCTTGTTGTTTGAATTGGAACGATTCAATGAATGTGTGTTTTAAGCCCACTTTGTTGAGTGGCAGATCAATTTTAAGCCCACTATGTTTGGTGGTAAATCCGCATCTTTAAGCCCACTTGAGGTGGCAAATTTAAACAATTTTTCGCAAACAAACATGAGTTGAATTGTTCCAAATTGAGCAAACTAGTCTATACTTGCTTGTGCGTATCACATAGTAAAGCTAGTTTAAATAAGCGGAACAAGAACACATAATGTTTATAAAATATCATATCATGATTAGTAAAGGCCGATCTTTTGGTCGGGCGAGTGGGGGTGCTCAATTCATGACCTTCCCCCTTCGTACCCAAGTTCCCGAGCTGAGGCAACTTTGGTGATGACGGACACGTGGCCTTCGGCACGAGTCAGGGTTTCCTAAATTTCTCCAAAATAAAATATTTAGGTGGCGACTCTGTATCTTGGAAAGCAGTCCAATTTTGGCATTATTTGATTTAAAATCGATTTTCCAAAAAGGTTTGCCGAATCTGAACTCTTTGGTGTTTATCAGTTTCACATTGCACTTGTGAGACTAGATTCAGAACCGTGGGAGTCCGAACTGTGAGGCCTTTCTTTTCAAACCTTTCGAAAGGGGGCGCGGAAAAAGGCGAGTCCACAGTTTCTGGCAACTCTGCTGGGGATTTAAAGAACTTGACTCGAACTCATAATATGTTGTTTATCTACACTTATGTGTTTCTTTGCATTTGCATTTGCATTGGCGCACCTAAGTCACAGTGTTTGTCATCTGTTATTCCTAAGCGATTTGCTGGAGGCTTGCTTGGAAAAGCTTGCCAAAAGGCTGACCAGTTGCAGGCTCTGCCACGATGGGAACATAACCCTTGGATCTGGACTACCGCTATATCGTTTGATCCTTTTTTCACTTCTCGGTGTCAGGTGTGAGAGGTATATTAGGTAGTCTTGCCGAGGTACCCTTTTTGACCAATCGACCTAGTTACATATCAGAAACCATAAAGATTGTTCCAAATTAGGACAGGTTGCTTACCCGAATGCAAGAATTGTATGAAACCGCTTGTTTTGTGTAGTGAATCCCTAGCTCCTGACGAAATTAGGACAGGGTAACCCTACCCGATCACAGAGGTGTTTTGGTTCTCACTTGCTTGATATGTGCTTTTAGACTGAAACTCTGCAGGAATGTATGTATCAGTTGCAAGTCTGGGTATCAGTTTTGAGGTAGAAATCAGTGTTGAGTACAGTTCTCCAACTTATGATTGCAACTACGTGTTGTTTGTCTCTGAGCCGAGGTGCTGTGCGATTTTTGATTTTTGTTTCTTTTTGCTTTATTTTCTTTTTGCAAGGTAGTTTTTCACCATTGCTTCAGACGATTCTGTTAACCCCCAAGCACTCTAGACCCGAGTGAGAAGGATTTGTAAATCTGGGGATCTAGTCAAGGGACAACCAGTATTTGTTTCACTCCCACCGGTTACTAGACGAAGGAGGATCAAGCAAAATTCACCAATCTAGCAGTCACCTTTTGCTTCACCTGTGCCCAGTCAGGCCCAGTCTTCTACTTCTACTCTGGACAGAGAGTATTCGCCAGTTTCAGTAGCTTAAAGTCCTCCAATCAGCATAGAAGATATGCTTCGGTAGCTCCAGCAGACTATTGAGACTATGCAACTAGATGCTGCCCGCCAAGCTGAGACCACAGCCCGCCAAGCTAAGGTTGTCGCCCGCCAAAAAAAAGTAACAGAAAGGCTTCAGCAACAGCAGCCACAACTGGCAGTAGCCTCTGCATCCCATGCACCCCCAATGGGAATTTCGGCACCTACGGTCATAATTAATGTCCAGGAAAATGCGGGCATTCAGGCAGATCCCATCCTACCTCAAACCTCCAATGCACCAGTTTACCAAATGGAGGCGCCATTTGAATTCGAGGTTGACCTCACTGCACTGAAGGTCAACAAGCTAGAAAAGCTCTTCAAACGGGCTTATGGCGTAAATTCAATCCCTGATATTGAGGATGGATACACAGATTCCGCAGTAACTCTGCCAGACAGATTCAAGATGCCTCACATAGACCGGTTTGACAGCTCTGGGGATCCCATGGTCCATCTCCGGTTATTTTCAGATATCCTACGACCAATAGGTCTCTCCAGACTACAGAAGTTGTCATTTTTTGGCCGGACCATGTCGGGTATAGCGATTATTTGGTCTGCTAAGCTTGAAGACTCTGTGAAGAGAAATTAGGAGGAAATGGTCGAGGCCTTCATAGCACAGTACTCCTACAATACCCAGATTGAGGTCACTACTCGTGATCTCGAAGTGACCCGTCAAGAGCCGAATGAGGGTTTCTCAGATTTTGTGACCCGATGGAGGGCTAAGGCCTCTATGATGACTATTAGGCCATCCGAAAAGGACCAAATCAGAATGGTGGTCCGTAACTTGCAAGGGAGACTATTACAGAAGATGATAGTCTTGCCTTTGTTTACATTTGTTGAGCTCCATGAAATAGGGGTTCAAATTAAGGATGCGATAAAACAGGGTCTGATAGACCATAAGAAGGAACAGCCCAAAAGGTCCTTTACACGTAGCTCCAATGCAACCACGACTGGTGGCACCTCTGTATGGCCTTCGAATGTGAGCATGGTCACCACCACACCCAAGATTACCAACCCCTTTGCTGGTACATGAAACACAACTTCACAAACGTTAACCCATCAGGCCCGAGGCCAGAGGGTTTTCACCCTGCTTTACATGTCCTTATCCAAAGGCCTAGGGATCCTAATAAAAAAGGGACATCTTAAGCCATTAGAACAACGCCCACTGCCCAATCCTCTCCCTCCGAAACATAACCCAGCCAAATACTGTGCTTTCCACCAATAGCATGATCATGATACTGATCAATGCTTCAGATTGCGTCATGAGATTCAAAATCTCATTGACAATAAGGTGATAGCACCTCTTGAAAAACTCAACGTCACTACAAATCCTCTCCCACCAAATAACCAAGCCCCTCCACCCCGGCAAATAAACCTCATTTACACACTGGTCGTCCCTTATGACCCCAGTATATATATCACCCCTTCCCACCTACCTAAGTTGGCCTTGTTCATCCTTGAGAGCACAAACTTGTGCATGATGAGCGCATCCTCACTCTAACCCGAACCCGTGGTAGTGACAGTGGAAGATGAAAAGAGATTAGCCTTGGTGGAGAATACCAGTCCATTGCCCAAGGGCTTTGAGGAGTTATCTGATGAGGTGTACGACCCGAGCTGCTATGTTGTGCCAATCAATCAAGCTAAACAGGAAGTGGTGCTACCGACTGGAATGGAGGTTATTGTAGTCCGAGAAGATGGATCAAGTCAGGGATTAGATGATCTAGCCGACCTGGAGGAGGATATAGACAATTTGTAGTTCTTTGATGAGCAAGATCAAGGAGACGTGCATATTAATTGGTTTGATCTGAATGGGTTAATAAACAATTCTAGATAGCTAAGTGATGAACCCGATATAGCTGAGGGAACTGAATCAAAGCTTGGAGAACAGAAAGCAAGGACCGCTGCAATAGCCAGAATAGCCGATAAAAAGGGTAAACTACCGGAAAGCACTGGTAAAGAACAATTGGCTCGGGAACTGGGCAATGTTAGCACTGTACATACAGAACAAGAAGTCGCGCTGGAGCGGTTTGGGCAGGAAATGAGTGAAAGTGATTAGAAAGCTAGAATAGCTCAACGCCCCGTAGGAAATGTTTCTGCTAAGGGAACACTTAGACTGAAACCGAACAATTGTTTGTCAGTTGCCAGAGGAATGTGGTGGGAAGATGATGATCTGCATCTTGCCCACACTGATGAGGATTGGGGTAAAGGCCTTCCTGACAATACCTGGTATATGGAGGAAGTCGACCACATGACAAGAAGTGGCCGATATTTCAAACCACCACATCTGGACCAACCTGAGGCATCTGGGAAGGACAAAGAGGTAGAGAAACAGAAGGAAAAACAGTTAGAGGAAGAGGCTATGCTGAAACAGTTGAAGAAGATTCAAGCTGACATATTTATCTGGGGGCTGCTTATGGCTTCGCGAGTGCACAGACAGGCTGTACTGACAGCGATGGATAAAGCAAAGTTGTCCATCCACACCACCTCGAAACAACTGGTGGGGATTAGTCTTCCCAAGAGGCGTTGCGCCAACTTTGACCTTCTCAGACAAGGAGTTACCACCAGAAGGCTCTGCACACAACAAACCTCTATATATATCCGTAGAGTGCCGAGAAAAGTGGGTACTAGTCGTGTTAGTCGACACCGGGTCAGCAATCAACGTCTGTCAGCCGATTTTGTACCTACAGCCCAGGTGATCCGGGCGTACGATAATACAAGCAGAGAGGTGATGGGGATAGTGCAGATCAAAGTAGAGGTTGGCCCCGCTCAACATGATATTGAATTTCACGTCCTGGATGTTCCAGCCACTTTCAACCTACTACTTGGGCGACCCTGGCTACACCAAGTAAAAGTTGTATCTTCCACTCTCCACCAAATGCTGAAGTACCCCCATAGAAAAGTGGTGGCCATAGTCTTTGGGAATTCATCTATACATCCTCCGCCAGAGGTCACTACACCTGTGCTAGAGATTATACACGGCGAAGAGGATGTTTTCATTTTAGGGTTTACTTTGGCTGAGGCTCGGGTAGTGCAGAGTATCCTGGTTATCGATGAGGGCTTCTATGTCAGTGCCCAATCTATGTGCTTCATGAACAAGTTGCAACACATGCCCGGAATGGGATTAGGCAGAAGTGGCTGGAAAGGTGTCGCTACATTGGCCGATGTGCCACATAACCCTCATGCCTTTGGTCTTGGCTATACACCCACCAAAGAGGACTGGGTGAGGAAATGGAAATAAATGGCCAGAAGGGCCAGAGCTAAGTAGACAGGAAAACACTACGAGCATATGCACCGACCAATTCGGGGAACCCTGAATTGCTATTTTTTTCGGGAGGGGGAAAACTTCCCATTTTGTGGTTTCCCTGAACCCTCGTTCAACTCTGAGAAGCAACGGGTTCCCGGCTTTGAGATTTTCTTTGACTTGCAGCTGCAAGAGAGTGACACAGAGGAACAAACTAAACTAACTGCTGAGGCTACAAAGAGCACAGAAAGTGATTCCAATAGCAGTGAACTTGAGGTAAGAGCGGCACCGGCATGTCTCTTTTCGAATCCTTAGATCAACTCAGAGAGCTTGGGGGATGACCTAACCGTTTCCATGATCGGAGACCAACCAAGTGTGAACCCTTCCAGTGGTATCTTGGATGCATCTGACGCACCGTCTCTCACTTGGCAGTTGGAGGAGGGCTTCCTGTCCAGTAGCTCTGAGTTGGGTAGTGAGCTGGAATCTGATTCCACAGAGTCTATAGAGTCAGAATCAGATTCCAGTTCCTCTGAGTCTGAGTTCGGTATTCCTGGGGTTGATAACCCGGATGCCGAGGTTTTGTCCAAGTTGTCTTTTTTCTTTTCTTTTGAATCGGTTGTAACCGAGGAATTGGATGAACTAGACTTTGTGAATGAGAATGCCATCGCAGGTTTTGAGTACTTCTCTATGCCACTTGTATATTGCATTGATCATGACTTTCAAAATTTTAGTGAAAACGATGAGGAAGGCATTCTTCTGGTTTTGAAACATTTGATTGATCGAGAGGAGGAGAGGTTTGTAAAACCCCTTGTTGATGAAATCATTCCAATTAATATGGGTACTGAGAAGGATCTGCGTCTGGTCTAGATCGGGTCCACGTTGTCTTCGGAGGAGCGCGAACACTTAGTCGCTTTATTAAAAGATTTCAAAGATGTTTTTGCGTGGTCCTACGAAGACATGCCTGGAATCGATCTTGAGATTGTACAGCATTAGATCCCTCTTGACCTCGAGGCCCGACCCATCAAACAGAAGCTGCAGAGAATACGCCCGGATTGGGCTTTGAAGATTAAGGAAGAGGTCACCAAGCAGATAGATGTAGGGTTTTTGCTAGTATCTGATTATCCAACTTGGTTGGCCAACGTTGTTCCGGTGTAGAAGAAAGATGGCAGAATTCAGGTGTGTGTGGATTTCAGAGTTTGAACAAAGCTAGTCTAAAGGACGACTTTCCTCTACCGCACATCGATGAATTGGTGGACTTCACCGCAGGCCATGCGTTGCTCTCCTTCATGGATGGATTTTTCAGGTATAACCCGATTTTGATGGCACCCGAGGACAGAGTGAAAACCACTTTCACCACGCCATGGGGAACCTACTGCTACAGGGTGATGCCGTTTGGGGTGAAGAATGCTGAGGCTACCTATCAACGGGCTACAACCAAAATTTTACATAATATGATCCACAAAGAGGTCGAGGTGTACGTGGACGACATGATTGTCAAATCCAAGGAAAAATAGGGCCACTACACCGCCTTGAAGAAATTTTTCCAACGGATCAGAGAATATCGGTTAAGGTTGAATCCACAGAAGTGCACTTTTGGTGTGACAGCAAAGAAAATGCTGGGTTTCTTGATCACACAGAGGGGCATTGAGGTAGACCCTTCCAAAATCAAGGTCATTCTAGAAATGCCACCACCAATGACTGAAAATGAGATACAAGGCTTTCTGGGTAAAGTGCAATTCATAAGACGGTTTATTTCAAAATTAACATTGACTTGTGAACCATTATTTGGTCTTCTAAAGAAAGGAAAGAAATTCCAATGGAATGACCAATGTCAGTTTTCTTTTGAGCAGATCAAGCAGTACCTTCAGAACCCACCCATGTTGTCGCCGCTAGAGCCGGGAAAGACGTTGATTCTATATCTATCAGTAACGGACACAACGATGGGATGCATGCTTGCTCAGGAATCCGAAGATAGAGTGGAGAAAGCCATTTATTACCTGAGTAAGAAGATGCTGGATTATGAGGACCGTTACACTCCGCTCGAGAAGGCTTGCTTAGCTTTGGTATGGGCTACCAGGAAGTTGAGGCACTACCTGTTAGCTTACTCTGTAATTCTGGTTTCGAGATTAGATCCCATCAAATATCTCTTTGAGAAACCAGCGCTTACGGGTAGGCTAGCCCGTTGGTTGCTTCTTCTCTCCGAATTTGATCTGAAGTATATAACTCACAAGTTTGTTAAGGGGAGAGTGGTAGCAGAGTTCCTGGCAGATCACCCAGTGGAAGGAGATGAAGCGGTAGAATACCTGTTCCCAGATGAAGCTATTCTACAAGTCGAGGAAGAGATTTGGACAATGTACTTTGACGGAGCGTCTAACCAGTACGGTTATGGGATAGGGGTGTTGTTGATAGCACCCGACAATTCCCATATACCCTTAGCCTTCAAACTCCGATTCAAAGTATCCAACAATGAAGTAGAATACGAATTGTGTAACGTTGGTTTGGAAGTCGCCCTGGAACTAGGGGCAAAAAGGTTGGATGTCATTGGGGACTCGAACCTGGTTATGTCTCAAGCAAAGAGATTGGAAGGTCAAAGAAGAAAATATGAAGATCTATCATTAGACCTTGGACGTTCTAATTCCTAGGTTTAAGATGCTAACCTTCACTCATCTACTAAGAGAGAACAACAGGTTCGCTGACGCTTTATCAACTCTATCTTCTATGATAGACATCCTATTTGGAGTCCGGATACGTCTGATCATCATTGAACAAAGATATACGCTGACCTACGAGTCTATCGCGTAATAAATGAAGTGCAAAATCAAAACCCCTGGTATTATGATATCTGGAACTTCTTGGAAAAGGAGGTTTATCCACTAAGGGCAAATGCCAAAGATAAAAGAGCAATACGGCGGATGGCCATTCAATTTATCATCTGCGGGGGTAAGTTGTATAAGAGGGTTCATCTGGGAATGCACAAGTTGTGTATTGATGCAGAAGAGTTGAAGTGCCTAATAGAGGCCATCCATGGGGGAGAGTGTGGATCACACATGAGCGGAGTAATGTTAGCCCGAAAGATTCTCAGGCAAGGTTACTACTGGTCTACTATGGAGGAGAATTGTATTGGTTTTGTTCGGCGATGCCACAAATGCCAAATTCATGCCAATCGCATGAATATCCCACCGTCGAAGCTGTACAATATGACTTCACCATGGCCTTTCTCAGTCTGGGGAATTGATGTCATTGGGGCAATTACACCGAAAGGGTCAAATGGGCATCAGTACATTCTGGTGCCAATTGATTATTTTATGAAGTGGGTGGAAACTCAGTCTAATGCAGTGTTCAAGGCAGTGCATGTGGCCAAGTTCATCCGAAACAACATCATTTGCCGTTATGGAGTCCCGAACGAGATCATTTCAAATAATGGCTCCCATTTCAAGAAAGAAGTGATCAACTTGTTGGAGAAATACAACGTGGCTTTTCATAAGTCATCCACATATCGACCACAAACCAACGGAGCTATTGAGGCTGCCAACAAGGACATCAAGCACATTTTGTAGAAAATGGTTGAGACTTATAGGGACTGGCCAAACAAATTGCCATTTGCACTCTAGGGCTACAGAACTTCAATTCGGACATCTACTGGGGCAACTCCGTACTCTTTAATTTATGGGATGGAAGTTGTTCTGTCGATTGAAATAGAGGTTCCGCCGTTGCGAGTTATGGCTGAGTGCTAGATAGCAGAGGTGGATTGGCAGCAAAGCAGGTTCGAAGAACAAATGTTGTTCGATGAGAGAAGGCTAAAAGCACTATACCATGCTCAAGGATATCAACGCAGGATTGCCGGGGCTTTTAACAAGAAAGTTAAGTCTCGGAATCTTAAGGAAGGGGATTTGGTACTGAAAGACAACCGAGCTCCCATCTGTGACCCTAGGGGCAAGTTCAGACCCAAATGGACTGGTCCTTACATTATCAAAACTATTTGATCAGGTGGAGCTGTTATTCTTATGGACCTAGATGGCCTAGAATTTTCCTAACCGATCAACATGGACAAGTTGAACAAATATTACCCCTGAGAGGCTCGTTGGGCCGAAAACCCGGAAGGGCGACCTAGGCAAAAGTTAGAGCACAAAAAATTGGAAAAAAGAAAAACTGAGCTTGTAAGGTTGAAAACCCAGAAAGGGTGGCCTTGGCAAAAGTTAAAGCATAAAAGGAGAGAGTTAATACTCGAGTGAACCCCGAACCGAACTACGTAAGGCCTGATTCCCATCTTTGGGATATGTAGGCAACTTCATTTTGAAGCTCGGCCGTAAACACCTTCAAATCAAATGTGTCCATGTGTTTGATCAAGGCATCTTTGTCTATTCATTATTTGAAGGTTCGGTTGTGATACTTACTCTGAGAGAAGAGCTGCCTACAGTGCTGAGCAATGCTATTCAGTCAAGGGGCAATTTTCCATTTTTGGATTCGGGGTTGTACGTCTCGAGGATAGATTCCGCACATGTCAAGTTGTGATCCTTATCGAAAATGGTTTTGAAAATTTTTAATAAAAACTGATTTTGTTCAAATTAATCTTTTTACAACTTAGACCATTTTTGGACCAAAAGGAAAATTTTCAGTGTCCACAACTTCAATTTCATTGATTTCAATACAAAGTTCTCCAACTCTCGATACAAATCAAAGTTGCTTTTATTATATTCAAAAAGAAAACTTGAAAAGTAAGATCAAAGCAATAAACTTGGGGCATAGATGAGTCAGGTGTTCCTGCGTCCCCCACTTGTGCTTGTGGAAGCTTCTGATGCTAAAGTGGGCCTGATTTGTGCCTCATCTTCGACCCAAGTTAGGCACTCGCCAAAAAGTGCACAGTTGAAACTAGGGGCAGGAGCCAGAGCTCTCTTGTCCTCCACGCAGTGGGATATCAAGCCAATTGTGAACCTCGGATTAGGAACGAAGCCGGGTACTCTACCCCCTCTTCTGGACAAGTCTAGTCATGTCCGAACTAACACCTGAACCAGAACGGAAAGTAGAATACACAATGTGTCAAGCCAATCAGCTGAATGCCAGGTTGTCAAGCCATGTTATAGCTTATCTCAAGCAGATCAAACCAGGGGCAACGCTAAGCAATGTCAACAGCAGACCTGTTGCACATCCAATGGCACCACCATCCTTCGTTCGGGAAATCCACTAGCCATTGGCGAAAGAAATAGCCTCGTGCTGAATATGCATGACAAGAATCCACCACCTTCAACCTGTCCATGAGCCATATCTGGGGAGGGATGAAAGAAAAGGGAGATTAAAGAATATAAAGGTGTGTGCTGAGAGAAAAAGTGAGAAAAGGGGCTTTGAGAGAAAAGCAGAGCATGACTGTCGAGTGATGTGAGAAACACATATTAGAAAGGACGGGAAACATTACTTGAAGAAGTAGTGGACTTCCCACAAATTTGGTTGTCTTTCACCGATGGAAAGCGTAGCCAATGCAACTCTTGCCCTCTTTCAAACCTTGGGCTACTTTGATTAGTTGAACGCTAGACCTACCAAAACTAGGGGCAAGGAGGAAATGTGCTAGCATGCACAAACAAATGGCGTGTTGTTGAAAACCCCGCCAAAGAAGATCGCCTCGGTCACCGGCATCAGAAAATCGATGAATCAAGCTAGGGATGTCCAGCTTTCCGTTGTGAACCAAGGATCGGGCCTCGTGTGGAGTCAGTCCGCACATCCTTCCCAAAGCTTGGATGTGACCAAAATGGGGCTGAGGCAAGATTTCCTCATTGCGCCGAGACTCCATTAGCACTTGAAATTCTTCGATTGTTGGGCATAGCTCTTGTCCCCCGAAGCTAAAGACATGTGTGATCGGGTTCCAATATCTAGCAGCAGCATGAAGGAACGAAAAACAAAGCGGAGAACGACTCAGCGGGAATAGTGCATTTATGCCGAAATCCCAAAAATTCAGTTTTTCCGAGCCATCTAAAGTGGCAATCCAATCGGAGAGTTTTTCAGTGAAAAATGGCTCCATTTGTGAAGAATTTGTAGCTGAAATGAAGAAATCACGAAGCTCTACCTTTTGTAGAAGATAAGGCAGTGAGTGGAAGCCAAGTGTCAACAATGTAGAGGTCTTGCACATTGATGGCTGGCAAGGCATTATTGATGGTCGGCAAGGCATCATTGATGGCTGGCAAGAGGTACAGATGGCCAGCAGGTGGCTGGCATTCACCCCTCATGGCCGGCAGTCTTCTTCCCTAACCTACTGTCCTTCTTTGTGATGGGAAAGTGTTGAAAGCATGTGTTTTGTGTGTTTTAGAGTCCTGTTTTGAGTCTTTACGGGCTTTAGCATGTTTGTTGAGGTCTACTTGTTTTGTTTTGCTTATCGAGTTGTACTTGTACTTGTTTTTGTTTATCGAGTTATTGTTTTGTTGTTTATCAAGTTGTACTTGTTGTTTACCGAGTTGTTTTGCTTATCGAGTTGTATAGTGCTTTGTTTGTATGTCAGTTGTTGGTCGGTTCGTTGCCTGATTCAGACTGTTCTGATAATACAAGTATTCGGTTTTCAATGTCATATTCAATCTCATTTTCATGCAATGTGGTGCTCATGATGCAAAATACAACGCTCTTTCAAAAAACAAACTTGGTTTTCATTCCAATCATGGTTGTTTTCACAAAAAGTGCAGTAGAAGTTTTTAAAGAAAATAAAACTCGTTTGAAGCTGTACAATGTGCTAACACTACAAACCAAAAGAAACTAAGCAAAAATACAAAGATCAGCGCCAGTCATCTCAGGCTCTAGAGGCCCTCTTCGTCCTCTTCCTCGGAGGGGCGGACTCTGCATCACTGTCTCCATCGGTGCCACTGTCTGAATCTGGATCAGAGTCTAAACCGGAGTCATCTCCACTCTTCGCTTCGAAGCCCTCCTCAGCATCAGCATCCCCACTCTCAGAACCTGAGCCAGCGTCATCATCTCCACTTTCTAATGACTCTGAATGTTGACTCGCTCCCTCCTCAACCTCGCTAGTCTCAGTATCATCCTCACTCAGAATAGGCTTTGAAGGGCCACTCTCAGCTCGGACGCCCCTAGCTCGACCTCGGCTACGTGCTGGAGCCTGTCTCTCTCTCTCCTACTACCGGAAGAGGCACTGCTGGTCCTAGTGCTGCTCCTGCTGGCGCACCCGATATGGGTAGAACCTGAAAAGGCAGTTGTCATATGTCAGCCACAATATGCGTATTAGATGCAAGCATGCGGTAAAATAAGTATATGCTGAATTCAGGTATAGTGTACGAATACAATATGGAAGTGCAGTATTTCAGATGCAGTGTATCAGTGCAGTGTGGGGAAGTTCTCATGTCAGTTTCAGTGTGTCAGTGGAAATTTAATGACTGGAATGTAAGAAAACTGAAGAAATTACTTGAATGCCATGGAAGCCGAGCAGTGCCTCCCTCCTCAATATCATACCCTCGAATGAGGCTAGTAACTCAAGCAGATCCTCAGTATATCCTGGAGGTGTCACGACCCAAACCCGCCTCTAAAAGTTTGGTTCATGACCGGCCCGTACATAGGCCTCAAATAGAATTTAGAATAATATTTAAACACATACGGGCCTTAAGCGGAAGCAGTATCAATAAAAGACAACATCCATTGAGCTTGTGCATACATGATGGTTTAATTAGATTCGAGCATTTAAATACATTCCCAGAGTTACACATACAATCACAGAATTTTTATAGATCTCACACATACTTACATAAGACTTAATAATTTATATGACTCCCAACACAAATTAAGGCCTCAACACGGAGGCGTACCCCAGGCGGCTTGGTAGACAGGTAGACCTCAAAACCATTCTAGTGTCAATCTCCGATGGCTCACCTACATAGATATACATAAAGACGGAGTGAGCAAGGCTCAGTGAATAATAGCAATGTAAGAAGGTGAGTTAAACGGGTATAGGCGTAAAGAATGTAAACATGCATATCAAACCATACACAGATCTTATTCATAATCATATTTTAAAATGGCCTCAGACCCACGTGTAACACAGAATGGCCTCAGGCCCATATATAATACAAAGCGGCTGTAAGCCCAGATATAAGACAGAACGGCTGTAAGCCCAAATATAATACAGATCGGCTGTAAGCCCAGATATAATACAATACAGAACGGCTGTAAGCCCAGATATAATATAGAACAGCTTTAAGCCCAGATATCAACAGATTGGCCTCTGGCTCACAGATATCAACAGATTGGCCTCTGGCCCACAGATATTAGAGAACGGCCTCCGGCCAAGTACTAGCAAAACAGAATAATCCTCAGAATCATAAGAATACCATTATACAATAGTGCACGTACATTTCCCCATGGTTTATTACAAGTCGACATAGTTGTCTTACGTATAACAGAACATTAATAATAATTATTAACAGAAGGCACATGTATCACTACAGTACAATTAATAGGGACAGAAAAATTCACATCATAACGGCCTCGGGCCCACGTCTATTACTAGGGACAGAACGACCTTAAGTCCATATCAATGCCATTATTCAAGCATATCCATTAATTGAATCAAAGCACAATAACAATGGAATAGACCATTCACAAATAACAATACATAAATCACAATCACAGGAAGCAAGTGAAACATATCGTTACACTACTATTACTCACAGTGATCGGCTCCCGGTAGTAATGGGACGGTGTCCTCGTCTCGACCTACAAGTATAGTGCACAACACATAATATGAGATTATAATCGATCCTTTACTTATTCTCTTTGATCATTCAATCAATTAGCCATGGTGGTATCAAGCTCATTATTCCTTAATAAATTATAATCCATGTCTCAGAAAACAGGAGGAATCGATGGGAAATGGTTTAGGTGAAGAAATGGTACAAAACTGGTTGACAGAAAGTGAACAGTCGTCACTAATGTGCACATAACTATTTCTGTATTTAGAATTTAGGAGTGAGACCACCACCATTGGAAACTAGACTTCCGGGGCTTGATTTTAGGCTCAAGAATCACTCAAAACGGAGTCCGGAGGCAAAAGATATGCTTATTCAAAGTTGGCTGAACAGAGTTGTCTCCCGCATGTGCGGGAAATAGAGCTGCACGTGCGGTTCTGGGCAGTTTGCAGTCCGAAAATGGCTCTTTTTGCTCCAACACTTGGTTTTTCCATTTTTAAGCTTGGTTCTTAACATAAATCACTCAAAAACATGTAAAATTGCCCCATAACATGATAAACTAACATCAACCAAGTGTAATTTCATTTCAAACACATCAATCTTTGCCTCAAAATAGAAATTCAAGTCTCATCTTCTATATAATCAAACTTCTATAATATATATCCCAAAATCATACACATACATCTTACACATGGTTGATCTTCACACCAAAACTTGGTATTCCATGAATCATTCTTAAGATTGACCCTAATTCAAGCAAATTTAAGGGAATCAAGGTTCAATTCCTTAAGTTTAACTCATTTCATTCATAACCTAACACACTTGTTCATTTACATATTAATTTTCCAAGTCCATCCTTGATTTCATGTAGTAGATGAATTATTTACAAAGATAATAGTTGAAGTCACATACCTTAACTTAATTCCTTGTTTTTTCCCTTTAATCTCTTCAATTTTCCAAGCTTCCATAGATAATCTTCTTTCCCTCTCTTTCTCTCTTTCACGGTTCTCTCTCTCTCTCTCCCGTAGATATTTTGTTTGATTTCAAAATGATAAGCTCCCAACTCACATAGCCTATCCATATATGTATATATCACACACTTAAGCTTTTCACAATAAGGAGGGCCAAACACGTCCTTACGAATCGCACAAAATCAAATTTCAATTAAACTTCCCAAATGACTCTAAAAATTATGCTGATCATAAATATGTCCTCTGTTCCGGTTTTTGAAGCCTCTAAGGCCTTCAATTTGCAGTACAAAATTAACCACCCAAATGTGCATTAACGAATCAGACAAATTAGAATTCCAATTAATTTTCCCAAATAGTTCTAAAAATTTCCATTAACATACCTAAGTACTCAATTTTGATTTCTGAACCCGTAAAGGTCGATAATGTCAATTTTAAAGCCGTAGCTCAACAGATAATTCCTCAATTTGAACAGATATCATTAAATTAAAATACTTTAAACCTACAAGGACTTAAAAGTAATTTCGGATACAGATCTTGGGGTCGTTACAAGAGGTGCCTACAAATGTATTAGGAATGATTAATGTCTAGAACAAGCAAATATTAAAAAAAGATGGGAAAACTTAAAATGTGGTACACACCGGAGGTGTATCCTGGGCTCTAGTGTATCTATGCCCAGCTGCTGCAGGCTCAATCGGGATCTAATAGGCCTCCCTAGTATACCGCCAACATGTGAGTACAGTAGGCAGCTCTGGTCACCCAGTTCTCTGCCTCGCCTGAGGAGACCCTCTACCACAGGCTCTGCTCGCCTGGGTCGCTCTATGTCTCCCTCTCGCAGCTGGAGCTCTCACTCCCTCACCTCCGCGAACACCGGTCAGAAGCGGCATCAAGTGTGTCTGGATGAAGGCCGCGTAGTCGCCCTTTACACGGAAATACTTTACCTCCAAGCCTACCATGAACTGGATCATCTCTTTGGCAGATAACGTGTCTGTTGCTCTCACGGACACTAGCGGAGCCATCGATATGAATTAAGCAGGCAGGTCCATAGTCTGGAACCAGGCTCGACAAATTAGGCCCTCAAGTAGAATATGATAGCGGGAAATGCCCCAAGCCACATAGTACTGGGCTCGAAGCTCTATCGGCATCGTGGCCCAGGGCTGCCATGTGATCTGAAATGGAAAGTGAACAGGTTATTAGTCGTTGTCAGTTACTAATGTATGAATCAAAACAGCTGTAAAAAAAATGACTATGTTTCGAGTTACCTCATGCACCATTACCATGTCGAAGTACTAATAGAAAAACATAAAGGGCTCACGAGTCCTACGGCGGAGCTGGCCGTCATATACTCAAGAAAAGGGGACCGTCAATGGAATCTCATCTACAGGCTCTGCGGCAAGAGTCGGGAAGTATGCGTACACCCATAGCTGCAGGGAGAATACAGAGGTATGTAATCAATACAGTATGAACGGATGCAGAAAGTGCAAAGTAGAAAGCACATAGTATAAACAAATGCAGAAAGTGTAAAACAGAAAGCACACAGTATAAACAGATACAGAAAGTGCAAAGCAGAAAACACATGTATTGAACAGATGTAAAGCAAGAAATGCTTAGCAGAAAATGTAAAGTATAAAAAGGGAATTGAGAAGTATACCTCCCAGGCTCACCAGTAGCCTCCAACCAAGTTCCCTCATAGACAGGAGGAAGAACTCATATATCTGTACAATGTGGTGAGGTTGGCTCCGCCCCAATCATAAAACTGGACTCGAGGAAGAGTCACCAAGGCACTTAGCAAATACAAGCCCATGGTGTTCCACCTATTTTTTAAAATAGGGTGGTACCGAAGATGAACATCAGGAAGCCCCTGGCATACTGCTCTGTCTCCTCTATCATCTCGGGCTCAGTCCCCCTAAACGGCTCCTCGAACAAAGTGTATTGCACCATGCCTAGTTGGTATATCGGTGGATGTCCCCCAAGCAACTCAAGTCAGGCTGCCCTCCACTTCTCTATATCTGGATCAAGAGGGATCGTGTCACGACCCAAACCTGCCCCTAAAAGTTTGGTCCATGACCAGCCTATACTTAGGCCTCAAAGCAAAATTTCAAAAAATATTTATTTAAACACGGGGCCTTAAGCGAAAGCAAATACCAACATAAAGACAACGCCCATTGAGCTTGTGCATACATGAAGACTTAGATTAATTTAAGCATTTAAATACACTCCCTATATTTACATATATAATCACAGAACTTATATAGATCTCACACACAAATACATAAGACTCAATAAAATACATAATTCTCCAGTATAAAGTTAAAGCCTCGACACAAAGGCATAACCCGGGCGGCTTGACAGAGGGGTGGACCTCGATACAACTCTAGTGTCGATCCCCAATGGCTCACCTACATAAATATATATAAAAAACGAAGTGAGCAAGGCTCAGTGAATAATAGCAATGTAAAAAGGTTAGGTGAATGAGCATAGCATTGGAGAATATAAATATACATATATCGAACCATATACAGGTCTTATCCATAACCATATTTCAAAATGGCCTCAGGCCCACATGTAATACAGAACAGCCTCGGGCCCATGTATGATACGAAACGACCTTAGGCCCAACATAACAACAGCTGTCCAGAGCAATATAGGGAAGATGAAACATCGGCATGTCTCCATCCCCCTGGGCATTAGAGCCTTTAGTTATATACAATTCATATCATCATAGGGTAGATGGAACATCGACATGTCTCCATCTCCCTCGGCCTTAGGGCCATGAGTCATAAACAATTCACATCATAACGGCCTCAGGCCCACTTAGTAATAGAAACAAAACGACCTTAGGTCCATATCAATGCCATCGTTCAATCATGTCCATTAATTCAATCAAAGCACAGTGTCAATAGTATATGCCATTCACAAACAACGATGTATAAATCATAATCACAGAAGTAAGTAAAACATATCGTTACACTACTATTACTCACAGTGATGGGCTTCTGGTAGCAGCTGGACGATGTCCTCGTCTTGACCTACAAACACAATGCACATACCACAATATATAAATATAGCCAATCCCTTATTTGTTCTCTTTGATCAACTAGTTATGTTGGTTCTAAACTCATAGGTCTTTAATGGATCATAATTCATATCAAGGAAGATAGGAAGAAATGAAAGGAAATTGGGTTAGGTGAGAAAATGGCATGAAATGGTTGGACAGAAAGTGAACAATCTTCACTAATTTGGGCATATCTATTTGTATACTTAGAATTTGGATGTGAGACTGCCACCATTGGAAACTAGACTTTCGGGGCATGAATTTAGGCTCAAGAATCACTCAAAACGGAGTCCGGATGCAAGAGATATGCTTATTTGAAGTTGGCTAAAATAGAGCTATCCCGCACCTGCGGGAAACAGGGCCGCACGTGCGGGAATTGAGCCGCACGTGCAGGACAAGGTGCTTTTATTTCAGAATCATTTTTGGTGCTGAAAGGAGACTGCCGCACGTGCGGAAAGCCACACTGCACGTGCAACTCTAGGCAAATTTTGCTGTCCGAAAATGCTGTTTGCTCTAACACTTGTTCTTTCCATCTCCAAGCTTGGTTTCAACTCTAATCACCCAAAAACATATAAAATTATCCCACAACATGACAAACTAACATCATTCACATGTAATTCCATTTCAAACAAATCAATATTTGCCTCAAGTTCAAGATTAATGCTTTATCTTTCATAATTTTGAAAGTTCCCAAATCACAACCCACAAACACACTTGATCCTTGCATAACCTTATTCTATGGACAATCTAGAGTTCATTCATATGGTATTCATAAGGTTGAGTTCCAATCATAAACAAAATCATAGAAACCAAGGTCTAATTTCTTAAATTGAGCTCAATTAAATACATATATAAAACCCTAACCCAAATGGGTTTTGAATCTTCCAATATCACTATGATTTCATGAAATTAATGCATTAAACATAAGAATTCAAGGTAGACTTCCATACCTTAGTTCAATCTTTGCCTTTCTCTTAACTCTCTCCAATTTCTCAAGCTTTCATGGTTGATCTTCTTCCTCTCTCTTCAATCTCTTCAATTTTATCTTCAAACTCCCATGAATGTTGAGCTCTCTCTCTTAGAGAAGCTTCATCTCTCCTTTGCCCTCTCTTTCTCTCGGTTCTCTCCCTCTCCCTCTCCCTCAGATATTTTTTGGACTCCAAAATGATGAGTTCACCTCATATGGCATATATATAAATATATATTACATACATAAGCTTATCACAATAGGGGGAGCCAAACGCACCTTTACGAATCGTACGAAACCAAATTTCAATTAAACTTCCCAGATGACTCTAAAAATTATGCTGATCATAACTACGTACTCCGTTCTGGTTTCTGAAGCCTCTAAGGCCTTCAATTTGCAGTGCAAAAGTTAACCACCCAAACACACCTTAATGAATCAGATGAAATAAATTTCCAATTAACTTTCCCAAATAACTCTAAAAATTCCCATTAACATATCCAAGTACTCAATTTTGATTTCTGAACCCATAAAGGTCGACAATTTCAATTTTAAAGTCCTAACTCAACAGATAATGCTTCAATTCGAATAGATATCATTAAATTATAGTACATTAACCCACAATTAGTTAAAGATAATTTTCGATACGCATTTTGGGGTCGTTACAGATCAAATCACCCCTACGCCTAAGCCGGTGATCATGGCAAAGTCGTAAGAAGTCATCGTTATCTCTCTTGTGGTGGAAAAGTAGAAGGAGTTGATGGTGTCCCACCACCTCTCCACCAGTGCTCCTAAGAGAGGACGGCTCGCAGTAACCCGAGTCAAGCTAGAGCAGAAGAGGCCGAAGCCTGCCTCGTCAACAATGTCACGAACTCCAGCTGGGAGCTCGTTATACCAAACTCGAGTAGTCGTCGCACCATAGCCCCTAAAGGTGCGAGACTCACCCTGTGGCAATGCATGAGATGCAATCAGATCAAGGCAATGCATGAGATGTAATCAGATCAAGGTAGTGTATGAGACACAATTAGATAAAAGCAATGCAAGGAATGCGAACAATTAAAGGCAGAAATGCATAGAAACAAAGTTCGTACCTCAACAGCAGTGGCCGATAGATGGGACTCTAGCTCCCTCAACAGAAGGTCCTCTGGCATGTCCTCAGCAAAATCAGTAAAACATCTGATGCCTTCGGTAGTGGGCAATATGTATGTCTGAGGATGATACCTTGCTGGATCAAAAGGTCATACACTCAACGGTAACGGCACTAGCTCAGCCTCTAGCTCGGACTCGATGTCTACCTTGAAGTCTATTGGGGAAAGCTCAAGAAGAGCCCCATCATGAGGAAAATCGTTCACCATTTGAAAATAGGTGCGAGATGGGTGAAAAGTGAAGAAAAGTGAAGAAAATGGGTAAACTTGGAAAAAAAAGTCAACCCTAAGAGAGAGAAAATGAAGAAAAAAGTCAAAGTCGGGAAAAGTGCACAGAACTCAAGAGAAGCTCGAGGGGAATGAGCTTAGCATGGCAGAAATGAGGAAAGAAATGTCGAAATCAAATTTCAATCGGTTCAAAGCGAAGAGAACTAGGAGGATTTAGTAAATAAAGTTTGTGTGGGGAATTGGAAAACGCGTAAAAGGCTCAGATCTAGAGAGGAAAAGCACCTGGAGAGAGAAAGAGAGCATTTTTGGTCAATAAGGTGTGAGGAAATGAGCCCTAGTGGCTTGTATTTAAAGGCCCATGCATGAAAAGTCAATTTTGCCCCGAACTGCCATCGATGGTTGGCAAGGCAGTATTAATGGCCGACAAGGTACACTGGTGGCCGGCAGGTGGCCGGCAGCCCCTTCTTGTGGCTGGCAAGAGTCCAAGGGTCTCCTTTGTGTCCCTGGTTCTATTTTGTGTTCTTGGATTTCAACATTGAAAGGATTGTTCATTATTGAGTTCAGAATGCCTCTATGGAAGCTTAGAACTGCATTTCCAGTGCATGATGTTCGTCACTCATTGACATAAGCAAGGTGTATCCTTTTTAACATATTGCAACTTTTCCGAGAGGTAAATCGGAAGTTGTTCTTGAATTGGTTTTGACGAATATGCTTTTGTTGTTGTTGCATGGAACGTGCATTCCGCTTATACTGTCGCATAGAACATGCTCTTACTCTAGCTGCATAGAATGTGCTTTCGCCCTTGCATTATGCATGGAACATGCTTATTGCTTTCACTCTTGAATCATGCATGGAATATATGCATTTGTCTTTAAATCATGCGTAGAATATGCTCCTGTTGCCAATCATGCATAGAATATGCTCTCAAATTGTTTGGTTTGCATAGAACATGCCATTATATCTCAGTTGTTGTCTTGCATAGAATATGCGCTTCTCCATTATTGCATAGAATATGCACTTTTCTATTGTTGCATATGCTTTCATTTTTGTTTCATGCATAGAAAATGCACTGTTGTTGCATAACACGCTTTTGTACACAAACGATATTGTATGCACAGTCCATTCAGAGGAGTTCCAGGTAAAATCATTTGTACCTTCGAATCACATCCTTTTACTCATTCTCCTTATGCGTAAGACGCGTTGGCATTGTTCGTTTTGGTTAAAAGCATTCAAGTGCATCCCGGTGTTTACACCTCTCTTTTTGGTTAAAAACATTTAGGTGCGTCCCGATGTTTACGCTCCTTTTGGTTAAAAGCATTCAGGTGCGTCTTGGTGTTTACACCACTCCTTTTGGTTAAAAGCATTTGGGTGCGTCCCCGTGTTTACACCACTCCCTTTGGTTAAAAGCATTTGGGTACGTCCTGCTGTTTACACCACTTCTTTTGGTTAAAAGCATTTGGGTGTGTCCCGGTGTTTACACCACTCCCTTTGGTTAAAAGCATTAGGGTGTATCCCGGTGTTTACACCACTCCTTTTAGTTAAAAGCATTCGGGTACGTCCCGGTGTTTACACCACTCCTTTTGGTTAAAAGCATTTGGGTATGTCCCGGTATTTACACCACCTTTTCCCCTCACATGTGAGACGCGTTGGGATTGTTCGTTTTGGTTAAAAACATTCGGGTGCGTCCCAGTGTTTACACCGCTCCTTTCGGATAAAAAAAACATTCAGATGAGTCCCAGTGTTTACACTGCTCCTTTTGGTTAAAAAAACATTCGGGTGCGTCCTGGTGTTCACACCATCGTTGTTTTCTTCCGCATGCAATGCGTTAGGATCTTGTTTGACATCTCGGGTATGTTCGATGATTTTGTTGCTCTTCGTCTTTCCTGCGCGTCGCGTAGTTAAGCTTGCATAATTTTCTTACATCCTTTCTGCATGAAATGTGGTTTGGCTCATAATTTCCATGTGTGGCGTGTTTTCTTGCTCCTTCTTATGATTGAGATTGTTGTGCTCTGTTTCAGTTTGTTTAACTATGGCATTTTCATTGTATTGCGTTTGCATTTAAATGTTTCATTGTACAATCTCATTGCATGATCATAAGTTATGTTCTTGCATCATGCATATCATTTGCATCATGCCCCAAAACTACGCTGGTTTGATTCCTTGCAAAGGAGATACGTAGGCAGCCTACGGGCGCAACCATTTTTTTTTTTTTTGACTTGATTGTTTGCCCAAGTCTTATGGCCTTGTCAAAATGGGTTGTCTCTAGGCTTTGACATTCACCCACATCATTTCATGACTTGGAGCTCTGTCAAAAAGGGACAACTGTAGACACCCCATTTTTGACGGCCCTTTAAGACTTGGATGTTCTTGCAGGTACATCTGATGATGAGTCTGATTGCTCGTCGAGCGCTCGAAGTCTCTAGTAGAATGCCACAGGTTTGAGCATTTCAAACCCTGCATCCATTTTGTCTAATCTTTAGACCATGCCTGGTTCTTTTCAGCCTGAAGTTCCTGATGGCATGCCAGCCATCCTTGGAGGCTGCTGGCCACCACTTCTCCTTTGTCGGCCATCAATGAAGCCTTTCCGACCACCACTGATGGGCGGCCGGCCGGCCATCATTGTTTGCTGCAGATATTTTGTGATATTTTGTGCCAGCTGTTTACACAGATTCATGCATCTTCCTACACGTGTGTGGTTGGATGTTTATGAGGGAAATTTGTGTTTTTCTATATATAGGACCCCTTTCTCTCATGTGAAGGGGTTAGAAAATTTTGAGACATAAAATTTTCTCTCTCTAGATTTATCTCTCTTACTTACAATTTTGTGCCTAAGTGCTTGTTTTCTCTACACTTTTACATACACTACCTTAACCAAAGTTGCTAGTCTTTGAGCTGAGGTAACTTGGAACCTTCTTTAAGCTCTAGAAGGTGGTTTTGATTTGGATTGTTGGCCAACTTGTGCTTTGCTTCAAAGGTATAACACTTGCCTTGTTTATACTTGTTTTGCATACTTGTTTTGCCATCATTTTCAACTGTTTTTGGGGCTGGTTTTGAACTGTAAAAAGCTCTATTTTTGTGGCTTAAAAATGGTGGTTTGACCCCTTTTTTAGTTAGGGGGTGGTTCACCCTTCTTGTTTCTTTGTGTGTAAAGCTTTTGTGCCTTTATTCATCACTTTAAAACCAACTTTTTTGGGCCTTTTAACCACTGAATTTCAGAGGTTTTTCAGTGGTAAAAAACTCATTTTGAAGTCCAAAATTGGAGGGGTTAGCCTCTCCTCCTTATGTCTTGTTTGCATGCCTAGTTAGCCTCATGTATTAGCTTAATGTTTTAGCTTTTTGTAGCTCAAGTCCAGCATGTTTTAGGCTCTGTTTTGACTTGTTTTAGCTCTGTTTTGAGTTGGTTAAGTCCTTTGAGTCTTGTTTTGCATAGTTGCAGTGCAAGTTCATTCACTAGCTTATTGTTTTAAGGCTTTAATCATCATTGGTTTGAGTTGATTGCATGTTTTAGTGCTTTTTCTACTTCATTTCAGCACTCATAATCTTTGCAATCTCTCTCTTTTCTTCACTTTTTGGTTTTGCTTTGAAAGTGGTTTCAAACCACTTTGTTTGCCTAAGTGTGAAATGGAGGTGCTACACTTAATGGTTTAATCCCTTAGGGGTTTCATTACCAACAGTGTAATGCCTCTTTCATATTCAAAGCAACGTGTGGTTTGAACCCTCTTTCTATTAGAGGACACTCACCAATGGACTTAATGGATTAAAGGATGATTTGGTAATTAAAATGAGTAAACAGAGTTGATAAGTAAAAGAGGCAAGATAAGCATTCTTCGTGTTGCATTGCATGTGTTCAAATCGGATGTTAATTTGAACACAAGGCAAATGGGACATTTCATACTCAATAATGATGAAATATGCCATTTTCCTAGGTCTCCCTTGCCCCGGATCATACATGATGGGGTGATGGCTATTTAAGTCTTGTTCTTGCATTTATTGAACTTGCACAATTGGTTTCATGAGTCATCATGCAATGAAATTGCTTCATTGGTGGTTTTGTGAACCAAATCTTGTCCCTTATTTGATTTCCCCATAAAAAGAAGACACAAGGTGTGCAGACAACCCTAAGAGAAACTCCCTTTTTTGCTTTGTTTGTGCTCTGTTGCAGCATAGTGATCCAATGCATCAGTGGCCGACAGTGCACCACCAGTGACTGGAAATACACCTTTTTGGCCGGCAGAGGGCCGGCAACATCCCTCCATGGGCGGCAGGCCACTGATGTAAATCTCAACAAAGATTTGGTAAGGTGGAGCAAAAAGGTTCTGAAGTATGCTCAACCCTACAAACAGAGCCTCTCAAGAGTAAAACGGAGGTCTTTTTGGGGCGAAAACTGAGCATGTGCATCTTCCACTTCCTGAGGCGGAGCAATGGCAGCATAGTTTAATGTCTTACATGCTTAGTTTATTCGCATTTGTGTTGTAATTAATTAGTTTGCTAGTTAGTTAAAGCGTTGTAATAATTAGTAATTAGCTTAGCTAATTATTCATTTGATATGTGATATTTGATTTGTGATATTTAGTCCAATTAGCTTAATTAGATTAGCTTAGCTCAGATTAGCTTAGCTCTTATTCATTCGGACCCTCCTTCGCGAGGGCATAATGTTGTAATAAGTGTGCGTGCGTGTGTGTATGTTTTCCAACCCCACGTCTTTCTCCCTTTTATTTACCTGCTTTTAATGGTTAGATTAGAGACATGTTTCAACTTAGCATATAGCATGCTTGCATCTATTCATTTGTATTGCATGCATCGAGGCTCGACGCATCATTCAAACTGCATTGTCATTTCAATGCTTCTTTGAATACGTGTTTAATCGCATGTTATCAAATCGATTCATATGTCATATTAGTAGCCGAGCCTATTAATTGCATTATTGCATGTGTTGCATTAGGCGTCTTATATAGTTAGGATCATGCATCTTTCTAACTAGTTTCTGTTTTGGCTTGGAGTACTCAGTAAGTTTTTACGCTTTAGCATACTCGCATAAGTGTGAATGTTTCCATGATTAGCATGCTTGCCATGAGGCTATGTGCTTAAATGCTAAACTGCTTGAGTGCCTATGGATGAAGGCTTGTTGTTTGAATTGGAACAATTCAATGAATGTGCGTTTTAACACTTTGTTGAGTGGCAGATCAATTTTAAGCCCACTATGTTTGGTGGCAAATCTGCATCTTTAAGCCCACTTGAGATGGCAAATTCAAACAATTTTTCGCAAACAAACATGAGTTGAATTGTTCCAAATTGAGCAAACTAGTCTATACTTGCTTGTGCGCATCACATAGTAAAGCTAGTTTAAATAAGCGGAACAAGAACACATAATGTTTATAAAATATCATATCATGATTAGTAAAGGCCGATCTTTTGATCGGGCGAGTGGGGGTGCTCAATTCATGACCTTCCCCCTTTGTACCCAAGTTCCCAAGCTGAGGCAACTTTGGTGATGACAGACATGTGGCCTTCAGCACGAGTCAGGGTTTTCTAAATTTCTCCAAAATAAAATATTTAGGTGGTGACTCTGCATCTTGGAAAGCAGTCCAATTTTGGCATTATTTGATTTAAAATCGATTTTCCAAAAAGGTTTGTCGGATTTAGACTCTTTGGTGTTTATTAATTTCACATTGCACTTGTGAGACTAGATTCAGAACCGCGGGAGTCCGAACTGTGAGGCCTTTCTTTTCAAACCTTCCGAAAAGGGGTGTGGAAAAAGGTGAGTACACAATTATTTACCTTATCATTATCTCCAAATGCCATTAGGCATAGGTTAGCAACTTCGTTATTGTTGTTGTCATTTTCTGAATCACTTTCGTCGTTATCTCCTCATGCAACAATCATGGCTCTTCTTTTGTCTTTCTTGTATTGTTTCTTGATTTTCGGACAATCAGGCTTGTTACACACATAACGAGTGATTTCAGTTTTCTTATTATTTTCTCCTTTTGTACAATCTTTTCTACTATATTCTCCTTTTTTAAAATCTCTCTTGAAAAATCTTATTCTTCCTTGATTCTTTTTCATAAATTTCTAAAACCTTTTTGTTAAGAAGGCCATTTCTTCATCATCAAATTTTGAATTTTCTTTATCCTCCTCTTCACGAGTAGCAACGGTTTTGAAAGCTATTCCCTTCTTTTTCTTATTGTCTTCTTCTTCATCTCTTTCTTTCATTATAAGCTCATGTGTAAGAAGAGATCTCATTAGTTCGTCCAGACTTAGCTTTGATAAATCTTTGGCTTCTGTGATAGCAATGACTTTTGTCTCCCAACTCTTAGGTAATGACCTGAGCACTTTTCTTACAATTTTAGCATTAGAATATATTTTATCAAGAGATGTTAAACTATTTATAATATCAGTAAAACGAGTAAACATTTGAGTAATGGTTTCATCAGGTTTCATTTTAAATAGTTCATAATTGTGGACTAGCAAGCTGAATTCAGACTCTTTAACTTTATCTGTTCCTTCATGAGTTACTATGAGTTTATCCCAAATTTCTTTTGCAGTCTTGCATGTAGAAATTCTATCGAACTCGTTGGCATCTAAGGCACAATACAACATATTTGTGGCTCTAACATTGACTTGAGCCATTCTCGTGTCAGATTTAGTCCACTCAACTTAAGGTTTTAGTATCTTTTGGCCATCTATGATTTTGGTAGGAATTTTTGGACCATTAAGAATAATTTTCCAGCACTCATAATCGTTAGATTGTATGTGTATGGTCATCCTAGTTTTTCAGTAGGTAAAATTGGTACCGCTAAACAATGGTGGTCAATTGGATGCTTGTCCCTCAGGTAAAGAATAGCTAGGAGTTGCCATAATTTACTCTAAGACAGTTAAGTCAAAATTAGAGTCCTTGCTCTGATACCAATTGTTATCCTAGGTAGGCAACCCAAGAGGGGGGTGAATTGGGTTATTATAAAAAATTACAATATCAAAAAGATAATAATAAGCACAATATTCAAATTTTAACAAATAAAAAAAACAGAACAATAATTATCAATATAAAAGTAAGAGAGATAGGGAGAAAAAATCAAACATTGAGATTTATAGTGGTTCGACACGCCGGGCCTACGTTCACTCTCCAAGGAACCTCCTTGAGAATTTTTTCACTATCAAAATGAATCAATACACCACCAAAGCTTCACCAAGCTTGTGGATTTTACATAAGTCTTACTATTATTTATTGAGCTTCACTCAATAATAAATGCCTCACTCTTACAAAATCCTCTCATAAAATAATGAATAAAGATAAAAGGTACTTGAACCCTTTTTTACAATAATTTTCTCACAAAAAGTAGATATGAAAGTGTAAGAACAAAGACAACATTTAGATCTGAAAGTGAAAGAACAGACTACAAAACACACTCAAAATTTTGGAGCACACATATTTTTTTCTCTTCAAGTTCTGCCTTTTTTCTTCACACAAAACACCTCTATTTATATACAAAAACATATACCCGTTAGAGGAGGGGACGCTCCTCTTCTGACTTTGGAGTCCCTTCATATGGGTTTGTAGCTGGGGCATGCTCAATATGCGGCTTCATCTTTTCAAAAAGAATAGCAACTGGTTGTTGGTGCTTTTCCATTTTCAAAAAACAAATCAAACACAGGTAGGTTTGAATAAAAGGCTATGGATTGCTATCAATGAATAGTAACAGCTCATTTTAAAACATTTTACATAAGAAACAAAAAAAGTGCACAGTGATTGTCTAATAATTTTTATATTATACATTGATATTTCTAATAAAATATTTGTATGTATAGTAAAATCTTTTTTAAAAAATATTTATGTCAGGCATAAAAATATATACCCCTTTCATGATTTTTGTAATGGTTGTAGACATTTTAAATATATTTTAATAAAAATAACCAGCTATTTCATGTGAATATATCAAATTTGTCAAAAGAAGACAACTCATCAGATTTGTCAAAATAATATAACCAATCAATATCAAATAATACAACGAATTAATATTAAAATTTTTTTAAGTAATACAAACAATCGATATCAAATTTGTCAAAAGATGAATAGTGATCAACCGAAAATAGATAAAATTTTGTGTCAAATAATATAAAATATGTATATCAAAAAAAATCATAATTTATCAATTAATATTTTAGACATCATCAAAATTAAACAACATGATTAACAATTATAATATTAGGAATCTTAAAAAAAATTGGGCATATATTTGATCACTTAAAAGTTTTTGTTTGTTGACTTAGCCTAAAATTGATTATGATTTTCTGCCTATAAAAAAAAAATAATCTAATGAAATTTATTTCAAGAATATTCAAAAGACAAAAACATATTTACATTACCACTTCTCTTTTTTGGTTTAAAAAATTTATTTCAAGAATATTCAAAAGACAAAGACATATTTACATCATTACTTTTCTTTTTGGTTTTTTCTAGACACGTATGATTGGTCAAAGGTTTCCACTTGAGTGAAACTCAAATTGATTTGATAGATCAAGTATTTTTAAAATATAATTTTTCTTAAAAATGAACATCTAAGTCAAAAGTTTTTTTTTTTTAAGTTTTCAAAAATTTCAAAAAGTAAAAGACGTTAATGCTGATGTAAAAGGCGCATGTATGTGAAGGACCTTAACTAATATAAAAGTTTTGAGTGTCCTTTATCTCTTAAAATTATAATATTAAGGACCTTAAAAAGAACCATGCATATTTGATCACTTAAAAGTTTCTATTTGTTGACTTACTCCTCGTTTGGTAAATATTTTGGAGCTAAAAAAGCACAAAAAACAAAATAGGCTATATAAGCAAATACGATAAAATGTCACATCTAAATCATAATCATTACACTTCTTCTCTCACAAAAATCAAAAAAGCCCAAAAACAAAAACCAAACGAGGCTAAAAAGGTTAGGCTAAAAAAGTCCCAATACAAAAAAAGTTGGCTACCGTAGCTAATGTCAAACAAAGCTTTAGCCTAAAATTGATGATGATTTTCTACCTATAAAAAAAAAAAAAAAAAAAATCTAATGAAATTTATTTCAATAATATTCAAAAGACATAGGCATATTTAGTACTTGTTTCGGATACCCTATAAAAGTCAAAAAGTCAAAAAGTTACTAAAAAAACTGAAAAGTTAACGCTATTCACAAAAGCCAAGAAGCGAGAAAAATAGGTTCACTAGTCAGAGGCAAAAAGACCGAATTGCCCTTCTTTTGTCCGATCCTCACAGAATACACAAATAAAGGACAACTAGGGCACATAACTTTGCACCTCACATAACTTCTCACCTCAACATCTCCTCTTCTTCTCCATATACAAGCGTACACACTCGTCATTGAAGCCACGACAGTCCGTGACGCTCACACCACTAACTGCCGAAGCTCCACCACAACCTCCCCCTTACAGCATCACCAAAGCTGTCCCAACACGCGACTGTCCATCACGCTCACACCAGAGCTCCGCTATTACCTCTCCCTTACAGCATTACCAATACCAGACGGGAAGGACCAGTCGGCATCCAGATTTGCACCACCGCTGAACAAATCTTCACCATTTCAGCCCGTCCCCCCCAAAGTAGAAAGTAACATCTCTTGCAGTCCAATATTTTTGCCCATGTACAAAATCCGTTCGTTTCCCCCTTTTGCACAAGTTGTTTACCTTTTTTTTGCCTTACATACTTCGGATTGGCATATGAAGTTGTGTTTGCAATTTTCTGGGTTTGCCAACAATTTGGCAAATTTGGTATTGTCTCTGTTTTCATTTATGTCCTCTTTCCCCCTGTTTGTTCATTTCTGTGATGAATTTTCTCTTCTCTGTTTTTATTTCTCTTCTCTTTCCCCATGTTTGTTCTGATTGGCGTATTGTTACTTTATAAATTGTTACTTTATTTGTCTCATTTTTTCCCCTTATCTTGTCTTTGTTTCAAAACAAAACAAAGTTAACACATAAATATGAAATGAAACATAAGTTACATTGTGACTTTATTTTCGTCACTTTGTTTTTTGTTTTTAATTTTAACTTAAATTTATAATTCAAACATAGAATTGTTCTACTCCTCAGCTATTAAAACAATCCACGTTTTATGAAGTATGAAATTAGCTACACTTTGAAGTACAAACTTTAAAAGCTCACAACTACCTCACATATTAAATAATGGCATGAAATATTTGTCTTGAAATCGACAATGAATTTTGTGAACAAGTGTATCCAGACACTTGTAAAAGAGAAAAAGACAAAAAAAATACAAAAAAAAAAAGTTCAAAATTTGACAAACATTTTATTAAAAAAAAAAATTTGTTGATGTTTTCATTTTTCAAAACACTTTTCTTCCTAAATAATACCCAAAAACACTTGTTATCATTTATCTTTAAGAATTATTAGATTATATTTTAACATTTTTGTATCTCAAAATATTTACATGATTCATTAAGGGTGCTTTTGTTTTTTTGGTAGTAATAGAAAACTATAGGAATTTAAGAAATCAAAACTGTTGGCCACTAAAAACAATAACATTTTATTACTTGTGAAATTAATCTCACACACACACTTTATAAATAAATTAAGTAACAATAAAGTAACAATTTAACTTTGTTTTTATAAAATAAAAACAAAAATGAAAACAATTCCCTAAAATTACAAATACAATGAAGAAGAAAATAAAAGAATTGCTTTTGATAGTGGTTGTTGAAAACTGGAAACAGAAAACATTACCAAAGTATTTTTTTTTAGCCAATGTAGAATAGAAAACATGGTCAAGGTAAAATACTATTTACAGAATACGGTCTTGCTATTGTCGCTCAACTTTATTGCTTTTTCGATATAGTGATACGGTCTTACTTCTTCTTGGTGTTGAGGAATGGGATGCTACTATGTGCCCGCAAAATCATTCATCCAATTCCCAGCTTTGTCCCATTTTGTTAATGCACTGTATTCAATGCAGTGGATTACATTACATAATCATTAAATCATAGTGCATCTCACAAATGAGGAAAACCATTGTCATTTTCTTCTAAAATGCATGTAAATTGGACATAAAAATAACCAAACATATGATAATGCATTTGTCAGGTTAATGAAATGTGATGCAACAACAAGGTAGGTATGAGGGGATGCATTCATGCATGGTTTCCCAAATTATTGCACACATACACTACGTCCACACAAGGCAAAAATAATATATAAGCGAACTTGTAAACCATGTCCATGTTATCATTTCATTGCTTTCATCTATGGTTGTTCTCAAAACAGACAATGGCTTCATTTGTGTCCTTTGCCATGTCTGCGCGTATAGTACCCTTCTGTGGCTGTGGCTTTGGGCCGTGTGTTATGAAGATTTCAAGATCTTCCAGAAATCTAGGTCGTGTCTACTACCAATGCCCTCGTGCAGTGGTGAGTATTCACATAAAATTGCTTTTACATAGTTTTGACCTATACTAATATGCGTGTCTATTCAACCATGTCATTCTTGGATTAGCTGGTGTGACGAATATGGCCAAACACCCGTGCCTGACACTCAAAACTCATTTATGGACATGGTCTTCCAGTTTAAGGCTGACATCCACAACCTGTAACTTTCTTTGCATGTCCTTCAAATTGTGACATTCATCTTGTGTGTAGTTGTTATAATGTTGTTGTTTTGTAGTTGATTTGCTTTGGTTGGTAGGTTGTATGTATGTAGTAGTTGGCAGGTGGTATGTTTTTTTTTTTTTTTTTTTTTTTTCGAACTGAGTATAATGTCTACTATGCTATGTTCTACGGTTACGCAATATTCTATTGTTCAGTCTTATGTTATATGCTTGTCTATCATGTTACCATGTTATGAATATGTATTTTACGTTTGACATGATTTTTTGCACGAATACCACAATTATTGCTGCACTGTAGTAGCGACATGGATTAGTCCCGAATGCGGTCTACGCCTTTAAAAAATTTGCATAAGCGAGGTAATAGTCAGCCTCAGCCTCAGCCTTAGACTCAACTAGAGCCATAGTCCACATATGTGCACAAGGCAGTTTGGCACTCTGACGCAATCCGGCTTTTCTTGGAACTTGTTGTGAAGGAGTTGGAAGCCAGTTATAAAGGCAGCTTCCATACGATGACAATGCACGGATACAGGGCTGTGTCCAAGGCCTTCCAAGAGCGTACGAATAGGTTCCATGAGGTGAAACAACTGCAAAACAAGTATAACTTGCTAAAAAAGGATTGGCAGTCGTGGTCACGCCTTATGGACACAAGGCATAGCCCAACCGACATAAGTTACAACGAACAACCCAGTTTGATTCAAGCATCCAAGGAATGGTGGGCCAAATATGAGAAGGTAACATTTCCATGTCTTGGTGTTTTACTAGCAGTACAAATCCATGTCTACACCTATACTGTTGAGGTTGAATCATTCAATATAATCATTGCAGAGGCAAATTCTTCATGCCATTGTTATTTGTATTATGAAATTATGTTGGTTTAATCATTCTGGGAGTTGAGGAAGTTTCAACACATAATTGCTTTTGTTTGGTTTTTTTAGCTGTCCAGTAAGATAATAGTAATGAGTATTATCAATAGTATGGTTGATGAAGTTTTTAATAAATCATATTGTTTGTGTTTTTATCTTGTACAACTCCAGTAGAAGTTTGATTGGGATTAAATCTTTTATATACCTTTTCATCATATGCAACTCATGGTATGTATGATGTGAAATTATTTATTTCAAGTCTCTCTCCCGTGGTCCTTTATTGCTTACTCTATCCATGCCAGCTATTAAGGAACACTAGTAGTTTGCAGGAAATTTGTTCTCATCAAAGGGCAGGTGGTATGTTTGTTTATATGCAGTTATTGAAAATCATGAAGTGTACACCTTGTTTTATAAATTTCAATATGTTATTATCACATCTAAAATTTTGTGCTGTCATCATGTATGAAGACTATTTAAAAGTAATTTCATTACAGAGTAGGTGCTTGTCAAGCCTACACAATTCACAGAAGGCATTACAATGCTTGTTCATATGTATGAAGACTGTTTGAAAGTAATTATACGCTTGTTAAGCCTGCACAGTAATTTCATTACAGGGCATTTGCTTGTTGTCTTTATTTTCTTGTTGCTGGTTAATTTTTTTTATTTGGTTTCAGATTGACAAGAATACTTTAAAGTTCAAATCGAAACCGTTGGAGCACGTGAAACTTATGCGAAGGGTGTATGAAGGTGCCACGATAACAGAAAATTATGCATGGACACCCGGCGCAAATTTCAAATTGGTCGGAATGGATGACGTGTCAATGCCTATGAATGAGGAAGATTGCAAGGACAGTAGTGGGTTGTCCATTTTCCAGCCTGCACAACACAGTGAGCACATAGTGGAAGACTTTTATGTGCATGTGGAACAGACTTTAGCAACAGTACACGTTGCGTCGTCGGCAATTAACGTTGATGACACACCTACGAGTGGCGCAACGAAACGCAAATTTCCAGCCACCAAAAATAAGCAAAGAAAAATTAGCAAAGCGAGGGAGCTTCGTTGTTGGTCAGTAGAATGGAGAACCTTGCGTTCTCAGTGAAATCACAACAACGCAAGGTCCGAGTGCATGATGATTACGGCATTTCCACGCAGGAGATGATTGGCCAGTGTCTCGAACGGTTGTACTCCCTACACGGTGTTGACCCGAAAGACCCGCTAATACCTTTTATTGTTTCGCTCATGGATAACCCGGCAAATCAAGCCATATTGTTGCAGCTTCCGATGAACGAGGTGATCATTAGTTGATTGTGCATCAAGAAGTCCCAAACTTCTGGTGGCCCATTCGTGCCATCTCGTGGATCCGGAATGAGGGCTGGTTTTGAGGACATGTTTGACCTCATACTACTGACGTTTCAATTTAAACAAACACTTTCATATGCTGCTGACTATGATGGAATTGTTTTTAATTTGTTTTTTTTTTTCACCTCTGTAAATAATGCGACGTTTATCTATCTACCTCCATTTGGTTAATGCATTTTGGTTTGGTTTATCTATCTACTCCCGCTAATTTATTTTTTTCGAACCATTGTATACACTTTTCATAATTCAACAATAACATTTTTGTTGCAAGGAATTTTTTGCTGTTCACCACTGACATTTTTGTTGCAGGAACATTTCATATTTGATACACTTTTCATATTTCACCAATTACTTCCAGGGAAATTTTTTTTTTTGTTTACGTAGTTGTTCACACTTTTACACTTCATAGACTTTAAAAAAATTAAGGTTTAAAACAAGGTTAATGACACACAAAAATGTTTAAACGAAATACATAACACAAGAAATGGTGGTTATTTTGTAAAATTAATATTTTCACATGCGTAATAAATAATTATGTTTCTCTATTTTCGTGTGCTTCGTATAGGTAACATGGCGGATCAAGCCGGTACTATTAACATCTAGGGAAATGCAGGGTTACAGGAAGCAATCGACGAAATCGCAAAAGAAATGGTGTTACAAACTTATCACAACTTGCTAGAAGCGTGCAATAGTGCGGCAATGTATTATTACAACCATTACTACAAAGTCTTGAGAAATACATCAATATTGTTAGAACGGTTATGGATGTACGAGTTGTTTAACGGCCACCCGGGCCAGTTTGAAGAGATGCCGTTAGTATGACCCGACCAGTCTTCTTGAAGTTGTGCAACGCGCTTCACGATTCTGGGTTGATAGTGCCGCAGTGGGAGAATTGAGTGCCGCTCGAAGAGAAGGTAGCGATTTTTATTTCTGTGTTATAGGGAATTTCATGGAGAAATTTGCAAGAATGGTTCCAACACTCAAATGAGACATTGGCACAACATTTCCACGAGGTTTTGCGAGCAATGATACCATTCATGTCAATTCATAGTAGGAGTCTTGCACTGGAGCAAGTCCAACAAGGGGGCCATCGACATTTACAATCGAAGCGGGAGTACTAGCCATTCAAGGTGATGGCATGCATCAATTTCGTTGCCTAATGTTTTAATTACAAACTTAATTTTTTTTAATTTACATTTTCTAAAATGCTTGTGTTGCGTAGGACTGCATCGGTGCATTAGACGGCACACACGTGATAGCCCGTGTCTCCCAAGAATACGCCAGTTCGTACTATGGCTGAAAAGGCGTGCCAACACAAAATATTATTGTCGTTTATGACTTTGATTTATGCTCACGTTTGTGTCCGCCGTTGGGACGGGAGCATGCACGACACTAGGGTGTTGCACTATGTCAGAACCGAGCCTAAACATCAATTCCCACACCCCACATCCGGTAACAAATTCTCTCTTGTTCGACTTGTTTACGTGGACCACTATGTTTATTTTGTGCATATTATTTGTGAATAATCTGCACACAAAAAAAAAAAAAATGCATAGCACCACCATGAAAATATATATGTACATTTGTAATTTGCAAAGTATAATTTGCCTTAACTTTATTAGGAAAATTATATAATAATTGTTATAACCATACGTAACATTTAATATGAAAATTCATACAAAATGGTTCCCATCTACGAAAAGCAATGTAGGTGTCAATCCTTTTCTAAAGTCATAATATTTCACAATGTTTTTTGGCAAATCTATTAACAGTTAAGAGGGGTTAACAAACTGTATTATGTTACAATAAAAAACAGATTATGTCGATTTTGAAAATTATTTGTCACGACCCCAACCCGCCCCTAGTAGGATGGTGCCGTGATGGCCAGTAATCCGAGATTACCGAAGGCCAGCTTACAAAATCCACACACAAACAGAGTACTCATAGGGGGCTTACAAGTGCGGAAGCAATAACTTAAAATACAAGTGGTCCATAAGAGCTGTGCATGGATCAAATGAGACGACATATACAATATGGTTTACATCCAATCCATAAATAACAAGCACAAGTTTACATCTTGATCAAAAGGCTTCTCAGCCGACATACACAAATACACTGATTGCAGACTAAGAAGCATAATTTTCAAGAATTGCCGACGTAAATACAAAAGCCGACACAACACAAAAGGCCGACATAAAGGAGTCATCGCCGACATGAATGCAAAACTAAGCCGACGTGACAAGAATCCAAAACAAGCTTTACAAAATGCATCTAGGCGTCACCGCCGTCCTGCTTATCACCTACATATATATAGAGAGGGTGAGTTTGGAACTCAGTGAATGGTACCAATAATAAAGATTTTTCATGAATAATAGCCGAAGTCTTTTCAAACAAAACATGCCAAAACCATACAAATATTAGCCGAGATCCTTTCAAAGCAAAACACAGCAAAACTTTACCAAATCAAGGAATGAACCGTATTCATCCATCAAATCTTACAAGTCTCAAGGGATGCTTACTGACATCGGCAAAACAAGGGACTGTACGATCCGTAATCGATTAGTCAAGGGTACTGCGAAAGTTTATAGTCCTCCAGCACAAGGGACTTGTGTTACTGAGGCCCGTAGCCCTTTTTAACACGATAATCCTTCCAAGAAAGGACCGTATCCTTTTTATACTTAGTGCTGCGAAAGTTTAGAGTCCTCCAGCACAAGGGACTTGTATTACTTAGGCCCGTAGCCCTTTTTAACACAATGGCTTTCCAAGAAAGGACCGTATCCTTTTAATACAAGGGTCTGGTGTCACTTAGGCCCGTAGCCCTTTTTGACAAGTGGTGCTGCGAAAGTTTAGAGTCCTCCAGCACAAGGGACTTTTATACTTAGTACTGCAAAAGTTTATAGTCCTCCAGTACAAGGGACTTTTCAAAGATAACATCAAAACAAAGCTTATACTTGATACATCGAAATAGGCTAATCATTCATGCTTAACAAATACTTTCATCAAAACAAAGCAAGACAAGATTTATCAAACAGTATAACATAGCTTTATTAAAAGCACCACTCACCTAGCTCCTCAGGTGTAGGCTCAAAGCAAAGATCAAAGTCCTGACAAATCACATGGCAAATCACATTCTCAAAACAAGCTTTACATATATGTAATGATCTCGGCACTCCCACCGAATCTAAACCAAATACAAAGCGAAACATGCTGAGTGCCAAAACACTGTTTCCCATCTCATGGAAACACACTGGGTACCATCCAGGTCATGCCGAGGTCCCACACCTCCTTGCCGAGGTGTGGTCCTGATGGCCACATACAAGAACGAAATCGGGGAAATCCTGGGTTTCCCTTTGAGAAGGCAAAGAACAAGATCATCAAGAACATCAAGAACATGCATGCAAAAATCATAACTCGTTCATTCAAAAACTGAGATTTCACGCTAAGAGTTCCAAAACATGGACCTAGGTACCCATACAAGAAGACCATGCAAGAACAAACACAAAAACACGGTTCTTGTCGTGCACTTTCGGATCAAAACCAGACTTTTCTTCAAGAACTCATGAACATCATTTTTCTCTTTCAAAAACCAACTTCAAATCAATGCATGGCATGCAAAACAAATGCAATCATGTAATGCAGCTAGATGATCGATAAGAACAATCAGAGTAGAGCAAGAATCTAACCTCAAAACCCAAATCCAACGGTTCGATCCTCAAAGATCAAGCTCGGAACTCTACTTCTCTCTCTAAAACTCTTTCTTCTACCTCTAGAGCTTCTCTCTCTCTAAAAACAAGGATTTGAGACCAAAAAAAATGATACAAAATGATACAAATGATATGTTTATAGGCCTGCCGGCTGTCTTAGCCTGCAGCTCGGACACGTGGCGGTTCCGGGTTGGTTCAACTCAAAAAGGTGACTGATTGACAAGACAACTCTATGACAAAGCGTATGCAGCAAGCTAAGGCAAGACACATCGGCAATCAATGACATCGGCTAAACACACAGCTTCGGCAACAGGGTAACAAAGACATCGGCTAGGGAGGACGACACTTGACTAAGCTGTGCCACACCTTGGCCTGGGTGTGCCACACCTCGGCCTAGGCCATACCTGCCCGAGGACAAAGATCACTAGTACCAAACATCTCGGCCTTGGTTCTAAACACTTCGCCCCAAAGAGTGACATCTCGGCAACCATGCCAGGGTGAAGATGGAGGTCAACCAAGTGGTTCCAAAATAATTCCAAGTACAAAGGTTCAAAGGCGAGCTAGGCTAAGCTGACCTCGGGTACACACCAAGCAAGGAACAAGATCAAGCAAGCAACGCTTAAGCAAAACAAGGCAAGTCTCAAACAAAACAAGACAAGACAAAACTTGCAAAACAGCATAACAAGTCAAGATCATACATGAATGTATGCAAGTATGACTAAATCAAGTGAGGGTTGTTACATTATTCGAACAACATTGCAGTACTGCACAAAATTTCATATGTTACTGTTAATTTTTTTTAATTTTTTTTTATAGTAATAGTAAAATTTTCAAATATGAAGGCCAAAACTAGATAACAACACTGTCGTTATATGATTTCATGAAAATATCAGCCTCATATTAATAAGTTATATTTTTAACCATGTGCAGGAAAATACTATTTGGTCGATAGCGACTATTGCTTGATGGCAGGGTAGCTAGCCCCGTACAAGGGGTATAGATATCACCAAAATGTCCATTGGAATCGAATACCACAGAACGACTTCGAACGATTCAACAAGGCACATTCGTCTTTGGGTAGTTGTATCGAGAAAACATTCGGCGCTTGGAAGTCTAGGTGAGGGGCTTTGCGGAATATGCCAAAGTTAAAATTTTCCGATCAAGTGCCCTTTGTATGTGCATCGATAGTGTTACATAACTTCATACGCCGCAACAATGAAAATGACACGGTCACGATTCATATCCCAGAAGACGACAAGTACGTAGTACGCAAATGCCCGACCATCCCAAATACACCCAGGTTGCCAACATCATGGTGCCAGGGGACTAAGATCCTAAAATGGCCACTATCAGAGCGAACATTACGTACGCACTGTGACAACAAGCACACGTGTAAGGACGAAGCATTTCTTAGTGTTCCTTGTGTTATCTTCGCGTATGTTGTATAAACTTTATGTATTTTGTACCCAAAAATTTATATTATGTCATCATCGCTTACACAGATATAATTTGTTGTACAAAAGTATCAACAACCAAAAATAATATTGTTCAAATCAACAACTTTCAAAACACCATTCATGTATGAGATGTTGAAAACATCTTAGCGTAGTGTAACCATAACAATTGCACTTTTATTGACTAACAATAAACCATCACTTGTTTTTTAAAAAAAAATGTTACTGTTTAATTTGTTTGGATTATTTTTATTTATTTATTTATTTTCCAAAGACTATTGATTTCCATATTGCAGACCAATAATTGTTTAACTTGGCTACCATTATGGTCTTCTTGAATTGAACACAAGAATGTATGTATGGACCAACAGCGCACAGCTGATGGGTGCAGCAGAAATTTTTTTTTTTTTTATCTAATTGAGGGAGAGGTGCAGCTGTAGCACCACATGGTTTTGTTCAAATCAATGTACCCAATAATAGTGCACATCACGAGTACAAAAGGGGAAAAAAATAAAAAAATAATTTTTTATATGACTGAAGGAGACGTGCACCACTTCCATACATTGCCAAACAACAAAAAACACACCAAAAAAAAAAAAAAAAAAAAAAAACAAAACAAAACAAAATTTTCAAAACAGTGTACCCAAGTGCAGACTATAGGTGGAAAAAAAAAATTATTTTCCAGCAAAACCAATACACACAGCTTCGCCACAATCGTACTAACGTGCACAGATTGCATATCAGTATGCATATGGGTAAAAAAAAGTAATTTTGCTATTTTGTACAATATTTTAATACACATTTTTTCATAAAAAAATCAAAAAGTTATCCCAAACAATCATAATTTTTTCCTCCATTTTTTTACCTAAAAAGTCAAAAAGTGCACTTAAATAGTTCATCCCAAACAATTTTACATTATTACTTTTCTTTTTTTGTTTATGAAATTTATTTCAAGAATATTCAAAAGACAAAGACATATTTACATCATTACCTTTCTTTTTTGGTTTTTTCTAATTAAAAAAATGCTTTTGATTTGCTTAGCTTTGAATTTTCAAAAGCATTTTTTTAATTTTTAATTTTTGAATTTTTAGTGATTTCTTTTATAAATATGTTGGTTGTTTGTTTTAATTTTTTAAATATATCTAATTTAAATATACACTTAAAAAAATAATTTTTTAATAATTTTTTTTTGGGTAAGTTACAAATACACTCCATGAGGTTTTTTTAAAATACGAATTGCCCCCTATGATTTTAGAAATTACATCTTGTCTCGTCAAGTTTCTAATTAAATAACAAATAACATATTTTATTAATAAATCATCAAGTCAATTAACAGTTTTTAATGAAAAAAATTAGTAAATCATCACTCTCCAACTTTGTGTAGTATGATAGGTACAATATGTTTTTTTTTTATTAGCTAAGGTCCCTCGATGAAATTTCTTTGTGATCATATCAGATAAATTTTGAAATTTCTCTTTGAAAATTGAAATTTCTCTGTGTCGAACTGAAATTTCTCTATGTTGGGCAAAATTTTTCCGAGTTGAATTTTCTCTATGACAATGTTGAGGGATTCCAACTGCTATGAAAATATTGTATGTCCTTTATCTTATAAAATTTTAATTTCAAGGACCTTAAAAAAAATTTTCCTTTTCAATGATGTTATAAATATATTTCAATTAACAATTCATATAATTTTATTGTTGTATAAGAGAGTAATTAGAAATTTTATTTTTTCTGTTAATTCTATTAAATAAAAAATTCGAACAATAGGGTATTTGTAATTTCCAAAACCACAATGAGCAATCCCTATTTTAAACAAATCTCAGGAGATGTATTCATAATTTATCTTTTTTTAAAAAAAAAAATCAATAATTACATAAAAACACGAAAATGTACTTGACATTTTCTACAACGAATTAAGTTAAGAAGTTACACAGGAAAAAAAAAAATCTAAGGTTTGAATCTTGTAACAAAATAAATTTTGATTGCTTTTAATTTTGTTAATAAAAACCTAATTTTTTGATTATTTTTCTTTGTCTATTTTCATTAACTAAAATATCATTATTCCATTAATCAAAAAGTACAGTAAATGAGAAAAACTTTGATTTTTTTTGTATGAATTACATTTTTTCAACATTTTAATTTTTTTAATATATTTTTTTAGCTAAAATCCCCAATTCTAAAACCACCTGTAAAACTAGCCAGGAATTTGTTTCGGGAGTGAATTCAACAGAATTACAAACATTAAGGTCAAAGTGAGAAACTATGAAACTTAAGAGAGCAAAATGTAATTCATCCATTTTTATGCCATATTGCACCATGTGGCATTTTTAGTCAAAGTGGGTGTTTGGGAAATTGCTATTTTAGTAGGCTATTTTAGTTTTTTTTGGCTATTTTAGTAGGGCCTAAATGCTGAAGGCTAAAGGCCCAAATGAATTATCAAATGGTTTGGCTTATCTCAACTTGAGAGACTTTGAGTTTGGTAAGTCTATTTTGGGATAAATTTCGGTGATCCGAACCGTCAACTTTTTAAAACTCATTGAATAGAATATTTATGCAAAAAAATAAGATGATTGAATATCATTAGTTATATGTTTGAATCTAATTTGTATTATAAACATAGATGGTTATTCTTGAAATTATATTTTGTCGTCAATTTTTTTAAAATGACTACAATTCAAAAATGTAGTTATCGATGTCCAATTATCTTATTTTTTGTATGAACATGCTACTCAACGAGTTATGAAAAGTGAACAGTTCGAATTACTGAAATTAATCCAAAAATAGGTCTACCAAGCCCAAACACTGCTCAAAGTCTATTTTTGGAGTAAATTGTGAACATTACAAACGTAAGTGTGAAAAAAATACTTTGAAAGTCAAAGTGAAAATATCATGAAATTTAAGGGGGGAAAGTATAATTTATACTTTTCCAAGAAGAAATTAAGCAAGTGGAAGAATTTTTCACCTTTTCTTATTTTGTGGGTCATATATATTTGATAACTCAGAGGTGTCTGTTTCTTGACTAGACCTAAAATTGATGAAGATTTTTCTGTAAACAAGTTAAGCAACTGGAAATTTTATCATGAAAATGCAAAAAGACAAATATATAGTTGGATTTTTTTTTTTTTTTTCATGAAAATACAAAATAAAATTGGTAAAGATATTAAGCACAAAAGTTAAGCAAAAATGGGTGAATATTGACTATATTTGTGTATGTGAGAATATATAAATGACTTCATTGTATGATTTAATTTAGTGTGTTGTAAACTTAGGCCTAATCCTAATTGAAGATAGGAAAATGATTTTCTCCCGAATTTTTCTTCCCCGAATCCCCCGACTGCCTAAAACGACGTCGTTTTGGACAGTTTCCTTTTTCTTTTTTCTTTTTTCTTTCTTTTTTCTTCCCTCCTTTGTCTGAAACGCAGAGAGGAAGAGGGAGAGAGAGAGAAAGAAAAAGAGAAAAAGAGAAAGAGAGAAAGAGAAGAGAGGGGAAGAGAGAATGGAGAGAGAGAGAGTCGAGGTTGTTGCCGATCGCCGCCGCCGCCTCCGCCGATCGAGCCCAGCCCGATTTTGTTTTTTTTGTTTTTTTTTGTTTTCTGGATCTGAAATGAAGGGAAAAAAATAAAAATGTTGATGATGTTATGAAAATGTTGATGATAAAGATGAATAGTTGAATTTTTTTTATTTTTTTTTTCTGGATCTATTTATTTATTTATTTATTTATTTTTTGGATCTGATGATGATGTTGATGATGAAGATGAATGGTTGATGTTGGTCTGGGTTGATGTTGGTCTCGGTCTCTCTCTCTCTCTCTCTCTCTCTCTTCTTCTTCTTTTTCTTCTTCCTTCTTCTTTTTTGATTTTCTTCTTCTGAAAAAAAAAAAAATCAAAACGACGAAACGACATCGTTTTGATTTCGGGGGGATTCGGGGAAGGCCAGATTCGAGTTACATAGCATTACCGTTAAAGATACCTAAGAGCAAAAATGTTATGCATTAAAAAAAAAAACCTAATATTTGAATTATGTATGATATAAATTTAAACATGGTAAGTCATTTCTATGCTTGTGAAAATGAATATTTCCGTAATATAGAAGAGGATTCCCTCCAATTTGAGCCCGTAGAGCTCACCACGGATTCTTTTTCAATAATTTGAATTATTTATTTTATCATACATTTCGTGCATTTTATCGACACAAAAAATTAAATCGATTCAATAATCGTAACTTATTTAATTTATAATATTTATTACTATAAAAATCAATAACAACTGTATTTTTAAAAATAAAATATTTATTTAAATAAGTTACTATAATTATTATTTTTTATGAATGAAATAATATTTCCACCCAGCACAATCTGTGCCCCACCTCATCTCTCTCTCTCTCTCTTCTCCACGACGACCACAGCAGCAACTTTGCCTTTGCCTTTGCCTTTGCCTTTTCCTTTTCCTTTTCCCTTTCGTCGACACCCACGCTCCTCACCAACGTCGCTGCTCCTCCCTCCTTAGCGAACCTTCGTCTACATCTCGATCGCAACAACTGCGGTAACCCCACGCCCCATCTCGACCATCGCAGCAACTGTGGCAACCACCATCTTAGCCTCACACAACATTGCGAAGGGTGAACACATTTATCTATATATATATGCTTCAGTTTTCAAGATCGTTAAACTATTTGGAAAGCTTTGATAAAAATTTATCTTTGTATGGAATGCGAACCGCATGATTTTACGTAATTTGTCATCTAATGATTGAATCCCCAAATTCATAGAAAAACTATTGTTCTCATAGAGCGAAAAGCCCTAATTTTTCACACCCCTAAAGCTTATACTTAGAGAGATTTTTTTTTCCTTCAGTTTGGGTATTGGATTACAATTTTTTTGTTTTAGGTTTGTGAATAATATAGAACTCTTTTTGATCACGGAAGTTACCTGAATTTTTATAATATGGTTTCGTACCTTCAAAAATTTTCCTCCCCTTCTAGCCATGGTGTTTCAAGTGATTATGTTGATTAGGTTATACTTTGGTCTACAAAAGATGCTGATGCTGATGCTGATGTGTTTTTATCTTTATTAATTTGTCTTTTGTGATTACATCATTATTGTTGAATAATTCATCACATCATTATTGCAACACATTGGTTATGAGCAAAGGCCTAAACTGTTATAGTGATGACGAAAGTTACTGAAAAGTTCATTGTGATTTTCAGTTGGGAATGCACATTTTGAAACATGGTAGATTTGTATTCTAATTCCTTAAATTTAGTGATAAAAAAAAATAAAAAATAAAAAATAAAAATTGCCCCATTTGTTTCCTCACTCAGTTCTTTTTAAAAAGGATTTATGCAAGTAATGGATTGATAATAAAATGCAATTGGCTACTCATATAAATTCATGAGGAGCAGATTGAGGGAAGGCCTATAACATATCAAATATTAAACTTTCTCAGGGAAAAATTTGGGATTCATCCATTAAACTTGCTTGGGAAACATATTGGGATTCAAACACAACTTATTCAGGAAAGTCGCATTCATTAACTTTTCTTCATTATTTTTTACCATTGCTGGAAGATAAGGCTGATGCTATTTCCCATATGAACGCCATTGTCAATTCAACCAAAGGAGATCCAGTTTTGGTTAGTTTCTCTTTTGCCCTATCATGAGTGCTATCTATTGATATTTTGCTTATAACTTAATCTGTTTAACTGCCACTAATGTAAATAATGTTGATATTCGAGCACTAACATCTTAAACTATGTTTGGCTTAGTATTTATTTTGTAGGGTATTGTTGATTTTGAGTTATGATCGCCCTAACACATTATTGTCTTGTTCTCCATATGGTTAAGAATTAGCAGCTATTGATTTAACTGTCATTTTTTACTTTGTTTTGGAATCATCCAGGAAATTGATCTTCAGGACCCTCGTTACTTTTCTCCTTGTGGGATTCCTCTTTTTGTTTTTTTGTCAAATGGCTTTTTTTTGGATGGGGTGGGATATAATGGTGTTGATTTTGGAGTTCTTTATCTAATTAGGCTTATATGATTGCCACATTTATATTGTTTATTTATCCACAACTTCTAAGTTGAATGTATAATGCATCATTATATTTTTTTTCCTATTAACTGGCCTATTCCTTTTATTTTTTATTTTTTATTTTTTGTTGGTATTATACCATGTTGCATCTATATATGTTTTCCTTGAGTTGCTTACAATTTATGCTAATTATTTTTTATGCTTGTTATAAGAATTCCAAGTTCTGTTCCCTACTCTTTGTATTATACCATATTGCATCTATATATGTTTTTTTTTCCCCTATTAACTGGCCTATTCTTAATTAAGTTTTTTCATTTTTTTTAATGAGATTTTTATTGTGTAATCACATTAAAAAACCTTTTATTTCTGAACTTTCTTTGTATATATTTTTTCAACATTAGATGAGGTTATTAGCTATTCATATGTGGTCAATGTTGTGATTCAAAGAAAATTTTTGTACAAATAATATTGATTATATTTTAGATATTAGTTTTGTTCAGATTTTAATCACGATTGATATGTTGTGATTGATGGTCACATTTTGTGGTCGAACTTTTTTTTTATCACACGCACTAATCGTGATGAGAAATGCATATAACTGTGATTTTATCTCACTATTAATCATGGACTATTTAAATTCAATCTTAGGTTTTATTAGTTATTGATTACACTTAAAATTCCTGATCTAAATGTTTATTATCACAGTCAAAACATGTGATGAAATTATCTTTTAATGACGGTCAAAAAGTATGATTGAAAATGACCCTGAACAATCACGCTCTCAAAGATCACACTTTGACAAAATAAAAAAATCTGTGATTAAATAACATAGATCACACTTAAAATCCGTGATCTATTTATGATTTGTAGTAGTGTGAACTCCATGGTTTTTGCTCTGTCATCATCTCAGTGCTTTGAATGATGATGTTGATGAATCCAAAATAATTTTATGATTCCAAAAACATGATGTTGATTCCAGAAAAATATATATAATGATGCATATGTATATGAATGTATATGATTTCAAAAAAATAAATATATGTATATAAATGTATATATGTTCGTATAAAATATATATTTTTTCAAATTGTAATATTATAGCATCGTTTGGTACCCATTGGTGTGTGTAGCACCCTTGAATAAACACATCCAACGATCATCACAAGTCTTTCTCTGTCGCCTCCTCACAAATTCGCAGCTATTCGAAATCGATCATTGTTCATCTTCGTTGCGCCCCCTTGTTTGATTTCTTCCCAAAAATGGTACTCTCGATTACCCTTTCTCTGATTTTCCAACAAATTCTGTTTGGTTCTCGGGAAAAATGAAATGAAATTTTTTTTTTTTTTTTTGTTGGTTTGTGATTGTCAGATCCGGTTCATACTGCTCCAGAACAGGCAAGGGAAGACTCGTCTCGCCAAGTATTACATTCCTCTCGAGGAATCCGAGAAGCACAAGGTCGAATACGAGGTGAATTTGTGTTTTGATTTTGTTTTGTTTAGTATATTCTTGTTTCTTGGTCAAAGAATTGAGGGTTTTGAATTATGTTACCTTATTTGTAGGTTCATCGGTTGGTTGTGAATAGAGATCCCAAGTTCACCAATTTTGTTGAGGTTGGTATTGTATAAACCCTACCCATTTTTTTAGATTTGAATTGAAAGAAAACAAGCATTGTAATGTTATTAGAATCTGATGCGCACACAAAGATTGGGGTGCATATCTTTTCTGTTAGTTTCACAGAAAATTCTAACCAAACTAACAAATTGTCCAAACTATTGCCCAACTGAATTTGTTGGCTGTAAGGAACACAAAGTATCCCCCTCCAAAAAAAAATAAAAATGGAGCATGCCGGACACATTCCAAGCTCGGGAGTACTGCTGAAACATATATACTTCTTGTAACTTCAATCCATCACATAAGAACATTGAATGAATTGTCTTTAAGGAACCTCAATAGGTTGTAGCAGTGATGCCTATTGGAAGTTGCAGTACCAATTTGTTTTGTTGCAACAACAGTATTGAAGATGTAGATGTGGTGGGCGACTTACTTTGTGGTTTTCACATTGTCCCCACTGTTGAAATGCACAAGTATGCATGAATTCTCTCTTGATGCCAATTGGTATACATCTTGATAGACACATAAGAAAGAAAAAGCAAAACTGGAAATGAAGCACATTTTCAACGGTAAGACATTTGGCCTTTGATTGAATGTTCACTTATCAATTCAATGTCTTTCTGCATCAACCACATTTCCAACACTCTCAAGATCAATCTTTTTCTGGTTTTGACCCAACTTTTCATTTTCTTCACCACAAAACTCCTTGATCGGCATGTCAGTGTCAATGGGAGCATCCTTGAGTACCCCATCAGACATGGTGGCAATGGCTTTCAACCCATTCTTTGAATGCCTCTTCTTCTTTCCCACCTATTGGTCGGACATTGCTGCAGTGAACCACTCATCCTCAAAGCACTGCAAATCTGTCACCAAGATTTCAGATTCAGCCTCTGTTTCTTCACCTGTCAGTTTCTTGATGCGATCGAAACCATCCTGAAAGATCTCAATCAGATTTGAAAGCATTGCATCAATTTCTTGAAGATCTTTGTGAAACTCATTGCAAAATTACTCCAAGGTTTCTTGTGGTGTTGCCATTGCCAAAGATTGTTGGCTCTGATACCACTTAATGCACACACAAAGTATTTAGCAAAGAAAAGAATAACAGAAAGAAGGAAGACAGAAAACAGAGAGAGAAGATTAATTCTAACTAACTAAATCTATTCAGCTAACTCTTCTAATTAATTCTTGCTTACACTTGTATCAGAATCTTAAGATGATCTCTGTAATTCATTCTTTAGCTTCTGTAGGACTGTATAGTATGAGATTTATATCTTGTTTGGCTTTTGCTCATGTAATTGTTGATTTGCACAAAGTAATGGTTTATGAAATATTTTGAACCACTAATTTAAAAGGTTCTTTAATCTCTTAGATCATATTGGGGAGTAGCGAGGTGAGTTTACATGTTGATCATTTCAGTTTGTTAATGTGCAGGAATTCACATTAATTGTATGAATAATTAGGCTTAAATTGATACATAATTGAAGTTCAGATGATTGGTTTTTTGTAGCTCTAGGAATCTTAGGGGTTGTTTGGGATGATTTAAATAAGTGCACTTTTTGACTTTTTACGAAAAAACGTGAAATATGGATTGGGTTTGAAGTGATGTGGTAGAGAGATGATGTGATTTAAATGAGATTATGTGACTTAAATATAATAGTGACTTTTTGGCTTTTTTGTGTTATGCCAAACTAGGCCTTAGCTTCTCAAAGAATTTAAACCCTTTTTTGAGTCCAAATGAACTGTTACTATTCCGACACACTTTCCATTGAGATAATAAGCACTTAATTTTACTCTATCTCTTCACATGGAATTGAACTTGTATCCAAAGGTTTTTCCAGCATGACTTCTAACTTTTATTTTAAAATCAATAATGTGTTTTTAAAATTTTGTTTGCAGTTCCGTACACACAAGGTTATCTACAGGAGATATGCTGGATTGTTTTTCTCGTTGTGTGTTGATATAACGGATAATGAGTTGGCATATTTGGAGTGTATCCACTTATTTGTGGAGATATTGGATCACTTTTTCAGCAATGTTTGCGAGCTAGATTTGGTATTTAATTTTCACAAGGTTTGTTCCTCTGTTATCTGTTTTTTCTATGTGCCTGATGCCATGTTTTTCTTTCATTGGCTTATATACTGTTGTGGTGATATATATGCCGCAAACTACATTGTTGTTTTCTTCTGCTCTTTCATATGTTACGGGATTGCTGCTTCTCATTTGAGTTTTTGAATGAATTAGTAGTTTCCACTTTTGGCAATAGTTAGGACCAGAGCTCTTATTTTGCTTATTAGGGGTGGGCACGGGTCGGTTGCGGCCACGGAACCTCCAATCCGCCATCCGTCTGCTGGATTGGCGGATTGAAGAAAATCAATCCGATGCAAATCGGTTTGGTGGTTTAAAATTTTACAAATTTTTAATATAATAAAACCCGTTGACATAAATTTTTTTTTTTTTGGGAATAACAATCAAATCTGTGATGTACCACGAAACATGGAACATGCATCAAAATTCTAAATAGGCTCATTTAACAATCAACCCACTTTAAAAAATGGGTCCAAATGGGCCCTCCATTGAGACTAAATTTAATAAATAAACACTTAACCCCCATTAAAGCCCACACAACAAGCTATGCAAGAGATGTGATGTACCACCAGAACCACGTGCTACTAGCTAACAATTCAAACACACCCATGTGATGGCAACAGCTGTTCCAATGCTTGATAGAAGCACCAAAACCAAGAACTACCATTGTTGTGTTGCTCTACAAATTTTCTGGGTATGTTTGGTTTGTGTTTGAGAGATGTGTTTTAGAGATAAAAAGTACGAAAACATGTTTGGTTTGGTTTTTTTCAAAAGATGTTTTGGAAAATTATTTTGAGATAGTTTTGGAAAAAGTGATTGATTTGATATGTGTGAGAGAGAGATTTGTTTGGAAAACTTGTTTGGTTTACAAGTTTTGGGAAATTTTTTTGGGAAAATTTGTTTGGTTTGATTACTTTTGAAAACTTATTTGTAGAGAAAATTTTCCAAAATTTTTTCAGAAAATCAAACCAAACGAGCCCTCTTTCTCTGTATATTCTCTCTTATATCAAATCACCATCTCTTCTCTTTCCTCTTCATGGACCCATGTCCTTTCATGCGAATCGGCGTCAATGGTTTAGCAGTGAAGCTTCCTGTGGCCTCGAGACCCATTTTCTCCGGCGTTCATCCTTCATCATCACCATGTTTCTGCAAAATCAAGCTCAAGAACTTGGGTTCCCAAATCGCTTCAATCCCTCTAATTCACAACTCGAAGATCACGTCCCTTGTTTTCCAGCAATTTCTTTCAATCTCAACAAAACCCAATTTGACAAAGGGCTCTTTTGGGAAGTTATGAAAAACGCATGGTTTGCGTTTTGCTGCTGGCGTTTTGTTTGTCATTTGGCAAGTGATAAAATTTGGTTGGAAAATTACATATTTATCCTTAATATTTATATTTTGTAAATTTGGACAAAATGTAAATTTTTTAAGTTAAGTGAGGGTATTTTAGTCAAATCACTTTCAAAAAGTTTGGTTAAAAGTAACTTTTTACCAACTTCTGAAATCACTCCCAAAAAGCTTGGTTAAAAGCAAAAAAGCTGATTTTTACCATCTTCCCAAAATAGGCCAAAGTAGTTCAGTGTTTGAAGATTGAGATCTGTAAGGCTCATTGCCATGGTCACCGCTTGCCGACAGAGGAGGAAAAAAAAAAATATGTATATATATGCGGATGGGTTGGGTATAGGCGGTTCAGGAGTGGTTCATCCGCCACCTGTGAAATTCATACTTTCTGATCTGCATCCGCCCACTCACTACCACACAACCATCCAAAACGCTTCGGGCCAGGTCGGGCCAGACGGGTGGGGCGGGTCGGAAGATCCGTTGCCCACCCTTTATGGTATGAATTTCCCAAAATTTAATCTTTTTCCAATGGTTGTACTAAGGAATAGTGGACTGAAGCTGAGTTATGTCGTGTTTGTATACCGTGCCTCATGGTGGCTATATTCGTCTGTATTTTGATGATAGTTTGCTGCTGTTTTTATGATATTTGCATCTTGTTTCTTTGTACCTTTGAATAGTAGTGCATGTTGTGCTGGTCAAATTGTGAACTTTCATAGTGATATTCTAGGAAAACATTAAGCTACAATCATGTGTGGTGTTAGAAATTGTAAATGCCGTAGCCTGTAGTATTTGGATAATTTTTGTTATTGGCATTTGCTTATGTTTATTCAATTAGCATTTGATGCTATCTCTGCTGGAGTACATTTGATCTATCCTCATGTAAATTGGCAGGCCCTTTAATTTAATTTGTTGCATCTTTTATATTTATTGCTCATTTTTCTTGATGATAGTTGGTTGCTTCTAGTTAGTTTTTTTGTTGGTGAAGGACAAGAAACAATATTGGGTTGGTGCTTTTCAATTTGTGTGATTTCCTGTGCTTAACCACATGATTGTTATTTAGTGTTTATGTTCTGTACTATAAATACATACAAGCATAGTTGTCAAATCGAGAATCGTATCGCAAATCGAATCGAACTGATTCAAGAATCATAATGTTTCAGTACAAACAATGAAAAATGATGTCAAACAATTAGCGGTGATTCAGGTTCGGTTTTATTTAGGGGTTTGCATGTTTTGGGACTGAACTGACCAAGTCGGTTTACCAGATTGATGGACCCTATGAACCGCGCCATTTTGGTTTCAATTGGCTCAGTGCAGTTCGATTATTTGATTCGCTCGACTACTTCAAATTTGGCATCTCTAAATTAGGGTTTAAAATTATAATGTTTTACAAATTTGGACATTTACAAATTACGGCTTTTCGTAAATTATGGTTTAAAAAATTAAGTTTTATAAATCAGGGCTTATAGAAAATTAGTGCTTCAGAATTGGGGCTTTTCAAAAATTAGGGCTCAAATTAGGATTTCCATAAATTAATTGATTGAAATAAAATTAGGGTATCGAAATTACCTTTAGGTGAGGCTTTTTGATGCACACACAAAGTATTTAACAAAGAAAAGAATAACAGAGAGAAGGAAGAGAGAAAACAGAGAGAGAAGATCAATTATCACATAAAATCCCCATACATTCTTGACACCCATTGTACCTTCTTATACTTCTATGAGTAATTCCACTCATCCACTAACTAACTAATCAAATCTATCAACTCAACTAACTACTCAACTAACTCTTGTGACTAACTCATTCTTACTCATCAACTAACTAATTCGCCACTTGTATCATTCCATCCCCCTTAAAACAACATTGTCCTTGAGGTTGGGATCAAATACAGAAACATCACAAGACATAGATGACCAAAAATCTCTTCACATTATCTGATTTGTTCCTTGTAGCTTGTTTAGTCAAAGCCTCAAATTGTGCCTGTATGAATGACTTTAGAAGAGGCAAAATGATGACCTGAAAACCAAGATTAGGCCATTGCTTATGTTTCACTTCTAGCTGCTGCATAACAAGAAGATCCCATATGGTCATTGCATCAATTCTGCTAGACCCCACAAACAGCTGCTCAATTTGTCTCTGCATTAAAATGCCAAAAAAAATATGTTCTTGAGCCACAGACTCTCTCCCACTTGAAAGATTATTTGCTATTGCTTTAATCCAAACAAGGCTTTGGACTTCTGTAGCTTGTGTAGAGGCAGGCCACAGGCCTCTCTGCAAGTTCAACCTTGTGTCAAAAGTCGAAATACAATGACACTCAAATCCACTAGGGTCCCAAGTCTCACCGAAGCAAGCAAAGTGGAAATAAGCAAACAAACTAGCAGAAACTTTTTTATGCCCTCTAGAACAAACAGACAACTGATAGATGTCAACATTAATTGCTTCTTCATCATATTGCGCTATAAAACCCACTGTAACTAAAGAAATTGTTGATTCAGATCTGTTATAAAAGCCATTTTAACCTCCTTTGATTTATATCCCATAGCCAACGCATCTAGGGAAATTCCTGAAATCTGAATTTTTTCGCTTTCTTTAATTCCCAATTCAATGATGCTAGAACATTTGTCATTTTCCACCGATGAACTGTCAGATTTAGGAATCTTCTCTTTAGATACAATCTCTAAATGGAAAAGAGTTTTCATACCCAGATATGGAACTTCTGCTTTTAATTTCCTCAACTCTACCACCACCACATTCTTCTCATTTGCACAAGACTCATCATCTGATCTGTTGTGGCTGTTGTTGCTAGAAATCCTTCCATCCAAAGACTTTCGTCCGTCATAAGATTCTTCCTCATACCCAGCATACTTGATACAACCATTCTTTCTGTCATAATCTTCATCAGGCTTCAATACATCATCAATTTGGATAATAATTTCCTTGTTTTTAGCTACCACTTTTAAATCATCACTTTCTTCATAATCACTATCTTCATCATTCCAACTTAAAACATCCTCTTCTAATTCCTTTGATTCCTTGCAATGCATATGTGGATCACATTGAAAATCAATAACTGTCTTAGAATTAGATATTTTATTACCAGAACTTCCATCAAAAATCAATTTCTTACCATGAGATTAGATCTCAGAGTTGGTGCTCCAAATGCTCATCTTTTGTTGTAAAGCTAAACCAATGGTTTGATCCATGGTATAGGGTTGGAACCATTGCACACCAGCCTTGATTTCATTTCTAAGTCCATCGATGAAGCACTTTATTAAGAATTCATCAGGCACATTCTGGGTTGTGTCAACTATTTCTTGAAACCTTCTTTTGTAAATCCTAACATTTGATAATTGCCTCAGGTTTCTGAGTTTTTCCACTGCCTCTTCATCTAGATTCTTCAAGATCTTGATTTTTGCAAATTTGAAATCATCAGCTGTTCTGATTTCTTGAGATCCAGCCCCTCCTGCCATGGCTGTGATACCTCCACAGGTCTGAGAAGAATCTACTGCTCTGATACCACCTGATGCACACAAAGTATTTAACAAAGAAAAGAATAATGGAGAGAAGGAAGAGAGAGAACAAAGAGAGAAGATCAATTATCACATAAAATCCCCATCCATTCTTGATACCCATTGTACCTTCTTATACTATCTATAACTAATTCCACTCATCCACAACTAACTAATCAAGTCTATCAACTCAACTAACTACTCAACTAACTCTTGTAACAATAGTTGTCAAATCGGGATTCGTATCGTGAATCGAAATGGTCTCGTACCGAATCGTGAATCGAATCGAATCGTGAATCGTAAAGATTCAGTCACTTCTTCTAAATTATTTAAAAACATATATTTACACATTTAGATGTTAAATATATCTTATGAATATAAAATATTTAGACTTAAGTTAATAAAAATGTTATTTTGAATGATAATCACATAGTTTAATAAGTAAGAAGTTAATAAACGTTCCTATATAAGATCACCATCTTACCTTTTTTTTCTTTTTTAGATATTTCTTATCAACTATTCTTAATAAAAATAATAACCAAATAGACAAATTATCAATTTCTAAAGTAACAATAATTAACAACGATATTGATATTTGGACAATAAGCATACATACTTTTCTAAGTAACATTGAGCAAATAATAAGAAAGAATCATTTAGAATATTTTTTTTTAAAGCCTAAAATATTTCAAAAAGTATAACTGACCTCATACATATAATATTTAATTTAATAAAATAGCATTAGATAATTTATAGTGTAATTTTAATCTTAAACATCTTTAGAAGATATGTTACAATTTTTTAAAGGAAAAAAAAAAAAGAGAAAAAAGGTTAAAAATATGTTAGGTCTGATTAAATCTAATTGGATTCTATTAAAAACTTCATGATCACTAAAATAACAACAAATCATGTATATATGCTGGTTATTTTGATATTAAATGCTATTAGAAGTTGCATCATATCATTTTTACTAAAAAAATGGAGGAAAAATAGAGTCGAAAATATGTCGGACATAATAATTTTAAAAATTGCACGAATCGTAAAAAGTGAATCGAATCGTGAATCGATTGTGAATCGTGCGATTCACTAGAGATTCACTTCCAAAATAGATTCACCCTTAGATTCGTATCGATTTTGCAAAAATTGCGAATCGAATCGTGAATCGAATCGCGAATCGTAAGATTCTGATAACAGAGTAACTAACTCATGCTTACTCATCAACTAACTGATTTAATTCTCCACCTGTCATTGATGCAAGTCAAGAAATTGACATAGTGAGAGAGAGAGATGAATGATAGAATTAGATCATCATTCAGCCAGAAAGTTCCACAAAAATTCCCCATGCATTCTTGACACCCATTGTACCTTCTTATACTACATCTATAACTAATTCCACCCATCCATTAACTAACTAATCAAGTCTATCAACTCAACTAACTACTCAACTAATTCTTGTACTAACTCATGCTTACTCGTCAACTACCTAATTCTCCCCTTGTATCATTGATTGAATGAATCACTGATTGAGTGATTGTTGACAAGAAGAGATGATCCTTGTTATGTCCACAGAGACATTAACAAGAAGTTGGAGAAAGACGATTGTTGCAATAACTGTAGAGATGTCGACAAGAGAGAGAGAGAGAGAGAGTTAGGGTAGGATGGCTTTAGATTAAGTCTACAAATGGATCATTCAGATTTAATATGCTATATATGTGTGGACGGTTAGGATTAAAGGCAGAGTTTTAAACTAAACCAGTTTAGTTTTAGTGGCAGAGGTTTGGAAAAATATAAGTCAACCTTGAACGGATTTAAAAAAATTTACCGAAATAAAAACCAAACCTACCAGATTAAGGATGGAAATTGTCCGAATTTTTTTTCTTGGTCAGTTTGGTCCTCTCTGCTAAATATTTCACCCCTACAATCATATATATGGAAATTTTTTTTTTTTAAATTTATTTTGGCACATGTTATAAAATAGTTATTATACACGGTTGTGATTGCACCATCTAATGGAGAAAATATTACCTTCATAGCAAGAGATGTGGGTCTAAATTCACCGATTGTAAAATTATTCAAAATTTATAATATGATCTCTTTTGACATTCAAAAAATGGACTTTAGGAACCCTTTAAAGAGTATTAAGTGGAAAAATCAAGTAGAATTTCTTTGTTTTAAAATTCAAAATACTTTAAAAGATTTGCTTATTATTCAAAAAAAAGTTTAAAATGTTACTTCAACCCTTTAAAAGATTTGCTTATTAGGTTACTTCAACCTTAAACAAACATCCTAAAATGCATTATGACATTTTCTTAGGAAACAAATGAGGAAAAAATGTTAAAAATATGTTAGGTTTGATTGGATCTAATTGGATCCTATTAAAAACTTTCTAATCACCAAAATAACAAGAAGCATGCGAGGTATTTGATTATTTTCATAATAAGCATTGTTAGAAGTTGTATATGGCATTTTCACTAAAAAAAAAAGTTTAAAAAATATTGGAATCTGTTAGACACGATAGTTTCAAGAATTGCATGCATCATAAAAAGTGAATCAATTAGTTAATTGATTGTGAATCATGTGATTTAACATAAATTTTATCCCAAAATAGATTCACCCATAGATTCATATCGATCTATGCATGAATCATGAATCATGAATCAAATCACAAATCATAATATTATGATAACAGAGCTTACAAGTAACATATAGAATTCGAGAGTTGCTGTAAGCTATGTACAGCATCATTATTAAATTAGAATGGTAATTTAATGCTTATGGCTATTAACATGAATAATTTTGAGAGATCATGTTGGGGTGCTGGACCATCAGTTGAAGAAAGAAAACATGATTATATACAAAAGTTGCAACAAATATGAATTTGAACTGGTGTTAGTAAATTACTTAGCCACTGTGTTGGGGATTAGCTTTGATCAATCTGTGTGGATGTTGACATGATATTGTGAGAAAATAATTGGTGGCATTTTTCTCTACTGGCCACTTAGATTAATACCCATTTAGGATATTTGTGCTGCACTACCACCTTTGTGTAACTGTGGAGCAAAAACCATGTTTTACTTGTTAGAAGATGAATGAGATGTGTTATATTTGATGGGTATCAAATTTAGAAAAGATAATAGCATTTTGTAAACGATCTAAAAGATCTTTCTTATTCGGAAGTAGATATCTGATCCATTTTAGAGCATCGTTAAGAGGTTTATAATTAATTACGAATCTAGGTACACCTCTTTCGATTTCTGCATTTTTATTAACATAAAATGCTTGAAAAAGGAACCATCTTTAGCAGATTGTGATAGAAGCTTGAATGCAGACAACATATGATCAAAATATTAGCGATCTGAAGTTAAAATAAGAATCAAATTCATAAGCACCAGCCTAGCAACAGTATTATTGATTTATACAGTTTATCTCATCAACTAATATCAATACTCGATTTACATGAAAAATTAGACTAAAGATTTTTATTTGCAGTAATTTACGACAAATACAGCTAAAAGAATATCCAAAATATCAATTGCATCACAAATAGACTCCAAACGAAAAGGCCAACATATCAGTTGGGTTTAAATATAAAACTCTTAGGCTGTGTTTGAATCAAGGATGTGAGGAGGGATTTGGGAAGGGAACGGAAATAGGAAGGGAAAAGTAAATGAAATAGAAGCTTAATTTTTGTCATCTATTTCTTTTTCCGTTCCCTCCACAAATCGCTTCTCAATCCTAAATCCAAACACAGCCCTATTGAGATGGATTGGAACACACCCTAATCTTGCCAAGTCTGATTTGCATGTGCACACAAATGCAAAACTCTTTTAAAGATAAACTAATAAACAAATAAATAAAGAGAACATATCACATGAGTCAATACCTTATAATCTGGCACTTTAAAATATTCTGATGAAACAAGAAGTATGTTTTCTGGTTTCAGATCTGTATGAATCAAGTGTAAATCATGCATAACTGCAAAAGCAATTAAGCAAAATGAATGAGAATCAGAAGTAGAGTTGATCATCAATACTAATCATGCTTGAGCAAACAAAGATTACTCTGGGTTTCAATCTACTGTTAAATAAATCAAAGATGGAAATAGGAGTCCCAGTGATTCCCAAATCTGAGCTTAATTAAAAAAGCATTGATTAGTATTTAACAGTAGTCCCAGGGAATCACTGGGACTCCTATTTCCATCTTTGATTTATTTAACAGTAGATTGAAACCCAGAGTAATCTTTGTTTGCTCAAGCATGATTAGTATTGATGATCAACTCTATTTCTGATTCTCATTCATTTTGCTTAATTGCTTTTGCAGTTATGCATGATTTACACTTGATTCATACAGATCTGAAACCAGAAAACATACTTCTTGTTTCATCAGAATATTTTAAAGTGCCAGATTATAAGGTATTGACTCATGTGATATGTTCTCTTTATTTATTTGTTTATTAGTTTATCTTTAAAAGAGTTTTGCATTTGTGTGCACATGCAAATCAGACTTGGCAAGATTAGGGTGTGTTCCAATCCATCTCAATAGGGCTGTGTTTGGATTTAGGATTGAGAAGCGATTTGTGGAGGGAACGGAAAAAGAAATAGATGACAAAAATTAAGCTTCTATTTCATTTACTTTTCCCTTCCTATTTCCGTTCCCTTCTCAAATCCCTCCTCACATCCTTGATTCAAACACAGCCTAAGAGTTTTATATTTAAAGCCAACTGATATGTTGGCCTTTTCGTTTGGAGTCTATTTGTGAGGCAATTGATATTTTGGATATTCTTTTAGCTGTATTTGTCGTAAATTACTGCAAATAAAAATCTTTAGTCTAATTTTTCATGTAAATCGAGTATTGATATTAGTTGATGAGATAAACTGTATAAATCAATAATACTGTTGCTAGGCTGGTGCTTATGAATTTGATTCTTATTTTAACTTCAGATCGCTAATATTTTGATCATATGTTGTCTGCATTGAAGCTTCTATCACGATCTGATAAAGATGGTTCCTTTTTCAACAATCTGCCAAAGTCAAGGTGAGTGACTAGTTTTTATTAATTTTCTTTGAAGAAGAGAATTAATTTCTATTTTGCAAAGTTCAAGATAGTCTTTTTTTCGTTTGACTGGGTCTAGCTTTGGTTGGGATGAATTTTTCATCAAAATCGGGTTCATAGGGAAGAGAAACAATGTGTTTTTTTCTTTCCTAAAAAACATTTGGAAGATCACTACAAATTTCTGTTTGAAATTCTTTTTCAATAAGCTTGATTTTATTCTGTAAAAAGGGTTGTTATTGTTCAGTAGTAAGAAAGTGAATTTCGGTTTGAAGAAAATTAATTTGTTTTTCTTTAAAAACAACAAGATCACGAATGTGATTTAGTATAAGGTTCTGTTATAAATTAAAAAATAATAGGTTGATTATTGACAGTTGTATGTATGCCTATAGAATCAATTTTAGAAATTGCCATGAGCATACATAAAAAAGGTGTCCCTAGAATAATAGGGTGGAACATGTTTCTGATAAGGACAAAAGACGTGGGTAGACAAATACCCTAGTTACAGATAAGTGCTTCTGGTATTTTGTATTTGATGTGCATAGAATTACCACTAGCACTAGTAAGTGACTGGGTAGTTTTTTGAAAATATCTAGTCGGAATTAAGCCTTCCTGTATACAATTCATGTCAGCGCCACTATCAACAAGGGCAACTGCATCTTTGATAATAAAATCAGGTTGAATAACGAAAGAAATATGAATATACCATTTTTGGAATGTAACCTGATTAATAAGCATTAAATACTGATTATCTTTCTTATCAGAAGTTTCTGGAGTAATATCTTTTCCTTTTAGTTTTTCAGTTTTAAGCAGTTGTATATCTGCCTGAATAGCTTGGTTGGCAATCTGAAGGTGCCTAATTTCTGTTTTTAAGACATTAATTTCCATTTTTAAGTCTTGAATGGTGACTGGTTTTTCAATAACAGGTGAAGATTGTATTTTTTGCAAAACATCCTTCATGCTATAAGATTGAATAGGAATTAAAGGAGGTTCAGTAGCAGCCTTTTGTTGTTGATAATAGATTTCTAAAAATTTGAGTTTCATTTCTGGATCCTTAATTTGCTCAGCAAGATCTAACATGGATTTCTGGTCATCAGTTAAAACATGAATACTAGGACCCCTAAGGTCCAAACCATTCAGTTCAATAATAGATTTCCAATAATTTATTTCAGAGATCTGTTTCAGATTAACAATTAAGTTCTGGTGTTTCTAGCTCATCACTAGAGCTAGTTGGAGAGTATAGCTCAGCAAGTCCATCTGACTCAGAGCTAGTGTCGGATTCTTCTTTTGATAACGTTTGTAATAACTGTTGAGTTATAAGAGGATCCAAAGACATTTCATTAATTATCTGTTTTAATTTGGATCTACAACGATTAGCATAATGCCCGGTGATGCCGCATTTATAACATTTAACATCTTTCTTAGATGCTGTCCTTTTTGCTTTTGGTTTCCTGGTTGGAAGGGAAGACTTTTTCTGGTGAGAAGGAATACTGTGGGATTTTTTATGATACTGTTTGGAAGATTTTGTATGATAAGATTTTTTGATTTTTGAAGGATACTGAATCTTGGTATCATAGGCAAACTGATCACAAAATTCACCTAACTCTTTTACCGGTTAGATTCTGTTTTTTCATCTGGTATTGAAGTTTAAGGTCATTACACAAAGAAAGACCTTCTAAAATTATGCTTATGAGTTGGCCATAGGTATACTGGTCGTAAGGAATAGCCATACGATCATGGCGATCCTGAAGTTTTTTCTGGACTTTTTCAGCAAAAAGGGTAGGAAGGGCATCAATAAATTTGACTTTCTAATGTTCACTGTTAGCATCAGGGCGCTGCATAGCTTTCATTAAACACATCTTTATACCAATGAAAATGGGTTAAAGAAGGACAGAGAAGATTCTGGAGGAGTTCACGACTGCGGTCACTGCTAACAGTGCAATGTCCAATAAAATGATAAACAATAGTTTGGACTAAAGTATAAAATGCATCCTCCCGTTGAGTAGCAGTATTAGTAACTGGATCAGTTTCAGTTTTCATGGCATTTAAAACTTCCTGCTGTTGAGTGGAAGTGAGAACATTATCCCACCATCCTTTTAGGATACTTGTAAATCCATTGACAATGAATCTAACTATCTGATGGTCATAATTATTATTCTGTTTACAAATAGTGGCATACATAATAATCTGATGTATTAATTCAAATATCTGGTATTCAAAATAACCATCTAAATTCCATTCATAAATAGTTTTTCCATGATAAGAGCTTTGGGCATGAATGAAATCTTCTTCATAGAGATTATTCTGTGGGGTAGGTCTATGATAATAATACCTACTAGATCCTGTTAAAGCTGTTCGTCTCATGATTTACTGTTGAGGTGGAGGCCTAACGGCGGCCACCCAAACACATATGTTTTCCTGTATTTGCTGTTGGATTCTGTTTATTTGTTGTTCACAGAAGTTTACCTGTTGTATAGCCCACGGCTAAAGACACAGATCTTGAAGAATTTTTAAATAATTAGTACGGCTTGTAATATAAAATTCTAAAACATTTAATAAATCTACAAGTATGTCAACAGAGGGCATGCGTTAAAGGAGGAAATACTTACAAGCACAATCTTCAAAGCAACTTAATTCTTCAATACTTAATTTATATATTAGAGAAATGTTTATAAGAGAGAGAGGGCTCACAAGAGGAAAACTTGAAATTAAATTACAATTACACACACTCTAGAATTCTGCCTTAACAAGGGTGAGGTCCTTCCCTTTTATAATACAGAAAAGAAAAAGATAAGATAAGGTTGAGGACTGGTGACGTGTCTTGGATAGATGGAGTCGATCGTCCTTATCCTCTAGTTGGGTAGATATTTATCATTGAGTCAGCATCTTTATCTTTAAATATGCTGTAAAGAGATAGTTGTTAGCCTCTATGTTGGATGGCAAACAAAAAATCTGCTTTTCGGAAAGTTGGTGTACTGGTTTTTGTTTATTTGTGCCGATGGTTCTGTTGGTAAGAAACAAAGCACATCATGCTTTGCCTTTTCCTTTTTTATCTTTTTCTTTGTCAATTTTGTCGGCAATTATGCTGGTAAGTGAATCCAAAAAATCTCCAAAGTTGGGTCCATCATCTTCTGGTGCCTGTGATTCTCCAGCTAAAACTGCAAACTCATTTTCATGTTGGTTAGGATCTTCATGATCTTGGCTGCTGGTAACAGATTTCATGGAGGTATCATCACTGGAAAGTGTTTGAAGACATTATTCTTTCATGAAATCCATACTTCGGACTATTAATTCTGTTTCTGTTAGATTTAGGTATTTCTGTCATAATTCTGTTTGTATTTGTAAAAACAGATTTTGAGTAACTGGTTGGCTGGGGATAATTTTTGGAATAGCATCTCAACAGGCTTAAGAATGTGCCTTGACTTTCTGGACAGTTTCTGGTAGAGTAGGATTCATACCCTTATCCCACCATCTCACAAAGAAAACTCTTTTGAGACGTGGAATCTTATTCTGATAATCACACTGAAAGTCTCATTTCCAAATCCATGGAATACAAAAACGGATTGTGAAATGGACTAAGGATTTTGTAATAGAAATATCCTTATTTACTGGTAAATGGGAATATGCAACATGCCATTCATTATAGGCTTTCCTAATTGGTACTGGTAAAACTTTTAATTGTAACACAAATTTATCCCACCAAATGAACTAAGAAGGGACATCGTTTTCAAGGACATCAAGGCAAATACGGATGAACCATGAATGGTTATTAATGGGATTTTGATAGTAAAATATTTGAGTAAAATCATCGATATAGTTCCAATAACTATACCGGGTTTCCCTGTTACGAATGTCAAGTTGTCGAGTAGTATGCGGATGAATGTCCCATGTGGTAATGGGCATAATGTTTCTAATAATAATTTTACTATACTGGATAGGATTGGCAATTTTGGAAGGATCATGGAAAGTATGCTTGATCTTACCATGCTATTATCTTTTCTTTGTGAGATGGTGGGATAAGGGTATGAACCCTATTCTACCAGAAACTGTCCAGAAAATCAAGGCATATTCTCAAGCCTGTTGAGATGTTCCAAAAATTATCCCCAGCCAACTAGTTACTCAAAATCCATTTTTACAAACACACAAAATTACAGCAGAAATACCCGAATCTGTTAGAAACAAAATTAATAGTCCGAAGTATAGATTTCATGAAGGAACAATTTCTTCAAACACTTTCCAGTGATGATACATCCATGAAATCTATTACTAGCAGCCAAGATCATGAAGATTCTGATTAGGATGGAAATGAGTTTGCAGTTTTAGCTGGAGAATCACAGGCATCAAAAGATGATGAATCCAATTTTGGAGATTTTTGGGATTCACTTACCAGCATGATTGCCGATAAAATTGATGAAGAAAAAGATAAAAAAGGAAAAGGCAAAGCATGATGTGCTTTGTTTCTTATCAGCAGAACCGTTGGCACAAATAGATAAAAACCAATACACCAACTTTTTGAAAAGCAGATGTTTTGTCTGCCATCCAGCATAGAGGCTAACAATTGTCTCTTTACAGCACATTTAAAGATAAGGATGCTGATTCAATGATAAATATCTACCCAGCTAGAGGATAAGGACGATCGACTCCATCCATCCAGGACATGTCACCTGTCCTCAACCTTATCTTATCTTTTTCTTTTCTGTATTATAAAAGGGAAGGACCTCACCATTGTTGAGGCAGAATTCTAGAGTGTGTAATTGTAATTTAATTTGAAGTTTTCCTCTTGTGAGCCCTCTCTCTCTTGTAAACATTTCTCCAATATATAAATTAAGTATTGAAGAATTAAGTTGCTTTGAAGATTGTGCTTGTAAGTATTTCCTCCTTTAATGCATGCCCTCTGTTGACATACTTGTAGATTTATTAAATGTTTTAGAATTTTATATTACAAGCTGTACTAATTGTTTAAAAAATTTTCAAGATCCGTATCTTCAACCATGGGCTATACAACAAGTAAACTTCTGTGAACAACAAATAAATAGAATCCAATAGCAGATACAGGAAAACATCTATGTTTGGGCGGCCGCCGTTAGGCCTCCACCTCAATAGTAAATCATGAGACCATATATGTTGTAATTTATTTATTATATACTTGTATTATGTGTATAATGTATTTATATTTTTGGTTAGGTGAGGGTAGTATGGAATTAGGAGAAGTGGGAAGTCACCCAAGTCGCGTATAGGTAAAGTCCTTTGGCAGGGATTGTGTATAGGACACCTCCACCTTATAAACTGTTGACAGATGTGCTTAGCCTACCCCTCCGAGCATTTAGTTGGTATCAGAGCCATGTTTATACATATACGTAATACATATGTATAACATTTAAATTATACATATGGTGAAATATGACAAATGGCAGAATAAGCAACTATTACAAAAGTAGCCAATATAGTAGCTTCTACATCAGGAGCAACAGAACTAGTAGCCTACCAGGATGTGAGAGAAGCTCTTAATAAGTGGACAATCCCAAAAGTGAAACCAGAAACTATTTATAAAATTAGGACCTTTGATTTTACCAATCGAAAAATCATTAAAACTTTTGAACATGAAGTTCCTTTACAGAATGATGATGAAGTAAATCAATTACTACAAATACAGGATTTAGTACCTTTTCTGAAAAAATATAAATATGTTCACATAGGACTTGTCCAGATAGCTTTTAAACCCCTAACTTTGTTAGGACAAAATACCAGTCTTACATGTACACTCGAGGATGGTACATGCCTTGATTGGAATGCTTCTTTAATGGGCGTCATAGAAACCTGTTTACCCTATGGACTAGTATATTTTAATATATATCCAAATTTGAGTATCGCACTTATAGATCCTAATTTGTCTAAAGTTCTTGAACTTAGAATTTTAACAAATGGTTATCAGTATTTGCCAGGATCATCACCTTTATCAGCTATATTCAGGATTCATCTTAAGGTTTTGAGTACTCTTAATCCTTATATCCGAAAACACAGTGAATTAGGACAAACTGTTCTCATTGATACTAACCTCTGCAGTAGCCAGGTAGCTGTTCCTAAAATGATTCCTTGGAACAATATTACATTTCCAGAACGATGACAAATCAAGAATGCCATACCAGTCAGACCAATCATCAGACAAGCCTTAGATGATGTTATTCAGACACAAAGAGGTAACGTTTATCTTAAATTTCAACGACCTCTTAGTAGAAGTATGAGTTATCACTCTCTAATCTACCCTATAGTGTAGATTTACTAGAATCCTCTGGACATTCCATGTCTGAACCTATAGAATCTGTTGACCAAGGGATGCCTTCTCGGCCTCCTAGTCAATCTTCTCCTGAAACCCTAATCCAGGGGATTCATATATCTAAAAACCAAATTTCTCATGGAGTATATGCAACTAGAAGGCCTGAAAGCCCAATTGCTAGTGATATGAACTTTGAAATTTAATGGATTTTACACCAAGAAGTGAAATACGAAAACAATTAAACCAGGATTTTATGCGGGAAAAATATCAAGAATTTAGATAATGGTATTTTAATAACCATACTACAGACGAACTTCAACAGTTGAAGAATCAGTATTATTATCATCTAGAGGAATACCAAACTCTTAGACCTTTTCCAGAATGGTGTTATGAATTTAGCGTGGTTATGGAGTTTATTCCAACATCCCAGATTAATGTCTTGGAAAATATATAGCGAACATGGCAAACAGTAGGTGGTCAAAAAATAGTTTATGTCCATCCACCACCGCAGTCGTTAGAATTAACTCCTAGTGATGTCTCTCATCAACCTGTAGTCATCATAGCTTACGTGGAAACTCCCTCCAGAATGGCTCAGAAAGAGTCTTTACAGATTAAAGATATTGTACCATTAATAAAACAGAACAATTATACTAATTTATGTTTTCAAACAGTTGGCAAACAATTTATCAGAATTGAGGAAGCCATTGATACTTTTAAAAATTGCATGATGGTATCTGTTGCTGATCCTAAGCTTGAACTAGTAAACATAAAGCCACCATTAGAAGTAACCAATTTTAAGTTACGTTCTTCTAAACAGGATAATGAATTCATGGATATCCTTTTTTTAAAAAAAATGACTGAAATTTAGGGAAATCCGCACTAGGAAGCAGCCCTATAAATATGTTGTCTACTCAACAAGCTCCAGAATTAAATCCGGGGGATGAAGAAATTACCCCTTCACTAATCTATGAAATTTAGAATAATTTTCAGGATATGCAATCTGTTAACTGCACTATCTTCCCTAAACAAACAGGACGAACAGCTTTAACAGGATCTAGTAGGTATTATTATCATGAACCTAGCCCACAGGATATTCTCTATGAAGAAGATTTCTTTCATGCCCAAAACTCTTATCATGGAAAAACCATTTATGAATGGAATTTAGATGGTTATTTTGAATACCAGATATTTGAATTAATACATCAGATTATTATGTATGCCACTATTTGTAAACAGAATAATAATTCTGACCAGCAGGAAGTTTTAAGTGCCATCAAAATTGAAATTGATCCAGTTACTAATACTGCTACTCAATGCGAGGATGCAGTTTATACTTTAGTCCATTTTTGTTTGACATAAAAATCATTATGCTTGGTGAATAGTTTCCATGTCTCCTGATCAACCATAGCATTTTTGGACCTGCCTTTAAATTTATGGGGCATTTTGTCAATTTTAAAGGTCTGGTGTCTATTTTAGTTCCCTAAACATTGACATTGTTCATTGATTTCTTTAATTATAATTATAATTTTTTTAGTGTTCTGATTACCTGTCCTTTTAAAATAGGTGTATCTGATACTGGATGAGTTCATTCTTGCCGGGGAGCTCCAAGAAACAAGCAAGAGGGTATGTAGTGTTCTATAACCTTTGTTTCATTCTTCATGCATCTAGAAAGAATGTTATAAAAGTTTCTGCACCTCCTATTTTGTGTTTTTTAGGAAAATGATGGCTACACAAATATTTGGTGATGTTACTATTTAGTTTTGATTGACCATTATATTGTAACTTCGATTGAGGCGAATTTCCAAGATCTCAACAAAAGGCTTTTGTTTGTAATTCTTGCATATATTTTTTTTAAACTATTTGAGGAATCTGGAACTAGAGTTGGGTTTTTGTTTAAACTTGCAGGCAATTATAGAGAGAATGGGGGAGTTGGAAAAGCAGGAGTAAAGAATTATGTTGCAACAGCTTGTGTTCGAGCACTTTTTTCCATCTTCTGTCCTTTGTGGGGTTTTTTTTTTTTTTTTTGGGTGTAATTTGTTTGCCCCATATCACAGTTGGTACTGTTGTGATAATATTGGAAAATTCAACGTAAAGGACTTTGCTTCCTGCCCTTCTCTATTTCTTCAGCATGCCTCTCTGCCATCTATATTTTCTTCTTTGACATCTCTGGTATTTGTTGTTTAAATCAATTTGTTGACCTATATTATACAATGGACAAGATTGCTTTTGCATATGCTTTTGTTTTTATAAATAATTTATTTATTTATTCTGAAATTATTCTTTTGTTAGAAGAATCTCCTTTGGAAAGGGTAATGGATACTTGGTTGAACTATTTTTCTGATGACATTATGGGCTCTGTTGAACTTCCTGCAAAATAATTGATTTCCTTCATTTTTACTACATTGTTTGTTTGGTTTCAATTTCGGAATTAGTATTCTTAAATTTTTCTACAAAAATAGAAATTAGTTTGATAGAAACTAACACCAAAAAGGTAATGTCATATGAAATGATGAGTGTTTTTGATCTATTATTATTTTTTTACAAAATTAATATTTATTAAATTTTTTTTTTTTAGAAAATATATTTTGAAAATCAAATCAAACAGTATGGAAATGCATATTGTATTTGTTATCTTCAGTTACTCTTTCTTGCCGGATATGAGGGGGGATCGGATATAATATGAGGTGGGTTTCACATATTTTTGTCTTCCTATATTCCGTATTTGGTTGCTCTGGGTGTAGGGAGTCTGGATAGTACATCCTTCAAAAGGGGATCTGCAACACCAACCTTTCATGGTATTGTATATCCACCACTGTCGGATATAGGGAATCTTTCATTCAAAGGTAAAAAATAATTAGTCTTCTCTTATTCTATTTTATATCTTATTTTAACCAAACGTAATATAAGTGATCCCACAGTGTATATAATCTATCTCATATTTTATAATATATTTTATCCTCTTTATATTTAGGTATTACATATCTTCCTCAAACCTATATATCTAATCCAGACAATCAAATGCTAGAATCCAAAGCCAACCAAAGACTAAAAAAAAAAGCTACTCTTGAAACACTAGCAATACACTAAAATAATGCTGTCTATTTTTTTCCCTCTCCATGGATGTCGAAGCAGACAATACAGGTCTTCTCTCACCTGATAGTGCAACAAATGGAGTTTTGAATTTGCCTCGGCACCTGGAATTGCTCATTCTCACAATTAGGGGTGTGCATAATACCGCCGAAACCGTCAAAACCGCACCGAGCCGCACCGCCAAGGCAAATTCGTTATTATTTGCCAATCGAACCGCCGGTTTTTGGTTAGAAAAATGGCAAATTCTAGTGACACTTTTATCAATCCGCAGGTTTCTATTTTTCTTCCAAACCGCACCGCTATTAAATCATGTTTTATAAGATTTTAAAAATTCTTTTTTACTTAAGTTTGCTTGCTGTTCTATACCTTAGAATACAGTATTACATTACTGCTCGAGGGAAATTCAAGATGTCAGTAATCCAAAATAAAGTTAGATTCCAATTCATTTTACTTTTTTTTTTTTTTGGCCATGTTGCAAACTTGCATCAGCTCACTTTTCAATCTAAATACTTTTCAACAGTAAACATTTTCAACATATTGTAAACCCTGAATGATATTAATTTTATGTATTGTATTTGATCATTGTAGCTTCCACAGATACTTGTAATGAACTGATGGCATAGTCGTTGATATTATCATGTTGTTACTACACTTGTTGCATCAGAAGAAAGTTTCGCAAGATGCTTAACATCACGGTATCTCTCGTCTTTTTTTACTTTTGATTTAAGTTTTGTAATTTGAATTATATTTTTTATAAACCGCCAATCCGTTCGAACCGCCAAGGCAAATCCGCCATTATTTGCCAACCGAACCGCCGGTTTTTGATAAGGAAAATGACAAATTCTAGTGACACTTTTATCAATCCGCCACCCCGCCATACGATTTCTATTTTTCTCTCAAACCGCACCGACCCGCACCGCACACACCCCTACTCACAATCCTTTTAGCCAGGAGGGAGATGATGATGATGGTGTTGCCTTTTAGCTTATCCTTATATTTTTACTATAATCTCATTTTGGTCCATTTATTTTTAATTATAGTAGTCAATTTCTTACACTTTAAATTAAGTTGTAATGTCACATTTTCGTTCATTTGACAGTTAATTAGGTAGATGAAAATTAAAAGTGAAGTAATCAAAGTGAGATTTTAATAGAAGTGTAGATGTACTAAAAAAAAAAAAAAAAAAATCACGTTAAGCTCACATGACAAGTTCCATCAACCTTATTAACGGTTGATGGACATAAGAATAATATTGTAACTTGATTTAAAATGTAAAGAGTTAACTATCACAATTAAAAGTAAATGGACTAAAATAAAATTATGATAAAAATACAGGGCACTAAGGTGTAATCAACTCGAACAATTTTTTCATCACATCCTCTCCCAACCTTGCCATTTTTAATTAATACTTCTCTCGCACCTTGTTCTTGTAACCAAACACAAGACTAACATAAAACTACTTTTCTAACTACTAAATGGCATAACCAAAATGTATATTCTAGGCTTATGACAATTTGGCTGGTACTAAAAAACAAGATAAAAAAAGAAAAAGAAAAAAGAAAAATTCCCAGAATGAGCTGATGACAATGCTTGAATCAATTGTAGGAACCAATTCAAGCAAAGGACCAACAAAATTCCCATTAATGCTGTGTTTGGTTGGGGGATTTGAGGAAGGATTTGGAAAGGAAAATGGAAAAGGTAGGTGAAATGTGAATAAAACATGTCTAAATTTCAACTAGTTTCACACACCTTTTCCCTTTCCCTTTCACTTTCCAAATCCCTCCTCAAATCTCCCAACCAAACAAAGCATAAGAGACCCTCTTTTCTTAATCACACTATGCTTGTGACCTATCCAATTGATAGATGCCGCATGACATAATCTAGTTGCATAGGCCTCTTATAATGAATTAATTTAGTCACTATGGAGCCATGGTCCCTTCAAGTTTTATAAAATTCTATTATTATCACTTTCGTATTTTATGAGTATTTGTAGAATGCATAATGAGATAATAGTTCTTAATTTTATAAAAATGATATTTGTAGAATGCATAATAGGATGACACACTAATTTTATAAAATTACTTTACTGAGCATCTCCAATACTAATAGGAATTTTACCTTTTCAAAGGTTATTATCATGAAGTATAAATTTATTTTACCTATCTATTTTTTCATATTTTTACTCAAACACTACAATTTATTTGAACTATTCGTTCAAACACAATTCATTTTATGAAATGCCAATGGAAGGAAATGATCATAAAAATTGAGTACATTTTACCTAGTCTTTGAAGACTAGCTACATTTAGCTAGTAAATTTGAAGTGAGGCAAAATATCTAACCATGTACTTAGCAGGTTGGAGTTAAAAGAAGTAAGGTACACTCTTTATTTTAGCAACACATGCAGTATATGTCTAGTGGGTTGGAGATGTTCTAACTCTCTATTTTATTAGTAGATCATAATGTATAATGAGATTATCTTGGACTGTTTCATAAGCTGCTAGTTAATAGCATCAAATTAATTGGGCCAATTTTATTTTTACAAGACTTATGTCACTTTTTTTCTTTGTTTGTTTTGGTAAAAAATAAAATCAAAGAGGTATGCATAAGTTTTAGATTATATCAACCAAGAAAATGAATTAAAATTATAATAGTATAGCTCAAAATTTTAGGGGGGGGGGGGGGGGAAGGCTTGTTAAATCTGTTTATATTTCTCCTCATGAATTACTTCTTTCTCAACATTTATGTAAATAATTATTTTTCATTAATAATTTATTAAAAATTAGAGTAAATTACAAACATACCCCCTAAGGTTTACTTAAATTACAAACTATCTCATGTGGTTCTAAAAATTACATTATACCCCCTAAGGTTTCTAATTTCATAACAAATAGGTCCTTTTATTAATAAACTATCAAGTTAATTAACAGTTTTTAATAATGTTAACATTTTATTTCAATTAATAATTTAGATAATTTTATTATTGTATAGGTGAACAGTTAGAAATTTCACTTTTTTAATTAATTCTGTTAAATAAAAAATTCTGAGAATGAGGTATTTGTAATTTTCCAAACCACTGGAAATAATTCATATTTTAAGTAAATCTTAGGGGGTGTATTTGTAATTTATCCAAAATTTTAAGTTAAATTTTTTTATGCGCACAACTGACCCTCCCCTGCACAAAATTTACAGTTCTATCATTGCCACTCACAAACACATACACTGGACCAATGATTGTTTGGTTATATACAAAACAACTAGTTTCAACTTTCCTCTGCGAATTAGCTTCTTAAAAGTATACCAATACACCAGGCATAACTTCATCATATATTCCCTGTACTCAGTGAATTGTCCAAGTCCTCTCCCCTCTCCAGGTACCTGCAATTGTGATCTGTTTACCAGAATCCTTGGGAGTAGTGGCCAAACATCTGTATGGTACTACTAGCAAGTTGAAGATCAAGTCTGAGAAGCACCCCCGACCCTAACTTAAACTAACTAAAATAGAATTTTACAATTTTTTATTCTTACTTATTTTGAAGCTTTCCTAAATACTTATTCAAAAATACAAAGTGATGGATACGTGGCAATCGGAGGAAATGGAATAGACGATGGGGACAGATAAAGGGGACAAGGGATCAAGAAAAATTTGTTTACACAATGTTAATAATAACTACCATTTCATTGGTCTATTTTGCATTTTTTGTGGGATCACTTCATTAAATCAACTAATGAGACGTGGCATATTGTTCACATGTGTGAATAAATTTTCACTCCAAGAAATTTAAAGCCCTCTTTTTCTTAGGAGAGATGGGAAACTACACCCCATATGCACCTGTTATATATTTTTGTGGTGTGTATGTTACACATTTTTTTGATAGTATTACGTAATTTTTTTAATAGATTCATTGTGGTTCAGAATTGATGCTACGCATTTTGTGGTGATGTTACACATTTTTTATTCAAGCATTTTATAATCATAAAATGTGTAACATTATTACAAAAATATGTAATATTATCACAAAATACGTAATTTTATTTTTGAACCACAAATTATCATAACTTTACTAAAAAAAATATGTAACATATATCATAAAAATACATAACAATGATGCATATGATACACACCTTTTGAGGGGTATGTATCATAGGATTACCTCTACAAGAATGGATTAAGAAGGCCATCAGAAATAACTAGAACAAAAAGGTGGAATCAAGGCACTGATGGAAGGTCATAAAAGGAGTTGAACCAAGAGGTAAATCAACGACCACTGTCAGAGTAGAAGAAATAGGAAAGGGTTGGTTATATGAGAGCATGATTACGAGACCCAAACCAAATTACTTTGTTGTGGAGGTTAAAAAAGAACTCAAAGCAAAAGGTGTGAAGAATGCACTGTGAGCGAAGGAGGAGGGCGTGATGTAGTCATATCATTCAAGTAATAAAAGTTTTCTTAATGTTTGGTTCCATGACTGGTGTGAATACAATCAGAGAGTGGAAATCTAGTATGCAACTTCAGCAGGAGAGGTATGTTTGGATTGGTTGCTATGGCGTACCCTTGAATCTATGGAACTCGGACACCTTCAGGAAGATTGGAAGACTATGGGGGGAGGTGATGAACCTAGATTAAGACATTTGTGAACCAACATCATTTCGTTGTGGAAGGTTAAAAATAGCCACAAGTGCTATGGACCTGATAAATACAAGTATGAATCTAGAATGCAAAGGAAGAGTCTACCCAATAAGAGTCTGTGAGGAACAGATTATAAAGGAGGTGATGACCAACTGCAAAGGTACCAACACTGATGGGGGAGAAGAGGATGTTAGCTCCAATGTTAATGGGGTGTTACACTTAGCTGAAGAGAGCAAGATGGAGGAAGAAGATCATGATAAGGCTGATGATGTGGATGATGATGTGGCAGATAAAGATGAGAAGGCACAAGGTGAATCGACAACAAGGATGAAGGAGGGAGGTGAAGTAGAGGTAGGTGACAGTTGGATTCAAATATCAGTAGTGAAAGAGACTGAAGATTGCATGGGGAAATCAAATGAAGAAGGAAGAGGCGTGGGAGAGACAATGATGGCAGTGGAAAGCAAGCAGCAGTAGTAGCAAAAGCAGCAACAGCAGCAGATGTGCAATCATGGTCTGGGAAAAGTTTGCTTATGTTCAAAAAGATGATGGGCAAATAGTCACTCCAGGATTTATTAGGGTTTTAAGCGGAACCCAAAAAGATAGACCTGGAATTAGTTTGGAGGTAGATTTGGGCCAAGATCAATCTAGGCCTCAGCCCATTGGGCTAGTCCATTATAAATCTAATGGTAATGGCCTCAGTCATCCTATTGCAAATACAGGAGGTGGACTCACAGGGGTGGGCTCTAAATCAAAGGTTAGTGATACCATTAGTGCATCTAGTAGTGGTTCCATCGACAACCAATTTAAGAAAGGCAAAAGCAAAGTGATCAGAAATTATTGAAACAAAAATCCATTATTAATAGGTGGGTTTTCTGGGCTTGCTAGAAAAATTAAGCAGAAAGGAGTAAGAGCAGGAACAAGCAAAGTGTATCATAAAAGCTTGGTGGTTAGATCTACAGCTATGTCAAGGCCAAATGTAGTTAAGAGTCAACCCATTTGTGAAAAAGGTAAGCTGCAAGAGGCTCAAGCAACACTACTTTTGGGGAAAAGTTTGGGGCTCAACTGCAAGGGCCAGGATGCAGAAATTATCAACAAATTTGTACAATTGGAGGAGAATGATAAGGAAAGGATATGAGGCACTACAACAAAAGAGGATTTTTATGACACCATATGCACGTCGTGGATACAATTCTACGACGCGCAAGGTAAAATCGTATTATGACCAGTCATGAAAAGTTATTCACTTTCAACGGTTTGCCATAACCTGCCATTAAAAACTTTTAACAGCTAATCTTATACATCATGTTTAATTTTTCTATGACTACTTTGCAAGCCATTAATTCAAGGGACAAACCATGACACTCATTACTAGTCATTAAATATTTAACACAATGGCCTATTCTGCCCATTATAAAATATGTTTAGGAATTTTTTATTTTTATCTATTTTTTAATTCAACAGGTTCTATTTCACCTATTCTGTACAGTCTAAAAAAACATTACAAACAAGTTTCACATATATATATATATGTAAGTATCAATCAGCCACTAAAATATTATTTCAAGCATCAAAAAAACTATTCATAAGTTTCAAGCATCCAAAAACTGTTTGTACATTCCAAACCATCCAAAAACTATGTTTCTAAACATCAAAAATTGTCCTCAACTTCAAAACCGTCCAAAAAGATCTAAATAATCCCCCCTCCCCTCCCCCCTCCCCCCACGAAAAAAAAAGAAGACTTTTTAAACTCTAAACAGTACAAAATTTACAATCTTCTTGCGAGTACACCATCACGGGTTGATTCAATTGCATCAATACTCAGCTTGTGCCCTCCATATCTTTATATCAGAAAATTCTGAGCAGCTTGGATTTCGTCTTCAGAAGCTTCCCTTCTCTTAGAGCAATCAAGCTTGAAACAACATATTGAACTGATTTGATAAGCATGGATAAAGTACTCCCTCCCAAGAAAACAAGATAGCAGCTCATACCTGCATGAATTAAACTGATTTGATTACTTCATAATAACAATTATAAAGTTAGCACTTAGCACTAATTTTTGCCTAGGATAGCTCTAATTCCAACACATCACCTCCATGTGCAGCAAAGCACAATTGCAGAAAGCTTGTACCAAAGCCTACTGTCAATAACCCTCTTATAATCTTGCCTACATATCACATTCTACCATGTAGATATTTTGTTTTTTGTTTACCTTTGTTCAGTGAACTAATATATTAACTTTAGAGTTTCAGATAATATGACAGTTGCCAATTTGTGAATATGCTGTATTGTTTTACCCCTATATATGCCTCGAGGTAACTAAAATAAATGTCTTGGAATAAAATAGGATTCGGTTCCTATTGCACGACTGCACAACGTATCAAAACCATCAATATATACAATACCATAAGTATGCAAGGGAGGCTATAGGCAAGCTTTCTACCATATCCTTGATATAAATATACTAAAAAGAAAAGGAGGACAACATCCCAGAGGGAAGGTAAGTTGATACACCTGAGTTCTCTATCGAATAACCACAGAAATGACGGTTGCTCAATTTAGATGTGAGGCTGGTTTGTAGAAACGGAATTAACTTTAAGCTGAATGCTTTAGTGCAGTTGAAGTGACACTACCTTCAAACACACCCTAAGTGACAGCGGGGTCAACCTACCAATGTGCTACTTATAAAAATTTGAAGTTGAAATAAAAATAATAGGATGTTTCTAAAGTACTAAAATCATTATATTAGAAGTAACACAACGATTTTTCTAAAGTACACTCACCTTCCATCTAAGCCAAGAATTACCACGGTATTCTTTTGGTGGCCAAATGCAGCAATTTATTGAGAACCTTCAAGCAAATGAAACTCAGCAACAGACCACTCTGAGCTGAAATACTTGGGCAACACTCCCGTAAAATGAGTAGCAAACTTAGATCTTGCTGCCAAAGATACAAAATTTATATTTAACCTTCAACGGAAAAAGCATAGAACTCATTGCTACTTTTGAGTCCTTAAACTTGATAGCATACTTGCGATCTATCAGTTATCCTCCAGTAATAATTAATCGAACCACAGAAAATACAGAAAAACCAAAATCATTTTAAGTATCAGAGTGGATCAAAAGTTAAAACTCATACTAAGGACAGAAGGGCATAATATATGTTTACATGATCACTATTTAGCAAATATCCAAAACATCTAAGATGACCAGAGTGTTTTGGAGAAAAAGAAAAGCTCTCTGTGAAGTTCTACCAATTAAAATGTCTTGAGTTCCTTCTTCAAGAATCAAGAACTTGATGCATTGTCAACAACAAAGGCAACATTGATCATTGAAGAGCACAAAATATATTTGGGAAATGCAAAAGCAATCATTATAAGGAACTAATCGTTTGGTGTATTCTTAGTCCACCAATAAGCTTTCCCCTAAATGACTTCCTGTGTAACTTCATTCACCTCATTAAAGAGTTAACCTGTAATTCTTTTCAAGCATGTTCAAGAAATGCAAGTGAAAAGTTAACTAAGAGAGTGAAGTGTTGTGCAATTGTGTAATACTTTCATCTTTTCGTTTTTTATTTTATTTTAAGGAAGAAAAAAAAAAAAAAATTGGAAAATCAGGCTTCTTCAAAAAAGAAACAAATTCATTGTGTTCATGCCATTTAAGTTTATATGTTTCCTTATTCAAAGCACTACATGTGAATCTCTTACATTGCTTGATGCACAGAAAGGATTCTTTTCACAATTTCATTTAATAGTATTGATCCAATTTCTCTCCATCATTTTAATGACAACAATTTCTGCAATTGCCCCAATTAGAGATTTTCCTTCAAATGCCAACAACAAAAATGAAACATGCCTAATCAGAAGCAATTTCAATGTCTCCAGCTAATTGCAGGAGAGTTGCAATGTGCTAGAAAGTAATTAATAAAAGGGGGAAAAAATGGCACGTTTACCATTGATTTAAGAAAGGAATCTTACCTTTTATAAAAGAGAGAGATGAGGTGGGTGATGAAACATAAAGACTAAGATCAGATGCACCATGTGACTTATCACTCCCTAGGTTTCCCAAATTAACCGAAAACATGGACAGTTCCCCTGTCACTTGAGACTGCCAGCCACTATGCAGTTAAAGAGAATGCCAGGCTATATATTTCTGCTCTATCCGCACCCCTCCTAACCTGCGTTACATATCTAGTTGCTTTTAGTACATCAACAATTTCTTAAAACTTGAAAGTTAAAGTTAGCAAACCTAAGTAAGACTTACAAAGAAAAATATTAATTTAGTTTCAAATGGAAGAGCCAAAGCACCTCCACATTTGTTTGCCCAATCACCAAATCAAATTCTAAACTCAAATATAGATTGATTGTAAGCAATAAGAACTTAGATCAATCAAACCTCATTAAAGAAAAAAGGACCATCATATAGTCAAGCTGTTTAGCACAGCTTAACTCTATAATTTCTAAATTTGTTGACAAAGTACATAAATTATTAATAATATAGTAGCAAAGAAAGAAAAAAATTTCTCGTCCCCTGCAGCACTACCTTCACTCGGTTATTATAGGAGTTTTTCTTGTCCTATGTACTCGATCAGAAAAATGAATAAATATACATATATACACTTTTATTAGGTTTTTCTTTTTTTTATCTTTAATTGCATTACTTAATAGCCAAAGCCTCCCAACACTCTCTGGATGGGATTGCCTGGGTTTTTGTGCATCGTTAAAAGTGTAATATTTTTGACGGCTGACCTACATGTGTTGTGTATAGTGGATGTATTAACGGTATGCCATATGCATGTCATAGAAAGTTTTATTATTCATGGCAAACATTACAAGCCGCAAAAAAATTATCGTTATTAGCATTCATGGCCTATGCAATAGACACGTCATAGTTAGGACATTACTTACGACATGCAAAAAAAGAAAGCCGTAAAAGTGAAAAATCACGGCTTGCATTTACTATATGTTGTTGATGTGAAGCCATAAAACCCAGTTTTGTTGTAGTGATGAGGGATTGATGAGGCTGTGTAATCAGTAATGTTGGGAGGATTTAGAGCCAAAATTGTTGTTATGAAGATACTAAGTTGGAATATTAGACAGGTTGGAAGGCCTGAACAGAAGAGAAAGATTAAGAAACTTTTGATTGATAAAAAAATTGATATGGCCTTGATTCAAGAAACAAAAAAATTAGGCACATCCAGCTCGGGTGTGAGAAGTTTGTAGCCAAGAAATAAATTGGAATTCATGAACGTGGATATAGTGGGTGTGGCTGGTGGATTGTTATGCATCTGGGATCCTGAAATCTTTCAACTCTCAAATTATTGTAGCAATAGAAACTTCATCTTGCTCTCAAGTACCATTCTTAATTCTTTTGATTGTGTGATTTTAAATATTCACGCTCCTAATGATACTATAAGAAGAGGTAAGTTATGGGAGTCCCTATTAAATCTGAAGGCTTCCTTTCCAAAGCCATGGTGTCTTGGTGGTGACTTCAATGAGATCAGAAATTTGGGTGGAAAAAATAGGAAACTCAATCAGGGATAGGAGCATGAAAGAATTTAATGAGTTCATAGATAGATGTGATGTGGCTGATATGCAAATGGTAGGGAGAAAATTCACTTGGTGTAATGCATATGGTGGGAACAGGGCCGGCCCTGACCTAAGGTAGGTAAGGCGTGTGCCTTAGGTCCCAAATTTTGGCCCAAAAATAGGGCCCCCAAATTAAAAAAATTGTTATAGGCCCAACTTTTTTTTTTTTTTTTTAAGATCAATTTAAAGGGCCCCAAAATGTTTTATTGGGCCCATGTATAATTTATCCCATATTTATTTATAAATGTGTTTGGCCCATATTTATTAAAATGAAAAAAAAAAAAAAAAAAACAAAACAAAAACAGAAAAAGTGTTTGGGCCCAACCCAAACCATACATACAATATACAACATCACTTCAGTGCACTGCTAGTCTGCTTCTGCTTTCAATCTCTCTCTTTAACGAAGTGATGAAATGAAGACGGAAGTATGTACACCAAGTTGAAGGCAGACGCAGAGCACAACATTGTGAGCGACTCACTCTCTCTCTTTCACACACTCCTCCGGCGACTTACTCTCTCTCACACACACTCTCTCTCATGGTAACTCCTCTCTCTCACAGTCAAATTTTATTAAATAAAGTTGCCCTAATTTTTTTTCTATATTCTTTTTCTATCAGTTAGTGGAATAATAAATTTTCCCCAATTTTTTTTTACCTTTTTTACCTTCTTTTTTTTTTTTTTTACCTTTTTTTACCCAGGTATTTATTAGTTTTAATTGAATAATTTTTTTGCCCTAATTTTGTTTCATCAAATTGTTTTTTTATAATTTATTTGCTATCAGATCAGTGGATTGTGATTTGTGGATTGATTTGAAGTGTTTGTGATTATAGCCATGTTTCCTAGGAAGTATAGTTCTAGAAATGAAAAGAGAAAGAAGAGGATGAAAGTAGAACAATTAATTCAATCTCAATCAGGAGCACTTGATAAATATTTGGGTACCAAGAAACAAGTAGATATTTCAGGTTCAAATGACAATGATGATGAAGATTTGGTAATTAAAGAACCTACTCATTGTGTGAATAATAATGAGAATGATGATTTGGTGATTGAACAACCTAGTGAACATATGAATGAGAATGAGAATGAGGATTTGGGGAATGTAGAATCTAGTGAAAGTGAAGATGTCAATGTTGAATGTGGACCTCTAAACATTTATGACCCTAGTAATTGGGACAAGATTGATCAAAATTTAAGGGATTTATTAGTTGAAAGAGGTCCTATAAAAGGTAATGGTGTGAATTTTCCCCTAGCTGACAAAGATAGGCATTTTTCTTCTACATTTTACATGCGACAGTTACAAAATGGAGAGAAGCAGGATAAGAAGTGGCTAGTATATTCAGATGCTTCAGACAAAGTGTTTTGCTTTTGTTGCAAGTTGTTTAAGAAAGATGGGAACAATATTCATTTGGCTACTGATGGATTGAAAGATTGGAAGAATATGGGCAACAGGCTTAGAAGTCATGAAACTAGTAATGAGCACTTTATTTGCATGAGCAAATGGATTGAATTGGAAAGTAGATTGAAGAAGAATGAAACAATTGATAGAAGTGTTTAAGAACAAATCAACGAAGAGAGAGAACACTGGAGACAAGTGTTACTAAGGATAATTGCTATTGTGATCACTCTTGCTAAAAATAATTTAGCTTTTCATGGAGACAATGAGAAGATTTATCAAGAAAGAAATGGAATCTTTTTAAGCTTAATTGAAATGCTTGCCAAATTTGATCCAGTAATGCAAGAGCACATTCAACATATTCAAAGGAGTGAAATTCATTACCATTATCTTGGTCACAAAATCCAAAATGAATTGATACAGATGTTAGTGAGTGAGATCAGGAGTACGATTGTGGCAAGAATCAAAGAAACGAAATATTTTTCAATTATTCTTGATTGTACTCCAGATGTTAGTCATGAAGAACAAATGTCTCTTGTGATAAGATGTGTAGATGTTTCAACTAGTTCGGTAAAGGTAGAAAAATTCTTTTTAGAATTTTTGAAGGTGGATGATACATCGGGGTTGGGACTTTTTAATGTACTTAGAGAGGCATTACACACACTCCAACTTGATATTGGTGATATAAGAGGGCAAGGATATGATAATGACTCTAATATTAAAGGGAGACACAAAGGTGTACAAAAAAGAGTACTTGAAATAAATCCAAGAGCATTCTACATGCCATGTGGGTGTCATAGTCTTAATCTTGCCCTTTGTGATATGGCTACCTATTGTTCCAAAGCTATCTATTTCTTTAGAGTGGTACAATGCATATATGTGTTGTTTTCATCTTCTACACAGAGGTGGAAAATTTTCAAAGACAATGTGGAAGGTCTCACACTTAAGCCATTATCACAAACTCGTTGGGAAAGTCGCATCGAAAGTGTTAAAGCTATACGGTACCAAGCTCCACAAATTAGAGATGCTTTAATTCAGTTGGAAAAAGAATCTGATGAGCCCAATACGAAGTGTGAAGCTCAATCCTTAGTTACATCTGAAATTGAGAACTTTGAGTTTTTGCTTGGCATTATTATCTGGTACAATCTATTGTTTGCTACCAATTTTGTTAGCAAGACATTTCAAGCTGAAGACATGCATATTGATGTTGCTATACATTAATTAAAAGGACTCCTTTCATTTCTTGAAAAGTATAGAGAAATTGGATTTTTGGAGGCCATGATTGAAGCGAAAGAAGTTGCAATTGAAATGGAGATTGAACCTACATTTCGTGAAAGGTGTGTCATTCATAGAAAGAAACATTTTGATGAGAATGTTAGTGAAGAGGTTGCACAATCAGCTGAAGACTCCTTTAGAGTTAATTACTTCATATATATAATAGATCAAGCTCTTTCTTCACTTAAGAGTAGATTTGAACAATTTCAAATATATGAAGAAACTTTTGGATTTTTGTTTGATTTGAAGAAGTTAAATTCTACCGATGATGAGTGCTTGAAGACTTATTGTGCTAATCTTGAAAACTTTTTGAAATATGATGGACTTATAGAGATTTATTTTCTGAGTTGAAAGTCTTCAAAGAAGTTTTGCCAAAAAAAATCAATAGGCCAATTGAGGTGATGAATTATTTGAAATTGATGGATGGTTGTTTTCCAAATGCCTGGATTGCGTATAGAATATTATTGACTATTCCAGTTACCGTTGCCTCTGGAGAAAGAAGTTTTTCAAAGTTAAAATTTGATCAAATCCTACCTTCGATCAACAATGTCACAAGAAAGATTGAATGGATTAGCTATATTGTCTATTGAAAAGGATTTGGTAGATAAATTAGATTATACAAACTTAATTATTGATTTTGCAGCTAAAAATGCAAGAAGAGTAGTATTTAAGTAATCGTTGGGTTAATTGTAAACTGGATATTGCTAAACTATAAAGTAACAAAACCAGTTTTTAATGTTTTTGAGTCATTGTACTGATTTCTTTCTATCTTAATATATGAAAGTAAATTTTAGTTTATAATTTTAATGATTATATGTTCAAATATACTTAAATACAAAATTTGTGGATACTTATCATTTTATGCATAAATTTTTTATTAAAAAATATATATATTAGAGGGGCCCCATTTTCATAGTTCGCCTTAGGCCCCACAAATCTCAAGGCCGGCCCTGGGTGGGAATAAATGAAGTAGAATTGACAAGTTTCTTCTTAGTCCTGAGTGGTTTGAGAGATACAAATTCAAACTTTGAGGCTTGCCCAGGATGGTATCTGATCATTGCCCAATAATGCTTATGGAGGATGAGAGAGATTGGGGTCCCAAACCTTTTAAATTCTTGAATACTTGGATCTTGCACTCAAATTATGCACCTTTTGTGGAGAAAACCTAGAAGGAATTACAGTTTCAAGGGGTTGCTAGGTACATTTTGCAAAGGAAATTACATGCTTTAAAGATGGCATTAAAACAATGGAATACAGAGGTATATGGTAATGTTGCAACAAAACTAAAAGAAACCGAAGATGAGCTAAATGCCTTAGATCTGAGGGCTGAAGTTAAACCTCTGGAGGAGGCAAAAGTGAAACAAAAAAGAGAGGCAAGGAATGAAATGTGGAGGTTAAGTAGGATGATGGAATGTGCATGGCTTCAAAAGTCAAGGTTGGACTGGAATATGAAAGGAGGCAGGAATACTAGATTTTTTTCATGTCATGGCTACGAGTAGACAAACTAGAAATGCTCTCAACTCCATTGCAATTGGGGATACGCTTCTTGAGGAGCCAAATCAGGTAAAGAAAGAGGTGTGGATCCACTATATAAAGCATTTCTCAAAAGAGTAGAGGAACAGACTAGTGTTAGTTGGTGATTTCAAGAGTGTGAGGCAAAGAGATTCATTTCAAATGCTTGAAACATAATTTTCTGAAGATGAGATCTGGGCAGCTGTCAAAGAGTGCAATGGAAACAAAGCTCCAGGACCAGATGGTTTCAATTTATTGTTTTTTCAGAAAAATTAGAAGGTACTCAAAGAAGATGTGATGCTCTTTATGAAAGAGTTCCATGATAGATGCAAATTGGCTATTGGTTTGAACAACTCATTCATCACCCTCATTCCAAAGAAAGACAATGCAATTAACTTAAATGAGTATAGGACAATAAGTTTAATAGGCTCAGTGTATAAAATACTCACCAAGGTCCTAGCAAGTACACTTAAAAAAGTCATGCCAGTGGTAATTGGTGAATCACAATCAGCATTCCTAAGAGGTAGAAACATGATTGATGGGGGTATTGATTGTAAATGAAATTGTGGATGAATGGAAAGAAATCAAGAAAAAAGGGTTGCTATTTAAAATTGATTTTAAGAAGGCTTATGACTCCATCAACTAGGAATTCCTATTCTCAATGCTATCTAACTTTGGCTTTGGCTCAAAATAGATCTATTGGATGAAAGAATGTGTCTCTTTAGCTAGAATGACAATAATTGTAAATGGTTCACCAACTAAAGAGTTTAGTTGTCAAAAAGGCCTTAGACAAGGGGATCCATTATCTCCATTCTTATTTAACTTGGTTATAGAAGGGCTGAATATATTACTTGTGAGAGCTAGGGAGTTGGGACTACTGAAAGGAGTAGTTTTTGGTGATAAGAAAGTGGTAGTTTCTCACTTACAATATGCAAATGACTCATTACTTTTCTGTGATGCTAAGTGGTCAGAACTGTTAAATTTAAAGAGGACCTTAAGGTGTTTTGAAGTTGCATCAAGGCTTAAGATAAACTATCATAAAAGTGTGGTCTATAGGTTTGGTATTTCTGACTCTTTGCTCACTAAGTTTGCATCCATGTTAAATTGCAAAACTCAGAGATTACCACTAAAGTACATTGGGTTGCAATTGGGTGCTAGTCCAAGTAGAAAGAAGATTTGGAAACCTGTCATTAAGAAGCTTAAACTCAAGCTTATTGGTTGGAAGATGAGCTTCTTTCCTTTGTAGATAGGCTAACTCTAGTTAAAACAGTGTTATCTAGTTTGCCAGTGTATTACCTCTCACTTTTCAAGATGCCAGAAGGGATAGCAAAAGAAATTGATAAAATACAAGTCTCATTGTGAGGACCGATCATGTTGTTTATCTATTCCTTTTTGTTTAACCTCAATTTACTATTGTTATAGCATCGGATTTTAGTGCGAGGCTTTGATTTAACCATTGGGTTGCGTTGTTGGGAAAAACTCCTTCTTAAAGTCCTTGTATCTTATTTTGTTTGATTTCGAGCACTTCATTTATTCCGGACGGGCGCGAGGTCGAGTTAGGAATGTCAGGAGTGGAGCTGGGAAAATTCTGGGCTGGAGGACCAGGGCCACACGTGTGAGAGAGGGCCGCATGTGCGGGGGATGAGGCCACACGTGTGGGGAAGTGGGTCATTCTCAGCCTTGTACACTGCATTATATGTAGGTCCAGGGCGAAGTGTAGATTGGAGGGCCGTACATGCGGGGATCAGTGTCGCACGTGCAGGAAACAGGCTCTGCACGTGCAGGACGCTGGGCAGTCCGAAACCTCTGTTTTTTCTTTCTTTTGGGGCTGAGTGTATCTCTTTTTTCCTATATCCCTCTCTCTCTAAAAACACATTGCTCTCCCTTCTCTCTACATTTCACACCAAAAACACCACAAGATCTTTGATTTCTCCAAACCCATACACATTTTGACCCAAGTTCCTTCATCAAAGTTGGGGAGCAAAGCTAGAGCTTCACTTTGTACGGTGGAGATCGGATTTCTACACCATTTGATCCTAGGGTTTCATCAATCTCTTCATCAAACTTGAGGTGGGGACTTCTTTGAGTTATATATACTTGTTTATGCAAGATTGATGTTGATTTTGAAACTTTCCTAGAGATATTCTAAGGGTTTTGGTTTTTGACTCAAGAAATTGGTGGCTTGTTAAAGAAACTCTTCTTTTGTTTCATTAAAAGATTTTCTTGAGTAGTTGAAACACATTGGCATAAAAATGATGTTTTTAATGAGATTTTACCAAGAAATGAAGAAATACATTGTTTGGGTGAAAAACCTAGAATTTGGGGCTTTCAAGAGATATAGAGATGTATATGATTGACATTGTTAATGCGCTATTTTGTGGGCTAAAGTTGTAAAGGATGAGAACTCTTTTATTATTATTATGTATATAATGATGATTTTCATGGGGCATGAGGATTGCAAATGTGTTGAATTGTTGTTCAATGTTGATATAGTCTTGGGAAGGCTAAAATGATGAAAGAAGTAGGAAATAAAGAAATGTTGTTGTCATTGATAGACTAAATGAACATGTGGCTATTTTGTGAAATGGCATGGAAAGGAGAAATGGGGATTTTGATCCTCTTGGCATTATTGTTAAAATACGTGAACATAGAGAAATAAATATTGTTGCATTGGTTTTGTTGCATTGCTTATCCATTCAATTGGTTATCATATGTTTAATTTGAGTTTGGAAACTTGCATTGAGAAAGGAAAGTTTATAATTGAGTTTTTATTGAAATGTTTATGGGGTAAATACGTTGATAAGTCCGGATAGGGGGTGTAGATGGAATTGATTAAGTTGGCCTGAGTGTCCGGGGTGAAAGGCCGAAAACACGCATGGAGGAGGTACTACTTCCTTTCCGGTTAGCAACTGATAAAGTGGGGTTTTTGGTAGTGCTAGTTATGCCTACTTGCAGACACCAACCAAGGGATTACCTGAGTCGTATTTACCGCTCTTATTGAATAAAATTGTAAATTTCAGAATTGTGGAGATTTCAAATTGTTGTTGAATATGATGATGTTTTAAAAGAGCATGTAAATGAAATCTTCTTTTAAATGGGCATTGCATGGCATTTGCATTTAATATTGGAAATCTTGCATAAATGTATATACATTGTTAAGGACTTTCTACTGGGTTTTATGCTCACCCCTATGGGATTTTGGTGCAGGAAAAGATGTGGTGATCCCGCCGAGTTGAGGGCGTGGATATATTTTGTGAAGAGCAAATGACTTTATTTTTGTTGTGATTTATTTGCTAGCCAAGGGCTTTAAATGTATGGGTTCGTGAAGCCATTTTTGTGTAACCGGGCTCAAGCCTTGGAATATGTAAGCCCTTAAGGGCATTTTTTTTTTTTTTGGGATTTGATGTTCTACATGCTATAGATTCATGTATTTCTATATCATTGAAGTATAATTTGCATGTGGGACTTTTGTACAAACCTTATTGATTAATGATCTAAAGGTTGGAGGCTTGCTATTGGTCTTGGTTGGATGTTGGTTAATGTACTTAATTTATGTTGGATTATTTTGGGGTGCTACACTCATTCTTATAGGGTGGCTCTGAGTTGAAGAGAAAAGTACATCTAGTGAAATGGAAAGAGGTAACTAAAAGTATTAAGCAAGGGGGGCTGGGAATTAGAAGAATCAGAGATGTGAATGTTTGTCTATTAATTAAGTGATGGTGGAGGTTTGCCAATGAGGAAACATCTCTGTGGAAGAAAGTGATTTGCAGCAAATACAAATTTGATGGTGGGAAATGGTTATCAAATCTGCACTCAGGCAATAGGTTCTCTAAAATTTGGGGTGATATTATGATGGCAGCAGATCAAAAGGTCAGCTTACTGCAATTTTATGTAAGTAATCTCTAGATTAGAGTGGGAAATAGATGTAGATTGAGGTTCTGACATGATTGTTGGAGTGGAGGAATTTGTCTTAAAGAGTTATTCCCTAGACTCTTCAGGTTGTCTAACGATAAGGATGGGTCACTCAGGGCATATGTTGTTAAAAAAGACAACTCTGAGAATTGGGTATTCAGTTTCAAGAGGGTCTTATTTCAATTGGAAAATGAGGAGCTCCACACACTTAACTAGTTTATAAGAGTAGCCCCTGTTTTGAACATGAATGCTAATGATAGGTCAATTTGTCTAGTAACCAAAATAGGGCAGTCTTTCGTCTCAACTCTATATAATCACACTAATATAGATTATGGTGAGTATAAGAGTCTAGTAGATTGGTGTGGATCAAGTACCTTCCCCCTAGAGTACAATTTTTTGGGTGGCTTATATGGAAACATAAGGTTAAAATTTTCGTATTTCTACAAAGGATAGAATTTTGGATGAGAGTGCAGCTACCTTGTGTTTATTTTGAAAAGCTGATCAAAAATCAGTAGAGTTTTCCTTCATCGCTTGAGCAATGGATTGGTCGCTCAAGCGGTCTCGCGAGTCTTCCAGTACTTTTGTAGGCCTGTGATTCTAAGGGTTGTTGATCTTCGCTCGAGCATAGGTTTGGTCGCTTGAGCAGTCTGTTCGAATTTAGCTTCTATAAAAGTCACTTTTGGATCACTTCTCTCTCCCTCTCTCTCTCTCTCCTCTCTTCGCTCTTCTCTCTCCTTCGCCATTGTTGAGCTCCCAAGCTCTATATGCTTGGTTTTCATCTACTTATACTCATCTTTGACCATAGTCCTTTAGACCAAAGCATAGAGGGTCGCAAGGGCTTCATTTTAATCTGAACTGATTGTGTTTTCGTCGCCGTGGGTTTTTTGGTTTTCTTCTTGTCGCTTCAAGAGGTAAGGATTTCTTTGTTCCTCTTCAATACCTTATCTATAGTAGACATGTGGTAGATTTTATTGCATAAAAAGCATGTTCATTATGAATTTTTTTAAAAAAAAACATATAAAGGGGATCTTGGGGTTTGAATATGTGGGGTTGAAATTATAAAATTGATGGTTGTTTCGGTTAATTGGGGAGTAGTTCAACGTGTTTATGTTGTGAGCAAGGGAAAGCCCTAATTTAATAATTTGACCTAATGAATTAAAAGGAGATAAAGTTGAATAATACTTGTGTTTTGATAATTTGAATTGTGTTATTGTGTTCTTAGCATAAAGGGAGAATTAATTTTGGTATTGGAATTTTGATTGGATAATCATGTTAAGTTGAGTTGGGTTATGGCTTGGAATCCATGAATTTGGTTTTATCGAAAATGTGGAAATTGTTTTTTTTTTTGAAAGAAAATGATTTGGGCAAGTTAACTTGGAAAATAAAAGAGTTGATTTTGAAAAGAGAAAGAAACCATGATGTATTGCAAATTTAGAATTTGAACTTGAGGTTGGATTTTGAAACCGTTGAATATTGTTGTTATTATCATTGTTGTAGGACTTAAGGTCAAGTGAGCATCGGATTATTGTATTACGTGTGTTTAAATATTTATGCTTAGAGGTTTTGTCCTTAGTTATTGGTGAAGGATGACATTGTGATGTTGAATAGATTTTGTGTATGTAGTACACTCGGATTATTTATGTTTGTTGAATTATGTGATGGTTGGAAATGTGCATGTGTTGAGAATAAAGGGTACCATTACCTTCCAGCTAGTGCCTAGAGAATTGGCTACGCTGAGAATATGGGGTACCAGTACGTTCCAGCTAGCGCTTGGAGAACTTGGTAGAGGTATCATTACCTTCCAGTTTGTGACTAGTAAATTGGCTTGAATATTGGAAAGGTGTATCATTGGTTTCCCGTGCTTGAGGCTAGTAGAGCGTTATTGGGTTTCTCGTTATCATCTCGGTTCTATTTACGTGTTTCATGCATATTAATGATTATTTTGTAGAGGATGTCAATTGTCTTATATGGTTAGGTAAGGAGCATTTTATATGTATTGTCATCATGTTCGTTTGGGATGTTTCTATTTGGAAATCGTAATTTGGAATGGGGGTGTAAGTTCGGTAATTGGGAGAAATGTAATTGGATTTCGTGGGTTTGTTTTCAAATACCTGTTATTGTTTGGTAAGTTAAAATAAAAAGGGGTAACAAGAAGAAATAAAGGCGAATGGTTTTGGTTGTTGGATAAATTGAATGATTTTGATAAAAGTACCTGTGTAAGTATATCTTCATGTATTAACCGGCACTTTTGTATATGGTATGACCTAAAGCATTTATGATCATAGCTATCTATATGTTGTTATTGTTTAGGATTATGTTAGGATCCCTATTGGACTTTAGGTTCATCCCACGTTGCTAATCCTTTTTTAAGTGAACATCGAGAAGTATTTTAAGATTGAGGATTTTCATTTTCTGTCACAGGGCCTTTTTATTTGTTGGCTGAATGCCATTGTTGTAAAAAGGGTTAAACCCTTTCTCTTTCATGTAATGATGTAAGCCTGTAGGCAATTTACAGTAATTATGTCACATGTTTCATTCATGCTGTATATGAATGAGAGAATCTCCATTTACTTATCTTTACTAAAATATTCGACTTCTGTTTACTATCTCTGAAATTGTTTATAATAATGATTTAGTAATGTTATTTGAGTAATTAAAAAGTGGGGCGTTACAATTAGACTTGCAATTTGGTTGAAAACATCATCCATGGACTTGAAGTACTCTATCAATGACTTTCTATACAATATTGTGCAGATTAGAAATTGAATTAGAGGAAGGGTGTAATGTTGCAATGTTTTGGATGTATTGAGGTGTTTTGAGTTGGAATCTGTCTAACTCTTTTTGGGGCTTTGGAAATGCACATGATTAGTCTTATTTTGGGTGCTAATCTAGTTGGGATGCTTAACTTTGGCAATGATGCAACTTCTTTCCAAGCTATTTGTACCTTTTTCATTATCTAATAGAATTTGATTTGCTTGCAAGGCGGGCCTTGGGCTAAGGCCACTAGGGCCCACAAATTTTGGCTCAAAATAAGGCCTCAAATTTATTAGTTTTACATTATATTAAAAGTTCAAAACTCAATCTTTTTTTTATTGTTTGAGGCCAAGTCTAAAAGGTGTTGCTCAAAAAACTCTATTGGGCTAAACTAGAAAAATATATATAATCATTGTTAGGCTCAATTAAAAATTTATATAATTAGTCCAAACAAATATGTATGATATAATGATTACAAATAGAGTCTAAAGTCAAGATTTTGATAGAATAAATAACTTTATCTTATTTTTTTGCTATCTCTCTTTATCATATTATAATTGAATAATTTTACCGTAATTTAATTTTTTTGCCCTCTTTCTTTCTCATAATTTAATTGAATGATTTTGCCTTAGAGTTTTTTCTCCCATTTTTTTCCCCCAATAATTTGTATTTTGTTATCAAATGATTAGTGGATTGTGATTTGTGTGAATTATGATTGTGTTATCAAGTATCATATTACAATAACATAATCATTTCGTTATCAGATATCAGTGAATTATGTTGTTTGTGTTGATTATTGCTAAACTGTAAACAACATGCTATTTTATCTTTTTTGAGCCTTTGTAATGATTTTTTTCGTATCTTAATATATGAAAATAAATTTTAATAATTATGTGTAAGGAAACTTTTTGTAGCTATTAAATAATAAAAAAAAAATTATTGATAACTTATTATTTATCTGTAATTTTTTTTTTTTTTTTTTTTATAGAAAAATATATGGAAAGAGCCCTACTTGGAAAACCCGCCAAAGGCCCATAAATCTTAGGGCCGGCGCTTGCTGTTCAAAAAAAACACACAATGCTAATGCTCTTGCTTCAACCAGCGTGCGGCTCGATAGTCCAACAAAGCGGTTCATTAGTTTACTTTGATTGTCTTTCAATAATTGTTTAGGGGTGAGAATTAATTCGATTTAAGAATAAATCATTATTTATAGTTTCATAAAGTATGAAATTAAATTAAATTTTGGATCTAAATTAGACCGAACTAATAAAACATAGTTCAATTTAGTTTAGAATCACGATTTTTAAAAAATTTATAATTATTCACAACATAATCATAAAATATTATTTATAAATTAAGAATTTTATAAATAATTGTTTACAATTAGTTCTATAATGCATAATTGCAAGAGTAGAGGGTACATATTATATGTATATATATTCCATATTAATAAGATATTTAAGTGTTTATGATAAGTAACAAATTATATATATGTATGTATTTAAATGATCCAGTTCAGTTTGATATTGGATTTGTATAAAATTATGGATTAAATTGTAAAGTACAATTCACTTATTTTAAGAATTAAGACTGAACCGTGCATTAATGCCTCACTCTGAATATGGTGGTAGGATGCTGATATGTTTTGGTCTGCTCTGCTGATATGTTTTTGTCTGCTTTGCTAGGATGCTCCTGGTCAGCTTTGGTCTGTTCTGTTACTGCTGATATGTTTCTGGTATATCAGTTGGGCTGCAATTGGTTTGGTGCTGGTGAATAGAGATGGTGGAGCTGCTGCAAATTAGGATAGCTTTATGGGTTGAATTTCTAAACTTGAAATTATGCTGCTGTAAATTAGGATAGCTCTCACAGGGGAGTTTTTTAGGAAGGCTGAATGGTTATGCCCGCTGGTCTGCTATTGCTTTGTGGCTGCACACTCATGGTCAATTTGTCTGCTATGCTATTTGGTATTTGATGCTCCCTTGGAAATGTTTATAAAGGATGAAAATCGGATGGCAGAGGAGAGAGAGTGGATGGGTGAGAAGTATCTGATTCACTACTTTGACTATGAAATAGATAATAATCAGAAGTATATGATATGGGGTTTAACTGCTGGGATTTTGATTAGGGCGGCATTAGTTGTGTTCCAAAGACCATCAGCTTTTCTTGGGTGCATAAAGTTGCACTTCGTAAGCCTTAGTCCTTTGGTTATCCTGGGCTGCATAAAGCTGCACTTCCCAAGAGTTTCTGTCTGTGTTCTTGTGTTCACCTGCTATGCATATCTATGTGAAGCAGTGGAGGAGGCCTGGTTCAAGGGATTTTTTGGCTCCAGTTACAGAGTTTTGTATTGCCTCTGCCCTGTTTTGATCTGTCTGTTAGGTTGTCTTGGTCAGATTTTGTTCTAGCTTTGGTTGTAGTTTGTGGAGGCTGCTGATTTGCTTGGAGGTTACTGATCTGCTGTTAGTGCTATGCTGGTTATGGAGGCTACTGATCTGTATGGAGGCTTCTGATCTGCTATTTTGTTTGTAGTCCTGTCTGCTAGTGTTGGTTTCTCACCAACACTATGTTTTGTTTTCCTTTTTACCTTTTTTTCTTTCTCCTCCTTATTGATGCATTCCCATATGTATTGTATGGTTTCGTATTCAATAAAGATTTTCTTTGCTGATTAAAAAAAAAAAGAAAAAAGAAAACCAAATTAAACCATGTTGTTTGGTCTAGATCAAACGGGTTTACAATTTTTTCGAATTTCTTGCTCAACCCTAATAAACATGGTGTCCATTAAAGGTAAAACAAGCATTGCTACAAGACTTACCTACAACTCTAATGATGTCGGGTTTAGTCCCTACAGTGAGTATTGGAGGCAGGTGTGAGAAGCATTTGTGTCCTGCACCTTCTTAGTAATAGGAGGGTACAGTCCTTTCGAAACGTGAGAGAAGAGGAAACTGCCCTTATGATTGAGCAAATCAAACACTACTCTTCTTCTTCTTCGTCTTCGTTGGTAAACTTAACCGACATTTTTGTAACACTTACAAATAATATAGTGTGTAGGGTTGCGTTGGGGAGGAAGTATGGTGGAACAAAAGGAGGGAGGAGGTTCAAGGAACTCTTCGCGTTGCTTGGAGAGTTGTTGGGTGTTTTCAATGTGGGGGATTATATCCCATGGCTTGCTTTGATGAATCGAATAAATGGTTTGGATGCTAAAGTGGAGAGTGTATTTAAGGAGATGGATGAATTTCTTGAGGGAGTAGTGGAAGAACATGTTGATAGAAGGAAAAGAGAGGCAGTGACAGTGTGAATATTGGAAGTGAAAGCAAACATGACTTTGTGGATCTTCTACTTCAAATCCAACGAGAGAACACAACTGGCTCCCCTATTCATAGAGATACCATCAAAGCTCTCATCTTGGTAAAATGACTTTTTGTTTTCTTATTTAATGCTAATTAATTCTTGTTCTCATTGTTTTAGTTATTTTTTAGCAGCTTGATTTAGGGATTTAACAACTATAATCAAACAAGTTATTGGATATCAAGAAGGGCATGAAATCATCTATCCCACTCTCTATATCATTGTATGTCTCATACTCTTCTAGTGGTTGATTTTCGTAACATGATAATATGTAAGAGATATATATCACTACTATTAACATAGGAAAAAAATACCTACAAAATTATTCATAAAAAGGGATCAATGGTCTATATATATTGTAAGTGTAGCCCACATCCTATTAATTTTAGAATAATTCTATATATACTAACAATCTTGCTAAACTTTTTTTACTAAACATACAATAGGTCAAATATGATTGGTTGTGAAAAAAATAAGCATCTAACGATATTTGGACATATTAGATTTTATAAAAATTTCGATATATGTAGTATTGCTCTTTACTTTAAATTTACACTCCATATATATTTTTAAAAGATAAAATTCAAAGTAAATTTTCATAATCCCTAATATTTGTGATAGATATAGGATAAAACATATAGAGTGGTTCACTCAATTTTATTACTTTTGTTGTATTTGTGTCTTGGATTGTCTTTCCTTTATCTAATGATTTTAAAATTTTAGCCACCTTTCAACTCCATTACAAAAGTCATGGTCATACTCATGAAAATGCTGGCGTCTAAAAAAGGACGCGAATAGTTAGGTTTCAATTATTATTTTTGTCCCTTGCAAAGAAAATTAAAATAGAGAAAATTTTAATTATGTCAATAAGTCAATGAACTAGTTGATTTTGAATGAACCCAAACCTAACCTATGGATTCTTGTAAATGAAACTAGAGAATGAATTTATAGGGTTTAAGGTGCCGGAAATCAAACATGGCACCTCCTTGTTAGAGCCGCAGTTTACCACTAGCTCACCAAATAATCTCATATTAAAACATTAGAAGATAATGCAGGTACCAAAATATTCATACATATACGTGAAATCATATCATGTCAAAATCATATGATTTTATTACATAATCTCTTAAATCTAATTTATTTAATTAACCACAACAAGTTAATTTAAATAAATAAATATGTTTCAATAGCAACCGGACATCCTTTTTAATTCATTCAATTAAACAATTCATCAAATCCATTTTATACAGTCTTATGAGATGAATGCATGTGTCATGTCATGCTCAAAATATTTTTCTCATCTTTGAAAATCTTATGCACAATGCCAATTTGAAAACACATTAATCTAACACTTTCAATAAAATTCCAAGATGGTAAATACGACTCAAGTAATCCCCAGGCTGGTGTCTACAAGTAGACTATACAAGTACTATCAATTTGTCATTTTTACCAATATTAACTAGAAGGCTCGACACCTACATTTACACCACCTTTCAATCCCTAGGCTGGTGTCTACAAGTAGACGATACAAGTACTACCAATTTGTCATTTTTACCAGTATTAACTGGAAGGCTCGACACCTATTATCTACACCACCATCCACAAAAAAAAAAAAAAAAAAAAAAAAAAAAAAAAAAAAAAAACATCATCATATATTCTCTCCACCCAAAACTTCTTTAACTTCTCCCTAAAAATACTTTTTTTTTGTTTTTTTTTCGACAAAAGAAATCTTTATTGATGAACCACATATAGAATACATATGAAAGACAACATCAATAAAGAGGAGCCTGGAGCTATAATAAGTTCCAACCTCCTAGTTTGTGAGAGAGCTATAATAACCTCCAACCTCCTAGTTGGTGAGAGACCAACGCAACAACAAAAAAAACAAAAGAACAGTAACCACCTAATTGACAGCAACTACCTGATCAATTTACACCCATCTATCACAAAAGTAAAGCAACACACAGCATCACAAAAAATAGCAGACTAGATCAATTCACACCCTTCTAGCAGCACATCCACTTGAATAGCAGCTCCAGCTCTAACAGATAGAGCAGGTAAATAGCAGGAGCAGAGCAATTTACACCCTTTCAGATGATTTCCAATATCACAGGAGCAGAGCAAAACCAGAGCTGTCCCAGCTTAAGGAAGTCACCAAATGAAGCAAAACAGGACAAACAGAAAGAGCTCCAAACCTCCTCACAAAGAGGCATAAGCAGAACAAGAAAGTCTACCCCAAACCAGCATGAACAAAAAGGTGTAACTCCAAACCCAGTTTCAAACCAAACCCCAAAATGACCAGAGTACAAATTTGATGAGCTTCAAAAGGATGTAACAGCCAAAATGACCATGACTGAATAGACCAGAGTCAAAACTGAAGAAGAGGAATACTACCCCAACGCAAGAGCAGACCAGAGTCAAAACTGAAGAAGAGGAATACTACCCATATAGCTTTCCTAATCTGCAGATGAGAAATTCAATTTGCCATCCTCTTTTTTTGGTTTTGATAAAAACACCTAAAAATATGTACACATAGAAAATTATAAAATACTACAAATTAATAATTTGGCCAAAATGGGTGAGGTTTGGATTAAATTTTCAATCTGATTTTTTTGCTGAGAAATTCATAAAATGGCATATTCCAATTTTCAACATGGGGTGTTCAAACAAGTCTTAAGGCCGGTCAAAACGGAGTGTCTACAGCAATCAAAGCCGAAAATTTACTCAATTAAATTATACACTGTCTATTTAAAAAAAAAAAAAATCTGGGTCGTCACATGCATCTTCTTCTCCATATTAAATCATATTTCTAGCTAAACCCTAACCCTAAATGAACTCTTCTAGCAATACTTTAATTTAAAATGCTATTAAATGAGAATTTAGGTTAAAAATTAAAAGTTAGATTATGATAATTTATGATAATGAATTAAGGTGTTTAAGTTAATTTATGATTTAATTTGTTATGTGTGTGTGTGTGTGTGTGTGTGTGTGTTTTTAATTTAAAATGTTATTAAATAACAAGAATAATGTGCAGGACCCCCTTTTTAGGACCCCCTTTGGACCTCCTCTTGATTTGATTGGTCACCTTTTTCTTCTTTTCTCTTTTTTTTTCTTTTCCCTCCAATCACCACCCGCCACGTGTCAAAGGGGGTGGTGGGGGTGGTGATTTGAGGGGGTGCCAATCACCACTGAAATAACAAATTGGGTTGGGTTAAAAGTTAAAAATTAGATTATGGTATGATTTAATTTTATGGTAATAAATTATGGTATTTAGGTTAATTCATGATTTAATTTGTTTTATATATGTGTGTGTGTGCACGCGCGCGCGCGCGTGTATGTTTATGTTTATTTTAAAATTTTATTAAATAAAAAAATCAGATTAAAGTAATTTGATAATTTAATTTTATAGTGATAAATTAAGGTATTTAGGTTAATTTATGATTTAATTTTATATATATATATATATAATACATAATACATAATAAATTAGGAACAGTTAATCTCACTTCACTTTATTTCGAATACACTTTCTTTTTTGTCCTTATTATACATAAAATGAAGTATATTTGGAGTAAAATGAAGTGAAACTAATAATTATATATAATAAAGATAAATAAAAAAATATATTTAAAATAAAATAAAAATAGCGACTCTCATAACTTAAAGTGTTTAAGTATTTATGATTTAAGAAACTCCTCGCAATGCTTGGAGAATCGTTGAGTGTTTCCGGTGGCAAATTTACTCAAGGACCAAGGTCACGTGCCCCTTAGCTTTTTGATAATTCTATTAGCACTTCTCTCTCTCTATATATATAAATTATGTCTTATATATCTTTCATAAAATTATAATAGTGCCTTGCTTCAAATTGTAATTAAAAATTATTTTCTACCTAATTATAAAGATCCTACTAAAATGGTCCTTTTACCCTACACTCTCTCCAAAAAGCCACCATACACTACTAAAATATTTTTAAAAATTCCAGACGACAGTGTTGAATGAAAGTTGGATAAGAGCTACTACCTTTTCAACGAAGTCAACATCGCAACTTATTCCACATTCATTATTAACATTAGTCTTCCTTTGGAGACGGCCTCATTTGGCATGGAAGGTAAAAAGTAAGTTTATTAGTTTTTTAATTTTTTTTAATCATATCATTTCTCTATTTTTTTATATATTTTTTTAAAAAAAATAAAAATAAAAAATAAAAAAATCAATTTTTAACGTACTTCTCAAAATATACCAAGATAAGACATAAGATAACCAACTAAGATAATGCCACTACTAAAGATCTTGTTAATGATAGTTTTAAGAACCATCAATAAGAATTACAATTTGTTAATACAATTTTTACACAATTTTTCAATACTAACAACGGTCCTAAGACTCTCTAAAAAAAACAAAAAACATTCCTAAGGGTTGTTCTTTGCATTTTCCTTATAACAATGCTACTTATTTAAAAAAACATATATTCTAAATTTATAAAAAAAAATTCATAATTTGAAATTTTAGATTGAGATTTATCTTCAAGTGACTTATATTATACCAAATTTAAATTCATATCATACATAATTCAAATATTAGGTGTTTTTTGGAATGCATAACATTTTTGCTCATGGGTATCTTTAATTAGGATTAGGCCTAAGTTTACAATGGAGTCATTTATGGAGAAAAAACAAAAAAAAAAAAAAAAAAAAAAAAAAGAAAGAAAGAAAAAAAAGAGAAGGTGCACTTCACAATTAAGACTCATATAATATTTTGTAATAGTTCCAAGGTTTTTGACTCTTCAAATTTTGCAAATCTTCCACGAAGAATCCACCTTGAAAATTTAGCATCCGAGCGTCGACATCAATAATTGGCATTCCAGAAGAAAAAAACAAATTTTGTAGAAGATAAAGCCTCTCTTCAAAAATCAGAGATAAGCATGCCAAGAAAAGACAAATAGCTATTGTAAATATCTATGTCTGTAATTATTGTGTCTGTCAGTAATAAGACTTTTCCTTCACTCACTACTTTAATAAAGCAGATGACCCCTACCCTGCCTTATTAAAGAAAAGCTGTGAGAATCCTTACACGTGTCCTGTAATCAATTATAGAGTCAAAATTTTATCAAAAAAAGAGGATTGAATGATATGCGATGGGACCCAAAGCAGTACCCGATATCATTATCCTAATCTTTTATTGATAAAATTTTATCTATATCTAGAATAGTGATTTGAGTCAAAATCTATGCATTTATGGCATAGAAAATCTTGTAAAGTCTAAGTAAAGTCTATGGCTTAGACTTAGTAGCCTTTGGACTTTTGAGTCCAAAACCTGTGACGTATAGATATTTTTTTTTTTGCTTGTATGTATCAACCATGTGTATAAATTGGCATTAATGCCAACGGAAGAGGCAGAATTAAAAATTCCCCTTCACTCTGCTTTGTAAAAATTTCCAGCCCCTCTAAAAAACCTCTAAGTGTACTAAGAATTTCAGAGTCTGTAATATAATCTTTGTACGTATATTTCTTATTAATATGAAATGTGAGTAGTTTCTCTTTTTCCTTAAATATTTCAAAAGGGTAACTCTTCTATTTTAAAAATTTATTTTCTTTTTGAAAAAACTAAGTTTATGGAATGCTTGTTTGCTCATTAATATTACATGCTTTGCACCTTCGTAGTATCTGCTATTTTCTAATTTATTACTGAGTGATCTTAGCTGAAGAGCCCATGTGAGCCGTGGTTAGGCGTTGGAGGGCAAATTGTAGGCAGAAAGGGAAAGGTAAAAATTAGAAAATAAAAATATACTATGTTGAACGAGACTTAGTTTCAAGGTGGGAGTACATATAATGAAAATAAACATTGCCTAAAAATAGTTTTGCCAAAGAAAAAGAATTTTAGAATAAAAGGAGAGCAACCCGAGTAGAAATATTAAGGAAATATTGTCCATAAAAGGAATTTAAAAAATCAAAACTTTATGCCCTTAGAAGAAAAACTTAGGATTAAAATCAAAATTAGTACTGAACTTATACAAGAATTAGAAGATCAAAAATTAAGATATCAGTTTCTCTTATCATTAGCCTCTGACAGATCCCTAGAAAATTACAGTTTAAAAATTTCTCAAGTAAATAAACAGCTAACTGTAAAACAAGAAGCCTTAAAGCTAGTCATACAACAGCTTGAAGACCTATTAGTATAACTGTAGAATTAATTAGACAATTCTTAGCCCAATTTCAAAATAGTGGTAGACCACTAACGCATAACCCCCAAAAATTGGTATCAGAGCAGTGTTCGGTTTTAGGATAGTTTAAGTTAGTTTATGTATTTTGCTTATGGTAATAGAATAGTTTTTATTTTTAGACAATTTAGTTATAAATTTCATGTTATCGTAGCTTTTAATAATTTTAAAGTATGATTTAATTTTGTGTATGAAAAGAGTAGAATATTTAGATTTAGAACTCACCAATCATAATCATCGTCTTAATATAGATAAAAATAAATTTCGTTGTAATTTCGAATGTACTTTTACACATCAACTTCATAGTGAACATAATCCTCAGCTAAATAGTATCATAGATTATCAGATTAATTTTGCAGAAAATATTAAAAAGGATATAGATAAAATTAGTAATCTTTTTATTTCATCTATAGATCATCTCCGTAATAATCGTAGTATAATTAAAGATCAAGATAAAAAAATTAGACTATATCCAAGATCAGTGTAGTTCAATTTTACAAAAACGAACATATTTAAATTTAGAAAAATTTCCCACTAAACTAGAAATAGAGACTCTAATTTCAGCTACAAATATTAGCAGTTCAAAACAAATAGAATTAGAATTTAAGCAACTAATTGAAAAATTCATAGCCAGATAAATCAAATAGCTAAACAAATAGAACAAATCAACCAAATTCAAGACAATTTAAAACAAAAATTAGAAATCTTAGAACAATTAATAAGATCTTAGTTTATGAGTAGTGATAAAAAAAACTAATAGAGATTACCAGACTATTTTAAAACAAGCAGAAGATTTTCATAATAACCCAGAAGGAATCAGTAGTTATCAAGAAATAAATCAGTTAGATAAAATATCAGTAAGACAAAATAATATAGAAATTTTATTTCTAATCAGATTGTGTGAAAAATTTGAAAAACTATCAGAACAATTACACAGTGTAGAAAATCGTTTAGCTTCTTTAGAAAGAATAATACTTCAAAAAGGAAAAGGAGTAGAAGGACAAACCAATAGACCTCAATCTCAGATAAACGAAGAAGATATAGCTAGATATTTCGAAAAGCTCAAATTACCAAAGAAACCTGTTTGTAGAACTTACAGAAAATAAAGATGTTTAAACAGCTAGTAAAAGGAAGTAGTAGCAAAAAGCGTAATGAAGATGAAGATATTAAAATGGAAGAATTTATAGATGTAGAACAACAGATAGAAAAATTTAAGAAAAAAAATTAGAATTAATTCTAGCTAAATATGTATATAAGCTAGGTAAGGTTCATAAAAAAAATATCTATTTAAACACTATGGTGAACAAATGATTAGTGTAACTCATGAAGATGAAAAAATAGAGCTAAATTTAATAGATAGAGAAAGCTATAAATATGCAGTAAATGAACATCTTAAAATGACCCACTTAGGATTAATTGTAGTAGGAGTTAAGGCTTTAACCAGAGAAAATTTAGGAACTAAAGTTTTTGTATGTCTTTCTGATGATAGGTTTAATGATATAGGACAAAGTATTTTAGGCAGCTATGAATTATATATGAATTCAAAAGGAGGAATAGTTTATTTTACACCGGATTTTCTATTACCAACTTCGACCTTTCATAATGTAACGCCCTCAAAATAATAACATTAAACCCAACAATATAGACATGCTACGATATATAAAAGGTCCACATCCTTCCATTCACCAGAGTTTTATTACAAAAAGTATAACATGTTAACAACAAAAGCAAATGCCCTAAGGGCTTACAGCTTTCCAAGTTAACACTTGGTTACACAAAAGTAGAGTGCTAACTCATTTACACATAAAGCCCTTGGCTTGAATTTACATGTAATACAACAAAAGGAAAGACAACCAAAAAGTCTGTCCGCCACTAGCCTCCCAAGCTAAGTCCTTGGAGGTGGCATGCTTCCTGTACCTGAAAATGATGTTCCCATATAGGGTGAGCCACAGCCCAGCAGAAATATACTAAACCAATTATGAACAATGACTAAAAGATTAACAGTTGATAGATGGTCAACACTTCTACATTCATTCATAACATAACACAATTCCAAGACACTTAAGTCTATATTTCCTTTCATTTCCATTTCTTTTCCTTTTACTTGCCATTTCATAACCTTGGCTCAGAACCTGGCCAAACATCACACATGAGACAAACACTCATGCCAACACTTTTCACTTCATCAAAGATAAACATAACAGTTATATCAATACTTCCAACGACAAGCATATCCGCTCTGTCAACACACTTCTAGATAAGCATACCCGCTCTATCTACGGAGTTCATCCCCTATCTCCTCCCAACAACATCCGGTTTAGAGGTTCATCCCCTATCTTCCCCTAAACCGTGGAGTACATCCCCTATCTCCTCCAACACAACACAATGCATATAAACAACAATTATATACATCACAAATCAACACAATTAATTATCCAAATTAATCAATCAATGTAATTAGGGCATTCTCCATAATTAACATCACAACCCTTAGGTTCCAATTTCCTTAATGTTTCAACATTAATTCCATGTTTCTATACCAAACATGCTTCTAGGTTTATCATAGATGAAAACCCCCAACTTTTGTAAAATTACACAATGGCCCAAAGTTTCCCAAAATCACCCAACAACTTCCAACATATCAAAATGCTAAAATTTAAAGACAAAACTCATAAAGAGGAGTAGGATATCCCTACCTCAAAGAATGAGTTCCAAAGGAGAAGGACCCAAAACCAAAATGCTCCAAACACCAAACTATTCGGATCAAAAGGACGCCCTCGACGATCTACACCCTTTTTGTGAAGACCAAAGGTGAGCAAAACACCCTAACTAGATCAATACTTAGAGAGAAGTTAAGGTTTTTGAGTGAGAAGCTCTGAAAATGGCGTTTTGGGTAAAGTAAGAGAGAGAAGATAAGTCAAAAAGTGATTTAAAATGCCCAGTCCCACTCAGTTATACGACAGGTCCGCTCGAGCGTAAGACACTCCGCTCGAGCGTAAAGACACAAAAACATGGTCCGCTCAAGCGCAACATTGTCCGCTCAAGCGCCAAGACACAGACACAAAGTTCGCCCGCTCGAGCGTAGGTACCAGCCCGCTCGAGCGCAGGTCTCCCCCTCCCAGAACTCTCACCAAAAACACACTGTCCGCTCGAGCGCAACATCCCCGCTCGAGCGCAACCAGCTCGAGCGCACCAAACCCGCTCGAGCGTAGAAACCACACTTGCAGAAGTTTTGCAGGTGCTCGAAATACTGGACGTATGCATTCTCCGCTCGAGCGCCAAAATCCCCGCTCGAGCGCACAAGCAACAACAACCTCTCCGCTAGAGCGTGAACATCTCCGCTCGAGCGGACCAGCCAAAACCTGGGCAACTAGACTTGGTTCCTAAGCTCAACCAACCTGTAACAAACCTGCCCAACACATCCTATAACTCAATTACAAAGCAAGAAAGGACGTAAACAAGACAATACTCAACTACCAACATCCACGGACACATGTCCGGATTACTGTACAACAAAGGGTAAACCCGGGATCGCTATACATAAAAAGATAAAAATAAAAATAAAAAGTAGGGGATACAAAATGAAAAAGGGAGAAAAGAATTTATTAGTTTACACAGGATTTTTAGACTTAACAGTTTCAGAAAGTAATACTCATTATAGACTTACAAATGATCAGATAGTTAAGTTATTAGGCGCAAAAGGAATTAAGGTACTACCAGCTAAAAAATTTAATTCTGAAGATAATGCAGCACTAGATTGGAATTTAGGAGACTTTCTAGGACAAAAAAGGTTAGCCCCTCAAGATAACTTATTATATCAAAGAGCAGATGGAAATTATGCAGTAAGATTCACTCAATATACTTATGTAGCACCAGAAAAATCTGAAGATGATGAATTTAGTAGTATAGATAGGGAAGAAAATCAAGATAATCGTAGTGACATAAATCAGTTTTATGTAATGGCAGAAGAAAAAACAATATCACAAAATAAGATATATAATATTGATGAGATAGCTTTAGAAAATTTCACCCTAACCGATATGAATAAAATATTAGATACTAGATATTATGAATACTTAGCTAGAAGAGATACCCATGATGAAGTAGTGTCATTTTTAGATCAAGAATTTCATACTGAATATGTAGATGATATCATAGAAGATAAAATACATCCTAGCAAGATATTTAGAATGCCAAAACAATTCAATTTAGAAGATACTTTTTACATGAACACAGAAAGCACATGAACTAGTAACCCACAACCAACTGTAGAAGATCCCGTAGAACCGATGCATTATGCAGTAGGAGGAAAAAGACCACTAGCTAGTTCAGGACGCAGTAAAGCAGATCCAAATAAAAGCTATAGATTTCATGGAAAGCGTAGACAACCAGATATGAGTATACAATTACAGCCAGTCAATAATCAAGGAACTCTTTTAGACTTAGCCAGATTCGACCCTCAGATATGGCAGGAAGTGATAGAAAAATGGGAAAAAGATGCGGTAAAGGCATGGATGAGTAATCCCTTTGAATCAGTGGATATGTGGGAATATATGGAGACACTTTTAGGAGATTCAGCTTATAATATTTATCTAACTTTTAAAGGGAAGTATGAGGAGACAATCAAACAGCTTAAAGAATTAGGAGATAACCCATGGAATTTTATTAGTTTTATAAAAGAAATACTTATAGGATATGACCCTTCTAGAAGAAATGATTCCGCTCAAAGCATAGCATTAATTGAGTTAGATCAGATAACGTTAGGAAGTTGAAAATATATTGTACCCTTTAGTAAAGAATACTTAGCCATAGCAGCTAGAACTGGAAAAAGTTTTGATGAAGAAATAAGAAATAAATATTTTAGAAAATTATCTGGAGAACTAGGAAGAGAAATAGAAAATAAATGGTCAGTTTATTATGCAAGTTTACCAGCTAAAATAGCCTCAGGAGAAGTAAAAATAAGAGGAACTTTAGGAAAAGGACCTATAATAGTTTATACGTTTTTCAAGCTCAGAGAAAAATGTATGGAGGTTAAAATACAGAAAGATTTGAAAAAACAAAATTATGGTTTTTGTAGCAATATAATATATACTCCTCAGCAATCTAAAGATAAATATAATAGGAAAAAATACAAAAAAATGGAAAATATAGAAAAGAAAAATACTGGAAGAAAAAATATAGAAAACCACGGAAAAAACAGAAATTTATTAGAAAGAGTAGAACTTTTAATAGAATAAATTATTAACAACTACCCAAAGAAGAAAGAGATAAAAGAAAACAAAGATATGTTAGAAAACCCAACAGTAAAAAATGCAATTGTTTTATATGTGGAGAACCCAATCATTTTGCAAAAAACTGCCCAAAAAGACAAAGGCCTAACACTAATAAACAGATAGAAAGATTACATATTATAGAAGACTTACAAGAAGATATAGTTAGCATAAACAGTGATGATTCAGAAGTGTATAGTATAGTCAGTGATTATGAATATCAAATAGAAGCCATAAGTTCAGATAGTGATTCAGAAAGTAATACAGATGTAGATAATCTTTTGGGACAACTCAACCAAGAAATAGGAATGACTTCTTCTCATGATACTTTCTTTATGATGGAATGTAATGCAGATACTGAATGTCAGCATAATTTTCAAATAGGACTAGGATTTGATACCACTAGATGCAGTTATTGTAATTGGTTTCCAACTAAAAATAAAAGAGCTCAGTGTTTATTATGCAGTATAACCTATTGTATAGTCTGTCTAGAAAAATTAAACATGACACATAAGATAACATTAGGAAATAACAACGAGATACTAGAAGATCATAGTATAGAAAACAGAGAATTACATCTAACAATTAGAGAATTAGAAGTACAAGTAAGAGAACTGAAACTTCAAATATATGACATAGAGACTAAAACTAATTTTGACATAGAATGCTTAGAACTAGAAAATAGACATCTTAAACAGTAGCTAAAACAATTTCACAATATGTACCCTTTAAAAGATAAACTAATTGAAGAACATATGAATTCTTTAGAATTAGTCAACCTAGTTGATTCTCAACCCTTTAGTCAATACTCTCAAGCACAACCAGATAATACATATTTACCATTTAATTACCCGGTTATACCCTAACCAAATTTAGTTGAGATCTCTTGTGTAATCAAATTTGTAGAAAAAACCCTTAGTATAGATGCCATGATAGATACAAGAGCCAGTAAATCATACATTGAACAACACATAGTTCCACCAGGATGAAGCACAGCTTTAACAACCCCAGCTTTAGTCAGTATAGCCAATGGCACTAAACAGACATATACACATTGCATCAACGGCGCACAGATTAGTTTTCATCATCTAGGTTCTCAAGATCAACATATAGAATGGTTCCCTTTACCTCAAGTTTGGATTGGAAATACTCGACAAAATCATCATTTCATCTTAGGACTTAACTTCATACTTAGCCTACAAGGAGGCATGTTTATCAGCCAAAACAACATTAGTTTCTTCAAACGAACTGTACATACACCCACCGCATATGCCCTTAGCACCATTGCCCATTCATCAGAGTTGCGTGCGAAGTGTGGTGGTACCATAGGAGTAGATTCAGTTCCTGCTAGTTTTTTATTTCCTAGTAGAAATATTTTTCCTGAGCTAGCCCAAAAGTATATACCTGATGAGATAGCAAATACTTCTTTAAAAAATTTAGACATAGAAAATTATGAATTAGAAGATTTAGAAGAGTTTGATTCACAAAAAGGAGACTATTAGAACTTAGAAGATTTTCAAGAAACAGTTAACTTAGAATTAATTTTTGCAAAAATAGGAAAATTAAAGAAAAAACCAGTATACAGAAGAACAGAAAATGATTTAGATGAAATAATAAGATTAGCTGAAACAACAGAGATTTTAGGAGAACAGCCCACGAAATATTGGGAAAGAAATAAAATTTTAGCCAGTTTAGATATAAAAAATAAAGATTATATGATTACATCAGCACAAATAGATCATACGCCAGCAGATATAAAAGAATTTAGAACACAGATTAAGGAATTACTAGATTTAGGAGTAATTAGACCTAGCAATAATCCACATAGGAGCGCTGCATTTATGGTTAGAAATCATGCCGAGATAAAAAGAGGAAAAGCTAGAATGGTTATAAATTATAAAAGATTAAATGACAATACAGAAGATAATAAATATAATATACCAGATAAAGATCAGCTCATAAACAGAATACAGACAGCAAAAATATTTAGTAAATTTGATTGTAAGTCGGGATTTTGGCAGATAAAAATGGAAAAGGAAAGTATACCTTGGACAACCTTTTGTTGCCCACAAGGACATTACGAATGGCTAGTTATGCCTTTTGGACTACAAAATGCACCTTCTATATTTCAGCGTAAGATGGATAGTATATTTAATAAATATAGTTTTATATTGGTATATATCGATGACGTATTAGTATTCAGCTCAGATAAAAATAGTCACATAGATCATTTATATATAGCATTAGAAGAATTCATAAATAATGGAATAATAATTAGCAAGAAAAAGATGGTATTAAATAAGCCTCACATAGAATTTTTAGGAATGGAGTTAGGAGATGGAAAAATTAGGTTACAACCTCATATAGTTAAGAAAATTTTAGATTATCCAGATAAATTAGAAGACACAAAGCAACTTCAATCATTTTTAGGAATTTTAAATTATGCACGAATGAATATTCTCAACCTTAGTAAAATAATAGGACCCCTATATAGTAAGATCACACCCATAGGACAAAAATATTTCAATCAACAAGATATAGCTCTAGTTAGAAGAATTAAAGACATTTGTAGAAATTTACCAGACCTACAACTCCCCTTAGAATCAGAATATATAGTCGTAGAGACAGACGCAAGTCAATTAGGATGGGGAACAATATTATTAGCTAAACCTAGTAAGTATGATAGTAAAAATAAAGAACGCATTTGTAGATATAGTTCTGGAAAATTTAAAGAAAAAGACACGACCATGACCAGCCTAGATTTTGAAATATTAGGAGTAATATATGCAATAAATAAATTTAGATTATTTTTGCACAAACCCTTTACAATTAGGACAGACTGTGAAGCTATAGTTAGATTTTATAATAAACTTAATGAACGCAAATTAAGTACCAGAAGATGGGCAAAATTTTTAGACTGTATAGTAGGACAAGGATATAAAGTAGAATTTGAACATATTAAAGGGAGTGAAAACAGGTTAACAGATTGGTTCAGTAGGAAATTTTATTTAGAAAAAGAAAATAATTAGCTTAATTTTTGTGCAGATAATGGAGAACAGCAAAACCATGAACTTTGGGGGATTTGCTCTTCCCATTCATGAAAGTAGAAACAAGTTCAGACGATTAACAGGAATTGAGCTAGACCCAGTTCAACAGTATCTCTTAGATAACCTTTGGAACAACCATAACCACCCAGCTAAACGTCTGTCAGCCTTAAACTCTCTTAGTATATATTTTCAAAAATCCAAAATAAACCTTTGTCTAAAAATTTTTCTTTTTATGTAGCAGTTAAAGGAACCAAACCCGGTATTTACCATGACTAGATAGAAGTTGAACCCTTTGTAGACGTCCCCAAACGCCCCGGGAGGGTTAAGTCCCGTTCTGTTCATTTGGGCTCACTACAGTTCAAGGACTCGATTGTCATGGTTCTAAATCTTGAACCAAAGAGTCCAAATCTGGCAAATCGTTTTTGAGAAAACAAATTTTTGAAAGAAGTGCCAAACATGGACTGCTTTGCCAGATACAGAGTCGCTACCTAAATATTTTTTTATGGGGAAATTTAGGAAACCCTGACTCGGTGCCAAAGGCCACGTGTCCGTCATCACCAAAGTTCCCTCGGCTCGGGAACTTGGGTACGATTGGGGAAGGTCACTTCGTGAGCATCCCCGCTCGCCCGGTCAAAGACCGGCCTCTACTAATCATGATATCTAGTTTTGAAAACGTTGTATGTTCTTATTCCGGTTATTAGCCTAGATTTACTATGTGATGCGCACAGCATACAAGTATAGACTGAGTCGCCTGAATTGGAACAAAACATTTCATGTTTGTTTATTTGAAAGATGGTCTGATGGTGCTACTCGCAAGTAGGCTTAGACGTGGATTTGCCACCCTCGGGTGGGCTTAGAAAATATGATTTTGCCACTATCTAGTGGGTTTAAAACAAACAATCAATGCGTTGTCCTAATTCAAATAACCCAACCTTCACCCACAGGCATTCAGGCAGTTATATCACATAAGCAAATAGCCTCATGGCAAGCATGTTATCATGGCAGTCACTCACACGCATGCAAGGATGCTAAAGCATAAAAACTCACCGAGTACTCCAAGCCAAAACAGAAGCTCATTAGAAATCATGCATGATCCTAAATATGCTGAAATGCCTAATGCAACAAATGCAGAATGCAACTATAGCAGGCTCGGCTATTCTAAACATGGCATATGGAATGCTATAGCTAACATGTATTCATCTTGTAATTGAAGTACAATGCAGTTAGTATGGTGCGCCGAGCCCGGTGCATGCAAAACAGATGAATGAATGCAAACATGCTATCATACTGTATGCTAATTAAAACATGCCCTAATCTAACCATCATAAGCAGGTAAATAAAAGGGAAGAAAGACGTGGGGTTGGAAGACATACATCACACTCGCGCACACTTATTACAATTATGCCCTCGCGCAGAGGGTTCGAATAAATATACAGTCCCGAATGAAAGAATAGTACAGTCCAAATAATACAGTCCAAATAATGTACAAATTCCTAATTAATTTACAAATTAACTAAGAAAATAATAAAACTGGCATGCAAGCCAGAGACTGCCTTGATTCTGCTCCGGATGATGGAATGATGCATGTTTGGGCTGCTTTGCGCGGAAATCCACTGGAATGCCCCAATTAGCCTCTGTTTTGCAATGATTCTTGAAAAGCACACCAAGCCTCGGAAGACCGCTGATTCTTGATATGCTACAACAGAGAGCAGAAAAGGGGCATAGCAATGTATTTTCACAAATGTATGCATGTCTCGATCCTCGTGCCACCAATCACGCATCTCGATGCATGATGGCCGAGGAGCCGAATTGCACAACTCAATATAGAATGAATGCATATGAACACTACAACAAAACCTAACTCCATCATGGATAATCCGGAGTGTTGGTGACTTGGGAATTGAGACACGTTCCGTCACTCGGAGTACGGAACGTACCTCGTTTCCCGTGCCCGGGCTAACTCCTATCCCGAACACGATGCAATATGCATGATATGCGTGAAATGCAACTAAGATACAATCCTAACATACACAATGTTATGGAATGGCATACACGCTACACGAGGTGATACACAACCGAGCATACACAATGCTATGGACGAAATGGCATATGCAATGCAATATGGGCTTACACCAACATGAGAGAGCCTCAGCCACACTCACATAAGAGGCCATAAGATGAAAATGAGACAACTCGAAGTGCGTGCACGCGTGCATGCAAACCGAGGACCGACCCTCAGGCACCGAAACGCCACTCTAATGAGACATGGCAAAGACATGGAACATGATATGCAAACATGCAAAAATCAGTAGCAAAATGAGGGGGGAAACAGCCCCGAAACAAGGCGAAATGACACCCGATGCATGGAATCTCTCCCGAAATGCAAAACTAGGTACATGAAATGGCTTACAGCTATACAAAGCATGCATAATTGGTATGTGGAATGAAAAGACAGAAGCAAGGAAGCCTCAAAATAAGAATTTTCACAGTTCAAAGCATGGCCAAACAGTAAGCACAAGTGGGACTAAATTAGCATACAAAAATGGCTCCGCAAGGGAGGCAATGAAGCAAGTGGTAGATGCAAAGCCCAAACAGAAAAAGACCCTTCTACAACACTAAAGAGGGACCAAAAATATGGCTATTTACAGTTTATGGTAGCCCCCAAAACAGTATACCAACACACTCAAAATGTCATGCAAGATGAGGCTCAAAAGAGGCTATAACACAAAGTATACAAAATATTCATCAAAAAGCGAAAGACCCTTAATGAAACATGACAAGGGGGTCAAAATATGGCTACTTTCAGTTCTGATCAAGGTCGAAAAATAGAAGCTTAATAAGCTAATAAATCATGCAAAAAATGGGGACCATAGAGGGGTACAATGGCAAGTGATACATGGAGGTCCCCAACAGTGTTGAGCCCTTATTCAATATTGAAGAAGGGCTCAAAATAATCCTATCTACAGTTTATGACATGCTCCAAAACAGATCACACATAGGCTAAAAATATCATGCAAAATAACGGCATTCAAGAGGATAATGAAGCAAGTGCCAAAAAGAAGGTTCAAACTGCAATGAGCCCTTAATGAAACATGGAATATAGCTCAAAAAAATGACATTTTCAGTTTTGGTCGGAGCTCAAAACAGCAAGAAAATAGGGCTAAGCAATGGTACAAAATAAGGCCAAAAAAGAGGGGAAATGAACTTACCCTTGAAGACTACTCCTTGGCTGCCTTTTGAACTGAAAAATGGTGCCTCCAAGCCTCTGAGAAGAACTCCAAGCTTCTGGAAATGGAGTGGTGGTGGTGGTGCTAGGTGGTGATGTGAAAAAAGGGGTAGAACTTGGGAATTTTTGAAGGAAATGAGAGAGATGGAGGGAGATATGCATGCAAGAGCTCAAAGCAATTTTTTGTAACCCTAAAATCTGAAGGGGAGGGGCTGTATATATAAGCAAAAGGGGTGGAAAAGAGGGGGAAAAAAAAGGGGGGGGGGAAAACAAATCAAGTTTCCCCCCAAAATGGCCAAACCCTCGGACATGGGTGTAGTGGAAAACAAAATTCACTTCTAGGACACACTTGGGGAGAGGGGCATGGCTGGCTAGTTTAAAAGGGCAAAAAAGTCATTTCACCAAATAGGTGGCCGGCCAGCTAGATTTTTTGGCCGGCCAGCTACTTTCAGGGCAAAAAAATGGGCTGCCGAAAATAAAAGTGGCCGGTGGGTGCTAGGGAAGTCCAATGGTGGCCGTTCAAGTGTCCAAATTGAAGCCCCGGAAGTTAGCTTTCCAATGCCACAAATCTTCCATTAAAATTCCTCCTGTAGAAAAAGTTATGCCCTTTTTGGTGAAGCCGCGCAGATTTCGGTCCAACCAGAATGATGCTGAATCACTTTTGACCAAAGAAAGGTGGCCGGCCAGAACAATTGCTGGCCTCCCAGGTGGCTAATTTGAAGCCCTTGAAGTTAGCTTTCCAATGGCGCCAACCTTGTATTAAAATTCCTCCTGTGGAAAAAGTTATGCCAGTTTCCGTGAAGCCGCGCAGATTTGGCCCTACCCGGATTCATGTCGAACTTCTCCCGAACCAGTTTTCTTCCCTCTTCTCCTGTTTTCTTCAACTCCAAACCCCTAAGTAAGGTGTTTTGAAAGATTTTTCAAATATTTCATCTCTCTTTCATTCATTTCCACTTTGTCCTTGCTTGGTTTACCGAAAAGCGCAACATTTAACGAAATGCGAGCGCCGGAACATCGTAAAAACTTCATTTCAAAAACGTTTTGAAAGCGAGAGTTTTAAGGTCTAAAAACCATTCAAAATAGCTTTGGTCCAAAATGGGGTGTGAAGTTAAGATTTCTCTCTCTCTCCTTGCCGAAGAAATTTGAACCTTTCCCCTGCACACCTTTCTCCACCAAGTAAACCATCAGTCGCGTCCAAGTCTTAAGGGCGGTCAAAAATGGGGTGTCTACACCCTTAGTTAAAAATTTTCCCACACCTCAATATAAAGGATTTTATGATTTTGAGTCAGCCAGTACCTATGCTCAAAGACAAATAGGAACCAGTTACTTTATCAGCCAGATAGCTAAAGATTACCTAGACACATTGGGCAAGATGCGGTCAACTATTCTTGCTACTAGTGGAGTTCCAGTTAGCCAGATAATTGGAAGCAGTAGTACTGGAAGCAATAGTTCTAACCCTCAGATAGATCCTCAAAATCCTCTTCAAATGTGCAGACATTGTGAAGGCCTTACCAGAAATTTTAAGAAAGTCATGGATAAAGGCAAAAAGGTCAGTGAAGAGCTAGACCAGCTCTGAGACGAAGAAAAACAATTAAGATCAACCATTCGAGCCCTAACCAATCAGCTTAAAAAATTAGCTCCAGGAAAAATGATTGCCCCCTTTCCTAACCAAGAAATCATACAACTCACCAGTGAAGAATTTGAACAATTGAGTGCTAGAATGTATTTCTTCAGGCATTCTATTATTCGATCTTTTTGTGAGAAAAGCCAAGTAATAGAGGACCTCAAACCCCATATATACACCTTAGCCGAAGAAAGTAGAAATAGTGAGTTAGTCACTATACAGCAGTTTCTTCAAGACTTCTCCATAGCAGGAGTTGAATGCCCTGGCATAGCCTATCAATGGACTTATCTCTACGAAGATGAAGAACAGCCCTGCTTAGAAGAAGAAAAATGTAATAAGAGGTCAGAACATTTTGGTCGATGCCAGTGTAATTTAGATTTCAGCATCTGCCTTTGCCAGATAAATCTAGCAACATTCGAACCATTGGAGATAGAACTTAGGGGCAAAACGCGTTATCTAACAGCCTCACAATTGTTAGATTACGACTTTGTCTCTGGAATAATTTTTTCAGATCCTGATCAGACAGATAGCTTTGGGAATAAACTTGCTCATTCAGTACTTTGTGTAATGGAAGAGCATCATCCATATGTAGAAGCATTAATTGATAGCAGACCACCAGAGTGGAAAGAAATATGGTGCAATCCAGCTAAACATAAAATGTACCTCAGAGGAACCTCGACATTTCTAGGATACCCAGGACTTCTCAATCGGAGACCCTGGCCTTGTAGAAGATTTTCACTCAGAGATCAGCTCAATAAATGGAGGAAATTTGCTAACAATCCTCTATTAGCATATAATGGAAATTATGGACGTCTAGTTTGTGAAGATAGAAATCAGAAGATATATTGTAACTTAGCTATCCCAGGATATCCCTTCAGCAAAGAGACATTCGTTGATGAAAGTCAGTATCCCAACTATCAGCATAGCGTCTCTCATGAGTCACCAGTAATGGGAGAAGATGACCAAGATAATCAATGGAACAATGAACCAGCCATGGGGGATGGAGATGATTTTTATGACCAACTTTTAGCAGCAGACTTGGATGATCTCTCAGATAGAATGTATGGCTAAAAAAAAAAAAAAATTGGGTGCACTTCAAAATTAAGACTCGTGTAAGGATTCTCACAGCTTTTCTTTAATAAGGCAGGGTAGGGGTCATCTGCTTTATTAAAGTAGTGAGTGAAGGAGAAGCCTTATTACTGATAGACACAAATAATTACAGACATAGATATTTACAATAGCTATTTGTCTTTTCTTGGCATGCTTATCTCTGATTTTTGAAGAGAGGCTTTATCTTCTACAAAATTTGTCTTTTTCTTCTGGAATGCCAATTATTGATGTCGACGCTCGGATGATGAATTTTCAAGGTGGATTCTTCGTGGAAGATTTGCAAAATTTGAAGAGTCAAAAATCTTGGAACTATTACAAAATATTATATGAGTCTTAATTGTGAAGTGCACCTTTTTTTTTTTTTTTTTTTTTTTTTTTTTACCTGTACATTCTGTCTGAGAGATCATCCAGGTCTGCCGCTGAGAGTTGATTGTAAAAATCATCCCCATCACCCATGGCTGGTTCATCGTTCCATTGATTATCTTGGTCATCTTCTCCCATTACTAGTGACTCATGAGAGACGCTATGCTGATAATTGGGATACTGACTTTCATCGACAAATGTCTCTTTGCTGAAGGGATATCTTGAGATAGCTAAGTTACAATATATCTTCTGATTTCTATCTTTGCAGGCTAGACGTCCATAATTTCCATTATATGCTAATAGAGGATTGTTAGCAAATTTCCTCCATTTATTGAGCTGATCTCTGAGTGAAAATCTTCTACAAGGCCAGGGTCTCCGATTGAGAAGTCCTAGGTATCCTGGAAATGTCGAGGTTCCTCTAAGGTACATTTTATGTTTAGCTGGATTGCACCATATTTCTTTCCACTCTGGTGGTCTGCTATCAATTAATGCTTCTACATATGGATGATGCTCTTCCATTACACAAAGTACTGAATGAGCAAGTTTATTCCCAAAGCTATCTGTCTGATCAGGATCTGAAAAAATTATTCCAGAGACAAAGCCGTAATCTAACAATTGTGAGGCTGTTAGATAACGCGTTTTGCCCATAAGCTCTATCTCCGATGGTTCGAATGTTGCTAGATTTATCTGGCAAAGGCAGATGCTGAAATCTAAATTACACTGGCATCGACCAAAATGTTCTGACCTCTTATTACATTTTTCTTCTTCTAAGCAGGGCTATTCTTCATCTTCGTAGAGATAAGTCCATTGATAGGCTATGCCAGGGCATTCAACTCCTGCTATGGAGAGGTCTTGAAGAAACTGTTGTATAGTGATTAACTCACTATTTCTGCTATTTTCGGCTAAGGTGTATATATGGGGTTTGAGGTCTTCTATTTCTTGGCTTTTCTCACAAAAAGATCGAATGATAGAATGCTTGAAGAAATACATTCTAGCACTCAATTGTTCAAATTCCTCACTGGTGAGTTGTCTGGTTTCTTGGTCAAGAAATGGAGTGGGTGCTTTCTTTGGAGCTAATTTTTTAAGCTGATTGGTTAGGGTTCAAATGGTGGCTCTCAATTGTTTTTCTTCGTCTCGGAGCTGGTCTAGCTCTTCACTGACCCTTTTGCCTTTATCTATAATTTTCTTGAAATTTCTGGTAAGGCCTTCACAATGTCTGCACATTTGGAGAGGATTTTGAAAATCTATCTGAGGGTTAGAACTACTACTTCCAATTATCTGGCTAACTGGAACTCCACTAATAGCAAGAATAGTTGACCGCATCTTGCTCAATGTGTCCAGATAATCTTTAGCTATCTGGCTGATAAAGTAACTGGTTCTTATTCGTCTTCGGGCATATGTACTGGCTGACTCGAAATCATAAAATCCTTTATACTGAGGTGTGGGAAAATTTTTAACTAAGGGCTAAACTTCTATCCAGTCATGGTAAATACCAGGCTTGGTTCTTTTAGCTACTACATAGAAAGAAAAACTTTTAGACAAAGGTTTATTTTGGATTTTTGAAAAATATATACTAAGAGAGTTTAGGACTGACAGACGTTTAGCTGGGTGGTTATGGCTATTCCAAAGGTTATCTAGAAGACACTGTTGAACTGGGTCTAGCTCAATTCCTGTTAATGGTCTGAACTTGTTTCTGCCTTCATGAATGGGAAGAGCGAATCCCCCAAAGTTCATAGTTTTGCTGTTCTTCATTGTCTGCACAAAAATTAAACTGGTTATTTTCTTTTTCTAAATAAATTTTCCTACTTAACCAATCTGTTAACCTATTATCACTCCCTTTAATATGTTCAAATTCTACTTTATATCCTTGTCCTACTATACAGTCTAAAAATTTTGCCCATCTTCTAGTACTTAATTTGCGCTCGTTAAGTTTATTATGAAATCTGACTATAACTTCACAGTCTGTCCTAATTGTAAAGGGTTTATATAAAAATAATCTAAATTTGTTTATTGCATATACTACTCCTAATATTTCAAAATCTAGGCTGGTCATGGTTGTATCTTTTTCTTTAAATTTTCCAGCACTGTATCTACAAATGCGCTCTTTGTTTTTACTATCATACTTACTAGGTTTAGCTAATAATATTGTTCCCCATCCTAATTGATTTGCGTCTGTTTCTACGACTATATATTCTGATTTCAAAGGAAGTTGTAGGTCTGGTAGTTTTTTACAAATGTCTTTTATTTTTCTAACTAGAGTTATATCTTGTTGATTGAAATATTTTTGTCCTGTGGGCGTAGTCTTACTATATAGTGGTCCTATTATTTTACTAAGGTTAGGAATATACATTCGTGCATAATTTAAAATTCCTAAAAATGATTGAAGTTGCTTTGTGTCTTCTAATTTATCTGGATAATCTAAAATTTTCTTAACTATATGAGGTTGTAACCTAATTTTTCCATCTCCTAACTCCATTCCTAAAAATTCTATATGAGGCTTATTTAATACCATCTTTTTCTTGCTAATTATTATTCCATTATTTATGAATTCTTCTAATGCTATATATAAATGATCTATGTGACTATTTTTATAAACTAATAAAAATCTATGTGGCTATTTTTATATATAAACTAATAAAAATCCTGTGCAAACTAATAAGTTCTACAAACAGGCTTCTTCGGTAATTTGAGCTTTTCGAAATATCTAGCTGTATCTTCTTTGTTTATCTGTAATTGGGGTATGTTGGTTTGTCCTTCTACTCCTTTTCCTTTTTGAAGTATTATTCTTTCTAAAGAAGCTAAATGATTTTCTACACTGTGTAATTGTTCTGATAGTTCTTCAAATTTTTCACACAATCTGATTAGAAATAAAATTTCTATATTATTTTGTCTTACTGATATTTTATCTGACTGATTTATTCCTTGATAACTACCGATTCCTTCTGGGTTATTATGAAAATCTTCTGCTTGTTTTAAAATAGTCTGGTAATCTCTATTAGCTTTTTTATCACTACTCATAAACTAAGATCTTATTAATTGTTCTAAGATTTCTAATTTTTGTTTTAAATTGTCTTGAATTTGGTTGATTTGTTCTATTTGTTTAGTTATTTGATTTATCTGGCTATGATTTTTTTCAATTAGTTGCTTAAATTCTAATTCTATTTGTTTTGAACTGCTAGTATTTGTAGCTGAAATTAGAGTCTCTATTTCTAGCTTAGTGGGAAATTTTTCTAAATTTAAATCTGTTCGTTTTTGTAAAATTGAACTACACTGATCTTGGATATAGTCTAATTTTTTTATCTTGATCATTAATTATACTACGATTATTACGGAGATGATCTATAAATGAAATAAAAAAATTACTAATTTTATCTATGTCCTTTTTAATATTTTCTGGAAAATTAATCTGATAATCTATGATACTATTTAGCTGAGGATTATGTTCACTATGAAGCTGATGTGTAAAAGTACCTTCGAAATTACAACGAAATTTATTTTTATCTATATTAAGACGATGATTATGATTGATGAGTTCTAAATCTAAATATTCTACTGTTTTCATATACAAAATTAAATCATACTTTAAAATTATTAAAAGCTACTATAACATGAAATTTATAACTAAATTGTCCAAAAATAAAAACTACTCTATTACCATAAGCAAAATGCATAAACTAACTTAAACTGTCCTAAAACCGAACATTGCTCTGATACCAATTTTTGGGGGTTATGAGTTAGTGGTCTACCACTATTTTGAAATTGGGTTGAGAATTGTCTAATTAATTCTACAGTTATGCTAATAGGTCTTCAAGCTGTTGTATGGCTAATTTTAAGGCTTCTTGTTTTATAGTTAGCTGTTTATTTATTTGAGAAATTTTTAAACTGTAATAATCTAGGGATCTGCCAAAGGCTAATGATAAGAGAAACTGATATCTTAATTTTTGATCTTCTAATTCTTGTATAAGTTCAGTACTAATTTTGATTTTAATCCTAAGTTTTTCTTTTAAGAGCATAAAGTTTTAATTTTTTAAATTCCTTTTATGGACAATATTTCCTTAATATTTCTACTCGGGTTGCTCTTCTTTTATTCTAAAATTCTTTTTCTTTGGCAAAACTATTTTTAGGCAATATTTATTTTCATTACATGTACTCCCACCTTGAAGCTAAGCCTCGTTCAACATAGTATATTTTTATTTTCTAATTTTTACCTTTCCTTTTCTGCCTACAATTTGCCTTCCAACGCCTAACCACGACTCACATGGGCTCTTTAGCTAAGGTCACTCAGTAATAAATTAGAAAACAGCAGATACTACGAAGGTGCAAAGCATGTAATATTAATGAGCAAACAAGCATTCCATAAACTTAGTTTTTTCAAAAAGAAAATAAAATTTCAGAATAGAAGAGTTACCCCTTTGAAATATTTAAGGAAAAAGAGAAACTACTCACACTTCATATTAATAAGAAATATACTTACAAATATTATATTACAGACTCTGAAATTCTTAGTACACTTAGACGTTTTTTAGAGGGGCTGAAAAGTTTTACAAAGCAGAGTGAAGGGGAATTTTTCATTCTGCCTCTTCCGTTGGCATGAATGCCAATTTATACAACACAAAAGAAAGATAAAAACAAAACTCCAAATCTATGCCTAGCATCTTACGTCTAAACCTTTCCTAAAAGTCCAAGACATATTCAACACCTATTCAAGCCTAGACTTAGGCTTTTCTAATAAAGACAAGGCTATATGCATACAATTATATGCCTATTTTGACAAGCTTTCTACGGATAGAAACAAATAGAGGGTTTGGATAATGATGCCGGGTACTGCTTTGGGTCCCATCGCACATCATTCAATCCTCCCTTTTTTGACACTATAATTTATTACAGGACACGTGTAAGGATTCTCACAGCTTTTCTTTAATAAAGCAGGGTAGGGGTCATCAGCTTTATTAAAGTAGTGAGTGAAGGAGAAGCTTTATGACTGACAGACTCAAATAATTACAGACACAAATATTTACAGAATCTTTTGTCTTTTCTTGGCGTACATTTTTCTGATATTTGAAGAGAAGCCTTATCTTCTATGGATTTTGTCTTCTTCTGCTGAAGTACCAATTATTGATGTTGGCCCGTGGAGTGAATCTTCAAGGTGGATTCTTTGTGGAAAATTTACAAAATCTGAAGAGTCAAAAACCTGGAATTACTACAATATTTTCAAAATATTATATGAGTCTTAATTTTGAAGTGCACCCAATTTTTTTTTTTTTGGTAAAGCCAATGGCTAAATTGTATTTAGGATTGAAACCCACTTTTGGTGTAATAGGGCAAGGCCCTTGGAACTTACAAGCCCTTAGGGCACATGTTTTGATGTTCTTATTTATTATTATATCTTGTAAATTACATATCATAGATTGAAACTTGTAAGGTTGTGAACTTGTCAATATTTTGGAATATTGGGTTGAAATACAAGGAACTTGAGGTTGATTTCAAGAATTTATATTGAGTTAATATATAGCTTCCGCATGTGTAACTTGATTGATATATGGAAATGGATAGGAAATATAGTTTTGTCCAATGAGTTGGGTACTGTGTAATTGAGGGTGTCACAATATGAATACAGCTTAGTTCCATAATGCATTAACTACACTTGTGAGATTTTAATTTTAACAAATTTAAACTCAAGTGTTTAGACCATCTCCAATGGTTCATTAAATCCATCATCAAATTTAAATTTGATGAAAAAAAGTTACTTTTTGTTCCTCTAATGGTTCATCAAATCTATCATCAAATTTAAGATTTTACTTTTGTTTCATTAAACTGAGGACCAATGAGCCTTTCATCAAATCACTGTTTATTGCCACTAGATTTTCACTACTGGATGTCCCTCAAGATATTCCCGAATGACCACCTCAAGGTAAAAATTATACTGGCTGATTGTTTGTCCAGTCAACCGGTGGTATGATGAAGTTACAAAACCCTCCGTTGAAGCACTTGATATCTAAGAGAGTTTTTACACAAATTTTTACTCAAATTTAGTGAAAAAATTGATATACCATTGGAGATGCCCTTACGTCCAAATTGACTACATGAAAAAAAAAAAAAGTATATAGTTTTTATTTGATTTTTATCAAATATTAGTGTAGACGTCCCCGAACGCATCCCGGGGAGAGGAGTGCGAGCCCCCTCCCCGGGTTCTGGTTCGATATTGGGTCACTACAGTTCGAAGGACTCAAATGTCACGGTTCTAAATCTCGAGCCAAAGAGTCCAAATCCGGCAAATCGTTTTGAAAACAGATTTTTTGAAAGAAGTGCCAAACATGGACTGCTTTGCCAGATACAGAGTCGCCACCTAAATATTTTTTAATGGGGAAATTTAGGAAACCCTGACTCGGTGCCAAAGGCCACGTGTCCGTCATCACCAAAGTTGCCTCAGCTCGGGAACTTGGGTACGATTGGGGAAGGTCACTTCGTGAGCACCCCCGCTCGCCCGGTCCAAGACCGGCCTCTACTAACCATGATATCTTATTTTGAAAACATTGTATGTTCTTATTCTGGTTATTAACCTAGGTTACTATGTGATGCGCACAGCATACAAGTATAGACTGAGTCGCCTGAATTGGAACAAAACATTTCATGTTTGTTTGTTTGAAAATGGTTTGCTACCCGCAGGTAGGCTTAAAAATGCAGATTTTGCCACCCTCGTGTGGGCTTAGGAAAACATGGTGTTGCCACTATCTAGTGGGCTTAAAACAAACAATCAATGCATTATTCCAATTCAGATAACCCAACCTTCACCCACAGGCATTCAGGCAGTTATATCACATAAGCATATAGCCTCATGGTAAGCATGCTATTCATGGCAACACTCACACGCATGCAAGGATGCTAAAGCATAAAAACTCACCGAGTACTCCAAGCCAAAACAGAAGCTCATTAGAAATCCATGCATGGACCAAAGCATGCTGAAATGCCTAATGCAACACATGCAAAATGCAACTATAGCAGGCTCGGCTATTTTAAACATGGCATATGGAATGCTACAACTAACACGTATTCAATTTGGAATTGAAATACAAATGCAGTTTGTATGATGCGCCGAGCCCGGTGCATGCAAAACAGATGAATGATGCAAACATGCTGTCATACTGTATGCTAATTGAAATATGTCCTATATCTAACCATCATAAGCTGGTAAATAAAAGGGAAGAAAGACGTGGGGTTGGAAGACATACATCACACTCACCCACACTTATTACAGTTATGCCCTCGCGCAGAGGGTCCAAATAAATATACAGTCCCAAATGAAAGAATAATACAATCCAAAATATTACAGTCCCAAATAATATACAAATTCCTAATTAATTAACAAATTAAATAAGAAAAATGTAAAATTGGCATGCAAGCCAGGGGCTGCCTTGATTCTGATGAATGATGTATGTTGGGCTGCCTTCTCGCGGAAATCCATTGAGATGCCCCAATTAGCCTCTGTTTGCAATGTTTCTCGAAATGCGTGCTAGACTCTGAAAAGTTGCTGATTCTTCATTTTGCTGCAACAGAGAGCAGGAAAAGGGCATAGCAATGTATTTCACAAATGTATGCATGCCTCGATCCTCGTGCCACCAATCACGCATCTCGATGCATGATGGCCGAGGAGCCGAATTGCACAACTCAATATAGGATGAATGCATATGAAAATACAACAAAACCTAACTTCATCATGGATAATCCGGAGTGTCGGTGACTTGGGAATTGAGACCCGTTCCGTCACTCGGAGTACGGAACGTACCTCGTTTCCCGTGCCCGGGCTAACTCCTATCCCGAACACGATGCAATATGCATGATATGCGTGAAATGCAGCTAACATATGATCCTAACATTCACAATGCTATGAAAATGAGATGCCTCGAAATGCGTGCACGCGGGCACGCAAACTGAGGCAATGATCCTAAAGTATGAAATGGCATACGCAATGCAAATTGGACTTACACTAACACGAGTGAACCTCAGCCACACTCACATAAGAGGCCGATGGATGAAAATGAAGTGCCTCGAAATGCGTGCACACGGGCACGCAAACCGAGGCAATGGCATACGGAATGCAATGAGACTAAAATGACAAATACAATGCAACATGGGCTTATACTAACATGAGAGAGCCTCAGCCGCACTCACATAAGAGGCCGTCGGATAAAAAAGAAGTGTCTCGAAATGCGTGCACAAGGGCATGCAAATCGAGGCAATGACATAAAGGCATGAAATGGCCTGAAATATGATATACAATGAGACTAAAATGAGATGTCTCGAAATGCGTGCCCACGGGCACGTAAACCGAGGAAATGGCATACGGAATGCAATGATGCTAAAATGACATAAAGAATGCAAAATGGACTTACACTAACATGAGTGAGCCTCAGCCACACTCACATAAGAGGCCGTCGGATGAAAATGAGATGCCTCGAAATGCGTGCACGCGGGCACGCAAACCGAGGCAATGGCGTACGGAATGCAATGATGCTAAAATGACATAAAGAATGCAAAATGGACTTACACTAACATGAGTGAGCCTCAGCCACACTCACATAAGAGGCCGTCGGATAAAAATGAAGTGCCTCGAAATGCGTGCACACGGGCACGCAAACCGAGGCAATGGCCCTAAGTCATGAAATGGCATGGAAATGATATGCAAACATGCAAATGAATTTCAGCACTCACAAATGATGCAAAACAGTCCCGAAATGAGGCGAAAGTACACCCGATGCATGAAATGGCCCCGAAATGCGAAATTAGGCACCCGAAATGGCCTATAGCTATGCAATGCATGCACAATATGGACATGGAATGAAAATACAGTAGCAAGGCAGCCCCAAGAAAAGCATTTTTTCAGTAGAAAACAAGGCCAAACAGCAATCATAGATAGGGCAACAATGGTACGCAAAAATAGGGGCCAAGAGAGGGGTATTGAAGTAGATGGTAAATGCAAAGCCCAAACAGAAAAATGCCCTTCTATAACACTGAAGAGGGGGCAAAAATATGCACATTTACAGTAGATGACATCCCCCAAAACAGTATGCAAACATGCTAGAAATGCCATGCAAGATATAGGCCACAAGAGGGTATAACATGAAGTAGGCCAAACATTCATCAAACCAACAAGTACCATTCATGAAATATGTCAAGAAGACCAAAATATGACTCTTTCCAGACCTGATGATGGCCAAAAACAGAATCTAGATAGGCTTAACAAAGCATGCAAAAATGGGGGTCAAAGAGGGGTATAATGACAAGTATAACATGGAGACCCCCAACAAAGTTTATCCCTTCTACAATGTTGTAGAGGGACCCAAAATAATCCTACTCATAGTTTATGACATGCTCCAAAATAGATCACATGTAGGCCAAACAAATCATGCAAATTTACGGTAAATGTGAGAGATTATGAAGTAAGTGGATGATAGAGAGGTCAAACATGGTTGAGCCCTTCTTCAATGTTGAAGAGGGGCTCAAAATAGGCCCCCTTACAGTTCACATCAGGCTCGAAAACAGATCACACATAGGCCAAATATTCAATTCAAAATAATGGCATATAAGATGATATTGAAACAAGTGCAAGATGGAGGGCTCAAACAGGGTTGAGCCCTTAAACAAACATGAAGAATGGCTCAAAAAAGGCCTAGTTTTGGCTAGGGTCGGAGCCCAAAACAGTAAGCAAATAGGGCTAAGAAATGGGACAAAAAAGTGCTACAAAAGGAGGGAAATGGACTTACCCTTGAAGACCAATGCTTTTGTTGCTTCTTGGCTTGTGTTTGCTGCCTCTAAGCCTCTGAAAAACCTCTCCTTGCTGCTGGAATGGAGTAGTGGTGGTGGTGCTTGATAGTGATGAACAAATGGGGTTGAAACTTAGGAATTTTGAAGGAAAATGAGAGAGATGGAGGGAGATGAGTGTAGGCAATTTTTCCAACCCTTTTCCTTGAGTTGGGAGGCCACCTATATAGGAAAGAAAGAGGAGGAAAAGTGGAGGCCAAAGTGGAGGGAAATGAGCCCTTATTTCCCTCCAAAAGGGTCCCCCGGATAGAGATATTTTCTGGGGGAAAACAGCACACAGCTGTAAAGCACACATCCCAAGGAAGCAGGCCGGCTGGGTGTTTTAGCTGCAGGTGGCCGGCCGGCCACCCCCCATGGCCGGCCGGCTAGGGGTGAAAAGGTTCAAGCTTAGTTTCTGGCCGGCCACCAGATATTGGTGTCCTCCCATGTGTGCTCAACAAGACCCTGTGGTTGGAAATTGACAACTCTAAAACAGGAGAGAGAATAGGCCACTTTAAAGAGGGGTTCAAAAGGTTCAATTGGAGTTACTGGCCGGCCATGTGTTTTTAGGGTTCTCCCATGTGTGTACAACACAAATATGTGGTTTTGGCTCGAAGAAAATGGCCCTAGGGTGTTCAACATTAGCCCGGAAGTGAGAAAAACGGGCGTCGGAGGGCGAAAATGGAATATAACTGGTTGCTGAGATAATTGCTAGCCTCCCACCCTCCAGTGACCTTCCTGGTGATAAAACAGAGGTACCTGCCAAAAATGAACAAAAACCGATGCAGAACGAATGCTCGGGGGCCAAAACACGCAGTTCGGGGTCCCGAAAACCGGCCGTTAAGCACCGAAAGTGGTGTTTGGCCACGAAGTGGGTATCTAAGACCCCAGTGTCCCTCGAAAGGGAGTAAATGAGACGCATGCCAAAAACCGGAGGAATCGGAGATGGTTAGGCGGTCCCGAACCGAGGCACACGGCCTGACGGCTCCGAAAACCGGGAACCGGGCTCCGAAATGGGCAAAATGGCCTACGACCACGAAATGTAGCCCACGGCCACTGAGAGATGGTCTACTGGACCTCTCCCCCCTCTCAGGAAAGAAAACAGAGAAAACCGAGTCTGGTTCGCAAACCGAGGCAAGGCACAGAAGAGGGTTCGGAAGTCCGGAGGCAGGGCGCACGGCCGCGACTCTGAGACTTCTGAACGAGCGCAATATGCAACATCACCGAGCGCTCAATCGGTGACGTCTAAGTCTCAAGGTCGGTCAAAAATGGGGTGTCTACAGTTGCCCCTCTTTGACAGAACTCGGAAGTCAAGAAATGACGGGAGTGAATGTCAAAGCCCAGAGACGACCCATTTTTGACAAGGCCGAAGACTTAGACAATCATACAAGAAGCACGGAGATATGTGCCCGCAGGCGTGCCCGTAGGCAGGGGGGCAAAATGTAAAGCGACATGCACAGAGCCAAATGATCATGCAAATGCAGCAAGCTGTAATGAGGCAAGTATTCGCAAATAGATGCAACAGTTTTAAGCAAGAATGCAAAGCAGCAACTACATTTCATGCAGTTAGGAATGCGGAGAATCATTCGATTCTCGTCGCGTCTCACACGGAGAAGATACGATACCTGCGCGATTCGTCTGGTCGCACCAGCCTCAAATGAACCGTACATACAATATCGTGCCTGCAAAAGAGAGAAATTCAACAAGAACAATATGCTAACAACATATATTCAATGTGATTCCTGTGGTTCCAAAAGTTTGACACACGCAGTGTCGGCGAGTGAATGCATCGCAATGAGAGAAAGGAACATGCGTGACAACGCACGCTCAAGCACAGAGGTATGGTACACCAAGAAATCATGCATGACAATGCAAAATGTTGATGAGAATGCAAGTTATGTGCAAAACAATGTAAAATGAGCACGAATCACGGTGCTCGTTTGTTGCGAAACAACGTGTAAGAAAACGCGCATTTCGGTGAAGGCAACTTGATCAAGGCAACTTGATCGCGGCCTCTGATTCACCTCCCGGAGAGGTTACAACATGTTCAAAAAGGATACACCTTGATTTTGATGAGTAATGATGAGACACATGTCAGAAATTGCAGCTGAAGTTCCGGCGGAGCAGTTTCGCGCCAGAAAGTACACTTTTCTTGAACTTTTTTCAGGTCCCGGGAACTCCGATCTTCCTCAAAATTTGCAGGGAGCTAGGTGGGCAAGTGGGGAACACCACCGGCCAGGTGGTTGGCCTAGGGGAGGTCACCGGCCAGAGAAGAAAAAGCAAATGGCCGGCCAGCCAGAAAAGGTGGCCGGCCGGCCACCTGTCCAAAAGCAGGGGCAATTTCGTCTTTTGCCTCATTTCTATATATATCCTCATCCATTCATTCCGAAATCACTCCCACAGCTGCGAAAACTCCTTCCCTTGCTCCCCAAACCATTTTTTCCTTCAGATCTGCACTTTATACGCGCTTTTCGGCCTTCCACGCAAGTTGTTTTCGCGAAATCTTTCAGTTTTAAGCACTTTGAGCCGACTAAATTTTGATTTCGGGGCTTCTTTTCTCATTTTCACCACTTGAGGTAAGTTTGTCTTAATATTTAGAAGATTTTCTCGGGAGTTGACTTTTGTTGACTTTTTCATTCCCCGGGAGTTGACTTTTGTTGACTTTTTCCATTTTGGCTCATTTTTGCTCCTTTTGCAGATTTCTTGAAATGGCGGGTGATTACCCTCACGGTGGAGGTCCTCCAGGTGCCGGGGATGATTTTGATGGCATGACGTTACCCCCGAGGGTCCGGCCTTTTATTCCCGGGAGGTATGCCCCATCGGTACACATTCTTCCGCGGGCTATTTTTCGTCATTTCACCGACTTCAATGATCGGGTACCCGGGGATCTACTTCTGCGAGAGCCGGAGCATCATCTCTCTTACGAGGTACGAGAGGTATTTTACTCCATTTTCTGTATTTTTCGCGCATTTCGTACCTTTGTCATGTTTGAACACACAGTTTTAGCTTATGACATAGTATTTTGCTTGCATTCTGAACACATGACTTGAACACTTGAACTTCTGAACACTAGGCTCATTGATTGATTGCGAACGCATGGCACACATTAGCTAAGAATTGAACACACGGCTTAAACACTGGTTCGTCGGACACACAGCCCGAATTTGAAGGTGAACACACAGCACACACTGACTAAGAGTAGAACACACAGTCCCAAACTCTGATTTTCTGAACACACAGTCCAAGTTGATGGTGAACACACAGCCCACACTGACTAAGAGTAGAACACACAGTCCCAAACTCTGATTTTCTGAACACACAGTCCAAATATTTGAAGTGAACACGCAGCCCACTGATTTTGAAATTTGAACACGCAGCCCAAATACCAATTTACTGAACACGCAGCCCAGATATTTGAAATGAACACGCAGCCCACTGATTTTGAAATTTGAACACGCAGCCCAAATACCAATTTACTGAACACGCAGCCCAGATTAGAGGTGAACACGCAGCCCACTGATTTTGATATTTGAACACGCAGCCCAAATACCAATTTACTGAACACGCAGCCCAGATTACAGGTGAACACGCAGCCCACTGATTTTGAAATTTGAACACGCAGCCCAAATACCAATTTACTGAACACGCAGCCCAGATTAGAGGTGAACACGCAGCCCACTGATTTTGAAATTTGAACACGCAGCCCAAATACCAATTTACTGAACACGCAGCCCAGATATTTGAAATGAACACGCAGCCCACTGATTTTGAAATTTGAACACGCAGCCCAAATACCAATTCACTGAACACGCAGCCCAGATTAGAGGTGAACACGCAGCCCACTGATTTTGAAATTTGAACACGCAGCCCAAATACCAATTCACTGAACACGCAGCCCAGATTAGAGGTGAACACGCAGCCCACTGATTTTGAAATTTGAACACGCAGCCCAAATACCAATTTACTGAACACGCAGCCCAGATTAGAGGTGAACACGCAGCCCACTGATTTTGAAATTTGAACACGCAGCCCAAATACCAATTTACTGAACACGCAGCCCAGATTAGAGGTGAACACGTAGCCCACTGAACACAACTCATTCATTTCATTTGCACACAGCTCATTCATTTGATTTGTACACAACTCATTCATTTAATTTGCACACAGCTCATTCATTTGATTTGCACACAGCTCATTCATTTAATTTGCACACAGCTCATTCATTTGATTTGCACACAGCTAACTTTATTTCATTTGCTGAAACATGTATTCATTCTGAATGCAGGTTGGCTCTCGCACGGTACGGGGGTATGGCTCCACTGCAGCCAGGGATTGGTATGTTGAGCTTCTGGAGGCTGTCCGGGACTTAGTTGATCTAGCAGGGTTTGGGGCCTTCCGCGTTGGATTATCACGCTGTCCTGCCAGTAGGACTCTGTTGGGAGCTTTGGTGGAGAGGTGGTGGGACACCACCAATTCCTTCCATTTTTCTGCCACCGGGGATCTGACTATGACCCCGCTAGATTTTGCTGTACTCACTGGCCTAGACATAGGAGGTTGGCCCGTTCCTTACGACGAGGATATGGGCGAGTGGGAGGCCGCTTGGATGTATTTGCTGAGGGCTCGCCCGCCTGTGGATAGAGCTTCAGGGAGAGTCCGATACACCTGGTTCTCTTCCTATTTTTGGAGGCCGGAGATGGAGCCTGAGTCTCCTGCGGAGGCCGAGCAGTACGCCCGTGGCTTCCTTATGTTCCTCTTTGGCACCACTCTGTTTGCAGATAGGGGGAACACTGTCGGGTTGTATCTTTTGAGTGCCCTGGTGGACCTATCACAGGTCAGTCGGTACGACTGGGGCGGCGCCGGCCTGGCTACCCTTTATTGCTACATGAGCGCCACTTCCCGCGGGCAGGGAGATTTACTTGGCGGCTATTGGAGAGCCTGGGAGGTACGTTCTGTCCTCTTGATTTACATTTCTGCTCCTCATTACTTGTTCATTGCACACACGGCGCACTTTACATCCTGTATTTTGCACTCAGCATTTTGTATTCACATTCTGTACTGTTTTCCACAGCTATGGGTCTATGTATATTTTCCGACATTAGCCCCGGAGATGGTGGTGGCAGGGCCCCTTATGACCCCATATTCCTTGGTATTCGAGGGCGAGCACCGACCGAGACCTCGAGAGACTCTCCTCTATCTGCGACAGTACTTTGACACCGTGCGAACGACAGAGGTATTTCAGAACTCTCAGTTTTCTGCCGTTTTCATCTTTGATCTGCCTTGTTTATTCCCGATTTCTGATTGATTCATGCATTGGTTATCCGCAGATCACGTGGCAGCCCTGGGCAGTCTTGGGCGATGGTCTCCGATTTCAGTATGTCGGAGGATTAGGCACCTCCCAGTACAGGATCCTGCTCGAGGGACCGGTTGGTAGAGCATGGTTTCTGGGGGAACGCTTCCTGTAATGACCCGGAACCGTGTGTCACAATTATCAGTAATTAATTATGCATTTATGTGATTTAATTGAAGATTATCTGTTTGAATTAGCAAAATATCTGTTGGAATTACGACTTCGGGATTGAAATCGATGACCGTAATGGGTTTAGAAAATGAAATTGAACACGCCTAAGTGATACCGGGGATTTTTAGAACCATTTGAGAAAATAAATTGAGGACTGAATTCCGTCTGATTCGTTAGGCCTTGTTTGGCTCCAAGTTTTGAGCACAAATTTTATAATTGTGATATATATATGATATAAAGATAAAGATGGCTACCTTTTTGACTCAACAAAAGAGAGAAGAAAAATCTAGAGAAAGAGAGAGAAGAGAGAATTCGGGGAGAGAGAGAGAGATCAAGGGAGAAGAAGAGAAAGAAAGGAAAAGGGGAAATTAAGCTAAAAAGGTAAGGATTTTCTTTAAATTCTTGAAATGGATTGTTGATTCTTGCATGTTTAACTTAAGATCATGGTTTAGAAGGGTTTGGTTCATGTTTATTTGGCTTAAAGGAGGTTCTTCCTCAAAACTCCATGGATATAGAGATATGAAGCTTGTATGTATATGTTTATGGATTTCCACCTTGATTCATGGGTTGATCTTGTTAATGGTTCATGTTGGTTTTGGTATTTGAAGCCTTGATGTTGAAATTATGTAGTTTAAAATGTATTGGGTTTTGATTTCACAAGAGGGGAAGTAAGGTTTCAAAGAAAGGATGAAGTGTAGAAGAAGAACCAGAATTTTAGACTTTCGCGGGGTCCGCTCGAGCGGAGGGAAGCCCGCTCAAGCGTAGATATCGACCTCTCAGCAGTTTTGGGGAAATTGTACTGGCCGCTCGAGCGGCCAAAGTTGCGCTCGAGCGGAAGGGCTTATTTCCAGAAAATCTTGGGAAGTTGAAATTACGTGATTTTAACATGTTAATTGCATCATTTAGCATCCCATGAGCATGAAATGAATATGAAAGAATGTAAAAGAAGAAAGGAAATGGCATGAACTATGTGATTTGACGAATGATAAGAAATGTGTTATACTGTTTATGTTTGCAGGATAAAACGTGAAGACCGTGTAATCGGTATCGGAAACCCACTGTAAGTAACGTTTCTGTAAAGATATGTTATAATGAATTATGTTTCAAAGTGATACGTTATGATATGATATGTTTTGAAAGATGATTTTAAACTGTGAACGAATGTCCAGTTTGCGAATCTAGTATGGCATCCATAGATAGTTCAGTCATGGGGGCGAGAACATGCAGGCCCATGCGCTTGAGTCATGGGGGACGGTATGGAAGGACAAACCCATGACCAGTTTACGAGATCTCGGTATGTGTTTAATCGGTGTCCGGGACCGGTTACTCTAGTCGTTAGTCGACAAATGTTATGCTGTGTTATGTTATGTGGAGTATGCCATTATGTATGTTCTATGATGATTATGAATGATATGTTTTACGGATTTCTATGAAATGTTGGAGTTCGTTCACTAACCCCTTTACGTTAATGTTACTTGCTGAGCTCTAGCTCATTGTTTGTATTTATGTATTTATAGGTGAGCATTCAGGGAGTCAAGCCTAGGCGGGGTCTTGTCGAGCCGCCGTTTTGAAGCCTAACCAGATGTTTTGTGTGTCTCTGAGCTGGGGCGAGGCCTGGAAGGCCGTTTTGTGAGCTCTTGTTTTGTTTTTGTTGTACAGTTGTAACTGAATGATACGTGTTGTACTAGACCATGTTATGTAATGAATGTGGGTAATTAACTCATTTTTGGCATGTAATGTATGTTCATATAAATGCACAGCTCTTTGGACTATTGTAGGTTGTTTTCGCTTCCGCGAGCCCCGTTTATTTATGTTATGTACAGAAAGGCCTGTGGTAATCTAGGATTACTGGCCGGTCTCGTCACTAAACCTCTCGGGGCGGGTTTGGGGCGTGACAGAGTGGTATCAGAGCGCACGAGTTAATTTACCCACACACGTGTCCATAAGAGCTGTAGGGTGTCCTAGAAAGAAATAGAGCATGGCATAACACATGTGCATGGGTGTGTGTGTTCTATGAATATGAAGAATAAGAGGAACTGTAAATGATGAGGCAGTAAAGGAAACAGTATATGGAAAATGAAATGTGTTATTTGTTATGGATTCATAGACCAATGGAAGATACCAATGCAAGGCATGTAGATGAAACAGAATCCTCTGATGCTAGAATGACTCGGTTAGAAAGAATGGTAGAGGTTTTGACTGGGTTGGTTAGGCAACAACTAGAGCAAGGCCAACCACCGCAAAGACAGCCATTTCCGCCTCCTCCACCACCACCAATGCAAGTGGAACAGATGAATAATGATGATATTATCGCCTTGACACAGAAATATAAGAAACTAAAACCACCAGAGTTTGCAGGAGGGATTGACCCCTTAAAAGCGGAGGCATGGGTACTTGAAACAGAGAAGATCTTTGAAGTGTTTCCGTGTACTGATATCTACAAAGTGTTGTTAGCAACGTTTACTCTCACAGAAGAAGCAAGAAGATGGTGGATGCTCGTACGAGATCAACATAGGGACTTAACATGGGATCGGTTCAAAGGAATATTTTATGGAAAATACTTTCCACAATGTATGCGAGACAGGAAAATATCTGAATTTGAACAGCTAAAGCAAGGCACAATGTCAGTAGCGGAGTACGAAGCAAAATTTACTAAATTAGCTCGTTATGCCCCACATATGGTTGATACAGAATATAAGAAGGCAAGAAAATTTGAGGGTGGTTTACATGTTGAGGTACTTGACCGAGTGAATGTGTTAAAATTAGAAAAGTATGTTGATGTACTTGACCGAGCTCTAATGTCTGAAACAAATATTGCTAATTTGAAAATGTCCCAATCAACAATGACCGAGGCAGAAAGTAAGAAATTCAAGAAACAGAAAGTAGAAATGGTTAGTGAATCTGTGGGCTCCGTGCATGACAAATCGAACTTAACCGTTAATGATAGTACAAAGGGAGGTGTGCCTACTTGTAAAGAATGTGGGAAACAGCATTGGGGTATTTGTCGCCGTGGATCCGGAGTTTGTTATAAATGCGGACAGAAAGGACACATAGCCAAAACTTGCCCACAAATTTATTCAAAAAATGAGAGACCCATTGCTAGTGGAGTTAATTCAACAGTGACACCGAAGGCAACTACAATAGCTACCTCCGAGGGGAATACTTTGAGGCAAGCAAGAGTTTACACCTTGGTTTCTGATAAGACACAGGATACTGGCAAAGCGAAGACAGGTATGATTTTAATTATCTATTATGATGTTAGCATTGATACCTATGCGATGGAGGATATTGAACTTGGGAATTGTTAGACCAATTGACTTTGGAACAAATTTACCTTTGCTATTAAATGTTTATGAAATGATTGTATCTACGTTACTACCTTTGTATTGAATGCTATGGAGCTTAGTGGAGTTTGGAGGACCAAACTTCTTAAGGTGGGGAGAGTGTAATGACCCGGAACCGTGTGTCACAATTATCAGTAATTAATTATGCATTTATGTGATTTAATTGAAGATTATCTGTTTGAATTAGCAAAATATCTGTTGGAATTACGACTTCGGGATTGAAATCGATGACCGTAATAGGTTTAGAAAATGAAATTGAACACGCCTAAGTGATACCGGGGATTTTTAGAACCATTTGAGAAAATAAATTGAGGACTGAATTCCGTCTGATTCGTTAGGCCTTGTTTGGCTCCAAGTTTTGAGCACAAATTTTATAATTGTGATATATATATGATATAAAGATAAGGATGGCTACCTTTTTGACTCAACAAAAGAGAGAAGAAAAATCTAGAGAAAGAGAGAGAAGAGAGAATTCGGGGAGAGAGAGAGAGATCAAGGGAGAAGAAGAGAAAGAAAGGAAAAGGGGAAATCAAGCTAAAAAGGTAAGGATTTTCTTTAAATTCTTGAAATGGATTGTTGATTCTTGCATGTTTAACTTAAGATCATGGTTTAGAAGGGTTTGGTTCATGTTTATTTGGCTTAAAGGAGGTTCTTCCTCAAAACTCCATGGATATAGAGATATGAAGCTTGTATGTATATGTTTATGGATTTCCACCTTGATTCATGGGTTGATCTTGTTAATGGTTCATGTTGGTTTTGGTATTTGAAGCCTTGATGTTGAAATTATGTAGTTTAAAATGTATTGGGTTTTGATTTCACAAGAGGGGAAGTAAGGTTTCAAAGAAAGGATGAAGTGTAGAAGAAGAACCAGAATTTTAGACTTTCGCGGGGTCCGCTCGAGCGGAGGGAAGCCCGCTCGAGCGTAGATATCGACCTCTCAGCAGTTTTGGGGAAATTGTACTGGCCGCTCGAGCGGCCAAAGTTGCACTCGAGCGGAAGGGCTTATTTCCAGAAAATCTTGGGAAGTTGAAATTACGTGATTTTAACATGTTAATTGCATCATTTAGCATCCCATGAGCATGAAATGAATATGAAAGAATGTAAAAGAAGAAAGGAAATGGCATGAACTATGTGATTTGACGAATGATAAGAAATGTGTTATACTGTTTATGTTTGCAGGATAAAACGTGAAGACCGTGTAATCGGTATCGGAAACCCACTGTAAGTAACGTTTCTGTAAAGATATGTTATAATGAATTATGTTTCAAAGTGATACGTTATGATATGATATGTTTTGAAAGATGATTTTAAACTGTGAACGAATGTCCAGTTTGCGAATCTAGTATGGCATCCATAGATAGTTCAGTCATGGGGGCGAGAACATGCAGGCCCATGCGCTTGAGTCATGGGGGACGGCATGGAAGGACAAACCCATGACCAGTTTACGAGATCTCGGTATGTGTTTAATCGGTGTCCGGGACCGGTTACTCTAGTCGTTAGTCGACAAATGTTATGATGTGTTATGTTATGTGGAGTATGCCATTATGTATGTTCTATGATGATTATGAATGATATGTTTTACGGATTTCTATGAAATGTTGGAGTTCGTTCACTAACCCCTTTACGTTAATGTTACTTGCTGAGCTCTAGCTCATTGTTTGTATTTATGTATTTATAGGTGAGCATTCAGGGAGTCAAGCCTAGGCGGGGTCTTGTCGAGCCGCCGTTTTGAAGCCTAACCAGATGTTTTGTGTGTCTCTGAGCTGGGGCGAGGCCTGGAAGGCCGTTTTGTGAGCTCTTGTTTTGTTTTTGTTGTACAGTTGTAACTGAATGATACGTGTTGTACTAGACCATGTTATGTAATGAATGTGGGTAATTAACTCATTTTTGGCATGTAATGTATGTTCATATAAATGCACAGCTCTTTGGACTATTGTAGGTTGTTTTCGCTTCCGCGAGCCCCGTTTATTTATGTTATGTACAGAAAGGCCTGTGGTAATCTAGGATTACTGGCCGGTCTCGTCACTAAACCTCTCGGGGCGGGTTTGGGGCGTGACACTTCCTGCGTCAGGTGTGGGGATACCTTTCTCAGGATCCTCCTGCAACACCTCCAGCCACTATGCGGACTGCTGATAGACTTTCTACCCAGGAGGTCATTAGCGCTATGCAGGGCACCGATGCTTTGCTACATCTTACAGAGGGAGACTATGCCACTTATCGTCACACATATCTGATGCCTCCCTTGACAGGAGTGCGCGCTCCGCCACTAAGGCCCTCTGGTGTACCATCTTCGAGTCGGGCTCGTACTACAGATATCCCCTCCTCCAGCAGCAGGGCTGGTACGTCTCGAGGTGGGGGCGGATCCATTCCTCCGATCCCTCCAACTTTTCATCATCCTGGGTGGCCAGACATGCCGACCAAGTTGATGGGGTGGCAGTATGGGACTACTTCTCCGATTCCGATCCCTATAGAGCCTCCGATGCCTGGTCACAGATATGTCAGAGACCCTGATTCACCACCGGTATGTTTTACAGCTTTGATTTATCAGTCGGACATTTGGACATCCATTCCTTTACTGATAGTTTTGCATTTGTGTCTGTAGCCTCCAGTTGAGTACATGGATGAGATGCTTGGGATGCTGGCCTCACTTGAGGGGATGGTCCTGCGTAGAGAGGCGCAGTTGTCCATCATGGGCTTCCAGGTACCCTTTTAGTTTTCTGGTATTTACCATACTCCTGATGATATGCTGATCTCGAACATTCTACTGCATTGATAAGCTGTTTGTGTAGAGCACATCTGACACACACCCCACTCACATACTGTACTTTCATCTGGTTTTCATATTTGAACTGATGTATTGAACTGTTCGCTTTCAGATGCCTCCGGTATATGCTCCGCCACAGGCTAGACCGCCTGGGCCTTCTCAGGGAGGTAGACCGTCTGGATCTTTTCGAGGTGCTGGACCATCTTGGCCGTCCCGAGGAGCTGGGCCATCTAGGCCTTCTCGAGGGGCTCGAGGAGCGGGGTCATCTCACAGACGTAGGGCTCATGTTATAGAGCCAGAGCCCGATGAGGATGAGGAGGAGGAGGTCGCAGACCGTGAGTCAGAGACATCTGCTGGGGAGGAAGGCTCCGGCCTTGGTTCCGGAAGTGGAGGCGAGGCTGAGGGGGATCCTAAGGATGACAGCTCCGACCCGGATGGCGATGATGGTGCGGAGGTTATCCCGCAGAAGAGGATGAGGGGGCCTCCTCATTCCCGCTCCCGAGGGCATTGATGCTGTTTCCTGCTTTATTTTACTTTTTGCTAGTAGTTTGTAGCACTTTGCAGATTATCAGGCAGTTTTATTTCCTGTAAAACTCGTACCTTTATTTGTTGTAAAACATGATGGAATGAAACAGCTTTTGAAAATGTGTTTGTATTTGAAAGTCTTAGCATCGCATCGCGTCATTTTGCACAAAAATGGAATTGAATGAAATGTGCGCACTGTGTATTCACCGAGTCAGGCAATGAGTCGACACAACAAAACTAACAACTCAACTCGTTAAGAAAAGACAAGATCTTAACAAGTTTACAACTCGATAAGCAAAATACAACAATGTTAACGACTCGATAAACAAGACTTAACAAAATTGCGTAAACAAAAGAGTAACAACTCAAAGCACCAAATGTGACAGCTCGACGTAACTTACAACTCGATAATCAAAACGACAACTCGATAAGCAAAACAACTCGATGGGCAAAACAAAGCGTACATTCAGATGATCTGGGTGACAGAACGCATCTGAAACTGAGAGAAATGGAGGCCTTTGACATTCCCGATGCATCGAGATGCCTCAAATTTCCTTCCGGAGAGTAAACAGGACCAATGAGCATGGTGGGCCCCACTTTGCTTTTGGAGAGCCATAGGTGGCCGGCCTGCTAGAATAGGTGGCCAACCGGCCACTTTTCTCTGCAGCCTCCAGAATTTTGACACTTGTCCCCTGAATAGTGTTTTCTCCTCTATAAAAGCTCCAACTTCGAGATTCATTCATTTCATCACTGCTTTGCACAAAAATGGAGGCATTTCTCTCAAAAAATCTCACATCTTGGATCTCTTCTCTAGATGGCTCGGAAAAGTTGAACTTCCGGGGTTTTGGCTTGAATGCACTATTCACGCTGGGCCGGACTCCACTGCACTTTCCTTTCCTCCACGCGGCGGCGAGATTCTGGAACCCGGTGACGCACGTTTTCAGTTTTGGAGGGCAAGAGGTATGTCCCACTTTTGAAGATTTTCAAGTTTTGATGGAGTCTGAACATTCAGAAGAGATCTTGCCTCAGTCTCGTTTCGGCCACGCCTAAGCTTTAGGGTGGATGTGCGGTCTCAACGCGCATGATGCTCGATCCCTGATTTGTAACGGGAGGTTGGATATCCCGAGCCTGATTTACCGATTCTCCGATGCCAGTGACCGCGGTGACCATTATCGGCAAGGTTTCCGACAACACGCCCTCTGCTTGTGCATGCTATCTCATTTTCTGTTTGTCTCGGGCTCGAGGGAGCTAACATCCGTTTGATTGAAGTTGCTCAAGGCTTGAGGGAAGGAAAGAGCTGTACTGCCATGACATTGGCTGAGACACTGCTGGGTTTGGATGCCTTCCACCGCCAGGAGACAACCAGGTTTGCGGGGAGCCCACTACTGTTGCAGGTAATGTTTCCCACCCAAGCTCACATATGTAGTTGCTCACATCGCTCGGCCCTCAGGCTCGGTTTTTCTCACAAAACCCTCATCTTACTTTTCTCTCATCGCACATCTCTCTATTCTTTATTCCCTCATTTTTCATCCCTCCCCAGATATGGTTGATGGATAAATTGCAAGTTGTGGACTCTTGCCCTGCTTACTCAGCCCGTGGCTACTTCTTTCGACAACGCCTGGTTGACGCCCTTGATGAGGGATGGTGGGTTGAATGGATGTGCAACTTGTCAGCTGAACACATTGCTTGGCGCTGTCCTTGGCTTAACCTTCCGGCGATGAGCTATAGCATGTTCCAGGATACTGGGATCCGGTTGATTGGCCTGACCCATTGTGTATTCTATTTCCTATTCCGCATTCTGCGCCAGTTCGGCCATGATCAGACTTGCCCTCCGGAGGGGATAGAGTATCCGGTCGCCTTTCCGATCCGAGGTGCACACCTCGCCCGACATACTACGGCTTGGAGGACTAGAGAGCTCCTGCCCCCCGCCCCTATTTTCAGTTGCACTTTGTCTGATAAGTGCTGGGATTGGCTCAATGAGGAGGCACAGATTGGGCCTAGGTCGGCATCGGAGGCTTCAACTAGCTCCGGGAGGGGGCGCAGGGACATCTGACCTGACTATGCCCCAGATTTATTGCTTTATTAGTACTTTCAAGTTTTCATTATGAGTGTAATAAAAAAGCAACTTCAATTGTATGCAAGAGCAAGAGAACTCTGTTTTGAAATCAATGAAATTGAAGGTTGTGGTACTGAAAATTTTCCGCTTTGGTCCAAAAATGGTCTTAGTTGTGAAAAGATTAATTTGAACAAAGTCAACTTTTATTAAAACTTTTCAAAACTATTTTCGATAAGGATCAGAACTAGACACGCCTGAGATCTGTCACTGAGGTGCACAACTCTGGATCCTAGCAACTGGAAAGTTGCCCCTAGTCTGAATGGTACCACAGCACTTCCTGGCAACGGAAAGTTGCCCCTAGTCTGAATAGCACTGCACCGGAGATTACGATGAATGCTGATGGACAAGGATGACTGAGATGATCAAAATGAACAAAGTTGATCGGGGAAAATGTTTATGGCTGAACTTCAGGATGAAGCTGCCTACGTATCCCAAAGATGGGAATCAAGCCTTACGTAGTTCAGGCTTAGGTTCGCTCGGGTATTTTTACTCTCCTTTTGCGCTCTAACTTTTGCCAAGGCCGCCCTTTGCGGGTTTTCAACCTTGCGAGCTCAGATTTTATATTTTCAAACCTTTTTTGTGCTCTGAGTTTTGCCTAGGTCGCCCTTTCGGGTTTTCGGCCTAGCGAGCCTCTCAAGGGTAGTATTTCTTCAACTTGTCCATGTTGATCGGTTGTGAAAACTCTAAGCCATCCAGATACATCAGAACCACAGCTCCACCTGACCAGATAGACTTAATGATGTAGGGACCAGTCCAATTAGGTCTGAACTTGCCCCTAGGGTCGTGGATGGGAGCTCGGTTGTCCTTGAGCACCAAATCTCCTTCCTTTAAATTCCTGGACTTAACCTTCTTGTTAAAAGCCCGGGCAATTCTGCGTTGATAACCCTGAACATGGTACAGTGCTTTCAGTCTTCTTTCATCGAAAAGCATGAGTTCCTCAAATCTATTTTGCTGCCAATTCGCTTCGGCTATCTGGCATTCAGCCAATACTCGTAATGAAACGGCCTCCATCCCATAAACCAATGAATACGGAGTCGCCCCAGTTGAAGTTCTGATTGAAGTCCGGTAGCCCCACAGAGCAAACGGCAGCTTATCTGGCCAGTCCCGGTAGGTTTCCACCATCTTCTGTAGTATGCGCTTGATATTCTTGTTGGCAGCTTCAACCGCTCCATTGGTTTGCGGCCGATAGGTAGACGACTTATGAAAAGCCACATTGTATTTTTCCAACAAGTCTATCACTTCCTTCTTGAAGTGGGAACCGTTATCTGAAATTATTTCCTTTGGGACTCCGTAACGACAGATGATGTTGTTTCTGATAAACTTTGCAACGTGCGAAGCCTTCAACACCGCATAAGATTGGGCCTCAACCCACTTTGTGAAATAATCTATCGCTACCAAGATGAACTCATGCCTATTCGACCCCTTTGGCGTGATAGCTCCGATCACATCAATTCCCCAGACTGAAAATGGCCATGGCGAAGTCATGTTGTACAGCTTTGATGGCGGGATGTTCATGCGATTTGCATGGATCTGACATTTATGGCATCGCCGAACAAAACCAATACAATCCTCCTCCATGGTGGACCAGTAGTAACTTTGTCTGAGAATCTTCCGTGCTAGCATTACCCCATTCATATGTGCTCCACATTCCCCTCTATGGATGGCTTCCATTAGACTCTTTGACTCTTCGGCATCAACACACAGTTTATGCATTCCCAGATGACCTCTTCTATACAGCTTACCCCCACAGATGATGAACTAAAATGGCCAATCTTCTTATTGCCCTTTTGTCCTTGGCGTTTACCCCTGGCGGGTATGCTTCCTTCTCCAAGAAATTCCAAATGTCGTAATACCAAGGGTGTTCGTCCTGAACCTCATCTATGGTTGCAATCGACTCATAGGCTGGTGCAAATTTCTGGTCAATGATGACTGGACGCATCCGGACTCCACACGGGATGTCTATCATAGATGATAGAGTTGCTAAAGAATCTGCGAACCTGTTGTTCTCTCTTAGTAGATGGGTAAAACTTAGCTTCTCAAACCGAGGAATTAGCAAATCCAAGGTTTGGTGATACATCATCATCTTTTCCTCTTTTACTTTCCAGTCACCTTTAGCTTGAGACACAACGAGGTTCGAGTCCCCAATGACGTCCAGCCGTCTTGCCCCTAGTTCCAGGGCTGCTTCTAGGCCAGCGATGCACGCCTCATATTCTGCTTCATTGTTCGAGACTTTGAACCGGAGTTTGAAGGCTAGAGGGATACGGGAATTGTCGGGCGCTATCAGCAACACTCCTATCCCATACCCATGTTGATTTGATGCTCCGTCAAAGTACATCGTCCAAGTTTCATCGTCGATATGCAAAATGGCTTCATCTGGGAACAAATACTCCACTGCTTCATCCCCCTCAACCGGATGGTCGGCAAGGAACTCTGCTACTGCTCTTCCCTTCACTGACTTGCGTGTGACATACTTGAGGTCAAATTCGGAGAGCAACAGCAACCAACGAGCTAGCCTACCCGTAAGCGCTGGTTTCTCGAAAAGATATTTGATGGGATCGAGTCGTGAAACCAACATTACGGAGTGAGCTAACAAGTAGTGCCGCAGCTTCCTGGTAGCCCATACCAGAGCTAAGCAGGCCTTTTCCAGCGGTGTATATCGGGTCTCATATTCCAGCATTTTCTTGCTTAAATAGTAGATGGCTTTCTCCACCTTGTCTTCTGATTCTTGAGCAAGCATGCAGCCCATCGTGGTCTCTGTCACTGACAGATACAAAATCAATGGTTTCCTCGGTTCTGGTGGCGATAAAACGGGCGGGTTCTGTAGATACTCTTTAATCTGCTCAAACGCAGCTTGACATCGGCCGTCCCATTGGAACTTCTTTCCTTTCTTTAGGAGACCAAAAAGTGGTTCACAAGTCAAGGTTAATTTTGAGATAAACCGTCTTATGAATTGCACTTTGCCCAGAAAGCCTCTCACCTCCTTTTCAGTCCTTGGTGGGGGCATTTCTAGGATGGCCTTGATTTTGGAAGGGTCGACTTCAATGCCCCTTTGTGTAATCAGAAACCCCAGCATTTTTCCCGCTGTAACACCAAACGTACATTTTTTAGGGTTCAGCCGCAACCGGAATTCCCTGATCCTTTGGAAAAACTTATGCAAGGCAGTGTAGTGGCCCTCTCTTTCTTTGGACTTGACAATCATGTCGTCTACATACACCTCTACCTCTTTGTGGATCATATCATGTAATATTGTGGTCGCGGCCTGTTGATAAGTAGCTCCAGCGTTCTTCAACCCAAACGGCATTACCTTGTAGCAGTATGTCCCCCACAGGGTGGTGAATGCAGTCTTTTCCATGTCTTCTGGTGCCATCACTATCTGGTTGTATCCTGAGAAGCCATCCATAAATGAGAGCAATGCATGCCCTGCTGTGAAATCTACCAACTTATCGATGTGCGGTAAGGGGAAGTCGTCCTTCGGACTAGCTCTGTTCAAATCCCTGAAGTCTACACACACCCGGATCCTGCCGCCCTTCTTCGGCACCGGAACAATGTTGGCCAACCAAGTTGGGTACTCAGATACCAGCAGGAAGCCTACGTCGATTTGCTTGGTGACCTCTTCTTTAATCTTGAGAGCCCAGTCCGGGCGGATTCTCCCGAGTTTCTGTTTGACAGGTCGAGCCTCGGGGTCAAGGGGGATCCGATGCTGTACAATCTCAGGATCGATTCCAGGCATGTCTTCGTAGGACCACGCGAAAACATCTTTGAAATCTTTTAATAAAGCGACTAGTCGCTCGCGTTCCTCCGAAGACAACGTGGACCCGATCTGGACTAGCCGCAGGTCCTCCTCAGTACCAATGTTCACGGTAATGATTTCATCAATTAATGGTTTAACAAATCTCTCTTGCTCTTGCTCAATTAAACGTTGTAAAACCGGAGGAACTTCGTCCTCTTCGTTTTCATCAAAATTTTGAAAGTCTGAGTTAATGCAATAAATTAGGGGCACAGAAAAGTACTCGGAAACCACAGATAGTTCATTCTCATTAGGCACAGCCAGATCATCCAATTCATCGGTTACAACAGACTCAAATGAAAAGGAAAAAGACGACCTAGACAGGACTGTGGCATCCGGGTTAACATCCCCAGGAGTACCAGACTCAGACTCAGTCGAGCTGGAACCTGATTCCGACTCACAAGACTCGGTGGAATCAGATTCCGGCTCACTACCTGACCCGGTGCTGCTGGACAAAAATCCCTCCTCGTACTGCCAAGTGAGAGAGGGTGCGATAGATGCATCCAAGATAGCTGCTGGTTGGCTCGCAGCCGTTTCATCCCCAATCATGGAAACCTCGGAGTTATCCCCCAAGCACTTATGGTCGATCGGAGGATCAGAGAGTAGACATGCCAGCGCTACCCCCACTTCAAATTCTGTGCCCTCAGGATCCACTGCCTTATTCTGCTCAACCTTAGCTGATGGGTCCGTCTGCTCTTCGGCAACATCCTCCCCGGGTAGTTGCAGGTCGAAAAAGATCTCAAAACCGGGCACGCGCTTCTTCTCCACGTTTATCCACGGCTCTGGGAAGCCGCACAATGGAAAGTCCTCCCCCTCCCGGACGAAGCGTCCGTTCAGGGTGCCCTGAATGGGCCTATGCATCAAGTCAAATGGCTTCCCAACCTGCTTTGCTCTGGCCCTTCCGGCCATTTCTTTCCCTTTCCTCACCCAGTCCTCTTTGGTGGGTAGATAACCCAGTCCAAAGGTATGCGGGTTATGTGGCACTTCGGCCAATGTTGCGACGCCTTTCCTGCCGCTTCTTCCTAATCCCATCCCGGGGATGTGTTGTAGCTTGTTCATGAGGTAGACGGATTGAGCACTGACGTACACACCTTCATTCACAGCCATAATGTTTTGCACAACCCGGGCCTCGGCCAGAGTAAATCCTGATATAAACACGTCCTCCATGCCGTGTTCGATTTCTAGGACTGGTGTAGACACCTCCGGAGGGGGATGGATCGATGAATTCCCGAACACAATGGCTACTCCCTTTCCACAGGGGTATTTCACCATTTGATGCAGAGTAGACGAGACGGCCTTCACCTGATGCAACCACGGTCGCCCCAGAAGCAGGTTGAAAGTTGCGGGAACCTCCAAGACATGGAAATCTATCTCGTGTTGTCCAGGTCCAACCTTCTTCTGAATCTTGACAGTTCCCATCACTTCTCTGCTGGTATTATCGTACGCTTTGATCACCTGAGTTGTCGGGATGAAGTCCGCGGGCTTCAACCCGATTGCATATGCTGTTCTGGCTGGGCAGACGTTGATAGCAGACCCGGTATCAACAAGTACCACCGGTATCCACTTGTCTCTACATTCCACGGAAATGTAGAGAGGTTTGTTATGATTCACGCCCTCAGGCGGCAGTTCCTTGTCTGAAAAGGTTAAAGCCGGGGAACCTCCTCCCGGAAAAACTAGCCCAACCAGTTGCTCTGGTGTAGTATCGATTGAGAGTTTGGCCTTATCCATGGCAGATAGGACAGCTTGCCTGTGTACCCGTGAGGCCATAAGCAGTCCCCAGATGGAGATGTCTGCCTGTATCTTCTTTAATTGCCTCAGCACAGCTTCTTCTTCAATCTGTTTCTCTCTCTGTTTCTCAGCTTCCTTGTCTTTACCAGATGCTTCTGGTTGGTCTAGGTGCGGGGGCTTGAAGTACCGCCCACTCCTGGTCATGTGGTCCACCTCATCGAGGTACCAGGTGCTGTCTGGTTGATTTACTCCCCAATCTTCGTCTGTGTGGGCAAGACATAAGTCGTCGTCTTCCCACCACATCCCGTTAGCATCCAAAAGACACATGTCTGGTTCTGGCAGATGTGTACTCTCAGTACCTTCATCCCATATGCTCACAGCATTGTCCGTTCTTGTGCCCACAGCACTCTCAGCCCCTTCATGGGCTTTTGCCTTTCTGATTCTCTTGGAATCCCAAAACTTCTCCTGTTCTGTCTGCGTTGCTGCAGTTTGTTGTTCCATTGTCTTTGCATCCATAACGCTTAAGTCCCGAGCGGAATTCTTTGTACCGGCGCTCTCCGGCAATCCATTCTGACTCTCGGCCCTTCCGGCCACAGTTGATACCCTTGCCCCTGCCGGGCTCTGCTCTGGCTGAAACTCCACAATATCAGGCTGATCATCTAACCACCCGGTGGCCTCCGCTGACTCCTCATATTCAAACCAGTTGATTGTTGCGTTTCCTGATTCTTGGTCGTTGAAGAACTGGAGGTTGGCGAAGTCCTCCTCCACTGTTGCTAGATCATCTGCCCCCTGTTCAAGTCTGTCCCCCTGAATCATGCACAGTTCAGCTTTTTCTGGCAACCCCACACTCAGCTCAGACCGGCCCACTGATAAAATGTATTCGCTTGGATCATAGGCTCCCCCAGCATAATTCCCGGGCTGTTCCATCCCAGACTCAACAACTCTGTTCTCCTCTGAAACCTGCCCTGTTCCATCTTCAGTGGTCACCACCTTTGACTCGGATTGGGTTGTGAAGGTGTCCAACATGCACAAGTCAGTGCAGTCGGGAAGGATCACCTCCGGCTTGGGTAGGTGGGAGGGAGTAATGTAGATACTAGGATCGTAGGATACGACCCCAGCTTGGATGAGGTTGACTCTTTTGGGTGGGGGATCTTGGTTATGGGTAGGGAGTGGGTTGGTTGTGACGTTAGGTCTATCTGGAGGTAAAATAATATTTTTGTCGATGAGGTCCTGAACCTCGTGACGCAGCCGGAAACATTGGTCTGTATCATGGCCATGCTACTGGTGGTACGCACAGTACTTGGCTGGGTTGTGAGAGGGGGGGAGTGGATTTGGTGGCGGCCTCGACTCCAGGGGTTTTAGATGTCCCTTTCTAATCAAGACCCCCAGAACCTTGGACAAAGGCATGTATAGTGGAGTAAAGGTTCTTTGGCCTCTGGGCTGGAATCTCGGGGCTTGGGTACTGCTCCCGGATGTACTGGAAAAGGGGGTGGCCGCCATGGGCCTTGGCTGGGGAGGGGGATTGGTGGTGACCATACTGACCTCCGAAGTCCTTGTGTTTGCAGCGCCACTCGGGCCTACGTTGCTATTGCGGTTGAATGTCCTCCGGGGTTGCTCCCGGTCCTGGTCAATCAGACCTTGCTTCATCGCATCCTCGATTTGTACCCCCATCTCGTGTAAGTCTCAGAAGGTGGGAAAGGGGAGTACGATCATCTTCTGCATGAGTTTTGGTTGGAGATTGCGCACAATCATCCTAATTTGATCTTTGTCTGTAGGCCTCAAGGTCATCATCGATGCCTTTGCCCTCCATCGAGTTACAAAGTCTGAGAAAGTCTCCTTGGCCTCTTGCCTCGTCGTTTCGAGATCACGAGTTGTAATCTCGATCTGTGTATTGTACGAGTACTGTGCAACGAAGGCCTCAGCCATCTCATCCCAGTTTCTTTTCACGTCATCTTCTAGCTTCGCGTACCAAATGGCTGCCACACCCGACAAAGTTCGGCCAAACAGGGAAAGCTTTTGTGGTCGGGTTAGGCCCATTGGCCGCAGGATGTCTGAAAACAGCCGGAGATGGACCATAGGATCTCCGGATCCGTCGAAACGGTCAATTTGCGGCATCTTGAATCTGTCGGGCAGTGTCACGGCCACATCGGTGTACCCATCTTCGATGTCTGGGATGGCCTTCACCCCCTGCGATTTCTTAAAAAGCTTCTCCAGTTTGCTCAATTTCAGAGCTGTATGGTCTACCTCGAACTCGAATGGAGAGTCCGGATGGTTGGCAGGTGTATGAGTCTTGGACAGTTGAGGCAGAAGCGGGGGCGGAGCCAACCCCGTTGGATAGCCTGTGTCCTCTTGAATATTCTGGACATTGGGTAGGGTGTTCTGGGTGTTCAGGGGGTATTCTGGGGATTTGGCAGGGCATTTTGACTAGTGGATGCCTGCTCGGGTAACGGAGCTCCGGGTGGAGGAGGAGCCGGGTGCGAGGTTAATGTCCCGGTTTGCTGCTGGAGCCTGGTAATGAGCTCAGCCTGTTGGGCCATGACTGTGGCCTGTTGCTTAGAAAATTCCGCTTGGCGGATGGCATCCTCTTGCATCTGTCTCATGCTCTCTTGCATTTGGCGCATCATCGCCTCCATCCCTGATGTATTCTGCTGTTCCATTTGAATGACCGGTAAATGTACCTCTATGGCAGACACAGAAATCTCGACCTGACTGCTTACTATCAAAGTAGCCCTCTGTTCCGGTAATCCCTGTTTTGACACACTACGCCTCCTCGGCCTTCTTCTGATAACTGGAGGTAGAGAGTGGAACACTGGATGTCCGTCAACCAGATCCTCAGATCGATTGAGTCGGCGACCTCGTGTCCAAAGTGCTTGGAGAGTATCTAGTGGTTCAGAAGCAATCGTGCTAAAAACTGCCCTAGCAAAAAGATAAATAAAGCGAAAAGGAAATAAATAACCAGAAAAACGGACAGCATAACAGCTTAAATTAAATACACAACACACAGTCGGGCATACAACACACAGTTGATAAGCTGGGTATACACTGTCCTCAATCACTGATTACTGTCCCTATATCACTGTTTCCCAAAAACCGAATCTGATATCCGCAGACAACTGATTCTCAAATGACTGGCTGATGCCCGCAGGCCTGACGCCCAATCTCAAAAACTGATGCCCGCAGGCCTGATGCGACTCATAAACTGATACATGCATTCCCTGTAGAGACGCACTCTAACAAGCACATAACAGATAAGTGAGAGCCAAACACCCCTATGTTGGGGTAGGGTTTCCCTGTCCTATTTTGTCAGGAACTAGGGTTTCACTATGCACGCAGCGGTTTCAAAACAACCTATAAACGGGTAAGCAACCTGTCCTAGTTTGGAATGGTCACTATGGATCCGAATATGCACTAGGTCGAATGGTCAAAAAGGGTGCCCCGGTAAAACCGGGGTTTGTGTTCCCATACTGGCAGAGCCCGTAACCGATCAGCCTTATGGACATGCCTTGACAAGACAAGCCTCCGGCAAACCGCTCAGGAATAGCAGATGGCAAACACGGTGTCCTAGGCGCACCAATGCAAATGCAATGCAAAGAAACACACAAGTGTAGTCAAAACCAGATATCACGAGTTCGAGTCAAGTTCTCTAAATCCCCAGCAGAGTCGCCAGAAACTGTAGACGTCCCCGAACGCATCCCGGGGAGAGGAGTGCGAGCCCCCCCCGTTCTGGTTCGATATTGGGTCACTACAGTTCGAAGGACTCAAATGTCACGGTTCTAAATCTCGAACCAAAGAGTCCAAATCCGGCAAATCGTTTTGAAAACAGATTTTTTGAAAGAAGTGCCAAACATGGACTGCTTTGCCAGATATAGAGTCGCCACCTAAATATTTTTTAATGGGGAAATTTAGGAAACCCTGACTCGGTGCCAAAGGCCACGTGTCCGTCATCACCAAAGTTGCCTCGGCTCGGGAACTTGGGTACGATTGGGGAAGGTCACTTCGTGAGCACCCCCGCTCGCCCGGTCAAAGACCGGCCTCTACTAACCATGATATCTTATTTTGAAAACATTGTATGTTCTTATTCCGGTTATTAGCCTAGGTTACTATGTGATGCGCACAGCATACAAGTATAGACTGAGTCGCCTGAATTGGAACAAAACATTTCATGTTTGTTTGTTTGAAAATGGTTTGCTACCCGCAGGTAGGCTTAAAAATGCAGATTTTGCCACCCTCGGGTGGGCTTAGGAAAACATGGTGTTGCCACTATCTAGTGCGCTTAAAACAAACAATCAATGCATTATTCCAATTCAGATAACCCAACCTTCACCCACAGGCATTCAGGCAGTTATATCACATAAGCATATAGCCTCATGGTAAGCATGCTATTCATGGCAACACTCACACGCATGCAAGGATGCTAAAGCATAAAAACTCACCGAGTACTCCAAGCCAAAACAGAAGCTCATTAGAAATCCATGCATGGACCTAAGCATGCTGAAATGCCTAATGCAACACATGCAAAATGCAACTATAGCAGGCTCGGCTATTCTAAACATGGCATATGGAATGCTACAACTAACACGTATTCAATTTGGAATTGAAATACAAATGCAGTTTGTATGATGCGCCGAGCCTGGTGCATGTAAAACAGATGAATGATGCAAACATGCTGTCATACTGTATGCTAATTGAAATATGTCCTATATCTAACCATCATAAGCTGGTAAATAAAAGGGAAGAAAGACGTGGGGTTGGAAGACATACATCACACTCACCCACACTTATTACAGTTATGCCCTCGCGCAGAGGGTCCAAATAAATATACAGTCCCAAATGAAAGAATAATACAATTCAAAATATTACAGTCCCAAATAATATACAAATTCCTAATTAATTAACAAATTAAATAAGAAAAATGTAAAACTGGCATGCAAGCCAGGGGCTGCCTTGATTCTGATGAATGATGTATGTTGGGCTGCCTTCTCGCGGAAATCCATTGGGATGCCCCAATTAGCCTCTGTTTGTAATGTTTCTCGAAATGCGTGCCAAACTCCGAAAAGTTGCTGATTCTTCATTTTGCTGCAACAGAGAGCAGGAAAAGGGCATAGCAATGTATTTCACAAATGTATGCATGCCTCGATCCTCGTGCCACCAATCACGCATCTCGATGCATGATGGCCGAGGAGCCGAATTGCACAACTCAATATAGGATGAATGCATATGAAAATACAACAAAACCTAACTTCATCATGGATAATTCGGAGTGTCGGTGACTTGGGAATTGAGACCCGTTCCGTCACTCGGAGTACGGAACGTACCTCGTTTCCTGTGCCCGGGCTAACTCCTATCCCGAACACGATGCAATATGCATGATATGCGTGAAATGCAGCTAACATATGATCCTAACATACACAATGCTATGAAAATGAGATGTCTCGAAATGCGTGCACGCGGGCACGCAAACTGAGGCAATGATCCTAAGGCATGAAATGACATACGCAATGCAAATTGGACTTACACTAACACGAGTGGACCTCAGCCACACTCACATAAGAGGCCGATGGATGAAAATGAAGTGCCTCGAAATGCGTGCACACGGGCACGCAAACCGAGGCAATGGCATACGGAATGCAATGAGACTAAAATGACAAATACAATGCAACATGGGCTTATACTAACATGAGAGAGCCTCAGCCGCACTCACATAAGAGGCCGTCGGATAAAAAAGAAGTGCCTCGAAATGCGTGCACACGGGCACGCAAACCGAGGCAATGACATAAAGGCATGAAATGGCCTGAAATATGATATACAATGAGACTAAAATGAGATGTCTCGAAATACGTGCCCACGGGCACGCAAACCGAGGAAATGGCATACGGAATGCAATGATGCCAAAATGACATAAAGAATGCAAAATGGACTTACACTAACATGAGTGAGCCTCAGCCACACTCACATAAGAGGCCGTCGGATGAAAATGAGATGCCTCGAAATGCGTGCACGCGGGCACGCAAACCGAGGTAATGGTGTACGAAATGCAATGATGCTAAAATGACATAAAGAATGCAAAATGGACTTACACTAACATGAGTGAGCCTCAGCCACACTGACATAAGAGGCCGTCGGATAAAAATGAAGTGCCTCGAAATGCGTGCACACCGGCACGCAAATCGAGGCAATGGCCCTAAGGCATGAAATGGCATGGAAATGATATGCAAACATGCAAATAAATTTCAGCACTCACAAATGATGCAAAACAGTCCCGAAATGAGGCGAAAGTACACCCGATGCATGAAATGGCCCCGAAATGCGAAATTAGGCACCCGAAATGGCCTATAGCTATGCAATGCATGCACAATATGGACATGGAATGAAAATACAGTAGCAAGAAAGCCCCAAGACAAGAATTTTTTCAGTAGAAAACAAGGCCAAACAGCAATCATAGATAGGGTAACAATGGTACGCAAAAATAGGGGCCAAGAGAGGGGTATTGAAGTAGATGGTAAATGAAAAGCCCAAACAGAAAAATTCCCTTCTATAACACTGAAGAGGGGGAAAAAATATGCACATTTACAGTAGATGACATCCCCCAAAACAGTATGCAAACATGCTAGAAATGCCATGCAAGATATAGGCCACAAGAGGGTATAACATGAAGTAGGCCAAACATTCATCAAACCAACAAGGACCCTTCATGAAATATGTCAAGAAGACCAAAATATGACTCTTTCCAGACCTGATGATGGCCAAAAACATAATCTAGATAGGCTTAACAAAGCATGCAAAAATGGGGGTCAAAGAGGGGTATAATGACAAGTATAACATGGAGATCCCCAACAAAGTTTATCCCTTCTACAATGTTGTAGAGGGACCCAAAATAATCCTACTCATAGTTCATGACATGCTCCAAAACAGATCACATGTAGGCCAAACAAATCATGCAAATTTACGGTAAATGTGAGAGATTATGAAGTAAGTGCATGATAGAGAGGTCAAACAGGGTTGATCCCTTCTTCAATGTTGAATAGGGGCTCAAAATAGGCCCCCGTACAGTTCACATCAGGCTCGAAAACAGATCACACATAGGCCAAATATTCAATGCAAAATAATGGCATATAAGATGATATTGAAACAAGTGCAAGATGGAGGGCTCAAACAGGGTTGAGCCCTTAAACAAACATGAAGAATGGCTCAAAAAAGGCCTAGTTTCGGTTAGGGTCGGAGCCCAAAACAGTAAGCAAATAGGGCTAAGAAATGGGACAAAAAAGTGCTACAAAAGGAGGGAAATGGACTTACCCTTGAAGACCAATGATTTTGTTGGTTCTTGGCTTGTGTTTGCTGCCTCTAAGCCTCTGAAAAACCTCTCCTTGCTGCTGGAATGGAGTAGTGGTGGTGGTGCTTGATAGTGATGAACAAATGGGGTTGAAACTTAGGAATTTTGAAGGAAAATGAGAGAGATGGAGAGAGATGAGTGTAGGCAATTTTTCCAACCCTTTTTCTTGAGTTGGGAGGCCACCTATATAGGAAAGAAAGAGGAGGAAAAGTGGAGGCCAAAGTGGAGGGAAATGAGCCCTTATTTCCCTCCAAAAGGGTCCCCCCGGATAGAGATATTTTCTGGGGAAAAACAGCACACAGCTGTAAAGCACACATCCCAAGGAAGCAGGCCGGCTGGGTGTTTTGGCTGCAGGTGGCCGGCCGGCCACCCCCCATGGCCGGCCGGCTAGGGGTCAAAAGGTTCAAGCTTAGTTTCTGGCCGGCCACCAGATATTGGTGTCCTCCCATGTGTGCTCAACAAGACCCTGTGGTTGGAAATTGACAACTCTAAAACAGGAGAGAGAATAGGCCACTTTAAAGAGGGGTTCAAAAGGTTCAATTGGAGTTACTGGCCGGCCATGTGTTTTTAGGGTCCTCCCATGTGTGTACAACACAAATATGTGGTTTTGGCTCGAAGAAAATGGCTCTAGGGTGTTCAACATTAGCCCGGAAGTGAGAAAAACGGGCGTCGGAGGGCGAAAATGGAATATAACTGGTTGCTGAGATAATTGCTAGCCTCCCACCCTCCAGTGACCTTCCTAGTGATAAAACAGAGGTACCTGCCAAAAATGAACAAAAACCGATGCAGAACGAATGCTCGGGGGCCAAAACACGCAGTTCGGGGTCTCGAAAATCGGCCGTTAAGCACCGAAAGTGGTGTTTGGCCACAAAGTGGGTATCTAAGACCCCAGTGTCCCTCGAAAGGGAGTAAATGAGACGCATGCCAAAAACCGGAGGAATCAGAGATGGTTAGGCGGTCCCGAACCGAGGCACACGGCCTGACGGCTTCGAAAACCGGGAACCGGGCTCCGAAATGGGCAAAATGGCCTACGACCACGAAATGTAGCCCACGGCCACTGAGAGATGGTCTACTGGACCTCTCCCCCCTCTCAGGAAAGAAAACAGAGAAAACCGAGTCTGGTTCGCAAACCGAGGCAAGGCACAGAAGAGGGTTCGGAAGTCCGGAGGCAGGGCGCACGGCCGCGACTCTGAGACTTCTGAACGAGCGCAATATGCAACATCACCGAGCGCTCAATCGGTGACGTCTAAGTCTCAAGGTCGGTCAAAAATGGGGTGTCTACAATTAGTTCTTTTTGTTTGTTTGTTTTAGTCTTGAGGTATATCTCTTGGCTTTGTTGTGTTTTAAAATATAAATTGTTCTAAATTGCTTTTATTATTGGATTTATCTTTATTTGTTATTATTCTTATTACTTTTTTAATCATGTGTGATCGTTTATATGTAAACATCATAGCATACTTTGTTGATATTTCTTTTTTTTTTTTTGATCATCGAAGAAAAATAACTATATTGATGAAAAGAAAATTAGTTTTTTGATCAGCAAAAAAAAATCTTTATTGATGGAATCATATAAAAATATAGAATACATCAATAAAGAGAAGCTCAGAGCTACATTTAGCTCAGAGCTCCAGTTGGAAAGAATCCAACAGAGAGGAAAAACCAAAGAAAACAGAACCAGTATACACAGCACCAGAGCAATCTAGCAGCATACATCAAGAAGGCAGTTTGCACACCCCAGCAGGTTGTACACCACTCAGCACTCAAATCTGAAACAAAAACCAAACTAACCTGCAAACAGACCATCAAAATTAGTTGATATTTCTTATTTTGTCATCCATTCTTGTTTGCTTATCCTTGCAATGTTGATTATCTTTGACATAATAATCTTGATATGAGTTCATTAAATTTGACACGTCTTATTGAAATGAGTTATCTTCTTATTGATAGATTGATTCATCTTGTATTAATTTTACATATTTTAGTTCTATATTGGAACATATATTTTTATTTATGAAATTGGTTGAAACTAAGCTACACAATATGATATAATATGATTTTCTAACATGTTACTTGATTATAAATACTTTTTTATCATGAAACATTGTTGAGCATAACTCCATACATGTACAGATAGTAATAGTTATTAGGGATATTATACAAATAATCTCTATAGTTTACACGATGTGTCAATTTGGTCCATGTTATTTTAATTTGTTTGATTTTGTCCCTTAATTTAACGGATTGCGCCATTTTAGTCCAATAAATAACGGTTGTTAAGTTTGGCAGATGAAAAGTCAAATAATGTGTCAATTTAGTCCTTGTCAAAATTGAGCAAATTAAAACAACAGAGACCAAATTGACACATTGTGTAAACTATAGGGACCAAATTGACACATTGTGTAAACTTTTCGTCCACCAAACTTAACAACAGTTATTTATTAGACTAAAATGACACAATCTGTTAAATTAATGGGCAAAATCGAGTAAATTGAAATAATTAGGACCAAATTAACATATAGAATAAATTACAGGATCATTTACATAATTTACCTTACTTATTATTTTTTTATAAGTTAATACAACCATGAAAATATGTTTAACACTTTTTTTTTTTTTTTTGAAACTGAGGTGTCTGGCTTCTACCGCTGGGCTGCGTCCACCGACTAATCCTCAGGGGGAGCAATCACAGAGTCCCACCGCCGCGGCTCTCCGCTTAAATCCCAAAGTGTCCCAGAGGGAAATCGAACCCGTGACCGTGTGCCTAACCCACACAATCACGTCTTCGCCCTTACCACTGGGCCACCTAGGGGGTGGGTAAAAAATATGTTTAACTTTATGAACAAATTTGAGTGATGTTATGTTTCATGAAAGAACTAGCAAGAAAAATTTCATGAAGATTCTCCACCATTTTGATTAGTTTATGATGTTTTATTGTATATATAATTTAAAAGTACAGAATTTTTATGAAATCTTTTATAATATTTCTTTCATAAAACCTAACATTACTTATCAAATTTTTATATTGAACCATGTTCGCAAAAAATGTCTACTTTATCATAATATCATTTACATTTTGTGTTGATAGAAATTAATAATGCTTTTTAAAATTTTGAAAACAAAAATTTCCATTTAGCACTTATATGTACTTTTGCCCTCTACCAATTAAAATCTTAGACCTGTTCCCAAACACATATTTTTGTCTTTTCACTTTTCAAGCAAAATGTAATGCTAAAATAGAATGTATCATATATAAGTTATGATATTTATAGGTTTGATGAACCATAAATGTCATAACTTAATTCTATAGGAGTGATAACAGAAATAAATAAAAATAAATAAATAAATAATATTATAACGAAACATCATATAAGGTACAACTAAACAACTCTTAAATCATAATCAAAATAATGTTATGATCAACATCACAATATATCATACTAATATTATAGTAAATCATAACAAAAGAAATAAAGATTGTAACTAAAAATGATTGTAACCAAAGAGGTGTATATCATAAAATTTTCCAAATGTATATTATAAAAGTTACGTACACAAAGAAAAATGCAACACAATGATTTTTTATTTTTTATTTTTTTGTATAGAAGTCATTTTGTTTTTCTCTTCCAAAACTTCAAAGCATGACCAATTATCCTATCCTATGTGTTGTGTGGATTAGCATGACTCATACCCCAAAAAATGCTATAAAAGAACTTTAGCTAGGCACAAAATGTACTCCTCAACTAGAAACCAGACTTTGTTAAAGCAAGAAACGATGTTATTATTACATTTCTTATCTTTCTACTTTCTTCCACTGTTCCTCTTCATACTCTTCCTCTTCCTATGCTTTTCCCTTATTACCACTACTCCGACAGACCACAAAAAAATACCACCACCTTCTCCTCCAAAGCTCCCAATTGTTGGGAACCTCCACCAACTGGGTTTGTTCCCTCACTGCTCTCTCCGATCACTGGCTCAAAAATATGGACCCCTTATGCAACTTCACTTCGGCAGTGTCCCACTCCTTGTTGTCTCCTCGGCCGTTGCAGCACGTGAGATCATGAAAACCCATGATCTCGCCTTTTCAAGCAGACCTAAAACAAGCATTGCTACAAGACTTACCTACAACTCTAAGGATGTCGCGTTTAGTCCCTATGGCGAGTATTGGAGGCAGGTGAGAAGCATTTGCGTCCTCCACCTTCTTAGTAATAAGAGGGTACAGTCCTTTCGAAATGTAAGAGAAGAAGAAACTGCCCTTATGATTGAGCAAATCAAACACTACTCTTCTTCTTCTTCGTCTTCGTTGGTAAACTTAACTGACATGTTTGTAACACTTACAAATAATATAGTGTGTAGGGTTGCGTTGGGGAGGAAGTATGGTGGAACCAAAGGAGGGAGGAGGTTCAAGGAACTCCTCGCGATGCTTGGAGAGTTGTTGGGTGCTTTCAATGTGGGGGATTATATCCCATGGCTTGCTTGGATGAATCGAATAAATGGTTTGGATGCTAAAGTGGGGAGTGTATTTAAGGAGATGGATGAATTTCTTGAGGGAGTAGTGGAAGAACATGTTGATAGAAGGAAAAGAGAGGGCAGTGACAGTGTGCATATTGGAAGTGAAAGCAAACATGACTTTGTGGATCTTCTACTTCAAATCCAACAAGAGAACACAGCTGGCTCCCCTATTCATAAAGATACCATCAAAGCTCTCATCTTGGTAAAATGACTTTTTGTTTTCTTATTTAATGCTAATTAATTCTTCTTGTCATTGTTTTAGTTATTTTTTTGCAGCTTGATTTGGGGATTTAACAACTATAATTAAATAAGTTATTGGATGGGGGATGCACCAATAAATCCCAAATTAATAACTTATACATTGTTTAGTCCTAAAAGTTTTCTTATAGACTGAAAGGTCCCATTACAATGTTTTAAACATCAGATTAATGTTTCGAACATTAGATTTTGAACATCAGATTAATGTTTCGAACATTAGATTTCGAACATCAGATTAATGTTTCGAACATTAGATTGATGTGCAAATGGGACTAAATGGAGCATAAGAAAACTTTTAGGACTAAATGGTTTAACTTTTCAGAAACTAGGACTTATGGGTAAATTTTTCTTATTGGATATCAAGAAGGGCATGAGATCATCTATCCCACTCTCTATACCATTGTTCGTCTCATACTCTTCTAGTGGTTGATTTTTGTAACATGATAATATGTAAGAGATATATATCAATACTATAAACATAGGAAAAAAATACCTAGAAAATTATTCATAAAAAGGGATCAACGGGCTATATTCATTGTAAATGTAGCCCACATCCTATTAATTTTAGAATAATTCTATATATACTAACAGTCTCACTAAACTTTTTTTTACTAAACATACAATAGGTTAAATATGATTGGTTGTGAAAAAAAATAAGCATCCAATTGGATGCTTATTTTTTTTCACAACCAATCATATTTAACCTATTGTATGTTTAGTAAAAAAAAGTTTACTTTATATGTCCAAATACCAGTATTTGGACATATAAGATTTTATTAAAATTTTGATATATGTAGCATTACTCTTTACTTTAAATTTACACTCCATCTATATTTTTTAAAGTTAAAATTCAGAGTAAATTTTCATAATTCCTAATATTTTTTATCGACATAAGATAAAAACATATAGATTGGTTCAGTCAATTTTATTACTTTTGTTGTATTTGTGTCTTGGATTGTCTTTCCTTTATCTAATGATTTTAAAATTTTAGCCACCTTTCAACTCCATTACAAAAGTCATGGTCATACTCATGAAAGTGCTGGCATGTATATAAAAAAGGACGGGAGTAGTTAGGTTTCAATGAGTCAATGAACTGGTTAATTTTGAATAAATCCAAACCTAACCTATGGATTCTTGTAAATGAAACTAGGGAATGAATTTATAGGGTTTAAGGTGCAGGAAATCAAACATGGCACCTCCTTGTTAGAGCCGCACTTTACCAATTCAACACCATGTTACTTCTGTTAATAAATTGTAAATATATATTATTTATTACATTCATTAATTTTCTTCCAAACAGAAGTATAATTATTATTATTATTTTTTTATATGAACAATTATTATAGGACAAAATTTACTTTATCCCTTGTGGTGTTGCTTCAAAACACTTTACCTTTTATGGTTCAAATATATGTAGAGAGCCTCTTATAATTTTGAATTAAAGAGTTATCATCAGTTTTTTTTGTTAAAAGTAACAGAATGTGTGTCACACTCTCCCAAATTAAGAGTGAGCAATGCAAAAGTCCTAAGTCAAAGAAAAAAATTGGATCAAATGTGAATTATTCTCATTTTCATCTTCTTCTCCAAAATTAAATCATATTTATAGCTAAACCCTAACCCTAAATGTCCTCTTCTAGCAATACTTTATTTTAAAATGTTATTAAATGAGATTTTAGGTTAAAAATTCAAAGTTAGATTATGATAATTTTATGATTTAATTTGTTATATATATATATATATATGTATATGTATGTGTGTGCGCGCGCGCGCGTCTTTAATTTAAAATGTTATTAAATAACAAATTGGGTTAAAAATTAAAAATTAGATTATGGTATGATTTATTTTATGGTAATAAATTATGGTATTTAGGTTAATTTATGATTTAATTTGTTATATAATATGTGTGTGTATGTTTATGTTTATTTTGAAATTTTATTAAATAAAAAAAATCAGATTAAATTAATGTGATAATTTAATTTTATAGTAATAAATTAAGGTATTTAGGCTAATTTATGATTTAATTATATATATATACATAAAATACATAATAAATTAGAAGCCGCTATTCTCACTTTACTTTATTCCAAATGCACTATATTCCTTATCCTTATTATACATAGAATAAATTGTATTTTGAGTAAACTAAATTGAGAATAGTAACTATATATAATAAATATAAATAAAAAAATATATTTGAACTAAAATGAAATAAAAATAACACTCTCACAAATTAAAGTGTTTAAGTATTTATGATTTACGAAACTCCTCGCAATGATTGGAGAGTTGTTGTTTTCAATGGAGGGAATTACATGTTAGGGCGTGCCAGTGGCAAATTTACTCAAGGACCAAGGTCACGTGCCTCTTAGCTTTTTGATAATTCTATTAGCACCCATATATATATAAATTATGTCTTATATATCTTTTATAAAATTGTAATAGTGCCTTCTTTGAAATTGTAATTAAGGATTTTTTTTTTTTTTTTTTTTTTTTTTTCTAATTACAAAGATCCTACTACAATGGGTCCTTTTACCATACACTCTCTCCAAAAAAGGTATACTATATGCAAGTTATAATATTTCATGATATTAATACCAAAAAGTATTATGATTAAATCATTTTCAGTTATAACTAAAAAAACCACAATAAATAACAACCAAACACCACTTCTTCGGTCATAACCTAAAAATAATACTAATAGGTCATAATTAGAGATGACAAAATATCCCGATCTGTCGAGTCTCCGACTATCCCTGATCCTAACAAAATGTGTTCATGGATGGTTGAATAGGATAGAGTCGGATTTGGAAAAACTTTTAAAATTATGATTTGGGTTGGAGTCGAGGGTGGGAGTTATATTTGTGAGTTTGGGTTTGGGTGGGGGTAAGGGTGGGTGGATGTCCCGACCCATATTCTATCCTTTGCCATCCTAGTCATAACCAAGTCATAAGTCACCTAACACCACAATGAGTACTAATTAAAGGTTATAACCAAAATAACAATCACAAGAAATCATAACTAAGTTATAACTAATATCACAATAAGTCATAACTAATATCATAATTGCAAAATACAATACACACTATTTTGCGATTTTTTTTATAAAATTTTTCTACTAAAATATATCATTTCTAACTCGATTTATTTTTTCTTTTTTATAATTTTTCAATCTACCTATTATAGTTACACTCCGATATTTTTATAAAATTCAACCTCAAATGGCTTAATTTGAAGTTCATATTTATTCAAATAGACTCAAAATATTTAAGTTTAGCAATATTTCAATATTGTTTATTATAAAAAAAATAAATAAAAAAAATCAATATTATCTTTAATTTGTACCCCTTTAGTTGAATTCCTGACTTTGCCACTGTGACTTGCTTGGATGAATCGAATCAGTGGTTTGGATGCTAAAGTGGAGAATTTTTAATTTAAAATCTTATTAAATAAGATAAGTTTACGGTAATAAATTAGGATGTTTAGTTTAATTTAGGGGCAACTACAATTTAGTGTAACTTTTTAAAAATAATTTTAGATTAGTGGGAAACTTATGAACATTAATAATTAAAGTTTTAAAATTTTTCATAAATTTGTAATTATTTTTGAAAGAAGAATACTAGATTGTAATTTTTCTTTTAATTTATGATTTAATATTATATATATATATATATTTGTGTGTATATTTATCTTTATTTTAAAATTTTATTAAATAAAAAATTAGGTTAAAAATTAAAATTAAAAATTAAATTAAAGTAATTTGATGATTTAATTTATGGTAATATATTAGGGTATTTAAGTTAATTTATGGTTTGATTTGTTATATATATACGTTTAATTTAAAATCTTATTAAAGAAGGTAATTTTATGGTAATAAATTATGGTGTTTTGTTTAATTTATGATTTAATTTGTTATGTATTTATATATATATATATATGTATGTTTATGTTTATTTTAAAGTGCTATTAAATAAAAATTAAAAATTATATTAAAGTAATTTGTAGATTTCATTTTATGGTAATAATTTAAGATATTTAGGTTAATTTATGGTTTAATACATATGTTTAATTTAAAATGTTATTAATAAGAAATTAGGTTAAAGAAATAAAATTGAAAATTACATTAAGTTAATTTTATAGTAATAAATTAGGGTGTTCAAGTTGATTTCTGATTTAATTTGTTAAATATGTGGTTAAAATAGAAAATTATATGGATTAGAGAAGAAAAAAGTGAATATGATATAAGAGTACTTAGGTAATTTTTTTACTATTATTAACGGTGTTAGTTTTGCACTTTAATCCAAAATCATAAGGGGGTTCTCTGTTCGAACTATAGGAGGTAAAGTAAATTTCGTCAATTATTATAAATATTTATATATAAACATATATATTTGGTCAACATATTTATGTATATATACATATCTTGAATTATCAAAATAGTTTATATGACTGTATCTTGGCTAGTATTTTTTTATTATTATTTAGGAATAATATTTAATATATTTATGATATAAATATGTCGTCACGATTTGATTCCAATTGATATAACGGTTGAACCAATAATCCTTAACCAAATCATTTTTTCGATTTGCCCAATGGTCCTAGTTTCAAAATGTTGCACACCGGCTCTTACTTTTGTAAATATTTTTAAATAAATAATTAGAACTGTTAGAGAGTTACAATTCCTAGCAATCAAATAGTATGTAAAGATGAAATTTCTTATGATCTTTTACAATAATAATTCAGGACATGTTTGGTGCTGGAACTGATACCATATTTACATCTATGGAGTGGACAATGGCAGAGCTCTTAAAACACCCACAAATCATGAAGAAACTACAGAATGAGGTGAGAAAAATAGCCAAAGGAAAATTGAATATTACCGAGGATGATTTAGAAAACATGTACTATTTGAAAGCAGTGATCAAAGAATCTCTAAGGATGCATCCTCCAGTTCCATTGTTGGTTCCTCGAGAATCAATCCAAGATGCCAAGGTAATGGATTATGACATTGTAGCTGGCACGCAAGTAATTGTCAATGCTTGGGCAATTGCAAGAGACCCATTATCATGGGAAGATCCTGAGGAGTTTCGGCCAGAGAGGTTCTTGAATAGTTCAATAGATTTCAAAGGGCACAACTTTGAGTTTATTCCTTTTGGTGCTGGTCGGAGGGGTTGCCCTGGTATTCTATTTGCCATGAATGTTGATGAGCTTGCACTTGCAAGTGTTGTTCACAAGTTTAACTTATTGTTACCAGATGGAGCGAGTGGGGAAGATTTGGACATGACTGAAGCTGCTGGTTTAACTATCCATAAAAAAAAACCCTTTAATTGTTGTTCCAACTCCTTACTCTTGCTAGTGTCATAAAGCCTGCCATATGTTTTAGAGCTATATGTTATATCAGTGATAGTTAAATCAAAGAAAATAAATGCTTAGCCATATAAATCTAAATGAATTTTGTGTGTGAGAGTTGTATTAGATGGACTGCTATTTCTAGTTCTGAACAAATCAATTTATATGAGAAGTTTTTTTCTCTCCTTTTGCGTAATGATGATCACTTATACGTCCCCTTTATGTCCTTATCGAAATGCAATTGGGTTAGGTTTAGTGGATAGTCGATTAGTCTTCATTGTTGGATTTTTCTATTATGAAGTTATTCAGGCAATCATCTTCGCCTTGTTGGGAAATTAAGGAAGAATTATCAACTTGCAGTATTTTTGCCAGTTTGCCTTATTATTAGAAAAATCTAAAAAATCCTATTCTTTAAGAAAGATAGGTATACCTGAGTCAAGACCCGACCCTTTTATGTTATTTGGTAATGAGTTTGCATCTGTTTGTGTTGTTTTGCATCTTTTAGTTATTTAATTGTCACAGGGAATCTTGGTTTTAACTTGACACCACCATTGGCATATTTTCCTTCTGTTTGAAAGGTCAAGCTCGCTACTATTTTTGTCGCACCCGTGAGATTGGAAGGTTGCCCCCGCGATGGGCTGCCACTAGGTTTCGACGAAATATGGCCTTTAGGTCTGTTGGCCTAAAAAAAAATGCATGGCCCGTGATGCTGGCTCACAAATTGTGGGATCATGCCCACGAATGAGGTTACCACGACTGCGATTGTGACTTTCGGGCCCACAATGCGGGTTTTGTGCCCACGATGCGTTTGTCTATAAATATCACATAAAAGTTGAAAATATTTACTTTTTGATCTCATCTTTTCCTTCTCTCTCTCAAATCACCCTTTTAGCCCTCTAAGCTTTTAAACTCTTGGTTTCATGTCTTTTTATCCATTTCTACCTGTAGTCCTTAAGGCCAAAAGCTAAGACGCGTTGAGAGTTACGTTTTAATCTGAAAAGTTTGAATTTCCGTCTCCGTTGATTTTTGGGTGTTGCTCTCTTCTTCCTCTTGCTTTGAGGTATGGATTCTTTAATGATTTGCATGTCATTTTGTCTTGTTATGTGTTATTCGAATAATTTAACAATTTAAGATATTAGGGTTTGATTAATGCGTATTTTAAATGCATAAAAAAAAGGGTTTTCTTAATGATTTTCTTAAAACCCTAGTTAGTTGTTTATGATGATGAGTTGTATTGAACTTTTGAGGAAAATTGTTTTCTTTAAGGTAAGAAATTCCCAATTCTATCAAAACCCTAGAAATGTTCCATGTTGAGATATTATTGGTGTTCTTGAGAAATTATGAACTTCATGGTAAACTCATAAACATGGGCTAACTATGGAAATTGATGAGACTTTGAGAACTTTGAACTCTTGAGAAATATTTCATTATGTTGATGTTATTGGAAATTATCGATGTTGCTTTCATTATATTGTCCATTTGGAATATATTGAATAGAGATAACTATTTTGGCTATCGGTGGAGGATAACATTAACTTGTTGTAGAGATTACATGATAACTAAGTTAACTGAAACCATATTTACTCATGCATTCCATTTTATCATTTGTTTCATACTTATACATTCGATAATGTTGAAAAGTATTGCTTTGAGAAAAAAAGGTGAATACCATGGTGAATCTGGTTAGGATGTGTGATTGTGGTTAATTAAGTTGACCTAAGTGTCCATGGTGAAAATCCTAAAATCTACACAGTCAGGATGCCTTCCTTTCAGTTAGTTGCCGGTAAAGTGGCTTGGTAGCGCTCGTGAGCCTACTTGCAGACATGTACCTAGAGATTACCAGTGTGTGTATTTACCACCCGATTTTCTGTTTTAAAGGAAAGAATAATGAATTGTGATTTTGAACTCTAGCATTGCATTGTTTCAAAAAGGAAAAAATGCTTGTTTTGTAATGGCATTTCATATGCATTCACCACATGACATTGTTAAATATCAGACATGTCATTAAATTCTCTCTACTAAGCTTTAGCTCACCCTACGTGGAAAAACATTTTGGGTGCTGATAGTATGCCTCCGCCAAGGGATAGCTTGGAATGATGTTGGAGCTGAATGCTCATTTTGTTGTTTTATTTTGTATAAGCCTAGGGCTTTTCTATATTTGGCTTATTACCTACTTTTATTATAACCAAATATAGTTTTGGAAACTTGTAGCTAACAAGGCATGAAATTATAATAGTTTAGACATTGATGCTTATTGATCACATGCTATAGATTTAGGTTTTAAAATTAGTGAATGTATCAATGCATGAAATATGATTTCGTAATATTAAGAGGATGTTATAAATATCAGATGTTTGAAATTTAATTAAGCTTCTGCATGTTGAATGAATAATGTATGTAATCGAGATGTGGAATGGTTAGTTCGAGTCTCTATATTTTTGGGGCGTGATAGGGAAAAATTGGTTCTACATCTGAAGTAGTTCCACTTGTCAGTTGTCAATCAAATTCTAAATTAACATATGCATCTAGAATTATGTGTTGATGATATTTTTGAAATTGTAGTTAATAGCAATTTTATTAGAAAGAGGACAACAAAAGAAATAATATCATTCTATGAAAATTTAACACAAAAAATTGGTTTGTGTATTATTCATATTTTATTTAACATCTTATATAATATCATTAGATTGATCAAAGAGTTATGCTAGAGACCCCAAATAATCTACCAAACTTTCTACCAAAGTTCTCACATAGGTGTGGGACCCACACACATGTAGGTTTGTGTGGGTCCCACACCTATGTGAAAGTTTTTGGTAGAAAATTTGGTAGATTATTTGGAGTCTATAGCATTTTTCTTGATGAAATAGATTCCTTACTTATATATCTTATTGTAAACACCCCATTTTTGACCGACCTTAAGACTCAGACATCGCCGATTGAGCGCTCGGTGATGATGCATATTGTGCTCGTTCTGAGGTCACAGAGTCTCGGCTGAGAGCCTTGCCTCCGGACTTCGGGACTCTTTTGTGCTTTGCCTCGGTTTGCGAACCAGGTCTTGTTTTCTCTGTTTTCTCTTTCCGAAAGGAGAGAGAGGTCTCAAAGACCATCTCTTAGTGGCCGTAGGCTACGTTTCGTGGTCGTAGACCACTGTTCCCGTTTGGAGACTAGTTTCCGGTTTTCGGAGCCGTCGGCCGTGTGTCTCGGTTCGGGACCACTTACCTACCTCCGTTTGCTCCGGTTTTTGGCACACACCTTGTTCCCTCTCCCTAGAGGGACACTGTGGCCCGGGAGACCACCTTTGTGGTCATACGCCACCTTCGGTGCTTAATAGTCAGTTTTCGGGGCCCCCGGCTGCGCGTTTTGGCCCCCGAACCCTCGTTTTGCATTGGTGTGGGTTCATTTTTGGCATGGACCCTAGTTTCATTGTTAGGAAGGTGGTAGTAGGGTGGGAGACCACCTTTTCTTCTTGGAGACCGCTTTTCCCCGGTTGGCCGATTTTTCTTGACAGGTAGGTGGTCTCCTTCACTTTTGAGCCACAATTTCGGGTCACCGACGATGGACAACTGCGTCTCTCTCCGCAAGACCATACCCTCGAGTGAGGCCACTAACCCAAGCAACCCCTCAGTATACTCGCTGGGAGGCTGCAGATGCAAGTGCAAGTCATCAGTAAATGAATGAATGTCCAAGTATCTGAGTGATAAATCAAAGCTGTAAAGCATACCGGTGGCGAGTCAGGGTCTCTGACGTATGGGTAACCAAGCATAGGAGGCTCTATCAGAATCGGGTAGGAAGTCCCGTATCGCCATCTTGTCAACTCAGCCGGAATATTTGGCAATCCAGGGTGATGATAAGTCAGGGAAATCGGGGGGACCAGTCCAGCCCCACCTCTCGATGTGTTGGTACTGCTAGTAGAAGGGACACCTGCAGCCCGAGCTCGACTCGATGATGGCATGCCAGCAGACCTCCTCATGGGAGTACGGACACCTCTCAATGGAGGCATCAAGTATGTATGACGGTAAGTCGTGTACTCCCCCTCCTCCAAATGTAGAAATACGTCGGTACCCAACATGGCGCTATCGACATCCTGGGGAGTGAGCCCCTCAGTGGATCACATATCGTCCAGAGCTGCTGCGGGGATACTCTGCTCGGGGAAGCCCATAGTCTGGCGCATGAAGCGGTCCCCCAGAAACCAGGCCCTACCAGCTGGCCCCTCAAACAGGATCCTGTACCGAGAAGCGGCCCATCCTCCAGCAAACTGAAATCGGGTATCTCCACCCAAGGGCACCCAGGGCTGCCATGTGATCTGCGAATACCAATGCATAAGCCGATTAGAAATCGTAAATGTGCAAGATGAGTCAAAGATGAAAGCATGAAGAACTGAGAGTTCTGAATTACCTCGGTCGGCCGCACTGTATCGAAAAACTGCCGCAGGTAGGGCAGAGTCTCCCGAGCTCTCAGCCGGTACTGGCCCTCAAAAATGAGCGAGTAAGAAATCATGAGAGGCACCTCCACTTCAAGCTCCGGGGCTAGCGTCGGAAAGTACGCGAAAACCCATAGTTATGGAAAACAGGGTAAAAGCCATCAGAATACAGAATGTTAAGTGCAGAATGTGAATACAGAATGTACAGAGAATGCAGAATGCTGAGAGCGAAATGCAAAGTACAGAATGTAAAGTGTGCTGTGTGTGCAATGTACAGATAATGAAAAGCAGAAATATAAACCAAGAGGGCAAAGAGTACCTCCCAGGCTCTCCAATAGCCGCCAACTATGTTCCCCCGTCCGCGAGAGGTCGCACTCATGTAGCAATAGAGGGTAGCTAAGCTGGCGCCACCCCAATGATACTGACTGACCTGCGAGAGGTCTACCCGGGCACTCAGCAGATAAAGTCCAACGGTGTTCCCCCTATCGGAGAACAGAGTGGTCCCGAAGAGGAACATCAAAAACCCTCGAGTGTACTGCGCTATCTCCTCGGGAGTCTCGGGTACCCTCTCTCTAAAATGTGAGGAAAACCAAGTGTACCGGACTCTGCCCGAAGATCTGTCAATCGGTGGGCGACCTCCCAACAGATAGATCCAAGCAGCCTCCCACTCACCCATGTCCTCGTCGTAGGGGATCAGCCAGCCTCCCATGTCAAGGCCCGTCAGCATGGCAAAATCAAATGGGGTCATAGTCATGTCCCCGGTAGCTGAGAAATGGAAGGAGTTGGTGGTGTCCCCCCATCTCTCTACAAGGGCGCCCATCAGGGTCCTGCTCGTTGGATAACGTGATATCCCCGCACAGAAGAGTCCGAACCCTGCCCGGTCAACCAGACCGTGAACAGCCTCTGGGAGCTCCGCGTACCACTCCCTGGCAATGATCGATCCATATCCTCGTGTAATACGGGAAGATACCTGCATTCAGAATGAACACATGTATTCAATTTCAAAATAAAGTATATGAGCTGTGTGCAAATTAAATCAGATACAATGCCATGAGCTGCGCGTTGAACATGAAGTATATGGGCTGCGTGTTCAGAATTGAAGTGTGTGTTGCGTGTTCACAAGAAAAAATGGGCTGCGTGTTCAGAAATTCAAAAGTTTGGGTTGCGTGTTCGACTTTCAACAAATGTATGCTGTGTGTTCACATTCGAAAATGGGCTGCGTGTTCAAATTTCAAAATAGTGGGCTGTGTGTCCATCTCAAAGTTCGAGCTGTGTGTTCAACATCAAAATTTGGGCTGCGTGTTCAGAAATACAACAGTTTGGGCTGTGTGTTCAACTCTCAACCAGTGTGTGCTGTGTGTTCACCTCAAAATTTGGGCTGCGTGTTCAGAAATACAACAGTTTGGGCTGCGTGTTCAACTCTCAACCAGTGTGTGCTGTGTGTTCACCTCAAAATTTGGGCTGCGTGTTCAGAAATACAACAGTTTGGGCTGCGTGTTCAACTCTCAACCAGTGTATGCTGTGTGTTCACCTCAAAATTTGGGCTGCATGTTCAGAAAGTCAAGTGTTTGAGCTGTGTGTTCAGGCTTCAAAAACAGTGGGCTGTGTGTTCATCATCAAAGTGTGAGCTGTGTGTTCAACATCAAAGTTTAGGCTGTGTGTTCAAATGTCAAAATAGTGGACTGTGTCTTTGCCGTCAAATAGTGGGCTGTGTGTTCATCATCAAAGTGTGAGCTGTGTGTTCAGAAATTCGAATGCTTGGGCTGCGTGTCAACTTAACAAGATACTGTGCTGTGAGCTGTGTGCTAGAGTAAGCAGAAGTATGGTGTGTGAACGCATTTAGAACGAGCAGATAAAAAATACACAGCAAAAGCATGAAATGCACGAAAAAAGCAGAATACATTGCAGAAAATGTAAAAGTGAAGTACATACCCCTCATGCCTGATAAGAGAGGTGAGACTCTGGTTCCCGCAATAATAGATCTACAGGTGCTCGCTCATCAAAGTCGGTGAAGTGGTAGAAAACGGCCCGAGGAAGGATGTGCGCCGGAGGGTCATACCTCTCGAGAACAAATGGCCGAATCCTTGGAGGCAAAGACATAATGTCTGGCTCAACTCCGGCACCTGGAGGACCTCTGCCCTAAGAAAAATGACCTGCCAACTCAAGAAATCTGCAAAAAGGAGCAAAAATGAGTAAAGTGAGCCAAAATTGAAAAAAGTCAACAAAAGTCAACTCTCAGGAAATGAAAAAAGTCAACAAAAGTCAACTCCCAAGAAAATGTTCCAAATATTGAGACAAACTTACCTCAAGTGGTGAAAATGGGGAAAGAAGCTCCGAAATCAAATTTTAATCGGTCCAAAGTAAAGAAAACTGAAAGATTTCGTGAAACAACTTTGCGTGGGGCGTTGGAAAACACGTATAAAGAGCAGATTTGAGGGAAAAAGTGGTCTAGGAAGAAAGGAGCACTGATTTCGGACTTGGAGTTATGAGCAAAAAGTGTTTGGCCATGTGTATTTAAAGAAACAAGGGCAAAAGGACAAAACTGCCCCTGTTTTTGGCTAGGTGGTCGGCCGACCACCTTTTCTGGTAGGCCGACCACCCCCCTTCACCAAACCTGGTCGGTGGCCTCCTTACCTGATCGGTGGCCCTCCTAGGTGGTCTCCAATGCCTCTTTGGGCTCCCTGCAAATTTTGGTGATGATCGGAGTCCCCGGCACTCAAGAAAGTACAAGAAAAGTGCACTTTGCAGCGCAAAATCCCTCCGCGGGAACTTCAACTCCAACTCCAACTTTCGATGCGTGCTTCATCGTTACTCGCCGAGAGCGAGGTGTATCCTTTTTGAATACATTGCGACCCTTCCGGGAGGTAAACCGGAGGTCTCGATTTGAGTTGTCCTCGTCGAAGCTTGCATTTCTTTGCTCAACGTTTTGTTTTAAACATACTCGTAAAGTCGCACTTATCCAGCATTGTTATGCATGCCATTCGCATTGTTATGAACATCGCTTACATTGTGGTGCACATTTCATTGGTATTGTCATGCCTCAATGCTTAACTTGCGTTGTCACGCGTGCTCCTCTCGCATTGCGATGCACTTTCCCATTGGCACCATGTTTGTCTGCATTCGATGTAATGTTGAACATGTGTTGCTAACTATGTTGTGCTTGTTAAGTTTCTCTCTTTTGCAGGCACGATATTGTATGTACTGTTCATTTGAAGCTGGTGCGATCAGACGAGCCGCACAAGTATTGTATCTTCTCCGTGTGAGACGTGGCGAGAATTGAATAATTCTCCGTATTCTTACTGCATGAAATGTAGTTGTTGCTTTGCATTCTTGCTTAAAACTGTTGCATTTATTGTGAATATTTGCCTCATTACAGCTTGCTGCTTTGCATGATCATGAGTTACGTCCAGCTTGGTGCATATCGTTTTGCATTTTGACCCTACCTACGGGCATGCCTGCGGGCACATCTCTTTGTTTATCTTGTCTGTTTGTCTAAGTCTTCGGCCTTGTCAAAAATGGGTCGTCTCTGGGCTTTGACATTCACTCCCGTCAATTACGACTTCCGAGTTCTGTCAAAGATGGGCAATTGTAGACACCCCATTTTTAACCGACCTTAAGACTCAGACGTCGCCGATTGAGCGCTCGGTGATGATGCATATTGTGCTCGTTCTGAGGTCACAGAGTCTCAGCTGAGAGCCTTGCCTCCGGACTTCGAGACTCTTTTGTGCTTTGCCTCGGTTTGCGAACCAGGTCCTGTTTTCTCTGTTTTCTCTTCCTGAAGGGAGGGAGAGGTCTCGAAGACCATCTCTCAGTGGCCGTAGGCTATGTTTCGTGGTTGTAGACCACTGTTCCCGTTTGGAGACTAGTTTCCGGTTTTCGAAGCCGTCGGCCGTGCGCCTCGGTTTGGGACCGCTTAACTACCTCTGTTTGCTCCGATATTTGGCACACACCTTGTTCCCTCTCCCTAGAGGGACACTGTGGCCCGGGAGACCACCTTTGTGGTCATACGCCACCTCCGGTGCTTAATAGTCAGTTTTCGGGCCCCCGGCTACGCGTTTTGGCCCCCGAACCCTCGTTTTGCATCGGTGTGGGTTCATTTTTGGCATGGACCCTAGTTTCATTGTTAGGAAGGTGGTAGTAGGGTGGGAGACCGCCTTTTCTTCTTGGAGACCACCTTTCCCCGGTCGGCTGATTTTTCTTGACAGGTAGGTGGTCTCCCTCACTTTTGAGCCACAATTTCGGGTCTCTCATACCACCACTGAGTTGCATTCACCTGGGAGACCACCAATCTTGGTAGGCCGACCACCTTTCTTGCTTGAGCCTTTTGACCCCTTGGTCTCCCTCACTTTTGAGCCACAATTTCAAGTCTCCCATACCACCACTGAATTGCATTCACCTGGGAGACCACCAATCTGGGCTGGCCGACCACCTTTTTTGCTTGAACCTTTTGACCCCTGGTCGGCCGACCACCTTAACTGGTCGGCCTGCTTACTGCTTTTTTGTCTCATTGAGTGTGTTCCAGCTGTGCCAGTTGGGAGCCATTTGTTGCATCCTCCATACACGTGTATGGAGGATGTTTATTCTTGGTTTGAAGCTTCCAAGAGAAGCTTTGGCCTCTCTTCTCTATAAAGGGAGGCCTCCCCTCCCATTGCAAGGGTTGAACAATTAGTCTAGAGCATACACCATATATCTCTCTTTGTCTCTCCCTTTAAGCTTCAAAGAGTGAAGTTCTTGCCCTCCTTTGCACACCACCTCACAACCTAACCTCTCCATCATCCATCTAAGTACCTTGGAGCTTATTTTCAGAGGCTAAGGAGTTGCTATTTTGGTCCAGAAGTTGCTGGAGTTATTGGCTACAAGGGTAAGTCTTTATTTCCCTCTTTGTAGCACTGTTTTGCTTCATAGTCTAGCCCTATTTGCAAGCATATTTAGGCTTTGTCATAAACTGAAAAAAGTCTTGTTTTGATCTTCTAAACATGTTTGTTTAAGACCATTTTTCTGTTGGGGGTCATCTACCCCCTTGAATGCTTCATTTCCTCATGTTTTGAGCTATGCATTAGAGTATTTGTGTTGGCCTAGGTTTGGCCTTTCAGCCACTGAAATCCAACGGATTTTCAGTGGCTAACATGTGTTTTTGAGCCTCAAAATCAGAGAGGGGTGACCCTCTCACCCTTTGTTCACTTTACTAGCTTTCTTGGCCTTCCAAAGGAGCCCCTATTTGCATGTTTCAAAGCCATGCTCTAGGCCATTTTTGATGAGTCTTGTGACCTGCATGAACTCTGTCTAGAGCCCTTTTTGCCATATTAAGTGTCTATTATGCATGTGTAGAGTAATCTTCTTCAAGGCCTTTCAAAGGGACTTTCACTTGCATGCTTCCTAGACTAATTTTAGGACCTTTTTGGTGGGTTTTAGGACCCTCATAACCTCTTTCCAGAGGTTGTTTTACCATTTTGTGTGTCTATCATATGTGTGTAGAACAACCCCTTGCATGGCCCTCCAAAGGAGCCTATCATTCTTGCATGCATTGACTGAGTTTCAGTGGGTTTTTGGGCATATTTTGGCATGGCATACTTCTTTTTTTGGCTGGTTTGGTGAGCTCTCATATGCTTCATATAGTTGTAGTACAACTCATGGTTCACTAGCTGTCTTTGCATGCTTTGTTGACCCTTGATTCTAGCACATTTTGACTATTCCTTGAACTGATTTTGTGCATTTTTTGGACTGCCCTAGCTCTATTTTTGGGTCTCGTGGTCGAATGATGCTTGTTTTGCATGCTTGTAGTTCAATATCCATGCTTAGCCTTGAGTTTCGAGGTCCATTGCATGCATATACTGAGGTGTTTCCATGCTTTGGGGTCATTTTGCATCATATTTCAGAGCTTATGTGAATGCCATATCCTCATGTTTTCTCCTCTTTAAGTGTGCTTGAGTGTTGTGCATGAATGCCTTATTTTTGGACTATTGAATGAGCTCCATTTCTTTGCATTCCGAGCCATCATTTTAGGCGATTTCCTCATTGTTTCAGACCTGCCTAGGGTCTATTTGGGGTTGGTTTTGCCATTTGTGCATTGCTTTGTGTACCTCTAGTGTAACGCACTTCATTAGTTTCGGTATTCGGGCCATCTAGCTTGCATTGTGTGACATATTTTCATGATTTGGGACCATTGTGCATCATGTTTCAGAGCTGGAAATTGCATGCTTGTATGCCATATTTCATCCTTTGCCATGCTTAGTTAGAGTTGCATGTTGTGCCTTAGGATCGGTCCATTGCATTCGTACATGTTTGCATGTATTTCGGTTGTCTCATTTTCATCACACGGCCACTGATGTGAGTGTGGCTGAGGTCCACTCATATTGGTGTAAGTCCATCTTGCATTGTGTATGCTAGGTTGCATGTTAGTGCATTGTGCATGCCATGTTGTGTCACGTGCATTGTGTATGCCATTTTAGTCCATAGCATTGCGTATGCTAGGTTGCATGTTAGTCGCATTGTGTATGCCCTCTCATTGCATTGTGTTTGGGATAGGAGTTAGCCCAAACACGGGAAACGAGGGATGTTTCGTACCCGAAGTGACGGAACGTGCCTCAATTCCTGGTCGCTGACACTCTAGATTACCCATGATGGAGTCTAGGCCTTCTTGTGTTGTCATGTGCATTCATTTCACATCGAGTCGTGCAATTCGACTCCTCAGCCATCATGCATCGAGATGCGTGATTGGTGGCACGAGGATCGAGGTGTGCATACATATATGAAAATACTTTGCCATGCCCCTTTCTTGCTCTCTGTTGCAGCAAACCAGAAATCAATAGCCTTCTAGAGCTTTGCACAGCATTCCGGGATTAATTGCAAACAGAGGCAAATCGGGGCATCGCGAGGAATTTTCCGACGAGGCAGCTCGAGCATGCATGCATTTTTCATCATTCGGAACAGAACTGAGGCGGTCCATTTAGCTTGCATGCTAATTTATTTGCTTTCCTAGTTAATTTGTTGATTAATTAGGGTTTTGTAATATTTAATTATTTATTCGGACTGTAATTATTTATTCGAACTGTATTATTTATTCGGACCCTCCGAGCGAGGGTACAATTGTAATAAGTGTGCGTGTGTGTGATGTATGTCTTCCAACCCCACGTCTTTCTCCCTTTTATTTACCAGCTTATGATGGTTAGTTTAGGGCGTGTTTCAATTAGCACACTTATGATAGCATGTTTGCATTCAGTCATCTGTCTTGCATGCACCGGACTCGGCGCATCATACTAACTGCATTGTATTTCAATTCCGAGTTGAATACTTGTTAGTTGTAGCATTTCACATGCCATCTTTAGAATAGCTGAGCCTATTGTAGTTGCATTCCTGCATGTGTTGCATTAGGCATTTCAGCATAGTTAGGATCATGCATGGATTTCTAAGATAGCTTCTGTTTTGGCTTGGAGTACTCGGTAAGTGTTTATGCTTTAGCATCTTTGCATGTGTGTGAGTGACTGCCATGATAGCATGCTTACCATAAGGCTATGTGCTTATGTGATATACCTGCCTGAATGCCTGTGGGTGAAGGTTGGATTATCTGAATTGGAATAATGCATTGACTGTGAATTTTAAGCCCACTTGAGAGTGGCAAACCATCACGTTTTCTAAGCCCACCCGAGGGTGGCAAATCTACGTCTTAGCCTACTTGTGGGTAGCACCATCAAACCATTTTCAAAATAAACAAACATGAAATGTGTTGTTCCAATTCAGGCGATCCAGTCTATACTTGTATGCTGTGCGCATCACGTAGTAAATCTAGGCTAATAACCAGAATAAGAACACATAATGTTTTCAAAACTCGATATCATGGTTAGTAGAGGCCAATCTTTGATCGGGCGAACGGGGGTGCTCACGAAGTGACCTTCCCCAATCATACCCAAGTTCCCGAGCCGAGGCAACTTTGGTGATGACGGACACGTGGCCATAGGCAACGAGTCAGGGTTTCCTAAATTCCCCCCAAATAAAATATTTAGGTGGCGACTCTGTATCTGGCAAAGCAGTTCATGTTTGGCACTTCTTTCAAAAAATCTGTTTTCAAAAACGATTTGCCAGATTTGGAATCTTTGATGATTCATCGGTCTTGCATTGCACTCTGCGAGATTAAATACAGGACCGTGACATTGAGTCCTGAACTGTAGTGAGCCCAAATGAACAAAACAGGATTTCCCTCCCGGGACGTTCGGGGACATCTACACTTATCAATATAGTAATAACATATCATATATATATCGGTAACAATAAAATAATTTTTTTATTAAGCCTTAACAAAATGCAAAAATGTGAGCTGTGAAAAAAATTATAGGACCAAAATGGTAAACAAAACCAAAAAGAGAGCAATGCTAAAAAGACAAAAAGACAAAATAGATATTTTAGTTAGGGTTGAAAATAAGTTGAGTTGAACTGAGCAGTAGGTTGTTCAAACATAGTTTGATAAATTAACGAGCTTACAAATATGTTCAAGCTTGGCTTATTTATATAACAAGCCGATCTCAAACAAGCTTTTGATGAGCTGAACACGAGTCGAGCCCGAGTAGCTTGATTTTTTTTATAGCGCATATGAGTTTATTGAGCAAAAGTGTTCAAGCTTGACTTGAAAATTTAACGAGTTTAAACTTATATTCAAGATTGACTTGTTTACATAACCAGTAGTATCTCGAATGAGATTTTAATGAGTAAAATATGAGTAGTTAATTCATTTAACATCTCTACATAGCATGAATTTAATCCATATAAAATTTACCAAAAAAATTTAAACAAGTAGAATGCAAGAAAACATGATGTGATCAAATAAAAAGGCAAGAAAGGAAAGAAGAAAAACAAAAAAGTCACATTTCAATAGGTAAGTGAAACGAATCTTATACTATACTAGCGATATTAATAGATGTGTCTTATACTATAAGCATGTCTTAATATCTAAACCCAACTGTCATTCCAAACATCTAAACCCAACATAAAAATTATCACACTGTAATGAATAATAATTTTAAAAGTTTAGGTACCCTATAATTAGCATAATGAGTCACATTCATTTATATGTCTTGTACGCATGGCATGTAGGAAGTGTTGATTAAATGAAGGTAATTCCTTCTTTCTTTGTTTCTTTCTTCTACATATCATATACCATTGTAGCAACTATATTGCAATACTGGCAGCAAAAGTGATCCACAAAGTTGACATCGTTTTGAATACCCATCCTAATTTTTCACATAATTAGAATTTCCCTCTTCCACTTGTAATATTATTTTTCTACCTTCAAAAGAACCTTAGCCATCTAACAAATACAACAACTTAAATATTTGAGTCAAAGACTAATGAACAATTACAACAATATAATCCACTCAAAGAAAAAAAAATAATTGAAACATATAACATGAAACATTCTAAAGAACAACTTCTAGATATTGCATATTACTTGCAAGTATTTAACCAAAAACGGTGGGAAAAAAAACTCAAATATGTAAACTGTGTTCAACATGAAAAATCCAAAATATAAACTATGAGTTGCTGCTAATGGAAACATATAATAAAATTGTGATCATCACCAACAATCCTGACTCTCCAATTTCAAGGCTTCCCTGTACAAAGCACCTCTTCACCAAAGACCAAACCTAATGACAAAAGAAACCAACATTATGATCATAAGTAGTTGAACAATCTCAAAAAAAAAAAAAAAAAAAAAAAAAAAAAAATGAATCAGTACCTATACAAATAAAAAATAAATAAACTACTAGAAACTAAGCTTTGGAATTTGCATTTGTTTGAGACTAATGCAAGTGCATTATGCATTTTCTTTCAAGTAAGTCACCTAATTTCTCCTACAAAACAAAGTAATAATAATAATTTTAAATAAATAAAAATAAAAACCAATAGTGTATTTGTACACATTTACAACATTAGTAACACCTACTTACACTCTTCACATGTGGGATGAAAATTTTCTAGTATTAGCTTTTCAAAGATGCGAGGTATAGCTTCTATGAAAATAGATATAAGATTTTCTATTGTTACTCGATTTGCATCCCTTCCATCTTTAACTTTTTATCAAATTTTAACATGCTACATAAATAATGAAAAATAAAATATAATAAAAACAAAAAATTAAAATACTATGGCATTACCCAATCACAGTAGTGGTGTAAGGCATTTCTATGGATTTAGTAAATGCCTTCTGAATCTCTATAATTCTGACCTTCCATACTGTACGAATAAAGTTGTTTAAGAGCACACTGTCACATCCAGTTAAGATTTGCCTAAACAAAGTCTATCTTAGAGGAAGTCTACAAGAATGGAGACTAATTGAAGAATCAAGAACTTTCTGGAAAACGCAAGAAGATATAAGAACATTGTATATAATTCTAGATGTGTATAGAATATTCTAAAATAGTTTCTAGAGGATTCTTTGAAGGTTGTAGAGAGCTCTATGAAGCTTCTACACACCTCATTTAATAATGTATTCTAGATTATTCATAGAAGGCCAAGGGTGCCTATAAAAGGAGTGTAGGCTCATTTACCTCACATCTAACATGAGTATAAAGTTCTCTAGAGCAATACAAGTATTCTCTCAAGCTCACTTGTGTTCTCCCTTGTGTGTGTTCTCTTTTGTGTGTGTGCTAGCTCTTTTTCTTGCGCACTAAAGGGTTAAAGGCTGACTTAGCATCACTTGCTTAGCTTGTGAGCATCTAAGCAAAATAACCAAGGCCATGACAACACTGTGGCAAAATTTTTTCCTTCACGTCCCAACCTTGCATTTTTGGCATGGCCTATGCATTTACTTTCCCCATCTGTGACTTTTTTTTTCTCTTTTCCCCTACTTGTTGAAATGCTTCTTATGCTCCTTGTGGATTTTCTTTCGAACTGTCATCCCTGTCATCACGTATGATAACCTCTTGAATTTTTTTGAAGTCTTGCTTCGAGAACTATACAATGTTAAGAAAGGTAACTTTGTCCTCCCAATTAAAAACCAATAGAGCCCAATACAAAAAAGTAGCAAAGTTCTTGTAAAAACTTCATAACTATGTTAATTAAAAAATCATAAATTATAACAAATGAAAATGACATATGATCATATGTACTATTCTAACCTCATTTCTTCAAAACTGTTACTATAACCCTTAAATTGCCGCATATTTTATAAAAGGATTGTAGCACTGGAAGATTCTTGGAAAAAATTTCATTAGCTGAAATGTGGCCACGATGCTTCTTGTGCTTCTTAACAACTAGTTTGACAAGTGTGTTCAGGCCATCAAAATCCTTAACAAATCCTCTCTGGAAATATGAAACAAGCAAGTATTATTAGTCTTTTTATAGAATAAAAATATTGTGTGGTGATTAAAAAAAATGGAAATAGAAGGGTATAGAGGCAAGTATGGTGGTAGACTTGGTGGTGCAGGGCAAGATTGAGAAAGAAAATGATTGGTCATTTTTCAATCAAAAATAAAGAATTAAACTAAACACTAATTCCGTAGAATAGTGGATTGATTGTCTAGGTGTCATACCATGAAGACTATGAACTGAGTTGTATCAATTCGATTGGTAATTTCTAATTTAATTTGAAGAAGAGAGGGTGATTAATTTTTACTAATGAGAATTTAAATCAAAACTAAATTAATTGTAAATAAACTTTGTTGTTCCGAATTTAAAGAGAGACTTAAGATCTTGAATCCACTACTAATTGCATATCACATAATTTAAATACCTAATTCTGGTAAATCAATGATCAGATAATAATGATGTATTTGAGTTACAAGAAATCTAGGCTATTATGACGAAATTTGGTGACGAAATTTTTTTTTTTGGTCTTAAAATTTAACCCAAAGATGACAAAATATTAATTTTGTCGTTTGTTTTAATTTTTCTCAACAGTATAGGAGACGAAAACAAAATTTCGTCTGCAAAAATGAGGCACCAATTTCATTTGCATTGGCGCGAATTATTTTAGCTCATTGGAGACGAACATTTTTGTCACAAAAATATAATTTTTTTTTTGCGACGAATATAATTCGTCGCCAATAAATTCCCTACCTATTAAACGATGTCGTTGCATATTTTCATTTATTAGGCAACAAATATATTTTTGCTTGGGAAGGATAAATTATGGAAGACGAAAATATTTCGTTACCAATAAACACTCCATCATGCAGACGATGTCGTTTCATTTTTCTATTAAATGGGCGACAAATATATTTTTGTCTCAGAAGAATAAGTTGTGGGAAAAGAAAATATTTCGTTACTAATAAATTTTGATTGATTGCGCGACGAATATATTTTTCGTCTCATAAGGTTAAGTTGTGGAAGACAAAAACATTTTGTCACCAATAATAAGTTCTATGTTCTTGTATTTAAGGAGACAAATATTTTATCACTAATTATTTCTCTTTATTAAAATGCCATGGTTTTGTATTTCAGGGCACTGAAACTGTGACCCCAAGAGACACACTCTGACCCTTATTACTCATTTTCATGTACACAGACACTGAAGTCGTGACCCAAGAAGACACTTTCTACAAACCCTCATTTCTCTCTTGCACTTGAGCCTATACTCCTCTCTCACAAGTATTGAATTCGTGACTCAAGAAGACACTCTGTAAACCATTTCTTCTATTTCGCACTAAAGCCCCTCTCTCCTATCTCACACTTAAGCCCTTCGTGCATGCCAGCATTGAAGCTATTATCCAAGAAGGCACCCTATGCAAACCCACTATTCTTTCTCATAGTGAAGGCCCCTCTTGTACACAAGCACTTTTTCTTATTGTTTGAACCAACTCTACCCTTTCCGTCTAGAACACCCATTTTAGAAAAATTGAAGGTCAAAACCTCTCTCCCCAAAAAAAAGAAAAAAATAAAAAAAAAGAAGATAATTGATGTAGCTATTTTTTGTGAGAAAAAATACAGAGAACAAAATAATAAAAAAAATTTAATTTTCAAAATTAATAGAAAACATTACCTTGTTTAGTATGGAGTTTTCAATAATTAATTTTTAAAATTTGGTGATAAAATTTATTTTCATCTTAAAGTGTAACCCAAACATGATAAAATATTACTTTTGTCGTTTCTTTTAATTTTCTCAAAACTATAGGAGACGAAAAAATAAATTCGTCAGAAAAAAAAATGGCACCAATTTTTTTTCCTGTTGGCACCAATTATTTTAGCTCATTGGAGACGAATATTTTTGTCACAAAATTTAAAGTTTTTTGCAACAAAAGGAATTCGTCACCAATAAATTCCAAACCTATTAGACGATGTCGTTTTATTTTCTTATTTATTTGGTGACAAATATATTTTTTGTCTGGGAATGATAAGTTATGGGATACAAAAATATTTCGTCACTAATAAACTCTTCATGCTCGTTTTATCTTTTTGTTAATTGGGCGATAAATATATTTTTGTCTCGGAAGGATATGTTTTGGGAGACGAAAATATTTCGACTCTAATAAATTTTCCATGTATCATATTGCATTTTGATTGATTGCGCGACGAATATATTTTTGTCTCATACGGTTAAGTTGAAGGAGACGAAAATATTTCATCACCAATAAATTCTCCATTCGTTGCTTTTGGACTTTTATTGATTAGGCAACGAACATACAAGTTTGAGCAAATGAAAATATTTTATCACTAATTATTTCTCTTTAGTAAAATGTTGTCAGAAACTAAGAGACATTCTCACCTTAATCACTTACTTTCACACACACAAATACTAAAGTCGTGACCCAAAAAAACACCCTCTACAAACCCTCATTTCTCTCTTGCACTTGAGCCTCCTCTCTCACAAGTATTGAAGCTATGACTCGAGAAAACAATCTCTATAAACCATCTATATAAGAAATCTAGGCTATAGTGACAAAAGTTGGTGACGAAAATTTTTTTTTGGTCTTAAAATTTAACCCAAAGATGACAAAATATTAATTTTGTCGTTTGTTTTAATTTTTCTCAAACATATAGGAAACGACAAAAAATTCCGTCTGCAAAATTCAGGTGCCAATTTCATTTGCATTGGCGCGAATTATTTTAGCTCATTGGAGACGAACATTTTTGTCACAAAATATATATATTTTTTGCAACAGACGTAATTCGTCACCAATAAATTCCCTACCTATTTAATGATGTTGTTGCATATTTCCATTTATTAGGCGACAAATATATTTTTGTCTAGGAATGACAAGTTATGGAAGACGAAAATATTTCATAACCAATAAACATTCCATCATGCAAACGATGCCGTTTCATCTTTCTATTAAATGGGCGACAAATATATTTTTGTCTTGAAAAAATAAGTTGTGGGAGATGAAAATATTTCGTCACTAATAAATTCTGATTGATTGCGCGATGAATATATTTTTCGTCTCATAAGGTTATGTTGTGGAAGACAAAAATATTTTGTCACCAATAATAAATTCTCTGTTCTTGTATTTAAGGAGACAAAAATATTTTATCACTAATTATTTCTCTTTATTAAAATGTTGCGGTTTTGTGTTTCGGTGCACTAAAATCGTGACCCCAAGAGACACACTCTGACCCTTATCACTCATTTTCATGTGCAAGGACACTCAAGTCGTGACCTAAGAAGACACTTCCTACAAACCCTTATTTCTTTCTCGCACTTGAGCCTACTCCTCTCTCACAAGTATTGAAGTCGTGAAGCAAGAAGACACTCTGTAAACCATTTCTTCTATTTTCGCACTAAAGCCCCTCTCATATGTCTCACACTTAAGCCTTTCATGCATGCTAGTATTGAAGCTATTATCCAAGAAGGCACCCTATGCAAAACTGACTATTCTTTCTCATAGTGAAGGCGCCTCTTGCATAAGCACTTTTTCTCATTGTCTGAATCAACTCTACTATAGCGATCCCGGTTTTACCTCGACCTTTGTTGTTTTCCGGACTCGGATTCTGTGACTGTATGTTGTTGTCTTTGTCTTGTTTATTCCCTTTAATTCTTTGAAATTGAGTTTTGGGACTTGTTGGGTGAGTTTGGAACAGGTTGGTTGTTAGTTGGTATAAATGGTTGTTGCCTAGATTTTGACCTCTTCGCTCGAGCGAGGCTTCTTACGCTCGACGAAAACTGAGGATCTTTAGGTTTCTTTCCCAGACGCAGTTTTTCTAGGAAGATGTAAGTTCTTCACTCGAGCGAGGCTTCTTGTGCTCGAGCGAGACTTCTTGCGCTCGAGTGTGCGTCTTGCGCTCGCGTGTCGCTCGAGTTGTCGCTCGAGCGAGACTTCTGCGCTCGAGCGTGGTCACTTGTTGTGTTTGGTCGCTCGAGCGACAACTCCTTAGCTCGAGCGAGCCTCGTATATATTAGTTCGCTGCAAAGGATTTTTACATCACTTTTTGATTTCATTTCTTCTCCAAACCCTAATCCGGCACCTCATCTCTCTAAAACTCTCTTTCTCTCTCTCTCTCTCTACAAATACTCCATGATCTAAGGTCTTTCTACCCTACTCCTTTTGTTAAAAAGGTAGAGTTTTGCGTGGGCTTCCATTTGATCCGAAAAAGGTGGAGTTTGACCATCTTCAAAGTTTCTCCCTTCTTCTCCTTTGAGCTTCTACACTTGAGGTAGGGATATTTTACTCTTTGTTATGGGTTTTAACCTAGATATTTGTCATTTGTATAAATGGAGGGATTTGGGAGTGATTTGGGTAAAGGTTAAGGTTTGGGCTCTAAACTAAAGAGGGGTTTTCATGTTGATTTACAAAGTAACCTTGGGGGTTTGTGTATGAGGTTCTTTATTGTTGAAATGGTGAGATTTGGACCTATAGGTTGATGTTTTGGAATAGGGGGAAAATTGCCCTAAGTTGAGTTGAAATAACTATTTGTGTAAATAATGAAATTGTTTTGGGAATTATGAAATTAGGGGAATATGTGATTGAACGGTGTAGTTTGGTTTGATAAATCATACACCTATGAAAAAGTTGATAATTTATCTGTTTAGAAAATATCTGTTTTGGGCTATCGGTGGAGGATAGCCATGATTGTTGTAGAAACTTCATGAGGACTAGGTAAATTGGAACTAGTCATATGGATATTGTCATTGAATATGACGGATTGATTAAATTGTTGAACATGTGAATTTTGGTAGTCATTGTATATGACACGCTTTTAAATACATTGTATGTGTATCATTGTTTGGGAGGAGATAGGGAATGTACTCCGTTGTTTGGGAGGAGATAGGGGATGGACTCCATTGATAATTAAGTCGGCCGGAGTGTCCAGGGTGAAAGTCCCAAAATCTTATATATTTATGGGTGCCGGTTCCCTCGGACGTGGTTCCGTAAAATGGCAAGAAATAGAAGTGTTGGATTAATGAATGTATTGAATTGTGAACCATTGAATTGTAGTCTCATATTGGTTGCTTTGGTAATAATGAATTTGGTTAATTGATTTACCCGAAATGGAAGAATGGAAATGAATTGAGATATTGATTATCTATATTGAATGACCTCGAAAAGAATATGTGTTGGTTAAGAATATTTCACATTCATCTGATGCTCATATTTTAGTTAATTCTCATACATTGTTTAGCATATCTCTACTGGGCTTTGGCTCACCCTACTTGGGAAACCATTTTCAGGTACAAGTGACATGCTACTTCCAAGGACATAGCTTGGGAGGCTTAGGGGCTAAAGGCTTCACTTTTGTGATTTCGTTTTGTGTTAAATGTTTATTCAAGCTGAAGGCTTTACTTGTATAGAGACTAGGCTCTTCTTTTGTTGTAACCAAGCGAAGACTTGGAAAGATGTAAGCCCTTAGGGCATTTATTTTGATTGCTCTCAATTAGAGTTGCATGTTATAGTTTCAAGATGAACGTTTATGATAGTGTAATGCATGTGATATCTCCTGTAATATTAACTCTGACGAATGAAAATATAACATTTCTATTATGTCTATAGATCTTGTGAATGATTGATTATATCATATTTTGAGGGCGTTACATCTACCCTTTCCGTCTAAAACACCCATTTTAGAAAAATCACAGGTCAAAACCCTTCTCCACCAAAAAAAAAAAAAAAAAGATAATTAATGTAGCTATTTTTTGTGAGGAAAAAACAAAGGAAATATTAATAATAATTTTTTAATTTTCAAAATTAATAAAAAAACATTATCTTTGTAACGCCCTCAAAATAAACCAAAAAATCATACATTCTTAACATGCTCAAACATGGTAGAATAAAGCATAAGTACATTTCATCAGAGTATTTCTTACAAATGTATTACATGTTAACAACAAAAGCAAATGTCCTATGGGCTTATAGCTTTCCAAGTCAACACTTGGTTACAAAAAGAAGAGTTCTAACTCTATACAAAATAAGCCCTTGGCTTGATTTACATGTAATACAAATAAAGTAATCACAAAAGATGACCCAGCCACTAATCCTCTCAAGCTACGTCCTTGGAGGTGGCATGCTACCTGTACCTGAAAATGATGTCCCATTTAGGGTGAGCCAACGCCCAGTAGAGATATGCTAAACATTGTATGGGCAATAACTAAAACATCAGCATTTGATAAATGTTTTATTCACATAGATCAATTCATATTTCATTTCAAATACGTGACCAATGTGTCCATGTTTTTATTCCATCTCTTAACCAATTCTCAATTCACAACCCTAGCTCAGAACCTGGCCATATATTTTAGGTGAGATTACATCCCATATTAACAACGTTTCTATTTCAATTGAAATAACAACTCAAATTAATCATCTCATGCTTCATAATAGATACACATTTTAGTACTGTATCCATCTCAGACAAAACACTTCCATATTCCACATATGATACACATTTTAGTGCTGTATCAATGTCAAACAAAACACTTCCATATTCCACATATGATACACATTTTAGTGCTGTACCAATGTCAAACAATATCCGGTTTAGAGGTCCATCCCCTAAACCGTGGAGTACATCCCATATCTCCTCCCACACAACACAATGTATATAAACACATATTATATACATAATCAAACCAATACATAAAATTCATGTATTATATCAACCGCCATATTCAATGGCATACTCAATTGATTAGTTTTAGTTTGCCTAATCATCATGCATTGTCTATAACAATCAAGACTATCCTCCACCGATAGTCCAAAGCAATTATTTCTAAACAGATAATAATTACGTTTAACAGATAAATATCAACAATTTCAAAAGTGAGCGATTAATAAATCCAACTTCACTATTCCATCTCATAATGAGCCAATTTCAATATATTCAACTCAATTTCATATTCTCATTGTTTTCCCAAATTAATTATACCAACTAATTTATGCACAAATTAGGGCTTTCTCCCCCGTTTCTCAATATTAACCCAAAGATTCAAATATCAACAACTCTTCAACAATACCATCATTTTGAAACTCAAATACATATTCAAGAGTCAAAATAACAAAACCCCCTTTATTCATTTTGAAACCCTAAGTCCCAAAATTTCCCAACTCAAACCATCTATACAAATAGCTCAATATTTATGTTAAAACACATAAGAATGAGTAGGAATCTCTACCTCAAATCCGGAGCCCAAAGGAAAAAGAGGAAGAAACTCAAGATGCTTCAAAATCCAAGATTTTCGGATCAAAGTGTAGCCCTCAACAATCCCCACAACTTTTACAAAGGCCCAAGGTGAGGAAATAACTCCTACTAGATCAATCCCTAGAGAGAAGGTAAGGTTTTAGAGAGACGTGGTCTCCAATGGTGTGTTTCGAAAAGTAGGAGAAAGAAAGGAAACCAAAAAGTGATCCAAAAAGTCGAATCCCGAAGTGATATACCAGTCGCGCCGCTCGAGCGTGGAAACCCCCGTTCGAGCGTCAGACACAGACTCACACTCGAGCGTCAAAAGCGCCGCTCGAGCGTAGATTGCACACTTCCAGAAGTTTTGCAAGCATGGTCCCCGTTCGAGCGTCAAACTCCCCGCTCGAGCGGAGGAACAAAAACAAAGGGTCAAGCTCGAGCGTCAAAACTCCCGCTCGAGCGTCTGAAGACCTGCAGACAAAAGTACTAGGAGGTGGGAAATTAAGCTCGAGCGTCAAAACTCCCGCTCGAGCGGAGAAGCAAGAACGAAGGGCCCGCTCGAGCGTCAAAAGCCCCGCTCAAGCGTGAAGGCCAAAATCTGGACATCAACTCTAGGTTTCAAAACACAACCAACCTGTTTCAAACCTGCCCAACACAACCCAAGACTCAAATACAAAGAGTAGGGGAAGGAAATGAGAATGAGACAACAACACAACCATGGAACCAAGTCCGGAACACAATATACAAAGGAAAGGAAAACTGGGATCGCTATAACCTTCCCCCCTTAAAGAATTTCGTCCCCGAAATTAAGCACAAGTTTTCAAAAACAAGTTTTTCTCAATTCTCAACAACATTATAATTCATTTCCCAACAACTTGACCCATTACCGGTCATTCCATCTCTATTCAAGAGGCATTTCACAATATATACACAATATGCATTATAACCATGCTTTCCCGTGAAATTTACCAATTTCAACACATTCTCATCAATTCTATAACATTTGCAACATTATTATCATGCTTGCATTTCCACAACATATTTAACATACACAATGTTAGAATAACTTCCATTTTAAGGCAAGTTCCAACATATATTTCTATAAACCAAAACATTTACAGTGTTTTACAACTTAAGACATATTCAATGCTCTTAAAGTTCAACAATACTATCAAAATCTCAATATATGATTACACATCGACAAACATGTTCGGATATTTCTCACGGACTTCCAACTCACGTTCCCAAGTGGCTTCCTCCACTCCGTGATGCTTCCACAAAACCTTTACTAAAGGAATGGTCTTGCCTCGCAAGACTTGCTCCTGCCTATCCAAGACCCGAACCGGTCTCTCCTTATACGAGGCATCCTCATCTACCTCCAAGTCGGTCCAATCTAATACATGTGACGGATCCAGCTCATACTTCCGAAGCATACTAACATGAAACATGTCATGTACTCCGGACAACTGCGGCAGTAAAGCTAAACGGTAAGCAACCTCGCCAATCTTCTCAAGGATCTCAAAAAGGCCAATAAACTGAGGGGATAACTTCCCACTCTTTCCAAACCTCATCAAACCCCGTCTAGGTGATATTTTCAGAAAAATGTGATCACCCATCTCAAAGACCAAAGGCCTCTTCCTACGGTCGGCATAACTCTTTTGGTGACTCTGGGCTGTAACAAGCCTTCTACGGATAAGCTCAATTTTCTCCGTCGTTTCCCTCACTAACTCCGGGCCCAACAAAGGTGCATCACCCACCTCGGCCCAACAAACAGGAGACCTACACGGTCGGCCATACAGGGCCTCAAACGGTGCCATACCGATACTTGACTGAAAACTGTTGTTGTAGGCAAACTCCACAAAGGGCAAGTGCCTCTCCCACGTCCCACTAAAGTCAAGGACACAACCTTGAAGCATATCCTCAAGGATCTGAATGGTACGTTCGGACTGCCCATCAGTCTGAGGATGATAAGCCGTGCTAAAGGTCAACTTAGTGCCCAAGGCACTCTGCAAACTCTGCCACAACCTAGCAGTAAAACGAGGATCTCTATCTGAGACGATCGTCACTGGGACCCCGTGCAACCTCACTATGTCCTGAATATACAAATCGGCAAGATGATCTACTGAATCTTTCACATGCATAGGAATAAAGTGCGCCGACTTAGTCAACCAGTCTACAACCACCCAAATAGCATCACTACCCCGCTGAGTGCTCGGAAGACCTACAATGAAGTCCATAGTGACATGCTCGCACTTCCACTCGGCAATAGGCAAGGGTTGCAACAAACCCGCTGGCCTCTGATGCTCGGCCTTCACTTGCTGACAAGTAAGGCACTTAGACACGAAAGCTGCCACATCTCTCTTCATACCCCGCCACCAAAACTGGCAACCCAAATCACGATACATCTTGGTGCCTCCCAGATGCACCGCAAGGCGTGAATGGTGAAACTCTCGGAGTACCTCCTCTCGGCAAGACTCCGGTACAAACAAGCGGTCTCGGTATCTCACACTCAGGTCGGGATACACAGAAAAACCCTTCTCAGCCTTTCCACTGGAGATCTTCTCTCGAAGGGACCCTACCTCAAGATCACCTCTCTGTGCCTCTAACACTCGATTCACAAGTATAGGCTGCGCAACAACAGAAAACAAGGTCGCAGCTTCAACGGACTCGCCCAGAAGCAAATCGAACTCCCCAAGTGCACCCAACATCTCCCACTCCCGGATGGCTATACTAGCGACATCACTAATAGATTTCCTGCTAAGGGCATCGGCCACAACATTGGCCTTTCCCGGGTGATAGTGCAACTCAAAATCGTAGTCCTCAATGAACTCCATCCATCTTCTCTGCCTCAAATTTAAGTCTCTCTGTGTAAACAGGTACTTCAAACTCTTATGGTCCGAGAACACCTCGAACCTCTCACCATAAAGGTAGTGCCTCCAGATCTTCAAGGCAAAGATCACTGCTGCTAACTCTAGGTCATGTGTAGGGTAATTCTTCTCGTGAGTTTTTAACTGACGTGAGCCATAGGCTACCACTTTCCCCTCTTGCATCAACACACAACCCAAACCCTCTCGTGAGGCATCACAGTAAACAGCATAACCTAACCCTCTCTCCGGAATAATCAAGACCGGAGCGGTGGTCAATCTAACTTTCAGCTCTTGAAACGACTTTTCACAAGTCTCACTCCATACAAATTTGACCCATTTCCGCGTCAACCTAGTCAATGGTGAAGCTAGTCTAGAGAAATCTTTCACAAATCGGTGGTAATACCCAGCTAATCCCAGAAAACTGCGGATCTCAAAAACACTCTTAGGCTGTGCCCAATCTTGCATTGCCTCAATCTTGGATGTATCAACAGACACCCCTTCCCCGGAAACCACATGGCCTAAGAACTTGACCTCTCCTAGCCAGAACTCGCACTTCCCAAACTTGGCATACCACTTATGGGCTCTAAGCAACTCAAGCACCACTCTCAGGTGTTCCTCATGCTCCTCCTCCAAAGGTGAATAAATCAAAATGTTGTCCAGGAAAACGACCACAAAGCAATCTAAGAATTCCCGGAATATCCGATTCATCAAATCCATAAACACTGCCGGTGCATTGGTGAGCCCAAATGGCATCACCAGAAACTCATAATGGCCATACCGCGTACGGAATGCCGTCTTCGGAATATCCTCTTCCTTGACCCTCAACTGGTGGTAACCCGATCTCAAGTCTATCTTAGAGAAACAACAGGAACCCTTCAACTAGTCAAACAGGTCATCTATACGAGGCATAGGGTATTTATTCTTAACCGTAGCCCGATTCAACTTCCGGTAATCAATGCAAAGTCTCAAGACACCATCTTTCTTTTTAGCAAAGAGGGCCGGTGCTCCCCACGGCGAAACACTAGGGCGAATAAAGCCCTTATCTAGTAACTCCTGGAGCTGAATCTTCAACTCACTCAACTTGGCTGGGGCAAAACGATAAGGTGCCATAGAAATCGGCGCCGTGCCGGGCACTAGATCAATGAAGAACTCAATCTCTCGGTGAGGTGGCAAACTGACAAGATCCTCGGGAAAGACGTCTGAGTACTCACAAACCACTCTCGACAATACAGTCTGGGTCTCATCACACTCACTACTCAAAAGGCTAGCAAGAAGACCACTAAGCTCACTCCGCCCTCACGGATCATATACCGGTGGCAACACACTACCAACCCGGTCCCCCAAGAAATGGAAACAATCTCTGCTCAAGGTACATACTGTGACCCTCTGGCGGTAACAATCGATAACAGCCCGGTATGACGATAACCAGTCCATACCCAAAATAACATCAAATCCCGTAATGGGCATAACTACAAAAGGAAACGGAAGCCGATGATTTGCTATCTCTATATTACACCCTCTACATCCTTGTTTCAAAATCAACTCACCCCCAACAGGTGATATAACACATATAGGAGATGCTAACTGTGCCAACTCCAAACCCAAAGCAGATGCAAATGCAGCAGATACAAAGGAATGAGATGCACCCGTATCAATCAACACACTAGCAACCGAGTTGTAAAACGGAAAGGTACCTTTCACAATAGATGGAGCCGATACTAGGTCCTGCACGGTAACAGCATACACGCGCCCTGTAGGTCCCTGATCAACCTGCTCACCTTTAGGAGCAAAAGATTGCTGCACAGACTGGGACGATGAAGCCCCCTGATTGGTCCTCGAGGCCTGCACTGACTGAGCTGGCTGAAAACTCTGCCTCTGCCCAGATGCACCATATGTGCCACTCAACTGCGGGCAAAACCTCTTCAGGTGCCCCGCCTGACCACACTGATAACAAGACAGTGGCTGACCCCTGCCCTGACTGTGGCTCTGCAGTCTAGCTGAAGATGAAGCAGCTCTCTGACCTCCTCCCCTCTGTGGGCAAGCTGGAGACTTGTGACCCAGCTGGCCACATTTAAAACAAGTCACGTCTCCCTGACTGCCTCTCCCAGAGCCTACACTCGGCACTGGAAAGGTAGATCTAGCAAGACCTCCCTGAGACTGCTGAGGGTGTGAACCCCTCTGTCTCTTACCATCACCCTGACCATCCTGACTCCTCTTGGAGCCTTTCTGCCCCTCCTCCTCTTGCATCATGATCTCCATATGAGCTGTAGCATCAACCAAACGCCCATAGTCTCGAGTCATAGACCCGCCAATTCTCATCTTGAGGCCGCGCCTCAACTTCTTCTCAAACTCGATACAATGGCGTTCCTCGGACATCACAAGTTCAGGTGCAAGCCTGGACAAGCTAGTAAATGTAGCCTCAAACTCAGCCACTGAAGAACTCAACTGCAAAAGCTGGCAGAACTGGTCTCTCAGCTTCTCCCTGACAGTTGGAGATAAGAACTTCTCCTGGAAAGCATTCACAAAAGCCTGCCAAATGCCATCCAAACGGCCCTTCACGAATTTCCACCACTGACCCGCATCCCCCTTCAGTTGGAAAGATGCCAAGGTCACTTTCAAGGCTCCGTCCTCGATGCCTAGCATCTCGAACGTCTTTGCCATTTGTTCCAACCACTTATCTGCCTTAAGTGGCTCCTTCGGATCACCGACAAACTCGTCCGAATTAGACCGGAAGAACTCCCTCTTCAGAAAGGAAGGCCCTGCATCCACAACCTGGGCCTGAACTGGATTCTCAGCTCTAAGAATGCCCATAGATTCTCTCAAAGCATCGGCTATCCCACGGGCTAAAGCGCCCATAGCCTGCTGACCTGTTGGCTCGGCCACATTGGTCTGGCCGACTCCCTCCTGCATCGCCGGATTCTCCTCCGGTACAGGCACTTCCTGCCTCCTAGGCCTACAACGCCTACCACCATGTCCTCGTCCTGACATCCTAATAAAGATAACGAAGAACATTAGCACATTCACAAATGTGCCGAAACTATAACACTCATGTCCTAATGCATGGACAACTGTAATTCACTCCACGTAAGCACATTACCACATAAGCACTTACGAATTTCATTTTTGGATAATGACAGTCCCGAGGCGTTGCTAGAGTTCTAGTTAGAAACTGTCACGCCCCAAATTTTAACTACTCGAAATCATTACCAAAGCCTTTAATTTAGGTCCATTTTTTTTTTCATGTATATGTATATAACTATCTATTACACTTGAGTAATAGAAACATACTAATACTTGTTCCTTCTCTCAATGAATACAATAATAACAATGATACATGCCAATCTCTTACTGAGAAGCTACAAATAATTAAATACAAATATCAAAATACAACAATTACTTTCTTCACATCCACAACGAAATTACACACACAGACTTATAGACCTCATAATTCTTCGACTACAAAATCCACACTCTCTTCCTGTAAAAAGATAAAAACAACAGGGGTGAGCACGAATGCCCAGTAGGAATCTCATAGTTCCAAATCAATAACTGACACACAGATAGAAATGATCATGCATGCAAGGTGATACCATATAGTAGGTGACGTTTTATAATTTCAAAATACCATACATAGAGTATCTTTTTCTCAAAATTCATGTGAACATTTATGGAAAATCTTCAACCATCAAAACTATTCCTTTTCATTAGAAAACCATAAATCCTTTTTAAAACATTTACGTCTAAGAAACCACATCTTTTATATTTATTAACTCATTCCAAAATATTTCTCTTTTAATTTCCCATATTTAACATTTCTCTTTTTCTTTCATTTTTTCTTTCCTTCTCATTATATTTAATTAGACTCCAACACTTCAAGTTCAGTTTCCCTTTTTAATTGATTAACGATTCTCCTATATTCAATTTACACCGTTAATCACACCCTAACATTTCGTTTCAAAATGACACAAGATTAATAAACCCCTTTCTATTCAATCTCATGTTTATTTACAGAACAACACTCACAATTTGCCTCTATTGTCACAACTAATTCATTATATTCACCATCATCAATCCATAATCCCCTTACTCATTTTTGGGTTCCATATGTTGCAAACAATATCTATATACATGTAACAAGCCCGCGGGGGACCTCGCTACAGTTCAGGACTCAGAAATGTCACGGTTCTCAATCTGAACCAAAGAGTCCAAATCTAGCAAATCGTTTTGAGAAAACAGATTTTTGAAAGAAGTGCCAAACATGGACTGCTTTGCTAGATACAGAGTCGCCACTTAAATGTTTTATTTTGGGAAATTTAGGAAACCCTGACTCGTTGCCTAAGGCCACGTGTCCGTCATCACCAAAGTTGCCTCGGCTCGGGAACTTGGGTACGATTGGGGAAGGTCACTTCGTGAGCATCTCCGCTCGCCCGATCAGAGATCGGCCTCTACTAACCATGATATCTAGTTTTGAAGACATTATACGTTCTTATTCCGGTTATTAGCCTAGGATTACTACGTGATGTGCACAGCATACAAGTATAGACCGGGTCGCCTGAATTGGAACAAAACACTTCATGTTTGTTTTTGAAAGATGGTTTGTTACTCGCAAGTAGGCTTAAAATGCAGATTTTGCCACCCTCGGGTGGGCTTTAGAAAACATGGTTTTGCCACTATCTAGTGGGCTTAAAACTCACAGTCAATGCATTATTCCAATTCAGATAACCCAACCTTCACCCACAGGCATTCAGGCAGTTATATCACATAAGCACATAGCCTCATGGTAAGCATGCTATCATGGCAGTCACTCACACACATGCAAGGATGCTAAAGCATAAAACTTACTGAGTACTCCAAGCCAAAACAGAAGCTAATTAGAAATCCATGCATGATCCTAATTATATAGAAATGCCTAATGCAACACACGCAAAAATGCAACTATAACAGGCTCGGCTATTCTAAACATGGCACATGAGATGCGATAGCTAACAAGTATTCAACTTTGGAATTGAAATACAATGCAGTTAGTATGATGCGCCGAGCCTGGTGCATGCAAGACAGATGAATGAATGCAAACATGCTATCATACTGTATGCTAATTGAAACATGCCCTAATCTAACCATCGTAAGCTGGTAAATAAAAAGGAGAAAGATGTGGGGTTGGAAGACATACATCACACGCACGCACACTTATTACAAAATTGCCCTCCTCGGAGGGTCCGAATAAATAATATACAGTCCCAAATAAATTATTACAGTCCGAATAAATACAAAACCCTAATTAATTAACAAATTAATTCTAGGAAAGCAATAAACTAGCATGCAAGCTAGGGACTGCCTCGACTCTGCTCCGGATGATGGATGATGCATGTTTTGAGTTGCCTTGCGCGGAAATCCACTGCGATGCCCCGATTAGCCTCTGTTTGCAATTGTTCTTGGAATTTGTGCCAAGCTCCGGAAGGCTGCTGATTTCTGATTTGCTGCAACAGAGAGCAAGAAAGGGGCATGGCAATGTATTTTCACATATGTATGCATGACTACTCTTCAGGGAGTATAGTCCTCGATCCTCGTGCCACCAATCACGCATCTCGATGCATGATGGCCGAGGAGTCGAATTGCATGACTCAATATGAAATGAATACACATATAAACACAACAAGACCGAGACTCCATCATGGATAATCCGGAGTGTCGGTGACCGGGAATTGAGACACGTTCCGTCACTTGGAGTACGAAACGTCCCTCGTTTCCTGTGCTCGGGCTAACTCCTATCCCAAGCACAATGCAATATGCATGATATGCATGAATGCAATCTAAGATACAACCTAACATGCACAATGCTATGAGATGGCATACACAATGCACGAGGTAACATGGCGTACGCAATGCGCTAACATACAACCTAGCATACACAATGCTATGGAATGAAATGGCATACACAATGCATAATGGACTTACACCAACACAAGTGGACCTCAGCCACACTCACATAGGAGGCCATAAGATGAAAATGAGACACTCGAGATACGTGCACGCATGCACTCAAACCGAGGAACGAATCCTAAGGCACGAATGCCACTCTACCAAAGCATGGCAAGGCATGGTATATGGCATATGAACATGCAAATTTCAGCACTAAAATATGATACAAAATAGCCTCGAAACATGGAAACATGGTACCCGATGCATGAGATGAACCCGAAACTCAAAAATAGGCACATAGAATGACTTATAGCTATACAAAGCATGCATTATTTGATCATGAAGTATGAAGAAAGGGCCAAGGCAGTCCCAAAACATGAATATTTCTAGTTCAAAGCATGGCCAAAAGATGCTAGCAAGATGGACTAAAATAGCATGCAATTTCGACTAGCAAACATGGTTTACATGGCAAGTACATGAAGCAAGTGAGCACTCACCAAACCAGCAAGAATCAGTGAACTAAACATGCCAAAATATGTCCAAATAAACATGGAGAGGCAGCCAACACATGCACAAATGAGAGGCTCCTTTAGAGGGCCATGCAAGGGATTCTTAAGCACATACAAGATAGACATGTGGAAGCACCAAAACAACTCTGAAAATCAAATATGGTAGTCCTAAAACTCACCAAATTGGCCCTGAAAAGTGGCTAAGAAGCATGCAAGATAGGGTCTCTTTGGAAGGCCAAAATGACCATCAAACAAGTCAAGGTGAGAGGGGGTCACCCCCCTCTGATTTGGAGGCTCAAAACAGCATCAAGGCTACTAGAAATCCACTGGATTCCAGTGGCTAGAAGACCAAACAAAGCATGCAAGTGGAGCTTAGGTATAAGGCTCAAAGTAAGAAGCAAACAAGCATACAATGGGGCATATGACCTCAAACAAACATGGAACCTCTAACAAACTTGAAGATGAGATTAAAAAAAGACTTTTTCCAGTTTATAGCAAGTCTCAATAATAAACAAAAATAGGGCTAATCTATCATGCAAAAATGGCCCTAAAAGAGAGAATAGAGACAAGGGGCAGCACCCGGCCCCAAATGGCAAAGAACCCTTCAACAAAGTTGAAGAGGAGCTCAAAACAAGGCACTTCACAGTTTATATCAAGCCACAAAAACAATCACAAGTAGGGCTAAACAAGCATGCAAAAAAAGGACCCAAGAGAGGGATAAAGAGACAAGTGGTAGAAGATGATCTCAAACAAAGGAGAGCCCTTCAACAAAGTTGAAGAGGGGCTCAAAAAAATCCACTTTAAATTTTATAATAAAGCCCAAAACAGTTCACAAATAAGCCTAAAATACCATGCAAAAATAGGCCTAAAAGGGAGTTTAAACACAAAGGGTGGGAAGAAGGCCTCAAACAGAGAAAGGCCCTTAATCAAACATGAAAAAGAGCTCAAAATAAGACTATTTTCAGTTAGGGTCGGAGCCTAAAAATGTAAGTACAAGGAGCTAAGATATAGACCAAAAAAATACACAAAAGAGGGAAAATGGGACTCACCCTTGTAGCCTATGTCTTCAACAACTCTTGGTCCAAGAAATGGTGCTCCTAGCCTCTGGAAATGGCCTCCAAGCTGCTGGAATGGAGTGAGGAGGTGTGGTGCTATGGGTTGGTGTAGAAATGGTGCAAGACTTGAGAGGTTTTGAGGGTTGAAGTGTAGAGAGAGAGAGATTCAATGCAAGAGGCTTGAACCAAATTTTGTAACCCTCAAAACATGGTTGGGGGTGCTGGTTATATAGGCAAAGGAGTGGGGGTAAAGGGGGGAAATTCAAATTCAAGTTTCCCCCCCAAAAGACCCCCCTCGGATACAGGTTTTGGGGGGAAACAAACTGCACAACTGGAATGTACCTGGAGAGAGGATCATGGCCGGCCAGGTTCAGGAGGTTTAGGTGGCCAGCCGGCCACCTCCCCTGGCCAGCCGGCCAAGGGTCAAAAGGGTCAAATATGATTAGTGGCCGGCCACCTCATATTTGTGGCCTCCCATGTGTACACAACACAACTATGTGGTCAAGAACTGGAAACAGTGAACCAGGAGAGAGAAAACCCAACTTTTTAGAGGGGTTCAAAAGGGTCAGAGACAATTACTGGCCGGCCATATCATATTGTTGGCCTCCCGGGTGTGTGCAACACAAATATGTGGTTTAGGACTAGAAAAAGTGGCCTAAGGGTGGTCAACATTAGCTTTCTAGTGAGAAAAACGGGCGACGGAGGGCGATGAAGAAACAAAACTGGTTGTCAGAACAATTACTGGCCTCCCACCCTTCTACAAGCTTCCTAACCATGAAAATAAGGTCCCTGCCAAAAATGAACTGAAATCGATGTAAAACGAAGGTTCGGGGGCCGAAACACGCAGCCCGAGGCCCCGAAAACTGACTGTTAAGCACCGGAAGTGACGTTTGACCACGAAGTTGGTCTCTCGACCCACAGTGTCCCTTAGAAGGGAGTAAATAAGACGCATGCCAAAAACTGGAGCAAACGGAGGTGGTTGAGCGGTCCCGAACCGAGGCACACGGTCGACGGCTCCGAAAACCGGGAACCGGGCTCCGAAATGGGAAAAATGGCCTACGACCATGAAACGTAGCCCACGGCCACTGAGAGATGATCTACGAGACCTCTCCCTCCCTTCGGGAAGAGAAAACAAAGAAAACAGGGCCTGGTTCGTAAACCGAGGCAAAGCATACCAGATAGCGGAAGTCTGGAGGCAAGGCTCACAGCCGAGACTCTGAAACTTCGGAACGAGCACAATATGCAATATCACCGAGCGCTCAATCGGTGACGTCTGAGTCTTAAGGTCGGTCAAAAAAGGGGTGTCTACAATACATTTCCCCTTTGTATCAATATACACATCAATCTACAATTTCACAGATTCATCACAAGTCACAAATAACATCATCAACTTAACACATATATCAACACAATCCACATTTTGCCGACTTACTATGGCGGGATAGCGGGCACCCAATCCATAATACTTTTCATCTTTCGCCGGCTACTATACGGTGGGAAGTGAATTCCCAAAAACCTTTTTCTCAAAAGCCATTTCCTTCCAAAAATCATATTTTTCCAAAACCATTTTTCAACTTTTGAAAAACATCCCCCACATTTGCCGGCTAATATACGGCAAGATGTGGGCACCCAAAAATCATTTTCCCACATTCATCCAGCGATAAGCCTAGACAGGGCAATTGGGCACCTTTATTTCAAACCACCCCCACATTTACCGGCTATTATACGGACGGTTGTGGGCACCAAAAAATCATTTTTAAACTTTTAAAACAATCCCCCCACATTTACCAGCTATGATACGGACGGTTGAGGGCACCGAAAAACCATTTTTCAACTCCTCACTCGGGTACCAACACAACACCACCCAACACAACTCAACCCAAACTCAACACAACTCAACACAACACAATTCAAACTCAACACCATGATTCAACACAATTCAACATAGTCAAATCACTTCAACATAAGCAACACAATTCCAAACTCAATACACCCAACGCAACTCAATTCAACATAATTCACATGATTCAAACACAATTAATCATGGTTCAACACCATTCAATTCAACATTATTCAACACAACATAATTCAACAAAAGTCGACCTCACTTAGTTCGTCAGCACTATTTTCAATTCAACATAATTCAAGATAAATCCTTAAATCCCATTTCAATGTGCCAAAACCAAGTTTATGTCATCCATATCATCAATAGATTATTTCCCCAATCTTCCTTTCACATTATAGCATGGTTTACAATGTTCATAACAAAAGTTCAATCGCTAATTTTTAACATAATTTAAAACACCTCTAAAATCCCATTAAACTTGCACATATATAATTCAAACTACCAATTTCATGATTCCACTTTCAATTTGGGCAAAATCATTATTTACCATCATGAATCAACTTAGGGTTTCAAGAGAAATCAAGAATTTCAAGATAAATTCAAACTTCCCAAGCCATTACTTTTTATTCCAATTTTCCCATTGATTACACACCTAAGGTTCATAATCCATCATTTTAACCCAACAATTAAACCTCCAACACTTCAAACCCTAAGCCCCCAAATCTCATGTTGTATACTATATGCTCAAAAATATAGATTTTATATTTATATAGTCAAAATACCACAAATCTATCTATTAATGCAAGTATTGAAAGAGAACTAGGACCCCTATCTCTTGAAGTCAAGAGATGACGATCCAAACATCAATAGCGACGAAACCATGAACTCTTCAGACCAAAAGAGAGCCCTCGACAAGATCTTCAAGTTTCCTCAAGGGATCAAGGTGAGGAGACACCTCCAAGAGTGTTGATTTAAGGATTGAAGTAGAAAAAGTGGGTTTTTGAGAGAAAGAGAGAGAGACTCTCGGTTTAGAGAGGGGAAAAGAAGGGAAAAATTATGAAAGATGTGGGGTTTAGGTCTATTTATAGTATTAGATGATAGCCCGAAGGTCAATGAAAAGGTAAGTCCAAAAACCCCAAAAAATTGGGCCCAAAAACCGAACCAAAATATGGGAAAAAAAATCTGCAGGGGTCGACCCTTGTAACACAGGGGTCGACCCTATTTTCCAGCAACCAAACCCACACAGATTTGCAATATACAAGGGTCGACCCTTCCCAGACTGGTGTCGACCTTGTGGACAGCAACAAGAGGAAAGTGTCGACACCACCAAGTCTGGTGCCGACCCTATTTTCCAGCAACATCTCCAAAAACATTACAATATGCAAGGGTCGACCCTTAGAAAGGCTAGTGTCGACCCCAAGACAAAATTTCTAAGTTTCCAAGGAACTTTTGACAACGACAAACGCGAACGAACAAACCCAACGAGTTTAAATCGGATTGTACTCCCTCAAAACCAATAGACAACAATTCCAAAGACTCCCAAGATAAAATATAAGGATATTAAACACACTCTTCAAAGGACTAAAGGATGCGGGCATTACAAACTCCCCACCTTAGGAAATTTCGTCCCCGAAATTGCACCCGTTCTAATAAAATAGCAACAACCTTATACTTCCCAATTCTTAACAACCCCTAGTCTAGAATAAAGCATGAGAACATCCACATATATATCCACCAACCCTTACCCACTTCCAATTACACCTTACCTCAATTCCAAACCCAAAATGTAAAGTGTCACAGAAACAACATTGATCAAGTGCTTTTCCAACAAGACTCACAGAAACCCAAGGATCCAATCAACATCCTAGAAACTAAATCCCATACCCAAGTAGTCACGTAAACATGTTATCAAATAAACACATAAAGTCACATATACGTCTCTTACAAGCGAGATAAACCCATTGTGATACTAATCACTTCCCACGTACCTAAAGTATTCAAACCCGGTACGCTCTGATACCAAGTTGTAACGCCCTCAAAATAAACCCAAAAATCATACATTCTTAACATGCTCAGACATGGTAGAATAAAGCATAAGTACATTTCATCAGAGTATTTCTTACAAATGTATTACATGTTAACAACAAAAGCAAATGCCCTATGGGCTTACAGCTTTCCAAGTCAACACTTGGTTACAAAAAGAAGAGTTCTAACTCTATACAAAATAAGCCATTGGCTTGATTTACATGTAATATAAATAAAGTAATCACAAAAGATGACCCAGCCACTAATCCTCTCAAGCTACGTCCTTGGAGGTGGCATGCTACATGTACCTGAAAATGATGTCCCATATAGGGTGAGCCAATGCCCAGCAGAGATATGCTAAACATTGTATAGGCAATAACTAAAACATCAGCATTTGATAAATGTTTTATTCACATAGATCAATTCATATTTCATTTCAAATACATGACCAATGTGTCCATGTTTTTATTCCATCTCTTAACCAATTCTCAATTCACAACCCTAGCTCAAAACCTGGCCATATATTTTAGGTGAGATTACATCCCATATTAACAACGTTTCTATTTCAATTGAAATAACAACTCAAATTAATCATCTCATGCTTCATAATAGATACACATTTCAGTACTGTATCCATCTCAGACAAAACACTTCCATATTCCACATATGATACACATTTTAGTGCTGTATCAATGTCAAGCAAAACACTTCCATATTCCACATATGATACACATTTTAGTGCTGTATCAATGTCAAACAATATCCGGTTTAGAGGTCCATCCCCTAAACTGTGGAGTACATCCCATATCTCCTCCCACACAACACAATGTATATAAATACATATCATATACATAATCAAACCAATACATAAAATTCATGTATTATATCAACCGCCATATTCAATGGCATACTCAATTGATTAGTTTTAGTTTGCCTAATCATCATGCATTGTCTACAATAATCAAGACTATCTCCACCGATAGCCCAAAGCAATTATTTCTAAACAGATAATAATTACGTTCAACAGATAAATATCAACAATTTCAAAAGTAAGCAATTAATAAATCCAACTTCACTATTCCATCTCATAATGAGCCAATTTCAATATATTCAACTCAATTTCATATTCTCATAGTTTTCCCAAATTAATTATACCAACTAATTTATGCACAAATTAGGGCTTTCTCCCCCCATTTCTCAATATTAACCGAAAGGTTCAAATATCAACAACTCTTCAACAATACCATCATTCTGAAACTCAAATACATATTCAAGAGTCAAAATAACAAAACCCCCTTTATTCATTTTGAAACCCTAAGTCCCAAAATTTCCCAACTCAAGCCATCTATACAAATAGCTCAATATTTATGTTAAAACATATAAGAATGAGTAGGAATCCCTACCTTAAATCCGGAGCCCAATGGAAGAAGAGGAAGAAACTCAAGATGCTCCAAAATCCAAGATTTTCGGATCAAAGTTTAGCCCTCAACAATCCCCACAACTTTTACAAAGGCCCAAGGTGAGGAAATAACTCCTACTAGATCAATCCCTAGAGAGAAAGTAAGGTTTTAGAGAGAGGTGGTCTCCAATGGTGTTTTTCGAAAAGTAGGAGAGAGAAAGGAAACCAAAAAGTGATCCAAAAAGTCGAATCCCGAAGTGATATACCAGTCGCTCCGCTCGAGCGTGGAAACCCTCGCTCGAGCGTAGATTGCACACTTCCAGAAGTTTTGCAGGCATGGTCCCCGCTCGAGCGTCGAACTTCCCGCTCGAGCGGAGGAACAAAAACAAAGGGTCACGCTCGAGCGTCAAAACTCCTGCTCGAGCGTCTGAAGACCTGCAGACAAAAGTACTGGGAGGTGGAAAATTAAGCTCGAGCGTCAAAACTCCCGCTCGAGCGGAGAAGCAACAACGAAGGGGCCGCTCGAGCGTCAAAAGCCCCGCTCGAGCGTGAAGGCCAAAATCTGGGCATCAACTCTAGGTTTCAAAACACAACCAACCTGTTTCAAACCTGCCCAACACAACCCAAGACTCAAATACAAAGAGTAGGGGAAGGAAATGAGAATGAGACAACAACACAACCACAGAACCAAGTCTGGAACACAATATACAAAGGAAAGGAAAACCGGGATCGCTATAATCTTGTTTAGTATGGAGTTTTCAATAATTAATTTTTAATCTATAGTTTTTTAGTGAACATTTTTTAATATTATAATTTTTTTTTAAATCCCTTTAATTTAGTTGAGGGAAAATTGCAGCAGTTGTCTCGATACTTTGGTTCTTGTGTCATATAAATGGTATGTGCCATATCTATATCTATCTATCTATATCTATATCTATCTATGCATATATGTATATATCATAAGGAAAATGGGGTTTTTAACTTACAAACCTTGTGAGAGTTCCAATATCTCAATCTTAATTTTCTAAATTTTTTATTTAAAAAAAAAAAGAAACTCAGCATTTATTGACTTCTCCCAACTCACTTTTTGACTTCTCCCATACCTACTCCTACACCCTTTTCCACTTCTCCCATACACTATGGCTAGTGATGGGATTGTTAAATTATTTTTATAAAAAAATCTTTAAAAAAAAAATTGTATATTAAAAAAATATCTGAAACAAACATAAATTCTTATTAAATCTATCTATCTATCTATCTATCTATCTATCTATCTATCTATATATTATATAAGTAAAAGGGGGTTTCTAACTACAAGCCTTGTTGGAGTTTCAATATTTCAAACTAAAATTTCTAATTTTTTGATTTTAAATAATTAAAAAAATCCTCTATAACTCTCATTCAAGGAAAAAAATAAATAATAATAATAATAAAAAATAAATAAATTAATTAATTAATATCTCTTGATTTATGACTTTCAAATGGAAAGTATAACAAATATATAAAATGAAAAATAGAAAGTATACCAATATTCCATTTCAAAATTAAAATTTGAGGGGCACTAAATATGGAAAACATTCTATGATTTATCCCATAATATATAAGTTTTAAATAATGATATATTACATGATTTATCTATATATCTATATACTATTATAGTTGCAAAATATTGTCATTTCATTAAGGCTGAAAGTTGTAATTCTTTTTTCTCATTTTTTTTTATTTTGTTTAATTTTTTGTTAATACGTGTTACAATATAATTAGTCTATAAATTAATTTTATATTCTTAATAGCAAATTTCAAATTTAGATTCTTACTTAAACTATGTTACTATAATTGGAATGAGATCAATATTCATTCTTTAAATTTTGCATCCTTTATTAAATTATAAAATAAAATTTTAAATTTAAATTCTTCTTCAAAATATATTACTACAATTAGAATGAGATCAATATTCACATGTGTCATAACAATGTGTTATAATATTATTGGTCTAAATATAATTTGTTTGAAATACACGTGTTCAAATTATTAATCGCTATTATTTTTTTTTTCTTTTTTTGTTTTAAATTTTATAAAAAAAAATTATATCCTTCTAAACTATAAGGACTTGAACAGTAATATTTTTTAATATAATTTTTTTAAAAACGAAAAAACAAAACATAACTTTTTTAGTACTTACCAAACAAGGTGGATTTTGTTAATTTTTTTTTTTTTAATTTCAATCGTCAATTAAAGAAATTAAAATAAAGAATGAGAATATCTTTGGCTCAAATTGTCAAAAAGTTAGTTTTGCTAAAATTAATTAGAAAGAAACGTTGATTTTTTTAGTTTGTTAACATTTTTTATTTAAAAAAGAAAGAAAGAAGGGTTATAGGTGATAATTTATTGTTCATCTAGAATTGTTTCCAGATTAAATGAAAATACCATATTTAAATTTTAATTTTTTTACCTTTTTTTATTCAAATACTTTTATTTTGTAAGAAATTTGTTTTTATTCTATTTAATATTTTATTGTAATTTTTAAATTAAAAATAAGTATACTTTTTTACTGTTTACAAAAATATGTATAGAAAAATAGATATCTGATGTGGCCCAAAAAAAGATAATTAAGTATATTTTTTACTTTTTTATGAAAAAATGTGTAGAAAAGTAGAGATGTGATGTAACCCACAAAAAATAAAAAGTTATATAAAAAAAATGAGCTAATATGGCACTTCCCAAACAACCCTTTATTTGATGATGCCTTTCTAAAAGGTGTACTTTTTAAATATTTTTAAGAAAAATTCTATTGAAAATCTTAAGTATATTGCTTTTTCTTTTGTTCATTAATATTAAAATTTTAATTAATTTTATTTATTATTTAAAAAAATAAATTACCAAATAATTTATATATTTATATATATGTATATATATAATTTTGTTTTGGTTGCTCAAGTTATTAATTGGTGTTTCTGCCTAAGTCCACTCAAATTTAATTTGAATTTTTGAATTTCTGCACAGGTCTTCACTTAATTAAAAACTATATAGTTCAATTGTTAAAAAAAATTTAAGCTCGACTCAATTTGCTTGGGTTGAGCCCACCTAAGTTTACAATTTTAGAAAGGGAGGTTTAAAGTTACATTATTAAATTTGTGACAAATTAAAAAATAATAAATAAATTGTGATAAAATTGTGAGATTTAAATTGTAAATTTCAATCTTCTTTGTGTTCATAATTTGCATACAAAAATTTAACTATTTATATTATTTTGTATAAAAATATATTATTAACTTTTTTACATGTCGTGCGTAGCACGGGTTACCAATATATTTTTTTTTATAGAAAATTATAAATTTATTAACCTCAGTGAGTTAATTTCAACCAATATTCAGTGATTATTTTCATTTAAAAACACTAACGGCATTATCAATGGATCAAATTGACACAAAATTTAAAATTAAGGGTCAAAATTGTGCCAATTGAAAGTGTAGGGACTAAAATGACACAAAAAACAAAGTATAGGGACCACCTGTGTAATTTGCCCTTTAGATAAATTTAAAACGTACAAAATTTATGAAAACACTATAAAAAATTCACTACATACGAAAAAATATAAAAATTTAGTACACTGTCATTTTTTTATTGATTTTTATTTTTCATAAATATTTTACCTTTTAAGTATATTTAAATTAAGTGTATCTAAAAAAACAAATAACTCCAACTTGATTGTTTTTCATATTATTGTTCGCTAGATTTTGAGCCTAAAATTTTTTTTGATTTAAATTCTCATAAATTATTTTTAAACGGGTTTTTGTTTGTCTTTGTTGAACTGTTTTCATATTTTAGTTAATTTTTTAATTTTTAACTTTTTAGATGTACAACCTTAAAAAAACAAAAAAAAAAAAAAATACTAAGGCTTGCAATTAATTTAAAAATCGTTTTCAAAAAATGAAACCAAATAATTTTTTTAATTTTGTCATAAAAATCAAAAGAAAAGGTTTTCTTTTGGAGACAAAAATTTTAATTTGCTAAGAAAATTTTTTTGTTATAAAAAAGCCAAATATTTGGCGCCACACACAAAAAAAAAGGCACCTAACATTGGTAATTGGTGACAAATTATTTTGTCTTAAAAAAAATAAAATAAAAATTGGGCCCATTGTAGACCGAAAAAAAAAACTTTCTCACAATTTGATATATATAACAATCAATACATATCTAAAGGCTGAGAAGTTGAAAGGCTGTGATCTTCAAGACCATCAAACTTCCTTTGCTCTTTCTTTGGTGTGGTTACTATTTGTAGCAATCCCGGTTTCGATCCTTCTTTCATATTTTGCCACTTCGACTGGATCAGTCGTGGGTCAAGCTGCCCGGTCAGCTCGTGGGGGTTTAGGGGATAGCGCCCCTTAGCAGGTCCAAGGGCAATGACCTGGCGGGGGTCGAGCTGCCCGGTCAGCTCGCGGGGGTCCAGGGGGCAGCGCCCCTCAAAACAAAAATGCAAAACGCATTCGAAGTTGCTTGTACGCTCGGTCGGTCTGGAGTACGGGAGAGGGCCGCACGTGCAGGGAATGAGGCCGCACGTGCAGAAAACAGGGCAGGGGGTTGAAGCACACTGCTAAAAAGGTAGGTGCGGTTGGAGGTGCGAGAAATTAGGTAGATCCGGAATTTTTTCTTTTCTTCTCTCTTTGGGTTGATTGAATGTCATTTTTTGTATATATCTATCTCTGTAAAAACATTTCCTCTCCCTTCTCTTTACATTTCCTACCAAAAACCTCACAAGATCTTTGATTTCTCCAAATCCATTGGGATTTAGATCCAAGTCCTTCATCAAAGTTTAGGCATCGTTGATTTTGGGGTTTCAACTCGTTTCTTCTTCAGATTTGAGGTAGGAATTTTCTACACTCTAATATGGTTTTTAGCTTAGTTATTTTCTACTGTGTATAGATGATGAGATTTGGTTGTGGTTTCGACAAATCTAGGATTTGGGTGTGAAATGAAAAGATGGGTTTTGATGAATATGAGGTAAACGAGTATGAGGCTTGAATATAAGATCATGTTGTGCCAAAATAGTTGATTTTGGTGTTTGGGTTTATATTTGGTGAAAGGGGGATTTTGCCCTAATTTTGATTAAATTATTATTTTGCATAAATAATTGTGATTAACATTAAAAACGTGAAATTGGAAGGTTGTGATTATAAATGGCGATATTGGATATATATTATCTCACCTATGGAAGTTTTGAATAAATTATTTATTTTGATATTGAACATCTCTTTAGAAATAATTGCATTAGGCTATCGGTGGAGGATATCTATGATTGTTGTAGAAATTACATAAGGATTAGGCGATTTAATGCTAATCCATTATTGGTGTCATTGAATATGATTATGTTATAGATACATTGTATATGTATGTTTATTGGGAAGAGAAAGGGGATGTACTCCATATGTGATCATGTTTATAAATACATTGCATATGTATATTTGTTTGGGAGGAGAAAGGGGATGGACTCCATTTAAAGTAAGTTGGCTGGAGTGTCCTGGGTGAAAGACCCAAAATTTTATATATAAATGGGTGTCGATTCCTTCGGACGAAATATCCGTAAAATGGCAGGTTTGAAGTGTTTATGTGAGTTTTGCATAATTAGAAAATCATTGAGTTATAGTTTCATTTTGATTATTGAAAGATAACGAATTTAACTTATGAATTGAGTAGCATATATGAACTGGAAATAAAATTAAAGGAAAATGGAATAAGGTTGGTCTTCGTGGCATATGAATATGCAGGTCTTGTGGATGTTTCAGGATCGGTATTGTTTATGTACGTGGTATTTATACCTTTGCTAAACCTCATAAATTGTGTTAGATTATTTCTACTGGGCTGTTGGCTCACCCTATATGGGAATACCATTTTCAGGTATAGGTGAGATGCTTCCTCTAAGGCAATAGCGTGGATGGAGTTTTGGGAAGCAAGAGCTTCTTAATTATGCCTTATGTGTGTATGTTTGTTATTTGTAAAGCCAAGGGCTTAAGATGTAATGAGCGAGACTCAATTTGTGTAACCAAGCAATGACTTGGGAACAAGTAAGCCTACATGACATTTAACTAGTTGTTAAACAGTGAACTCTGATATATGAAAGTATGTTGTTTCTCATATTTATTCCGCATATGAGTTATCTTTATTGTATCATTTTGGGGGTGTGACACTGTTGCAACCCACGGCTGAGGGATCAGCTCTTTGCTAAAGCATTCTTCCACAATCTGACTGGAAGGGACTTTCACGGTACACATGTATCCCTCTTTCCCTCACTCTCTTCCCTCCCATTAGGAACAATCAATACATGTTTATATGACCTTCCAATAAGACGTATGTATGCGTGGGTTTGATCAACTGATTATCGTCGCTGGAAATTTATTCCACAACTATGGAATTGTTCGATTATTTTTTTTTCACTGGAGAGAGGTTTAGATTTTTAGGTTTCAATTGCTTTGTTGACAGGCATGATTTCAGGTGAGTATTTGAGTACATTCACTTGATTTGGAGAATAATTTGTTGTATGGATGATTTTTGTATTTTGTTGGATCGATAATTTATTGATCCTCTATTTGTTTATACTAATTCGCAACTTTTTGCATGGTTGTTTCGAATTTGCGAGCGAGAACTGTAAATCATGCTCTGGCGATGGAGATATGAACAGAGAAAATTAGCAAGCCGGTGTTAGCACCTGTAATTATAGTTACTTTTATTAAGTTTTGATCCATAATTTACCTCCAAATCGTTGTTTTGAAGGTTTTGTGGGGAGTTCATAATTCATTTTTGTTCATTGTTCACCATTGTAGAGTTTGTATGTTTTTGGTCTATCAACGTGTACAATGAATATGCAATCTTGTTTTTTCATTCTACTTGATATCTATTTCAACTTCCCAATTTGTCTCTCTGTTTGCTATAGAAGCCACAATGTTGCATTTCTGATGTATTTTGAGGCAAACTAAAGTGTAGGGTTATTATAATATAATTGATCAAAATAAAATTATAGAAACTTAAAAAGTGAAATTTCACAGAAACAATATGAATAAGTATTATTTACATTTCATTTTGTGGAAAGAGTTGACGACAGAAAAAAAAATTAGTATAATTATCTTGAAGTAATTTAATATTTTGTCTTGTGATATACATGAAATTTATAAGTTAACTTTTATGACTTAATTACCAAAATTTATAGTTAACTTTACCAAAATTTACACACGGGACTTTATAAATTTAAAAAAAAAATTATTATAATTATCTTGAAGTAATTTAATATTTTGTCTTGTGATATACATGAAATTTATAAGGTAACTTTTATATTTATAACTTTTTAAATTGTTACTTTAAAATTTTAATATATATATATATATATATTTATTTATTTATCTAGTGCAATTTTGATAATTTCTATTAAAAAAAAGTTATACCTGATTAAGTGAGATTAAATGAGTTATGAAATGCATCTTCTTGTTATGAAAATATACAAATTTAAAAGTTATAATTAAGATAAATATACAATTTTATTATTAAATATGAAGTGAAGTGATATTTAATAATAATTAATATGATGTTTCTATTATTAATTTAATAATTTAAGTTACATTTTTTAAATTAAGTCATGAAATCCAAAATTTATAAATTTATAACTTATTCATATTTTTTGTCTTGTGCTAATCTATTTTATGAATTAATTACCAAAATTTATAAAGTCCCGTGTGTAAAAATTTATAAAGTCCCTAATTTATAAGTGTTATTTACATTTCAAGTTAAATATTGAACTTCAACAAGGTCTTAATCAAAACCTTAACTAGTAGATACAAGAAAAATCAAAGCAACGTAGCAAATAATGGTCATCATCATTTATTATGTGCTACTTGGCCTTACTGCAGTTGCATGCTTCGTGACTATTTAAATTTAAATCTTAACTGTTAAATTCAACATGTTTTTAAGAGTTTTGGGCATTGATTTGGAGTTGAAATTGCAAAATGTACATAGTTATGAGTTTCTGATTCAGTAATTTAAACATGACTGAATAATTATAATTTAATGTGTATGAGCCTAATTTAAGTTTGATTGTGTAATTAACCAATTGGATTTCTTCCAAATTTAAGTCATACCATGCATGTGTCACATTTGAATAGTTTAATCTTTTGAATGAGTTGGTAATTAACAATCTAATATAATATCAAAATAGGTATTGAATTCTACATTTAAAAATATTTTAATACTTTGATTGTATACTTGAGATAAATTAGAATTTATTTAAGGATCAACTAAGAAAGAGATAGAGACTAATAACATGAAGTAAGGATCAACTAAGAAATAGCAAATGGGATTACACTCCATAACTTCCTTTCTATCTTCCTCTGTCTATAGCCAGACCACCACTTTAGTAAACTCTGAACTGGTGAGTAGTAGCAGCAGCTTTGTCCATGGATAGCGGCAACTGCTCTCAGTGGTCTGGTACATAATCTGTTGGGATGGTTTGGTTCATAATCTGTTCTGTTTTGGCATTGTGGGTGAGCAGCTGCTGCATTCTGTCATTGACCTGGTGAGCAGCAGTAGTAGGGTTTTCGCTTAGTTGTTAGCTTCATTTTTCTCGTAGCTTAGTTGTTAGCTTAGTTTAGTTGGTTTGGTAGCTGTGTAGTAGGGTTTCGCTAATCTATTTTATGACTTAATTACCAAAAAAAAAGTTTTTCTTAGATGGCCAAATTCAAACAATTGGAAAATCCATTAGTCTACAGTGTACTTTGTAACTTTACTACTTAAATATGTTCCATCTCAATCTATGTTATATACTTGGAGAACTAAGGAAATATTAGAGATAGATGACGTCATATGATTTTCTTTGTATGATACACATTGTACATTCCTAAATGGAATAGTTTAATAGTACACATGATGCGTTTTATGACATAAGCAAATTAAAAAATCTTGATCTTTCATTTGTAATCAGACATGGACAAGAGTTGGATTGCATTGGGCAAGACACCTGATGGAAGGATGAGTTAGCCATTTATTGATGGGGTGACATCAATATGAACATTGAATTGCATTGGATTACGATATCGATCTTCATGTAGACTACGATTTGTAGTTATTTTGCACTTTCTATATGAACATTGTTCTTAATTAATGTAGTTGAATTTCAGTTGTGGGGTTAATCCACTGTTATGTAGGTTTATCGTGGATTGGTCATATTATGTGTCTGATGGCTTTATAATTAATTTGTTCTATGATATGTAAAAAGTAAAAACAAAAATCATCCATCTCACTCTAGCCATATTTCAATGATTTAGAGCCTATATGACATATCCACTTGTTGAGATTGTTGTTGCTTTATGCTTTATGTATAGAAATATATAATTATCTTTTCTTTACATCTAATGTTCAATTATGCTTATCCACCAAAAAAATGTTCAATTATGCTTTATAGTTGGGCAAAATGGACACTACAAAAAAAAAAAAAAAAACAGTTGACCAAACCAAGTACCACAACTAAGAAGGTAACAAACTATGAGAAACAAAGAATGAAGACAATTAATAAAAACCATAAGAGAATGAATGCTCTAGGAGTGAAGAATATAACAACTTGTTTGAAGGCTGCGGTTCAACATAAGAAATTGAGGAAGGAAAAACAAATACCAATTGAGTAAATGACAACGATTATCGACCGTTAGAGGCTGAAGATGGCAGTGACACTGAATCCTACGATTCATTTGAGCATGAGGTACTATACATTTATGCATTGTGAAATATATTCTTTCTTGTTACTTTCAATTCATACACCCATAGACATTTGTACATATATTCATATTTTATTATGTTAGCTGCTAGAGATACCATCTAGAGCCCTTTCACAATCTCATCTTGAGGCATTGACCCACGCATCAGAAAAGGGGGATACCTATTCACGTCCTGAGGTGGCTAGCCATCTGCCACCACCTCTGAATGTGGAACCTCAACTTGAGGTAACTGCTGGTAATACTATTGGTAAGACACACTCTTTATTTACATTGATTTGAGATCTTAATTAAATTTGTTCACATACTATTTCAATATTATGGCTTCACAATATCAGCTGCTAAGCGTGTTCGTGGCCCGACTCGAGGCAAAGAGGCTCAAGGCCTTGTTAATAGAGATGGAAACCTTAACGTGCCTATCCCTCCAAAATTTCGTGCACCAGTACGGGACTATGCCTCAAAACTAGCCTCAAAGATTGGTGTAGAAGTGCGAACACGTTTACTAGATCCAAGTGTTCGTAGGTGGAAGTATGTTGATGCCTCCGTTAAGGAGGCAATGTTTCAATGCTTGAATGTAAGTTCGTTGTCTACTCTATTATAGGACATTTTACTCATTTTTATAATAGGTTAGAAATCTTAATTATTTATTGTAATTATTTTATTTTTTATAGGAATTATCTATGACTTATCTACTTTTTGCAAGATCAATTTGATTTACAAGGAGACCCTGTTGATATAGAGAAGGCAATGAACACAAAATTTGGTCAGAGATTGAGTAACCATACCTATAGGCTGCACAAACAATTCATGGAGCTGAAGGAGGAGTATGCAAGAAACCACCCACCGAAGGATGTTGATCCTACCAAGTGGATAGATCTTATTGATAAAAAGTGGAACACTAAAGAATTTGTAGTAACATTTTCATCTTTTTTATTATATCAGCGAAGAAAGAATTTGATTAGAATAGGGAGAGATTCCAAAAAAACTAGAAAGAACACAATCAATTTTCTGTGAAATTCCATATGTATTCTTTTCCCTTTATCTTCTAGGCATGTAAGTGGAACATAATAAAAACCAAATAAGTGGGAAAATGAGAAAGGGAAACTATTAAACATGGATTGGAAGGCTCACTTAATAGGAGATTAATTTATGGTTCCTTAAAGTGCATCTTTCACATCATAGAATAAAGAACTATGATTGTATTTTCTGTTTGTTCTTGAGTTTGGTCTGAAGTTTCATGATAATGGTAAGCAACTAGCTGAGTAACTAATACAGGGTATTAAGACAAAACTTTAGATTTGATAGAGTTGTGGAAGAAAGAAAGGGTTATGAGTTTGGTATCAGTAATTGTTCCATATCTTGTGAAATGTAAATGGATTTTTTCACAATCTATCTTGCCCATGCTTACATGCCCCCTATTTGTGAACAGTGTAAATTACTCATTTTTCTTTTTTCACCCAGAAAAACCATCTTATGATGAAATCTCAACAAGTGCTCTAATCTATTTTTCAAAGAATTGAATGAAACTAGTGAATAATCTGAAATATCTTTTAAGTTGAAATGATATATAGGAAAAGGATAGAGAGGAACAATGCAATTGCTTTATTATCAAGCATTAAATTTATTTTACTAGTGATACATTTCATTATTATATTGGTTCATTCTTCCTTATAGGAACAATCAAAAGCCAACATATTTATCTTACTAATGATACATTTCATTGTTTTATTGGTCATTCTTCTTTATAGGAACAATCAAAGGCCAACATCGCGAACAGAGAAAGGACGTATACAAAACATAGGTGTGGTTCTAGGTCAATCCCTGTTAGAGTAGAAAAACTGGTACGTATCCTTGCACTTTAAGAATTATATTAGATTCTTAGCTTTATTTATTGAATATTTGGTCTATCAAATTAGGCACGAGAAAAGAAGATGCTACCTGATCTAGCAGAGTTTTACAAGGAAACTCACTATAATGAGCAAACACATGAGTGAATCTCGTCTAATGCTCAGTGTAATTATGTGAGTATATATTGCAATTTTTATCAACAAAATTTTAGAATACTATTTGTTATAATCTTATTTAATTTTTTAATATTTGATAGGAAAATATGATACAGACATAGGCTGATCACCTCTCACAATCGGGATCAACCCCTTTGACTGCAGAAGAGCTGTCAATCAAAGTCCTAAAGCCAAGGTTTGGCTATGTGAAGGGACTTGGCATGAGACCTTTATCCTCTATTAGGAGGACCACTACCATATATGCTAAAACAAATGATTATGTGAAGCGCCTTGAGATGCAAATAGAGACACAGAAGGAACAAATACAAATGCAGAACAATAAAATAGAAGATCTTGAAGAGGGTAGGAAGAAGCAAGGGGAGATAATGGCTGATGTTGTCAACTTTTTGAGGACCAAAGGATTCACTAGACACTTTGGAAGTGGAGGGGACTCATTCACAAGTGGACATACTTTTTGGTAAAGCATATTAACTTTAATATAACAAATTTTATAAAAGAATATATGTTTGAAGAATTAGAAAATGATGGAAACATGCATAGGACATCCAATTTGTACAGGTGCACGGGATGTATAAATTGTGAATTAGTCTAAAAAATATTTCTTTTTCTCTATACCTAAAGCTTCAAAAAAGGCCGCCGAAAGGCTAAATTATCACACAACCACAAATTTGTTCAAGAACCAACAGAAATACCTTAGGAGGGACCAATATAAGTTGTATGAACTTACAACACATTAATGGGATGCACCATTTGTGAATTAGCTTTACAATTAATTTTTTGTTCTCATAATCTTAAAAAAAAAAGTCTGCTAGAGGGATAAATTGTATAATTGATCTAATTGTAAATTGATGAGTTACTAATGTTTTTAATCTATTGTATAATTGGTTAATTACTAAAGCTTTTAATTTATTTTTTTGCAGATTGGATTGAGGTGGCATTTTTGACGTGCAACAATTATGTAATTTGCTTGAATGTTCATTTTTGTTTGATAAGGATACACATACTTTGTGGAGTTGCACTAGTTATTGTTGGATGTTTGGTGGAATTGTACAAGTTATAACTTTTGGATATTTTGTGGATATTGTACTATTTTATTGTATTAGGATGAAATTATTAATTCGTAAATGTGTTGACGACAAGTTAGGTTAAGTTGTGATGGAATTGTTATATTCAACAGGTTTCAACATGAACAGGGTTATATTTGTTGAACTAAAATTCAGATTTTCATAAAAATAGGTATATAATGTGGAAAAAAATATTATGGAATTAGTGACAAAATTTTCCATCCCTAAAGAAGGTTTTTTCGTCTCTTATTTGGCTTAGGTGGAAGATTAATTTTGTCATGAATTCTTTATTTCGTCGCTAAATGAATTTGTCATGACGAAAAATATTGTCACATTTTGTCACTATTACCCTCAATGTGTGACGAATTTTTTTTGACCTTATTTCATCATTTTTAATGATGAATTTGTTTTTGTCTTTATGGGTAGCTTCTTTGACAAAAAAATTTCGTCTTCGTTTATATTAAACGTGACAAAATTATTTCGTCTCTATTTCTTCTATTTCTGACAAAATACTTTTGTCTCTAATTTCTTCCTTTAATGACAAAATATTTTGTCGCTAATTACTTACAAGTATGTTCCCAACAGAGTGTATTGGAGACAAAAAAAATTCGTCACAAATTTATCATTTTTAATGATGAATTTGTTTTTGTCTCTATTGGTAGTTTTTTTGACAAAAAATTTTCGTCTTCGTTTATATTAAACGTGACAAAATTATTTCATCTCTATTTCTTATATTTATGAAAAAATACTTTTGTCTCTAATTTTTTCCTTTAATGACAAAATATTTTGTTTCTAATTACTTACAAGTATGTTCTCAACAATTGGAGACAAAAAAATTCGTCACAAATTTATCATTTTTAATGACGAATTTGTTTTTTCATCTCTAAGACCCTTTAGTGACGAGACTTTGGCGACAAAACGGGTGACAAAATTTTCGTCGTAATTAGTTTGGGTGACAAAATATATACATTTTGGGACAAATTTGTTTCGTCTTTAAATCCCAAATTTGTTGTAAGCTTTGATAACATCGCCAAGAGGATGAATATATTCAAAATGTAGGCACGAATAATCTCTCGCCCATACTAAACTAGGGTTGTGGCATGACTCGTCTGATGGTTTGTATATACAAAAAAGTAAAATAGTTGTATAATCATGCATTCTCAATCACAAAAATCGAATACATAAATTGAATAAAAAGATTGTTTGAATAAAAGATCTAAAACGATCGTATAACAATTATCCAAATCCAAAGAAAAACTAGCATTAAATTACAAAATCACATAATACTTGATTAGAGTTTCATCTTGATACTAAGAAGAAAGCTTAGTCGCTCATGGAGAGGTTGAATACTTTGAAAGTTGAAGAGTACGCAATGGATTGATGATTGTTGAAAAATCTAGAAATCCCCTAGATGTTGATTTGTGATTATGTATCAATTTTAAGCAGTATATAACAATCCCAATCAAACAATCAAGACAAGTCGACACAACGATTTTACGTGGAAAAACCACAAGTGGACACCTCCAATTGTGATAAAAAACCACGGGTAACAGCCACAAAACAATCCACTAAGAAGATATAAAGGAATTACACAGGTATACTCTCAATTACCTAGCGAATCCACGCCCGAATTGAACCAACCCCTATGTGCCTCTTCTAACCCCGTATTCACCTTGGAATTGTCTTGACGATGAGCCACTCCAGAATCCACCGAAGCTTCAGGCTCAAATTCTTCAGAATTCACCGAAGAACGACTCTCTCTCTTGTATAGTATGAACAAACAAGCCTTTGATGTATTCTTCTTAACCCATGAGTTGAATACTCAATTAGGCATCAAAGAAAACTAGCAAAATATCCTCAGATATAAACCTTAATATTCAAAAAGAAGATCTGGAGGAGTACGTCAAGTTTTGGGAGAAAACCAACTATTTATAGAAATCCAAAGTAATCCTAGTTTTGGAAGAAAACCAATTCCTTATAGAAATCCAGATTTTGAAGCTCGCTCGAGCGAAGCTTCTCTCGCTCGAGCGAGAACCTTAACTCGCGTGATTTCCACTAGTGCCTTCGCTCGGGCCACGAACCCTTCGCTCGAGCGACCAATGAAAACTTTCAGGTTTTTATGCAGACGCAATCTTCGCTCGAGCCACATAGTCTTCGCTCGAGCGCACAATCATCTCTTTCAAGTTTTTGCCAGACGCAGTCCTTTGCTCGAGCGAGGACTCCTTCGCTCGAGCGAGCAAGGACTCCTTCGCTCGAGCGAGCAAGGGCGGACAGCCAACTTTGAATGCAATTTTGCATTTTGCTTCGGGCGCAAGCTGACCGGGCAGCTCGACCCCCGTCATAATCAGCGAAATGGAAATCTTGAAAGCATTAACATCACAAACTTCTCTGCAAGGCTCGATTCGGATTGGATTCGCATCTAATAAACTCATAGCCTCACTGAAATAAAAGTACGAAAACAAATACAACTGAAAGGAGTTTTGTCAAATGGGATTGCCAAGAATAAAAAACTAACAATCTCCCCCTTTGGCAATGCCGTGACAAAACACACCTGACAAATAAAATTCTAAACACCCCAACCCATTACAGCCAAGAAAAACAAACTTCGCACAAACTTCTTTCTCAAGGTCATGATCTGCAAAACAACTATTAGTGCCACAATCTCCAAAACAACTATTAGTCCCACAAGAGTATAAGAGTTTATGAAAAAGCAATAAACATATGACAAGATTATCTTGAAGTATGAGATGGAAAACATGAATAGATGCAACTTGGAGATTTTAAGAACATGTAGCATGGATAGATGAAAACTAAGACATATGCACCCGACACATGACATGAATACATGAAATCCTAAGACACATGAAAACCAACTTTCTCCCCCTTTTTGTCCCGAATTGACAAAGGAAGCTCAAATAACAAAAGCAAGATCATAAACCACACAAGCAATGATATGATGATGTAAGTATCAGGAGCATGCAAGAAGGAAATATTGAACAAACAGTGCATAGCAACATGCAAAACAACTATAGCCAATCTCCCTTACCAAACAAATCAAAGTGTTCATGCTAACAAACTCTTGTAATGATAAACCAAACACCCTCTTACTAAAAACAATGAACAAGAAGAAAACGACAAAAAATAATATGGTGGAGCAAGCAGGGAATTTCATATTTGTACCTTAAAACACACAAGACTATCCAAGAAGCACAATTACTTGAAAACACAATGTGCACAACCTTTAGAAAATTCCTCATAAAAGAAAGTGATGCATTATTTGAAAAGCATAGATCCCATGAGAAAAGTGTGTGTGTGACTCTTGGAGTTCGACAAACACAAGATTCAAATCCTAGTAGTGATCTGATAGCTAGACCTCTAACAAGAGAATCTAAGCACAACTAAGGAAAGTCAAACCACTAGGAATCAAGGGGTATTTGGTGAGTAAAAGCGGAGGCTCCCCCTCAATCAATGAATCCTTTATTTTTTTTTTCACATCTTTTTCTTTTCTTTTCTTACTTTTGCACATCTTTTTTTTTTCTTTTGCATAATTTTTGTTTCTTTTGCACATTCATTGGCGGCTGACACGCTCAAGAGTATGGAAACTGAACCAGAGAAGCATGGATATTATAAAGATGGCATGGTTGGTGACTCTGAGGTAGCCTTTTCCTCATGCTTGGACTACAAAGAATAGAGGGGGAAAGCCGTGGAGATGCAAAAAGATGGAAGGTGGTTAAGAGACTCAACATCACCCATGATATGCTAGTATAGGTCAATTCCTCTAGAAAAATAAAAGATACAATGCCAGAAGTCCATAAAAAAATAATCACTAAGGCGGAAGACTCCGATATTTGCTAATCCAAGAGTGTGTACAGAATGAGACATACTAATCAAAAAACACACACTCCAAAATGAGTAAGGACTACAGAAAGCACACACATATTAACATGTAATGGATATTCTTATCAATTCTAATATGCACCAAGGACTACTTAAAAATTTCAAGCTTGCAAAACCATACAAGAAAATCTTTTTGGATTTTTTATTTTTTTTCTTTTTCTAAACAAAACAAGACAGAAAACGAATAGGCAGACATTAAATGACCTAAAAAAAACACACAGAAACCCAAAAAACTAAAAAGAATAAACAAATTAGCACAAGTCAAGTTTTCTCACCCAAACCGCTTTAGTATAAACAAAGTTGTGAGCATTGCGGTTCTTGGGTGGTGTCTTAACGTTGTGGTTCCCTTTTCTTTCAATGGGAACCCGTCTCAACTTGGTTTCCAACTTCCTATTTTTAGGTCTAGGCAAATACAATCTCCCATGCAACTTATAACAATAAGGGCGAATATGACCATGCATACCACAATGATGACAAATAAAAACAGGGTGTACCTTCTTTTCTTTTACCTTACCAACTCTAGGAAGTTTGAGAAGTCCATCCTTATGTTGAATTTTTTGTTCTCCCTTTCCTTGAGTTCTTGTATCATAAGATATGAAAGCACTCTGTTTTTGCTCTTTCTTACCACCAAAGCCAATCCCACTCTTGTCAGAACAAATTTGTTGAGACCCAATAATATTATCCAAAGTCTTTGATCCTCTGTTCCAAAGACCAATGGTAGCCATAGCACACTTGAGTTCTTCCTCTTTCTTGATCATTAGTTCTTCCAAAGCAACTTGAGACGTCTCGAGAGTTTCAATCTTTTCTTCATATGTTGCATAGATTTGCTGTAGCTCATTCCTCTCTGTCTCACAAGTCAAGAGTTTTGCACAAAGAGCTTGTCGATCATTAGAAATCTTAAGGGCATCATTCCTAGCCTCGGAAATCTCTTTCTTTAATTTGACATTCCCACTTTCACATGCTTTGAGTTTCGTTGTGAGTTTGTCATTCAATTTGGATAAGTTAAGAGACTCCTTATACAACTTTTCATAAGCTTGCTCAAGTTCTTCATCATCACTCTCTGAGGATTCATCATCAGTGGCATTCTCAACCGACCTCTTCGAATACTCTATTCGTCCTTCAGTTTCGGAAGCCGCTATGAAAGTAAGGAATTGTTTATGTCCTTCCTCGCCTTGATCTTCGTTGTCACTTTCATCTTCATCAGATTCTGATTCATCATCCCAAGTGATAGCGAGGGCTTTCTTCTTCCTCAAACGAATGGGACATTCTGAAGCAAAGTGGCCAAATCCTTGGCATTCATAGCATTGGACTCTTTCAGAGTTCCCTTGTATCTTTCCTTTCTCCTTCTTGGCTATAGGATTAATTTTGAGTTTATCTTTGCCTTTAGATTTATGAGTATGAGTAGATTCCAAAAGTTTAGGATTCTTTTTCAGAAAAGATTTTTTAAATTGTTTTATAAAAGCACCCATAATCTTGGAATCTATCTCACAATCCTCATCAAAATCCTCTCCAACTCTATGAGCACTACTATAAGCAATAGTATCTTTTTGTTTCTTTTTGAAATTCCTGTGTGCCTCATAAGTTTGGAGATTTCCAACCAAATGATCTAGCTTGAGGTTGTCAACATCTTGAGCCTCCTCAATAGCCGTAACTTTTGGTTAGAACCGATCAGGCAAGGATCTCAAAATTTTTCCCACAACTTTGGATTTTGGTATTTTTTTCACCTAAATTGAAGCTGGAATTTACAATGTCACTCAACTTCGCATAAAATTCATCAAAGGTCTCACTATCTTTCATTGAAAGGTTTTCGAAACTAGACGTGAGCCTTTGAAGTTTTGAGCGTTTAACAGAAGGAGTGCCCTCATGAATAGTTTGTAAGATATCCTAAGCCTTTTTTGCGACTTCACAATTACAGATATGACTAAACTCTTCAGGTGTGACAACGCATAAAAGAGAATTGATAGCTTTACTATTCCAGCTACTATTTTGGTAATCAATTGTGTCCCACTTATCAATTGGTTTGGGGAAAGTTACTCCATCAACGGTAATCGTCGGTTCAGTCCACCCATACATGACAGATTGCCAAACTTTTTCATCAATAGATTTTAAAAACGATCTCATCCGAGCTTTCCAAAACGAATAATTGGATCCGTCAAGTAGGGGTGGTTGAACCATAGAATTTCCCTCACGAATTGAATCCATTATCACAAATCAAGCAAGATCTCGTTCTAAAAGATTTTTTTTAAAAAAAATAGAATGACCAGCTCTGATACCAATTGAAAAATCTAGAAATCCCCTAGATGTTGATTTGTGATTATGTATCAATTTTAAGCAGTATATAACAATCCCAATCAAACAATCAAGACAAGTCGACACAACGATTTTACGTGGAAAAACCACAATTGGACACCTCCAATTGTGATAAAAAACCACGGGCAACAGCCACAAAACAATCCACTAAGAAGATATAAAGGAATTACACAGGTATATTCTCAATTACCTAGCGAATCCACGCCCGAATTGAACCAACCCCTATGTGCCTCTTCCAACCCCGTCTTCACCTCGAAATTGTCTTGACGATGAGCCACTCCAGAATCCACCGAAGCTCCAGGCTCAAATTCTTCAGAATTCACCGAAGAACAACTCTCTCTCTTGTATAGTATGAACAAACAAACCTTTGATGTATTCTTCTTAACCCATGAGTTGAATACTCAATTAGACATCAAAGAAAACTAGCAAAATATCCCTAGATATAAACCTTAATATTTAAAAAGAAGATCTGGAGGAGTAAGTCAAGTTTTGGGAGAAAACCAACTATTTATAGAAATCCAAAGTAATCCTAGTTTTGAAAGAAAACCAATTCCTTATAGAAATCTGGATTTTAAAGCTCGCTCGAGCGAAGCTTCTCTCGCTCGAGTGAGAACCTTAACTCGCGTGATTTCCACTAGTGCCTTCGCTTGAGCCACGAACCCTTCGCTTGAGCCACGAACCCTTCGCTTGAGTGACCAATGAAAACTTTCAGGTTTTTATGCAGACGCAATCTTCGCTCGAGCCACATAGTCTTCACTCGAGTGCACAATCATCTCTTTTAGGTTTTTGCCAGACGCAGTCCTTCGCTCGAGTGAGGACTCTTTCGCTCGAGCGAGCAAGGGCGGACAACTAACTTTGAATGCAATTTTGTATTTTGCTTCGGGCGCGAGCTGATCGGGCAGCTCGACCCCCGTCATAATCAGCGAAGTGGCAATCTTGAAAGCATTAACATCACAAACTTCTCTGCAAGGCTCGATTCGGGTTGGATTCGCATCTAATAAACTCATAGCCTCACTGAAATAAAAAGTGCGAAAACAAATACAAATACAACTGAAAGGAGTTTTGTCAAACGGGATTGCCAAGAATAAAAACATAACAGTTCTCCTTCTCTAGCTTCTAGCCGTTTTCTCTACGATTTCAATCCCAAAACAAGTCCCTAAAACCTTGCAAGAAAGCCAATGATATACAGTCAGCCCGGAGGAAATAAGAAGATTTATCACATTCCGCTAGATAAGGTCAGGCAATCCACACAAAACGAGGCAAATCCGCTCATGTGTTTAAATATTCCGCTTGAGTGAATCAAGTCAAGGCAAAAACAAGCTCAAGAAAATCCGCTCGTGCGGTTTTTGAATTTTGCTCGAGCGAATTGAGTCAATTAGGAATTTTTTCTTTTTTGAGATCTTTTTTTTGTCTCCGGAGGGATATTAGCCTGAAGAAGAAGAAAAACACATTATTGTATCAAATATCATAAGCTAGAAGACTAAAAATATAAGTTAGGGAGCCTCAAAGTGTAACATTTTAACTTAGATCACACCTCCAATTTACGCTTTACTAGTCCTTGAGTAAAGCAAAGCAAAGCAAAATCTTTCTACACCACATTTGTAGAGATCACGATTGCATTTAGCATATGCTACAAGCCTTTTAAACCACAGGGTTACCCAAATGGATCATGAGGGTTTCCAGACATGGTACCCATAAACATCCTACTTGGTCAAAGGAATTAAAACTTAGCACATGTTCATATACAAATATTTAGCCCTACCCCTTTTTCATCAAAACTAGCCCCTCTTACTTATGAGAAATTGCAAGCAAGAAAATCAGATGGATCTTCAAACTATTCATGAGCCCATAAATATGCAAACAAACAGCATCAAATCACAATCAGATGGAATGTATCACATGTTGCTTTCATGTAAAGTGAGATTTGGTGTAGAGTGAAAGGCAACATCTTTGACTCATGTACTTGCTCCCAACTTGAACCTTCAAAATCAACATGGATTCCAATTTTTCAAAAATGAATGGATAAGCATTCTAATTAACCTATGTAACAAGCGTTAGGCCAATGACTCCCAAACTGAAATGACTTTAGGGTACTAGATGTAGAGACACCCTCACGGGCTTAGTAACTCGAGTTAAAAAGGCTACGGGCCAACCATGTGCAATGCTCCAATCCTTTAAGCTTTCTAATTAACCTATGTAGTAAGCGCTAGGCCAATGAAACCCAATCTAGATGGATTTGGGGCATTAGGTGTAAAGACACCTATGGGATGCCTTTGGGATTACCAAGCGTACCCAACAGTTTGGACTCCCGATCTCTTGATCTAGTCCCACAAGTGCAATATAAAACATAAATGAGAGTCTAGATTTGGCAACTTGTACAAAAAACCCATTTTGTTGCAAAACCTTTGCTAGAAAATGGACTACATCACCAGATCTCAAAGTCGCCACCTAATTTTTTAGGAAAATTAGGAAACCCATGACTCGTGCCAAAGGCCACTGTCGTCACAACCAAAGTGTCTTGGTTCTCACTTACAATTTGTAGATGACTCATTACTTTTCTGTGATGCTAAGTGGTCAGAAGTGTTAAATTTAAAGAGGATCTTAAGGTGTTTTGAAGTTTCATCGGGGCTCAAGATAAACTATCATCAAAGTGTGGTCTGTGGGTTTGATATTTCTAACTCTTTGCTCAATGAGTTTGCATCCATGTTAAATTGCAAAACTCAGAGATTACCACTAAAGTACCTTGGGTTGCCATTGGGTGCTAGCCCAAGTAGAAAGAAGATTTGGAAACCTATCATTAAGAAGCTTAAACTTAGGCTTGCTAGTTGGAAGATGAGCTTCTTTCCTTTGCAGGTAGGCTAACTCTAGTTAAAGCAGTGTTATCTAGTCCACCAGTGTATTACCTCTCACTTTTCAAGATGCTAGAAGGGATTGCAAAAGAAAGTGATAAAATACAAGCCTCATTCTTATGGGGTGGCTCTGAGTTGAAGAGAAAAGTACATCTAGTGAAATAGAAAGAGGTAACTAAAAGTATTAAGCAAGGAGGGGTGGGAATTAGAAGAATAAGAGATGTGAATGTTTGTCTATTAATTAAGTGGTGGTGGAGGTTTGCCAATGAGGAAACATCTCTATGGAAGAAAGTGATTTGCAGCAAATACAAATTTGATGGTGGGAAATGGTTACCAAATCTGCACTCAGGTCATAGATTCTCTAAAATTTGGGGTGATATTATGATAGCAGCAGATCAAAGGGTCAGCTTACTACAATTTTATGTAAGTAATCTCCAAATTAGAGTGGGAAATGGATATAGAGTGAGGTTCTAGCATGATTGTTAGAGTGGAGGAATTTGTCTTAAAGAGCTATTCCCTAGACTCTTTAGGTTGTCTAATGATAAGGATGGATCACTTAGGGCATATGTTGTTAAAAAAGACAACTCTGAGAATTGGGTATTCAGTTTTAGGAGGGCCTTATTTCAATTGGAAAATAAGGAGCTCCACACACTTAACTAGTTTATAAGAGTAGCCCCTATTTTGAACATGAATGCTAATGATAAGTCTGTTTGGCTAGCAACCAAAATAGGGCAGCCTTTTGTCTCAACTTTATATAATCACACTAATATTGATAATGGTGAGTATAAGAGTCCAGTAGATTGGTGTGGATCAAGTACCTTCCCCCTAAAGAACAATTTTTTGGATGGCTTGCACGGAAACATAAGGTTAAAACTTTCGTATTTCCGCAAAGGATTGGAATTTTGGAAGAGAGTGCAGCTACCTTGTGTATATTTTGCAAAGCTGATCAAATCAATAGAGTTTTCCTTCATCGCTCGAGCGATGGGTTGGTCACTCAAGCGGTCTCACGAGTCTTCCGGTACTTTTGCAGGCCTGTGATTCTGAGGTTGTTGATCTTCACTTGAGCATAGGTTTGGTTGCTCAAGCGATTTGTCCAAATTTAGCTTCTATAAAAGTCAGTTTTTGTCAGTTTTGGATCACTTTTCTCTCTCTCTCTCTCTCTCTCTCTCTCTCTCTCTCTCTCTCTCTCCTTCCGTTATTGTTGAGCTCTCAAGCTCTATATGGTGGTTTTCATCTACTTATACTCATCTATGACCATAGCCCTTTAGACCAAAGCATAGAGGGTCGTGAGGGCTTCATTTTAATCTAAACCGATCGTGTTTTTGTCGCCGTCGGTTTTTTGGTTTTCTCCTCGTCGCTTCAAGAGGTAGGGATTTTTTGGTTCCTTTTCAATACCTCATCTATAGTAGACATGTGGTAGATTTTATTGCATAAAAAGCATGTTCATTATGAATTTAAAAATTTAAAAATATATATAAAGGGGATCTTGGGGTTTGAATGTTTGGGGTTGAAATTGTAAAATTGATGGTTGTTTGGGTTAATTGGGGAGTAGTTCAACGTGTTTACGTTGTGAGGAAGGGAAAGCCGTAATTTAATAATTTGACCTAATGAATTAAAAGGGGGTAAAGTTGAATAATGCTTGTGTTTTGACAATTTGAATTGTGTTATTGTGTTGTTAGCATAAAGGGAGAATTAATTTGGTATTGGAATTTTAATTGGATAATTATATTAAGTTGAGTTGGGTTATGGCTTGAAATCCATGAATGTGGTTTTATCGAAAATGTGGAAATTGATTTTTTTGAAAGAAAATGATTTGGGCAAGTTAACTTGGAAAATAAAAGAGTTGATTTTGAAAAGAGAAAAAAACCATGATGTATTACAAATTTAGAATTTGAACTTGAGGTTGGATTTTGAAACCGTTGAATATTGTTGTTACTATAATTGTTGTAGGACTTAAGGTCAAGTGAGCACTGGATTATCATATTACATGTGTTTAAATATTTATGCTTAGAGGTTTTGTCCTTGGTCATCGGTGGAGGATGACATTGTGATGTTGAATAGATTTTGTGTATGTAGTATTATTTTTGTTTGTTGAATTATGTGATAGTTAAAAATGTGCATGTGCTAAGAATAAGGGATACCATTACCTTCCAGCTAGCGCCTAGAGAATTGGCTCCGCTGAGAATGTGGGGTACCAGTACCTTCCAATTAGCGCCTGGAGAACTTGGCAGGGGTATCATTACCTTCCAGTTTGCGACTGGTAAATTGGCTTGAGTATTGGAAAAGTGTATCATTGGTTTACCGTGCTTGAGGCTGGTAGAGCGTTGTTGGGTTTCTCATTATCATCTCGATTCTATTTACGTGTTTCATGCATAGTAATGATTATTTCGTAGAGGATGTCAATTGCCTTATATGGTTAGGTAAGAAACATTTTATATGTTTCGTCATCATGTTCGTTTGGGATATTTCTATTTGGAAATCGTGATTTGGAATGGGGCGTAAGTTCGGTAATTCAGAGAAATGTAATTGGATTTTGTGGGTTTGTTTTTAAATACCTGTTATTGTCTGGCAAGTTAAAATAAAAAGGGGTGACAAGAAGAAAGAAAAGCGAATGGTTTTGGTTGTTCGATAAATTGAATGATTTTGAGAAAAGTACCTATGTAAGTATATCTTCATGTATAAACTGGCCTTTATGTATATGGTATGACCTAAAGCATTCATGATCATAGCTATCTGTATATTGTTATTGTTTAGGATCATGTTGGGATCTCTACTGGACTTTATGTTCATCCCACGTTGCTAATTATTTTTTAAGTGAACATCGAGAAGTGTTTCAAGATTGAGGATCTTCATTATCTGTTGGCCACAGGGCCTTTTTATTTGTTGGCTGAATGCCATTGTTGTAAAAAGGGTTAAACCCTTTCTCTTTCATGTAATGATGTAAGCCTGCAGGCAATTTATTGTAATTATGTCACATGTTTCATTCATCCTGTATACGAATGAGAGAATCTCCATTTACTTATCTTTACTAAAATATTTGACTTCTGTCTGCTATTTCTGAAATTGTTTATAATAATTATTTTGTAATGTTATCTGAGTAATTAAAAAGTGGGGCGTTACAATTAGACTTGCAATTTGGTTGAAAACGTCATCCATGGACTTCCAGTACTCTATCAATGACTTTCTGTACAATATTGTGTAGATTAGAAATTGAATTGGAGGAATAATGTAATGTTGCAATGTTTTGGATGTATTGACGTGTTTTGAGTTGGAATCTGTCTAACTCTTTTTGGAGCTTTGGAAATGCACATGATTAGTCTTGTTTTGGGTGTCAATCTAGTTGGGATGCTTAGCTTTGACAATGATGCAACTTCTTTCCAACTTATTTGTACTTTTTCATTATCTAATAAAATTTGATTTGCTTACAAGGCTATCCCTGGGCTAAGGCCACTAAGGCCCACACAAATTTTGGCTCAAAATAGGGCCTTAGATTTATTGGTTTTATTTTATATGAAAAGTTCAAAATTCAATCTTTTTTTATTGTTTGAGACCCAGTCTAAAAAGTTGCTCAAAAAAATCTATTGGGCCAAATTAGAAAAATATATGTAATCATTGTTAGACCCAATTAAAAATTTATATAATTAGTCCAAACAAATATATATCATATAATGAATACAAATAGAGTCTAATGTCAAGATTTTAATAGAATAAAAAACTTTATCTTAATTTTTTTGCCACCTCTCTTTATCATATCATAATTGAATAATTTTACCGTAATTTCTTTTCCTTAATTTTGTTTTCCCTAATTTTTTTGCCCTCTCTCTTTCTCATAATTTAATTGAATAATTTTGTCTTAGTTTTTTCTCTCATTTTTTCCCCCCAATAATTTGTGTTTTGTTATTGAATAATTAGTTGATTGTGATTTGTGTGAATTATGATTGCGTTATCAAGTATCATATTACAATAACATAATCATTTTGTTATCAGATATCAGTAAATTATGTTGTTTGTGTTGATTATTGCTAAACTATAAAACAACAACACGCTATTTTATCTTTTTTGAATCTTTGTAATAATTTTTTTCGTATCTTATGAAAATAAATTTTAATGATTATGTGTAAGGAAACTTTTTGTAGCTACTAAATAATAAAAAAATTATTGGTAACTTATTATTTTATCTATAATTTTTTTTTTTTATAAAAAAATAGAAAAATGTTTGGGGCCCCTAATTTTGTGGCTCAAAAGTGGCTCAAATGGTCAAAACGACGTTGTTTTGGCCATTTGAATGTTGTTTTGTACTCAAAACGACGTCGTTTTGACTATTTGAGCCACTTTTGAGCCATAAAATTTGGGCCCCTACTATTGTTGAAAAAAATATATGTAAGGAAGCCCTGCTTTCAAAACCCGTCAAACTCCTATAAATCTTAGGGCCGGCTTTGCGGCTCAAAAAAAAACACAATGCTAATGCTGTTGTTTCAACCAGCGTGCGGCTCGATAGTCCAACAAAGTGGTTGATTAGTTTGCTTTGATTGTCTTTCAATATTTGTTTAGGGGTGAGAATTAATTCGATTTAAGAATAAGGCCTCGTTTGGGAATAGGTTAATTTAGTAATTTTTTAATTATTTGGTTAAAATATGAACTAGAAAAAATTAGTATGTTTGATTTTTTAACTTTTTACGAAAAGATGTGCAAAAAGTAGAGAGAAAAGAGAATCTTTGACTTTTTGATATAGGTTGTTGACTTTTTGGCTCTTTTAGTAACTTTTTGACTTTTTGGATAAACGGGCTGGTTTCCAAACGAGGCCTAATTATTTATAGTTTCATAAAGTATGAAATTAAATTAAATATAAAGTATGAAATTAAATTAAATCATAAAAATTTTATATCTAAATTGGATCGAACTAATAAAACATAGTTCGATTTAGTTTAGAATCACAATTTTTAAAAATTTTATAATTATTCACAACATAATCATAAAATATTATTTATAAATTAAAAAATTTATAAATAATTGTTTACAATTAGTTCTATAATACATAATTGCAAGGGTAGAGGGTACATATTATATGTATATGTATTCGATATTAATAAGATATTTAAGTATTTATGATAAGTAACAATTTATATATATGTATGTATTTAAATGATTCAGTTCAGTTTGATATTGGATTTGTAACTATAAAATTATGGATTAAATCGTAAAGTATAATACACTTATTTTAAGAATTAAGACCGAACCGTACATTAAGAAAACCAAATTAAACCATGTTGTTTGGTCTAGATCAAACGGATTTAGAAATTTTTCGAATTTCTTACTCAACCCTAATAAACATGGTGTCCATTAAAGGTAAATTACTAGATACTTTTGAAATATCAAGTAGTCTTATTTATGTGGTTCTACTAACTAATTAACAATCACAACACATATTATTAAGTTGGTTATTCATTGTCACTTAACTAATTAAAATTAGCAACCCATGAATTAGAGTATCACATAAATAATATCACATGATATTTCGAAATTAGTAACTAAGTAGCCAATATGTTAGGGTATTGTGAGTTGTTACGTGAATATTTCTTTGTGTGGCTTACTACACCATTTGTTTATCGTTTTAAAAATAATTTTTTGAGTTTTCCTTTGCCATTGCTCCTCTCTAGTAGCCGATCGACTTTCTTCTCCTCTCTGTCACTTATTGATTTTTTTTTTTTTACATTTTAATCAATTTATTTTTTACTTTTTAAATTCACTTTATCTAAATATAAATATTTTTTTTTACAAATTTTTTTTTTAAAAATTCATTAAATACAATAAAATATGAAAATATACTGATTTTTTATTTTTTTTATTTGTATTTTTTATTATTCAATAATTTTTTGAGTATATCTAAATTAAGTAGATCTAAAAACTCTAAAAAAAAACTAATTAAAATGTTAAAAAATCTCTAAAAAAAATTAATTAACAACTCAAAAAATATTTTTAAAAAGTCCAAACCACAGTGTCGAATGAAAGTTGGATAAAGAGCTACCACTTTTTCCATGAAGTCAACATCGCAACTTATTCCACATTCATTATTAACCTTATTAGTCTTCCTTTGAAAACGGCCTCATATGGCATGAAGGTAAAAAGTCAGTTTATTAATTTTTAATTTTTTTAATCCCATCACCTCTTTATTTTTTTTTTACATATATTTTTTTTAAAGGAATAAAAAAAAAAGTTAAAAAATCAATTTTTAACATACTTCTCAAAATATACCAAGATAAGATATAAGAAAACCAACTAAGATAATGCCACTACTAAAGATCTTGTTAATGATAGTTTTAAGAACCATCAATAAGAATTACAATTTGTCAAAAATTTTATAATTTGAATACATTTTTTTACATTTCTCAAAATATTTTTATATATTTTAATTTAGTTTTTTTCACAGTCTTTCAATTCTAACAACCGTCCTAAAACGCTCTAAAAAAACCAAAAACATTCCTAAGATTTGTTCTTTGCATTTTCCTTATAACAATGCTACTTATTTTTTAAAAAAACATATATTCTAAATTTATAAAAAAAAATTCATAATTTGAAATTTTAGATTGAGATTTATCTTCAAGTGACTTATACTATACCAAGTTTAAATTTATATCATACATAATTCAAATATTAGGTGTTTTTTGGAATGCATAACATTTTTACTCATAGGTATCTTTAATTAGGATTAGGCCTAAGTTTACAATGGAGTCATTTATATATTCTCACACGAGCTCACTTTTAATTTGTTTTGTTGTTGTTGTTGTTTTTTTTTTTTTTTTTTTTTTTTTTTTTTTTTTTTTTTTGGGAGGGAGGGGGGGGGGGGGGGGGTAGTATATTGAAACCCACTTTTGGTGTAATAGGGCAAGGCCCTTGGAACTTACAAGCCCTTAGGGCACATGTTTTGATGTTCTTATTTATTACTATATCTTTTAAATTACATGTTATAGATTCAAACTTGTAAGGTTGTGGATTTGTCAATGTATGTAATCTTATTTTGAAATATTGGGTTGAAATAATTGAGGTTGATTTCAAGAATTTATATTGAGTTAATATATAGCTTCCCCATGTGTAACTTGATTGATAAATGGAAATGGATAGGAAATATAGTTATATCCAATGAGTTGGGTATTGTGTAATTGAGGGTGTCAGAATATGAATACAGATTAGTTCCATAATGCACTAGCTGCACTTGTGAGATTTTAATTTTAGCAAATTTAAACTCAAGTGCTTAGACCATCTCCAATGGTTCATCAAATCCATCATCAAATTTAAATTTGATGAAAAAAAGTTACTTTTTGTTTCTCTAACGGTTCACCAAATCCATCATCAAATTCAGGATTTTATTTTTCTTTCATCAAATTGTGGACCAATGGGCCTTTCATCAAATTACTGTTCATTGCCGTTAGATTTTTACCATTAGATGTCCCTGTGGATGACCACCTCAAGGTAAAAATTATACTGGCTGGTCGTTCATCCGATCGACCAGTGGTTTGATGAAGTTACAAAACCCTCCGTTGAAACACTTGATATCTAAGAGAGCTTTTACTCAAATTTAATGAAAAAATTGATGCACCATTGGAGATGCCCTTACCTCCAAATTGACTACATGAAAAAAAGTATTTTATTTGTTATTTATCAAATATTAGTTCTTGTTTTGTTTGTTTTTGTCTTGAGATATATCTCTTGGGTTTGCTATGTTTTTTTCAATATACATTGTTCTAAATTGGTTTTATTATTGGATTTATTTTTATTTGTTATTTTTCTTATTTTTTTTTATCACATGTGTGATCGTTTATATGTTTCTTATAAACATTATAGAATAATTTGTTGATATTTCTTATTTTGTCATCCGTTCTTGTTTGATTACCCTTGCAATGTTGATATTCATTAAATTTGACACTTCTTATTGAAATGAGTTATCTTCTTATTGATAGATTGATTCATCTTGTATTAATTTTACATATTTTAGCTCCATTTTGGAACATATATTTTTATTTATGAAATTGGTCGAAACTAAACTACACAATATGATAGATTATGATTTTCTAACATGTTACTTGATTATAAATACTTTTTTATCATGAAACATTGTTGAGCATAACTCCATACACATACAGATAGTAATAGTTATTAGGGTAAATTATACAAATAATCCTTATAGTTTACATGATGTGTCAATTTGGTCCCTATTATTTCAATTTGCTCGATTTTGCCTCTTAATTTAACGAATTGTATCATTTTAGTCCAATAAATAATGGTTGTGAAGTTTGGTGAACGAAAAGTCAAATAATGTGTTAATTTAGTCCCTGTTAAAATTGAGCAAATTAAAACAACAGACACCAAATTGACACATTGTGTAAACTACAGGGACCAAATTGACACATTGTGTAGACTTTTCGTCCACAAAACTTAACATTCATTATTTATTGGACTAAAATGGCACAATCTGTTAAATTAAGAGACAAAATGAACAAATTGAAATAATAAGGATCAAATTGACACATCGAATAAATTATTAGGACCATTTGCACAATTTACCCTACTTATTATCTTTTATAAGTTAATACAACCATGAAAATATGTTTAACTTTATGAACAAATTTGATTGATGTTATGTTTCATGAAAGAACTAGCAAGAAAAATTTCATGAAGATTCTCCACCATTTGATTAGTTTATGATGTTTTATTGTATATATAATTCAAAAGTAAAGAATTTTTATGAAACCTTTTATAATATTTCTTTCACAAAACCTAACATTACTCATCAAATTTTTATATTGAACCATGTTCGCAAAAACTGTCTACTTAATCATGATATCATTTACATTTATTTTATTTTATTTTTATCAGCAAAAAAAAAAACTCTTTATTGATGATAACATAACAAAAACATCATGATATACATCAACAAGGAGGGGAGGCATGAGGAAAAAGCATCATTGCAAACCTCTCTAATCTCAACTAGGTTGGCACCAAGGAGAATGCACAATCATCTGCTAGCTCAAGCCAACAGGTTGATGAGAAACCAACCAAAGAGGGAAAAAAAAACTAAAAAACAACAACACAGCAAACCAATTTAGACACCAATACACCAATAGAGCAACAGAAAATAGAACACAGATCTTCAGCAAAAACAGAACAGAACTCCACTGCTTCACTCACAACTGCAGACCAGCACTAGGACTTTTCACCTATCAAGAGGCCAATTCATACCAACAACCAATTCCAAACAACTACCAAACCACCAGACTTGAGCCTACTCCTTCAACCAATTCAGACTTGATCCTATTCTGACAGCAGCAGCCAGGAGAGGTTGGAGAAGCCACCAATCAGACCTCAACACAGAACACAGAAGACCTTAACACAGAACACAGAAGTTGGAAAAACTACACCTAGAGGTTGGAAGCCACTAATATCATTTACATTTTGTGTTGATAGAAATTAATAATGCATTTTAAAATTTTGAAAACAAAAATTTCCGTTCAGCACTAATATGTATTTTTGGCCTCTACTAATGAAAATCTTAAACCTGTCCCCAAACACATATTTTTGTCTTTTCACTTTTCAAGCAAAATGTAATGCTAAAATAGTATGTATCATATACAAGTTATGATATTTGTAGGTTTGATTATTCACGAATGTATCTTTACTGATCTGGGGGAGGGGTGAAGAAATGAATGTATCTTTACTGATCTGCATCCAGATATGGTGGAGCTATGTAAGACAATTAAGAGCATTTGCCCATGGAGTGCAGCAGCAGTAGTGTGGGATACCAGCAGTAATATCTTTTGGCCTTGGTGTACTTGAAGTAGCTTTGGTTTTTTGGTGTCAGTTGTGGTTTTTTGTTTTGGTTGGTCGCTCGCCAACTTGATGTGATGCTGCAGATGATTGGGCTTATTCTATGGTGCCAACCTAGTTGGAATCATTTTACTTAGCTATGATGCTTGTGCATCCATCGTTTTCATTGATGTATGATGTAACTCATTATTCATCAATAAAATTTTCTTTGTTGCTGATCAAAAAAACAAATGTTATAACTCAATTTTATAGAAGTCATAACAAAATATATATATATATATATATTATAACTAAACATCATATAAGGTACAATTAAACAACTCCTAAATCATAATCAAAACAATGTTATGATCAACATTATAATATGACATACTAATATTACAATAAATCATAACAAAAGAAATGAAGATAGTAACTAAAAATGATTGTAACCAAAGATGGTGTATATCATAAAATTTTCCAAATGTATATTATAAAAGTTACGTACATAAAGAAAAATGCAAGACAATGATTTTTTTTATTTTTTTTATTTTTTTATAAAACATGCCAAAATATGCCCAAATAATCACTGAAATGCAGCCAATGCATGCCAAAATGATGAGCTCATTTAGAGGGCCATACAAGGGGTTATTAAGCACATACAAGATAGAAACTTAGCAAGACTAAACCAACTCTGGAAATAGGTTATGACAGCCCTAAAACCCACCAAATAGGCCCTGGAATCAGTCTCGGAAGCATGCAAAGAAAGGCCTTTTGGAAAGGCCTTGAGTGGGATTTCTCTACACATGCATCATAGACATAAAATATGGCCAAAAGGGCCTCGGACAGAGCCAAGGTAGACCTTAAAACCCTCAGAATGAGGCCTGGAAAGTGACTTCAAAGCATGAAAAATAGGGTCCCTTTGGAAGGCCAAAAGGATCACCAAACAAGACAAGAGGAGAGGGCTCACCCCCCTCTGATTTTGGCCTTCAAGAATACATCTAAGCCACTGAAAATCCATTAGATTTCAGTGGCTAAGAGGCTAAACCATGGCCAATGCAAGTGCTCTAATGCATAGCTTTAATCATGAAGAGATGAAGCATGCACAGGGGGAAGGTGACTCCAAACAGAAAAGAGACCCTAACCAAACTTGAAGAGGAGATTAAAACAAGATCTTTTTCAGTTTATGACAAATCTCGAAAATGTTCACAAGTAAGGCTAAAATATGATGCAAAAATAGCCCTAAAAGAGAGATAGAGGGTAAGGGGAAGTAGATGACCTCAAACAGCAAAGTGCCCTTAAACAAAGTTGAAGAGGGGGTCAAAATAAGACACTTTACAATTTGGTTTGAAGCCCAAAAATGCTTGCAAATAAGGCTAATCAATCATGCAAAATAAGGCAAGAAAAGAGGAAATAGGGACTCACTCTGGAAGAGCAGATTTCCAGCAACTTCTGGACCAAGTTGGTGAACCTTCAACCCCCTTTAAAACAGCTCCAAGATGCTGGAATGGATGATGGAGGTGTTAGGCTAGGAGTTGTGGTGTAAAATGGCCAAGAACAAGGGTGTTTTGAGGCTTGAAATATAGAGATAGAGGGTTATATGTATATTCTCCACCCAAAAGCTTCTAACCCTTGCAACATGAGGTGGGGTGTTGGTTATATAGAGGGAGAGAAGTGAGGCTTCTTGGAGAAGCCAAGAGAGAGGCTCAAAGCTTCTAAAGGAAGCTTGACCAAAGGGGTCAAGCTTCTTGAGGAAGCTAAACCAAAAGGGTCAAGCTTTCTCAAGAAGCTTGACCAAAGGGGCCAATTCCTTTTTGAAGCCAAGCAAAGGGGGGCAAAACCAACTTAAAAGGACCAAAAGCAAGGACAAACCCTCGGACAGTGGGTCAAGTGGAAAATAGCTGGCACAGCTGGAACACACTCAGGAGGGCAAACATGGCCGGCTAGGTTCAAAAGGCCAAGGTGGTCGGCCTGCCACCTCCCCTGGTCGGCCGACCAGGGGTCAAAAGGGTCAAGCACAATTACTGGTCGGCCTACCCAGAAAGGTGGTGTAGACGTCCCCGAACGTCCCCGGGAGGATGAGTCCCGTTCTGTTCATTTTTGGGCTCACTACAGTTCAGGACTCGAAATTGTCACGGTTCTTAATCTGAACCAAAGAGTCCAAATCCGGCAAATCGTTTTGAGAAAACAGATTTTTAGAAAGAAGTCCCAAACATGGACTGCTTTGCCAGATACAGAGTCGCCACCTAAATATTTTATTTTGGGAAATTTAGGAAACCCTGACTCGTTGCCTAAGGCCACGTGTCTGTCATCACCAAAGTTGCCTCGGCTCGGGAACTTGGGTACGATTGGGGAAGGTCACTTCGTGAGCACCCCCGCTCGCCCGATCAAAGATCAGCCTCTACTAACCATGATATCTAGTTTTGAAAATATTATGCGCTCTTATTCCGGTTATTAGCCTAGATTTACTATGTGATGTGCACAGCATACAAGTATAGACTAGGTCGCCTGAATTGAAACAAAACATTTCCTGTTTATTTTTTAAAGTGGTTTGCTACTCGCAAGTAGGCTTAAAATGCAGATTTTGCCACCCTCAGATGGGCTTTAGAAAAGATGGTTTTGCCACTATTTAGTGGACTTAAAACTCACAATCAATGAATTGTTCCAATCTAAATAACCCAACCTTCACCCACAGGCATTCAGGCAGTTATATCATATAAGCACATAGTCTCATGGTAAGCATGCTATCATGGCAGTCACTCACACGCATGCAAGGATGCTAAAGCATAAAACTTACCGAGTACTCCAAGCCAAAACAGAAGCTATGTTAGAAATCCATGCATGGTCCTAACTATACAGAAATGCCTAATGCAACACACGCAAAATGCAACTAAGATAGGCTCAGTTATTCTAAACATGGCATATGAAATGCTACAGCTAACATGTATTCAACTCGGAATGGAAATACAATGCAGTGAGTATGATGCGCCGAGCCTGGTGCATGCAAAACAGATGAATGAATGCAAACATGCTATCATACTGTATGCTAATTGAAACATGCCCTAATCTAACCATCATAAGCTGGTAAATAAAAGGGAGAAAGACGTGGGGTTGGAAGACATACATCACACGCACGCACACTTATTACAATTGTGCCCTCGCTCGGAGGGTCCGAATAAATAATACAGTCCAGAACAAATAATACAGTCCGAATAAGTACAAAACCCTAATTAATTAACAAATTAATCTAGGAAAGCAGTAAATTTGCATGCAAGCTATGGACTGCCTCGGCTCTGTTTCGGATGATGAATGATGCATGGTTGAGTTGTTTCGCGCGAAAATCCGTTGCGATGCCCCAATTAGCCTCTGTTTACAATTAAGCCCGGAATGTTGCACGAAGCTCCAAAAGACTGCCGGTTTCTGATTTGCTGCAACAGAGAGTAAGAAAGGGGCATGGCAATGTATTTTCACATATGTATGCTTGACTACTCTTCAGGGAGTGTAGTCCTCGATCCTCGTGCCACCAATCACGCATCTCGATACATGATGGCCGAGGAGTCGAATTGCACGACTTAATATGAAATGAATGCACATATAAACATAACAGGACCGAGACTCCATCATGGATAATCCGGAGTGTCGGTGATCGGGAATTGAGACACGTTCCGTCACTCGGAGTACGAAACGTACCTCGTTTCCCGTGCTCAGGCTAACTCCTATCCCAAACATAATGCAATATGCATGACATGCATGAATGCAATCCTAACATGCAACCTAGCATACACAATGCTATGAAATGGCATACACAATGCTATGAAATGGCATACACAATGCTCGATGTAACATGGCATACACAATGCTCTAATATGCAACCTAGCACACGCAATGCTTATGAAATGGAATGGCGCAATGCACGATGGACTTACACCAATACGAGTGGACCTCAGCCACACTCACATCAGTAGCCATGAGATGAAAATGAGACACTCGAGGTGCGCGCACACATGCACGCAAACCGAGGACCGATCTTAAGACACAAAGGCCACTCTAACAAGGCATGGCAAGGCATGAAATATGGCATACAAACATGCAAGTTCTAGCACTGAAATGTGATGCAAAATGATCCCGAAACATGGAAACATGGCACCCGATGCATGGAATGGTCCCGAAACACAAAACTAGGCGCATGCATTGACCTATAGCTATACAAAGCATGCATTATTTGATCATGAAACATGAAGACAGAACCAAGGCAGTCCCAAAACATGAACATTTCTAGTTCAAAGCATGGCCAAAAGATGCTAGCAAGATGGACTAAAATAGAATACAACTTTGACTAGCAAACATGGTTTACATGGCATGTATATGAAGCAGGTGAGAACTCATCAAACTAGCAAAAATCAGTGAATAAAACATGCCAAAACATGCCCAAATAACCTCTGAAATGCAGCCAACATGTGCACAAATAATGAGCTCCTTTAAAGGGCCATACAAGGGGTTATTAAGCACATACAAGATAGACATGAAGCATGGAAAAATCAACTCTAGAAATCAAATATGACAGTCCTAAAACTCATCAAATTGACCCTGAAATCAGTCTCGGAAACATGCAAAGAAAGGCCTCTTTGAAAGGCCCTGAATGGGATTTCTCTACACATGCAACATAGGCATAAAATATGGCCAAAGGGGCCTCGGACAGAACCGAGGCAGACCTCAAAACACACAGAATGAGGCCTGGAAAGTGACTTCGATGCATGCAAAATAGGATCCCTTTGGAAGGCCAAACATGCTAGTAACGAGAGAGGGGTGAGAGGGTCACCCCTCTATGATTTTGGAACTCAAAGACGCATCAAGGCCACTAAAAATCCACTGGATTTCAGTGGCCAAGAGGCCAAACCATGGCCAATGCAAGTGCTCTAATGCATAGCCTTAATCATGGAAAGATGAAGCATGCATAGGGGGAAGATGACCCCAAACAGAGAATGGACCTTAATCAAACATGAAGATGATGTCAAAAAAAGACTTTTTTTTAGTTTAGGTCGAGGTCCAAAAAGGCACACAAATAGGGCTAATGTATCATGCAAAAACAACCCTAAAAGAGAGATTGAACAAACAGGGCAATAAAAGGCCTCAAATAGCAAAGATCCCTTTAACAAAGTTGAATAGGGGCTCAAAACAAGACACTTTATAGTTTATAGAAAATCTCAAATATGCTCACAAGTAAGGCCAAAATATGATGCAAAAATAGCCCCAAAAGAGAGATAGAGAGCAAGAGGCAGTAGCTGGCCTCAAACAGTGAAGAGCCCCTCAACAAAGTTGAAGAGGGGCTCAAAATAAGGCACTTTACAGTTTGGCTCAAAGCCCATAAATGCTCACAAACAAGGCTAATATATCATGCAAGATAAGGGCCAAAAGAGGGATAAAGCATAAAGGGTGGGTAGAAGACCTCAAACATAGAAAAGTCCTTAATCAAACATGAAGATGAGCTCAAAATAAGGCTGTTTTTAGTTCATGATGAAGCCCAAAAATGTAAGCAAAAGGAGCTAAAATATCATGCAAAATAAAGCAAGAAAAGAGGAAATAGGGACTCACCCTTGTAGCCTAACTTTCCAGCAGCCTTTGGTCCAAGGAAATGAGCTTTCAACCTCTGCAAATGACTTCCAAGGGGCTGGAATGGATGATGGTGGTGTGGTGCTATGGGTTGTAGTGGAAATGGCGAAGGATAATGGACTTTAGAGCTTGGAAGAGAAAGCTATGGAGGGAGATGGGTGTATGCCTTAGCAAATATGTCTAACCCCTAGAAATGGAGGTGGGGTGTTGGTTATATAGAGGGAGAGGAGTGAAATAAAAGGGGGGAAAACCAATTCAAATTTCCCCCCCAAAAGGCAGACCCTCGGGCAGAAGATGTAGGGCAAAACAGCTGGCACAACTGTAATACATCAGGAGAGACAATTCTGGCCGGCCAGGTGCAAAAGGTTCAGGTGGCCGGCCGGCCAGGCAAGGTGGCTGGCCGACCAGTTCATGTGGCCAGCCGACCAGGTCAAAAGAGTCAAGGTGGCCGGCCACCCCCTAGGATGAAGCCCCAGAAGTTAGCTTTCCAATGCCGTAAACGGATTTCAAAAGGTGGTCAAAAGGGTCAAACGGATTTCAACCAACCATATCTGCTCCACCCGGACTTGGCTCTAGGAGATTCTTGAGTGAAAAATGAAGCCCCGGAACTAAGCTTTCCAACGGTGGTGGCCTCATATCTTAATTCCTCCTGTGCAAAGAGTTATGCCCATTTCGGTGAAGCCGCGCAGATGTTTTCCTCCTTCCCAGATTCATGCTGAACCACTTTTGACCAAAAAAAGCTGGTCAGCCATCTCATTTGCTTGTTCTCCATGTGGCCACATTGAAGCCCCGGAAGTTAGCTTTCCAACGGTGCCAACCTCGCATCAAAATTCCTCCTGTGCAAAGAGTTTTGCCCGTTTCGGTGAAGCCACGCAGATTCGGTCCTACCCGGATTCATGCCGAACTTCTCCCAAACTAGTTTTCCTTTCTCTTCTCCTCTTTTCTTCAACTCCAAACCCCTAGACAAGGTGTTTCAAAAGATTTTTCAAAGATTTCATCTCTCTTTCATTCATTTCCACTTTGCCCTTGCTCGGTTTACCGAAAAGCGCAACATTTGACAAAATGCGAGCCTCGGAACATCGTAAAAACTTTATTTCAAAAACGTTTTGAAAGAGAAGGTTTTAAGGTCTAAAAATCTTTTGATCAAGATTGTTTTGGTCTAAAATCTTCCAAAAATGAACCCTAACTGATGCAAAACGAGGGTTCGGGGGACAAAACGCGCGGCCTGAGGCCCCGAAAATAGGCTGTTAGGCACCGGAGGTGGCGTGCGACCACGAAATTGGTCTCTCGGGCCACAGTGTCCTTAAAAAGAGAGGAAACAAGGTGTGTGCCAAAAACCGAAACAAACGGAGGTAGTTAAGCGGTCCCGAACCGAGGCACACGGCCGACGGCTCCGAAAACCGAAAACCAGGCTCCAAACGGGAAAAATGGCCTACGACCATGAAGTGTAGCCTACGGCCACTGAGAGATGATCTACGAGACCTCTCCCTCCCTTCAGGAAGAGAAAACAAAGAAAACAGGGCCTGGTTCGCAAACCGAGGCGAGGCACAAAAGAGTCCGGAAGTCCGGAGGCAAGGCTCGCAGCCGTGACTCCGCAACCTCAGAACGAGCACAATATGCAACATCACCAAGCGCTCAATCGGTGACGTCTGAGTCTTAAGGTCGGTCAAAAATGGGGTGTCTATAGGTGGCCTCCCAGATGAGTGCAACACAGCTGTATGGTCAAAAACCAAAAAAAGTGACCCAGGAGAGAGAAAAACCAGCTTTTTTAGAGGGGTTCAAAAGGGTCAGGGACAATGACTGGTCGGCCTACCCATATTGGTGGCCTCCCAAGTGTGTACAACACAATGGTGTGGTGGAAAGTCAGAAAAAGTGGCCCGGGAATGGGAAAAACCAGCTTTCTAGTGAGAAAAACGGGCGACGAAGAGCAATGAAGAGAAAAGCTGGTTTTTCAGAAAAATTGCTGGTCTCCCACCCTCCTACAACCTTTCTAACAATGAAAATAAGGTCCTTGCCAAAAATGGACCAAGACGGATGCAAAACGAAGGTTCGGGGGCCAAAACGCGTAGTTCGGGGCCCCGAAAACAGGCTGTTGGGCACAGGAAGTGGCGTTCGACCACGAAGGTGGTCTCTCAGGCAACAGTGTCCCTTAAAAGGGAGGAAATAAGGTGTGTGCCAAAAACCAGAGCAAACAGAGGTAGTTAAGCGGTCCCGAACCGAGGCGCACGGCCGACGGCTCCGAAAACCAGGAACCGGGCTCCAAACGGGAAAAATGGCCTATGACCACGAAACGTAGCCTATGGCCACTGAGAGATGATCTACGAGACCTCTCCCTCCCTTCGGGAGGAGAAAACAAAGAAAACAGGGCCTGGTTCGCAAACCGAGGCAAAGCACAAAAGAGTCCGGAAGTTCGGAGGCAAGGCTCATAGCCGTGACTCCGCAACCTCAGAACGAGCACAATATGCAACATCACCAAGTGCTCAATCGGTGACGTCTAAGTCTTAAGGTCGGTCAAAAATGGGGTGTCTACAAATACGTGTTAGCTGTAACATCTCATATGCCATTCTTAGAATAGCCGAGCCTATTATAGTTGCATTTTTGCATGTGTTGCATTAGGTATCTCAGCATAGTTAGGAACTATGCATGTTTTCTAATTAGCTTTTTTCTTTGGCTTGGAGTACTTGGTAAGTGTTTATGCTTTAGCATCCTTATATGTGTGTGAGTGACTGCCATGATAGCATATTTACCATGAGGCTATGCGCTTATATGATATAACTGCCTGAATGCCTGTGGGTGAAGGTTGGGTTGCTTGAGTTGGAATAATTCGTCGAAACCCATGTTTTAGCCTACTTGCGAGTAGCAAACTTCAATCCATTTTTCGAAACAAACGGATATACGATGCTTTGTTCCAACTTAGGCAATCCAGTCTATACTTGTTTTGCTGTGCGCATCACGTAGTAATTCTAGGCTAATAAACCGGAATAAGAGCACATAATGTTTTCAAAAATCAATGTCATGGTTAGTAGAGGCCGATCTTTGATCGGGCGAGCAGGGGTGCTCATAGCTGACCTTCCCCAATCGTACCCAAGTTCCCGAGACGAGGCAACTTTGGTGATGACGAACACGTGGCCTTAGGCAAACGAGTCAGGGTTTCCTAAATTCCCGAAAATAAAATATTTAGGTGGCGACTCTGTATCTGGCAAAGCAGTCCATGTTTGGCACTTCTTTCAAAAAAATCTGTTTTCAAAAACGATTTGTCGGATTTGGACTCTTTGATGATTCATCGGTCTTACATTGCACTCTGCGAGATTAGATACAAGACCATGACATTTGAGTCCCGAACTGTAGTGAGCCTATATGAACAAAACGGGATTCCCTCCCGGGACGTTCGGGGACGTCTACAGTTTCTGGCGACCCTACTGGGGAGTTAGAGAACTTGACTCGAACTCATGATATCTTGTTTTGATTACACTTATGTGTTTCTTTGCATTGCATTTGCATTGGTGCGCCTAGGACATCGTGTTTGCCGTATGCTATTCCTGAACGGTTTGTCGGAGGCTCGCTTCGAGAAGCGTGCCATAAGGCTGACCGGTTGCCGGCTTTGCCACGACGGGAACACAAACCCCGATTTTACCGGGGCACCCTTTTGACCATTCGACCTAGCACATATAGAAATCCATAGTGACCATTCCAAACTAGGACAGGTTGCTTACCCGATTTTAGGTTGTTTGAAACCGCTGCGTGCGTAGTAAAACCCTAGCTCCTGACAAAATAGGATAGGAAAACCCTACCCCTCCATAGGGGTGTTTTGGCTCTCACTTGCTTGCTATGTGCTTTTAGAGTGTGCCTCTACAGGGAATGCATGTATAAGTTTGCAAGTCTGGGTCTCCAGCCCGAGGGCATCAGTATTTGGGGAATCAATTTTACCTAAGGGTATCGGTTTACAGGCAGAATTTGGGGCAGAATGCAGTAAAGAGTGCAGTCATTCAGCTATGCTCAAGTCCATTCTAGTGAAATTAGGCTAAGATGCTCTCTATTTTCTCTTTTGCTAGGGTAGTCTTGGAACCGTAGCTTCAGAAGGCTTCGATATCCACCAGATTCATTGGACTTCTGTTGATAGACTTTGTCAGGTCAGAGATTTGGTTCAAGGGTAACCAGTTTTCCTTCGCCAATGGTAAGGCAAAGAAGGGCCGAACAGGGTTCATTGGTTCATCTGATCCGACAGTCACCAGTCACATCATCAGTAGACCCGTGATGGCACAAGGTTCGGAAGAATTAGTGGCCGTGATAGCAGCGGTAAATCAGGGAACTGCCGTGCAGGATGAGACTAATCCTGAAACATAATGCCCATCTAGGGCATCTGCCTCACATCTAGCTTTGGGGCCCCAGCCGAACTTTGACCCACTTCTGCCAGCTGAAAATTTGCAGGGTCCGGATCCCCAAGAAGGGTTGGCTCAAGCCCGAGTTGTCAGACCCCTGGTGCAGCCTAATGAGAGGCTTTATCCCCTTGATGGTAATGACCTCGATCCGACCGCGGTGAAAATTACGAACCTTGAGAAGCAATTCAAGAAGGTACAGGGCCTTAACTCCATTCCCGACATTGAGGATGGGCACACCGAGTCTGCCGTACGGCTTCTAGACAGATTCAAAATGCCATATATTGACCGTTTCGACGGGTCTGGAGATCCAATGGCACATATCTGACTTTTCTTGGATGTCCTGAAGCCGATGGGTCTGACTAAGCCACAAAAACTCTCTCTGTATGGAAGAGCCCTGTCGGGTGTAGCAACCACTTGGTATGCTAAGTTGGAGGATAAAGTGAAGCAAGACTGGGAAGAATTGGCTGAGGCCTTTGTTGATCAGTATTCCTACAATACCCAAGTTGAAATGACCATGCAAGAGCTTGAAACAACCCGCCAAAACCTAACAGAGCCTTTTGCAGAATTTGTTGCAAGGTGGAGAGCAAAGGCAGCATAGATGACAGATCGCCGCCCTTCTGAGAGGGATCAAGTGCAGATGATGGTGCGAAACCTCGAGCATGATATGTTGCAAAAGTTGATAGTCGCTCCGCTATTCACTTTCAAAAGTTTGCGTGAACTGGGGGTTCAGATCGAGAATGCGTTCAACAGTGGGATCATTCCTAGAACAAGTAAACCGACAAGGAGGGTGATTTCAGAGAGTACCAATGCTGGTAGTAGCACTATTCCCAAACCCACAGAAGTCAATACAGTCGCCATAGCCAACCCTTTTGCTAATCCAAGCCTACAAACCGCCAGCCCAGCCCGAGCTCAGGGCAGAACTTTCACCCCCCTCTACATGAGCCTGACTAGTGCACTAAAAGTCTTGATGGAAAGAAGGTATCTCAAACCCCTCGATCCTCAACCTCTACCTGACCCTCTCCCAGCCAGACATAACCCTTCCAAGTACTGTGTATACCATCAGCAGCGCGGTCATGGCACCGACCATTGCTACCGCCTTCGTTATGAGGTCCAAAATCTCATCGACAACCGGATGATAGCTCCACCTTCAGACCCCAATGACCAAACATCTCCTGCCCACCTCAATCTCATCCATATACTGCCATCCACCTTCGACCCCAGCATATACATCACCCCGGCCCATCTACCCAAGCCTGAGGTGTTCATTCCAGAAAGCATGGACTTATGCATGATGGATGCACCTGGACCCTAATCATCTCAAACCCGTAAGCCCACTACTTCTGAGCTGAAGAGAATGATCGAAGATCTTCAGAGAACTGTGACAAATCTGGCCTCCGAGACATTGGCTCCCTCATCGACCACATCACATATCGGGAATTTCATGACAAACGGCTCCCCAATCTTGGGACTGGCTGTATTTGAAGAAAGCCAAACCCTTGGCAAAGGGGAAGCAGGTGGTAAGAACAAGGTAGGGGCAAGCATTGGTCCCCATGAACACCTTCAACGGGCTGTTGAGGCTTTGAAGGCTGAAGGACTAAACAAACAGCAAGTGCTTGCAGTGGTTGCAAAAACTGTGGATGATACTTTTGCCACTCAAGTTGGGGGTAGTCTGAATCAAGGGGCAAGTCGAGACAAGTGATGTTGTACCAGAAACACCCCTTTCAGCTCCAATCCTACACTCGGAAGAGATCCTCAAAAGTCAGCACCTACCGACCCTTCCGCCGGTACATCCAACACAACTAGCTCACAACCTGCCAAATACCCACCTCGGGGCCAGAGGGTGTTCACCCCACTGGACATGTCTCTGTCAACGACCCTGAGGGTCCTGATCGAAAAGGGACATCTGAAGCCCTTGGAGCTGCGGCCATTACTGAATAAACTTCCTCTCTCCCACAACCCGGCAAAGTACTGTGTCTTTCATCAACAAGCTGGCCATGACACTGACATGTGTCTTCGTCTTCACCATGAAATACAAGATCTGATTGATAAAAAGGTCATCTTTGCGTCAGGTCCTGCAAAGTCTATCGGCACTGGATCGGTGAACTTGGGGGATAATGTGACCATGTGATCGGGGGGATGAGCCAACTGCGGGTGGCGCTCGATTTACTCCAGACGTGGGAATGGCACACACTGTTTTGAGCATTTGCGAATGCTAGTTTTATAGTTTCTGACTTGGGTGTTGAGTCAGCTCTGTGGTTTTGTTTTAAGTCTGTCTCTTTGTTTTGAGTCAGTCTTTTTGTTTCGGGTCTGTCTTGTTGTATCGAGTCAGTCCTGTTTTGTTAGAGTCAGGTGATTCCGGGGGTGTTACCTCGGGCATCACTATTTTGTTTTGTGTTTGTCTTTTTGTTTTTTTTTTAGTCTGTTTCTGCCAGGGAGCCAGTTGTGCCGACAGTTATGAATGAACAGTAGTGATTTTCACATTCTTGTGTTCGCTTCTGCCTTGTGCTAGTTGTGCCAGAAGTTCTAAATGAAATGGCAGTGCTTTTTGCCTACTTTTCTGTGCCTCGAACTCATTACATTGACCTAAGTTTTTCAAAACCTTTTGAACACTGTGATGAAAACGAAGGGGAAAAAATTCCTCGGGATTTGCAAAAATTTGATCAATTGAGAGAAAGAGAGGCATGCTAAGCCCTTAATGAATGAAATCATGTCTGTTAATATGAGTACTGAGAAGGATCCTGGCTTGATCCAGATTAGTTCTACATTGTCTTCCGCGCGAGCGATTAGTCGCTTTCTTAAAAGATTTCAAAAAAATGTTTTGCGCAGTCCTGCAAAGACCCGTGTGGAATCGCTCTTGAGATTGTGCAGCTTAGGATCACTCTCAGCCTCGAGACTCGCCCCCCATTTGCTTTCCAACCTTGAACCTTAACTCAGAATGTTCAACGGTCAACCGCAATGTGAGGCCTGTGTAGCCAGATTCGAAGCAGCCCTCGACCTAAAGGCAGAAAAATGTCAGCTGTGCTCGAAGAGCCGAAGATGGATCATCCTTCAAATCAATGAAGACTGGCAAGAATGCCAAATCCCAGAAGGAAAGAAAGAAAAAAGCATTGCTGAAGAACAACTGAGTTCCTATCCACAACATTAGGGGAAAATTCAGCCCCCTTGGGATAGACTCCTGCATCGTCAGCGAACAGTAGCCGTTCTCCTGGATTCAAATGGCTTCGAGATCTCAAACCGATCAACGTGGACAAAGCTACACTTTTACCCTTGAGAGGCTCGTTGGGCCAAAAACCTAGAAGGGCGGCCCAGGCAAAAGTCAGAGCAAGAAAAGAGAAAAATGCAAAAAAAAAAAAAAAAAAAAAAGAACAAAAAGAACAAAAAAAAGAAAAATGCAAAGAAAAGAACAAAAAAGAGAATCAAAAAAAAAATGAAAAGAAAAGAATTGAAAAGAAAGGAAAAACAGAGCTCGCAAGGTTGAAAACCCGGAAGGGCGGCCTTGGCAAAAGTTAGAGCATAAAAGGAGAGGTTAAATACCCGAGTGTACCTTCACCCCGAACTACGTAAGGCTTGATTCCCATCTTTGGGATATGTAGGCAACTTCATTCTGAAGTCCAGCCGTAAAACACTTCAAATTCGACTGTGTCCATGTGATGGTTTTGATCATCTTTGCCTTCTCTGCATCTGAGAGTTCGGTTGGGATCGTCGCTCTGAGGACTGATTACAATGCGTTGCGGTGCCATTCATACAAGGGGCAACTTTCGGTTGCCATATAATGTGTTGCGGTGCCGTTCAAACAAGAGGCAACTTTCCATTGCAATGCAGCTCTCTTCAAGCAAGGGGCAATTCTCCTTCGGATATGAGGTTGTGCATCTCGAGAGTAGGTTTCGTGCTTGTCGAGCAGTGGCCGTTTGCGAAAATAGTTTTTGAGAATTTTTACTGAGGTTGACTAATTCTCTCAAAAATTATTCCATTTTTCTAAAACTGGACCATTTCTTGGATCCCAAAAAAGGAAAATTTTCAGTGCTCATAGCCTGACTTGCATGATTTTGAAATCAGAAAATCGAACAAGCATGTTAATCTAACTCTCATGTTGGTCAAAATTGTTTTAGTAGAAAACCAAAACAAAAAATTGGTCAAAATGATGAACTAGGAGCACAGTTGAGTCAGGCTTTCTGTCTTTCCCCCGTCGTCAATGCATTTGCCAGAAAGGACACCATACTTGCCGGAAAGGGCACCCTATTCGCCAGAAAAGGGCACGACTGAAGCTAACAGCAAAAGGGCCGAAAAGCTCTCTCATCCTCTAAGCAACGAGGTATCAAGCCAAGTGCGAAGCACGAATTGGAATGGATTGTTTGGACACATCTAATCACACCCAAACTCCTGAGTAGAGCATCGTCAACCGGTGTCAGCTGCTGATTTGCTACACACCCAGTTGTAGCGCAACTCCTCTGTGGGAGGAATTCACTAGCTGTGCGCAGAAGAAAGAGAATCTAGCAGAATGCTAGGGGCAAGAGCCCGCAACTTCTTGTTTATCCATCAACCACCCAGGGGAGGGATAAAAAATGAGAGATTAAAGAATAGAGAGATGTGCGCTGAGAGAAAAAGTGAGGAAAAGGGTTTTGTGAGAAAAGCTGAGCCTGAGGGCCGAGTGATGTGAGAATCACAAATAAGAAAGGGTGGGAAACAATACCCGGAGAAACTGGCTCCTCGTGCACCGAGAGGTATCTTGCCTTTGTAACACAGCTGAGTGTTGTGTTTGTGTGTTTTGTTTGTCTCGATTCTTGTTTTGAGTCGTTTGAGTGTCAACAGATGTGTTTAGGTCATTTTACCTTGTTTTTCCTTTGTTGAGTTGTGTTTAGGTTGTTCTACCTTTGTTTTCCATTGATTGAGTCATTTTGGCTGGGGTCAGTTGTAGGCTCAATACCCGGTTGAGAACCCCTTTTCTCATTTCAATTTCAAAAATCGTTTTGTGCTTAGAGTGCTGTGTCGTTCTCCACATTTGTGCAAAACAAGATTGGTTCTTTCATAAAGCCACAGGGTTCAACCCAGGTCATGTCAGAATAGTAAAACAAGGACCTATCTGAAGCTATTTAGGTTCCGGACTGCAAAGCAAAAGAAAAGAGGGAAAATTTGGAGCATCTTAGCATGTTTCAACTTTAGCAAAATCCGAGACTGCATTCCAGGTGCATCTTGTCAGGCCTCGCCTTCCTCTAGAGTATGAGTGTATCTCGACCCCAAGTGTAAGCCTGCTTCAAGTCAGAATGGCAGTCCAAGCAGCACCCGAGGGTTTCACATGCAGATGTTATCTCTCGCCAATATGAATAGAGTGTGCCCTTTTTGAGCTGAGTGTGTTGCGAAGTCCTCTAAGAGGCAAATCAGAGGCACCGGAGTACATATTTGATACTCCTCTATTGCATAGAATGTGAACTTTCATATACACTGTTGTTGCATGCGTGCCGCGCATCGTTATGATTCATGCATAGAATATGCTTACTTTCGATTCCGCATAGAATATGTTTTGCTTGTCTCATACATAGAATATGCTTTCAATATTGCATAGAATGTGCTTCCATACTTGCATAGAAAATGCTCGTATCTTTTGCGTAGAAAATGCCCCCATACTTGCATAGAAGATGCATTTTATCGCACTGTCTTGTGCACTTACACTTTGTATCTCTTAGCACCGTCTTGTGCATCTTGTGGTTGTATCTCACTCACACTATTTTATGCATTTCAAATCACTCGCGTTGTTTAGCGTATTGCACTGTTTAGTGCATTTCAAATAACTCGCGCTGTTTAGCGTATCGCACTGTTTAGTGCATTTCAAATCATTCACGCTATTTTGCGCACCTCAATCGCACTATTTTGTGCAGTTTACATTCGCGCTATTTTGCGCACCTCAATCGCACTGTTTTGTGCAGTTTACATTCGCGCTATTTTGCGCATCGCACTATTTTGTGTAGTTTATCATTTGCGCTATTTTGCGCACCTTAATCGCACTGTTTTGTGCAGTTTACATTCGCGCTATTTTACGCATCGCACTGTTTTATGCAGTTTATCATTCGCGCTATTTTGCGCACCTCAATCGCACTGTTTTGTGCAGTTTATCATTCACGCTATTTTGCGCATTACACTGTTTTGTGTAGTTTATCATTCGCGCTATTTTGCGCACCTCAATCGCACTGTTTTGTGCAGTTTACATTCGCGCTATTTTGCGCATCGCACTGTCCTATGCATTGCATTCATTCGCACTATTTTGCGCACCTCAATCGCACTGTCTTGTGCTTTGCATATCACATCGCGCTATCTTGCGCACCTTACCTGCACTTGTTAGTGCATTGTATCGCGCTATCTTGTGCACCTTATCTGTATCGCACTGATTTTGTGCATTCACCCTGCTCATACTGTTTTGTACACCTTTAGCATCGCACTATTTTGTGCATCTGTTTAGCACTGTTTTGTGCATTCACTCTGCATCGCACTGTCTTGTGCACATTGTATTTTTGTATCATCCGCACTGTCTTGTGCACTCCCTGGTCCAGGAGACCTTAAATCCTCTGGTCTAGGAGACCTTAAATCCTGCACCTTTATTCGCACTGTCTTGTGCACCCTCTGGTCTAGGAGATCTTAAATCCTCTAAAGGTGCAATTCCTTTGGTGTTTGTCGTGCCCGAACGACTTTCGGTGGTCTGGTATAGCCACCTGCCTATGTTTGCGGTGAGTTCCTAGGAGACCAACTGAGACGGTGGAAACTACAATTCGAATGGCTCATGCCTAGAACGCAAAGGTTCGGGATTTCCGAGACTAAAGTCTGGTTTAAATACCCAGGGGTATATCCTCGGCTTAAAATCTGTATAGCAGCCCCATAGATTGAGATAGCATGTGTATGCGCCTCAATTCTGGATACTGAACCAACCTAGTCTATCACCCTGTTGGAGAATAGGGAAAGCTGCGACCATAGTCAGGGAGAAAAGTAGTACCTGCGGTTCAACCGAGAAGAAGGGGAAGGTCCCAGCAGCATGAGGTAGGTCATTGCCAATTGCCCTTGTAAGGTACTTTCACTTCCTAACTACTACATCATCTAGTATGTCCATTGCATTGTACATAGAATGTATTGCATGCATTTACTGCATATCCATTGTGTCGCTTGCGCCTTTCCATGTTAAGCTTAGTCTAGCATGTGCCCATACTTTTCGTGTTAAAGCATGGTTCTGTGATTATGTGTACGCGCCTATTCCACTAAGGGAATTGTGGTTTGAGGGTGACGGCACCATTTCTGTGTTAGACGTGGTTTGTTTGTGTCCATGCCTTTTCTAGGCAAAATGTGGTTTGGCCGCGCGTTTTATTCAATTTATTCATTGCATCCATTTCATCGTATTTTAGTTTGTTACATTCAGCATTTAGGATCACGATCTTTCCTCAGCAGATCATTCCCCACTTATCTCATGCCACCCAATTACTTGTACTTTGTGGTCTCTTTGTGAAACACATAGTTTTGCATGTGCTCGCACCCCTTTTACATTGAAACACGGTTCTGTTATGTGTAAGCATCCATGCTGAGTTGTGGCCAGTACTAGGATATAGGCACTTAGCTTGTGTTAGGCGTCGTTCGACTCGTGCCCACTGTCTTTTCTGTGTTAAAAGTAGTTTGATTTTGTATCTCCATCCCTTTATGATATTTGTGTGGTTTTGTACTGCTTGTGGTTTGATCATCTTACATACATTGCATATCATTTGCATTGTTTCATTACATTGTACATTGTTTTCTAATATTGCATATCATTCGCGCTATTTTGCGCATCGCGCTATCTTGCGCATCGCACTGTCTTGTGCATTGCATATCATTCGCGCTATTTTGCGCATCGCGCTATCTTGCGCCTCGCATTGTTTTGTGCACTGCATCATTCGCGCTATCTTGCGCACCTCATCTGCACTTGTTAGTGCATTGCATTGTCATGCATCCCTCCGCTTGCGTTGTCAGGCACTTTTCACTTCCATTGCTATACATGTTTCTAACAATATTGTACCTGTTGAGTTTCTTTTTTTTGCAGGCACGATATTGTATGTACGGTTCATTTGAAGCTGGCGTGACCAAACGAACTGAACGGTATTGTATTCTCCGTGTGAGACGTAACGAGAGTTGTATAATTCTCTTACATCCTTTCTATATGAGATGTAGTTTGGTCTGTATTCGCTTGCTTAAATTGTTGCATTTATTGGGTATATTTGCTGCATTACAGCTTTCTTTGCGTAATCATGAGTTATGTTCGGCTTTGTGCATGTCTTTTGCATTTTGCCCCTGCCTGCGGGCCCATGTCTTGTTTATCTCGCCTGTTTGTCTAAGTCTTTGGCCTTGTCAAAAATGGGTCGTCTCTGGGCTTTGACAGTCACTCCCGTCACTTATGACTGTCGAGTTCTGTCAAAGAGGGGCAACTGTAGACACCCCATTTTTGACCGACTTTAAAACTCAGACGTCATCGGTTGAGCCCTCAGTGATGATGCATATTGTGCTCATTCTGAGGTCATAGAGTCTCGGCTGAGAGCCTTGCCTCTGGACTTCGGGACTCTTTTGTGCTTTGCCTCGGTTTGCGAACCAGGTCCTGTTTTCTCTGTTTTCTCTTCCCGAAAGGAGAGAGAGGTCTGGAGGACCATCTCTTAGTGGCCGTAGGCTACGTTTCGTGGTCGTAAGCCACTATTCCCGTTTGGAGACCAGTTTCCAGTTTTCGGAGCCGTCGGCCGTGCGCCTCGGTTCGGGACAACTTAACTTTCTCCGTTTGCTCTGGTTTTTGGCACACACCTTGTTCCCTCTCCCTAGAGGGACACTGTGGCCCGGGAGACCACCTTTGTGGTCATACGCCACCTCCGGTGCTTAATAATCAATTTTCGGGGCCCCCGGCTGCGCGTTTTGGCCCCCGAACCTTCGTTTCGCATCGGTGTGGGTTCATTTTTGGCATGGACCCTAGTTTCATTGTTAGGAAGGTGGCAGTAGGGTGGGAGACCACATTTTCTTCTTGGAGACCACCTTTCCCCAGTCGGCCTGTTTTCTTGTCAGGAAGCTGGTCTCCCTCACTTTTGGGCCACATTTTCGGGTCTCCCATACCACCATTGTGTTGTACTCATCTGGGAAGCCACCAATATGGGTAGACCGACCAGCTTTTCTTCCTGACCCTTTTGAACCTTGCTAGAAAGCTGGTTTTCCTCTCTTATGGGTCATTTTTACTGGTCTCCCATACCACCACTGTGTTGTACTCATCTGGGAGGCCACCTTTCTGGGTAGGCCGACCAGCTTTTCTTCTTGACCTTTTTGAACCCTGGTCGGCTGACCAGGGCAAGTGGTCGGCCGACCACTTGAACTGGTCGGCCAGTCATCTGCTTTTTGCCCTTTTTGAGTGCAACACAGCTGTGCCAGCTGTGAAGCATTTGACCCATTCTCCAGGATTTAACCCCTTTGTTTGTCTTCTTAAGGAAGCTTTGGTCCTTTTGCTTAGCTTCTAGGAGAAGCTTGACCCTTTTGTCAAGCTTCTTGAGGAAGCTTGACCCCTTTGGTTTAGCTTCCTCAAGAAGCTGGACCCTTTTGGTTAAGCTTCTTTTAGAAGCTTTGACCCTTTGTTGAAGCTTCTTAGAAAAGCCTTGGCCCTTTGTCTTCTATAAGAGAGGGTCTCCTCTCCATTTGCAAGGGTTAGAACTTTTTGGCTGAGGCATACACACATTTCCCTCCATAACTCTCTTCTTCAAGCTCCAAACTCCATTGTTCTTGCATCCATTACACTACACGTCCTAGCACAACACCTCCACCATCCATCCTAAGTACCTTGGAGCTGTTTTTTAGAGGTTGAGAGCTCACTTTCTTGGTCCAGAAGCTGCTGGAGTCATTGTCTACAAGGGTAAGTCTCTATTTCCCCCATTTTGATATTGTTTTGCTCCATAGTTTAGCTCTATTTGCAAGCTTTTTTGGACTTCGGCATAAACTGAAAAAAGTCTTGTTTTGAGCTTCTCTTCAAGTTTGTTCAAGGTCATTTTTCTGTTTGGGGTCACCTTCCCCCTTGCATGCTTCATTTCCTCATGTTTTGAGCCATGCATTAGAGCATTTGTGATGGCCTTGGTTTGACCTTTTGGCCACTGAAATCCAGTAGATTTTTAGTGGCCAATATGTGTTTTCAAGCCTTAAAATCAGAGAGGGGTGACCCTCTCACCCCTTGTTCTCTTTACTAGCTTCGTTGGCCTTCCAAAGGAGCTCCATTTTGCATGTTTTGAAGTCATGTTTCAGGCCCTATTTGGTGAGTTTTAAGGTTTGCATAAGCTCTGTCCAGAGCCCTTTTGGCCATTTTGAATGTCTATTGTGCATGTGTAGAACAATCATATTCAAGGCCTTTCAAAGGGGCTTTTACTTGCATGCTTCCTAACTTCATTTCAGGCCATTTTTGGTGGGTTTTAGGACCCTCAGAACCTCTGTCTAGAGGTTGTTTTACCATTTTGCATGTCTATCTTATATGTGTAGAACAACCCCTTGCATGGCCCTCCAAAGGAGCCTATCATTCTTGCATGCATTGACTGAGTTTCAGTGGGTTTTTGGGCATATTTTGGCATGGCATACTTCTGTTTTTGGCTAGTTTGGTGAGCTCTCATATGCTTCATATAGTTGTAGTACAACTCATGGTTCACTAGCTTTCTTTGCATGCTTTGTTGACCCTTCATGATTAGCACTTTTTGGCTATGCCTTGAACTGATTTTGTGCATATTTTGGACTGCCTTAGCTCTGTTTTTGGGTCTCATGGTCGAATGATGCTTGTTTTGCATGCTTGTAGTTCAATACACTTGCCTAGTTTCGAGATTTGAGGTCTATTGCATGCATATACTGAGATATTTCCATGCTTTAGGGTCATTTTGCATCATATTTCAGAGCTTATATGAAGGCCATATCCTCATGTTTTCTCCTCTTTAAGTGTGCTTGAGAGTTGTGCATGAATGCCTTGTCTTCGGACCATTGAATGAGCTCCATTTCTTTGCATTCCGAGCCATCATTTTAGGCCATTTCCCCATTGTTTCAGACCTGCCTAGGGTCTGTTTGGGGTTGGTTTTGTCATTAGTGCATTGCTTTGGGTACCTCTAGTGTAACGCACTTCACTAGTTTCGGTACCCGGGCCCCCTAGCATGTATTGTGTGACATATTTGCATGTTTCGGGACCATCTTTTGTGCCATTTCAGAGCTGTATCATGTGTCATTCTATGCCATACTTCATCCTCTGCCATGCTTAGTTAGAGTTGCATGTTATGCCTTAGGATCGGTCCTTTGCATCCGTGCATGTTTGCATGTGTTTCGGTCATCTCATTTCCATCATATGGCCACTGATGTGAGTGTGGCTGAGGTCCACTCATATTGGTGTAAGTTCATCTTGCATTTGTATATGCCATTTAGTTCATGTTGTTGCATGTTTGGCCATTGCATTGCGTATGCCTTGATCATCTCATTGATAGTCTTCATCTGTGCATGATAGTCTTCGTATGTGCATTGTGTATGCCATATGGTTCGTATGCATTGAGTATGCCATCCTTAGTCCATAGCATTGCGTATGCTAGGTTGTATATGTGCATGTCATCCCTCGCATGCCAACATGATTAGGTTGCATTGCATTTAGGGTTGTATGCTAGTCACATTGTGTATGCCATCTCATTGCATTGTGTTTGGAGTAGGGTTAGTCCAAACATGGGAAACGAGAGACGTTTCGTACTCCAAGTGACGAAACGTGTCTCAATTCCCAGTCGCCGACACTCCGGATTACCCATGATGGAGTTTAGGCCTTGTTGTATTTATATGTGCATTCATTTCATAGTGAGTCGTGCAATTCGACTCCTCGACCATCATGCATTGAGATGCGTGATTGGTGGCACGAGGATCGAGGTATGCATACATACATGAAAATACTTTGTCATGCCCCTTTCTTGCTCTCTGTTGTAGCAAATCAGAAATCAGCAGCCTTCTTGAGCTTTGCACAGCATTCTGGGATTAATTGCAAACAGAGGCTAATCGAGGCATCGCGAGGAATTTTCTGACGAGGCAGCTCAAGCATGCATACATCTTTCATCATTCGGAACAGAGCTGAGGCGGTCCATTTAGCTTGCATGCAAATTTATTCGCTTTCCTAGTTAATTTGTTAATTAATTAGGGTTTTGTAATATTTAATTAGCTAGAGTAGTTAATTATTTATTGGGACCGTATTATTTATTCGGACCCTCCGAGCGAGGGCACAATTGTAATAAGTGTGCGTGTGTGTGATGTATGTCTTCCAACCCCACGTTTTTCTCCCTTTTATTTATCAACTTATGATGGTCAGATTAGGGCATATTTCAATTAATATACTTATGCTCGCATGTTTGCATCCATTCATCTGTCTTGCATGCACCGGGCTCGGCGCATCATACTAACTGCATCGTATTTCAATTCCAAGTTAAATACGTGTTAGCTATAGCATCTCATATGCCATTCTTAGAATAGCCGAGCCTATTGTATTTGCATTTTTGCATGTATTGCATTAGGTATCTCAGCATAGTTAGGATCCATGCATGTTTTCTAATTAGCTTCTTTCTTTGGCTTGGAGTACTCGGTAAGTGTTTATGCTTTAGCATCCTTACATGCGTATGAGTGACTGCCATGATAGCATGTTTACCATGAGGCTATGTGCTTATATGATATAACTGCCTGAATGCTTGTGGGTGAAGGTTGGGTTGCTTGAGTTGGAATAATTCGTCAAAACCCGTGTTTTAGCCTACTTGCGAGTAGCAAACTTCAATCCATTTTTCGAAACAAATGGATATACGATGCTTTGTTCCAACTTAGGCAATCCAGTCTATACTTGTTTTGCTGTGCGCATCACGTAGTAATTCTAGGCTAATAAACCGGAATAAGAGCACATAATGTTTTCAAAAATCGATATCATGGTTAGTAGAGGCCGATCTTTGATCGGGCGAGCGGGGGTGCTCATAGCTGACCTTCCCCAATCGTACCCAAGTTCCCGAGCCGAGGCAACTTTGATGATGACGGACACGTGGCCTTAGGCACACGAGTTAGGGTTTCCTAAATTTCCCAAAATAAAATATTTAGGTGGCGACTTTGTATCTGGCAAAGCAGTCCATGTTTGGCACTTCTTTCAAAAAAATTTATTTTCAAAAACGATTTGTCAGATTTGGACTCTTTGATGAATCATCGGTCTTGTATTGCACTCTACGAGATTAGATACAGGATCGTGACATTAGAGTCTTGAACTGTAGTGAGCCCATATGAACAAAACGGGATTCCCTTCCGGGACGTTCGGGGAGGTCTACAGATGTCTACATCAGTCAAATCTGAAAATTTGCTCAATTAAATTATGCACTATCTATTTTTAAAAAAAAATTCTGGGTCATCACATTCATCTTCTTCTCCATATTAAATCATATTTCTAGCTAAACCCTAACCCTAAATGAACTCTTCTAGCAATACTTTAATTTGAAATGTTATTAAATGAGAATTTAGGTTAAAAATTAAAAGTTAGATTATGATAATTTTATGATAATGAATTAAGGTGTTTAAATTAATTTATGATTTAATTTGTTATATATATATGTGTGTGTGTGTGTGTGTGTGTGTGTGTTTAATTTAAAATGTTATTAAATAACAAATTGGGTTGGGTTAAAAGTTAAAAATTAGATTATGGTATGATTTAATTTTATGGTAATAAATTATGGTATTTAGGTTAATTTATGATTTAATTTGTTTTATATATATATGTGTGTGTGTGTGTGTGTGTGTATGTTTATGTTTATTTTAAAATTTTATTAAATAAAAAAATCATATTAAAGTAATTTGATAATTTAATTTTATAGTGATAAATTAAGGTTTTTAGGTTAATTTATGGTTTAATTATATATATATATATATATAATACATAATAAATTAGGAGCAGTTAATCTCACTTTATTTTATTTTGAATACACTCTCGTTTTTATTCTTATTATACATAGAATGGAGTATATTTGAAGTAAAGTGAAATGAAAATAATAACTATATATAATAAATATAAATAAAAAAATATATTTAAAATAAAATGAAATAAAAATAGCGACTCTCATAACTTAAAGTCTTTAAGTATTTATGATTGAGCACCGATTGGTAGCTCGAAATGGTTTCGAGCCACGCGGCTCGATTTTCAGCAGGGGAGGGGAGGGGAGGGGAGGGGAGGGGAGGGGGAGGGGGAGGGGAGGGGAGGGGAGGGGAGGGGGCCCTAATACAGGGGAGGGGGAGGGGGAGGGGGAGGGGGAGGAGGAGGATCGGAGCTGGTCATCGGCGACTGGGCGACGAGACGATCGGCGGGAGCTGGTCATCGGCATCGGCGAGACGATCGAAGCTGGGCGACGAGACGATCGGCGGCGACTTCTCTCTCCTCTGTTGAATCGAAGAAGACGATCGGCGTCTTCTCCCTCTCCCTCTCTTTCTCTCCCTCTCGTTCTCTCTCTCTCTCCTCTGTTGAATCAACGAAGAAGACGAAAGAAAAGGAAGAAAAAAGAAAAAAAAAAAAAAAAAAAGGCGGTCCAAAACGACGTCGTTTTGGGCTGTCGAGCCAAAACGACGTCGTTTTAGGACATTCGAGCCAAAATCGAGCCGTAGTTTTTCGAGCTACCACGCATTATTCTTTATGATTTAAGAAACTTCTAGCAATGCTTGGAGAATTGTTGAGTGTTTTCAATGGAGGGAAATACATCTCAGGGCGTGCCAGTGGCAAATTTACTCAAGGACCAAGGTCACGTGCCCTTAGCTTTTTGATAATTCTATTGAGAAATGTTAGGAATCAGGAAAAATTTTTTTATGAAAATGATTATGAAAGATTTATAACCCTTAGATTACCTTGATTAATGTGTGGTACTTTATTCTAAGTGTAATCCAAAGGTTACAAATCTTTTATGATCATTTTCATGAAATTTTTTTCATAATACCTAACATTACTGAATTCTATTAGCACTTCTCTCTCTCTCTCTCTATATATATATATGTCTTATATATCTTTTATAAAATTATAATAATGCCTCGCTTCAAATTATAATTAAGGATTATTTTTTTCTAATTACAAAGATCCTACTAAAATTGTCCTTTTACCCTGCACTCTCTCCAAAGAGCTACCATACACTACTAAAATATTTTTAAAAATTCCAACCGACAGTGTTGAATGAAAATTGGATAAGAGCTACTACCTTGTCAACATCGCAACTTATTCTACATTCATTATTAACCTTATTAGTCTTCCTTTGAAAACGGCCTCATTTGGCATGGAAGGTTTATTAGTTTTTTAATTTTTTTTAATCATATCATTTCTTTATTTTTTTATATATTTTTTTAAAAAATAAAAAAATCAATTTTTAACGTACTTCTCAAAATATACCAAGATAAGATATAAGATAACCAACTAAGATAATGCCACTACTAAAAATCTTGTTAATGATAATTTTAAGAACCATCAATAAGAATTACAATTTGTTAATACAATTTTTACACAATTTTTCAATACTAACAACGATCCTAAAACGCTCTTGAAAAAAAACAAAAAACATTCCTAGGGGTTGTTCTTTGCATTTTCCTTATAACAATGCTACTTATTTAAAAAAAAAACATATATTCTAAATTTATAAAAAAAAAAAATTCATAATTTGAAATTTTAGATTGAGATTTATCTTCAACTGACTTATATTTATCTTCAAGTGACTTATACTATACCAAATTTAGGGTTGGTTTGGGATGTTCTAAAAAAGTGCACTTTTTGACTTATTGGCTTATATGGGTTGGGTTTGGGTTGGGTTTGATGTGATGTGTTAGAGAGGTGATGTGATTTAAATAAGATGATGTGACTTAAATAGGATAGTGACTTTTTGACTTTTTGTATTATTTAGGTCATGCCAAACTTGGCCTTAAATTCATATCATACATAATTCAAATATTAGGTGTTTTTTGGAATGCATAACATTTTTGCTCATAGGTATCTTTAATTAGGATTAGGCCTAAGTTTACAATGGAGTCATTTATATATTCTCACACAAGCTCACTTTTATTTTATTACTTATTTATTTATTTATTTTTGATAAAGCCAAGGGCTAAATTGTATTTAGGATTGAAACCCACTCTTGGTGTAATAGGGCAAGGCCCTTGGAACTTACAAGCCCTTAGGGCACATGTTTTGATGTTCTTATTTATTATTATATCTTGTAAATTACATGTTATAGATTCAAACTTATAAAGTTGTGAACTTGCCAATATATGTAATCTTATTTTGGAATATTAGGTTGAAATACAAGGAACTTGAGGTTGATTTCAAGAATATATATTGAGTTAATATGTAGCTGCCGCATGTGTAACTTGATTGATATATGGAAATGGATAGGAAATATAGTTATATCCAATGAGTTGGCAGGGTCGGCTCTGAGATTTAGAGGCCTAAGGCCAATATCAGAAATGGGAGCCTCTCTTATATTGACAAAAAAAAAGTTCATAAATAAAACGATAAGTTACAACTTTTTTACTTGTTTGTAGCCACAACTTGCACATATAATCATTAAAATTATGAACAAAACAATTTAATGAAACAAAATTAGGACAAAAAAATTATGAAAAAATTATTCAATTAAAACTGATAAGGACCTAGGTAAAAAAATTAGGGCAAAATTATTTATTCCACTAAAATCTAATAGATAAAGAAGGTTAAAAAAAAATTAAGACCCATATATTGTATGTATTGTTCTTCTTGGGCCCAAACACTTTTTTTTTTAATATATATTTTCATTTTAATAAATATGGGCCAAACTACACTTATAAATAAATATGGGCTAAACCATACATGGACCCAATAAAATATTTTGGGACCCTTTAAATTGATCCTTAAAAAAAAAAAAAAAAAAAAAAACATCAGGCCTATAACATTTTACTAAATTTGGGGGCCCTATTTTTGGACAAAAAATTTGGGGCCTAAGGCATAGGCCTTACTGGCCTTAGGCCAGAGCCGACCCTGTGAGTTGGGTACTGGGTAATTGATGGTGTCACAATATGAATACAGATTAGTTCCATAATGCATTAACTACACTTGTGTGATTTTGATTTTAGCAAATTTAAACTCAAGTGTTTAGACCATCTCCAATGGTTCATTAAATCCATCACCAAATTTAAATTTGATGAAAAAAAAGTTAGTTTTTGTTCCTATAACGGTTCATCAAATCTATCATCAAATTCAGGATTTTTTGTTTCATCAAACTGAGGACCAATGGGTTTTTTATCAAATCACTGTTTATTGCCATTAGATTTTCAGTACTGGATGTCCCTCCAGATATCCTGGAATGACCACCTCATGGCAAAAATTATACTGGCCGATTGTTTGTCCGGTCGACCGGTGGTATGATGAAGTTACAAAACCCTCCGTTGAAGCACTTGATATCTAAGAGAGTTTTTATACAAATTTTTACTCAAATTTAGTGAAAAAATTGATATACCATTGGAGATGCCCTTACGTCCAAATTGACTACATGAAAAAAAAAAAAAAAAGTATATAGTTTTTATTTGATTTTTATCAAATATTAGTTCTTTTTTTTGCTTGTTTTAGTCTTGAGATATATCTCTTGGGTTTGTTGTGTTTTTTCAATATAAATTGTTCTAAATTGCTTTTATTATTGGATTTATCTTTATTTGTTATTATTCTTATTTTTTTTTTTAATCACATGTGTGATCGTTTATATGTTTCTTATAAACATCATAGCATACTTTGTTGATATTTCTTTTTTTTTTTTTTTTTTATCATCAAAGAAAAATAATTATATTGATGAAAAGAAAATTAGTTGATATTTCTTATTTTGTCATCCATTCTTATTTGTTTATCTTTGTGATATTGATTATCTTTGACATAATAATCTTGAAATGAGTTCATTAAATTTGACATTGATGCATCTTATATTAATTTTACATATTTTAGTTCTATATTGGAACATATGTTTTTATTTATGAAATTGGTCGAAACTAAATTACACAGTATGATATAATATGATTTTCTAACATGTTACTTGATTATAAATACTTTTTTATCATGAAACATTGTTGAGCATAACTCCATACATGTACAGATAGTAATAGTTATTAGAGAAAATTATACAAATAATCTCTATAATTTACACGATGTGTCAATTTGGTCCATATTATTTCAATTTGCTTGATTTTGTCCATTAATTTAACGGATTGTGTCATTTTAGTCCAATGAATAACGGTTGTTAAGTTTGGTGGACGAAAAGTCAAATAATATGTCAATTTAGTCCTTGTCAAAATTGAGCAAATTAAAACAACCAAAGACTAAATTGACACATTGTGTAAACTGTAGGGACCAAATTGACACATTATGTAGACTTTTCGTCCACCAAACTTAACAACCGTTATATATTGGACTAAAATGACATAATTTGTTAAATTAACGGGCAAAATCGAGGAAATTGAAATAATAAGGACCAAATTGACATATAGAACAAATTACAGGGATCATTTACATAATTTACCTTACTTATTATTTTTTATAAGTTAATACAACCATGAAAATATGTTTAACTTTATGAACAAATTTGATTGATGTTATGTTTCATGAAGGAACTCGCAAGAAAAATTTCATGAAGATTCTCCACCATTTTGATTAGTTTATGATGTTTTACTGTATATATAATTTAAAAATAGAGAATTTTTATGAAACCTTTTATAATATTTCTTTCATAAAACCTAACATTACTCATCAAATTTTTATATTGAACCATGTTCGCAAAAAAGTCTACTTTATCATAATATCATTTACATTTTGTGTAGATAGAAATTAATAATGCTTTTTAAAATTTTGAAAACAAAAATTTCCCTTCAGCACTTATATGTATTTTTGCCCTCTACCAATGAAAATCTTAGACCTGCCCCCAAACACATATTTTTGTCTTTTCACTTTTCAAGCAAAATGTAATGCTAAAATAGTATGTATCATATATAAGTTATGATATTTATAGGTTTGATTAATCATAAATGTCATAATTTAATTCTATAGGAGTCATAACATTTCTCAATATATATATATATATATATATATTATAACTAAACATCATATAAGATACAATTAAACAACTCTTACATCATAATCAAAATAATATTATGATCAACATCACAATATATCATACTAATATTACAGTAAATCATAACAAAAAAAACAAAAATTATAACTAAAAATGATTGTAACCAAAGAGGTGTATATCATACAATTTTCCAAATGTATATTATAAAAGTTACGTACAAAAAGCAGAATGCAAGACAATGATTTTTTTTATTTTTTTATTTTTTTGGTATAGAAGTCATTTTGTTTTTCTCTTCCAAAACTTCAACGCATGACCAATTATCCTATTCTATGTGTTGTGTGGATTAGCATGACTCGTACCCCCAAAAATGCTATAAAAGAATTTTAGCCAGGCACAAAATGTACTCCTCAACTAGAAACCAGACTTTGTTAAAGCAAGAAACGATGTTGTTATTACATTTCTTATCTTTCTACTTTCTTCCACTGTTCCTCTTCGTACTCTTCCTCTTCCTATGCTTTTCCCTTATTACCACTACTCCGACAGACCACAAAATCCCACCACCACCTTCTCCTCCAAAGCTCCCAATTGTTGGGAACCTCCACCAACTGGGTTTGTTCCCTCACTGCTCTCTCCGATCACTGGCTCAAAAATATGGACCCCTTATGCAACTTCACTTCGGCAGTGTCCCAGTCCTTGTTGTCTCCTCGGCCGTTGCAGCACGTGAGATCATGAAAACCCATGATCTCGCCTTTTCAAGCAGACCTAAAACAAGCATTGCTACAAGACTTATCTACAATTCTAAGGATGTTGCGTTTAGTCCCTACGGCGAGTATTGGAGGCAGGTGAGAAGCATTTGGTCAACATATCTTGAATAGATATATATATACTACTAGAAACTAAGCTTTGGAATTTGCATTTGTTTGAGACTAATGCAAGTGCATTATGCATTTTCTTTCAAGTAAGTCACCCAATTTCTCCTACAAAACAAAATAATAATAATAATTTTAAATAAATAAAAATAAAAACCAATAGTGTATTTGTACACATTTACAACATTAGTAACACCTACTTACACTCTTTACATGTGGGATGAAAATTTTCTAGTATTAGCTTTTCAAAGATGCGAGGTATAGCTTCTATATAGCTTCTATGAAAATAGATAGAAGATTTTCTATTGTTACTCGATTTGCATCCCTTCCATCTTTAACTTATTATCAAATTTTAACATGCTACATAAATAATGAAAAATAAAATATAATAAAAACAAAAAATTAAAATATTATAGCATTACCCAATCACAGTAGTGGTGTAAGGCATTTCTACGGATCTAGTAAATGCCTCCTGAATCTCTATAATTCTGACCTTGCATACTGTACGAATAAAGTTGTTTAAGAGCACACTGTCACATCCAGTCAAGATTTGCCTAAACAAAGTCTATCTTGGAGGAAGTCTACAAGAATGGAGACTAATTGAAGAATTAAGAACTTTCTAGAAAACGCAGGAAGATATAAGAATATTGTATATGATTCTAGATGTGTATAGAATATTCTAAGATAGTTTCTAGAGGATTCTTTGAAGGTTGTAGAGAGCTCTACGAAGCTTCTACACACCTTATTTAATAATGTATCCTAGATTATTCATAGAAGGCCAAGGGTGCCTATAAAAGGAGTGTGGGCTCATTTGCCTCACATCTAACTTGAGTGTAAAGTTCTCAAGAGCAATAGAAGTATTCTCTCAAACTCACTTGTGTTCTCCCTTGTGTGTGTGCTAGCTCTTTCTCTTGCACACTAAAAGGTTAAAGGCTGACTTAGCATCACTTGCTTAGCTTGTGAGCATCTAAGCAAAATAACCAATGCCATGACAACATTGTGGCAAAATATTTGCCTTCATGTCCCAACCTTGCATTTTTGTCATGGCCTATGCATTTACTTTCCCTATCTGTGACCTTTTTTCTTTTTTCCCCTACTTGCTGATCTGTTTCTTATACTCCTTGTGGATTTTCTTTCGAACTGTCATCCCTGTCATCACGTATGATAACCTCTTGAAATTTTTTGAAGTCTTGCTTTGAGAACTTCTATAGAATGTTAAGAAAGGTAACTTTGTCCTCCCAATTAAAAACCAATAGAACCCAATACAAAAAAGTAGCAAAGTTCCTGTAAAAAACTTATAACTATGTTAATTAAAAAATCATAAATTATAACAAATGAAAATGACATAAGATCATATGTACTATTCTAACCTCATTTCTTTAAAACTGTTACTATAACCCTTAAATTGCCGCATATTTATAAAAGGATTATAGCACTGGAAGATTCTTTGAAAAATTTTCATTGGTTGAAATGTGGCCACGATGCTTCTTGTGTTTCTCAACAACTAGTTTGACAAGTGTGTTCAGGCCATCAAAATCCTTAACAAATCCTCTTCGGAAATATGAAACAAGCAAGTATTATTAGTCTTTTCATAGAATAAAAATATTGTGTGGTGATTAAAAAAAATGGAAATAGAAGGGTATAGAGGCAAGTATGTTGGTAGACTTGGTGGTGCAGGGCAAGATTGAGAAAGAAAATGATTGGTCATTTTTCAATAAAAAATAAAGAACTAAACTAAACACTAATTCCGTAGAATAGTGGATTGATTGTCTAGGTATCATACTATGAAGACTATTGTAACGCCCTCAAAATAATACATAAAACCCATCATTTTAGACATGCAATGATATAAGAGAAATCAACACCTTTCTATTCATCAGAGTAGTTCTTACAACAGTATTACATGTTAACAACAAAAGCAAATGCCCTAAGGGCTTACAGCTTTCCAAGTCAACACTTGGTTACAAAAAGAAGAGTACTAACTCTATACAAAATAAGCCCTCGGCTTGATATACATGTAATGCAAACAAAATAATCAAAAAGAGTCTTCAACTCCCATAACCATCCAAGCTATGTCCTTGGAGGTGACATGTTCCCTATACCTGAAAATGATGTCCCATATAGGGTGAGCCAACGCCCAGTAGAGATATGCTAAACACAATATGAGCAGTAACTAAGACGCTAGCAATTGATAAATGTTGACTCACATAAATCAATTCATACACCATTTTTATTACATGACCACTGTGTCCATATTTCATTTCATTTTCCATTTCTTGTCAAATTCACAATTCACGACTACGGCTCAGAACCTGGCCAACAATTTCAATGAGGTAGTAACTCATATTAAACATTTTCCATTTTTCCAATAGATAAGCATACTAGCTATATCAACACTTCGATAGATAAGCATATAAGCTATATTAACATTTCAACAGATAAGCATATGAGCTGTATCCATACTTCAACAGATAAGCATATGAGCTGTATCAACACATTAAATGATAAGCATATGAGCTGTATCAACGGAGTCCATCCCCTATCTCTTCCCAAACAGTATCCGGTTTAGAGGTCCATCCCCTATCTTCCCTTAAACCGCGGAGTACATCTCCTATCTCCTTCCACACACACAACGTATATACACAAGGGTCATATATATAATCAAACAGTACATAAAGTTAATGTATTCTATCATCCATCATACTCTATGACACATCCAATTGATTAGTTTTAGTTTGCCTAATCATCATGCGTTGTCTACAACAACCAAAACTATCCTCCACCGGTAGCCCAAAGCAATTATTTCTAAACAGATAATAAAAGTACCAACAGATAAAATATCCGCATTTTCAAAAGTGAACAATGTATTAACCCGACTCCACTATTCCATCTCATAATGAACTACTATCATTATATTCAACTCAATTTCACAAATTCATAACTTTTCCAAATTAATTATACCAATTAATTTATATACAAATTAGGGCTTTCTTCCCCGTCTCTCAATATTAACCCAATGGTTTAAATATCAACTATCAACAACAATAACATCATTTTGAAACCCAAAATACACATTTAAGTATCAAAATAACAAAACCCTCTTTTATCTCTTTTGAAACCCTAAGTCCCAAAATCAACCATTTAAACAACAAGCTCAAAATCTAGGTCAAAACCCATAAGAGTGAGTAGGAATCCCTACCTCAAATTCGGAGTCCAAGGGAAGAAGATGAAGAAATTGAAGATGCTTCAAATCCCAAAATTTTCAGATCAAAAGAGAGAGAAATGGAGTTAAAAAAGTGATCCAAAAAGTCGGATCTCGGAGTGATATACTCGACTTCCCGCTCGAGCGTGGAAACTCCCGCTCGAGCGTGGAAACCCCCGCTCGAGCGTCACTCACAGACTCCCGCTCGAGCGTCCAAACCGCCGCTCGAGCGCCGGATACACACTCCCAGAACTTTTGCAGAACTAGGTCCCCGCTCGAGCGTCACACACAACCTCCCGCTCGAGCGTCCAACACTGCAGAGGAAATATTGGGAGATGGATTTTCCCACTCGAGCGCCAAAAACCCCCGCTCGAGCGGAGAAGCACAACAAAGGCCCGCTCGAGCGTGAAGGCTAATTTCTGGGCAACTACTTTTGGTTTCTAAGCTCAACCAACCTGTTTCAAACCTGCCCAACATAACCCAAGACTCAAATACAAAGAGTAAAGGATGTAAACAAGATATACACAACAACCAACTCCACGGAACCTAAGTCCGGATACAACAATTAAAGAAAGGGAAACTGGGATCGCTATAACTATGAACTGAGTTGTATCAATTCGATTGGTAATTTCTAATTTAATTTGAAGAAGAGAGGATAATTAATTTTTACTAATGAGAATTTAAATCAAAACTAAATTAATTGTAAATAAACTTTGTTGTTCCAAATTTAAAGAGAGACTTAGGATCTCGAATCCACTACTAATTGCATATCACATAATTTAAATATCTAATTCTAGTAAATCAATGACTTAGATAATAATGATGTATCTGAGTTACAATATTATGACGAAATTTGGTGATGAAATTTTTTTGTCTTAAAATTTAACCCAAAGATGACAAAATATTAATTTTGTCGTTTGTTTTAATTTTTCTCAATAGTATAGGAGACGAAAATAAAATTTCCTCTGCAAAAATGAGGAGCCAATTTCATTTGCATTAGCACGAATTATTTTAGCTCATTGGAGATGAACATTTTTGTTACAAAAATATTTTTTTTATTTTATTTTGCGGCGAACGTAATTCATCGCCAATAAATTCCCTACCTATTAAACGATGTCGTTGCAAATTTCCATTTATTAGGCAACAAATATATTTTTGTTTGGGAAGGATAAGTTATGGAAGACGAAAATATTTCGTCACCAATAAACACTCCATCATGCAGACGATGTCGTTTCATTTTTCTATTAAATGGGCGACAAATATATTTTTGTCTCAGAAGAATAAGTTGTGGGAGACAAAAATATTTCGTCACTAATAAATTCTGATTGATTGCGCGACGAATATATTTTTCGTCTCATAAGGTTAAGTTGTGGAAGACAAAAACATTTTGTCACCAATAACAAATTGTATGTTCTTGTATTTAAGGAGACAAATATTTTATCACTAATTATTTATCTTTATTAAAATGCCATGGTTTTGTATTTCGGAGCACTGAAACCGTGACCCCAAGAGACACACTCTGACCCTTATCACTCATTTTCATGTACACGGACACTGAAGTCGTGACCCAAGAAGACACTTTCTACAAACTCTCATTTCTCTCTCGCACTTGAGCCTATACTCCTTTCTAACAAGTATTGAAGTCTTTACTCAAGAAAACATTCTATAAACCATTTCTTCTATTTCGCACAAAAGCCCCTCTCTTCTATCTCACACTTAAGCCCTTCGTGCATGCCAGCATTGAAGCTATTATCCAAGAAGGCACCCTATGCAAACCCACTATTCTTTCTCATATTGAAGGCCCCTCTTGCACACAAGCACTTTCTCTCATTGTTTGAACCAACTTTACCCTTTCCATCTAGAACACCCATTTCAGAAAAATCGAAGGTCAAAACCTCTCTCCACAAAAAAAAAAAAAAAAAAAAAAAAAAAAAAAAGATAATTAATGTAGCTATTTTTTTGTGAGAAAAAATACAAAGAACAAAATAAAAAAAAAAAAAAAATTTCAAAATTTGGTGATAAAATTTATTTTCATCTTAGAACGTAACCCAAACATGATAAAATATTACTTTTGTTGTTTCTTTTATTTTTTCTCAAAACTATAGGAGAGGAAAAAATAAATTCGTCAGAAAAAAAAGCAGCACCAATTTTTTTTCCTGTTGGCGCCAATTATTTTAGCTCATTGGAAACGAATATTTTTGTCACAAAATTTAAAGTTTTTTGCGACAAAAGGAATTTGTCACCAATAAATTCCAAACCCATTAGACGATATCGTTTCATTTTCTTATTTATTTGGTGACAAATATTTTTTTGTCTGGGAAGGATAAGTTATGGGATACGGAAATATTTCATCACTAATAAACTTTTCATGCTCATTTTATCTTTCTGTTAATTGGGCGACAAATATATTTTTGTTTCGGAAGGATATGTTTTGGGAGACGAAAATATTTCGACTCTAATAAATTTTCCATGTATCATATTGCATTTTGATTGATTGCGTGACGAATATATTTTTGTCTCATAAGGTTAAGTTGAAGGAGACGAAACTATTTCATCACCAATAAATTCTCTATCCATTGCTTTTGGACTTTTATTGATTAGGTAACGAACATATGAGTTTGAGGAAACGAAAATATTTTATCACTAATTATTTCTCTTTAGTAAAATGTTGTCAGAAACTAAGAGACACTCTCACCTTAATCACTTACTTTCACACACACAAATACTAAAGTCGTGACTCAAAATGACACCCTCTACAAACCCTCATTTCTCTCTCACACTTGAGCCTCCTCTCTCACAAGTATTGAAGTTGTGACTCGAGAAAACAATCTCCATAAAATATCTATACAAGAAATCTAGGCTATTGTGACAAAATTTGGGGACGGAAATTTTTTTTTTCTTTTTTGTCTTCAAATTTAACCCAAAGATGATAAAATATTAATTTTGTTGTTTGTTTTAATTTTTCTCAAACGTATAGGAGATGAAAAAAAAATTCGTCTGCAAAATTCAGGCGCCAATTTCATTTGCATTGGCGCGAATTATTTTAGCTCATTGGAGACGAATATTTTTGTCACAAAAAATATATATTTTTTGCGACAAACGTAATTCGTCACCAATAAATTCCCTACCTATTAAACGATGTCGTTGCATATTTCCATTTATTAGGTGACAAATATATTTTGTCTAGGAATGATAAGTTATAGAAGATGAAAATATTTCGTCACCAATAAGCATTCCATCATGCAAACGATGCTGTTTCATCTTTCTATTAAATGGGCGACAAATATATTTTTGTCTTGAAAGAATAAGTTGTGGGAGATGAAAATATTTCGTGACTAATAAATTCTGATTGATTGCACGACGAATATATTTTTCGTTTCATAAGGTTATGTTGTGGAAGACAAATATTTCGTCACCAATAATAAATTCTCTGTTCTTGTATTTAAGGAGACAAAAATATTTTATCACTAATTATTTCTCTTTATTAAAATGTTGTGGTTTTGTGTTTCGGTGCACTAAAACCGTGACCCCAAGAGACACATTCTGACCCTTATCACTCATTTTCATGTGCACGGACACTCAAGTCGTGACCCAAGAAGACACTTCCTACAAACCCTCATTTCTCTCTCGCACTTCAGCCTACTCCTCTCTCACAAGTATTGAAGTCGTGAAGCAAGAAGACACTCTGTAAATCATTTCTTCTATTTTCGCACTAAAGCGTCTCTCATATGTCTCACATTTAAACCTTTCATGCATGCTAGTGTTGAAGCTATTATCCAAGAAGGCACCTTATGCAAAACCGACTATTCTTTCTCATAGTGAAGGTGCCTCTTGCATAAGCACTTTTTCTCATTGTCTGAACCAACTTTACCCTCTCCATCTAGAACACCCATTTTAGAAAAATTGCAGGTCAAAACCCCTCTTCAAAAAAAAAAAAAAAAAAAAAGAAAAAAAAAAAGAAAAAAAAAGATAATTAATGTAGCTATTTTTTTGTAAGAAAAAAAACAGAGGAAAAATTAATAATAATTTTTTAATTTGAAAAATTAGTAGAAAACATTACCTTGTTTATTATGGAGTTTTCAACAATTAATTTTTAATCTATATTTTTTTAGTGAACATTTTTTAATATTATTATTTTTTTTTTAGACTTTTTAAATCCCTTTAATTTAGATGAGGGCAAATTGCAGCAGTTGTCCCGGTACTTTGGTCCTTGTGTCATATAAATGGTATGTGCCATATCTATATCTATCTATCTATATCTATATCTATATCTATCTATGTATATATATATACTATATATTAAGCAAAACGGGGTTTTTAACCCCAAGCCTTGTGGGAGCTCCAATCTCCCAATCTAAATTTCATAATTTTTTGATTTAAAAAAAAAAAAAAATTTTAGCATTTATTAACTTCTTTCAACTCCCAAGTCTTACTATTATAATAACACTTTAATGCATTAAGAACAAACATAAAAAAAATTCTTTGAAATCCAACACATATGAATTCCTTGAAAAGTCCCAACACATATGATTATTATCTCTCATAATAACACTTTAATGCATTAAGAGCAAGCATAAAAAAAATTTCTTGAAAAGTCCAACACAAATGATTATTATCAAAATATTAAACTTTAATATAATATAATAATAAAAAAAGACATTTAATTCCTTGAAAAGTCCAACACATATGATTATTATCAAAATATTAAACTTCAATATAATATAAAAAAGGAAAAAAAGAAGGCATTTAAAAAAAAAAATTTTAAATCACAATTCACATATATAGATAATTGCATACACAATCCGTGCATAGCACGAGTGATATGCTAGTATATTATATAAGGAAAATGGGGTTTTTAACTTACAACCTTTTGGGAACTCCAATATCTCAATCTTAATTTTCTAAATTTTTTATTTAAAAAAAAAAAAACTCAGCATTTATTGACTTCTCCCAACTCATTTTTTGACTTCTCCCATACCTACTTTTACATCCTTTTCAACTTCTTCCACACACTATGGCTAGTAATGGGATTGTTAAATTATTTTTATAAAAAAATCTTACAAAAAATAATTTGTATATTAAAAAAATATCTAAAATAAACATAAATTCTTATTACATCTATCTATCTATTTACTTATTTATCTATCTATCTATCTATCTATCTATCTATCTATCTATATATTATATAAGTAAAAAGGGATTTCTAACCACAAGTCTTGTGGGAGTTTCAATATCTCAAACTAAAATTTCTAATTTTTTTGATTTTAAATAATTAAAAAAATCCTCTATAGCTCTCATTCAAGCAAATAATAATAATAATAATAATAATAATAATAATAATAATAATAATAATAAATAATTAATATCTCTTGATTTATGACTTTTAAATGGAAAGTATAACAAAAAAAAAAAAAAAAGAAGGAAAAATAGAAAGTATACAAATATTCCATTTCAAAATTAAAATTTGAGGGGTACTAAATATGGAAAACATTCTATGATTTATCCCAAAATATATAAGTTTTAAATAATGATATATTACATGATTTATCTATATATCTATATACTATTATAGTTGCAAAATATTGTCATTTCATTAAGGTTGAAAGTTGTAATTCTTTTTTCTCATTTTTTTTATTTTGTTTAATTTTTTGTTAATATGTGTTACAATATGATTAGTCTATAAATTAATTTTATATTCTTAATAGCAAATTTCAAATTTAGATTCCTACTTAAACTATGTTACTATAATTGGAATGAGATCAATATTTATTTCTTAAATTTTGCATCCTTTATTAAATTATAAAATAAAATTTTAAATTTAAATTCTTCTTCAAAATATATTGTTACAATTAGAATGAGATCAATATTCACACACATCATAATAATGTGTCATAATATTATTGGTCTAAATATAATTTTTTTTTAAATACACGTGTTCAAATTATTAATCGCTATTAATTTTTTTTTACTTTTTTTGTTTTAAATTTTATAAAAAAAAAGATTATATCATTCTAAACTATAAGGACTTAAACAGTAATATTTTTTAATATATATATATATATATTTTAACAAAAGAACAAAACATAACTTTTTTAGTACTTACCAAACAAGGTAGCTTTTGTTAAATTTTTTTTTTAATTTCAATCGTCAATTAAAGAAATTAAAATAAAGAATAAGAATATCTTTGGCTCAAATTGTTAAAAAGTTAGTTTTGCTAAAATAAATTAGAAAGAAACGTTGATTTTTTTAGTTTGTCAAACTTTTTTATTTAAAAAAAAAAGGGGTTATAGGTGATAATTTATTGTTCATCTAGAATTATTTTCAGATTAAATGAAAATACCATATTTAAATTTTAAATTTCTTACCTTTTTTTATTCAGATACTTTTATTTTGTAAGAAATTTGTTTTTATTCTATTTAATATTTTATTGTAATTTTTAAATTAAAAATAAGTATATTTTTTTACTTTTTACAAAAATATGGATAGAAAAATATATATCTGATGTGGCCCAAAAAAAGATAATTAATTATATTTTTTACTTTTTACGAAAAAATATGTGAAAAAGTAGAGATGTGATGTAACCCAAAAAAGATAAAAAGATATATAAAAAAATAAAATAAAAATGAGCTACTATGGCACTTCACAAACAACCCTTTATTTGATGATCCCTTTCTAAAAGATGTATTTTTTAAAAATATTTTCAAGAAAAATTCTATTGAAAATCTTAAGTATATTGCTTTTTCTTTTGTTTATTAATATTAAATTTTTAATTAATTTTATTTATTATTTTAAAAAATAAATTACCAAATAATTTATATATATATATTTGTTTTGGTTGCTCAAGTTATTAATTGGTGTTTCTGCCCAAGTCCACTCAAATTTAATTTGAATTTTTGAATTTCTGCATAGCTCTTCACTTAATTAAAAACTATATAGTTCAATCGTTAAAAAAAAATTTAAGCTCGGCTCAAGTTGCTTGGGTTGAGCCCACCAAAGTTTACAATTTTAGAAAGGGAGGTTGAAAGTTACATGATCAAATTTGTGACAAATTAAAAACATAATAAATAAATTGTGATAAAATTATGAGATTTAAATTGTAAATTTTAATTTTTTTTGTGTTCATAATTTGCATACAAAAATTTAACTATTTATATTATTTTGTATAAAAATATATTATTAACTTTTTTACATGTCGTGCATAGCACGGGTTACCAATATATATATATATATATATTTTTTATAGAAAATTATAAATTTACTAATCTCAGTGAATTAATTTCAATCAATATTCAGTGTTTATTTTCATTTAAAAACACTAACGGCAATATCAATGGATCAAATTGACCCAAAATTTAAAATTAAGGGTCAAAATTGTGCCAATTGAAAGTGTAGGGACCAAAATGACAAAAAAAACAAAGTATAGGGACCGCCTGTGTAATTTGCCCTTTCGATAAATTTAAAAGTACAAAATTTATGAAAACACTATAAAAAATTCACTACATACAAAAAAATATAAAAATTTAGTACATTGTCATTTTTTTATTGATTTTTATTTTTCATAAATATTTTACCCTTTAAGTATATTTAAATTAAGAGTATCTAAAAAAACAAATAACTCCAACTTGATTGTTTTTCATATTATTGTTCGCAAGTTTTTGAACATAATTTTTTTTTGATTTAAATTCTCATAAATTATTTTTAAACAGGTTTTTGTTTGTCTTTGTTGAATTGTTTTCATATTTTAGTTAATTTTTTTTATTTTTTTTACTTTTTAGATGTACAACCTAAAAAAAAAAAAAAAAAAAAAATCACTAAGGCTTGCAATTAATTTAAAAATCGTCTTCAAAAAATGAAACCAAATTTTTTTTTTTAATTTTGCCATAAAAATCAAAAGAAGAGGTTTTCTTTTGGAGACGAAAATTTTAATTTGATAAGAAAATTTTTTTGTCATAAAAAAAGCCAAATATTTGGCGCCACACACCAAAAAAAGGCGCCTAACATTGGTAATTGGTGACAAATTATTTTGTCTTTAAAAAAAAAATAAAAAATAAATTGAGCCCGTTGTAGACCAAAAAAAAACTTCCTCACAATCTGACATATATAACAATCAATACATATCTAAAGGCTGAGAAGTTGAAAGGCTGTGATATTCAAGACCATCAAACTTCCTCTGTTCTTTCTCTGGTGCGGTTACTGTTGCAACCCACGGCTGAGGCATTGGCTCTTTTTGCTGAAGTATTCTTCCACAATCAGACTGGAAGGGACTCTCACAGTACACATGTATCCCTCTTTCCCTCCCTCTCTTCCCTCCCATTAGGAACAATCAATACATATTTATATGACCTTTCAATAAGACGTATGTATGTGTGGGTTTGATCAACTGATTATCGTCGCTGGAAATTTATTCCACAACTCTGGAATTGTTTGATTTTTTTTTTTCACTGGAAAGAGGGTTAGATTTTTAGGTTTCAATTGCTTTGTTGACAGGCATGATTTCAATTGAGTATTTGAGTACATTCACTTGATTTGGATAATAATTTGTTGTATGGATGATTTTTGTATTTTGTTGGATCAATAATTTATTGATCCTCTATTTGTTTATACCAATTCGCGACTTTTCGCATGGTTGTTTCGAATCTGCGAGCGAGAGCTGTAAATCATGCTCTGGTGATGGAGATATGAACAGAGAAAATTAGCAAGCCAGTGTTAGCACCTGTAATTATAGTTAATTTTATTAAGCTTTGATCCATAATTTACCTCCAATTCCTTGTTTTGAAGGTTCTGTGGGGAGTTCATAATTCATTTTTGTTCATTGTTCACCATTGTAGAGTTTGTATGTTTTTAGTCTATCAACGTGTACAATGAATATGCAATCTTGTTTTTTCATTCTGCTTGATATCTATTTCAACTTCGCAATTTGTCTCTTTGTTTGCTGTGGAAGCTACAATGTTGCATTTCTGATGTATTTTGAGGCAAACTAAAGTGTAGGGTTGTTATAATATAATTGATCAAAATAAAATTATAGAAACTTAAAAAGTGAAATTTCACAGAAACAATATGAATAAGTATTATTTACATTTCATTTTAAGGAAAGAGTTGACGACAAAAAAAAAAAAAAATTATTATAATTATCTTGAAGTAATTTAATATTTTGTCTTGTGATATACATGAAATTTATAAGTTAACTTTTATGAGTTAATTACCAAAATTTATAGTTAACTTTACCAAAATTTACACACGGGACTTTATATATTTTTAAAAAAAATTATTATAATTATCTTGAAGTAATTTAATATTTTGTCTTGTGATATGCATGAAATTTATAAGTTAACTTTTATATTTATAACTTTTTAAATTGTTACTTTAAAATTTTAATATATATATATATATATAAATTTATTTAGTGCAGTTTTGATAATTTCTATTAAAAAAAAGTTAAACTTTATTAAGTGAGATTAAATGAGTTATGACATACCTTTTCTTGTTATGAAAATATACAAATTTAAAAGTTATAATTAGGATAAATATAAAATTTTATTATTAAATATGAAGTGAAGTGATATTTAATAATAATTAATTTGATGTTTCTATTATCAATCTAATAATTTAAGTTACATTTTTTTAAATTAAGTCATGAAATCCAAAATTTATAAATTTATAACTTATTCATATTTTTTGTCTCGTGCTAATCTATTTTATGACTTAATTACCAAAATTTATAAAGTCCGGTGTGTAAAAATTTATAAAGTCCCTAATTTATAAGTATTATTTACATTTCAAGTTAAATATTGAACTTCAACAAGGTCTTAATCAAAGCCTTAACCGGTACGTACAAGAAAAATCAAAGCAACGTAGCAAATAATGGTCATCATCATTTATTATGTGCAACTTGGCCTTAATGCAGTTGCATGCTTCATGACTATTTAAATTTAAATCTTAACTGTTAAATTCAACATGTTTTTAAAGAGTTTTGGGCCTTGATGTGGAGTTAAAATTGCAAAATGTACATAGTTATGAGTTTCTGATTCAGTAATTTAACATGACTGAATAATTGTAATTTAATGTGTCTGAGCCTAATTTAAGTTTGATTGTGTAATTAGCCAATTGGGTTTCTTCCAAATTTATGTCATACCATGCATGTATCACATTTGAATAGTTTAATCTTTTGAATGAGTTGGTAATTAACAATCTAATATAATATCAAAATAGGTAATGAATTCTACATTTAAAAATATTTTAATAATTTGATTGTATACTTGAGATAAATTAGAATTTATTTAAGGATCAACTAAGAAAGAGATAGAGACTAATAACATGAAGTAAGGATCAACTAAGAAATAGCAAATGGGATTACACTCCATAACTTCCTTTCCATCTTCCTCTGTCTACAGCCAAACCACCACTTTAGTAAACTCTGAACTGGTGAGTAGCAGTAGCAGCTTTGTCCATGGACAGCAGCAGCTACTCTTAGTGGTCTGGTACATAATCTGTTGGGATGGTCTGGTTCATAATCTGTTCTGTTTTGGCATTGTGGGTGAACAACTGCTGCATTCTGTCATTGACCTGGTGAGCAGCAGTAGTAGGGTTTTCGCTTAGTTGTTAGCTTCATTTTTCTCGTAACTTAGTTGTTAGCTTAGTTTAGTTGGTTTGGTAGCTATGTAGTAGGGTTTTCGCTAATCTGTTTTATGACTTAATTACCAAAAAAAAAGTTTTTCTTAGATGGCCAAATTCAAACAATTTGAAAATACGTTAGTCTACATTGTACTTTGCAACTTTACTACTTAAATATGTTCCATCTCAATCTATGTTATATACTTAGAGAACTAAGGAAAGATTAGAGATAGACAACGTCATATGATTTTCTTTGTATGATACACATTGTGCATTCCTAAATGGAATAGGTTAATAGTACACATGATGCGTTTTATGACATAAACAAATTAAAAAATCTTGATCTTTCATTTGTGATCAGACATGGACAAGAGTTGGATTGCATTGGGTAAGACACCTGATGTGTAGCGATCTCGGTTTCTAACTCGATATTTATGGTGTTTCGAACTCGGGTCTTGTGGTTTAATGTTGTTGTTTATGTCTTTCCCTCTTCTTACCCTTTGAATTTGAGTTTTGAAATGTCTTGGGCATGTTCAGAACAGGGTGGTTGGTTATTGGTTTAGAACCTTGTTGCCCAGAATTTTGGTCTTCCGCTCGAGCGGGTCTTCTTGCGCTCGAGCGGGGTTTGCAATCTTTCAGGACTTTGTGCGTCTGCGAAAAAATACTGCGGAAGTGTTTTTCACGCTCGAGCGGTATTTATTGCGCTCGAGCAGGTATGAGCTCGAGCGGCCCCTTTGGCGCTCGAGCGACTGTCTGAAGTTTGTAAAATGCTGGACGGGTGTATTCTACGCTCGAGCGGGTAGTGCCTTGCTGTTGTGTCTTGGCGCTCGAGTGGCCTTTATTGCGCTCGAACGAGTCGAATTTTTGTGTCTGACGCTCGAGCGTCAAACTCTCTGCTTGAGTGGACTGTACGTATATCAGATCACGAAAGTGACTTTTTAAATCATTTTTTCTGTCATTTCTCTCTCAAAAACTTTCCAAAACCCTAAGTTGAGAGCTTCTCTCTCTAAAATACTCTCTCTCTCTCTTTACATTTTAACCTAGGTCTAGTGATCTCCTCACTCTCCTACCTTTGATAAAAAGATCGAGCTCTTCAACATCTCCATATTTCGTCATCTTTGGAGTTCATCTCTTGCTTGGCTCATCTTTTCTTCTTGAGGTAGGGATAATCTACTCATTTCTATGAGCTTTAACATAAATATTGGTCATTTTGTATAAATGGTTGGTTTGGGTAAAGTTAGGGTTTGAGTTTGAAATTGTGAAAGAGGGGTCTCCATACGTGTATGTAAGACCTTGAAAATGGGTTAATTGTGTATAATGGGTGAAATTTGGCCTTGGGTGCACTGTTTGAAGAAAGGGGGGGGGATGCCCTAATTGAATTAAGGAAATTATTGATGTAATGATGAAATTGATGTGGAAATATGAAATTGGTTTGGAAATCATGAAATTGGAGGAAATTGTGATTAAATGGTATAGTTGGATTGGTAAATCACTCACCTATGGAAAAGTTGATAAATTATCTGTTTGATAGATTTATTTATCTATTTAGAAATAACTATTTTGGGCTATTGGTAGAGGATAGCCGTGATTGTTGTAGAAACTGCATGTTGATTAGGTAAATTGAAACTAATCGACTTAAATATATCATTGAATATGACGGTTGGAAGTAAACATTGTATATGTGATTGAATTGGTCATTGTATATGACAACGTGTTTAAATGCACTGTATATGTATCTTTGTTTGGGAGGAGATAGGAGATGTACTCCATTGTTTGGAAGGAGATAGGGGATGAATGCCATGGATAATTAAGTTGGCCGGAGTGTCCAGGGTGAAAGTCTCGAAATCTTATTTACATTTGGGTGCTGGTTCCCTCGGACGTAGTTCCATAAAATAGCAAGATATGGAAGTGTATGAATGATGTTTATGATTGAAGTGTTGATAAATGAGTTGTAGTCTCATTTTGAATTTTTTAAATGATAATGAACTATGTCAATGAATTGACTTGGGTAAATAATTGGAAGTGAATTGATATATGGGAGTCAATGTTGATTGATTATGGAAAAGGTGTAAGATGGCTTAAGTGTTAAACATTTATCGAATGCTAATGCTTTAGTTAATTCTCATATACTGTTTAGCATATCTCAACTAGGCTTTGGCTCACCCTACTTGGGATATCATTTTTCAGGTACAGGTGATATGCCGCCTCCAAGGTCTTAGCTTGGAAGGTTTAGGAGTTGAAGACTCCTTTTTGATATTTTGTTCTGATGATTAAATGTATATTCAAGCCAAGGGCTTTATATATAGAGAGTTAGGACTCTTCTTTTGTTGTAACCAAGTGATAGCTTGGAAAGATGTAAGCCCTTTGGGCATTTATTTTGTTACAAACATGTAATATCATTTGTAAAGAAGACTCTGATAAATGAAAATATAATGTTTCTCCCATGTTTTTGGTTTACATGTATGGTTGTCTTGTATTGTATTTTGAGGGCATTACAACTTGGTATCAGAGCGTACCAGGTTTCAATACTTTGGGTACGTGGGAAGTGGTTAGTACCACAATGGGTTTGTCTCGCTTGTTAGAGACTTAAGTGTAATGTTATGTGCTTATATGATAACATGCTTATGCGACTATATGGGTATGAGATTTAGTTTCTAGGATGTTGATCGGGTCCATGGGTTTCTGGGAGTCCTGTTGGAAAGGCACTTGATCACTACCGTTTCTAACTGGAACTCTAGCAAAGCCACGGGACGGTCATTATCCGGAAATGAAATTCCTAAGTGTTTATGTAATTATGTGCTTATGTGGAGTGAATTACAGTTGTCCATCATATTAGGACGTGAGTGAAATAGCTTCGGCACATTTGTGAATGTGCTAATGTCTTTGTTACCTTTATTAGGATGTCAGGACGAGGTCGTGGTGGTAGGCGTGGTAGGCCTAGGAGGCAGGAGATGCCTATACCGGATGAGATTCTGGAGCAGGAAGAAGGAGTGGTCTAGGCCAATGTGCCGAGCCGGTTGGTCAGCAGGCCATGGGCGCCTTAGCCCGTGAAATGGCCGGAGCATTGAGGGAATCCATGGACATTCTCAGGGCTGAGAATCAAGTCCAGGCCCATGTAGCTGAAGCAGGGCTGCCTTTTCTGAAGAGGGAGTTCTTCTGGTCGAATCCGGACGAGTTTTTGGGTGACCTTAAGGAGCCATTGAAGGCTGACGAGTGGTTGGAGCAGATGACGAAGACGTTTGAGATGCTTAGCATCAAAGACAAAGGTTTGCGGGTGACCTTGGCGTCCTTCCACTTAAAGGGAGACGTGGGTCAATGGTAGAAGTATGTGTGGGGACGCATTAGAGGGACTTGGGAGGCCTTTGTTGAGGCTTTCCAGGACAAGTACTTGCCTACAACAGTGAGGGAGAAGTTGAGGGATCAGTTTTCTCAGCTCAAGCAATTGAATACACCAATGGCGGAGTTCAAGGCCACTTTTACTAGCATGTCTAGGTTTACACCAGAGTTAGTGGCGACTAAGGAACGTCGTTGCCTAGAGTTCGAGAAGAAATTGAGGACTGGACTCATGTTCAGAGTTGCCGGGTCCATGATTAGAGACTATGGGCGCCTTGTGGAGGCTGCTGCCTATCTAGAGACCATTATGCACGCGGAGGAGGAGAGGATAAGGGGCTCCAGGAGGAGTCAGGATGGCCAGGGGGACGGTAAGAGGCAGAGGGGTTCAAACCCTCAGCAGTCCCAGGGAGTGCATTCGGGATCTACCTTTCCAGTACCGAGTTTGGGTTTTGAGAGAGGCGGTTAGGGAGACATCACTCGTTACAAATGTGGTCAGTTGGGCTACAAGTCTCTAGCTTGCCCGCAGAGGGGAGGAGGGCAGCGAGCAGCTTCATCTTCGGTTTGTTCTCAGGGCCAGAGTCAAGGCAGAGGCCAACCGCTCACTTGTTATCAGTGTGGACAGGCGGGGTATTTGAAGAGGTTTTGCCCACAGTTGGGTAGCACACCTGGTGCGTCTGGTTCGAGGCAGACACAGAGTCACCAGCCAACGCAGTCAGTTCACACCTCGAGGGCCAATTAGGGAGCCTCTTCGGCTCAGTCTGTGCAGCAGTCTTACACTCCTAGAGGTAAGCAGGTAGATCAGAGACCTACAGGGCGCGTATATGCTGTTATAGCACCGGATCTTGTATCGGCTCCATCTGTTATGAGAGGTACCTTTTTATTTTGCAACTCGGTTGCTAATGTGTTAATTGATACGGGTGCATCCCATTCGTTTATATCTTTTGCATTTGCATCTGTTTTGGGATTGGAGTTGGCGCAGTTAACATCTCCTATTTGTGTGGTATCACCTATTGGGGATGAAATGGTTTTAAAACAGGGGTGTCGGGGTTGTGATATAGAGGTCGCTGACTGCCGGTCGGCTTCCATTTTCTTTTGTATTGATGGATATGTTTGGGTTTGATGTAATTTTGGGTATGGACTGGTTATTGTCATACCGGGCTGCTATAGACTGTTATCGCTAAAGGGTTGCTGTATGTACCTTGAGCGGAGATTGTTTTCATTTCTTGGGGGATTGGGTTGGTAGAGTCTTACCACCGGTGTATGATCCGCGAGGACGGAGTGAGCTTAGTTGTCTTCTCGCTAGCTTTATGAGTAGTGAGTGTGTTGAGACCCGGACTGAGTTGCCAAGAGTGGTTCGTGAGTACTTAGACGTCTTTCCTGAGGATCTTATTAATTTACCACCCCATCGAGAGATTGAGTTCTCTATTGACTTAGTGCCTGGCACAACACCGATTTCCATGGCACCGTACCGTTTTGCCCCAGTCGAGTTGAGTGAGTTGAAGATTCAACTTCAAGAGTTGCTAGATAAGGGTTTTATTCTCCCTAGCACTTCACCTTCGAGAGCACCGGCCCTCTTTGCTAAAAGGAAAGATGGGGCTTTGAGACTTTGCGTTGATTACCGAAAGTTGAATCGGGTTACGGTTAAGAATAAGTACCCTATGCCTCGTATAGACGATCTGTTTGACCAGTTGAAAGGATCCCGTTGTTTCTCAAAGATAGACCTGAGATCGGGTTACCATCAGTTGAGGGTCAGGAAGGAGGATATCCCGAAGACGGCATTCCATACATGGTATGGCCATTATGAGTTTCTGGTGATGCCTTTTGGGCTTACCAATGCACCGGCTGTGTTCATGGACTTGATGAATGGGATTTTCCGAGAGTTCTTAGATCGTTTCGTAGTCGTCTTTGTGGACAACATTTTGATTTATTCACCTTCTGAGGGAGAGCACAAGGAACACTTGCGAGTGGTGCTTGAGTTGCTTAGAGCCCATAAACTGTATGCTAAGTTTGGAAAGTGTGAGTTCTGGCTAAGAGAAGTTAAGTTCTTAGGTCATGTGGTATCCGGGGAAGGGGGTGACCGCAGATTCATCCAAGGTAGAGGCAGTGCAAGATTGGGCACAACCTAAGAATGTCTTCGAGATCCGTAGTTTCTTGGGGTTGGCCAGGTATTACTATCGGTTTGTGAAGGATTTCTCTAGGCTAGCTTCACCTTTGACTAGATTGACGCGAAAAGGGGTCAAATTTGTGTGGAGTGAGACTTGTGAAAAGTCGTTCCAAGAGCTTAAAGTTAGACTTACCAGCGCTCCAGTCTTGATTATTCCAGAGAGGGGTTTGGGTTATGCAGTGTATTGTGATGCCTCACGAGAGGATTTGGGTTGTGTGTTGATGCAAGAAGAGAAAGTAGTAGCCTACAACTCACGTCAGTTGAAAACACACGAGAGGAACTACCCTATTCACGACCTAGAGTTAGCAGCTGTGATATTTTCCTTGAAGATTTGGAGGCACTATCTTTATGGTGAGAAGTTCGAAGTGTTCTCGGACCATTAGAGTCTAAAGTATCTGTTTACACAGAAAGACTTGAATCTGAGGCAGAGAAGATGGATAGAATTCATAGAAGATTATGACTTCGAGTTGCATTACCATCCGGGAAAGGCCAATGTTGTGGCCGATGCCCTACGTAGGAAGTCCATTAGTGATGTAGCTTGTATTGCTATCCAGGAATGGGAGATATTGGGTGCACTTGGGGAGTTTGACTTGCATCTGGGCGAGTCTGTTGGACCTGCAGTCTTGTTTTCTGTAGTTGCACAACCTACGCTTGTGCATCGAGTGTTAGAAGCACAGAAATGTGACTTTGAGGTAGAATCCCTCCGAGAGAAGATCTCCAGTGGGAAGGTAGAGAAGGGTTTGACTGTGTATCCTAACCTGAGTATGAGGTACTGTAACAACGCCCGCGGGGGGCCTCGCTACAGCTCGGACTCGATTTTATGTTGCGGTTCCAAATCTCGAACCAAAGAGTCCAAATCCGGCAAATCGTTTTGAGAAAAACAGATTTTTTGAAAGAAGTGCCAAACATGGACTGCTTTGCCAGATAACAGAGTCGCCACCTAAATATTTTAAAATGGGAAATTTAGGAAACCCTGACTCGGTGCCAAAAGGCCACGTGTCCGTCATCACCAAAGTTGGCTCGGGAACTTGGGTACGATTGGGGAAGGTCACATCGTGAGCACCCCCGCTCGCCCGGTCAAAGACCGGCCTCTACTAACCATGATATCTGTTTTTGAAAACATTGTATGCTCTTATTCCGGTTATTAGCCTAGATTACTATGTGATGCTCGCAGCAGACAAGTATAGACTGGGCCGTCTGAATTGGAACAAAACATTTCATGTTTGTTTGTTTGAAAATGGTTTGATGGTGCTACTCGCAAGTAGGCTAAAATGCGGATTTGCCACCCTCGGGTGGGCTTAGAAAACAGTGATTTTGCCACTATCTAGTGGGCTTAAAACAAACATTTGATGCATTGTCCCAATTCAAATAACTCAACCTCCACCCACAGGCATTCAAGGCAGTTATATCACATAAGCAGTTAGCCTCATGGTAAGCATGCTATCATGGCAGCACTCACACACGTGCAAGGATGCTAAAGCATAAAACTCACCTAGTACTCCAAGCCAAAACAGAAAACTGATTAGAAATCAATGCATGATCCTAAAATATACAGAATGCCTAATGCAACACATGCAGAGATGCAAATTATAGTGGGCTCGGCTATTCTAAACATGGCATATGAAATGCTACAACTAACAAGTACTCAATTTGGAATTGAAATACAAATGCAGTTTGTATGATGCGCCGAGCCCGGTGCGTGCAAAACAGATGAATGATGCAAACATGCTATCATACTGTATGCTAATTGAAATATGCCCTATATCTAACCATCCAAAGCAGATAAATAAAAGGGAGAAAGAAATGGGGGTTGGAAGACATACATCACACTCACCCACCCTTATTACAACATTGCCCTCGCGCAGAGGGTCCGAATAAATAATAATACAGACCCAAAATAAAAGAATATTACAGTCCGAAATATACAAATTTCTAATTAATTAACAAATTAATTACAGAAAAGTAAAACTGGCATGCAAGCCAGGGACTGCCTCGCTCCTGAGGAATGGTGTATGCTGGGCTGCTTTGGTGCGGAAATCCACTGGGATGCCCTAATTAGCCTCTGTTTGCAATTTTCTCGAAATGCGTGCCAGGCTCCGAAAAGTTGTTGATTCTTGATTTTGCTGCAACAGAGAGCAGGAAAAGGGCATAGCAATGTATTTCACAAATATATGCATGTCTCGATCCTCGTGCCACCAATCACGCACATCGATGCATGATGGCCGAGGAGCCGAATTGCACAACTCAATATGGGATGAATGCAGATGAATGCTGCAATGAAAACCTAACTCCATCATGGGTTATCCGGAGTGTCGGTGACTGGGGAATTGAGACATGCTCCGCCACTCGGAGTGTGAACGCGCCTCGTTTCCCGTGCAATATGCATGATATGCATGAAATGCAACTAAGATACAACCCTAGCATGCGCAATGCTGATGCAAATGAGATGCCTCGAAATGCGTGCCCACTGGCACGTAAACCGAGAAGATAGCATACAAGTATGAAATGACATGAAATATGATATATAATGAGACTAAAATGAAATGCCTCGAAATGCGTACCCGCGGACACGCAAACCGAGGCGATGATATGAAATGCAAATCGGATAGAACTGAAATGCCTCGAAATGCGTACCCGCGGACACGCAAACCGAGGCGATGATGAAATGAGAAAATCAGATAAAACCAAAGTGTCTCGAAATGCGTGCACACGGGCACGCAAACCGAGGCGATGATGTGCGATGCAAAATCGGATAAAACCGAAGTGCCTCGAAATGCGTACCCGCGGACACGCAAACCGAGGCGATGATGAGATGAGAAAATCGGATAAAACCGAAGTGCCTCGAAATGCGTACCCGCGGACACGCAAACCGAGGCGATGATATGCGATGCAAAATCGGATAAAACCGAAGTGCCTCGAAATGCGCGCCCACAGACACGCAAACCGAGGCGATGATGAAATGGGAAAATCGGATAAAACCGAAGTGCCTCGAAATGTGTACCCGCGGACACGCAAACCGAGGCGATGATGTGCGATGCAAAATCGGATAAAACCGAGTGCCTCGAAATGCGCGCCCACAGGCACGCAAACCGAGGCGATGATATGCGATGCAAAATCGGATAAAATCGAAGTGCCTCGAAATGCGCGCCCACAGGCACGCAAACCGAGGCGATGATATGCGATGCAATGGCATACGGAATGCAACGATGGGCTTATACCAACATGGGAGAGCCTCAGCTCACTCACATAGGAGGCCGTCGGATAAAACAAAGCTGCCTCGAAACGCGTGTCCGCGGACACGCAAATCGAGGCAATGATGTAGAAACATTAAAATGCAAATTGGGCTTACGCCAACATGAGATAGCCTCAGCCACGCTCACATAGGCTGCCGGAATGCTAGAAATGAGGTGCCTCGAAGTGCGTGCCCATTGGCACGCAAACCGAGGCAATGCAAAAATGACACAAATGGCATGGGAAATGATATGCAAGCATGGCAATGGAATTTCAGCACTTAAGCAAAGGGGAAAACAGCCCCGAAACAATTCGAAAAGATACTCGAAATATGCATTCATCCCGAAAATGCGAAATTAAGCCCCGAAATGGCCTATAGCCATGCTACACGTGCAAAATATGATCATGGCAGCAAGAACAGTAGCAAGACAGTCCCAAAAATGGCATTTTTTCAGTAGTAAACATGGCCTAAATGCAAGCATAGATAGATCAAACAAAGCATGCAAAGTTAGTGGCCAAAAGAGGGGTATTGAGACAAGTGATACATGCAAACCCCAAATGGACAAAATTTATTCTACAACATTGAAGATGAGCTAAAAATAAGCACAATTGCAGAAGATGACATTCTCAAAATCAGATCACAATCATGCTAAAAGATCCATGCAAAATAGGCTCCAAATAGGCTATATCATGAGACATGCAATGCACACACCAAATGACAAAACTTTCTTCATAGAATATGTAAAGGGGGTCAAAATAAGACCAAAGTCAGTAGGGGTCGAAGCCCCAAAAACAAATAGAGATAGGTCAAAATTGCATGCAAAAAGTGGCACACTTGATGAACATTGAAGGAAGTGGTATATACAAAGGCCAAATGAAGCTGATCCTATCTACAATGTTGTAGAGGGGCTCATTTTAAGCACAAAAGCAGTAGGGGTCGGACCCCCAAAAACCAACACAAATAGGTCAATTTTAGCATGCAAAAATGTTACCAACTTGAAGAATATTGAAGGAACTAGTGTATACAAACACCAAGTGAGGTTGAGCCCTTCTACAAAGTTGTAGAGGGGCTCATTTTAAGCACAAAAGCAGTAGGGGTCGGAGCCCCAATTCTCAACCAATTAGAGTATAAAAATGAACCAAGGAAAAGCCCTAAAAGTTGGTTTTGAAGGCTTACCTTTGAAGACTTGTCTTTCTTTGATTCTTGGCCTTGATTTGTAGCTTCTCAACCTCTGAAATTCACTTCCTAGCTGCTGGAGTGGTGGTAGGGATGGTGAGGCTAGGTGTTGATGAAGAGAAGACCTTGACACTTGAAGCTTTTTTGAGGTTTTAAGCCAAGGACATGGAGGTTTTTGAAGATGATTCCTTGAGACCAATTTTTCTAACCTTGAAGAAGGAGAGGGAGGGCCCTTCAAATAGGCAAGAAATGGGGTGTAAAAGGGGAGGGAAAGCACCCAATCTTTCCCTCCCGAAATATCCCCGGATGCCCCGGGATATGCTGAAAGATATCCGGACAGCTGGGACAGGCTGGAAAGCAAGAATCTGGCCGGCCAGGTATTTTTTTGCAAGGTGGCCGGCCAGCCACCCTCCATGGCCGGCCAGCCACCCTACATGGCCGGCCGGCCACCCCAAGAAAATGAACAGAAGATTTTCTGGCCGACCAGTATAGAAAGGTGTCCTCCAAGGTGTGTAGAACAAGGCCCCATGGTTGAAATCTGGCAACTCTGAAGCAGGAGCCACAACATAGAGCTTGAAGGAGAGGCCCAAAAATGAAACCATGAATTTCTGGCCGACCACTATGCCAAAGTGTCCTCCTGGATGCCCTCATCACAGATATGTAGCTTTGGTTGGAAGAGAATGCCCCTAGGGTGTTCAACATTGGCCCGGAAGTGAGCAAAACGGGCTCCGGAGGAGCGAAACTGGTTACCTGGGATAATTGCTGGCTTCTCACCCCCCAGTGATCTTCCTGATGTTGAAACAGATGTACCTGCCAAGTTTGAACAAAAACTAATGAGAAACGAATGTTCGGGGCCAAAACCGAGCAAATCGGGATCCCGAAAATGGGCTGCGGGTGCCGGGAGTGGTGTTCAGCAGCGAAGTGGGTATCTGCGACCCCAGTGTCCTCTGGAATGACGAAATAGAGATACCTGCCAAAAACCGGGGAAAATGGATGTGAAATGAATGCTCGGGACCAAGACACGCAGTTTGGGGTCCCGAAAACCGGCTACAGGTACCGGAAGCGGTGCACGACCACGAAGTGGGCATCAGGGGCCCCAGGGTTCCTCGGAATATTAAAACAGAGGTCTCTGCCAAAAACCGGAGAAGGCTGATGCAAAATGAATGCTCGGGGCCCAAATCACGCGGTTCGGGGTCCCGAAAATGGGTCGCCGGGCACCGGAAGTGGTGTTCGGCTGCGAAGTGGGCATCCGGGGCCCCAGTGTTCCTCGGAACATTAAAACAGGGGTCTCCGCCAAAAATCGGAGAAAGCGGAGATGGTTGGGCGGTCCCGAGCCGAGGCACACGGCCTAACGGCTCCGAAAACCGGGAACCGGGCTCCGAAATGGGCAAAATGGCCTACGGCCACGAAAAGTAGCTCACGGCCACCGGGAGATAATCTGCGGGACCACTCCCTTCCCTTAGGGAAGAAAACAGAGAAAACCGAGCCTGGTTCGCAAACCGAGACAAGGTAGGGAAGATAGTTCGGAGGTCCGGAGGCAGGGCACGCGGCCGCGACTCTGAGACTTCTGAACGAGCACAGTATGCAACATCACCGAGCGCTCAACCGGTGACGTCTGAGTCTTAAGGTCGGTCAAAAATGGGGTGTCTACAGTTGCCCCTCTTTGACAGAACTCGGAAGTCAAGAATTGACGGGAGTGAATGTCAAAGCCCAGAGACGACCCATTTTTGACAAGGCCGAAGACTTAGACAATCATACAAGACAAACAGAGATGATATGTGCCCGCAGGCGTGCCCGCAGGCAGGGGCAAAATGCAGAATGATAGGCGCGGAGCCAGATGATCATGCAAGTGCAACAAGCTGTAATGAAGCAGGTATTGACAAATAGATGCAACAGTTTTAAGCTAGAATGCAAGGCGAACAACTACATTTCATGCAGTTAAGAATGCGGAGAATCATTCAATTCTCGTCGCGTCTCACACGGAGAAGATACGATACCTGCGCGATTCGTCTGGTCGCACCAGCCTCAAATGAACCGTACATACAATATCGTGCCTGCAAAAGAGAGAAATTCAACAAGAACAATATGCTAACAACATATATTCAATGCGATTCCTGTAGTTCCAAAAGCCTGACACACACAGTGCCGGTGAACGAATGTAACATAACGCGAGAAAAGATAATGCGTGTCAACGTGCGTTCAAGCATGGAAGTATCGTATACCGAGAAATCATGCATGACAATGCAAAACATTCATGACAATGCAAATTATGAGCCAAGTAATGCAAAACAAGCACAAATCAGGATGCCCGTTTGACATGAAATGACGAACCGGAAAATGCGCAGTTCGGTGACGGCAACCCAATCGCGGCCTCTGATTCAACTCCCGGAGAGTTCACAACATGTTTAAAAAAGGATACACTCTGATTTTGATGAATAATGACGAGACACATATCAGAAATTGCAGTTAAAGTTCCGGCGGAGCAATTCGGCGCCAGAAAGTGCACTTTTCTTCAACTTTTTCAGGTCCCGGGAACTCCGATTTTCCTCAAAATTTGCAGAGAGGCAGGGGAGGGGGTGGGGGACATGGTCGGCCAGACCATTGCCCTAGGAGAGGCCATCGGCCAGGGCAAAAAAGTAGAGGGGCCGGCCAGCCAGGTTAGGTGGCCGGCCGGCCACCTGCCAAAAGCAGGGGCAAAATGGTCATTTTCCACTTTTCTATATATATGCACCTCCATTCAATCCGAAATCACACCCCCAAGTGTGGAATTCTCTCCTCTTGCTCTCCAAGCCATTTTCTCTCTCAGATCTGCATTCTATACGCGCCCCTCGGCCTCCCACGCAAGTTGTTTTTGCGAAATCTTTCAGATTTAAGCACTTTGAAGCGACTAAATTTCGACTTTGGAGCTTCTCTTCTCATTTTCACCACTTGAGGTAATTTTGTTTCACTATTTGGAAAATTTTCCCGGGGGTTGACTTTTGTTGACTTTTTGTTTCCCGAGAGTTGACTTTTGTTGACTTTTTCCAACTTTGGCCCATTTTGCTCATTTTTGCTCCTCTTTGCAGATTTCTCGACATGGCGGGCCATTTCCCTCACGGCGGAGATTTTCCCGGCGCCGGAGATGACTTTGACATTATGGCATTGCCTCCGAGAGTTCGCCCTTTCATTCCCGATCGATATGCCCCAGCGGTTCATAGGCTTCCGCGGGCCACTTTTCGTCATTTCACTGAGTTTAACGACCGAGTACCAAGGGATCTTCTCCTACGAGAGCCAGAGCAGCACCTCTCTTATGATGCAGAGGTATTTTACTTTAGTCTCTGTATTCCTCGTGCATTTCATTCCCCTGCCATGCTTAGACACATAGTTTAGCTTATGACATAGTACTTGCATCCTGAGCATGTGACTTAGCCACTTGAATTTCGTGAACACAGCTCATTGAACAATTGTGAGCGCATAGTATACATTAGTTAGGAATTGAACACACGGCTCAAACATTGATTCGCCAAACACACAGCCCGAAGTTGAAAATGAGCACACAGCACATACTGACTAAGAGTAGAACACACAGTCCCAATTTGAGGCGAACACGCAGCCCACTGATGTTGAGTAGAACACACAGTCCCAATTTGAGGTGAACACGCAGCCCACTGATGTTGAGTAGAACACACAGTCCCAATTTGAGGTGAACACGCAGCCCACTGATGTTGAGTAGAACACACAGTCCCAATTTGAGGTGAACACGCAGCCCACTGATGTTGAGTAGAACACACAGTCCCAATTTGAGGTGAACACGCAGCCCACTGATGTTGAGTAGAACACACAGTCCCAATTTGAGGTGAACACGCAGCCCACTGATGTTGAGTAGAACACACAGTCCCAAACTCAGATGTACTGAAGCTTTGAACACGCAGCCCAAATACCAAATTTACTGAACACGCAGCCCGTTTTCACTTCATTTGCACACAGCTCATTTTCACTTCATTTGCACACAGCTCATTTTCACTTCATTTGCACACAGCTCAATTTCACTTCATTTGCTGATCTATGCATTCATTCTAAATGCAGGTTCATTCTCGCACAGTGCGAGGATATGGTTCCGTCACCGCGAGGGAGTGGTATTTTGAGCTTCCGGAAGCTGTCCGGGGCTTGGTCGACCTTGCAGGTTTTGGACCATTCTGCAGAGGATTATCTCGTTGCCTCATCAGTAGGACTTTATTCGCGGCTCTAGCAGAGAGGTGGTGGGACACCACCAATTCTTTCCATTTTTCTGCAGCCGGGGATATGACCATGACCCCACTGGACTTCGCTATACTCACTGGCCTAGACGTAGGCGGTGTACCCATTCCCTATGACGAGGATATGGGCCAGTGGGAGGCTGCTTGGATGCACCTATTGGGGACACACCCGCCTGTAGACAGAGGTTCGGGGAGAGTCCGATACTCCTGGTTTGCTTTGCACTTCCGGTGGCCACAGATGGAGCCCGGTACTCCTGAGGAGGCGGAGCAGTATGCCCGCGGTTTTCTCATGTATCTCCTCGGCACCACCTTGTTCGCTGATAGAGGGAACATGGTAGGATTATATCTCCTGAGTGCTTTGGTAGACCTATCACAGGTCAGCCAGTATGATTGGGGCGGCGCTAGCCTGGCTACCCTGTTCTGTTACATGAGCGCAGTCTCTCGCGGACGGGGAGATTTACTCGGCGGCTACTGGAGAGCCTGGGAGGTACATTCTGTCCTTTTGATTTACATTTTTTGCTTCTCATTGCTTGTTCACTGCACACACGGCGCACTTTGCACTCGGTATTCTGCCTTTAGCACCTTGTATTTACATCCCGCACTGCTTTTCTCAGCTATGGGTATATGCATATTTTCCCACATTAGCCCCGGAGATGGAGGTGACAGGACCTCCTATGACCCCATATTCACTGATGTTTGAGGGCGAGCACTTGTCGAGGCCTCGAGAGACTCTCTTCTCTCTGCGGCAGTACTTCGATACTGTTCGAGCGACAGAGGTATTTTAAAACTCTCAGTTCCTTTTCCATTTTCATCTTTGATCTGCTTTGTATGTTCTGATTTCTGATTGACTTATGCACTGGTTATCCGCAGATCACTTGGCAGCCTTGGGCAATCTTCGGCGATGACCTCGAGGATCAGTACCCCGGGGGGTCGACTAGTTCCCAGTATAGGTTCCTGCTCGAGGGACCAGTGGGTAGAGTCTGGTTCCTGGGGGAACGCTTCCAGCGCCAGCTATGGGGGGGGGAATTCTCAGGACCCTCCTGCTGTGCCTCCAGACACCATGCGGACTGCTGATAGATTATCTCCTGAGGAGGTCAGTAGTGCTATGCAGGGCAGTGATGCGTTATTACATCTTGTTGATGGGAGCTACTCCACCTACCGCCGCATATATTTGATGCCCCCCTTGACGGGAGTACGGGCTCCGGCACGGAGGCCCGCTGGCGCACCATCTTCGAGTCACGCTCGTGCTACAGACATCCCTTCTTCTAGCAGGGCTGGCACATCTAGAGGTAGAGGCAGTTCGATTCCTCCGATCCCTCCGACTCTTGATCACCCTGGATGGCCAGAGATGCCGACTGAGTTGACGTGTTGGCAGTATGGGGCTACCTCCCCGATTCCGATCCCCATGGAGCCTCCGGCGCCTGGTCACAGATACGTCAGTGATCCTGACTCACCACCGGTATGTTCTGCCATTTTTCATTTGTCACACAGACATTTTGACAGTTGCTTATCAATTGATGAATTGAGCTTGTATCTGCAGCCACCTCGGGATTACATAGATCAGATGCTCGGAGTGGTGGCCTCACTCGAGGGGATGGTCCTGCGCAGAGAGGCACAGATGTCCATCATGGGCTTCCAGGTACCCTTCATCTTTCTTGCTCTTATCATATTTCTGTTAACGCTCTGGCTTTAAACATTCCATTGCACTGATAGGCTGTGTAGAACACATCTAGCACACACCCCACTCCCATACTGTACTTGCACCTGCTTTTTATGTTTGAACTGATGTATTGCACTTTGCATTTTCAGATGCCTCCAGTCTATGCTCCGACACAAGGTGGGCCTCCCGGGCCTTTTCAGAGAGGTAGAGGTACTGGGCCTCGAGGAGCTGGGCCATCTCGGCCTCACCGAGGAGCTCGAGGAGGAGGGTCGTCTCGCAGACGCAGGGCACCCATTGTTGAGGACGACGAGGAGGAGGTCGCAGATCATGTGTCAGACACATCTCCTGGAGGGGGAGGCTCCGGTCTTGGTTCCGGGAGTGGAGACGAGCCTGAGGGGGATCCGGAGGACGACAGCTCCGATTCAAATGGTGATGATGAGGTAGAGATTATCCCGCAGAAGAGGATGAGAGGGCCTCCCCATTCCCGCTCCCGAGGGCACTGATGTTATTTCCTGCTTTATTCTACTTTTTAGCTAGTAGTTTGTAGCACTTTGCACATTGTTAGGCAGTTTTATTTTCTGTAAATCTTGTACCTTTACTTTGTTGTAAAACATGATGAAATGAAACAGCTTTTGAAAAGACGTTGTATTTGAAATTCTTAGCATCGCATCGCATTATTTTGCACCAAGTGGAATTGAATGAAAATGTGCCTCATGTATTACCGGGTCAGGTAGTGAACCGACGCAACAAATGAAAACAAATTGACTCACTAAGAAATAAAACAGAATCTTAGCAAGTTTACAACTCGATAAACAAAGTACAACAATGTTAACGACTCAATCGACAAGACTTAACAAAAATTGTGTAATCAAAAGGGTAACAACTCAAAACACAAAATGCGACAGCTCGACAAAACTTACAACTCAATAAGCAAAAACAACAACTCGATAAGCAAAAATACAACACGATGTACTTTGGATGGACTACCTGAAGAATGGAATGTATCCAAAATTGATAGGCCTGGATGCCTTCTACTGCCGGGAGACAACCAGATTTGCAGGGAGTCCACTACTGCTACAGGTAATGTTTCCCATCCAAGCTCACATATATGTTCACTCACATCACTCGGCCCTCGGGCTCGATTTTTCTCACAAAACCCCTATCTCACTTTTCTCTCATCGCACATCTCTCTATTCTTTAATCTCTCATTTTTTTCATCCCTCCCCAGATAAGGTTGATGGATAAGTTGCAAGTTGTGGACTCTTGCCCTGCTTATTCAGCCCGCAGCTACTTCTTTCGGCAACACCTAGTCAATGCTCCTGATGGGAGCTGGTGGTTTGAATGGATGTGCAATTTATCAGCAGACCGCATTGCTTGGAGAGTTAGAGAGCTTCTGGCCCCTGCCCCTGTCTTCAGTTGCACTTTGTCTGATGAGTGCTGGGATTGGCTCAACGAAGAAGCACAAGTTGGGCCCAAGTTGGCATCAGAGGCTTCAACTAGCTCTGGGAGGGGGCGCAGGGACACCTGACTGGACTGTGCCCCAGATTTATTGCTTTATTAGTACTTTCAAGTTTTCGTTATGAAAGTAATAAAAAGAAACTTCAATTGTATGCAAGAGCGAGAGAACTCTGTTTTGAAATCAATGAAATTGAAGGTTGTGGTACTGAAAATTTTCCGCTTTTGGTCCAAAAATGGTCTTAGTTGTGAAAAGATTAATTTGAACAAAGCCAACTTTTATTAAAACTTTTCAAAACTATTTTCGGTATGGATCAGAACTGGACACGCCTGAGATCTGTCACTGAGATGCACAACCCCGGATCCTAGCAACTGGAAAGTTGCCCCTAGTCTGAAAGATGCCGCAGCATTTCACCGCAACGGAAAGTTGCCCCTAGTTTGAATAGCACTGTACCGGAGATCACAACAGATGCTGATGAATAAAGATGACTGAGATGATCAAAATGGACAAAGTTGATCGGGGAAAAGATTGTGACTGAACTTCAAGATGAAGCTGCCTACGTACCCCAAAGATGGGAATCAAGCCTTACGTAGTTCAGGCTTAGGTTCGCTCGGGTATTTTTACTCTCCTTTTGCACTCTAACTTTTGCCAAGGCCGCCCTTTGCGGGTTTTCAACCTTGCGAGCTCAGTTTTTATAATTTCAAATTTTCTATGCTCTGAATTTTGCCTAGGTCGCCCTTTCGGGTTTTCGGCCTAGCGAGCCTCTCAGGGGTAGTATTTCTTCAACTTGTCCATATTGATCGGTTGGGAAAACTCCAAGCCATCTAGATCCATCAGAACCACAGCTCCACCTGACCAGATTGACTTGATGATGTAAGGACCAGTCCAATTAGGTCTGAACTTGCCCCTTGGGTCGTGGATGGGAGCTCGGTTGTCCTTGAGCACTAAATCTCCTTCTTTCAAATTCCTGGACTTAACCTTCTTGTTAAAAGCCCGGGCGATTCTGCGTTGATAGCCTTGGACGTGGTACAGTGCTTTCAATCTTCTTTCATCAAAGAGCATGAGTTCCTCAAATCTATTTTGCTGCCAATCTGCTTCGGCTATCTGGCACTCGGCCAATACTCGTAATGACGGAACCTCAATCTCAATAGGTAGAACGGCCTCCATCCCATAGACTAATGAGTACGGAGTCGCCCCAGTAGAAGTTCTGATCGAAGTCCTGTAGCCCCACAGAGCAAACGGCAGCTTATCTGGCCAATCCCGATAGGTTTCCACCATCTTCTGTAGTATGCGCTTGATGTTCTTGTTGGCGGCCTCAACTGCTCCGTTGGTTTGTGGCCGGTAAGTAGACGACTTATGAAAAGCCACATTGTATTTCTCCAACAAATCAATCACCTCTTTCTTGAAGTGGGAACCATTGTCAGAAACTATTTCATTTGGGACTCCGTAGCGACAGATAATGTTGTTTCTGATGAATTTTGCGACGTGTGAAGCCTTCAACACTGCATAAGATTGGGCCTCAACCCACTTTGTAAAATAATCTATCGCTACCAAGATGAACTCATGCCCATTCGACCCCTTCGGCGTAACAGCTCCAATTACATCAATTCCCCAGACAGAAAATGGCCATGGTGAAGTCATGTTGTACAGCTTTGACGGCGGAATGTTCATGCGATTTGCATGAATCTGGCATTTATGGCATCGCCGGACGAAACCAATACAATCCTCCTCCATGGTGGACCAATAATAACCTTGTCTAAGGATCTTCCGTGCCAACATCACCCCATTCATATGTGCACCACATTCACCCCCGTGGATGGCTTCCATCAGACGCCTTGACTCTTCTGCATCCACACACAGTTTATGCATTCCCAGATGGCCTCTTCTATACAGCTTACCCCCACAGATGATGAACTGAACCGACATTCTTCTGATTGCCCTCTTGTCTTTGGCATTTACCCCTGGCGGGTATGCTTCTTTCTCTAAAAAGTTCCAGATATCGTAGTACCAAGGGTGTTCGTCCTGAACTTCATCTATGGTTGCAATCGACTCATAAGCAGGTACAAATTTCTGGTCGATGATGACTGGACGCATTCGGACTCCACACGGGATGTCTATCATAGATGATAGAGTTGCTAAGGCATCTGCGAACTTGTTGTTCTCTCTTAGCAGATGAGCGAAATTTAACTTTTCAAACCGAGGAATCAGCAAATCCAAGGTTTGGTGATACATTATCATATTTTCTTCTTTTACTTTCCAGTCTCCTTTAGCTTGAGACACAACAAGATTCGAGTCCCCAATGACGTCCAGCCGTCTTGCCCCTAGTTCCAGGGCTGCTTCTAAACCAGCGATGCACGCCTCATATTCTGCTTCATTATTTGAGACTTTGAACCGGAGTTTGAAGGCTAGAGGGATACGGGAATTGTCGGGTGCTATTAGCAACACTCCTATCCCATACCCATGTTGATTTGACGCTCCGTCAAAGTACATCGTCCAAGTTTCCTCGTCGATATGCAAAATTGATTCATCTGGGAATAAATACTCAACTGCTTCATCCCCCTCAACCGGGTGGTCGGCAAGGAACTCTGCCACTGCTCTTCCCTTCACTGACTTGCGCGTGACATATGTAAGATCAAATTCGGAGAGCAACAGCAACCAACGAGCTAGCCTACCCGTAAGCGCTGGTTTCTCGAAAAGATATTTGATGGGATCGAGACGTGAAACCAACATTACAGAGTGAGCTAACAGGTAGTGCCGCAGCTTCCTGGTAGCCCATACCAGAGCTAAGCAAGCCTTTTCCAGTGGTGTATATCGGGTCTCATACTCCAGCATTTTCTTGCTCAAATAATAGATGGCTTTCTCCACCTTATCTTCTGATTCTTGTGCAAGCATGCAGCCCATCGTGGTCTTAGTCACCGACAGATACAAAATCAACGGTTTCCCTGGTTCTGGTGGTGATAAAACGGGTGGGTTCTGTAGATATTCTTTAATTTGCTCAAACGCTGCTTGGCATCGGCCGTCCCATTGGAACTTCTTGCCTTTCTTCAGGAGACCAAAGAGTGGTTCACAAGTCAAGGTTAGTTTTGAAATAAACCGTCTTATGAATTGCACTTTACCCAGAAAGCCTCGCACCTCCTTTTCAGTCCTTGGTGGTGGCATTTCTAAGATGGCCTTAATTTTGGAAGGGTCGACCTCGATGCCCCTTTGTGTAATCAGAAACCCCAGCATTTTTCCCGCTGTAACACCAAACGTACATTTCTGAGGGTTTAACCGCAACCTGAATTCTCTGATCCTTTGGAAAAACTTGCGCAAGGCGGTGTAGTGGCCCTCTCTTTCCTTGGACTTGACAATCATGTCGTCCACATTCACCTCAACCTCTTTGTGGATCATATCATGTAGTATTGTGGTCGCGGCCCGCTGATAAGTAGCCCCAGCATTCTTCAACCCAAACGGCATGACCCGATAGCAGTATGTCCCCCACGGGGTGGTGAATGCAGTCTTTTCTCTGTCCTCCGGCGCCATCACTATCTGATTATATCCTGAAAAGCCATCCATGAATGAGAGCAAAGCGTGCCCTGCTGTGAAGTCCACTAACTCATCGATGTGCGGTAGGGGAAAATCGTCCTTCGGACTGGCTCGGTTTAAATCCCTGAAGTCTACGCACACCCGGATCTTGCCATCCTTCTTTGGCACCGGAACGATATTGGCCAACCAATTCGGATATTCGGAGACTAGCAGGAAGCCTGCGTCGATTTGCTTGGTGACCTCTTCCTTGATCTTAAGAGCCCAATCCGGGCGGATCCTTCTGAGCTTCTGTTTGACAGGTCGGGCCTCAGGGTCAAGGGGGATCCGATGCTGTACAATCTCAGGATCGATCCCAGGCATGTCTTCGTAGGACCACGCGAAAACATCTTTGAAATCTTTTAATAAAGCGACTAAGCGCTCGCGTTCCTCTGAAGACAGCGTGGACCCGATCTGGACCAGCCGCGGGTCCTCCTCAGTACCAATATTCACAAAAATGATTTCATCCGTTAAGGGCTTAACAAATCTCTCTTGCTCCTGCTCAATTAGTCGTTGTAAAACCGGAGGAACTTCGTCCTCGTCGTTTTGATCAAAATTTTGAAAGTCCTGATTTAAGCAATAAATTAGGGGCACAGAGAAGTACTCGGAAACCACATTCACCTCATTCTCATTAAGTTCATCCAAATCGTCCAAATCTTCTGTTACAACAGACTCAAAAGAAAAGGAAAAAGACGACCTGGACAGGACTTTGGCATCCGGGTTGACACCCCCAGGAGTACCAGACTCAAACTCGGTCGAGCTGGAACCTGATTCCGACTCAGAAGACTCGGTGGAATCAGATTCCGGCTCACTACCTGACCCGGAACTGCTGGATAAGAATCCCTCTTCATACTGCCAAGTGAGGGAAGGTGCGATCGATGCGTCCAAAATAGCTGCTGGTTGGCCCGCGGCCATTTCATTCCCAATCATGGAAACCGCGACGTTATTCCCCAAGCAATCTTGGTCGATCGGAGGATCAGAGAGGAGACATGCCAGTGCTACCCCTATTTCCAATTCAGTGCCCTCAGGACTCACTGCCTTATTCTGCTCAACCTCAGTTGTTGGGTCTGTCTGCTCTGTGGCAACGTCATCCCCGGATAGTTGCAGGTCGAAGAAGATTTCGAAGCCTGGTACGCGCTTCCTCTCCGCGTTTAACCATGGCTCTAGGAAGCCACAGAATGGAAAATCTTCCCCCTCCCGGACAAAGCGTCCGTTCAGGGTACCCCAGATGGGCCTGTGCATTAAATCAAAAGGCTTCCCAGCCTGCTTTGCTCTGGCTCTGCTAGCCATTTCCTTTCCTTTCCTTGCCCAATCTTCTTTGGTGGGCAGATAACTCAATCCAAAGGTATGTGGATTATGTGGCACTTCGGCCGACGCTGCAACGCCTTTCCGGCCGCTTCTTCCCAATCCCATCCCAGGGATATGCTGTAGCTTGTTCATGAGGTATACGGCTTGAGCACTGACATACAAACCCTCATTCACAGCCATGATATTCTGTACTACCCGGGCCTCAGCCAAAGTAAATCCTGATATGAACAGGTCCTCCATGCCGTGTTCAATCTCAAGGACTGGCGTAGATACCTCCGGAGGGGGATGGATTGACGAATTCCGAAAAACAATGGCTACTCCCTTTCCGTAGGGGTACTTCACCATTTGATGTAGAGTAGATGAGACGGCCTTCACCTGATGCAACCAGGGTCGCCCCAAAAGCATGTTGAAAGATGCAGGGACCTCCAAGACATGAAAATCTACTTCGTGTTGTCCAGGCCCGATCTTGGTTTGGATTTTCACTGTCCCCAGGACATCCCTGCTTGTATTGTCGTAAGCTCTGATTACTTGAGTAGTCGGTGTGAAGTCCGCAGGCTTTAACCCAATTGCATACGCCGTTCTGGCCGGACAGACGTTGATAGCGGACCCGGTGTCAACTAGCACCACCGGAATCCATTTGTCCCTGCATTCTACAGAGATGTAGAGAGGTCTGTTGTGATCTACGCCCTCAGGCGGCAATTCTTTGTCTGAAAAAGTCAACGCCGGGGAACCTCCTCCCGGAAAGACTAGCCCAACTAGCTGTTCTGGCGTAGTTTCAATGGAGAGTTTAGCTCTGTCCATGGCAGATAAAACAGCCTGCCGGTGCACCCTCGAAGCCATAAGCAGTCCCCAGATGGAGATGTCTGCTTGTATTTTCTTTAGCTGCTTCAGTACAGCCTCTTCTTCAACCTGCTTCTCCTTCTGCTTCTCTGCCTCCTTATCTTTCCCTGATGCCTCGGGTTGATCAAGGTGTGGGGGCTTGAAATACCGCCCACTTCTCGTCATATGGTCCACCTCTTCGAGGTACCAGGTACTGTCTGGTTGGCCACCTGCCCAGTCTTCGTCTGTGTGGGCAAGATACAAGTCGTCATCTTCCAACCACATTCCATTAGCATCTAGCAAACATCTGTCTGGTTCCGGCTTGTTTATGCTCTCAGCATTTTCCCCCCTCATGCTCACAGCATGTTCAATTTTCGTGCTCGCAGCACTCTCAACTTCCTCATGGTTCTTTGCTTTTCGGGCTCTCTCAGAGTCCCATCTTTTTCCTTGTTCCTCCAACAACAACTGTGCGGTTTTCAAAATGTTTTGTTCCTGAGCGAAATTCTTCGTACCGGCGCTCTCCGGCAATTCAATCTGATTTCCGGCCATTCCGGCCACAAATGGTACTTTTGCCCCTGCTGGGCGTTGTTCTGACTGAAACTCCACAACATCCGGCTGATCATCCAACCACCCGACGACTTCTGCTGACTCCTCGTATTCAAACCAGTTGACTGATGCATCCCCTGATTCCTGATTATTGAAGAATTGAAGGTTGGCGAAGTCCTCTTCCACCGTAGTCAGATCATCCCCTGCTGATTCAAGTTTATCCCCCCGGATCATGCACAACTCAGTTTCTTCCGGCAACCCCATACTCAGCTTAGACTGGCTCGTTGACAAGATATACCCACTCGGATCATAAGCTCTGCCAGCTAAATTCTCAGTTTGCTCCATCCCAGACTCAACTGTTTTGCTCTCCTCAGAAGCCTGCCCCGTTCCATCCTCGGTGGTCACCACCTTTAGTTCAGGTTGGGGTGTAGAGGTGTCCATCATGCACAAGTCCGTGCTATCAGGGAGGATCACCTCTGGCTTGGGTAGGTGGGAGGGAGTGATATAGATACTGGGATCATATGAAGCGACCCCAGTGTGGATGAGGTTGACTCTTTTTGGTGGATCTTGGTTGTGTTTGGGGAGTGGGTTGTTTGTGACGTTGGGTCCTTGGGGAGGTAGGATGATGTTTTTGTCAATGAGATCTTGAACCTCATGACGCAGCCTGTAGCATTGGTCGGTGTCATGACCATGCTGTTGGTGGTATTGGCAATATTTGGCTGGGTTATGGGAAGGGGGGAGTGGATTCGGTAGAGGCCTCGGTTCCAAGGGTTTCAGGTGCCCCTTTCTGACTAGGACCCCGAGGACCTTGGACAATGGCATATAGAGCGGGGAGAAGGTTCGTTGACCCCTGGGTTGGTATCTTGGGCCTTGATTACTGCTCCCAGAGGCATCAGAAAAAGGTGTGGCCGCTGCGGACCTTGGTTGGGGAAGGGGAGTGGTGGTGACCATTCCGACCTCTGAAGTTCTGGTATTGGAAGAGCCACTCGGGCCCGCATTATTACCACGGTTGAATGTTCTCCGGGGCTGATCCCGATCTTGGTCAAACAGACCCTGTTTCATCGCATCCTCTATTTGCATCCCCATATCATGCAGATCTGCAAAAGTGGGGAAGGGAACTACAATCATCTTCTTCATTAACGCCGGCTGGAGATTGCGCACAATCATCCGTATTTGGTCTCTGTCTGTTGGCCTTAAGGTCATCATCGATGCCTTCGCCCTCCACCGGGTCACAAAGTCAGAGAAAGATTCCTTGGGCTCCTGCCTCGTTGTCTCGAGATCACGAGTTGTGATCTCGATCTGCGTGTTGTACGAATATTGTGCAAGGAAGGCCTCAGCCATCTCATCCCAGTTTATTTTCACCTGATCTTCCAGCTTTGAATACCAAGTGGATGCCACACCCGACAGGGTCCGACCGAACAAAGAAAGCTTTTGCGGTCGGGTTAGGCCCATTGGTCTTAGAACGTCTGAGAATAGCCGGAGGTGAACCATAGGGTCCCCGGATCCATCAAAGCGATCGATCTGGGGCATCTTAAATCTCTCCGGCAATGTCACGGCTACATCAGTATAGCCGTCTTCAATATCTGGGATGGCCTTCACCCCTTGAGACTTCTTAAAGAGCTTCTCCAACTTGCTCAATTTCAGAGCTGTCTGGTCTACCTCGAACTCAAATGGAGAGTCCGGATGGTTAGGTGTAATGTTTTTGGACAGTTGTGGTAGAAGCGGGGGCGGAGCCAGCCCCGTTGGAAGACCCGTGTCCTCTTGCAAGTTTGGGGGGTTGGGCAGAATGTTCTGTTGATTCGGGAGGGTATTCTGGGCAGCCTGGGCATTTTGCGGGTTTGGAGGGGCATTCTGGCCAGCAGGTAGTTGTTCAGGTAATGGGGCCCCAGGTGGAGGGGGAGCCTGATTTGAGGCAGACGCTGCGTTCTGCTGTTGTAATCTGGTGATCAACTCAGACTGTTGGGCCATGACAGCGGCCTGTTGTCTGGAAAATTCCGCCTGGCGGAGAGCATCATCTTGCATTTGCTTCATGCTTTCAGTCATTTGGCGCATCATCGCCTCCATAGCTGTATTCTGTTGTTCCATTTGAAGAACCGGCAGGCGTATCTCTATAGCAGAAACAGGAAGCTCAACCCGACTATTTGCTACTAAAACAGACTGCTGTCTCAGTAATCTTTGTTCTGACGGACTGCGCCTCCTCGGCCTTCTTCTGATAACAGGGGGTAGCGAGTGAAACACTGGATGTCCGTCAACTAGATCCTCGGATCGGTTGAGTCGGCGACCGCGTGTCCAAATTGCTTGGGGAGTATCGACTGGTTCAGAAGCAATTGTGCTACAGACTGCCCTAGCAAAAAGATAAATAAAGCGGAAAAGAAATAAATAACCAGAAATAAAACGGGCAGCATAACGGCTTAAATTGAATACACCACACACAGTCGGGTATACAACAACACACAGTTGGTAAGCTGGCTATACACTGTCCTCAAATACTGGTCAATATTCCTGTATCACTGTTCTGATAAACTGAATCTGATATCCGCGGACAACTGATTCCCAAATACTGGATAATGCCCGCAGGCCTGATTCCCAAATTCAAAACTGATGCCCGCAGGCCTGATGCCCAAACTCATACTGATACATGCATTCCCTGTAGAGGCACACTCTAACAAGCACATAACAGATAAGTGATAGCCAAAACACCCCTATGTTGGGGTAGGGGTTTCCCTGTCCTATTTTGTCAGGAGCTAGGGGTTCACTACGCACGCAGCGGCTTCAAACAACCTATAAACGGGTAAGCAACCTGTCCTAGTTTGGAATGGTCACTATGGATCCGAATATGCACTAGGTCGAATGGTCAAAAAGGGTGCCCCGGTAAAACCGGGGTTTGTGTTCCCATGCTGTCAGAGCCAGAGCCGATCAGCCTTACGGACATGACTTGACAAGACAAGCCTCCGGCAAATCGTTCGGGAATGGCATATGGCAAACACAGTGTCCTAGGCGCACCAATGCAAATGCAATGCAAAGAAACACACGAGTGTAGTCAAAAACAGATATCATGAGTTCGAGTCAAGCTCTCTAAATCCCCAGCAGAGTCGCCAGAAACTGTAACAACGCCCGCGGGGGGCCTCGCTACAGCTCGGACTCGATTTTATGTTGCGGTTCCAAATCTCGAACCAAAGAGTCCAAATCCGGCAAATCGTTTTGAGAAAAACAGATTTTTTGAAAGAAGTGCCAAACATGGACTGCTTTGCCAGATAACAGAGTCGCCACCTAAATATTTTAAAATGGGAAATTTAGGAAACCCTGACTCGGTGCCAAAAGGCCACGTGTCCGTCATCACCAAAGTTGGCTCGGGAACTTGGGTACGATTGGGGAAGGTCACATCGTGAGCACCCCCGCTCGCCCGGTCAAAGACCGGCCTCTACTAACCATGATATCTGTTTTTGAAAACATTGTATGCTCTTATTCCGGTTATTAGCCTAGATTACTATGTGATGCTCGCAGCAGACAAGTATAGACTGGGCCGTCTGAATTGGAACAAAACATTTCATGTTTGTTTGTTTGAAAATGGTTTGATGGTGCTACTCGCAAGTAGGCTAAAATGCGGATTTGCCACCCTCGGGTGGGCTTAGAAAACAGTGATTTTGCCACTATCTAGTGGGCTTAAAACAAACATTTGATGCATTGTCCCAATTCAAATAACTCAACCTCCACCCACAGGCATTCAAGGCAGTTATATCACATAAGCAGTTAGCCTCATGGTAAGCATGCTATCATGGCAGCACTCACACACGTGCAAGGATGCTAAAGCATAAAACTCACCTAGTACTCCAAGCCAAAACAGAAAACTGATTAGAAATCAATGCATGATCCTAAAATATACAGAATGCCTAATGCAACACATGCAGAGATGCAAATTATAGTGGGCTCGGCTATTCTAAACATGGCATATGAAATGCTACAACTAACAAGTACTCAATTTGGAATTGAAATACAAATGCAGTTTGTATGATGCGCCGAGCCCGGTGCGTGCAAAACAGATGAATGATGCAAACATGCTATCATACTGTATGCTAATTGAAATATGCCCTATATCTAACCATCCAAAGCAGATAAATAAAAGGGAGAAAGAAATGGGGGTTGGAAGACATACATCACACTCACCCACCCTTATTACAACATTGCCCTCGCGCAGAGGGTCCGAATAAATAATAATACAGACCCAAAATAAAAGAATATTACAGTCCGAAATATACAAATTTCTAATTAATTAACAAATTAATTACAGAAAAGTAAAACTGGCATGCAAGCCAGGGACTGCCTCGCTCCTGAGGAATGGTGTATGCTGGGCTGCTTTGGTGCGGAAATCCACTGGGATGCCCTAATTAGCCTCTGTTTGCAATTTTCTCGAAATGCGTGCCAGGCTCCGAAAAGTTGTTGATTCTTGATTTTGCTGCAACAGAGAGCAGGAAAAGGGCATAGCAATGTATTTCACAAATATATGCATGTCTCGATCCTCGTGCCACCAATCACGCACATCGATGCATGATGGCCGAGGAGCCGAATTGCACAACTCAATATGGGATGAATGCAGATGAATGCTGCAATGAAAACCTAACTCCATCATGGGTTATCCGGAGTGTCGGTGACTGGGGAATTGAGACATGCTCCGCCACTCGGAGTGTGAACGCGCCTCGTTTCCCGTGCAATATGCATGATATGCATGAAATGCAACTAAGATACAACCCTAGCATGCGCAATGCTGATGCAAATGAGATGCCTCGAAATGCGTGCCCACTGGCACGTAAACCGAGAAGATAGCATACAAGTATGAAATGACATGAAATATGATATATAATGAGACTAAAATGAAATGCCTCGAAATGCGTACCCGCGGACACGCAAACCGAGGCGATGATATGAAATGCAAATCGGATAGAACTGAAATGCCTCGAAATGCGTACCCGCGGACACGCAAACCGAGGCGATGATGAAATGAGAAAATCAGATAAAACCAAAGTGCCTCGAAATGCGTGCACACGGGCACGCAAACCGAGGCGATGATGTGCGATGCAAAATCGGATAAAACCGAAGTGCCTCGAAATGCGTACCCGCAGACACGCAAACCGAGGCGATGATATGCGATGCAAAATCGGATAAAACCGAAGTGCCTCGAAATGCGCGCCCACAGACACGCAAACCGAGGCGATGATGAAATGGGAAAATCGGATAAAACCGAAGTGCCTCGAAATGTGTACCCGCGGACACGCAAACCGAGGCGATGATGTGCGATGCAAAATCGGATAAAACCGAGTGCCTCGAAATGCGCGCCCACAGGCACGCAAACCGAGGCGATGATATGCGATGCAAAATCGGATAAAATCGAAGTGCCTCGAAATGCGCGCCCACAGGCACGCAAACCGAGGCGATGATATGCGATGCAATGGCATACGGAATGCAACGATGGGCTTATACCAACATGGGAGAGCCTCAGCTCACTCACATAGGAGGCCGTCGGATAAAACAAAGCTGCCTCGAAACGCGTGTCCGCGGACACGCAAATCGAGGCAATGATGTAGAAACATTAAAATGCAAATTGGGCTTACGCCAACATGAGATAGCCTCAGCCACGCTCACATAGGCTGCCGGAATGCTAGAAATGAGGTGCCTCGAAGTGCGTGCCCATTGGCACGCAAACCGAGGCAATGCAAAAATGACACAAATGGCATGGGAAATGATATGCAAGCATGGCAATGGAATTTCAGCACTTAAGCAAAGGGGAAAACAGCCCCGAAACAATTCGAAAAGATACTCGAAATATGCATTCATCCCGAAAAATGCGAAATTAAGCCCCGAAATGGCCTATAGCCATGCTACACGTGCAAAATATGATCATGGCAGCAAGAACAGTAGCAAGACAGTCCCAAAAATGGCATTTTTTCAGTAGTAAACATGGCCTAAATGCAAGCATAGATAGATCAAACAAAGCATGCAAAGTTAGTGGCCAAAAGAGGGGTATTGAGACAAGTGATACATGCAAATCCCAAATGGACAAACTTTCTTCTACAACATTGAAGATGAGCTAAAAATAAGCACAATTGCAGAAGATGACATTCTCAAAATCAGATCACAATCATGCTAAAAGATCCATGCAAAATAGGCTCCAAATAGGCTATATCATGAGACATGCAATGCACACACCAAATGACAAAACTTTCTTCATAGAATATGTAAAGGGGGTCAAAATAAGACCAAAGTCAGTAGGGGTCGAAGCCCCAAAAACAAATAGAGATAGGTCAAAATTGCATGCAAAAAGTGGCACACTTGATGAACATTGAAGGAAGTGGTATATACAAAGGCCAAATGAAGCTGAGCCTATCTACAATGTTGTAGAGGGGCTCATTTTAAGCACAAAAGCAGTAGGGGTCGGACCCCCAAAAACCAACACAAATAGGTCAATTTTAGCATGCAAAAATGTTACCAACTTGAATATTGAAGGAACTAGTGTATACAAACACCAAGTGAGGTTGAGCCCTTCTACAAAGTTGTAGAGGGGCTCATTTTAAGCACAAAAGCAGTAGGGGTCGGAGCCCCAATTCTCAACCAATTAGAGTATAAAAATGAATCAAGGAAAAGCCCTAAAAGTTGGTTTTGAAGGCTTACCTTTGAAGACTTGTCTTTCTTTGATTCTTGGCCTTGATTTGTAGCTTCTCAACCTCTGAAATTCACTTCCTAGCTGCTGGAGTGGTGGTAGGGATGGTGAGGCTAGGTGTTGATGAAGAGAAGACCTTGACACTTGAAGCTTTTTTGAGGTTTTAAGCCAAGGACATGGAGGTTTTTGAAGATGATTCCTTGAGACCAATTTTTCCAACCTTGAAGAAGGAGAGGGAGGGCCCTTCAAATAGGCAAGAAATGGGGTGTAAAAGGGGAGGGAAAGCACCCAATCTTTCCCTCCCGAAATATCCCCGGATGCCCCGGGATATGCTGAAAGATATCCGGACAGCTGGGACAGGCTGGAAAGCAAGAATCTGGCCGGCCAGGTATTTTTTTGCAAGGTGGCCGGCCAGCCACCCTCCATGGCCGGCCAGCCACCCTACATGGCCGGCCGGCCACCCCAAGAAAATGAACAGAAGATTTTCTGGCCGACCAGTATAGAAAGGTGTCCTCCAAGGTGTGTAGAACAAGGCCCCATGGTTGAAATCTGGCAACTCTGAAGCAGGAGCCACAACATAGAGCTTGAAGGAGAGGCCCAAAAATGAAACCATGAATTTCTGGCCGACCACTATGCCAAAGTGTCCTCCTGGATGCCCTCATCACAGATATGTAGCTTTGGTTGGAAGAGAATGCCCCTAGGGTGTTCAACATTGGCCCGGAAGTGAGCAAAACGGGCTCCGGAGGAGCGAAACTGGTTACCTGGGATAATTGCTGGCTTCTCACCCCCCAGTGATCTTCCTGATGTTGAAACAGATGTACCTGCCAAGTTTGAACAAAAACTAATGAGAAACGAATGTTCGGGGCCAAAACCGAGCAAATCGGGATCCCGAAAATGGGCTGCGGGTGCCGGGAGTGGTGTTCAGCAGCGAAGTGGGTATCTGCGACCCCAGTGTCCTCTGGAATGACGAAATAGAGATACCTGCCAAAAACCGGGGAAAATGGATGTGAAATGAATGCTCGGGACCAAGACACGCAGTTTGGGGTCCCGAAAACCGGCTACAGGTACCGGAAGCGGTGCACGACCACGAAGTGGGCATCAGGGGCCCCAGGGTTCCTCGGAATATTAAAACAGAGGTCTCTGCCAAAAACCGGAGAAGGCTGATGCAAAATGAATGCTCGGGGCCCAAATCACGCGGTTCGGGGTCCCGAAAATGGGTCGCCGGGCACCGGAAGTGGTGTTCGGCTGCGAAGTGGGCATCCGGGGCCCCAGTGTTCCTCGGAACATTAAAACAGGGGTCTCCGCCAAAAATCGGAGAAAGCGGAGATGGTTGGGCGGTCCCGAGCCGAGGCACACGGCCTAACGGCTCCGAAAACCGGGAACCGGGCTCCGAAATGGGCAAAATGGCCTACGGCCACGAAAAGTAGCTCACGGCCACCGGGAGATAATCTGCGGGACCACTCCCTTCCCTTAGGGAAGAAAACAGAGAAAACCGAGCCTGGTTCGCAAACCGAGACAAGGTAGGGAAGATAGTTCGGAGGTCCGGAGGCAGGGCACGCGGCCGCGACTCTGAGACTTCTGAACGAGCACAGTATGCAACATCACCGAGCGCTCAACCGGTGACGTCTGAGTCTTAAGGTCGGTCAAAAATGGGGTGTCTACAGTTGCCCCTCTTTGACAGAACTCGGAAGTCAAGAATTGACGGGAGTGAATGTCAAAGCCCAGAGACGACCCATTTTTGACAAGGCCGAAGACTTAGACAATCATACAAGACAAACAGAGATGATATGTGCCCGCAGGCGTGCCCGCAGGCAGGGGCAAAATGCAGAATGATAGGCGCGGAGCCAGATGATCATGCAAGTGCAACAAGCTGTAATGAAGCAGGTATTGACAAATAGATGCAACAGTTTTAAGCTAGAATGCAAGGCGAACAACTACATTTCATGCAGTTAAGAATGCGGAGAATCATTCAATTCTCGTCGCGTCTCACACGGAGAAGATACGATACCTGCGCGATTCGTCTGGTCGCACCAGCCTCAAATGAACCGTACATACAATATCGTGCCTGCAAAAGAGAGAAATTCAACAAGAACAATATGCTAACAACATATATTCAATGCGATTCCTGTAGTTCCAAAAGCCTGACACACACAGTGCCGGTGAACGAATGTAACATAACGCGAGAAAAGATAATGCGTGTCAACGTGCGTTCAAGCATGGAAGTATCGTATACCGAGAAATCATGCATGACAATGCAAAACATTCATGACAATGCAAATTATGAGCCAAGTAATGCAAAACAAGCACAAATCAGGATGCCCGTTTGACATGAAATGACGAACCGGAAAATGCGCAGTTCGGTGACGGCAACCCAATCGCGGCCTCTGATTCAACTCCCGGAGAGTTCACAACATGTTTAAAAAAGGATACATTCTGATTTTGATGAATAATGACGAGACACATATCAGAAATTGCAGTTAAAGTTCCGGCGGAGCAATTCGGCGCCAGAAAGTGCACTTTTCTTCAACTTTTTCAGGTCCCGGGAACTCCGATTTTCCTCAAAATTTGCAGAGAGGCAGGGGAGGGGGTGGGGGACATGGTCGGCCAGACCATTGCCCTAGGAGAGGCCATCGGCCAGGGCAAAAAAGTAGAGGGGCCGGCCAGCCAGGTTAGGTGGCCGGCCGGCCACCTGCCAAAAGCAGGGGCAAAATGGTCATTTTCCACTTTTCTATATATATGCACCTCCATTCAATCCGAAATCACACCCCCAAGTGTGGAATTCTCTCCTCTTGCTCTCCAAGCCATTTTCTCTCTCAGATCTGCATTCTATACGCGCCCCTCGGCCTCCCACGCAAGTTGTTTTTGCGAAATCTTTCAGATTTAAGCACTTTGAAGCGACTAAATTTCGACTTTGGAGCTTCTCTTCTCATTTTCACCACTTGAGGTAATTTTGTTTCACTATTTGGAAAATTTTCCCGGGGGTTGACTTTTGTTGACTTTTTGTTTCCCGAGAGTTGACTTTTGTTGACTTTTTCCAACTTTGGCCCATTTTGCTCATTTTTGCTCCTCTTTGCAGATTTCTCGACATGGCGGGCCATTTCCCTCACGGCGGAGATTTTCCCGGCGCCGGAGATGACTTTGACATTATGGCATTGCCTCCGAGAGTTCGCCCTTTCATTCCCGATCGATATGCCCCAGCGGTTCATAGGCTTCCGCGGGCCACTTTTCGTCATTTCACTGAGTTTAACGACCGAGTACCAAGGGATCTTCTCCTACGAGAGCCAGAGCAGCACCTCTCTTATGATGCAGAGGTATTTTACTTTAGTCTCTGTATTCCTCGTGCATTTCATTCCCCTGCCATGCTTAGACACATAGTTTAGCTTATGACATAGTACTTGCATCCTGAGCATGTGACTTAGCCACTTGAATTTCGTGAACACAGCTCATTGAACAATTGTGAGCGCATAGTATACATTAGTTAGGAATTGAACACACGGCTCAAACATTGATTCGCCAAACACACAGCCCGAAGTTGAAAATGAGCACACAGCACATACTGACTAAGAGTAGAACACACAGTCCCAATTTGAGGCGAACACGCAGCCCACTGATGTTGAGTAGAACACACAGTCCCAATTTGAGGTGAACACGCAGCCCACTGATGTTGAGTAGAACACACAGTCCCAATTTGAGGTGAACACGCAGCCCACTGATGTTGAGTAGAACACACAGTCCCAATTTGAGGTGAACACGCAGCCCACTGATGTTGAGTAGAACACACAGTCCCAATTTGAGGTGAACACGCAGCCCACTGATGTTGAGTAGAACACACAGTCCCAATTTGAGGTGAACACGCAGCCCACTGATGTTGAGTAGAACACACAGTCCCAATTTGAGGTGAACACGCAGCCCACTGATGTTGAGTAGAACACACAGTCCCAATTTGAGGTGAACACGCAGCCCACTGATGTTGAGTAGAACACACAGTCCCAAACTCAGATGTACTGAAGCTTTGAACACGCAGCCCAAATACCAAATTTACTGAACACGCAGCCCGTTTTCACTTCATTTGCACATAGCTCATTTTCACTTCATTTGCACACAGCTCATTTTCACTTCATTTGCACACAGCTCAATTTCACTTCATTTGCTGATCTATGCATTCATTCTAAATGCAGGTTCATTCTCGCACAGTGCGAGGATATGGTTCCGTCACCGCGAGGGAGTGGTATTTTGAGCTTCCGGAAGCTGTCCGGGGCTTGGTCGACCTTGCAGGTTTTGGACCATTCTGCAGAGGATTATCTCGTTGCCTCATCAGTAGGACTTTATTCGCGGCTCTAGCAGAGAGGTGGTGGGACACCACCAATTCTTTCCATTTTTCTGCAGCCGGGGATATGACCATGACCCCACTGGACTTCGCTATACTCACTGGCCTAGACGTAGGCGGTGTACCCATTCCCTATGACGAGGATATGGGCCAGTGGGAGGCTGCTTGGATGCACCTATTGGGGACACACCCGCCTGTAGACAGAGGTTCGGGGAGAGTCCGATACTCCTGGTTTGCTTTGCACTTCCGGCGGCCACAGATGGAGCCCGGTACTCCTGAGGAGGCGGAGCAGTATGCCCGCGGTTTTCTCATGTATCTCCTCGGCACCACCTTGTTCGCTGATAGAGGGAACATGGTAGGATTATATCTCCTGAGTGCTTTGGTAGACCTATCACAGGTCAGCCAGTATGATTGGGGCGGCGCTAGCCTGGCTACCCTGTTCTGTTACATGAGCGCAGTCTCTCGCGGACAGGGAGATTTACTCGGCGGCTACTGGAGAGCCTGGGAGGTACATTCTGTCCTTTTGATTTACATTTTTTGCTTCTCATTGCTTGTTCACTGCACACACGGCGCACTTTGCACTCGGTATTCTGCCTTTAGCACCTTGTATTTACATCCCGCACTGCTTTTCTCAGCTATGGGTATATGCATATTTTCCCACATTAGCCCCGGAGATGGAGGTGACAGGACCTCCTATGACCCCATATTCACTGATGTTTGAGGGCGAGCACTTGTCGAGGCCTCGAGAGACTCTCTTCTCTCTGCGGCAGTACTTCGATACTGTTCGAGCGACAGAGGTATTTTAAAACTCTCAGTTCCTTTTCCATTTTCATCTTTGATCTGCTTTGTATGTTCTGATTTCTGATTGACTTATGCACTGGTTATCCGCAGATCACTTGGCAGCCTTGGGCAATCTTCGGCGATGACCTCGAGGATCAGTACCCCGGGGGGTCGACTAGTTCCCAGTATAGGTTCCTGCTCGAGGGACCAGTGGGTAGAGTCTGGTTCCTGGGGGAACGCTTCCAGCGCCAGCTATGGGGGGGGAATTCTCAGGACCCTCCTGCTGTGCCTCCAGACACCATGCGGACTGCTGATAGATTATCTCCTGAGGAGGTCAGTAGTGCTATGCAGGGCAGTGATGCGTTATTACATCTTGTTGATGGGAGCTACTCCACCTACCGCCGCATATATTTGATGCCCCCCTTGACGGGAGTACGGGCTCCGGCACGGAGGCCCGCTGGCGCACCATCTTCGAGTCACGCTCGTGCTACAGACATCCCTTCTTCTAGCAGGGCTGGCACATCTAGAGGTAGAGGCAGTTCGATTCCTCCGATCCCTCCGACTCTTGATCACCCTGGATGGCCAGAGATGCCGACTGAGTTGACGTGTTGGCAGTATGGGGCTACCTCCCCGATTCCGATCCCCATGGAGCCTCCGGCGCCTGGTCACAGATACGTCAGTGATCCTGACTCACCACCGGTATGTTCTGCCATTTTTCATTTGTCACACAGACATTTTGACAGTTGCTTATCAATTGATGAATTGAGCTTGTATCTGCAGCCACCTCGGGATTACATAGATCAGATGCTCGGAGTGGTGGCCTCACTCGAGGGGATGGTCCTACGCAGAGAGGCACAGATGTCCATCATGGGCTTCCAGGTACCCTTCATCTTTCTTGCTCTTATCATATTTCTGTTAACGCTCTGGCTTTAAACATTCCATTGCACTGATAGGCTGTGTAGAACACATCTAGCACACACCCCACTCCCATACTGTACTTGCACCTGCTTTTTATGTTTGAACTGATGTATTGCACTTTGCATTTTCAGATGCCTCCAGTCTATGCTCCGACACAAGGTGGGCCTCCCGGGCCTTTTCAGAGAGGTAGAGGTACTGGGCCTCGAGGAGCTGGGCCATCTCGGCCTCACCGAGGAGCTCGAGGAGGAGGGTCGTCTCGCAGACGCAGGGCACCCATTGTTGAGGACGACGAGGAGGAGGTCGCAGATCATGTGTCAGACACATCTCCTGGAGGGGGAGGCTCCGGTCTTGGTTCCGGGAGTGGAGACGAGCCTGAGGGGGATCCGGAGGACGACAGCTCCGATTCAAATGGTGATGATGAGGTAGAGATTATCCCGCAGAAGAGGATGAGAGGGCCTCCCCATTCCCGCTCCCGAGGGCACTGATGTTATTTCCTGCTTTATTCTACTTTTTAGCTAGTAGTTTGTAGCACTTTGCACATTGTTAGGCAGTTTTATTTTCTGTAAATCTTGTACCTTTACTTTGTTGTAAAACATGATGAAATGAAACAGCTTTTGAAAAGACGTTGTATTTGAAATTCTTAGCATCGCATCGCATTATTTTGCACCAAGTGGAATTGAATGAAAATGTGCCTCATGTATTACCGGGTCAGGTAGTGAACCGACGCAACAAATGAAAACAAATTGACTCACTAAGAAATAAAACAGAATCTTAGCAAGTTTACAACTCGATAAACAAAGTACAACAATGTTAACGACTCAATCGACAAGACTTAACAAAAATTGTGTAATCAAAAGGGTAACAACTCAAAACACAAAATGCGACAGCTCGACAAAACTTACAACTCAATAAGCAAAAACAACAACTCGATAAGCAAAAATACAACACGATGTACTTTGGATGGACTACCTGAAGAATGGAATGTATCCAAAATTGATAGGCCTGGATGCCTTCTACTGCCGGGAGACAACCAGATTTGCAGGGAGTCCACTACTGCTACAGGTAATGTTTCCCATCCAAGCTCACATATATGTTCACTCACATCACTCGGCCCTCGGGCTCGATTTTTCTCACAAAACCCCTATCTCACTTTTCTCTCATCGCACATCTCTCTATTCTTTAATCTCTCATTTTTTTCATCCCTCCCCAGATAAGGTTGATGGATAAGTTGCAAGTTGTGGACTCTTGCCCTGCTTATTCAGCCCGCAGCTACTTCTTTCGGCAACACCTAGTCAATGCTCCTGATGGGAGCTGGTGGTTTGAATGGATGTGCAATTTATCAGCAGACCGCATTGCTTGGAGAGTTAGAGAGCTTCTGGCCCCTGCCCCTGTCTTCAGTTGCACTTTGTCTGATGAGTGCTGGGATTGGCTCAACGAAGAAGCACAAGTTGGGCCCAAGTTGGCATCAGAGGCTTCAACTAGCTCTGGGAGGGGGCGCAGGGACACCTGACTGGACTGTGCCCCAGATTTATTGCTTTATTAGTACTTTCAAGTTTTCGTTATGAAAGTAATAAAAAGAAACTTCAATTGTATGCAAGAGCGAGAGAACTCTGTTTTGAAATCAATGAAATTGAAGGTTGTGGTACTGAAAATTTTCCGCTTTTGGTCCAAAAATGGTCTTAGTTGTGAAAAGATTAATTTGAACAAAGCCAACTTTTATTAAAACTTTTCAAAACTATTTTCGGTATGGATCAGAACTGGACACGCCTGAGATCTGTCACTGAGATGCACAACCCCGGATCCTAGCAACTGGAAAGTTGCCCCTAGTCTGAAAGATGCCGCAGCATTTCACCGCAACGGAAAGTTGCCCCTAGTTTGAATAGCACTGTACCGGAGATCACAACAGATGCTGATGAATAAAGATGACTGAGATGATCAAAATGGACAAAGTTGATCGGGGAAAAGATTGTGACTGAACTTCAAGATGAAGCTGCCTACGTACCCCAAAGATGGGAATCAAGCCTTACGTAGTTCAGGCTTAGGTTCGCTCGGGTATTTTTACTCTCCTTTTGCACTCTAACTTTTGCCAAGGCCGCCCTTTGCGGGTTTTCAACCTTGCGAGCTCAGTTTTTATAATTTCAAATTTTCTATGCTCTGAATTTTGCCTAGGTCGCCCTTTCGGGTTTTCGGCCTAGCGAGCCTCTCAGGGGTAGTATTTCTTCAACTTGTCCATATTGATCGGTTGGGAAAACTCCAAGCCATCTAGATCCATCAGAACCACAGCTCCACCTGACCAGATTGACTTGATGATGTAAGGACCAGTCCAATTAGGTCTGAACTTGCCCCTTGGGTCGTGGATGGGAGCTCGGTTGTCCTTGAGCACTAAATCTCCTTCTTTCAAATTCCTGGACTTAACCTTCTTGTTAAAAGCCCGGGCGATTCTGCGTTGATAGCCTTGGACGTGGTACAGTGCTTTCAATCTTCTTTCATCAAAGAGCATGAGTTCCTCAAATCTATTTTGCTGCCAATCTGCTTCGGCTATCTGGCACTCGGCCAATACTCGTAATGACGGAACCTCAATCTCAATAGGTAGAACGGCCTCCATCCCATAGACTAATGAGTACGGAGTCGCCCCAGTAGAAGTTCTGATCGAAGTCCTGTAGCCCCACAGAGCAAACGGCAGCTTATCTGGCCAATCCCGATAGGTTTCCACCATCTTCTGTAGTATGCGCTTGATGTTCTTGTTGGCGGCCTCAACTGCTCCGTTGGTTTGTGGCCGGTAAGTAGACGACTTATGAAAAGCCACATTGTATTTCTCCAACAAATCAATCACCTCTTTCTTGAAGTGGGAACCATTGTCAGAAACTATTTCATTTGGGACTCCGTAGCGACAGATAATGTTGTTTCTGATGAATTTTGCGACGTGTGAAGCCTTCAACACTGCATAAGATTGGGCCTCAACCCACTTTGTAAAATAATCTATCGCTACCAAGATGAACTCATGCCCATTCGACCCCTTCGGCGTAACAGCTCCAATTACATCAATTCCCCAGACAGAAAATGACCATGGTGAAGTCATGTTGTACAGCTTTGACGGCGGAATGTTCATGCGATTTGCATGAATCTGGCATTTATGGCATCGCCGGACGAAACCAATACAATCCTCCTCCATGGTGGACCAATAATAACCTTGTCTAAGGATCTTCCGTGCCAACATCACCCCATTCATATGTGCACCACATTCACCCCCGTGGATGGCTTCCATCAGACGCCTTGACTCTTCTGCATCCACACACAGTTTATGCATTCCCAGATGGCCTCTTCTATACAGCTTACCCCCACAGATGATGAACTGAACCGACATTCTTCTGATTGCCCTCTTGTCTTTGGCATTTACCCCTGGCGGGTATGCTTCTTTCTCTAAAAAGTTCCAGATATCGTAGTACCAAGGGTGTTCGTCCTGAACTTCATCTATGGTTGCAATCGACTCATAAGCAGGTACAAATTTCTGGTCGATGATGACTGGACGCATTCGGACTCCACACGGGATGTCTATCATAGATGATAGAGTTGCTAAGGCATCTGCGAACTTGTTGTTCTCTCTTAGCAGATGAGCGAAATTTAACTTTTCAAACCGAGGAATCAGCAAATCCAAGGTTTGGTGATACATTATCATATTTTCTTCTTTTACTTTCCAGTCTCCTTTAGCTTGAGACACAACAAGATTCGAGTCCCCAATGACGTCCAGCCGTCTTGCCCCTAGTTCCAGGGCTGCTTCTAAACCAGCGATGCACGCCTCATATTCTGCTTCATTATTTGAGACTTTGAACCGGAGTTTGAAGGCTAGAGGGATACGGGAATTGTCGGGTGCTATCAGCAACACTCCTATCCCATACCCATGTTGATTTGACGCTCCGTCAAAGTACATCGTCCAAGTTTCCTCGTCGATATGCAAAATTGATTCATCTGGGAATAAATACTCAACTGCTTCATCCCCCTCAACCGGGTGGTCGGCAAGGAACTCTGCCACTGCTCTTCCCTTCACTGACTTGCGCGTGACATATGTAAGATCAAATTCGGAGAGCAACAGCAACCAACGAGCTAGCCTACCCGTAAGCGCTGGTTTCTCGAAAAGATATTTGATGGGATCGAGACGTGAAACCAACATTACAGAGTGAGCTAACAGGTAGTGCCGCAGCTTCCTGGTAGCCCATACCAGAGCTAAGCAAGCCTTTTCCAGTGGTGTATATCGGGTCTCATACTCCAGCATTTTCTTGCTCAAATAATAGATGGCTTTCTCCACCTTATCTTCTGATTCTTGTGCAAGCATGCAGCCCATCGTGGTCTTAGTCACCGACAGATACAAAATCAACGGTTTCCCTGGTTCTGGTGGTGATAAAACGGGTGGGTTCTGTAGATATTCTTTAATTTGCTCAAACGCTGCTTGGCATCGGCCGTCCCATTGGAACTTCTTGCCTTTCTTCAGGAGACCAAAGAGTGGTTCACAAGTCAAGGTTAGTTTTGAAATAAACCGTCTTATGAATTGCACTTTACCCAGAAAGCCTCGCACCTCCTTTTCAGTCCTTGGTGGTGGCATTTCTAAGATGGCCTTAATTTTGGAAGGGTCGACCTCGATGCCCCTTTGTGTAATCAGAAACCCCAGCATTTTTCCCGCTGTAACACCAAACGTACATTTCTGAGGGTTTAACCGCAACCTGAATTCTCTGATCCTTTGGAAAAACTTGCGCAAGGCGGTGTAGTGGCCCTCTCTTTCCTTGGACTTGACAATCATGTCGTCCACATTCACCTCAACCTCTTTGTGGATCATATCATGTAGTATTGTGGTCGCGGCCCGCTGATAAGTAGCCCCAGCATTCTTCAACCCAAACGGCATGACCCGATAGCAGTATGTCCCCCACGGGGTGGTGAATGCAGTCTTTTCTCTGTCCTCCGGCGCCATCACTATCTGATTATATCCTGAAAAGCCATCCATGAATGAGAGCAAAGCGTGCCCTGCTGTGAAGTCCACTAACTCATCGATGTGCGGTAGGGGAAAATCGTCCTTCGGACTGGCTCGGTTTAAATCCCTGAAGTCTACGCACACCCGGATCTTGCCATCCTTCTTTGGCACCGGAACGATATTGGCCAACCAAGTCGGATATTCGGAGACTAGCAGGAAGCCTGCGTCGATTTGCTTGGTGACCTCTTCCTTGATCTTAAGAGCCCAATCCGGGCGGATCCTTCTGAGCTTCTGTTTGACAGGTCGGGCCTCAGGGTCAAGGGGGATCCGATGCTGTACAATCTCAGGATCGATCCCAGGCATGTCTTCGTAGGACCACGCGAAAACATCTTTGAAATCTTTTAATAAAGCGACTAAGCGCTCGCGTTCCTCTGAAGACAGCGTGGACCCGATCTGGACCAGCCGCGGGTCCTCCTCAGTACCAATATTCACAAAAATGATTTCATCCGTTAAGGGCTTAACAAATCTCTCTTGCTCCTGCTCAATTAGTCGTTGTAAAACCGGAGGAACTTCGTCCTCGTCGTTTTGATCAAAATTTTGAAAGTCCTGATTTAAGCAATAAATTAGGGGCACAGAGAAGTACTCGGAAACCACATTCACCTCATTCTCATTAAGTTCATCCAAATCGTCCAAATCTTCTGTTACAACAGACTCAAAAGAAAAGGAAAAAGACGACCTGGACAGGACTTTGGCATCCGGGTTGACACCCCCAGGAGTACCAGACTCAAACTCGGTCGAGCTGGAACCTGATTCCGACTCAGAAGACTCGGTGGAATCAGATTCCGGCTCACTACCTGACCCGGAACTGCTGGATAAGAATCCCTCTTCATACTGCCAAGTGAGGGAAGGTGCGATCGATACGTCCAAAATAGCTGCTGGTTGGCCCGCGGCCATTTCATTCCCAATCATGGAAACCGCGACGTTATTCCCCAAGCAATCTTGGTCGATCGGAGGATCAGAGAGGAGACATGCCAGTGCTACCCCTATTTCCAATTCAGTGCCCTCAGGACTCACTGCCTTATTCTGCTCAACCTCAGTTGTTGGGTCTGTCTGCTCTGTGGCAACGTCATCCCCGGATAGTTGCAGGTCGAAGAAGATTTCGAAGCCTGGTACGCGCTTCCTCTCCGCGTTTAACCATGGCTCTGGGAAGCCACAGAATGGAAAATCTTCCCCCTCCCGGACAAAGCGTCCGTTCAGAGTACCCCAGATGGGCCTGTGCATTAAATCAAAAGGCTTCCCAGCCTGCTTTGCTCTGGCTCTGCTAGCCATTTCCTTTCCTTTCCTTGCCCAATCTTCTTTGGTGGGCAGATAACTCAATCCAAAGGTATGTGGATTATGTGGCACTTCGGCCGACGCTGCAACGCCTTTCCGGCCGCTTCTTCCCAATCCCATCCCAGGGATATGCTGTAGCTTGTTCATGAGGTATACGGCTTGAGCACTGACATACAAACCCTCATTCACAGCCATGATATTCTGTACTACCCGGGCCTCAGCCAAAGTAAATCCTGATATGAACAGGTCCTCCATGCCGTGTTCAATCTCAAGGACTGGCGTAGATACCTCCGGAGGGGGATGGATTGACGAATTCCGAAAAACAATGGCTACTCCCTTTCCGTAGGGGTACTTCACCATTTGATGTAGAGTAGATGAGACGGCCTTCACCTGATGCAACCAGGGTCGCCCCAAAAGCATGTTGAAAGATGCAGGGACCTCCAAGACATGAAAATCTACTTCGTGTTGTCCAGGCCCGATCTTGGTTTGGATTTTCACTGTCCCCAGGACATCCCTGCTTGTATTGTCGTAAGCTCTGATTACTTGAGTAGTCGGTGTGAAGTCCGCAGGCTTTAACCCAATTGCATACGCCGTTCTGGCCGGACAGACGTTGATAGCGGACCCGGTGTCAACTAGCACCACCGGAATCCATTTGTCCCTGCATTCTACAGAGATGTAGAGAGGTCTGTTGTGATCTACGCCCTCAGGCGGCAATTCTTTGTCTGAAAAAGTCAACGCCGGGGAACCTCCTCCCGGAAAGACTAGCCCAACTAGCTGTTCTGGCGTAGTTTCAATGGAGAGTTTAGCTCTGTCCATGGCAGATAAAACAGCCTGCCGGTGCACCCTCGAAGCCATAAGCAGTCCCCAGATGGAGATGTCTGCTTGTATTTTCTTTAGCTGCTTCAGTACAGCCTCTTCTTCAACCTGCTTCTCCTTCTGCTTCTCTGCCTCCTTATCTTTCCCTGATGCCTCGGGTTGATCAAGGTGTGGGGGCTTGAAATACCGCCCACTTCTCGTCATATGGTCCACCTCTTCGAGGTACCAGGTACTGTCTGGTTGGCCACCTGCCCAGTCTTCGTCTGTGTGGGCAAGATACAAGTCGTCATCTTCCAACCACATTCCATTAGCATCTAGCAAACATCTGTCTGGTTCCGGCTTGTTTATGCTCTCAGCATTTTCCCCCCTCATGCTCACAGCATGTTCAATTTTCGTGCTCGCAGCACTCTCAACTTCCTCATGGTTCTTTGCTTTTCGGGCTCTCTCAGAGTCCCATCTTTTTCCTTGTTCCTCCAACAACAACTGTGCGGTTTTCAAAATGTTTTGTTCCTGAGCGAAATTCTTCGTACCGGCGCTCTCCGGCAATTCAATCTGATTTCCGGCCATTCCGGCCACAAATGGTACTTTTGCCCCTGCTGGGCGTTGTTCTGACTGAAACTCCACAACATCCGGCTGATCATCCAACCACCCGACGACTTCTGCTGACTCCTCGTATTCAAACCAGTTGACTGATGCATCCCCTGATTCCTGATTATTGAAGAATTGAAGGTTGGCGAAGTCCTCTTCCACCGTAGTCAGATCATCCCCTGCTGATTCAAGTTTATCCCCCCGGATCATGCACAACTCAGTTTCTTCCGGCAACCCCATACTCAGCTTAGACTGGCTCGTTGACAAGATATACCCACTCGGATCATAAGCTCTGCCAGCTAAATTCTCAGTTTGCTCCATCCCAGACTCAACTGTTTTGCTCTCCTCAGAAGCCTGCCCCGTTCCATCCTCGGTGGTCACCACCTTTAGTTCAGGTTGGGGTGTAGAGGTGTCCATCATGCACAAGTCCGTGCTATCAGGGAGGATCACCTCTGGCTTGGGTAGGTGGGAGGGAGTGATATAGATACTGGGATCATATGAAGCGACCCCAGTGTGGATGAGGTTGACTCTTTTTGGTGGATCTTGGTTGTGTTTGGGGAGTGGGTTGTTTGTGACGTTGGGTCCTTGGGGAGGTAGGATGATGTTTTTGTCAATGAGATCTTGAACCTCATGACGCAGCCTGTAGCATTGGTCGGTGTCATGACCATGCTGTTGGTGGTATTGGCAATATTTGGCTGGGTTATGGGAAGGGGGGAGTGGATTCGGTAGAGGCCTCGGTTCCAAGGGTTTCAGGTGCCCCTTTCTGACTAGGACCCCGAGGACCTTGGACAATGGCATATAGAGCGGGGAGAAGGTTCGTTGACCCCTGGGTTGGTATCTTGGGCCTTGATTACTGCTCCCAGAGGCATCAGAAAAAGGTGTGGCCGCTGCGGACCTTGGTTGGGGAAGGGGAGTGGTGGTGACCATTCCGACCTCTGAAGTTCTGGTATTGGAAGAGCCACTCGGGCCCGCATTATTACCACGGTTGAATGTTCTCCGGGGCTGATCCCGATCTTGGTCAAACAGACCCTGTTTCATCGCATCCTCTATTTGCATCCCCATATCATGCAGATCTGCAAAAGTAGGGAAGGGAACTACAATCATCTTCTTCATTAACGCCGGCTGGAGATTGCGCACAATCATCCGTATTTGGTCTCTGTCTGTTGGCCTTAAGGTCATCATCGATGCCTTCGCCCTCCACCGGGTCACAAAGTCAGAGAAAGATTCCTTGGGCTCCTGCCTCGTTGTCTCGAGATCACGAGTTGTGATCTCGATCTGCGTGTTGTACGAATATTGTGCAAGGAAGGCCTCAGCCATCTCATCCCAGTTTATTTTCACCTGATCTTCCAGCTTTGAATACCAAGTGGATGCCACACCCGACAGGGTCCGACCGAACAAAGAAAGCTTTTGCGGTCGGGTTAGGCCCATTGGTCTTAGAACGTCTGAGAATAGCCGGAGGTGAACCATAGGGTCCCCGGATCCATCAAAGCGATCGATCTGGGGCATCTTAAATCTCTCCGGCAATGTCACGGCTACATCAGTATAGCCGTCTTCAATATCTGGGATGGCCTTCACCCCTTGAGACTTCTTAAAGAGCTTCTCCAACTTGCTCAATTTCAGAGCTGTCTGGTCTACCTCGAACTCAAATGGAGAGTCCGGATGGTTAGGTGTAATGTTTTTGGACAGTTGTGGTAGAAGCGGGGGCGGAGCCAGCCCCGTTGGAAGACCCGTGTCCTCTTGCAAGTTTGGGGGGTTTGGCAGAATGTTCTGTTGATTCGGGAGGGTATTCTGGGCAGCCTGGGCATTTTGCGGGTTTGGAGGGGCATTCTGGCTAGCAGGTAGTTGTTCAGGTAATGGGGCCCCGGGTGGAGGGGGAGCCTGATTTGAGGCAGACGCTGCGTTCTGCTGTTGTAATCTGGTGATCAACTCAGACTGTTGGGCCATGACAGCGGCCTGTTGTCTGGAAAATTCCGCCTGGCGGAGAGCATCATCTTGCATTTGCTTCATGCTTTCAGTCATTTGGCGCATCATCGCCTCCATAGCTGTATTCTGTTGTTCCATTTGAAGAACCGGCAGGCGTATCTCTATAGCAGAAACAGGAAGCTCAACCCGACTATTTGCTACTAAAACAGACTGCTGTCTCAGTAATCTTTGTTCTGACGGACTGCGCCTCCTCGGCCTTCTTCTGATAACAGGGGGTAGCGAGTGAAACACTGGATGTCCGTCAACTAGATCCTCGGATCGGTTGAGTCGGCGACCGCGTGTCCAAATTGCTTGGGGAGTATCGACTGGTTCAGAAGCAATTGTGCTACAGACTGCCCTAGCAAAAAGATAAATAAAGCGGAAAAGAAATAAATAACCAGAAATAAAACGGGCAGCATAACGGCTTAAATTGAATACACCACACACAGTCGGGTATACAACAACACACAGTTGGTAAGCTGGCTATACACTGTCCTCAAATACTGGTCAATATTCCTGTATCACTGTTCTGATAAACTGAATCTGATATCCGCGGACAACTGATTCCCAAATACTGGATAATGTCCGCAGGCCTGATTCCCAAATTCAAAACTGATGCCCGCAGGCCTGATGCCCAAACTCATACTGATACATGCATTCCCTGTAGAGGCACACTCTAACAAGCACATAACAGATAAGTGAGAGCCAAAACACCCCTATGTTGGGGTAGGGTTTCCCTGTCCTATTTTGTCAGGAGCTAGGGGTTCACTACGCACGCAGCGGCTTCAAACAACCTATAAACGGGTAAGCAACCTGTCCTAGTTTGGAATGGTCACTATGGATCCGAATATGCACTAGGTCGAATGGTCAAAAAGGGTGCCCCGGTAAAACCGGGGTTTGTGTTCCCATGCTGTCAGAGCCCAGAGCCGATCAGCCTTACGGACATGACTTGACAAGACAAGCCTCCGGCAAATCGTTCGGGAATGGCATATGGCAAACACAGTGTCCTAGGCGCACCAATGCAAATGCAATGCAAAGAAACACACGAGTGTAGTCAAAAACAGATATCATGAGTTCGAGTCAAGCTCTCTAAATCCCCAGCAGAGTCGCCAGAAACTGTAACAACGCCCGCGGGGGGCCTCGCTACAGCTCGGACTCGATTTTATGTTGCGGTTCCAAATCTCGAACCAAAGAGTCCAAATCCGGCAAATCGTTTTGAGAAAAACAGATTTTTTGAAAGAAGTGCCAAACATGGACTGCTTTGCCAGATAACAGAGTCGCCACCTAAATATTTTAAAATGGGAAATTTAGGAAACCCTGACTCGGTGCCAAAAGGCCACGTGTCCGTCATCACCAAAGTTGGCTCGGGAACTTGGGTACGATTGGGGAAGGTCACATCGTGAGCACCCCCGCTCGCCCGGTCAAAGACCGGCCTCTACTAACCATGATATCTGTTTTTGAAAACATTGTATGCTCTTATTCCGGTTATTAGCCTAGATTACTATGTGATGCTCGCAGCAGACAAGTATAGACTGGGCCGTCTGAATTGGAACAAAACATTTCATGTTTGTTTGTTTGAAAATGGTTTGATGGTGCTACTCGCAAGTAGGCTAAAATGCGGATTTGCCACCCTCGGGTGGGCTTAGAAAACAGTGATTTTGCCACTATCTAGTGGGCTTAAAACAAACATTTGATGCATTGTCCCAATTCAAATAACTCAACCTCCACCCACAGGCATTCAAGGCAGTTATATCACATAAGCAGTTAGCCTCATGGTAAGCATGCTATCATGGCAGCACTCACACACGTGCAAGGATGCTAAAGCATAAAACTCACCTAGTACTCCAAGCCAAAACAGAAAATTGATTAGAAATCAATGCATGATCCTAAAATATACAGAATGCCTAATGCAACACATGCAGAGATGCAAATTATAGTGGGCTCGGCTATTCTAAACATGGCATATGAAATGCTACAACTAACAAGTACTCAATTTGGAATTGAAATACAAATGCAGTTTGTATGATGCGCCGAGCCCGGTGCGTGCAAAACAGATGAATGATGCAAACATGCTATCATACTGTATGCTAATTGAAATATGCCCTATATCTAACCATCCAAAGCAGATAAATAAAAGGGAGAAAGAAATGGGGGTTGGAAGACATACATCACACTCACCCACCCTTATTACAACATTGCCCTCGCGCAGAGGGTCCGAATAAATAATAATACAGACCCAAAATAAAAGAATATTACAGTCCGAAATATACAAATTTCTAATTAATTAACAAATTAATTACAGAAAAGTAAAACTGGCATGCAAGCCAGGGACTGCCTCGCTCCTGAGGAATGGTGTATGCTGGGCTGCTTTGGTGCGGAAATCCACTGGGATGCCCTAATTAGCCTCTGTTTGCAATTTTCTCGAAATGCGTGCCAGGCTCCGAAAAGTTGTTGATTCTTGATTTTGCTGCAACAGAGAGCAGGAAAAGGGCATAGCAATGTATTTCACAAATATATGCATGTCTCGATCCTCGTGCCACCAATCACGCACATCGATGCATGATGGCCGAGGAGCCGAATTGCACAACTCAATATGGGATGAATGCAGATGAATGCTGCAATGAAAACCTAACTCCATCATGGGTTATCCGGAGTGTCGGTGACTGGGGAATTGAGACATGCTCCGCCACTCGGAGTGTGAACGCGCCTCGTTTCCCGTGCAATATGCATGATATGCATGAAATGCAACTAAGATACAACCCTAGCATGCGCAATGCTGATGCAAATGAGATGCCTCGAAATGCGTGCCCACTGGCACGTAAACCGAGAAGATAGCATACAAGTATGAAATGACATGAAATATGATATATAATGAGACTAAAATGAAATGCCTCGAAATGCGTACCCGCGGACACGCAAACCGAGGCGATGATATGAAATGCAAATCGGATAGAACTGAAATGCCTCGAAATGCGTACCCGCGGACACGCAAACCGAGGCGATGATGAAATGAGAAAATTAGATAAAACCAAAGTGCCTCGAAATGCGTGCACACGGGCACGCAAACCGAGGCGATGATGTGCGATGCAAAATCGGATAAAACCGAAGTGCCTCGAAATGCGTACCCGCGGACACGCAAACCGAGGCGATGATGAGATGAGAAAATCAGATAAAACCGAAGTGCCTCGAAATGCGTACCCGCGGACACGCAAACCGAGGCGATGATATGCGATGCAAAATCGGATAAAACCGAAGTGCCTCGAAATGCGCGCCCACAGACACGCAAACCGAGGCGATGATGAAATGGGAAAATCGGATAAAACCGAAGTGCCTCGAAATGTGTACCCGCGGACACGCAAACCGAGGCGATGATGTGCGATGCAAAATCGGATAAAATCGAGTGCCTCGAAATGCGCGCCCACAGGCACGCAAACCGAGGCGATGATATGCGATGCAAAATCGGATAAAACCGAAGTGCCTCGAAATGCGCGCCCACAGGCACGCAAACCGAGGCGATGATATGTGATGCAATGGCATACGGAATGCAACGATGGGCTTATACCAACATGGGAGAGCCTCAGCTCACTCACATAGGAGGCCGTCGGATAAAACAAAGCTGCGTCGAAACGCGTGTCCGCGGACACGCAAATCGAGGCAATGATGTAGAAACATTAAAATGCAAATTGGGCTTACGCCAACATGAGATAGCCTCAGCCACGCTCACATAGGCTGCCGGAATGCTAGAAATGAGGTGCCTCGAAGTGCGTGCCCATTGGCACGCAAACCGAGGCAATGCAAAAATGACACAAATGGCATGGGAAATGATATGCAAGCATGGCAATGGAATTTCAGCACTTAAGCAAAGGGGAAAACAGCCCCGAAACAATTCGAAAAGATACTCGAAATATGCATTCATCCCGAAAATGCGAAATTAAGCCCCGAAATGGCCTATAGCCATGCTACACGTGCAAAATATGATCATGGCAGCAAGAACAGTAGCAAGACAGTCCCAAAAATGGCATTTTTTCAGTAGTAAACATGGCCTAAATGCAAGCATAGATAGATCAAACAAAGCATGCAAAGTTAGTGGCCAAAAGAGGGGTATTGAGACAAGTGATACATGCAAACCCCAAATGGACAAACTTTATTCTACAACATTGAAGATGAGCTAAAAATAAGCACAATTGAAGAAGATGACATTCTCAAAATCAGATCACAATCATGCTAAAAGATCCATGCAAAATAGGCTCCAAATAGGCTATATCATGAGACATGCAATGCACACACCAAATGACAAAACTTTCTTCATAGAATATGTAAAGGGGGTCAAAATAAGACCAAAGTCAGTAGGGGTCGAAGCCCCAAAAACAAATAGAGATAGGTCAAAATTGCATGCAAAAAGTGGCACACTTGATGAACATTGAAGGAAGTGGTATATACAAAGGCCAAATGAAGCTGAGCCTATCTACAATGTTGTAGAGGGGCTCATTTTAAGCACAAAAGCAGTAGGGGTCGGACCCCCAAAAACCAACACAAATAGGTCAATTTTAGCATGCAAAAATGTTACCAACTTGAAGAATATTGAAGGAACTAGTGTATACAAACACCAAGTGAGGTTGAGCCCTTCTACAAAGTTGTAGAGGGGCTCATTTTAAGCACAAAAGCAGTAGGGGTCGGAGCCCCAATTCTCAACCAATTAGAGTATAAAAATGAACCAAGGAAAAGCCCTAAAAGTTGGTTTTGAAGGCTTACCTTTGAAGACTTGTCTTTCTTTGATTCTTGGCCTTGATTTGTAGCTTCTCAACCTCTGAAATTCACTTCCTAGCTGCTGGAGTGGTGGTAGGGATGGTGAGGCTAGGTGTTGATGAAGAGAAGACCTTGACACTTGAAGCTTTTTTGAGGTTTTAAGCCAAGGACATGGAGGTTTTTGAAGATGATTCCTTGAGACCAATTTTTCCAACCTTGAAGAAGGAGAGGGAGGGCCCTTCAAATAGGCAAGAAATGGGGTGTAAAAGGGGAGGGAAAGCACCCAATCTTTCCCTCCCGAAATATCCCCGGATGCCCGGGATATGCTGAAAGATATCCGGACAGCTGGGACAGGCTGGAAAGCAAGAATCTGGCCGGCCAGGTATTTTTTTGCAAGGTGGCCGGCCAGCCACCCTCCATGGCCGGCCAGCCACCCTACATGGCCGGCCGGCCACCCCAAGAAAATGAACAGAAGATTTTCTGGCCGACCAGTATAGAAAGGTGTCCTCCAAGGTGTGTAGAACAAGGCCCCATGGTTGAAATCTGGCAACTCTGAAGCAGGAGCCACAACATAGAGCTTGAAGGAGAGGCCCAAAAATGAAACCATGAATTTCTGGCCGACCACTATGCCAAAGTGTCCTCCAAGATATGTAGAACAAGAATCCAAGGTTTGAATTTGACAACATTGAACCAAGAGTCACAACATAGAGCTTGAAGGAGAGGCCCAAAAATGAAACCATGAATTTCTGGCCGACCACTATGCCAAAGTGTCCTCCTGGATGCCCTCATCACAGATATGTAGCTTTGGTTGGAAGAGAATGCCCCTAGGGTGTTCAACATTGGCCCGGAAGTGAGCAAAACGGGCTCCGGAGGAGCGAAACTGGTTACCTGGGATAATTGCTGGCTTCTCACCCCCCAGTGATCTTCCTGATGTTGAAACAGATGTACCTGCCAAGTTTGAACAAAAACTAATGAGAAACGAATGTTCGGGGCCAAAACCGAGCAAATCGGGATCCCGAAAATGGGCTGCGGGTGCCGGGAGTGGTGTTCAGCAGCGAAGTGGGTATCTGCGACCCCAGTGTCCTCTGGAATGACGAAATAGAGATACCTGCCAAAAACCGGGGAAAATGGATGTGAAATGAATGCTCGGGACCAAGACACGCAGTTTGGGGTCCCGAAAACCGGCTACAGGTACCGGAAGCGGTGCACGACCACGAAGTGGGCATCAGGGGCCCCAGGGTTCCTCGGAATATTAAAACAGAGGTCTCTGCCAAAAACTGGAGAAGGCTGATGCAAAATGAATGCTCGGGGCCCAAATCACGCGGTTCGGGGTCCCGAAAATGGGTCGCCGGGCACCGAAAGTGGTGTTCGGCTGCGAAGTGGGCATCAGGGGCCCCAGTGTTCCTCGGAACATTAAAACAGGGGTCTCTGCCAAAAATCGGAGAAAGCGGAGATGGTTGGGCGGTCCCGAGCCGAGGCACACGGCCTAACGGCTCCGAAAACCGGGAACCGGGCTCCGAAATGGGCAAAATGGCCTACGGCCACGAAAAGTAGCTCACGGCCACCGGGAGATAATCTGCGAGACCACTCCCTTCCCTTAGGGAAGAAAACAGAGAAAACCGAGCCTGGTTCGCAAACCGAGACAAGGTAGGGAAGATAGTTCGGAGGTCCGGAGGCAGGGCACGCGGCCGCGACTCTGAGACTTCTGAACGAGCACAGTATGCAACATCACCGAGCGCTCAACCGGTGACGTCTGAGTCTTAAGGTCGGTCAAAAATGGGGTGTCTACAGGTACCGAGACCGCTTATTTGTGCCGGAGTCTTGCCAAGAGGAAGTACTCCTAGAGTTTTACCATTCACGCCTTGCGGTGCATCTAGGAGGCAGAAAGATGTATCATGATCTGAGTCGCCAGTTTTGGTAGAGGAGTATGAAAAAGGACGTGGCGATGTTTGTGGCAAAGTGCCTTACTTGTCAGCAAGTGAAGGCCAAGCATCAGAGGCCAGCTGGTTGGTTGTAACCCTTACCTATAGCCGAGTGGAAATGGGAGCACGTCACGATGGATTTTGTTGTGGGTCTTCCGAGGACTCAACGGGGTAGTGACGCCATTTGGGTAGTAGTTGATCGGTTGACTAAATCGGCGCACTTTATTCCTATGCGTGTAAGGGATTCGGTAGATTATCTTGCCGACTTGTATATTCGGGACATAGTGAGGTTGCACGGGGTCCCAGTGTTGATCATCTCAGATAGAGATCTACGTTTTACTGCTAGGTTGTGGTGGAGTTTACAAAGTGACTTGGGCACTAGTTTGACTTTTAGCATGACTTCCATCCTCAGACTGACGGGTAGTCCAAGCGCACTATTCAGATCCTTGAGAATATGCTATGAGGCTGTGTCCTTGATTTTAAGGGGTCGTGGGAGAGACACCTACCCTTAGTGGAGTTTGCCTACAATAACAGTTTCCAATCGAGTATTGGTATGGCACCGTTTGAGGCCTTGTATGGCCGACCATGTAGATCTCCAGTGTGTTGGGCCGAGGTGGGTGATGCACCTTTGTTGGGCCCAGAGTTGGTGCGGGAAACAACGGAGAAAGTGGCACTTATTCGTAAGAGGCTAGTTACAGCCTAGAGTCGCCAAAAGAGTTATGCCGACCGTAGGAGGAGACCTTTGTCATTTGAGGTGAGTGATCACGTCTTTTTGAAAATATCACCTAGATGAGGTTTAATGAGGTTTGGGAAGAGTGGGAAGTTGTCCCCTTGATTTATTGGCCCTTTTGAAATCCTTGAGAGGATTGGGGAAGTTGCCTACCGTTTAGTGTTGCTGCCGCAACTGTCCGGAGTACATGATGTGTTTCATGTTAGTATGCTTCGGAAATATGAGCCGGATCCATCACGTGTGTTGGATTGGACCGACTTAGAGGTACATGAGGATGCCTCGTATGAGGAGAGACCGGTGAGGGTCTTGGATAGACGGGCCAAGTCTTGCGAGGCAAGATGATTCCCTTGGTCAAGGTATTGTGGAAACATCACGGAGTTGAGGAAGCGACTTGGGAACGTGAAATGGAAGTCTGAGAGAAATATCCAGACTTGTTTGCTAATGTATAACTTTGTATCGAGATTATAATTGTTGTTAAAGAAAAGTATGAACATTGTATATGTTTAAAATATGAGAACATTGTCTATGTTATGGACATCTTGGAAACATGAGTTTATTGTAAACATTGCATATCTTTGGGAATATGAAATATCACGTGTGTTGTATTACCTTGGGAGCATTGTATATGCCATGTACACTTCTTGAAAATTTGAAATTTGATTAAACATTGTTAATGTTTTGGAAATTGTGAATTTCGTTTCAAATTGGGTCTCGTGTATCGAGTCGGTGAAAATGAATGGCCGGAGGATGGGTCACGGTATTGGATTTGTAAGACTAACATGGTTGGGAAAAACCAAACGTTGATTTTGAACTTAATTTGTAATTTCGAAGACGAAATTCTTTAAGGGGGGGGGGGAGATTATAGCGATCCCAGTTTCTAATTCGATCTTTATGGTGTTTCTTTCCCTCTTCTTACCCCTTGAATTTGAGTTTTGAAATGTCTTGGGCGTGTTTAGAACAGGGTGGTTGGTTGTTGGTTTAGAACCTTGTTGGCCAGAATTTTGGTCTTCCGTTCGAGCGAGTCTTCTTGGGCTCGAGCAGGGTTTGCAATCTTTCAGTACTTTGTGCGTCTGTAAAAAAATACTGCGAAAGTGTTTTCATGCTCGAGCGGTATTTATTGTGCTCGAGCAGGTATGAGCTCGAGCGGCCCCTTTGGCGCTCAAGCGACTGTCTAAAGTCTGTAAAATACTGGACGGGTGTATTCTACGCTCGAGCGGGTAGTGCCTTGCTGTTGTGTCTTGGCGCTCGAGTGGTCTTTATTGTGCTCGAGCGGGTCGAATTTTTGTGTCTGACGCTCGAGCGTCAAACTCTCCGCTCGAGCGGACTGTACGTATATTAGATCACGAAAGTGACTTTTTAAATCACTTTTTCTGTCATTTCTCTCTCAAAAACTTTCCAAAACCCTAAGTTGAGAGCTTCTCTCTCTAAAATACTCTATATCTCTCTACATTTTAACCTAGATCTAGTGATCTCCTCACCCTCCTTCCTTTGATAAAAAGATCGAGCTCTTCAAGATCTCCATTTTCATCCGAGTATAAATTGATTTCGTCATCTTTGGAGTTCATCTCTTGTTTGGCTCATCTTTTCTTCTTGAGATAGGGATAATCTACTCATTTCTATGAGCTTTAATATAAATACTGGTCATTTTGTATAAATGGTTGGTTTGGGTAAGGTTAGGGTTTGAGTTTGAAATGATGAAAGAGGGGTTTTCTTATTTGGGCTCCATACGTGTATGTAAGACCTTGAAAATGGGTTAATTGTGTATAATGAGTGAAATTTGGCCTTGGGTGCACTATTTGAAGAAAGGGGGGGGGGGGGAGGAAATGCCCTAATTGAATTAAGGAAATTATTGATGTAATGATGAAATTAATGTGGAAATATGAAATTGGTTTGGAAATCATGAAATTGGAGGAAATTGTAATTAAATGGTGTAGTTGGATTGGTAAATCACTCACCTATGGAAAAGCTGATAAATTATTTGTTTGATAGATTTATTTATTTTTTTAGAAATAACTATTTTGGGCTATCGGTAGAAGATAGCCATGATTGTTGTAGAAACTGCATGTTGATTATGTAAATTGAAACTAATCGACTTAAATATATCATTGAATATGACGATTGGAAGTAAACATTGTATATGTGATTGAATTGGTTATTGTATATGACAACGTGTTTAAATGCATTGTATATGTATCTTTGTTTGGAAGGAGATAGGAGATGTATTTCATTGTTTGAGAGGAGATAGGGGATGAACGCCATGGATAATTAAGTTGGCCGGAGTGTCCAGGGTGAAAGTTCCGAAATCTTATTTACATTTGGGTGCCGGTTCCCTCGGACGTAGTTCCGTAAAATGGCAAGATATGGAAGTGTATGAATGATGTTTATGATTGAAGTGCTGATAAATGAGTTGTAGTCTCATTTTGAATTGTTTAAATGATAATGAACTATGTCAATGAATTGACTTGGGTAAATAATTGGAAGTGAATTGATATATGGGGGTCAATGTTGATTGATTATGGAAAAGGTGTAAGATGGCTTAAGTGTTAAACATTTATCGAATGCTAATGTTTTAGTTAATTCTCATATACTGTTTAGCATATCTCTACTGGGTTTTGGCTCACCCTACTTGGGACACCATTTTTCAAGTACAGGTGATATGCCGCCTCCAAGGTCTTAGCTTGGGAGGTTTAGGAGTTGAAGACTCCTTTTTGATATTTTGTTTTGATGATTAAATGTATATTCAAGCCAAGGGCTTTATATGTATAGAGTTAGAACTCTTCTTTTGTTGTAACCAAGTGATGGCTTGGAAAGATGTAAGCCCTTAGGGCATTTATTTTGTTGCAAGCATGTACTATCGTTTGTAAAGAAGACTCTGATGAATGAAAATATAATGTTTCTCCTATGTTTTTGGTTTACATGTATCGTTGTCTTGTATTGTATTTTGAGCGTGTTACATGATGGAAGGATGAGTCAGCCATTTATTGATGGGGTGACATCAATATGAACATTGGATTGCATTGGATTATGATATGGATCTTGATGTAGACTAGGATTTGTAGTTATTTTGCACTTTCTATATGAACATTGTTCTTAATTAATGTAGTTGAATTTCAGTTGTGGGGTTCATCCACTGTTATGTAGGTTTATCGTTGATTGGTCATATTATGTGTCTGCTGTCTTTATAATTAATTTGTTCTATGATATGTAAAAGGTAAAAACAAAAATCATCCATCTCACTCTAGCCATATTTCAATGATTTAGAGCCTATATGACATATCCACTTGTTGAGATTGTTGTTGCTTTATGTTTTATGTATAGAAATATGTAATTATCTTTTCTTTACATCTAATGTTCAATTATGCTTATCCACCAAAAAAATGTTCAATTATGCTTTCTAGTTGGGCAAAATGGACACTACAAAAAAACAGTTGACCAAACCAAGTACCATAACTAAGAAGGTAACGAATTATGAGAAACAGAGAATGAAGACAATAAATAAAAACCGTGAGAGAATGAATGCTCTAGGAGTGAAAAATATAACAACTTGTTTGAAGGCTGCGGTTCAACATAAGAAATTGAGGAAGGAAAAACAAATACCAATTGAGGAAAATAACGACGATTATCGACTGTCAGAGGCTAAAGATGGCAGTGACACTAAATCCTATGATTCATTTGAGTATGAGGTACTATACATTTATGCATTATGAAATATATTCTTTCTTGTTACTTTCAATTCATACACACATAGACATGTATATCTTTGTACATATATTCATATTTTATTATGTTATTCAGCTGTTAGAGATACCATCGAGAGCCTGTTCACAATCTTATCTTGAGGCATTGACCCATGCATCAGAAGAGGGGGATACCTCTTCACGTCCTAAGGTGGCTAGCCATCCGCCACCACCTCTCAATGTGGAGCCTCAACTTGAGGTGACTGCTGGTAATACTATTGGTAATACACTCTTTATTTACATTGATTTGAGATCTTAATTAAATTTGTTCACATACTATTTCAATATTATGGCTTCACAATATCAGCTGCTAAGCGTGTTTGTGGCCCGACTCGAGGCAAAGAGGTTCAAGGCCTTGTTGATAGAGATGGAAAGCTTAACGTGCCTATCCCTCCAGAATTTCGTGCACCGGTAGGGGACTATGCCTCAAAACTAGCCTCAAAGATTGGTGTAGAAGTGCGAACACGTTTACCAGATCCAAGTGTTCGTAGGTGGAAGTACGTTGATGCCTCCGTTAAGGAGGCAATGTTTCAATGCTTGAATGTAAGTTCGTTGTCTACGCTATTATAGGACATTTTACTCATTTTTATAATAAGTTAGAAATCTTAATTATTTATTGTAATTATTTTATTTTTATAGGAATTACCTATGACTTATCTATTTTTTGCAGGATCAATTTGATTTACAAGGAGACCTTGTTGATATAAAGAAGGCAATGAACACAAAATTTGGTCGGAGATTGAGTGACCATACCTATAGGCTGCACAAACAATTCATGGAGCTGAATGAGGCTAAAAGGGAGGAGTATGCAAGAAACCACCCACCGAAGGATGTTGATCCTACCAAGTGGATAAATCTTATTGATAAAAAGTGGAACACTAAAGAATTTCTGGTAACATTTGCATCTTTTTTATTATATCAGCGAAGAAAGAATTTGATTACAATAGGGAGAGATTCCAAAAAAAACTAGAAAGAACACAATCAATTTTTCTTTTCCCTTTATCTTCTAGGTATGTAAGTGAAACATAATAAAAACCAAATAAGTGGGAAAATGAGAAAGGAAAACTATTAAACATGGATTGGAAGGCTCACATAACAGGAGATTAATTTATGGTTCCTTAAAGTGCATCTTTCACATCATAGAATAAAGAACCATGATTTCAGTTTCTATGATTGTATTTTCTATTTGTTCTTGAGTTTGGTCTGAAGTTTCATGATAATGGTAAGCAACTAGCTGAGTAACTAATACAGGGTATTAAGACAGAGCTTTAGATTTGATAGAGTTGTGGAAGAAAGAAAGGGTTATGAGTTTGGTATCAGTAATTGTTCCATATCTTATGAAATGTAAATGGATTTTTTCACAATCTATCTTGCCTATGCTTACATGCCCCCTACTTCTGAACGGTGTAAATTACTCGTTTTTCTTTTTTCACCCAGAAAAATCATCTTATGATGAAATCTCAACAAGTCCTCTAATATATTTTTCAAAGAATTGAATGAAACTAGTGAATAATTTGAAATATCTTTTAAGTTGAAATGATATATAGGAAAAGGATAAAGAGGAACAATGCAATTTCTTTATTATCAAGCATTAATTTTTTTTTACTAGTGATACATTTCATTATTATATTGGTTCATTCTTCCTTACAGGAACAATCAAAAGCCAACATATTTGTCTTACTAATGATACTTTTGATTGTTATATTGGTCATTCTTCCTTATAGGAACAATCAAAGGCCAACATCGCGAACAGAGAAAGGATGTATACAAAACATAAGTGTGGTTCTAGGTCAATCCCTGTTAGAGTAGAAAAACTGGTACATATCCTTGCACTTTAAGAATTATATTAGATTCTTAGCTTTATTTATTGAGTATTTGGTCTATCAAATTAGGCACGAGAAAAGAAGATGCTACCTGATCTAGCAGAGTTTTGCAAGGAAACTCACTATAATGAGCAAACACATGAGTGGATCTCGTCTAATGCTCAGCGTAATTATGTGAGTATATATAGCAATTTTTATTAACAAAATTTTAGAATACTATTTGTTATAATCTTATTTAATTTTCCAATAATTATTTAATTTTTTAGTATTTGATAGGAAAATATGATACAGACACAGGCTGATCACCTCTCACAGCCGAGATCAACCCCTTTGACTGCAGAAGAGCTGTCAATCAAAGTCCGAAAGCCATGGTCTAGCTATGTGAAGGGACTTGGCATGAGACCTTCATCCTCTATGTAGGAGGACCACTACCATATATGCTGAAACAAATGATTATGTGAAGCGCCTTGAGATGCAAATAGAGACACAGAAAGAACAATTACAAATGCAGAACAATAAAATAGAAGATCTTGAAGAGGGTAGGAAAAGCAAGGGGAGATAATGATTGATGTTGTCAACTTTTTGAGGACCAAAGGATTCACTGGACACTTTGGAAGCGGAGGGGACTCATCCAGAAGTGGACATACTTTTTGGTAAAGTATATTAACTTTAATATAACAAATTTTATAAAAGAATATATGTTTGAAGAATTAGAAAGTAATGGAAACATACATAGGACATCCAATTTGTACAGATGCACAGGATGTATAAATTGTGAATTAATCTAAAAAATATTTCTTTTTCTCTATACTTAAAGCTTCAAAAAAGGCCGTCGAAAGACTAAATTATCACACAACCACAGATTTGTGCAGGAACCAACAGAAACACCTTAGGAGGGACCAATATAAGTTATATGAACTTACAGCACATTAATGGGATGCACCATTTGTGAATTAGTCTTAAAATTAATTTTTTGTTCTCATAATCTTGAAAAAAAAGTCTGTTAGAGGGATAAATTGTATAATTGATCTAATTGTAAATTGATGAGTTACTAATGTTTTTAATCTTTTGTATAATTGATTAATTACTAAAGCTTTTAATTTATTTTTTTGCAGATTGGATTACGGTGGCATTTTTGACGTGCAACAATGATGTAATTTGCTTGAATGTTCATTTTTGTTTGACAATGATACACATACTTTGTGGAGTTGCACTAGTTATTGTTGGATGTTTGGTGGAATTGTACAAGTTATAACTTTTGGACATTTTGTGGATATTGCACTATTTTATCGTATTATGATGAAATTATTTGTAATGATGAATGGATATTTTTATTTTGTTAATTCGTAAATGTGTTAATGACAGGTTAGGTTAAGTTGTGATGGAATTGTTATATTCAACAGGTTTCAACATGAACAAGGTTATATTTGTTGAACTAAAATTCAGATTTTGATAAAAATATGTATAAAATGTGGAAAAAAATATTATGGAATTAGTGACAAAATTTTCCATCCCTAAAGAAGGTTTTTCGTCTCTTATTTGGCTTAGGTGGAAGATTAATTTTGTCATGAATTCTTTATTTCGTCACTAAATGAATTTGTCATGATGAAAAATATTGTCACATTTTGTCACTATTACCCTCAATGTGTGACGAATTTTTTTTTGACCTTATCTCATCATTTTTAGTAATGAATTTGTCTGTCTTTATTGGTAGCTTCTTTGACAAAAAAATTTCGTCTTCGTTTATATTAAATGTGACAAAATTATTTCGTCTCTATTTCTTATATTTATGGCAAAATACTTTTGTGTCTAATTTCTTCCTTTAATGACAAAATATTTTGTAACTAATTACTTACAAGTATGTTCCCAACAGAGTGTATTGGAGACAAAAAAAAATTCGTCACAAATTTATCATTTTTAATGATGAATTTGTTTTTGTCTTTATTGGTAGCTTCTTTGACAAAAAAATTTCGTCTTCGTTTATATTAAACGTGACAAAATTATTTCGTCTATATTTCTTATATTTATGACAAAATACTTTTGTCTCTAATTTCTTCCTTTAATGACAAAATATTTTGTCGCTAATTACTTACAAGTATGTTCCCAACAGAGTGTATTGGAGACAAAAATACTTGTCACAAATTTATCATTTTCAATGATGAATTTGTTTTTTCGTCTCTAAGACCCTTTAGCGACGAGGCTTTGGCGACAAAATGAGTGACGAAAAGTTTTCGTCATAATTAGTTTGGGTGACGAAATATATACATTTTGGGACAAATTTGTTTCGTCTTTAAATCCCAAATTTGTTGTAAGCTTTGATAACATCGCCAAGAGGATGAATATATTCAAAATGTAGGCACGAATAATCTCTCGTCCATACTAAACTAGGGTTGTGGCATGACTCGTCTCCCCTAAGCATGACTTGTCTGATGGTTTGTATATACAAGAAAGTAAAACAGTTGTATAATCATGCATTCTCAATCACAAAAATCGAATACATAAATTGAATGAAAAGATTGTTTGAATAAAAGATCTAAAACGATCGTATAACAATTATCCAAATCCAAAGAAAAACTAGCATTAAAGTACAAAATCACATAATACTTTATTAGAGTTTCATCTTGATACTAAGAAGAAAGCTTAGTCCCTTATGGAGAGGTTGAACACTTTGAAAGTTAAAGAGTATGCAATGAATTGATGATTGTTCTCCTTCTCTAGCTTCTAGCCGTTTTCTCTACGATTTCAATCCCAAAACAAGTCCCTAAAACCTTGCAGGAAAGCCAATGATATACAGTCAGACCAGAGGAAATAAGAAGATTTATAATATTCTGCTAGACAAGGTCAAGCAATCCACACAAAACGAGGCAAATCTGCTCATGCGTTTAAATATTCCGCTCGAGCAAATCAAGTTAGGGAAAAAACAAGCTCAAGAAAATCTGCTCGTGCGGTTTTTGAATTTTTCTCCAGCGAATTGAGTCAGTTAGGAATTTTTGCTTTTTTGAGATCTTTTATTTTTGTCTCCGGAGGGATATTAGCCTGAAGAAGAAGAAAAATGCATTATTGTATCAAATATCATAAGCTAGAAGACTAAAAATATAAGTTAGGGAGCCTCAAAGTGTAACATTTTAACTTAGATCACACCTCCAATTTATGCTTTACTAGTCCTCGAGTAAGGCAAAGCAAAACAAAATCTATCTACGCCACCTTCGTAGAGATCACGACTGCATTTAGCATATGCTACAAGCCTTTTAAACCACAGGGTTACCCAAATGGACAAGTGAAGTCTCATGAGGGTTTCCAGACATGGTACCCATAAACATCCTACTTGATCGAAGGAATCGAAACTTAGCACATGTTCATATACAAATATTTAGCACTACCCTTTTTTCATCAAAACCAACCCCTCTTACTTATGAGAAATTGCAAGCAAGCAAATCAGATGGATCTTCAAACTATTCATGAGCCCATAAATATGCAAACAAACAACATCGAATAACAATCAGATGGAATGTATCACATGTTGCTATAGACACCCCATTTTTGACCGACCTTAAGACTCAGACGTCGCCGATTGAGCGCTCGATGATGATGCATATTGTGCTCGTTCTGAGGTCATAGAGTCTCGGCTGAGAGCCTTGCCTCCGGGCTTGGGAACCTTTTCGTGCCTTGCCTCGGTTTGCAAACCAAGACCTGTTTTTTCTGTTTTCTCTTCCTGAAGGGAGGGAGAGGTCTCGTAGACCATCTCTCAGTAGCCGTAGGCTACGTTTCGTGGTCGTAGGCCACTATTCCCATTTGGAGACTAGTTTTCGGTTTTCGGAGCCGTTGGTCGTGCGCCTCGGTTCGGGACCGCTTAACTTTCTCCGTTTGCTCCTGTTTTTGGCACACACCTTGTTCCCTCTCCCTAGAGGGACACTGTGGCCCGGGAGACCACCTTTGTGGTCGCATGCCACCTCCGGTGCCTAACAGCCTATTTTCGGGACACCCGGCTGCGCGTTTTGGCCCCCGAACCTGCGTTTTGGTCCCATCAGTGTGGGTTCATTTTTGGCATGGACCCTAGTTTCTTTGTTAGGAAGGTGGTACTCTGGTGGGAGACCACCTTTTCTTCTTGGGGACCACCTGTCTCTTCGCCGCCCGATTTTCTTGTTAGAGAGCTGGTCTCCCTCACTTTTGGGCCACAATTTCTGGTCTCCCATACCACCACTGAGTTGCATTCACCTGGGAGACCACCAATCTTGGTAGGCCGACCACCTTTTTTGCTTAACCCTTTTGACCGCTTGGTCTCCCTCACTTTTGAGCGACAATTTCTAGTCTCCCATACCACCACTGAGCTGTATTCACCTGGGAGACCACCAATATGGGTAGGCTGACCACCTTTTCAACTTGAACCTTTTGACCCCTGGTCGGCCAACCAGGGGGAGTGGTCGGCCGACCACCTGAACTGGTCGGCCAGCCTTCTGCTTTTTTGTCTCAATGAGTTGAAGCCAGTTGTGCCAGCTGGAAGCCTCAGAATGCATCCTCCATACACGTGTATGGAGGATGTTTAAGCTAGCTTTTAAGCTTCTTTGAGAAGATTTAGATCTTCTCCTCTATCAAGGAAAGGGCCCTCTTCCATTGCTAGGGTTCAGAATTTTGCTTAAAGGCATACATACACTTCCCTCTCTATTTCTCTCCATTTTAGCTCCAAAGGTCCCTTGTTCTTGCACCATTGCACTACACCTCTTAGCCTAACCTCTCCATCATCCATCTAAGCACCTTGGAGCTCATTTTCAGAGGTTGAAGACTTGCTATCTTGGTCCAGAAGTTGCTGGTTCCTTTGGCTACAAGGGTAACACTCCATTTCTCTCTTTTTGACATTGTTTTGCTTCATAGTTTAGCTCTATTTGCAAGCATATTTAGGCTTTGTCATAAACTGAAAAAAGTCTTGTTTTGATCTTCTAAACATGTTTGTTTAAGATCATATTCTATCGGGGATCATCTACCCCCTTGCATGCTTCATTTCCTCATGTTTGGAGCTATGCTTTAGAGCATTTGTGTCGGCCTTGGTTTGGCCTTTTAGCTACTAAAATCCAGTGGATTTTTAGTGGCTAACATGTGTCTTTGAGCTTCAAAATCAGAGAGGGGTGACCCTCTCACCCCTTGTTCTCTTTACTAGCTTTATTGGCCTTACAAAGGAGCCCCTATTTGCATGTTTCAAAGCCATGCTCCAGGCCATTTTTGATGAGTTTTGTGACTTGCATGAACTCAGTCCAGAGCCCTTTTTGCCATATTAAGTGTCTATTATGCATGTGTAGAGTAATCTTCTTCAAGGCCTTTCAAAGGGACTTTCACTTGCATGCTTCCTAGACTGATTTCAGGACCCTTTTGGTGGGTTTTAGGACCCTCATAACCTCTTTCCAGAGGTTGTTTTACCATTTTGTGTGTCTGTCATATATGTGTAGAACAACCCCTTGCATGGCCCTCCAAAGGAGCACATCATTCTTGCATGCATTGACTGAGTGTAACATGCCCGCGGGGGACCTCGCTACAGTTCGGACTCTCTTTTTTTGTTGTGTTGCGGTTCTAAATCTGAACCAAAGAGTCCAACTCTGGCAAATCGTTTTGAGAAAAAAAAACAGATTTTTGAAAAGTAGTGCCAAACATGGACTGCTTTGCCAGATTACAGAGTCGCCACCTAAATATTTAAAATGGGAAATTTAGGAAACCCTGACTCGGTGCCGAAGGCCACATGTCCGTCATCACCAAAGTGGTCTTGGCTCGGGAGCTTGGGTACGATCGGGGAAGGTCAGCTATGAGCACCCCCTTTCGCCCGGTCTGAAGACCGGCCTCTACTAACCGTGATATCCGTTTTTGAAAACATTACATGCTCTTATTCCAGTTATTAGCCTAGGATTACTATGTTATGCGCGCAGCAAACAAGTATAGACTAGATTGCCTAATTTGGGAATAAACATTGCATATCCGTTGGTTTTGAAAATGCATCGGAATTTGCTACTCGCAAGTAGGCTAAAACACGGATTTCGATGAGTTTTCCCAACTCAGGCAATCCAACCTCCACCCACAGGTATTCAAACAGTTTATCTCATATAAGCACTTAGCCGCATGGTAAGCATACTGTCATGTTAGCATTCACACGCATGCGGTATGCTAAAGCAAAAATACTTACATCGTACTCCGTGCCAAAACAATAAACTAGTTAGCAAACATGCATGCCCTAGTTCATGTTAGAGTGTCTAATGCATCGCATACAAGATGTAACTAGGATAGGCTCGGCTAACCCTAAAAATGGCATGTGAAATGCTGCAAATATCACGTATTCAATTTGGAATTGAAAATACAATGCGGTTAGCGTGATGTGCCGAGCCCGATGTATGTGAACAAATGCATGAATGCACGCATGCATAGCATAAGGCATGCTAGAATAAACGTGCCCTAATCTACCATCAAAGTAGGTAAATAAAAGGGAGAAAGAAGTGGGGGTTGGAAGACATACACACCACTCACCCACACTTATTACAGATTTGCCCTCGCTCGGAGGGGCCGAATAAATATTACAAATTAATTAACTACACAAGCTAATTAAATATTATAAATTCACTAAATTAATTAACAAATTAACTAAGTTAATTAAAGCAGTAAATGCCTCGGGAAGAGGGCAAGATGCACCACGCGCCCGGGACTCGCTCGGAATCGCACTGCCATGCATGGTTGCCTCTGTTTTCCCTGCTTTCCTCCTCCGAAGACTGCCAAAACTTCAGGAATACTTCCCTGGACACTGGAGATCACCACCGGCTGGGGTAGAACACCACCGGCTGAAGGATGTGGCTACCGGCACTGAATTCATCCATCGGCTGCCAGTAGACTGCCGGTCGGCACTAAACAGTGCCGGTCGGCACTAAATGCCTGCAGAACCTGCAACTCACAGCAGCAGAGGACACAACTTGCATGGCAATGTAATTCAAAGCATGTATGCACCAAACACACTCCTTATCATGTTTTTGACTCAAAGGAAGATGTGCCTCGGTTCTCGAACCACCAATCACGCATTTCGATGCATGATGGCCCAAAGAACCAAGGGTGCAATTTTGATTTCAAATACATGCAATGCAAACAAACAAACAAGGGTGCTAAACCTCTATCACACTCACTTCAAGAGGCTTAGCATGCATGCCAATATGGTGCAATCCTAGACATGTCAACTAGTATGCAAAATGGGCAATGCAAGCAAGCAAAAACATGCTAGGTGCACAACCTAAGCAAGGAAGCATACGAACTAAGCGAGGGGGTGAACTCAAACATGGATTAGGCAGCTCCAAATAGGCCTAAAACTATTGGCCAAGATGCTAAATCATGAGGGCCAAACACACATGCACACATGCACAAGTTAAGGCACCAACACTTAAGCATAATAAGCAACATTCAAGCACACTTGAAATGAGTTAAACATGGACTACTAGCATGCATATAAAGCTCTGAAAATCATGCAAAACATGATGCCAAATCATGCAACAAAGTAGGCTAAACATGCAACAAATGGCCCAAGTACTTGAGGTTCACCAATGAGGCTTTGAACTACACATAGTACAACCACACATGGCAATACTTAACCAACTAAAAACAGAGTTTTAACACATAAAACTAAAGCCAAAAGACTACTTAGATGGCATCTAAGAGGCTTGAAGTCAAAGGCATGCAACATGACCAAAACATGGAGCATTCAACACATGCTTTTAAAGCATTAAAGAGGCATGCAAGGCAATCAAACAAGCATGCTAAATGGACTGAAATAACATGCTAGATGGTTCCAAACCATTGAAAATAGTGTAAGCAAGGCATACTACACTTTCATGCTCTTAAGGCCAACAAGCCGAATACAAAGAGGCTATATTAAGCATGCTATGGTTGACTCAAACAACATGAGACAGACCTCAAACATGGAAATATGAGCACAAAAACTTCACAAATGCAAGCCTAAAACATGCTAGAAGCTAAGGCATACAACCTAGGCATGTTAGAGGATCAAAAGGCATTACAAGGCAACTATGCTAAGCATGCATAAGGGACCTAAACCAACTTAGAAACATGTTATATCATGGAAATATAAACATGAAAAACAAACCAAACATGCTCAACACACACTTAAGCACAAGCTCCCGCGAGAAGCCAAATCTTGCCCTTTTCAAGGACATCAAGGAGAGGGGGTAGTCCTCTCCTTCTTGAGACTCTAAGGCATCATCTTCACCACTAAAATCCCTCAAGATTTCAGTGGTGAAGAGATCCTAACACCAAAGTCTCGGATCTCTCACAATATGGCACAAAGAAGGGGTCAAACTTGCTCAAACCACAAAACACTCTTGATAAACAATAAAGAGGCCTAAAAATCAGAACTTTTTTGTATTATAGACTAAGCACAAAAATAGTTCTAAAGCAAGTAGAAAGCAAGTAGAAACAAGGTACAAAAATGGGGTAAAAAGAGAGTAAATTCTTACCCTTGTAGCCTTCTTCAACAATGGGGATGTGTTGGTTTCCTTGAGCACCAAACCAGCTCCAAAGCTCCAAAACAAACCTCTGGACCCTCAAGAACTCAAGGAAGGTGAAACACTAGGTGTTGGTGAGCAAAAGTATGACCAAACACCTAGTGTACAAAACAAGAGGGAAGAAGAGAGATAGGATGTGTATCTATCCTAACCCTAAAAACCAGAGCTTGGTCTGTCTAAAATGTCTAAAATTTTGTAACCCTAAGCCAAGAAGAGGAGTGGTCCTCTTATAGGCAAGCAAAGCTTGCAAAGCTTACAAGCTAAGCTAACTAAGAGGGTCATCCCTCCATACACGTGTATGGAGGGGAACCAAAACTATACAACTGTCTGAAAATATCTCATAAAGCAACTGCACAGTGTCCGGCCGGCAAAAAGTGCCATTTTGGCAAAACTTAGTGCCGGTCGGCACAAAAGAGTGCCGGTCGGCACAATAAAGTGCCGATGGAAACACCAGCCAGCCGGTGGCCTCTAGCCAGTGCCGGTGGTGTGTGGGGATGCCTCACAAAGCATTCCCTGCCCTTCCAAGGCAAAACACAAGTGTTTGGTGCAAAACCAAACACAAAACGGTCGAGTTCGGAAGTCCTGAGGCAAGGCGCGCGAGCCGAGAACTCCGGGAACTCCAAACGAACGCAAACATGGATAATCACCGAGTGCTCCAACGGTGACGTCCAAGTCTTGAGGACGGTCAAAAATGGGGTGTCTACACTGAGTTTCAGTGGGTTTTTTGGCATATTTTGGGATGGCATACTTCTATTTTTGGCTGGTTTGGTGAGCTCTCATATGCTTCATATAGTTGTAGTACAACTCATGGTTCACTAGCTTTCTTGGCATGCTTTGTTGACCCTTAATTCTAGCACATTTTGACTATGCCTTAAACTGGTTTTGTGCATATTTTGGACTGCCCTAGCTCTGTTTTTGGGTCTCATGGTCGAATGATGCTTGTTTTGCATGCTTGTAGTTCAATATCCATGCTTAGCCTTGAGTTTCGAGGTCCATTACATGCATATACTGAGGTGTTTTCATGCTTTGGGGTCATTTTGCATCATATTTCAGAGCTTATGTGAATGTTATATCCTCATGTTTTCTCCTCTTTAAGTGTGCTTGAGAGTTGTGCATGAATGCCTTGTTTTCGAACCATTAAATGAGCTCCATTTCTTTGCATTCCGAGCCATCATTTTAGGCAATTTCCCCACTACTTCAGACCTGCCTAGGGTCTGTTTGGGATTGGTTTTGCCATTTGTGCATTGCTTTGTGTACCTCTAGTGTAACGCACTTCATTAGTTTCGGTATTCGGGCCATCCAGCTTGCATTGTGTGACATATTTTCATGATTCGGGACCATTGCACATCATGTTTCAGAGCTGGAAAATGTATGCTTGTATGCCATATTTCATCCTTTGCCATGCTTAGTTAGAGTTGCATGTTGTGCCTTAGGATCGGTCTATTGCATTCGTGCATGCTTGCATGTATTTCGGTTGTCTCATTTTCATCATACGGCCACTGATGTGAGTGTGACTGAGGTCCACTCATATTGGTGTAAGTCCATCTTGCATTTGTATATGCCATTTAGTTCATGTGCGCATGATAGTCTTCGTAAGTGCATTGTGTATGTCATGTTATGTCACGTGCATTGTGTATGCCATTTTAGCCCATAGCATTACGTATGCTAGGTTGCATGTTAGTCGCATTGTGTATGCCATCTCATTGCTTTGTGTTTGGAGTAGGGTTTAGTCCGAACACGGGAAATGAAGGGACGTTTCGTACTCCAAGTGACGAAACGTGCCTCGGTTCTCGGTCACCGACACTCTTGATTGTCCATGATAGAGTTGTTGGCTTTACTTATATGTGCATTCATTTCACATCGAGTGGTGCAATTCGACTCCTCGACCATCATGCATCGAGATGCATGATTGGTGGCACGAGGATCGAGGTGTGCATACATATGTGAAAATACTTTGCCATGCCCCTTTCTTGCTCTCTGTTGCAGCAAACCAGAAATCAGCTGCCTTCTAGAGCTTTGCACAGCATTCCGGGATTAATTGCAAACAAAGGCAAATCGGGGCATCGCGAGGAATTTTCCGACGAGGCGACTTGAGCATGCGTGTATCTTTCATCATTCGGAACAAGAGCTGAGGCAGTCCATTTTATAGCTTGCACGCTAATTTATTTGCTTTCCTAGTTAATCTATTAATTAATTAGGGTTTTGTAATATTTAATTATTCATTCGGGCTGTATTATTTATTCGGATCCTCCGAGCGAGGGCACAATTGTAATAAGTGTGCGTGTGTGTGATGTATGTCTTCCAACCCCACGTCTTTCTCCCTTTTATTTATCAGCTTATGATGGTTAGATTACGGCATGTTTCAATTAGCATACTTATGCCCGCATGTTTGCATCCATTCATCTGTCTTGCATGCACCGGGCTCGGCGCATCATACTAACTGCATCGTATTTCAATTCCAAGTTGAATACGTGTTAGCTGTAGCATCATCATATGTCATCTTAGAATAGCCGAGCCTATCTTAGTTGCATACCTGTATGTGTTGCATTAGCCATCTTAACATGAACTAGGATCATGCATTGATTACTAACTAGTTTCTGTTTTGGCTCGGAGTACTCAGTAAGTGTTTATGCTTTAGCATCCTTACATGTGCGTGAGTGACTGCCATGATAGCATGCTTACCATGAGGCTATGTGCTTATGTGATATACCTGCCTGAATGCCTGTGGGTGAAGGTTGGATTATCTGAATTGGAACAATTCATTGATTGCGAGTGTTAAGCCCACTAGATAGTGGCAAATCACCATGTTTTCTAAGCCCACCTGAGGGTGGCAAATCCACATTTTAGCCAACTTGCGAATAGCAAACCACTTTAAAAAACAAACATGAAATGTTTTGTTCCAACTCAGACGATCTAGTCTATACTTGTATGCTACGCACATCACGTAGTAAATCTAGGCTAATAACCAGAATAAGAGCATATAATGTTTTCAAAACTCGATATCATGGTTAGTAGAGGCCGATCTTTGATCGGCGAGCGGGGGTGCTCACGAAGTGACCTTCCCCAATCGTACCTGTAGACACCCCATTTTTGACCGACCTTAAGACTCAGACGTCACCGATTGAGCACTTGGTGATGTCACATATTGCGCTCGTTCTGAAGTTGCAGAGTCACGGTTGCGAGCCTTGCCTCCGGACTTCCGGACTCTTTTGTGCTTTGCCTCGGTTTGCGAACCAGGCCCTGTTTTCTTTGTTTTCTCTTCCCGAAGGGAGGGAGAGGTCTCTTAGATCATCTCTCAGTGGCCGTAGGCTACGTTTCGTGGTCGTAGGCCATTTTTCCCGTTTGGGCCTCGGTTCCCAGTTTTTGGAGCCGTCGGCTGTGTGCCTCAGTTCGGGACCGCTTAACTATCTCCGTTTGCTCTGGTTTTTGGTATACACCTTGTTTCCTCCCTTTTGAGGAACATTGTGGCCCGAGAGACCAACTCCGTGGTTGAACGCTACTTTCGGTGCCTAACAGCCTGTTTTCGGGGCCCCGAACTGCGTGTTTCGGCCCCCGAACCTTCGTTTTGCATCCGTCTTGGTCCATTTTTGGCAGGGACCTTATTTTCATTGTTAGAAAGGTTGTAGGAAGGTGGGAGGCCAGCAATTGTTCTGAAAACCAGCTTTTTCTCTTCATCGCCCTTCGTCGCCTATTTTTCTTACTAGAAAGCTAGTTTTTCCCATTCCCGGGCCACTTTTTCTGACTTTCCACCACACCATCGTGTTGTACACACCTGGGAGGCCACCAATATGGGTAGGCCGACTAGTAATTCTTCCTGACCCTTTTGAAGCCCTCTAAAAAGCTGGCTTTTCTCTCTCCTGGTTCACATTTTCTGGGTTTTGACCATACAGTTGTGTTGCACTCATCTGGGAGGCCACCTTTTTGGGGTGGCCGGCCAGCAATTCTTTTGACCCTTTTGATCCCTGGTCGGCCGGCCAGGGGAGGTGGCCGGCCGGCCACCTGAACCTTTTGCACCTGGCCGGCCATTTTTCTCTCTCCTGGTGTATTACAGTTGTGCCAGCTGTTTTGCCCTAGATCCTCTGCTCGAGGGTTTGCCTTTTTGGGGGGAAATTTGAATTAGTTTTCCGCCCCTTTTTCTCTTGGCTTCTCTCCTCTATAAAGCCAACACTTGAGCTTCATTTCTAAGGGTTACAAAAACCAGCTGAGGCATATACACTCCATCCTCTATATATCTCCCCCATCCAAGCTCAAATACCCCTTGGTTCTTGGCCTTTACACTACAACTCATAGCCTACTACCTCCAACATCCATTCCAGCCCCTTGAAGCTGATTTCCAGAGGTTGAGAGCTCACAATCTTGGACCAAGAGTTGCTACATTGCTGTGCTACAAGGGGTGAGTCCTCTTTTCCCCTTTTCTAGTCTTTTCTTGCTTCATCTATAAGCCATACTTGCAAGCATTTATGGGTTTCGATCTGAACTGAAAATAGTCTTATTTTGAGCTTATTTTCATGTTTGATCAAGAACTTTTTTCTGTTTGAGGTCTTCTACTCTCCCTTTTACTTTATCTCTCTTTTAGGGCTTGTCTTGCATGATATATTAGCCTTACTTGTGAGCATTTCTGGGCTTCGAGCCAAACTATAAAGTATCTTTTTTTGAGCCCCTCTCCGACTTCGTTGAAGGGCTCTTTGCTGTTTGAGGCCTTTTACTGCCCTTTTTGTTCAATCTCTCTTTTACAGTTGTTTTTGCATGATACATTAGCCTTATTTGTGAGCCTTTTTGGACCTCAACCTAAACTGAAAAAAGTCTTGTTTTGACATCATCTTCATGTTTGATTAAGGTCTATTCTCTGTTTGGGTTCATCTTCCCCCTATGCATGCTTCATCTTTCCATGATTAGGGCTATGTATTAGAACACTTGCATTGGCCATGGTTTGGCCTCTTAGCCACTAAAATCCAGTGGATTTTTAGTGGCTTAGGTGTATTCTTGAAGGCCAAAATCAGAGGGGGGTGGCCCCCTCTCTCCTTGTCTTGTTTGGTGGCCTTTTTGGCCTTCCAAAGGACCTCATAGTCGTATGCTTCTAAGCCTTGTTCCAAGGCCTTTTTAGTGGGTTTTAGGACCCCCATAACTCATTTCTAGAGTTGGTTTGGCTATGCTAAGTGTCCTTGATGCATGTGCTTAATACCCCCTTGTATGCCCTTCCAAAGGAGCCCCTCATTTTTACATGCATTGGCTGCATTTCAGTGATTGTTTGGGCATATTTTGGCATGTTTTATTAACTGATTTTTGCTGGTTTGATGAGTTCTCATGCACTTCATATACATGCCATGTAAACCATGTTTGCTAGTCAAGATTGCATGCTATTTTAGTCCATCATGCTAGCATATTTTGGTCATGCTTTGAACTAGAAATGTTCATGTTTTGGGACTACCTTGGCTCTGTCTTTGTGCTTCATAGTCAAATAATGCATGCTTTGTATAACTATAAGTCAATACATGTGCCTAGTTTTGAGTTTCAGGACCATTCCATGCATTGTATGACATATATCCATGATTCGGGACCATTTAGCATTATATTTCAGTGCTGGAATTTGCATGTTTGTATGCCATGTTTCATGCCTTGTTAGAGTTGCATGTCGTGCCTTAGGTTCGGTCCTCGGTTTGCGTGCATGTGTGCACGCATTTTGGTAGTCTCATTTTCATCTTATGGCTACTGATGTGAATGTGGCTGAGGTCCACTCATGTTAGTGTAAGTCCATTATGCATTGTGTATGCCATTTCAATTCATAGCATTGCGTATGTTAGGTTGTATGTTAGAGCATTGTGTATGTCTTGCTACATCGTGCATTGTGTATGCCATTTCAATTCATAGCATCGCGTATGCTAGGTTGCATGTTAGGATTGCATTCATGCATGTTATGCATACTGCATTGTGCTTGGGATAGGAGTTAGCCCAAGCATGGGAAACGAGGGACGTTTCGTACTCCGAGTGATGGAACGTGTCTCAATTCCCAGTTGCCGACACTCCGGATTAACCATGATGGAGTCTCAGTCCTGCTATGTTTATATGTGCATTCATTTCATATTGAGTCGTGCAATTCGACTCCTCGGCCATCATGTATCGGAATGCGTGATTGGTGGCACGAGGATCAAGGTGTGCATACATATGTGAAAATACACTGCCATGCCCCTTTCTTGCTCTCTGTTGTAGCAAATCAGAAACCGGCAATCTTTTAGAGCTTCGTGCAATATCCCGAGTTTAATTATAAACAGAGGCTAATTGGGGCATCGCAATGGATTTCCGCGCAAGGCAACTCAAGCATGCATCATCCATCATCCGGAGTAGAGTTGAGGCAGTCTATAGGCTTGCATGCTAATTTACTGCTTTCCTAGATTAATTTGTTAATTAATTAGGGTTTTGTACTTATTCGGACTGTATTATTTATTCGGGACTGTATTATTTATTCGGACCCTCCGAGTGAGGGCAATGTTGTAATAAGTGTGCGTGCGTGTGATGTATGTCTTCAAACCCCACGTCTTTCTCCCTTTTATTTACCAGCTTATGATGGTTAGATTAGGGCATGTTTCAATTAGCATACAGTATGATAGCATGTTTACATTCATTCATCTGTCTTGCATGCACCGGGCTCGGCGCATCATATTAACTGCATTGTATTTTGATTCCGAGTTGAATACTTGTTAGTTGTAGCATTCCACATGCCATCTTTAGAATAGCCGAGCCTATCTTAGTTGCATTTTGCATGTGTTGCATTAGGCATTTCTGTATAGTTAGGATCATGCATTGATTTCTAATTAGCTTTTTTCTTTGGCTTGGAGTACTCGGTAAGTGGTTATGCTTTAGCATCCTTGCATGCGTGTGAGTGACTGCCATGATAGCATGCTTACCATGAGGCTATACGCTTATGTGATATACCTGCCTGAATGCCTGTGGGTGAAGGTTGGATTATCTGAATTGGAGTAATGCATTGACTGTGAGTTTTAAGCCCACTAGATAATGGCAAAACCATCTTTTCTAAAGCCCACCGAGGGTGGCAAAATCTGCATTTTAAGCCTACTTGCAAGTAGCAAACCACTTTCAAAAATAAACAGGAAATGTTTTGTTCCAATTCAGACGACCCAGTCTATACTTGTATGTTGTGCGCATCACATAGTAAATCTAGGCTAACAATCTGAATAAGAACACATAACGTTTTCAAAACAAGATAGCATGGTTAGTAGAGGCCGATCTTTGATCGGGCGAGCGGGGGTGCTCACGAAGTGACCTTCCCCAATCGTACCCAAGTTCCCGAACCGAGGCAACTTTGGTGATGACGGACACGTGGCCTTAGGCACGAGTCAGGGTTTCCTAAATTTCCCAAAAATAAAATATTTAGGTGGCGACTCTGTATCTGGCAAAGCAGTCCATGTTTGGCACTTCTTTCAAAAATCTGTTTTCTCAAAACGATTTGCCAGATTTGGACTCTTTGGTTCAGATTGAGAACCGTGACAACTTGAGTCCGAACTGTAGTGAGCCCAAAATGAACAAAACGGGACTCATCCTCCCGGGGACGTTCGGGGACGTCTATAGTTTCTGGCGACTCTGCTGGGGATTTAGAGAACTTGACTCGAACTCATGATATCTTATTTTGACTACACTTATGTGTTTCTTTGCATTGCATTTGCATTGGTGTGCCTAGGACACCGTGTTTGCCATCTGCTATTCCTGAGCGGTTAGCCTGAGGCTGCGTGTCGTAAGGTTGACCGGTTACGGGCTCTGCCAGTACGGGAACACAAACCCCAATTTTTACCGGGGCACCTTTTTTGACCATTCGACCTAGTGCATATTCGGAATCCGTAGTGACCATTCCAAACTAGGACAGGTTGCTTACCCGATATAGGTTGTTTGAAACCGTTGAGTGCGTAGTGAAACCCTAGCTCCTGACAAAATAGGACATGGAAACCCTACCCCAACATAGGGGTGTTTTAGCTCTCACTAATCTGTTATGTGCTTTTAGAGTACGTCTTTACAGGAATGCATGTATCAGTTTCCAAGTCTAGGCATTAGGCATGCGGGCATCAGCATCAGTGTTTTGGGAATCAATTTACTCGAGGGTATCGAATTTGAGGTAGAATTTTGGGGCAGAAATCAGTAACGAGTGCAGTTATTCAGCTATGCCCATATCTGTTCTAGTGAAATCAGGCTGAGATGCTCTCTGTTTTCTCTTTTGCTAGGTAGTCTTGGAACTGTAGCTTCAGAAGGCTTCGATATCCCCCAGATTCATTGGACTTGTGTTGATAGACTTCGTCAGGTCAGAGATTTAGTTCAAGGGTAACCAGTTTTCCTTCGCCAGTGGTAAGGCAAAGAAGGGCCAGACAGGGTTCATTGGTTCATCTGATCCGACAGTCACCAGTCACATCATTAGTAGACCCGTGATGGCACAGGGTTCGAAAGAATTAGTGGCAGTGATAGCATCATTAAATCAGGGAACTGCCGTGCAGGATGAGACTAATGCTGAAACGCAACGCCCATCTGGGGCATCTGCCTCACATCTAGCTTCGGGGCCCCAGCCGAACTTTGACCCACTTCTGCCAGCTGAAAATTTGCAGGATCCGGATCCCCAAGAAGGGTTGGCTCAAGCCCGAGTTGTCAGACCCCTAGTGCAACCTAATGAGAGGCTTTATCCCCTTGATGGTAATGACCTCAATCCGACCGCGGTGAAAATTGCGAACCTTGAGAAGCAATTCAGGAAGGCACAGGGCCTTAACTCCATTCCCGACATTGAGGATGGACACACCGAGTCTGCCGTACGGCTCCCAGACAGATTCAAAATGCCATATATTGACCGTTTCGACGGGTCTGGAGATCCAATGGTACATATCCGACTTTTCTTGGATGTCCTGAAGCCGATGGGCTTGACTAAGCCACAGAAACTCTCTCTGTATGGAAGAACCCTGTCGGGTGTAGCAGCCACTTGGTACGCTAAGTTGGAGGACAAAGTGAAGCAAAACTGGGAAGAGTTGGCTGAGGCCTTTGTCGATCAGTATTCCTACAGTACCCAAGTTGAAATGACCATGCAAGAGCTTGAAACAACCCGCCAAAACCCAACAGAGCCTTTTGTGGAATTTGTTGCAAGATGGAGAGCAAAGGCAACACAGATGACAGATCGGCCTTCCGAGAGGGATCAAGTGCAAATGATGGTGCGAAACCTCGAGCATGATATGTTGCAAAAGTTGATAGTCGCTCCGCTATTCACTTTCAAAAGTTTGCATGAACTGGGGGTTCAGATCGAGAATGCGTTCAACAATGGGATCATTCCCAGAACAAGTGAACCGACAAGGAGGGTTTTTGCAGGAAGTACCAATGCTGGTAGTAGCGCTATTCCCAAACCCACCGAAATTAATACAGTTGCCACAACCGACCCTTTTGCCGAACCAAGCCTACAAACCGTCGGCCCAACCCGAACTCAGGGCAGAACTTTCACCCCTCTCTATATGAGCCTGACTAGTGCATTAAAAGTCTTGATGGAAAGAGGGTATCTCAAATCCCTCGATCCTCAACCTCTGCCTGACCCACTCCCAGCCAGACATAACCCCTTCAAATACTGTGTGTACCATCAGCAGCGCGGTCATGGCACCGACCGTTGCTACCGCCTTCGTCATGAGGTCCAAAATCTCATCGACAACCGGACGATAGCTCCACCTTCAGACCCCAATGACCAAACATCTCCTGCCCACCTCAATCTCATCCATATATTACCATCCACCTTCGACCCCAGCATATACATCACCCTGGCCCATCTACCCAAGCCTGAGGTGTTCATTCCAGAAAGCATGGACTTATGCATGATGGGCACACCTAAACCCCAATCATCTCAAACCCGTGAACCCACTACTTCTGAGTTGATGGGAATGATTAAAGATCTTCAAAGAACTGTGACAGATCTGGCCTCCGGGACATTGGCTCCATCATCGACCACACCACATACTGGGAATTTCATGTCAAAAGGCTCCCCAGTCTTGGGACAGGCTGCGTTTGAGGAATGCCAATCCCTTGGCAAAGTGGAGGCGAGTGGGAAGAACAAGGTAGGGGCGGGTATGGATCCCCATGAACATCTTCTGTTCGCTATTGAGGCTTTGAAAGCCGAGGGACTAAACAAAGAGCAAGCCCTCACAGTTGTTGCAAAAACTGTGGATGACACTTTCGCTACTCAAGTTGGGGGCAGTCTGAATCAAAGGAAAAACCGGGAGAAGGGCCGTCATACCAGAGACGATCCTGTTAGCTCTAATCCTTCGCTCGGAAGAGATCAGCAAACCAGGCCAGCACCTGCCAATCCCTTTACTGGTATGCCCAGCAAAAATCCACAAACCTTGAAGTACCAACCCCGAGGTCGGAGGGTCTTCCATGCCCTCTATATGCCTTTGTCCAAAGCTCTCCAAATCCTTGTTGGACAAGGCCATCTCAAACCCCTTGAGCCTCGGCCTCTCCCGAACCCTCTTCCGGCTACGCATGATGCTACCCAGTACTGCGCGTACCATCAGCAATTGGCCATACTACCGATAATTGCTTTCGTCTTCGCTATGAAGTACAAGATCTATTTGACAACGGGGTCATCCTCCCGCCGAGCTCGACAAAGTCTATCGGCACTAGATCGGTGAACTTGGGGGGATAATGTGATGTGATCGGGGGATGAACCACCTGCGGGCGGCGCTCGATTTACTCCAGCTGTGGTGGATGGCATGCGCTGTTTTGAGCAATGTACAAGTGCTGTTAATTTTGCATTCTGACTTGGGTATTGGGTCAGTCTTGTTGTTTTGTTTTGAGTTAGTCTTTTTGTTTTGGGTCTGTCTTGTTGTATCGAGTCAGTCCTGTTGTATAGGAGTCGGGTGGTCCCGGGGGTGTTACCTCGGATATCACTATCTTGTTTTGTGTTTGTCTTTTCATTTTGTCTTGAGTCTGTTTCTGCCACGAAGCCAGTTGTGCCAACAGATCTCGATGAAACAGCAGTGGTTTTCACACTCTTGTATTTGCTTCGGCCGTGCGCCAGTTGTGCCAAAAAATTTGAATCGAACAGCAGTACTTTTCGCCTACTTTTCTGTGCCTTGAATTCATTGCATTGACCTAAGTTTTTCAAAAATTTTTGAACACTACAGTGAAAACAAAGAGGAAGGAATTCCGCGGGATTTGAAAAAAATTTGATCAATTGAGAGAAAGAGACGCACGCTAAGCCCTTAATGAATGAAATCATGCTTGTTAATGTGAGTACTGAGAAGGATCCTGGCTTGATCCAGATTGGTTCTACACTATCTTCAGCGCGAGCGATTAGTCGCTTTCTTAAAAGGTTTCAAAAATGTTTTGCGCCGTCCTGCGAAGACCTGTGTGGAATCGCTCTTGAGATTGTGCAGCCTAGGATCGCTCTCAGCCTCGAGACTTGACCCTTTGCTATCGAACCTTGAACTCAAATTCGGAACGTTCAACGGTCAACTACAATGTGAGGCCTGTGTGGCCAGATTCGAAGCAGCCCTCGACCTAGGGGCAGAAAAATGTCAGATGTGCTCGAAGAGCCGAAAATGGATCGCTCCGCAAATCAATGAAGATCGGCAAGAATGCCAAACCCCAGAAGGGAGGAAAGAAGAAGGTATCGCTAAAAGACAACCGAGTTCCAATCCACAACACTAGGGCCAGATTCAGCCCCCTCCCAATGGATGAACTTCTACATCATCAGCGAACAGCCATTCTCTTGGATTCAGATGGCTTCGAGATCTCAGAACCATTTGACATGGACAAAGCTACACTTTTACCCTTGAGAGGCTCGCTAGGCCGAAAACCTAGAAGGGCGACCCAGGCAAAAGTTAGAGCAAGAAAAAAAGAAAAAGAACAAAAAAAAAAAAAGAAAAATGCAAAGAACAAAAAAGAAATGAAGAAAAATAAAAAAATTGGATAAAAAAGAAAAGAAATAAAAAAATTGAAAAGAAAAGAAAAACAGAGCTCACAAGGTTGAAAACCCGGAAGGGCGGCCTTGGCAAAAGTTAGAGCGCAAAAGGAGAGGTTAATACCCGAGTGTACCTTACACCCCGAACTACGTAAGGCTTGATTCCCATCTTTGGGATACGTAGGCAACTTCATCCTGAAGTCCAGCCGTAAAACACTTCAATTTGATTGTGCCCATATAATGGTTTTGATCTTCTTCGCCTTCTCTGTATCCAAGAATTTGGTTGTGTTCGTCACTTTGAGGACTGACTACAATGCACTGTGGTGCCATTCAAACAGGGGGCAACTTTCCGTTGCCATTCAATGCGCCGCGGTGCTGTTCAAACAAGGGGCAACTTTCCGTTGCCATGCAGCTTTCTTCAAGCAAGAGGCAATTTTCCTTCGGATCTGAGGTTGTGCATCTCGAGAGTGGGTTCTATGCTCGTTGAGTAGCGGCTGATTGCAAAAACAGTTTTTGAGAATTTTTACTGACGTTGACTGATTTTCTCTCAAAAACTATTCCATTTTTTCCAAAACTGGACCTTTTTCTTGGACCCAAAAAAGGAAAATTTTCAGTGCTCATAACCTAACTTGCATGATTTCGAATCAAAAAATCGAACAAGCGCGTTAATCTAACTCTCATTTTGGTTAAAATTGTTTTAGTAGAAAACCAAAAAAAATGGTCCAACTGATGAACTAGAGGCACAATTGAGTCAGGCCTCCTGTCTTTTCCCATTGTCAACATACTTGCCAAGAACGACACTCTACCTGCCAGAAGAGGGCACAACTGAAGCTAACAGCAAAAGGGCAGAAAGCTCTCACATCCTCCAAGCAATGAGGTATCAAGCCAAGTGCGAAGCACGAACTGGAATGGGGCCAGATATTCCACTCCCTCATCTGGACAGATCTGATCACGTCCAAACTCCCCAGCAGAGCATCGTCGACCGATGTCAGCTGCAGATTTGCTACACACCCAATTGTAGCGCGGCCCCTCTGTGGGAGAAACTCACTGTTGTGAACAAGAATAAGAATCTAGCGGAATGCTAGGGGCAAGAGCCCACAACTTTCTGTTTTTCCATCAACCACCCAAGGGAGGGATTTAAAATGAGAGATTGAAGAATAGAGATGTGTGCGCTGAGAGAAAAGGTGAGGAAAAGGCTTTTTCAGAAAAACAGAGCCTGAGGGCCGAGTGATGTGAGAGACACAAATGAGAAAAGGTGGGAAACAATACCCGGTGAAACTGGCTCCTCACGATCTGAGAGGTCTGTCGTCTTTGTAATACGTCTGTGTGTCGTGTCTTCTGTCGTCTGTGTGTCTCACGACAGACCTCTCGATTCCTGCTTTGAGTCGTCCCGAGCATGTCTCGTTGTGTTTAGGTCGTTTACCTTTTGTTTTCTGTGTTGAGTCATTTTGGCTATGGTCAGTTGTAGGCTCAATACCCGGTTGAGAATCCTTTTCTCATTTCAATTTCAAAAGAAAAATCATCTTGTGCTCAGAGTGCTGTGCCATTCTCCACATTTGCGCAAAACAGGATTTGTTCTTTCGTAAAACTGCAGGGTTCACCCAGGTCATGTGAAAACAGTAAAACGGAGGCCTATCTGAAGATATATGGGTTCCAGACTGCAAAGCAAAAGAAAAGAGGAAAAATTTGGAGCATCTTAGCATGTTTCAACTTTAGCAAAATCCGAGACTGCATTCCAGGTGCACTTTCTCAGGCCTCGCCGTTTCTCTGGAGTATGAGTGTATCTCGACCCTAAGTGTAAACCTGTTTCAAGTCAGAGTGGTAGTCCAAGCAGCACTTGAGGGTTTCACATACAGATGTTATCTCTTGCCAATATGAACAGGGTGTGCTCTTTTTGAGCTGAGTGTGTTGCAAAGTCCTCTAAGAGGTAAATCAGAAGCACCAGAGTACATATTTGATGCTCCTCTATTGCATAGAATGTGAACTTTCATATACACTGTTGTTGCATGCGTGCCGCACATCGTTATGATTCATGCATAGAATATGCTTGTTTTCGATTCTGCATAGAATATGCTTTGCTTGTCTCATACATAGAATATGCTTTCAATATTGCACAGAATGTGCTTCCATACTTGCATAAAAGATGCATTTTAATCGCACTTTCTTGTGCATTTTATCTCACTCGCACTGTCTTGTGCACTTACACTTTGTATCTCACTTGCACTGTCTTGTGCATCTTCTGGTTGTATCTCACTCGCACTGTTTAGTGCATTTCAAATCAATCGCACTGTTTAGCGTATCGCACTGTTTTGTGCATTTCAAATCAATCGCCCTGTCTAGCGTATCGCACTGTTTTGTGCATTTCAAATCACTCGCGCTGTTTAGCATATCGCATTTTTTAGTGCATTTTAAATCATTCGCGCTATTTTGCGCATCGCACTATTTTGTGCAGTTTATCATTCGCGCTATTTTGCGCACCTCAATCGCACTATTTTGTGAAGTTTACATTCGCGCTATTTTGCGCATCGCACTGTTTTGTGCAGTTTATCATTCGCGCTATTTTGCGCACCTCAATCGCACTATTTTGTGCAGTTTACATTCGCTATTTTGCGCATCGCACTGTCCTGTGCATTGCATCTGTTTGCGCTATTTTGCGCACCTCAATTGCACTGTTTTGTGTAGTTTATCATTCGCGCTATTTTGCGCACCTCAATCACACTATCTTGTGCTTTGCATATCACATCGCACTATCTTGTGCATTTCAAATCAATCGCGCTGTTTAGCGTATCGCACTATTTTGTGCATTGTATCATTCGCGCTATCTTGCGCACCTTACCTGCACTTGTTAGTGCATTGCATCGCGCTATCTTGTGCACCTTATCTGTATCGCACTGTTTTGTGCATTCACCTTGCTCGTACTGTTTTGTACACCTTTAGCATCGCACTATTTTGTGCATCTGTTTAGCACTGTTTTGTGCATTCACTTTGCATTGCGCTGTCTTGTGCACATTGTATTTTCGTATCATTCGCACTGTCTCGTGCACTCCCCAGTCAATGAGACCTAAAATCCTGCATCTTTATTCGCACTGTCTTGTGCACTCTCTGGTCTAGGAGACCTTAAATCCTCTAAAGGTGAAATTCCTTTGGTGTTTGTCGTGCCCGAACGACTTCCAAATGGTCTGGTATAGCCACCTGCCTGTGTTAGCGGTGAGTTCCTAGGAGACCAACTGAGACGGTGGAAACTAGAGTTCGAATGGCTCATGTCTAGAACGCAAAGTGTAACAAGCCCGCGAGGGACCTCGCTACAGTTCGGACTCGATTTTGTTGCGGTTCTAAATCTGAACCAAAGAGTCCAACTCTGGCAAATCGTTTTGAAGAAAAACAGATTTTTTGAAAGAAGTGCCAAACATGGACTGCTTTGCCAGATAACAGAGTCGCCACCTAAATATTTTTTAAATGGGAAATTTAGGAAACCCTAACTCGGTGCCAAAGGCCACGTGTCCGTCATCACCAAAGTTGGCTCGGGAACTTGGGTACGATTGGGGAAGGTCACATCGTGAGCACCCCCGCTCGCCCGGTCAAAGACTGGCCTCTACTAACCATGATATCTGCTTTTGAAAACATTGTATGCTCTTATTCCGGTTATTAGCCTAGGTTACTATGTGATGCTCGCAGCAAACAAGTATAGACTGGGCCGTCTGAATTGGAACAAAACATTTCATGTTTGTTTGTTTGAAAATGGTGTGATGGTGCTACCCGTAGGTAGGCTAAAATGCGGATTTGCCACCCTCAGGTGGGCTTAGAAAACAGTGATTTTGCCACTATCTAGTGGGCTTAAAACAAACAGTCAGTGTATTGTCCCAATTCAAATAACACAACCTTCACCCACAGGCATTCAAGGCAGTTATATCACATAAGCAAATAGCCTCATGGCAAGCATGCTATCATGGCAACACTCACACGCATGCAAGGATGCTAAAGCATAAAACTCACCGAGTACTCCAAGCCAAAACAAAAGCTCATTAGAAATCCATGCATGATCCTAGATACACAGAATGCCTAATGCAACACATGCAAAAATGCAATTATAGCAGGCTCGGCTATTCTAAACATGGTATGTGAAATGCTACAACTAACATGTATTCAACTTGGAATTGAAATACGATGCAGTTTGTATGATGCACCGAGCCCGGTGCGTGCAAAACAGATGAATGATGCAGACATGCTGTCATACTGTATGCTAATTGAAATATGCCCTATATCTAACCATCGTAAGCAGGTAAATAAAAGGGAGAAAGACGTGGGGTTGGAAGACATACATCACACTCACCCACACTTATTACAATTATGCCCTCGCGCAGAGGGTCCGAATAAATAATAATACAGTCCAAAATAAAAGAATAATACAGTCCAAAATAATATAGTCCGAATAAAATACAAGAATCCTAATTAATTAACAAATTAACTAAGAAAGCTGTAAAACTGGCATGCAAGCCAGGGACTGCCTTGCTGCTGCTCCGGATGATGAAATGATGCATGCCCGGATGCCTTTGCGCGGAAATCCACGGCGGTGCCCCGATTAGCCTCTGTTTGCATTTTTCTCGAAATGCGTGCCAGACTCCGAAAAGTTGCTGATTCTTCATTTTGCTGCAACAGAGAGCAGGAAAGGGGCATAGCAATGTATTTCACAAATATATGCATGCCTCGATCCTCGTGCCACCAATCACGCATCTCGATGCATGATGGCCGAGGAGTCGGATTGCACAACTCAATATAGAATGAATGCATATGAATGCTATAACAAAACCTAACTCCATCATGGGTAATCCGGAGTGTCGGTGATTTGGGAATTGAGACACTCCGTCACTCGGGGTACGGAATGTACCTCGTTTCTCGTGCAATATGCATGGTATGCATGAAATGCAGCTAATATGCGGTCTTAACATACATAATGCCCTGAAAATGAGTAACCTCGAAATGCGTGCACACGGGTACGCGAACCGAGGCCATGATGAAATGGAAATCGGATAAAACCGAAGTGTCTCGAAATACGTGCCCACGGGCACGTAAACCGAGACGATGGTGAAATGGAAATCGGATAAAACCGATCAAACTGAAGTGCCTCGAAATGCGTGCCCACGGGCACGTAAACCGAGACGATGGTGAAATGGAAATCGGATAAAACCAAAGTGCCTCGAAATACGTGCCCACGGACACGCAAACCGAGGAATGCATAAAATGGCATACGGAATGCAAATTGGGCTTACGCTAACATGAGAGGGCCTCAGCCGTACTCACATAAGCTGCCGACAGGTAAAAGTGAGATGCCTCGAAATGCGTGCCCGCGGACACGCAAACCGAGGCATGGATAAACAAGCATGAAATGACATGGGAAATGATATGCAAGCGTGCAAAATAAATTTCAGCGGCTAAATGAAGGGGAAAACAGCCCCGAAATGATACGAAATGACAATCCATACATGAAATCATCCCGAAATGTGATTTTAAGTACCCGAAATGGCCTACGGCTATGCTAAACATGCAAAATTGGCACATGACAGAAAAAAAAGTAGCAAGGCAGCCCTAAAAATAGCATCTTTTCAGTACAAAACATGACCAAATTGTGAGCATAGATATGGCAACAATGGCATGCAAAAATGGGGGAAAAGAGGGGATTTATTAAGCAAGTAGTATATAGAAAATTCAAACTACAAAATTTCCTTCTACAACTTTGAAGAGGAGCCCAAAATATGCATATTTACAGTGAATGAAAACTCCAAAATCAGTATGTAGATAGGCTCAAAATAGCATGCAATATAATGAGCTAACAAGGGCTATAAAGAGAGGTACCATAAGCAATGACCAAACAACTTAAGGCCCTTAATAAAACTTGAAGAATAGACCAAAACAAGACACTTTCTAAGCCTGATGAAGGCTGAAATCCGAAGCTAAGAAAGCCTAACAAAGCATGCAATTTTACGGAAAATATGAAGGATTACAAAACAAGTACCAAAACCAATCATCAAATGGCCTAAGACCCTTAACAAAGCATGAATAATGGACCAAAATAAGGCACTCTCTAGGCCTGATGAAGGCTGAAAACAGTGACCAAGTAAGCTCAAAGAGGTATGCAAAACATGGCCAAAGAGAGGTACGAAGAGAGGCCATTCATGGAGGCACCAAACAAGACTGGTCCCTTCTACAATGTTGTAGAGGGACACAAAATAAGCCCATAATCAGTTTATAGCATGCTCCAAAAATAAATGCATATAGGCTAAAAGTAGCATGCAAGTTTACGGTAAAATGGAAGAATTTCGAAGGAAGTGCATGATAGAGAAGCCAAACATGGTTGAGCCCTTCTTCAATGTTGAAGAGGGGCTCGAAATAAGCCCACTCACAGTATATAGTAGGCTCGAAATTAGATCACTCAAAAGCCAAACAAAGCATGCAAATAATTGGCATAAAGGGTGATATTGAAAGAGGTGTATGATAGAGGTACCAAATGAGATTGAGCCCTTCTACAAAGTTGTAGAGGGGATCAAAATAAGCACAAAACCAGTAGGGGTCAAAGCCCAAAACAAAAGGGAAATAGGGCATAGAATTGATAGAAAATAATGCTAGAAAAAGGGATTTAGAGGCTTACCCTTGGAGATCCAACTTTTGTTGCTTCTTGGCTTCAATTTGCTGCTTCTTAACCCTTGAAAAGCACTCCTTTGCTGCTGGAATGAAGATGGTGATGGTGGTGCTTAGGGTTGATGAAGGATTGGCCTAGATGCTTGAGGGTTTTTTGAGCTTTTGAAGATGGAAATAGAGGTTTTGGGAGAGGGGTTCTTGAGACCAATTTTTGTAACCCTAGGGAAGGAGGAGGGCAGCCCTTTAAATAGGTAAGAAAAGGTGTAAAAGGGGAGGGAAATGGAGGCAAGATTTCCCTTCCAAAATATCCCCCGGAGGGGGAGATATTTTTCAAAAAATATCCGGACAGCTGTAAAGAGCTGGAAAGCAGAAAGCTGGCCGGCCAGGTAATTTTCTGGAAGGTGGCCGGCCGGCCACCCAAACTGGTCGGCCAGCCACTCACCCTGGCCGGCCGGCCATGGCCCAAAAATAAAGTCCAAATTTTCTGGCCGACCACCACTCCTTGGTGTCCTCCCAGGTGTGTAGAATAAAGCCCCAAGATTGGAATCTGGCAACACTGAAACAGAAGTCACAACATTGAACTTGAAGGAGGGGCTCAAAAATGAAACTCTGAATTGCTGGCCGACCACCACTTTTTGGTGTCCTCCCATGTCCCCTGATCACAAATATGTAGCTTTGGTTGGAAGAAAATATCCCCAGGGTGTTCAACATTGGCCCGGAAGTGAGAAAAACGGGCTCCGGAGGAGCGAAACTGGTTTTCTGAGACAATTGTTGACCTTCCACCCTCCAGTGATCTTTCTGATGTCAAAACAGAGGTACCTGCCAAAAATCGGAGAAAACCGATGCAAAATGAATGCTCGGGGCCAAAACCGGGCAATTCGGGGTCCCGAAAACCGGCTGTAAGCACCGAAAGTGGAATCCGGCCACGAAGTGGGTACCAGAGGCCCCAGTGTCCCTCGGGATGATAAAACAGAGGTCCACGCCGAAAATGAACAAAAACCGATGCGAAATGAATGCTCGGGGCCCAAATCACGCAGTTCGGGGTCCCGAAAATAGGCTGCAGGCACCGAAAGTGGCATCCGGCCACGAAGTGGGTACCAGAGGCCCCAGTGTCCCTCGGGATGATAAAACAGAGGTCCACGCCGAAAATGAACAAAAACCGATGCGAAATGAATGCTCGGGGCCCAAATCACGCAGTTCGGGGTCCCGAAAATAGGCTGCAGGCACCGAAAGTGGCATCCGGCCACGAAGTAGGTACCAGAGGCCCCAGTGTCCCTCGGAATGATAAAACAGAGGCACTTGCCAAAAACCGGAGAAATCGGAGATGGTTGGGCGGTCCCGAACCAAGGCACCCGGCCTGACGGCTCCGAAAACCGGGAACCGGGCTCCGAAATGGGCAAAATGGCCTACGGCCACGGAAAGTAGCTCACGGCCACTGGGAGATAGTCTACGGGACCATTCCCTCCCCTCAGGAAAGAAAACAGAGAAAACCGAGTCTGGTTCGCAAACCGAGACAAGGCACAGAAGAGAGTTCGGAAGCCCGGAGGCAGGGCGCACGGCTGCGACTCTGAGACCTCTGAACGAGCACGACATGCAACATCACCGAGCGCTCAATCGGTGACATCTGAGTCTTAAGGTCGGTCAAAAATGGGGTGTCTACAGTTGCCCCTCTTTGACAGAACTCGGAAGTCAAGTAGTGACGGGAGTGAATGTCAAAGCCCAGAGACGACCCATTTTTGACAAGGCCGAAGACTTAGACAAACATACAAGATAAACAGAAATGTGCCCGCAGGCGTGCCCACAGGCAGGGGGGGCAAAATGCACAATGACATGCACAGAACTAGGTGATCACGCAAGTGCAGCAAGCTGTAATGAAGCAAGTATTGACAAATAGATGCAACAGTTTTAAGCAAGAATGCAAAGCAACAACTACATTTCATGCAGTTAGGAATGCGGAGAATTATTCAATTCTCGTCGCGTCTCACACGGAGAAGATACGATACCTGCGCGATTCGTCTGGTCGCACCAGCCTCAAATGAACCGTACATACAATATCGTGCCTGCAAAATGGAGAAATTCAACAAGAACAATATGCCAACAACATATATTCAATTCGATTCCTGTGATTCTGAAAGTTTGACACACACAGTGTCGGTGAGTGAATGCATCGCAATGTAAGAAAAGATAATGCGTGACAACGCATGTTTAAGCACAGAAGTATGGTAGTAACAAGAAAGCGTGCATGACAATGCAAAACATTCATGAGAATGCAAATTATGAGCCAGATAATGCAAAATGAGCACAAATCAGGGTGCCCGCTTGTTGCGCAACAACGAGCTGGAAAACGCGCATTTTGGCGACGGCAACTCGATCGCAGCCTCTGATTCACCTCTTGGAGAGGTCACAACATGTTTAAAAAGGATACACTCTGATTTTGATGAATAATGATGAGACACATGTCAGAAATTGCAATTAAAGTTCCGGTGGAGCAATTCGGCGCCATAAAGTGCACTTTTCTTGAACTTTTTCAGGTCCCGGGAACTCCGATTTTCCTCAAAATTTGCAGAGAGGTAGGGGAGGGGGTGGGGACCATGGTCGGCCAGCCCATTGCCCTAGGAGAGGCCATCGGCCAGGGCAAAAAGGTAAAGGGGCCGGCCAGCCAGGTTAGGTGGCCGGCCGGCCACTGCCCAAAAGTAGGGGCATTTTGGTCTTTTCGGCCATTTCTATATATATGCTTGCCCATTGCCTCCGAAATCATTCCCAAAGTTGTGAAAACTCCTCCTCTTGCTCCCCAGACCATTTCCTCTTTCAGATCTGCATTTTATACGCGCCCTCCGGCTTTCCACACAAGTTGTTTCCGTGAAATTCTTCAATTTTAAGCACTTTGAGCCGACTAAATTTTGACTTCGGGGCTTCTCTTCTCATTTTCACCACTTGAGGTAATTTTGTCTCAATATTTGGAAGATTTTTCCGGGAGTTGAGTTTTGTTGACTTTTCATTTCCCGAGAGTTGACTTTTGTTGACTTTTTCCAATTTTGGCTGATTTTGCTCATTTTTGCTTCTCTTTGCAGATTTCTCGACATGGCGGGTCACTTCCCTCACGGCGGAGGTTTTCCCGGCGCCGGAGATGATTTTAATATTATGACATTGCCCCCGAGGGCTCGCCCTTTTGTTCCTGATCGATACGCACCAGCGGTACATAGGCTTCCGCGAGCCACTTTTCGTCATTTTACCGAGTTCAACGATCGGGTACCAGGGGATCTCCTTCTGCGAGAGCCGGAGCAGCACCTCTCCTACGATGCAGAGGTATTTTACTTTATTTCCTGTATCTTTCGTGCATTTCATTCCTTTGCCATGCTTAGACACACAGTTTTAGCTTATGACATAGTATTTGCATCCTGAGCATGCGACTTAGCCACTTGAATTTCATGAACACCCGGCTCATTGACTGAATGTGAACGCACAGTACACATTAGTTAGAAATTGAACACACGACTCAAACATTGATTCACCAAACACACAGCCCGAAGTCGAAAATGAGCACACAGCACATACTGACTAAGAGTAGAACACACAGTCCCAAAGCTCAGATCTTCTGAACACGCAGCCCAGATTTGAAGTGAACACACAGCCCACTGATTAAGAGTAGAACACACAGCCCTAAACTCTGATTTACTGAACACGCAGCCCAGATTTGAAGTGAACACACAGCCCACTAATCTTCTGAAATTTGAACACGCAGCCCAAATACCAAATTTACTGAACACGCAGCCCAGATTTGATGTGAACACATAGCCCACTAATTTACTGAAGTTTGAACACGCAGCCCAAATACCAAATTTACTGAACACGCAGCCCAGATTTGATGTGAACACACAGCCCACTAATTTACTAAAATTTGAACACGCGGCCCAAATACCAAATTTACTGAACACGCAGCCCAGATTTGATGTGAACACACAGCCCACTAATTTACTGAAATTTGAACACGCAGCCCAAATACCAAAATTTACTGAACACGCAGCCCAGATTTGATGTGAACACACAGCCCACTAATTTACTGAAATTTGAACACGCAGCCCAAATACCAAATTTACTGAACACGCAGCCCAGATTTGATGTGAACACACAGCCCACTAATTTACTGAACACGCAGCCCAGTTTTGATGTGAACACACAGCCCACTAACTTACTGAAATTTGAACACGCAGCCCAAATACCAAATTTACTGAACACGCAGCCCAGATTTGATGTGAACACACAGCCCACTAATTTACTGAACACGCAGCCCGGTTTTGATGTGAACACACAGCCCACTAACTTACTGAACACGCAGCCCAAATACCAAATTTACTGAACACGCAGCCCAGATTTGATGTGAACACACAGCCCACTAATTTACTGAACACGCAGCCCAGATTTAAGTGAACACGCAGCCCACTGAACACAATTCATTCATTTCATTTGCACACAGCTCATTCATTTGATTTGCTGAAACGTTTATTCATTCTGAATGCAGGTTGGCTCTCGTACCGTGCGAGGGTATGGCTCCACCGCCGCGAGGGAGTGGTATACTGAGCTTCCGGAAGCCGTCCGGGATTTGGTTGACTTTGCAGGATTCGGACCATTTTGCAGGGGGTTATCACACTGTCTCATCAGTAGGACATTATTTGCTGCTCTGGCGGAGAGATGGTGGGACACCACCAATTCTTTCCATGTTTCTGCGACCGGGGATATGACCATGACCCCACTGGACTTCGCTATGCTCACCGGCCTAGACCTAGGCGGTGGACCTATTCCCTACAACGAGGATATGGGTCAGTGGGAGGCTGCTTGGATGCATCTATTGGGGGCCCGCCCGCCTGTAGACAGAGGTACCGGGAGAGTTCGGTATACTTGGTTCTCTTCCCATTTCCGGCGGCCACAGATGGAGCCTGAGTCTCCCGAGGAGGTCGAGCAGTATACCCGTGGTTTCCTCATGTTCCTCTTTGGCACCACTCTGTTTGCCGATAGAGGGAACATGGTCGGGTTGTATCTACTGAGCGCTCTGGTAGACCTATCACAGGTCAATCAGTATGATTGGGGCGGCGCTGGCCTGGCTACCCTTTATTGCTACATGAGCGCAGTCTCTCGCACGCGGGGGGACTTACTCGGCGGCTACTGGAGAGCTTGGGAAGTACATTCTGTCCTCTTGATTTATATTTTTGCTCCTCATTACTTGTTCACTGCACACACGGCGCACTTTGCACTCTGTATTCTGTCTTTAGCACTTTGTATTTACATTCCGCACTGCTTTTCTCAGCTATGGGTATATGCATATTTCCCCACATTAGCCCCGGAGATGGAGGTGGCAGGACCTCCTATGACTCCGTTTTCATTGATGTTTGAGGGCGAGCACCTATCGAGGCCTCGAGAGACTCTCTTCTCTCTGCGACAGTACTTCGACACCGTGCGCGCGACAGAGGTATTTCAGAACTCTTAGTTCCTTTCATTTTCATCTTTGATCTGCTTTGTATTTCTTGATTTCTGATTAATTTGTACACTGGTTATCCGCAGATCACCTGGCAACCCTGGGCAGCCTTTGGCGACGATCTCGAGAATCAGTACCCCGGAGGGTCGACTAGTTCCCAGTATAGGTTCCTGCTCGAGGGACCAGTCGGCAGGGCTTGGTTCCTGGGGGAACGCTTTCAGCGTCAGGTGTGGGGGTATGATTCTCAGGACCCTCCTGCTGTGCCTCCACCCACTATGCGGACTGCCGACAGGCTAACTACTGAGGAGGTCACTAGGGACATGCAGGGTAGCGATGCTTTATTACATCTCATTGAGGGGAACTACGCCACCTATCGCCGCATATATCTGATGCCCCCTTTGACGGGAGTACGGGCTCCGCCACTGAGGCCTACTGGCGCACCATCTTCGAGTCGTGCCCGTGCTGCAGACATCCCCTCTTCTAGCAGGGCTGGTGCATCTAGAGGTAGAGGCAGTTCGATTCCTCCGATCCCTCCGACTCTCGATCATCCTGGATGGCCAGATATGCCGACTGAGTTGACGAGTTGGCAGTATGGGACTACTTCTCCGATTCCGATCCCTATGGAGCCTCCAATGCCTGGTCATAGATATGTCAGTGATCCTGACTCACCACCGGTATGTTCTACCATTTTTCATTTATCACACAGACATTTCGGCAGTTGCTTATTTATTGATGACTTGAGCTTGTATCTGCAGCCACCTCGGGAGTACATAGATCAGATGCTCGGGGTGGTAGCCTCACTTAAGGGGATGGTCCTGCGTAGAGAGGCACAGATGTCCATCATGGGCTTCCAGGTACCCTTCATCTCTCTTGTATTTATCATATTTCTGTTAATGCTGGTTTTGAGCATTCTGCTACACTGATAGGCTATGTAGAACGCATCTGGCCCACACCCCACTCACATACTGTACTTGCACCTGCTTTTTATGTTTGAACTGATGTATTGCACTTTTCATTTTCAGATGCCTCCCGTATATGCTCCGGCGCGAGGCGGGCCACCAAGGCCTTCTCAGAGAGGTCGAGGTGCTAGACCTGCTCGAGGTACTGGGCCTCGAGGAGCTGGGCCATCCAGGCCTTACCGAGGAGCTCGAGGAGCAGGGTCGTCTCGCAGACGCAGGGCACCCATTGTCGAGGATGAGGAGGAGGAGGTCGCAGACCGTGTGTCAGAGACATCTCCTGGGGAGGGAGGCTCCGGTCTTGGTTCCGGGAGCGGAGGCGAGGCTGAGGGGGATCCGGAGGATGACAGCTCTGATCCGGATGGTGATGATGGTGCAGAGGTTATCCCGCAGAAGAGGATGAGAGGGCCTCCTCATTCCCGTTCCCGAGGACACTGATGTTATTTCCTGCTTTATTTTACTTTTTGCTAGTAGTTTGTAGCACTTTGCACATTATTAGGCAGTTTTATTTCCTGTAAAACTTGTATCTTTATTTTGTTGTAAAACATGATGGAATGAAACAGCTTTTTGAAAAGATGTTTGTATTTGAAATTCTTAGCATCGCATCGCATCATTTTGCACAAAAATGGACTTGAATGGAAATGTGCCTTGTGTATTTACCGAGTCAGGTAATGAACCGACGCGACAAATCAAAACAACTCGACTCACTAAGAAATAACAGAATCTTAGCAAGTTTACAACTCGATAAACAAAGTACAACAATGTTAACGACTTAATAGACAAGACTTAACAAAATTGCGTAACCAAAAAGTAACAATTCAAAACACAAAATGCGACAGCTCGACAAAACTTACTACTCGATAAACAAAACAACAACTCGATAAGCAAAATACAACAGAACATACTTCAGACGGACAATCCGGATGATGGAACGCACCCGTAACCGAGAGAAAAGGAGGCCTTCGACATTCCCGATGCATGAAAGTGCCTCAAACTTCCTTCCGGCGGCCAAAACAGGACCAATGCATGGCCGAAAACATTTTGTAGCTAGAGATTAGAGGGTGGCCGGCCTACTAGGATAGGTGGCCAGCCGGCCACTTCCCCCGTAACCTCCAGAAATTTGACACATGTCCTTTGAATAGTGTTTTGCCCCTCTATAAAAGCCCCACCCTTGGAACTCATTCATGTCATCACCTTTCCTCACAAAAATGGAGGCATTTCTCGTAGAAAATCTCACATCTTGGATTTCTTCTTTAGATGGCTCGGAGAAGTTGAACTTCCGGGGTTTTGGCTTGAATGCACTGTTCACGCTGGGCCGGACTCCACTGCATCTTCCTTTCCTCTATGCCGCGGCAAGGTTTTGGAACCCGGTGACGCACGTCTTTAGCTTTGGCGGGCAAGAGGTATGTCCTACTTTTGAAGATTTTCAAATCCTGATGGAGTCCGAGCGAGGCGAGGAAATTCTGCCCCAGCTCAATTTTAGCTATGCCCAGACCTTAGGGCGGATGTGCGGTCTTAATGCACATGATGCTAGATCTCTGATTGGTGATGGCATGTTGGATATCCCGAGCCTGATTTACCGATTTTCTAATGCCGGTGACCGCAGCAACCACTATTGGCAAGGTTTCCGGCAGCATGCCCTCTGCTTGTGCCTACTATCTCATTTTATGTTTGTCTCAGGCTCCGGAGGAGCTAGCATCCGTTTGATTGAAGTCGCCCAAGGTTTGAGAGAAGGAAAGAGTTGCATCGCCATGACTCTGGCCGAGACACTGATGGGCTTGGATGCTTTCCACCGCCGGGAGACAACCAGGTTTGCAGGGAGTCCACTACTGCTACAGGTAATGTTTCCCACCCAAGCTCACATGTATATTTGCTCACATCACTCGGCCCTCGGGCTCGGTTTTTCTCACAAAACCCTCATCTTACTTTTCTCTCATCGCACATCTCTCTATTCTTTATTCTCTCATTTTTCATCCCTCCCCAGATATGGTTGATGGATAAATTGCAAGTTGTGGACTCTTGTCCTGCTTACTCAGCCCGTGGCTACTTTTTTCGGCAACGCCTAGTGCATGCTCCTGATGAGAGCTGGTGGTTTGAATGGATGTGCAACTTGTCGGCGGATCGCATTGCGTGGCGTTGTCCTTGGCTCAATCTCCCGGCAATGAGCTATAGCATGTCCCGGCAGGTCGGGATTCGACTGATCGGCTTGACTCATTGTGTGTTCTATTTCCCATTCCGTATTCTGCGCCAGTTTGGCCGTGATCAGACTTGCCCTCCGGAGGGGATAGAGTATCCGGCTACATTTCCAGTTCGAAGCGCACAGCTGGCTCGACAGGCCGCAGCATGGAGAGTTAGAGAGCTTCTGGCCCCTGCTCCTATTTTCAGTTGCACTTTATCTGACGAGTGCTGGGATTGGCTCAACGAGGAAGCACAGGTTGGGCCTAGGCTGGCATCAGAGGCTTCAACCAGCTCTGGGAGGGGGCACAGGGACACCTGACTTGACTATGCCCCAAATTTATTGCTTTATTAGTACTTTCAAGTTTTCGTTATGAATGTAATAAAAAGCAACTTCAATTGTATGCAAGAGCAGGAGAACTCTATTTTGAAATCAATGAAATTGAAGGTTGTGGTACTGAAAATTTTCCGCTTTGGTCCAAAAATGGTCTTAGTTGTGAAAAGATTAATTTGAACAAAGTCAACTTTTATTAAAACTTTTCAAAACTATTTTCGATAAGGATCAGAACTGGACACGCCTGAGATCTGTCACTGAGATGCACAACCCCGGATCCTAGCAACTGGAAAGTTGCCCCTAGTCTGGATGGTGCCGCAGCACTTCATTGCAACGGAAAGTTGCCCCTAGTTTGAATAGCACTGCACCGGAGATCACGATGAATGCTGATGGATAAGGATGACTGAGATGATCAAAATGGACAAAGTTGATCGGGGAAAGTGTTTATGGCTGAACTTCAAGATGAAGCTGCCTACGTATCCCATAAATGGGAATCAAGCCTTACGTAGTTCAGGCTTAGGTTCGCTTGGGTATTTTTACTCTCCTTTTGCGCTCTAACTTTTGCCAAGGCCGCCCTTTGCGGGTTTTCAACCTTGCGAGCTCAGTTTTTATATTTTCAAATTTTTTGTGCTCTGAGTTTTGCCTAGGTCGCCCTTTCGGGTTTTCGGCCTAGCGAGCCTCTCAGGGGTAGTATTTCTTCAACTTGTCCATGTTGATCGGTTGGGAAAACTCTAAGCCATCCAGATCCATCAGAACCACAGCTCCACCTGACCAGATAGACTTAATGATGTAGGGACCAGTCCAATTGGGTCTGAACTTGCCCCTTGGGTCGTGGATGGGAGCTCGGTTGTCCTTGAGCACCAAATCTCCTTCTTTCAAATTCCTGGACTTAACCTTCTTGTTAAAAGCCCGGGCGATTCTGCGTTGATAGCCTTGGATGTGGTACAGTGCTTTCAGTCTTCTTTCATCAAAAAGCATGAGTTCCTCAAATCTGTTCTGTTGCCAATCTGCCTCGGCTATTTGGCACTCGGCCAATACTCTCAACGACGGAACCTCAATCTCAATTGGTAGAACGGCCTCCATCCCATAGACTAATGAATACGGAGTCGCCCCTGTAGAAGTTCTGATTGAAGTCCGGTAGCCCCACAGAGCAAACGGCAGCTTATCTGGCCAGTCCCGGTAGGTTTCCACCATCTTCTGTAGTATGCGCTTGATGTTCTTGTTGGCGGCCTCAACCGCTCCATTGGTTTGCGGCCGATAGGTAGACGACTTATGAAAAGCCACATTGTATTTTTCCAACAAGTCTATCACTTCCTTCTTGAAGTGGGAACCGTTATCTGAAATTATTTCGTTTGGGACTCCGTAGCGACAGATGATGTTGTTTCTGATAAACTTTGCAACGTGCGAAGCCTTCAACACCGCATAAGATTGGGCCTCAACCCACTTTGTAAAATAATCTATCGCTACCAAGATGAACTCATGCCCATTCGACCCCTTTGGCGTAACAGCCCCGATTACATCAATTCCCCAGACTGAAAATGGCCATGGCGAAGTCATGTTGTACAGCTTTGATGGCGGGATGTTCATGCGATTCGCATGGATCTGACATTTGTGACATCGCCGGACGAAACCAATACAATCCTCCTCCATGGTGGACCAGTAATAACCCTGTCTGAGAATCTTCCGTGCCAGCATGACCCCATTCATGTGTGCTCCACATTCTCCTCCATGGATGGCTTCCATCAGACGCTTTGACTCTTCTGCATCAACGCACAGTTTATGCATTCCCAGATGACCCCTTTTATACAGTTTACCCCCGCAGATGATGAACTGAACGGCCAATCTTCTTATTGCCCTTTTGTCTTTAGCTTTTACCCCTGGCGGGTACGCTTCTTTCTCCAAGAAATTCCAGATATCGTGATACCAAGGGTGTTCGTCCTGAACTTCATCTATGGCTGCAATCGACTCATAGGCAGGTGCAAATTTCTGATCAATAATGACTGGACGCATTCGGACTCCACACGGGATGTCTATCATAGATGATAGAGTTGCTAAAGCGTCTGCGAACTTGTTGTTCTCTCTCAGTAGATGAGTAAAACTTAACTTTTCAAACCGAGGAATCAACAAGTCCAAGGTCTGGTGATACATCATCATATTTTCCTCTTTTACTTTCCAGTCTCCTTTAGCTTGAGACACAACAAGGTTCGAATCCCCAATGACATCCAGCCGTTTTGCCCCTAGTTCCAGGGCTGCTTCCAAACTAGCAATGCACGCTTCGTATTCAGCTTCGTTGTTCGAGACTTTGAACCGGAGTTTGAAGGCTAGAGGGATACGGGAATTGTCGGGTGCTATCAGCAACACTCCTATCCCATACCCATATTGATTTGACGCTCCATCAAAGTACATCGTCCAAATTTCATCGTCGATATACAGAATTGCTTCATCTGGGAATAGATACTCAACTGTTTCATCCCCCTCAACCGGATGGTCGGCAAGGAACTCTGCCACTGCTCTTCCTTTCACTGACTTGCATGTGACGTATGTGAGATCAAATTCGGAGAGCAACAGCAACCAACGGGCTAGCCTACCTGTAAGTGCTGGTTTCTCGAAGAGATTTGATGGGATCAAGTCGTGAAACCAACATTACAGAGTGAGCTAACAGGTAGTGCCGCAGCTTCCTGGTAGCCTATACCAGAGCTAAGCAAGCCTTTTCTAGCGGCGTATACCGGGTCTCATACTCCAGCATTTTCTTGCTCAAATAATAGATGGCTCTTTCCACCTTATCTTCTGATTCTTGTGCAAGCATGCAGCCCATTGTAGTTTCGGTCACTGATAGATACAAAATCAACGGTTTCCCCGGTTCTGGTGGTGATAAAACGGGTGGGTTCTGTAGATATTCTTTAATCTGTTCAAATGCAGCTTGACATCGGCCGTCCCATTGGAACTTCTTTCCTTTCTTCAGAAGACCAAAAAGTGGTTCACAAGTCAAGGTTAGTTTTGAAATAAACCGTCTTATGAATTGCACTTTACCCAGAAAGCCTCGCACCTCCTTTTCAGTCCTTGGTGGTGGCATTTCTAAGATGGCCTTGATTTTGGAAGGGTCGACCTCGATGCCCCTTTGTGTAATCAGAAACCCCAGCATTTTTCCCGCTGTAACACCAAACGTACATTTCTGAGGGTTTAGCCGCAACCGGAATTCCCTGATCCTTTGGAAAAACTTGTGCAAGGCGGTGTAGTGGCCCTCTCTTTCCTTGGACTTGACAATCATGTCGTCCACATACACCTCAACCTCTTTGTGGATCATATCATGTAGTATTGTGGTCGCGGCCCGTTGATAAGTAGCTCCAGCGTTCTTCAACCCAAACGGCATTACCCGGTAGCAGTATGTTCCCCACGGGGTGGTGAATGCCGTCTTTTCCCGGTCTTCGGCTGCCATCACTATCTGATTATACCCTGAGAAGCCATCCATGAATGAGAGCAAAGCGTGCCCTGCTGTGAAGTCCACTAACTCATCGATGTGCGGTAGGGGAAAGTCGTCCTTCGGACTAACTCTGTTCAGATCTCTGAAGTCTACACACACCCGGATCCTGCCATCTTTCTTCGGCACCGGCACAATGTTGGCCAACCAAGTCGGGTATTCGGACACCAGCAGGAAGCCTGCGTCAATTTGCTTGGTGACCTCTTCTTTGATCTTGAGGGCCCAGTCTGGGCGGATCCTTCTGAGCTTCTGCTTGACAGGTCGGGCCTCGGGGTCAAGGGGGATCCGATGCTGTACAATCTCAGGATCGATTCCAGGCATGTCTTTGTAGGACCACGCGAAAACATCTTTGAAATCTTTTAATAAAGCGACTAAGCGCTCGCGTTCCTCCGAAGACAACGTGGACCCGATCTGGACCAGCCGCGGGTCCTCCTCAGTACCAATGTTCACGGAAATGATTTCATCCACTAGGGGTTTAACAAACCTCTCCTGCTCCTGTTCAATTAAACGTTGTAAAACCGGAGGAACTTCGTCCTCTTCGTTTTCATCAAAATTTTGAAAGTCCGTATTAATACAATAAATTAGGGGCACAGAAAAGTACTCAGAAACCACAGTTGCCTGATTCTCATTAAGTTCATCCAAATCGTCCTCGGTTACAATAGACTCAAATGAGAAAGAAAAAGACGACCTGGACAGGACTGTGGCATCCGGGTTGACATCCTCAGGAGTACCAGACTCAGACTCAGTCGAGCTGGAACCTGATTCCGACTCACAAGACTCGGTGGAATCAGATTCCGGCTCACTACCTGACCCGGTGCTGCTGGACAGAAATCCCTCCTCGTATTGCCAGGTGAGGGAGGGTGCGATCGATGCATCCAAGATAGCTGCTGGTCGGCTCGCAGCCGTTTCATTCCTAATCATGGAAACCACAAAGTTATCCCCCAAGCAGTCTTGGTCGATCGGAGGATCGGAGAGGAGACATGCCAGTGCTACCCCCATTTCAAATTCGATGCCCTCAGGATGCACTGTCTTATTCTGCTCAACCTCAGTTGTTGGGTCTGTCTGCTCTGTGGCAACGTCATCCCCGGATAGTTGCAGGTCGAAAAAGATCTCGAAGCCTGGCACGCGCTTCTTCTCCGCGTTCAGCCACGACTCTGGGAAGCCGCAAAATGGAAAGTCCTCCCCTTCCCGGACAAAGCGTCCGTTCAGGGTACCCTGGATGGGCCTATGCATTAAATCAAAAGGCTTCCCAGCCTGTTTTGCTCTGGCTCTGCCGGCCATTTCCTTACCTTTTCTCACCCAGTCCTCTTTGGTGGGCAGATAACCCAGTCCAAAGGTATGCGGGTTGTGTGGCACTTCGGCCAACGCTGCGACTCCTTTCCTGCCGCTTCTTCCCAATCCCATCCCGGGTATATGTTGTAGCTTGTTCATGAGGTAGACGGCTTGAGCGCTGACATACACACCCTCATTCACAGCCATAATGTTTTGAACCATCCGGGCCTCAGCCAAAGTAAATCCCGATATAAACACGTCCTCCATGCCGTGTTCAATCTCTAAGACTGGCGTAGATATCTCCGGAGGGGGATGGATTGATGAGTTCCCAAACACAATGGCTACTCCCTTTCCACAGGGGTATTTCACCATTTGATGTAGAGTAGATGAGACGGCCTTTACCTGGTGCAACCAGGGTCGCCCCAAAAGCATGTTAAAGGATGCTGGGACCTCCAAGACATGAAAATCTACCTCGTGTTGTCCAGGCCCAATCTTGGTTTGGATTTTTACTGTCCCCAGGACATCCCTACTTGTATTGTCGTAGGCTCTGATTACTTGAGTGGTCGGTGTGAAGTCTGCGGGCTTCAACCCGATTGCATACGCCGTTCTGGCTGGGCAGACATTGATAGCGGACCCGGTATCAACAAGTACCACCGGAATCCATTTGTCCCTGCATTCTATAAAGATGTAGAGGGGTCTGTTATGATCCACGCCCTCAGGCGGCAGCTCCTTGTCTGAAAAGGTCAATGCCGGGGAACCCCCTCCCGGAAAAACCAGCCCAACCAGCTGCTCTGGTGTAGTTTCGATGGAGAGTTTGGCCTTGTCCATGGCAGATAGGACAGCCTGTCTGTGTACCCGCGAGGCCATAAGCAGTCCCCAGATGGAGATATCTGCTTGTATTTTCTTTAACTGCCTCAGTACAGCCTCTTCTTCAACTTGCTTCTCTCTCTGTTTTTCCGCCTCTTTATCTTTCCCTGATGCTTCGGGTTGATCAAGGTGTGGGGGCTTGAAATACCGCCCACTTCTAGTCATATGGTCTACCTCTTCGAGGTACCAGGTGCTGTCTGGTTGGCCACCCGCCCAATCTTCGTCTGTGTGGGCGAGATACAAGTCGTCATCTTCCCACCACATCCCGTTAGCATCTAACAGGCACCTGTCTGGTTCGGGCATGTTTGCACTCTCAGCATTTTCCTCCCACATGCTCACAGCATGTTCAGTTTTCGTGCTTACAGCACTTTCAACTTCCTCATGGTTCTTTGCTTTTCGGATCCTCTCAGAATCCCATTTCTTTTCTTGTTCCTCCAGCGTTAATTGTTCGGTTTTCAAAATGTCTTGATCCCGAGCGGAATTCTTCGTACCGGCGCTCTCCGGCAATTCAATCTGACTCTCGGCACTTCCGGCCACAGTTGATACCCTCGCCCCTGCCGGGCCTTGCTCTGATTGAAATTCCACGATGTCTGGCTGATCATCTAACCACCCGACGACTTCTGCTGACTCCTCGTATTCGAACCAGTTGATTGATGCATCTCCTGATTCTTGGTCGTTGAAAAACTGGAGGTTGGCGAAGTCCTCTTCCATCGTTGTCAGCTCATCCCCCACTGATTCAAGTTTGTCCCCCCGGATCATACACAATTCAGCCTCTTCCGGCTGCCCCACACTCAGCTTAGGCTGGCTCATCAACAAGATATATCCACTCGGATCATAAGCTCTGCCAGCTAAATTCTCAGACTGCTCCACCCCAGACTCAACAGTTTTGCTCTCCTCGGAAGCCTGCCCCGTTCCATTTTCGGTGGTCACCACCTTTGGCTCAGGTTGGGTTGTGGAGGTGTCCATCATGCACAAGTCAGTGCTATCAGGAAGGATCACCTTTGGCTTGGGTAGGTGGGAGGGAGTAATGTAGATACTAGGGTCATAAGACACGTCCCCAGTTTGGATGAGATTGATTCTTTTGGGTGGATCTTGGTTATGTGCTGGGAGTGGGTTAGTCGTGACGTTGGGTCTCTCGGGAGGTAGAATGATGTTTTTGTCAATGAGGTCTTGAATCTCATGACGCAGCCTGTAACATTGGTCGGTATCATGACCATGCTGCTGGTGGTATTTGCAATATTTGGCTGGGTTGTGGGAAGGGGGGAGGGGATTTGGAGGGGGCCTCGGTTCCAAGGGTTTCAGATGCCCCTTTCTGACTAGAACCCCGAGGACTTTGGATAAAGGCATATGTAGTGGGGAAAAGGTTCGTTGACCCCTGGATTGGTATCTTGAAGCTTGGTTACTGCTCCCAGATGCATCAGAAAAAGGTGTGGCCGCTGCGGGCCTTGGTTGGGGAGGGGGAGTGGTGGTGACCATACCAACCTCTGAAGTCCTTGTGTTGGCGGAGCCACTTGGGCCCGCATTGTTATTACGGTTGAATGTTCTTCGGGGCTGCTCCCGATCCTGATCGATCAATCCTTGCTTCATCGCATCTTCGATCTGTACCCCCATCTCGTGTAAATCTGAGAAGGTGGGGAAAGGGAGTACGATCATTTTCTGCATTAACTTAGGTTGGAGATTGCGCACAATCATCCGGATTTGATCTTTATCTGTTGGCCTCAAGGTCATCATCGATGCCTTTGCTCTCCACCGAGTTACAAAATCAGAGAAAGTCTCTTTTTGTTCCTGCCTCGTCGTTTCGAGATCACGTGTTGTAATCTCGATCTGAGTATTATATGAATATTGTGCAACGAAGGCCTCGGCTAGCTCATCCCAATTTCTCTTCACATCATCTTCCAATTTTGCGTACCAGATGGCCGCAACCCCTGACAAAGTTCTGCCAAATAAAGAAAGCTTTTGCGGTCGGGTTAGGCCCATCGGCCTCAAGACGTCTGAAAATAGCCGGAGATGGACCATAGGATCCCCTGATCCGTCAAAACGATCAATCTGCGGCATCTTAAATCTGTCCGGCAGTGTCACGGCCACGTCAGTGTAGCCGTCTTCAATATCTGGGATGGCCTTCACCCCCTGTGATTTCTTGAAGAGCTTTTCCAATTTGCTCAATTTCAGAGCTGTCTGGTCTACCTCGAACTCAAATGGAGAGTCCGGGTGATTAGGTGTAAGATTCTTGGACAGTTGCGGTGGTAGTGGGGGCGGAATCAGCCCCGTTGGAAGACTCGTGTCCTCTTGAGTGTTTTGGAAATTTGGCGGAGCGTTCTGTGGATTTGGGAGGGTGTTCTGGGTGTTTTGGGTATTCTGAGGATTCGGAGGGGCATTCTGAGGATTTAGCAGGGTATTTTGGCCAGTGGGTGCCTGCTCAGGCAGTGGAGCCGCTGGTGGAGGGGGAATCTGATGCGCCCCTAGTGGAGGAGGGACCTGGTGTGAAGCAGATGCTGCATTCTGCTGTTGTAATCTGGTGATCAGCTCAGACTGCTGGGCCATGACAGCGGCCTGTTGTTTAGAAAATTCCGCCTGGCGGATAGCATCATCTTGCATCTGTTTCATGCTCTCATTCATCTGGCGCATCATCGCCTCCATCCCTGATGTATCCTGATGTTCCATCTGAATAGCTGGCAAGTGTATCTCTATAGCGGACACAGAAATCTCAGTTCGACTGTCTGTTGCTAAAGTAGACTGCTGTACCAGTAATCTCTGCTCTGATGGACTGCGTTTCCTCGGCCTTCTCCTAACAACTGGGGGTAGTGAGTGGAACACTGGATGTCCGTCAACTAGATCCTCGGATCGAGTAAGTCGGCGACCTCGTGTCCAAAATGCTTGGGGAATATCTGATGGTTCGGAAGCAATTGTGCCACAAACTGCCCTAACAAAAGATAAATAAAGCGAAAAGGAAATAAATAACCAGAAAAACGGGCAGCATAACAGCTTAAATTAAATATACACAACACACAGTCGGGCACACAACACGCAGTTGATAAGCTGGAAATACACTGTCCTCAACCACTGGTCACTGTTCCTGTATCACTGTTCCTCTAAAACTGAATCGGATATCCGCAGACAACTGATTCTCAGATATTGATTGATGCCCGCAGGCCTGACGCCCAATCTCAAAAACTGATGCCCGCAGGCCTGATGTGACTCATAAACTGATACATGCATTCCCTGTAGAGACGCACTCTAGCAAGCACATAACAGATAAGTGAGAGCCAAAACACCCCTATGTTGGGGTAGGGTTTCCCTGTCCTATTTTGTCAGGAACTAGGGTTTCACTACGCACGCAGCGGCTTCAAACAACCTATAAACGGGTAAGCAACCTGTCCTAGTTTGGAATAGTCACTATGGATCCGAATATGCACTAGGTCGAATGGTCAAAAAGGGTGCCCCGGTAAAACCGGGGTTTGTGTTCCCATGCTGTCAGAGCCCAGAGCCGATCAGCCTTATGGTCATGCCTTGACAAGACAAGCCTCCGGCAAATCGTTCGGGAATGGCATATGGCAAACACGGTGTCCTAGGCGCACCAATGCAAATATAATGCAAAGAAACACACAGGTGTAGTCAAAAACAGATATCACGAGTTCGAGTCAAGTTCTCTAAATCCCCAGCAGAGTCGCCAGAAACTGTAACAAGCCCGCGAGGGACCTCGCTACAGTTCGGACTCGATTTTGTTGCGGTTCTAAATCTGAACCAAAGAGTCCAACTCTGGCAAATCGTTTTGAAGAAAAACAGATTTTTTGAAAGAAGTGCCAAACATGGACTGCTTTGCCAGATAACAGAGTCGCCACCTAAATATTTTTTAAATGGGAAATTTAGGAAACCCTAACTCGGTGCCAAAGGCCACGTGTCCGTCATCACCAAAGTTGGCTCGGGAACTTGGGTACGATTGGGGAAGGTCACATCGTGAGCACCCCCGCTCGCCCGGTCAAAGACCGGCCTCTACTAACCATGATATCTGCTTTTGAAAACATTGTATGCTCTTATTCCGGTTATTAGCCTAGGTTACTATGTGATGCTCGCAGCAAACAAGTATAGACTGGGCCGTCTGAATTGGAACAAAACATTTCATGTTTGTTTGTTTGAAAATGGTGTGATGGTGCTACCCGCAGGTAGGCTAAAATGCGGATTTGCCACCCTCAGGTGGGCTTAGAAAACAGTGATTTTGCCACTATCTAGTGGGCTTAAAACAAACAGTCAGTGTATTGTCCCAATTCAAATAACACAACCTTCACCCACAGGCATTCAAGGCAGTTATATCACATAAGCAAATAGCCTCATGGCAAGCATGCTATCATGGCAACACTCACACGCATGCAAGGATGCTAAAGCATAAAACTCACCGAGTACTCCAAGCCAAAACAAAAGCTCATTAGAAATCCATGCATGATCCTAGATACACAGAATGCCTAATGCAACACATGCAAAAATGCAATTATAGCAGGCTCGGCTATTCTAAACATGGTATGTGAAATGCTACAACTAACATGTATTCAACTTGGAATTGAAATACGATGCAGTTTGTATGATGCGTCGAGCTCGGTGCGTGCAAAACAGATGAATGATGCAGACATGCTGTCATACTGTATGCTAATTGAAATATGCCCTATATCTAACCATCGTAAGCAGGTAAATAAAAGGGAGAAAGACGTGGGGTTGGAAGACATACATCACACTCACCCACACTTATTACAATTATGCCCTCGCGCAGAGGGTCCGAATAAATAATAATACAGTCCGAAATAAAAGAATAATACAGTCCAAAATAATATAGTCCGAATAAAATACAAGAATCCTAATTAATTAACAAATTAACTAAGAAAGCTGTAAAACTGGCATGCAAGCCAGGGACTGCCTTGCTGCTGCTCCGGATGATGAAATGATGCATGCCCGGATGCCTTTGCGCGGAAATCCACGGCGGTGCCCCGATTAGCCTCTGTTTGCATTTTTCTCGAAATGCGTGCCAGACTCCGAAAAGTTGCTGATTCTTCATTTTGCTGCAACAGAGAGCAGGAAAGGGGCATAGCAATGTATTTCACAAATATATGCATGCCTCGATCCTCGTGCCACCAATCACGCATCTCGATGCATGATGGCCGAGGAGTCGGATTGCACAACTCAATATAGAATGAATGCATATGAATGCTATAACAAAACCTAACTCCATCATGGGTAATCCGGAGTGTCGGTGATTTGGGAATTGAGACACACTCCGTCACTCGGGGTACGGAATGTACCTCGTTTCTCGTGCAATATGCATGGTATGCATGAAATGCAGCTAATATGCGGTCCTAACATACATAATGCCCTGAAAATGAGTAACCTCGAAATGCGTGCACACGGGTACGCGAACCGAGGCCATGATGAAATGGAAATCGGATAAAACCAAAGTGTCTCGAAATGCATGCCCACGGGCACGTAAATCGAGACGATGGTGAAATGGAAATCGGATAAAACCGAAATGCCTCGAAATGCGTGCCCACGGGCACGTAAACCGAGACGATGGTGAAATGGAAATCGGATAAAATCGGATAAAATCGAAGTGCCTTGAAATGCGTGCCCACGGGCACGTAAACCGAGACGATGGTGAAATGGAAATCGGATAAAACCGAAGTGCCTCGAAATGCGTGCCCACGGACACGCAAACCGAGGAATGCATAAAATGGCATACGGAATGCAAATTGGGCTTACGCTAACATGAGAGGGCCTCAGCCGTACTCACATAAGCTGCCGACAGGTAAAAATGAGATGCCTCGAAATGCGTGCCTGCAGACACGCAAACCGAGGCATGGATAAACAAGCATGAAATGACATGGGAAATGATATGCAAGCATGCAAAATAAATTTCAGCGGCTAAATGAAGGGGAAAACAGCCCCGAAATGATACGAAATGACAATCCATACATGAAATCATCCCGAAATGTGATTTTAAGTACCCGAAATGGCCTACGGCTATGCTAAACATGCAAAATTGGCACATGACAGCAAAAACAGTAGCAAGGCAGCCCTAAAAATAGCATCTTTTCAGTACAAAACATGACCAAATTGTGAGCATAGATATGGCAACAATGGCATGCAAAAATGGGGGAAAATAGGGGATTTATTAAGCAAGTAGTATATAGAAAATTCAAACTACAAAATTTCCTTCTACAACTTTGAAGAGGAGCCCAGAATATGCATATTTACAGTGAATGAAAACTCCAAAATCAGTATGTAGATAGGCTCAAAATAGCATGCAATATAATGAGCTAACAAGGGCTATAAAGAGAGGTACCATAAGCAATGACCAAACAACTTAAGGCCCTTAATAAAACTTGAAGAATAGACCAAAACAAGACACTTTCTAAGCCTGATGAAGGCTGAAATCCGAAGCTAAGCAAGCCTAACAAAGCATGCAATTTTACGGAAAATATGAAGGATTACAAAACAAGTACCAAAAACAATCATCAAATGGCCTAAGACCCTTAACAAAGCATGAAGAATGGACCAAAATAAGGCACTCTCTAGGCCTGATGAAGGCTGAAAACAGTGACCAAGTAAGCTCAAAGAGGTATGCAAAACATGGCCAAAGAGAGGTACGAAGAGAGGCCATTCATGGAGGCACCAAACAAGATTTGTCCCTTCTACAATGTTGTAGAGGGACACAAAATAAGCCCATAATCAGTTTACAGCATGCTCCAAAAATAAATGCATATAGGCTAAAAGTAGCATGCAAGTTTACGGTAAAATGGAAGAATTTCGAAGGAAGTGCATGATAGAGAAGCCAAACATGGTTGAGCCCTTCTTCAATGTTGAAGAGGGGCTCGAAATAAGCCCACTCATAGTATATAGTAGGCTCGAAATTAGATCACTCAAAAGCCAAACAAAGCATGCAAATAATTGGCATAAAGGGTGATATTGAAAGAGGTGTATGATAGAGGTACCAAATGAGATTGAGCCCTTCTACAAAGTTGTAGAGGGGCTCAAAATAAGCACAAAACCAGTAGGGGTCAAAGCCCAAAACAAAAGGGAAATAGGGCATAGAATTGATAGAAAATAATGCTAGAAAAAGGGATTTAGAGGCTTACCCTTGGAGATCCAACTTTTGTTGCTTCTTGGCTTCAATTTGCTGCTTCTTAACCCTTGAAAAGCACTCTTTTGCTGCTGGAATGAAGATGGTGATGGTGGTGCTTAGGGTTGATGAAGGATTGGCCTAGATGCTTGAGGGTTTTTTGAGCTTTTGAAGATGGAAATGGAGGTTTTGGGAGAGGGGTTCTTGAGACCAATTTTTGTAACCCTAGGGAAGGAGGAGGGCAGCCCTTTAAATAGGCAAGAAAAGGTGTAAAAGGGGAGGGAAATGGAGGCAAGATTTCCCTCCCAAAATATCCCCCGGAGGGGGAGATATTTTTCAAAAAATATCCGGACAGCTGTAAAGAGCTGGAAAGCAGAAAGCTGGCCGGCCAGGTAATTTTCTGGAAGGTGGCCGGCCGGCCACCCAAACTGGTCGGCCAGCCACTCACCCTGGCCAGCCGGCCATGGCCCAAAAATGGAGTCCAAATTTTCTGGCCGATCATCACTCCTTGGTGTCCTCCCAGGTGTGTAGAATAAAGCCCCAAGATTGGAATCTGGCAACACTGAAACAGGAGTCACAACATTGAACTTGAAGGAGGGGCTCAAAAATGAAACTCTGAATTGCTGGCCGACCACCACTTTTTGGTGTCCTCCCATGTCCCCTGATCACAAATATGTAGCTTTGGTTGGAAGAAAATATCCCCAGGGTGTTCAACATTGGCCCGGAAGTGAGAAAAACGGGCTCTGGAGGAGCGAAACTGGTTTTCTGAGACAATTGTTGACCTTCCACCCTCCAGTGATCTTTCTGATGTCAAAACAGAGGTACCTGCCAAAAATCGGAGAAAACCGATGCAAAATGAATGCTCGGGGCCAAAACCGGGCAATTCGGGGTCCCGAAAACCGGCTGTAAGCACCGAAAGTGGCATCCGGCCACGAAGTGGGTACCAGAGGCCCCAGTGTCCCTCGGGATGATAAAACAGAGGTCCACGCCGAAAATGAACAAAAACCGATGCGAAATGAATGCTCGGGGCCCAAATCACGCAGTTCGGGGTCCCGAAAATAGGCTGCAGGCACCGAAAGTGGCATCCGGCCATGAAGTGGGTACCAGAGGCCCCAGTGTCCCTCGGGATGATAAAACAGAGGTCCACGCCGAAAATGAACAAAAACCGATGCGAAATGAATGCTCGGGGCCCAAATCACGCAGTTCGGGGTCCCGAAAATAGGCTGCAGGCACCGAAAGTGGCATCCGGCCACGAAGTGGGTACCAGAGGCCCCAGTGTCCCTCGGAATGATAAAACAGAGGCACTTGCCAAAAACCGGAGAAATCGGAGATGGTTGGGCGGTCCCGAACCAAGGCACCCGGCCTGACGGCTCCGAAAACCGGGAACCGGGCTCCGAAATGGGCAAAATGGCCTACGGCCACGGAAAGTAGCTCACGGCCACTGGGAGATAGTCTACGGGACCATTCCCTCCCCTCAGGAAAGAAAACAGAGAAAACCGAGTCTGGTTCGCAAACCGAGACAAGGCACAGAAGAGAGTTCGGAAGCCCGGAGGCAGGGCGCACGGCCGCGACTCTGAGACCTCTGAACGAGCACGACATGCAACATCACCGAGCGCTCAATCGGTGACATCTGAGTCTTAAGGTCGGTCAAAAATGGGGTGTCTACACAAAGGTTCAGGATTTTCGAGACTAAAGTCTGGTTTAAATACCTAGGGGTATATCCTCGACTTGAAATCTGTATGGCAGCCCCATAGATTGAGATAGCATGTGTATGCGCCTCAATTCTGGATACTGAACCAACCTAGTCTGTCACCCTGTTGGAGAATAGGGAAAGCTGCGACCATAGTCAGGGAGAAAAGTAGTACCTGTAGTTCAACCAAGAAGAAGCAAAAGATCCCCAGCAACATGAGGTAAGTCATTGCCAATTGCCCCTGTAAGGTACCTTTACCTCTTAGCTATTACATTGCATTTTAGCCACTACATTACAGTGCATTGCATGAATCCTCAATTTTCGAACCGGCTTCGCGTAGCATATAAGTCCAATTATCAAACCGGCTTCGCGTAGCGTATTAGTCCAATTATCAAAATCTTCCCGCATATCATTTTGCATCATGCCCCTGAACTACACTGGTTTGATTCCTTGCAAAGGAATACATAGACAGCCTGTGGGCACAACCATTTATTTATCTATATTTTGTTTGTTTGTCCAAGTCTTCGGCCTTGTCAAAAATGGGTCGTCTCTGGGCTTTGACACTCACTCCCGTCACTTCTTGACTTCCGAGTTTTGTCAAAGAGAGGCAACTGTAGACACCCCATTTTTTACCAACCTTAAGACTCAAACGTCACCGATTGAGGGCTTGGTGATGTTGCATATTGTGCTCGTTCTGAGGTTGCGGAATCACAGCTGCGAGCCTTGCCTCCGAACTTCCGGACTCTTTTGTGCTTTGCCTCGGTTTGCGAACCAGGCCCTATTTTCTTTGTTTTCTCTTCCCGAAGGGAGGGAGAGGTCTTGTAGATCATCTCTCAGTGGCCGTAGGCTACGTTTCATGGTCGTAGGCCATTTTTCCCGTTTGGAGCCCGGTTTCCGGTTTTCGGAGCCGTCGGCCGTGTGCCTCGGTTCGGGACAGCCTAACTACCTCCGTTTGCTCCGGTTTTTGGCGCGTACCTTGTTTCCTCCCTTTTGAGGAACACTATGGGCCGAGAGACCAACTCCGTGGTCGAACGCTACTTCCGATGCCTAACAGCCTGTTTTCGGGGCCCCGAACTGCGTGTTTCGGCCCCCGAACCTTCGTTTTGTATTCGTCTTGGTCCATTTTTGGCAGGGACCTTATTTTCATTGTTAGAAAGGTTGTTGGAAGGTGGGAGGCCAGCAATTGTTCTGAAAGCCAGTTTTATTTCTTCTTCGCCCTTCGTCGCCCGTTCTTTTCACTAGGAAGCTGGTTTTTCCCACTCCCAGGCCACTTTTTCTTAATTTCCACCACACCATTGTGTTGTACACACCTGGGAGGCCACCAATATGGGTAGGCTAGCCAACCATTGTTCTTGACCCTTTTGAACCCCTCTAAAAATTTGGTTTTTCTCTCTCCTGGTTCACTTTTTCTGGGTTTTGACCATACAGCTGTGTTGCACTCATCTGGGAGGCCACCTTTTAGGGGTGGCCGGCCAGCAATTCTTCTAACCCTTTTGACCTCTGGCCAGCCGGCCAGGGGAGGTGGTCGGCCGGCCACTTGAACCTTTTGCACCTGGCCGGCCATGTTTCTCTGTCCTGGTGCATTCCAGCTGTGCCAGCTATTTTGCACCAGACCCCCTGCCCGAGGGTCTGCCCTTTTGGGGGGAAATTTGAATTGGTTTTTCCCCCCCTTTTCCCTTGGCTTCTCCCTCTATATAACCACCACCCCACCTCATTTTACAAAGGTTAGAAAACCAGCTGGAGCATTATACATACAACCCCTCCATATCTCTCATCCAAACTTCAAAACACCCTTGATCTTGCACCATTTACACACCAACCCATAGCCTACCACCCCCACACTCCATTCCAGCAAATTGGAGGCCATTTGCAGAGGTTGGAAGCTCAAAATCTTGGACGAAAAGCTACTGGAGGTCGGCTCTTCAAGGGTGAGTCCCTATTTTTCCCATTTTTGCATCATTTTGCTCTATATCTTAGCCCATTTTGCTTGCATTTTTGGGCTTCGACCTGAACTAGAAATAGTCTTATTTTGAGCTCATCTTCATGTTTGATCCAGGACTTTTTCCTGTTTAAGGTCTTCTACTCCCCCTTTGTGCTTTATCTCTCTTTTAGGGCTTATCTTGCATGATACATTAGCTTTATTTGTGGGCATTTCTGGGCTTCGAGCCAAACTGTAAAGTGCCTTGTTTTGAGCCCCTCTTCAACTTTGTTGAAGGGCTCTTTGTTGTTTGTGGCCATCTGCTACCTCTTGTCTCTTATCTCTCTTTTGAGGCAATTTTTGCATCATATTTTAGCCTTACTTGTGAATATTTTAGAAGCTTGATATAAACTGGAAAAGTCTTGTTTTGACCTTCTCTTTAAGTTTTATTAAGGTCACTTTTCTATTTGGAGTCATCTCTGACCTTGCATGCTTCATTTCCTCATGCTTTGAGCCTTGTATTTGGGCATTTGCATTGGCCTTGTTTTGGCCTCTTGGCCACTGAAATCCAATGGATTTTCAGTGGCCTTGATGTGTTTTTGAGCTCCAAAATCATGGAGGGGTGACCCTCTCACCCCTCATTCTCTTTACTAGCATTGTTGGCCTTCCAAAGGGACCCTATTTTGCATGCATCGAAGTCTTGTTTCAGGCCTCATTCTGAGGGTTTTGAGGTCTGCCTTGGCTCTGTCCAAGGCCCTTTTGGCCATATTTTATGTCCCCCATGCATGTGTGGAACAACCCTCCTCAAGGCCTTTCAAGAGGGCCTTTTATTGCAAGCTTTGTTGACCAATTTCAGGGCCTATTCAGTGGGTTTTAGGACCCTTATAACTCATTTCTAGAGTTGGTTTGGCTATGCTAAGTGTCCTTGATGCATGTGCTTAATAACCCCTTGTATGCCCTTCCAAAGGAGCCCCTCATTTTTACATGCATTGATTATATTTTAGTGGTTATTTGGGCATATTTTGGCATGTTTTGTTTACTGATTTTGGCTGGTTTGGTGAGATTTCATGCGCATCATATAGTTGTAATACAATTCATGCTTACTAGCCAATTTTGCATGTTGCCTTAGCTCTTCATGTGAACACTTTTTGGCCATGCTTTGAACTAAAAATGTTCATCTTTTGGGACTGCCTTGGCTCTGTCTTTGTGCTTCATAGTCAAATAATGCATGCTTTGTATAGCTATAAGTCAATACATGTGCCTAGTTTTGAGTTTCGGGGCTCATCTCATGCATCGGGTGCCATATTTCCATCTTTCGGGGTCATTTAACATCACGTTTCAGTGCTGAAATTACATGTTTGTATGCCATCTTGCATCCCTTGCCATGCTTTGGTAGAGTGGCATTTTATGCCTTAGGTTCGATCCTCGATTTGCGTACATGTGTGCACGCATTTCGATAGTCTCATTTTCATCTTATGGCTACTAATGTGAGTGTGGCTGAGGTCCACTCATGTTAGTGTAAGTCCATTATGCATTGTGTATGCCATTTCAATTCATAGCATTGCGTATGTTAGGTTGTATGTTAGAGCATTGTGTATGTCTTGCTACATCGTGCATTGTGTATGCCATCTCATAGCATTGCGTATGCTAGGTTGCATGTTAGGATTGCATTCATGCATATCATGCATATTGCATTGTGTTTGGGATATGAGTTAGCCCAAGCACGGGAAACGAGGTACGTTTCGTACTCCGAGTGACGGAACGTGTCTCAATTCCCAGTCGTCGACACTCCGGATTAACCATGATGGAGTCTCGGTCTTGTTGTGTTTATACGTGCATTCATTTCATATTGAGTCGTGCAATTCGACTCCTCGGCCATCATGCATCGAGATGCGTGATTGGTGGCACGAGGATCGAAGTGTGCATACATATGTGAAAATACATTGCCATGCCCCTCTCTTGCTCTCTGTTGCAGCAAATCAAAAACTGGCAGTCTTTTGGAGCTTCGTGCAACATTCCGAGATTAACTGCAAACAAAGGCAAACCGGGGCATCGCAATGGATTTCTGCGCAAAACAACTCCAGCATGCATCATCCATCATCCGGAGCAGAGCTGAGGCAGTCCATAGGCCTGCATGCTAATTTATTGCTTTCCTAGATTAATTTGTTAATTAATTAGGGTTTTGTACTTATTCGGACTGTATTATTTATTTGGGACTGTATATTATTTATTCGGACCCTCCGAGCGAGGGCAATGTTGTAATAAGTGTGCGTGCGTGTGATGTATGTCTTCCAACCCCACGTCTTTCTCCATTTTATTTATCAACTTATGATGGTTAGATTAGGGCACGTTTCAATTAGCATACAGTATGATAGCATGTTTGCATTCATTCATCTGTCTTGCATGCACCGGGCTCGGCGCATCATACTCACTGCATTGTATTTCAATTCCGAGTTGAATACATGTTAGTCATATGCCATGTTTAGAAAAGCCGAGCCTATCTTAGTTGCATTTTGCATGTGTTGCATTAAGCATTTCTGTATAGTTAGGATCATGCATGGATTTCTAACATAGCTTCTGTTTTGGCTTGGAGTACTCGGTAAGTTTTATGCTTTAGCATCCTTCCATGCGTGTGAGTGACTGCCATGATAGCATGCTTACCATGAGGCTATGTGCTTATGGGATATAACTACCTGAATGCCTGTGGGTGAAGGTTGGGTTATTTGGATTGGAACAATTCATTGACTGTGAGTTTTAAACCCACTAGATAGTGGCAAAACCATCTTTTCTAAAGCCCACCTGAGGGTGGCAAATCCACATTTTAGCCTACTTGCAAGTAGCAAACCGCTTTAAAAAATAAACAAGAAATGTTTTGTTCCAATTCAGGCAACCCAGTCTATACTTGTATGCTATGCGCATCACATAGTAAATCTAGGCTAATAACCGGAATAAGAACGCATAATGTTTTCAAAACTAGATATCATGGTTATAAAGGCCGATCTTTGATCGGGCGAGCGAGGGTGCTCACGAAGTGACCTTCCCTAATCGTACCCAAGTTCCCGAGCCGAGACAACTTTGGTGATGACGGACACGTGGCCTTAGGCACGAGTCAGGGTTTCCTAAATTTCCCAAAATAAAATATTTAGGTGGTGACTCTGTATCTGGCAAAGTAGTCCATGTTTGGCACTTCTTTCAAAAATCTATTTTCTCAAAACGATTTGCCGAATTTGGACTCTTTGGTTCAGATTGAGAACCGTGACAACTTGAGTCCGAACTGTAGTGAGCCCAAAATGAACAAAACGGGACTCATCCTCCCGGGGACGTTCGGGGACGTCTACAGTACCCAAGTTCCCGAGCCGAGGCAACTTTGGTGATGACGGACACGTGACCTTAGGCAACGAGTCAGGGTTTCCTAAATTTCCCAAAATAAAATATTTAGGTGGCGACTCTGTATCTGGCAAAGCAGTCCGTGTTTGGCACTTCTTTCAAAAAATCTGTTTTCAAAAACGATTTGCCGAATTTGGACTCTTTGATGATTCATCGGTCTTGCATTGCACTCTGTGAGATTACATACAGGACTGTGACTTTGAGTCCTGAACTGTAGTGAGCCCAAATGAACAAAACGGGGGATCCCCTCCCGGGACGTTTGGGGACGTCTACAGTTGCTTTCGTGTAAAGTGAGATTTGGTGTAGAGTGAAAGGCAACATCTTTGACTCATGTACTTGCTCCCAACTTGAACCTTCAAAATCAACATGGATTCCAATTTTTCAAAAATAAATGGATAAGCATTCTAATTAACCTATGTAACAAGCGTTAGGCCAATGACTCCCAAACTGAAATGACTTTAGGGCACTAGATGTAGAGACACCGTAACGGGCTTAATAACTCGAGTTAAAAAGGCTACGAGCCAATCATGCGCAATGCTCTAATCCTTTAAGCTTTCTAATTAACCCATGTAGTAAGCACTAGGCCAATGAAACCCAATCCAGATGGATTTGGGGCATTAGGTGTAAAGACACCTATGGGATGCCTTTGGGATTACCAAGCGTACCCAACAGTTTGGACTCCCAATCTCTTGATCTAGTCCCACAAGTCCAATATAAAACATAAATGAGAGTCCAGATTTGGCGACTTGTACAAAAAAATCCATTTTGTTGCAAAACCTTTGCTAGAAAATGGACTACATTACCAGATCTCAAAGTCGCCACCTAATTTTTTAGGAAAATTAAGAAACCCATGACTTGTGCCAAAGGCCACTGTCGTCACAACCAAAGTGTCTTGGTTCTCACTTATAATTTGCAGATGACTCATTACTTTTCTGTGATGCTAAGTGGTCAGAAGTGTTAAATTTAAAGAGGATCTTAAGGTGATTTGAAGTTGCATCAGGGCTCAAGATAAACTGTCATAAAAGTGTGGTCTGTGGGTTTGGTATTTCTGACTCTTTGCTCAATGAGTTTGCATCCATGTTAAATTGCAAAACTTAGAGATTACCACTAAAGTACCTTGGGTTGCCATTGGGTGCTAGCCTAAGTAGAAAGAAGATTTGGAAACCTGTCATTAAGAAGCTTAAACTCAGGCTTGCTGGTTGGAGGATGAGCTTCTTTCCTTTGCAGGTAGGCTAACTCTAGTTAAAGCAGTGTTATCTAGTCTGCCAGTGTATTACCTCTCACTTTTCAAGATGCCAGAAGGGATTGCAAAAGAAAGTGATAAAATACAAGCCTCATTCTTATGGGGTGGCTCTGAGTTGAATAGAAAAGTACATCTAGTGAAATGAAAAGAGGTAACTAAAAGTATTAAGCAAGGGGGGCTGGGAATTAGAAGAATCAGAGATGTGAATGTTTGTCTATTAATTAAGTGGTGGTGGAGGTTTGCCAATGAGGAAACATCCCTATGGAAGAAAGTGATTTGCAGCAAATACAAATTTGATGGTGCGAAATGGTTACCAAATCTGCACTCAGGCAATAGATTCTCTAAAATTTGGGGTGATATTATGATAGCAGCAGATCAAAGGGTCAGCTTACTGCAATTTTATGTAAGTAATCTCCAGATTATAGTGGGAAATGGATATAGAGTGAGGTTCTAGCATGATTGTTGGAGTGAAGGAATTTGTCTTAAAGAGTTATTCCCTAGATTCTTTAGGTTGTCTAATGATAAGGATGGGTCACTTAGGGCATGTGCTGCTAAAAAAGACAACTTTGAGAATTGGGTATTCAGTTTTAGGAGGGCCTTATTTCAATTGGAAAATGAGGAGATCCACACACTTAACTAGTTTATAAGAGTAGCCCCTGTTTTGAACATGAATGCTAATGATAGGTCAGTTTGGCTAGCAACCAAAACAGGGCAATCTTTTGTCTCAACTTTATATAATCACACTAATATTGATAATAGTGAGTATAAGAGTCTAGTAGATTGGTGTGGATCAAGTACCTTCCCGCTAAAGTACAATTTTTTGGGTGGCTTGCATGGAAACATAAGGTTAAAACTTTCGTATTTCTGTGAAAGATTGGAATTTTGGAAGAGAGTGCAGCTACCTTGTGTATATTTTGCAAAGCTGATCAAGAATCAGTAGAGTTTTCCTTCATCGCTCGAGCGATGGGTTGGTCACTCAAGCGGTCTCACGAGTCTTCCAATACTTTTGTAGGCCTGTGATTCTGAGGGTTATTGATCTTCACTCGAGCATAGGTTTGGTTGCTCGAGCGGTCTGTCCGAATTTAGTTTCTATAAAAGTCAGTTTTTGTCAGTTTTGGATCACTTCTCTCTCTCTCTCTTCGCTCTTCTTCCGTTATTTTAAGCTCTCAAGCTCTATATGGTTGGTTTTCATCTACTTATACTCATCTATGACCATAGTCCTTTAGACCAAAGCATAGAGGGTCGCGAGGGCTTTATTTTAATCTGAACCGATCGTGTTTTTGTCACCGTGGGTTTTTTGGTTTTCTCCTCGTTGCTTTAAGAGGTAGGGATTTCTTGGTTCCTCTTCAATACCTCGTCTATAGTAGACATGTGGTGGATTTTATTGCATAAAAAGCATGTTCATTATAAATTTAAAAAAAAAAAAACATATAAAGGGGATCTTGGGGTTTGAATATTTGGGGTTAAAATTGTAAAATTGATGGTTGTTTGGGTTAACTGGGGAGTAATTCAACGTGTTTATGTTGTGAGGAAGGGAAAGCCGTAATTTAATAATTTGACCTACTGAATTAAAAGGGGTAAAGTTGAATAATGCTTGTGTTTTGACAATTTGAATTGTGTTATTGTGTTGTTACCATAAAGGGAGAATTAATTTTGGTATTGGAATTTTAATTGGATAATCATGTTAAGTTGAGTTGGGTTATGGCTTAAAATCCATGAATGTGGTTTTATCGAAAATGTGGAAATTGATTTTTTTTTGAAAGAAAATGATTTGGGCAAGTTAACTTGGAAAATAAAAGAGTTAATTTTGGAAAGAGAAAGAAACCATGATGTATTATAAATTTAGAATTTGAACTTGAGGTTGGATTTTGAAACCGTTGAATATTGTTGTTACTATCATTGTTGTAGGACTTAAGGTCAAGTGTGCATTGGATTATCGTATTACATGTGTTTAAATATTTATGCTTAGAGGTTTTGTCCTTGGTCATCGGTGGAGGAGATGACATTGTGATGTTGAATAGATTTTGTGTATGTAGTACACTCGAATTATTTTTGTTTGTTGAATTATGTGATGGTTGGAAATGTGCATGTGCTAAGAATAAGGGATACTATTACCTTCTAGCTAGCGCCTAGAGAATTGGCTTCGCTAAGAATGTGGGGTGCCAGTACCTTCCAGCTAGCGCTTGGAGAACTTGGCAGGGGTATCATTACCTTCTAGTTTGTGATTGGCAAATTGGTTTGAGTATTGGAAAAGTGTATCCTTGGTTTATCGTGCTTGATGCTGGTAGAGCGTTGTTGGATTTCTCGTTATCATCTCGATTCTATTTACGTGTTTCATGCATAGTAATGATTATTTCGTAGAGGATGTCAATTGTCCTATATGGTTAGGTAAGAAGCATTTTATATGTATCGTCATCATGTTCGTTTGGGATATTTCTATTAGGAAATCGTGATTTGGAATGGGGTGTAAGTTCGGTAATTCAGAGAAATGTAATTGGATTTCGTGGGTTTGTTTTAAATACCTGTTATTGTCTGGCAAGTTAAAATAGAAAACGGTAACAAGAAGAAAGAAAAGCGAATGGTTTATACGATGAAAAGTTCTAGGTTTTCTTTGTCCATAAGAGCTTGAAGTATTTGTTTTCCTAAAAAGATTTGAATTTACATCAACGGAGGTGGATGGAATTTTTAGAAGATTATGATTTCGAGTTACACTACCACCCCGGGAAGGCCAATGTAGTGGCTGATGCCTTAAGCCGAAAAACAGTGAGTAGTTTGGCGAGTGTGGCCATTCAGGAGTGGGTTCTGTTGGGTGAAGTAGGCAAGTTTGAATTGCAATTGGGTGAGTCCGAAGAGGGTGCAACATTGTTTACCTTGAGTGCTCAACCTATCCTGATTAGCAAAATTGTAGAGGCACAACGAGGAGACCGTGACGTAGAGTTAATTCGTGATAGAATCTCCAACAGGAAAAAAGAGAAGGGTTTGAACATTCACTCGAATCAGAGTGTACGCTACCGAGATCGTTTGTGTGTGCCTAAATCCTGTAGAGAGGAAGTGCTTCGGGAGTCCCATCACTCACGCCTTGCGGTACATCCGGGAGGTACCAAAATGTATCGTGATCTTAGCCGTCAGTTTTGGTGGAGGGGTATGAAGAGAGATGTCGTATCCTTCATGTCGAAATGCCTTACTTGTCAGTAAGTGAAGGCCGAGCACCAAAGGCCAGCGAGTTTGTTACAACCCTTACCGATAGCCGAGTGGAAGTGGGAGCACGTTACTATGGACTTCATAGTTAGGCTTCCTAGAACACAGCGGGGCAATGACGCCATTTGGGTAATTGTTGATAGGTTGACTAAGTCCACACATTTCATTCCAATGCATACTAGCGATTCAATTGAGCACTTGGCAGAGTTGTATGTTAGAGAGATAGTTCGGCTTCATGGGGTGCCAGTAACCATTGTGTCCGATAGGGATCCTCGTTTTACCCCCCGGTTGTGGAAAAGTCTTCAAGAGGCATTGGGAACTAAGTTGACTTTCAGCACCGCTTATCACCCTCAAACCAATGGGCAATCAAAACGCACTATTCAGATTTTAGAGTACATGTTTAGAGCTTGTGTCCTAGATTTCAAGGGGTCTTGGGAGAGGCACTTACTGTTGATTGAATTCGCCTACAACAATAGTTATCAAGCTAGTATCAAGATGGCACCGTTTGAGGCCTTGTATGGCCGACCTTGTAGATCACCTGTTTGTTGGGCCGGTAGGGGATGCACCATTGTTGGGTCCGGAAATTGTTAGGGAGACAACTGAGAAATTTGCTCTCATTCGGAAAAGATTAGCTATGGCTCAAAGCCGACAGAAAAGTTATGCTAACAAGAGAAGACGACTTTTGTCCTTTGAAGTGGGCGACCATGTTTTCCTTAAGATCTCACCTAGGCGGGGTTTAATGAGGTTTGGCAGGAGTGGGAAGTTCTCTCCGAGGTTTATTGGGCCTTTCGAGATATTGGAGAGGATTGGAGAAGTGGCATACTGGTTAGTTTTACCCCCACAACTTTCGGGAGTTCACAATGTGTTTCATGTGTCATGCTTAGGAAGTACGAACCCGACCCTTCTCATGTGTTGGATTGGGTTAACTTGGAGGTAGATGAAGATGCCTCTTACGAGGAGCGACCAGTTCAAATCTTAGACACCCGGAAACAAGTGCTACGAGGCAAAACCATACCGTTAGTGAAGGTGTTGTGAAGACACCATAGGATTGAGGAGGCAACTTGGGAACGGGAAGCGGAGGTCCGCTCCAAGTATCCGGATTTATTTGAGCATGCTTAGTTGTTTTGTTTTAATTGTAAAGTTTCCCTAGTGTTGAAGGGAAAAATGTTAAATTGTTGATCACATGTTGTTATATGAATTGGAAACCTAAGCATGAGGTTGTGAAATGATGAAATTTTGTTAAAATGTTTCGTTTCAAACGTCTACTATTAGTAATTGTCAATTTTGATGTAATAATGAAGATAAACATGGTAAGCGTTGATTGAATATCGGTGTTGCTACTTGAAATCTTGAAAGCGTAGTTAAAACTACTAGATTTCTTTGTTTGATTTGTTGGCCATAATTGCTAGAGCCTTCTTGGTTGGTTTATCTAAATTTCGGGGACGAAATTTCCTATGGTGAGGAGGTTGTGACGACCCGGTCTTTATTTTCCTTCTTTTTATTTCCTCTTCAATTCGTCATCTTTTGCTCTCGTTAAGTTTAAAACATCTGGAAATAATTCTTGAAATTAAAGTCCTTATTCTTGTCGTGTTCGATGTTGAATATCACTTGTTCCGGGAGGTGCGGGGTCAGGTCCGGAGTGGCCGGGAGCGAAGTGGAAAATTTATGGGCTGCTGGGCCAGGGCCGCACGTACGAGGCCCAAGGCCGCACATGCGGGGTGGGGCCGCACATGCGGTGAGGATTGAGCTTCAGAGAGTAGCATTCTATCTAATATGCATGAGCTGAGTAAGGTGCGGGAGAGGAGCACTGCACGTGCAGGGATGAAGGCCATATGTGCGGGGGAGGCGCTCCGCACGTGCAAGAAGGTGCGCTGCACGTACGGCAGACTAGGCAGCCGAATCTCTGTTTTTTTTTTACCCTTTTGGTCGAAGTTGTATCACATTTTGGGCATTTTTCTCTCACTCTAAATCTCATTTCTCTCATCCTTCTCTTTAGAAAACCCTCATAAAAACATTAAAACACTTTGATTCTTGCTATCCTTGGGTCTAGATTATCATCATCTCTCTCTAATCTTGAAGATCTAAGCTAGAGCTCCTCTTGGTGTAGTGGAAGGTTGAAGGATCTTCTATCAAAGCTAGGGTTTTCAGCTCTTTCTTCATCAAACATTGAGGTAGGGATTTCTTGAGTTATACATACATGTTTTTGCATTATTGTTGTTGATTTAAAAGTTTCCTTGAAGTATTTGTGTTGATTTTGATTTTGTGATCTAAAATGTAGAGAGTTTTTAAAGTGGGTTTAAATCTCAAAATCTTTTTGCTAATCCTAGTGGGTTTGCCTATTTATTAAACTCAAGAAAGATGGTTTGACAGGGTTTCTTTAAGGGGATGGGAAATGTTTGGCTTTGATGAAAGCCCTAGGAATTTGGGGATTTTAGAAAATAAGGAAAATGCTTATGAAATTCTTTGTTTTCTTGTGTCAAGAGAATGAATAAGAGTAACTTCATCAAATGTGTAGTGAAATAGCCATCTACTTGCTACATGAGAAATGAGATGGTATTTTGACATTATCACTAAATACTTGAACATGTATCGCTGTGAGGTGACAAATGGTTGTGCACCATGAAATGTGTGAATTGTAAAATCTTAGAGATTAATGTTGAAAACATCACATGTAGCCTTGAAGAGGCTAACTTGTTATGAATTGTGCATGGTGAGAGATTGTTGTTTCTATGAATTGATGGCATGTGGTTATTTTGTGAAATAACATTGAAAAGAAGGAAATGAGAACTTAATAAATAGGTGTTGTGATAGGGATATTTAAAATGGGAAATGCTATGAGGCATGGAGAAATCATTGTATTGCATACTCGTTTAATTTAATATTATGCATCGTAAATTTGGATTTGAAGATATTTATTTCATGAATGAAAAAGGTTTTGTAATAAGAACAACGGAAACGTGTATGGGGTAAATACGTTTGGTAAGTCTGGTTAGGAGGTGTAGATGAATTGATAAGTTGGCCTGAGTGTTCGGGGTGAAAGATCGAAAACACGCACAGAGGAGGTACCACTTCCCTTCCGGTTAGCAACCGGTAAAGTGGGGTTATTGGTAGTGCTTATTGAACCTACTTGCAGACACCGACCTAGGGATTACCTGAGTCGTATTTACCGCCCCTATTGATTAAAATTGGAAGTTTTGAAATGTGTTAAGATTGCAAACTTTTATTGAAAAATGGTAATCTTTAAGAAGAGCATGAAATGAAATTTCTTTAAAAGAGTATGGCATGGCATTGACATTTGCATTATTCATTGAGAATTTGCATAACTGTATATACTTTGTAAGAATTCTCTACTGGGCCTTATGCTCACCCCTATGGGACTTTGGTGCAGGTAAAGATGTGGTGATCCCACCAAACTCAGGGTGCGAATATGTTTTGGTGAAGAGTAGATTGCTCTCATTTTTGTTGTGAATTTTTGTAAGCCAAGGGCTAAACGTGTATGGGTCCGAGAGGCCATTTTGTGTAACCGGGCTATTGCCTTGGAAGATGTAAGCCCTTAAGGGCATTTATTGTTTTGAGACTAGATGCTTCACATACTATAGATTCAGGTATTCTGTTTATCATTGAATGTATATCTGCATGTGGAACTTTTGTATAAAATCTTGGAGATTTATGATGTAAAGGTTTGGAGAATGGTTATATTTAATTTAATGAAAGTGGCTTGATGCATTTTACATGTTGGGTTTATTTGTGGGCGTTACATTTTTTTTTTTTTGATTTAAATTCTCATAAATTATTTTTAAACGGGTTTTTGTTTGTCTTTGTTGAACTGTTTTCATATTTTAGTTAATTTTTTATTTTTTTCCTTTTTAGATGTACAACCTAAAAAAAAAATCACTAAGGCTTGCAATTAATTTAAAAATCATTTTCAAAAAATGAAACCAAATTTTTTTTTTAAAATTTTGTCATAAAAATCAAAAGAAGAGGTTTTCTTTTGGAGACGAAAATTTTAATTTGGTAAGAAAATTTTTTTGTCATAAAAAAAGCCAAATATTTGGCACCACACACCAAAAAAAAGGCGCCTAACATTAGTAATTGGTGACAAATTATTTTGTCTTAAAAAAAAAATTTGAGCCCATTGTAGACCAAAAAAAACTTCCTCACAATTTGATATATATAACAATCAATACATATCTAAAGGCTGAGAAGTTGAAAGGCTGTGATCTTCAAGACCATCAAACTTCCTTTGTTCTTTCTCTGGTGTGGTTACTGTTGCAACCCCCGACTGAGGGATTGGCTCTTTGCTGAAGCATTCTTCCACAATCTGATTGGAAATGACTCTCACGGTACACATGTATCCCTTTTTCCCTCCCTCTCTTCCCTCCCATTAGGAACAATCAATACATATTTATATGACCTTCCAATAAGACGTATGTATGCGTGGGTTTTGTAACTCCCTCAAATTTAAGTACATAAACCAATCATTCATGATATCCATAGACATAGGAGAAATAAACATATATTCATTTATCAGAGTATTCTTTACAAAAAGTATTACATGTTGACAACAAAAGTAAATGCCCTACGGGCTTACAAACTTTCCAAGTCAACACTTGGTTTCAACAAAAGAGAGTTCTAACTCTTAACAGATTAAGCCCTTGGCTTGAATTACATGTAATACAAAAGATAACTATAAAAATAAGCCTTCAGCTTCTAAAACTCTCAAGCTACATCCTTGGAGGCGGCATATCACCTGTACTTGAAAAATGATGTCCTATCTAAGGTGAGCCAAAGCCCAGTAGATATACGCTAAACATAATATGAGCATTAACTAAAACATTAGCATTTGATAAATGCTTAACTCATATAAATCAACGTACATCTTTTCCATAACCAATCCATAGTCACAACCATGTTCCAATCCCTTTCCGTTTTATTATCCAATCCAATTCATAGATATGGTTCATTGCTTATCCGAATAGTTCAAAATGAGATTACAACTCATACTATCACCACTTCAATCATAATCAATTTATAATGAGACTGCAACTCATATTATTACCACTTCAATACTTCAATTCAAAATGAGACTGCAACTCATACTATTAACACTTCAATACTTCAATTCATCTACGTTATGCAAACGTAATTAAGATTTCGGGACTTTCACCCTGGACACTCCGGCCAACTTAGTTATCAATGGAGTCCATCCCCTATCTCCTCCCAAATAGGTTTGGAAGTACATCCCCTATCTCCTCCCAAACCATGGAGTACATCTCCTATCTCCTCCCAAATAAGACATATATGCAATGTATTAAAACGCTCATCATATACAATGATCAATTTAAAGCACATATACAATTTGTTAATCCAACCGTCATATTCAATGACATAACCCAATCGATTAGTTTCAATTTACCTAACAATTATGCAATTCTACAACTATCATGGCTATCCTCCACCGATAGCCCAAAACAGTTATTTCTAAACAAATAATTAAATTTATGAAACAGATAAATTAATACATTTTCATAGGTGAGTGATTAATCAATCCAACTACACCATCCAATCTCATAATTTCCCAATTTCATGATTTTCAACTCAATTTCATATTTCCATATTTTCCAAAATTAATTATACAAATTAATCAATCACATTAAATTAGGGCATTTTCCCCCTTTTCTCAACTTTGGCCCTAAGGCTCAATTTCATCAATTCTACACCAACAACCCCATTTTCCAAGGTCTCATACACACATGGAACTCCACATTAACAAACCCCTCTTTTATAATTTCATTTTCAAAACCCTAACTTCCCAAAATTACCAAATCTCACCATTTATACAAAATGACTAAATTTTATGTTAAAACTCATAAGAAGGAGTAGTTTATCCCTACCTCAAGAAGAAAAGATGAGTCAAGTAAGAGATGAACCCCAAAGATGCCGAAGTCAACTTCCACTCGGATGAAAATAGAGATCTTGAAGAGCTCAAGCTTTTTAATGAAGGAAGGAGGGTGAAGAGATCACTTGATCTAGGCTAAAATGTAGAGAGATAAAGAGTATTTTAGAGTGAGAAGCTCTCAACTTACGGTTTTGGAAAGTTTTAGAGAGAGAAAGGACAGAAAAAGTGATTTAAAATATCACTTATGCGATCTGATATACGCGCAGTCTGCTCGAGCGGATAGTTTGACGCTCGAGTGTCAGGCACAAAAGTTTTGACCCGCTCGAGCGCAATAAAGGCCGCTCGAGCGCCAACACACAACAGCGAGGCACAACCCGCTCGAGCGCAAAGCGACCCGCTTGAGCGTAGAATACACACTTCCAGTATTTCAGATTTCAAACAGCCGCTTGAGTGCCAAAGAGACCGCTCGAGCTCAGACCCGCTCAAGCGTAATAAACTCCGCTCGAGCATGAAAAACACTTCTGCAGTATTTTCACAGGCGCACAAAGTACTGTAAGATTGCAAACCCCGCTCGAGCGCAAGAAGACCCGCTCGAGCGAAAGACCAAAATTCTGGGCAACAACCACTTGTTCCAACTCACAACTAACCTGAACCAAACTCATCCAACACGTCCCAAAACTCAAATGCAAAGGATTTAAAGGACGGGAACAAGATATAGACAACATCAGCCAAGACGGAACCTAAGTCCGGAACGCAATATATAACGGGAAAAAAACCGGGATCGCTATAGCTTTGATCAACTAATTATCGTCGCTGGAAATTTATTCCCGAACAATGGAATTGTTTGATTATTTTTTTTTTGCTGGAAAGAGGTTTAGATTTTTAGGTTTCAATTGCTTTGTTGACAGGCATGATTTCAGGTGAGTATTTGAGTACATTCACTTGATTTGGATAATAATTTGTTGTATGGATGATTTTTGTATTTTGTTGGATCAATAATTTATTGATCCTCTATTTGTTTATACCAATTCGTGATTTTTCGCATGGTTGTTTCAAATCTACAAGCGAGAGCTGTAAATCATGCTCTGGCAATGGAGATATGAACAGAGAAAATTAGCAAGCCAGTGTTAGCACCTGTAATTATAGTTAATTTTATTAAGCTTTGATCCATAATTTACCTCCAAATCCTTGTTTTGAAGGTTTTGTGGGGAGTTCATAATTCATTTTTGTTCATTGTTCACCATTGTAGAGTTTGTATGTTTTTGGTCTATCAACGTGTGCAATGAATTTGCAATCTTGTTTTTTCATTCTGCTTGATATCTATTTCAACTTCACAATTTGTCTCTCTATTTGCTGTAGAAGCCACAATGTTGCATTTTTTATGTATTTTGAGGCAAACTAAAGTGTAGGGTTATTATAATATAATTGATCAAAATAAAATTATAGAAACTTAAAAAGTGAAATTTCACGGAAACAATATGAATAAGTATTATTTCCATTTCATTTTGTGGAAAGAGTTGACGACAAAAAAAAATTATTATAATTATCTTGAAATAATTTAATATTTTGTCTTGTGATATACATGAAATTTATAAGTTAACTTTTATGACTTAATTACCAAAATTTATAGTTAACTTTACCAAATTTTTTTAAAAAAAAATTATTATAATTATCTTGAAGTAATTTAATATTTTGTCTTGTGATATACATGAAATTTATAAGTTAACTTTTATATTTATAACTTTTTAAATTATAGCGATCCCGGGTTTTACCCCTTGTTGTACAGTGATCCGGACTAGGTTCCGTAGATGTTAGCAGTTGTTTAAACCTTGTTTACATACTTTCATACTTTGTATTTGAGTTTTAGGATGTGTTGGGCAAGTTTGTTACAGGTGGGTTGAACTTAGGAACCAAAACTAGTTGCCCAGATTTTGGCCTGTCCGCTTGAGCGGAGCTTTTGGCGCTCGAGTGAGGAACTTGTTGTTGCTTGGCCGCTCGAGCGGGGGTTTTGCCGCTCGAGCGGGGGTTTTGACGCTCGAGCGGGGAATACACCCATCCAGTATTTCCTGTGTAGTGTTGGACGCTCGAGCGGGGGATTGGCCGCTCGAGCAGAAGGTTGTGAGTGACGCTCGAGCGGGGAGTTGGGCGCTCGAGCGGGGACCTGTCTGCGGAAACTTCTGGGAGTGTGCATCCGCCGCTCGAGCGGGAGTTTGGCCGCTCGAGCGGGAGTCCGTGAGTGGCGCTCGAGCGGGGGTTTCTACGCTCGAGCGGGGCGACTCTTATTTAAATCCGGAATCTGACTTTTTGATCACTTTTTCAAGATCCCTTCTCTCTCATACTTTTCCAAAAAGCCATTTTCAGAGCTTCTCACTCTAAAATATGCCATTCTCTCTTAGATTTGATCTAGTAGGAGTTGTTTGCTCACATTTGGCCTTTACAAAAGTTGTGTTGATCGTCGAGGGCTACATTTTAATCTGAAAATTTCAGAATTCGGAGTATTTTGGTTTTGGTCTTCATCTCCATTGGAGCTCAAACTTTGAGGTAGGGATAACCTACTCCTCTTTATGAGCTTTGTCTTTAAATTTTGGTATTTTGAGATGTTGGGGGTTGTTGTGTAATTTTGGGAAGGTTTGGGGCTTTTGTGTAATTTTACAAAAGTTGGGGCTTTATTTATAATGAACCTAGAGGCATGTTTGGTATAGAGACATGGAATAAATGTTGAAACATTGATGAAAACGGAACCTTAGGGTTGTTTTGTTAATTATGGGAATTTGCCCTAATTGTTTTAATTAATTAATGTATATAATTAATTAAAGGAAATGAGGAATTGAATTGGAAACGTTGAAATTTGGAATGTATGGGATTAAAGGGTGTAGTTGAATTAGTTATCGCTCAACAAAGTGAAATGTTGATATATTATCCATTTTGTGCATTTGTTTCCTGTTTAGAAATAACTGCTTTGGGCTATCGGTGGAGGATAGTCTTGATTGTTGTAGACAATGCATGATGATTAGGCAAACGAAAACTAATCAATGGAATGTGTCATGGGACTTTACGGTTGATAGAATACATTAACTTTATGTATTGATTGATTGTATGTAGAACCTATGTGTTTATATACATTGTGTGTAGAGGAGGAGATGGGGGATGTACTCCGCGGTTTAGGGGAAGATAGGGGATGTACCTCTAAGCCGGATAGTGTTGGGAGGAGATAGGGGATGAACTCCGTAGATATAGCTCATATGCTTATCTTTGAGAAGTGTAGACACAGCTCATATGCTTGTCCAGAGAAGTGTAGATATAGCTCATATGCTTATCTTTGGTTGTAAGATATAGTTCTTATACTTATCTGTTGAGATGTTGATATAGCTAATATGCTTATCTGTTGATGTATTGATTTAGCTAGTATGCTTATCTACAGAAAATGGAAAATGAAAAGTAACATGGACTTGTATGTCATGTAATTGTAGTGTGATATAAGTGGATGTATCAGGGTTGACCATCTATCAACTGCTAATCTTTTAGTCATTGTTCATGGCTGATTTATGTATTTCTACTGGGCTGTGGCTCACCCTATATGGGAACATCATTTTCAGGTACAGGTAGCATGCCACCTCCAAGGACATAGCTTGGGAGGCTTGAGGCGGATGGAATTTTTTGTTGTCTCTCTTCTTTTGATGTATTACATGTAGATTCAAGCCAAGGGCTTAACGTGTAATTGAGCTAGTGCTCTCTTTTTGTAACCAAGTGTTAACTTGGAAAGCTGTAAGCCCGTAGGGCATTTGCTTTTGTTGTTAACATGTAATACCTTTTGTAATCAAATACTCTGATGAATAGAAGAATGTTGGACTTTTGTATATCAATGCATGTCTATATTGATGGGTTTTATGTTATATTTTGAGGGCGTTACATAAATTGTTACTTTAAAATTTTAATATATATATAAATTTATTTAGTGCAATTTTGATAATTTCTATTAAAAAAAAGTTAAACATGATTAAGTGAGATTAAATGAGTTATGACATACCTCTTCTTGTTATGAAAATATACAAATTTAAAAGTTATAATTAAGATAAATATACAATTTTATTATTAAATATGAAGTGAAGTGATATTTAATAATAATTAATATGATGTTTCTATTATTAATCTAATAATTTAAGTTACATTTTTTAAATTAAGTCATGAAATCCAAAATTTATAAATTTATAACTTATTCATATTTTTTGTCTTGTGCTAATCTATTTTATGACTTAATTACCAAAATTTATAAAGTCCCATGTGTAAAAATTTATAAAGTCCCTAATTTATAAGTATTATTTACATTTCAAGTTAAATATTGAACTTCAATAAGGTCTTAATCAAAGCCTTAACCAGTACATACAAGAAAAATCAAAGCAACGTAGCAAATAATGATCATCATCATTTATTATGTGCAACTTGGCCTTAATGCAGTTGCACGCTTCGTGACTATGTAAATTTAAATCTTAACTGTTAAATTCAACATATTTTTAAGAGTTTTGGGCCTTGATTTGGAGTTGAAATTGCAAAATGTACATAGTTATGAGTTTCTAATTCAGTAATTTAAACATGACTGAATAATTGTAATTTAATGTGTATGAGCCTAATTTAAGTTTGATTGTGTAATTAGCCAATTGGGTTTCTTCCAAATTTAAGTCATACCATGCATGTGTCACATTTGAATAGTTTAATTGAATGAGTTGGTAATTAACAATCTAATATAATATCAAAATAGGTAATGAATTCTACATTTAAAAATATTTTAATAATTTGATTATATTCTTGAGATAAATTAGAATTTATTTAAGGATCAACTAAGAAAGAGATAGAGACTAATAACATGAAGTAAGGATCAACTAAGAAATAACAAATGGGATTACACTCCATAACTTCATTTCTATCTTCCTCTGTCTACAACCAAACCACCACTTTAGTAAACTCTGAACTGGTGAGTAGCAGTAGCAGCTTTGTCCATGGATAGCAGCAGCTACTCTCAGTGGTTTGGTACATAATCTGTTATGTTTTGGCATTGTGGGTGAGCACCTGCTGCATTCTGTCATTGACTTGGTGAGTAGCAGTAGTAGGGTTTTCCCTAATCTGTTTTATGACTTAATTACCAAAAAAAAAGTTTTTCTAAAAGGGGAGATAATGATTGATGTTGTCAACTTTTTGAGGACCAAAGGATTCACTGGACACTTTGGAAGCGGAGGGGACTCATCCAGAAGTGGACATACTTTTTGGTAAAGTATATTAACTTTAATATAACAAATTTTATAAAAGAATATATGTTTGAAGAATTAGAAAGTAATAGAAACATACATAGGACATCCAATTTGTACAGATGCACAGGATGTATAAATTGTGAATTAATCTAAAAAATATTTCTTTTTCTCTATACTTAAAGCTTCAAAAAAGGCCGTCAAAAGACTAAATTATCACACAACCACAGATTTGTGCAGGAACCAACAGAAACACCTTAGGAGGGACCATTATAAGTTATATGAACTTACAGCACATTAATGGGATGCACCATTTGTGAATTAGTCTTAAAATTAATTCTTTGTTCTCATAATCTTGAAAAAAAAGTCTGTTAGAGGGATAAATTGTATAATTGATCTAATTGTAAATTGATGAGTTACTAATGTTTTTAGTCTTTTGTATAATTGATTAATTACTAAAGCTTTTAATTTATTTTTTTGCAGATTGGATTACCGTGGCATTTTTGACGTGCAACAATGATGTAATTTGCTTGAATGTTCATTTTTGTTTGACAAGGATACACATACTTTGTGGAGTTGCACTAGTTATTGTTGGATGTTTGGTGGAATTGTACAAGTTATAACTTTTGGACATTTTGTGGATATTGCACTATTTTATTGTATTATGATGAAATTATTTGTAATGATGAATGGATATTTTTATTTTGTTAATTCGTAAATGTGTTGATGACAGGTTAGGTTAAGTTGTGATGGAATTGTTATATTCAACAGGTTTCAACATGAACAAGGTTATATTTGTTGAACTAAAATTCAGATTTTGATAAAATAGGTATATAATGTGGAAAAAAATATTATGGAATTAGTGACAAAATTTTCCATCCCTAAAGAAGGTTTTTTCGTCTCTTATTTGGCTTAGGTGGAAGATTAATTTTGTCATGAATTCTTTATTTCATTGCTAAATGAATTTGTCATGATGAAAAATATTATTACATTTTGTCACTATTACACTCAATGTGTGACAAATTTTTTTTGACCTTATTTCATCATTTTTAATGATGAATTTGTTTTTGTCTTTATTGATAGCTTCTTTGACAAAAAATTTTCGTCTTCGTTTATATTAAACGTGACAAAATTATTTCGTCTCTATTTCTTATATTTATGACAAAATACTTTTGTCTCTAATTTCTTCCTTTAATGACAAAATATTTTGTAACTAATTACTTACAAGTATGTTCCCAACAGAGTGTATTGGAGACAAAAAAATTCGTCACAAATTTATCATTTTTAAAGATGAATTTGTTTTTGTCTTTATTGGTAGCTTCTTTGACAAAAAATTTTCGTCTTCGTTTATATTAAACGTGACAAAATTATTTCGTCTCTATTTCTTATATTTATGACAAAATACTTTTGTCTCTAATTTCTTCCTTTAATGACAAAATATTTTGTCGCTAATTACTTACAAGTATGTTCTCAACAGAGTGTATTGGAGACAAAAATATTCGTCACAAATTTATCATTTTCAATGACGAATTTGTTTTTTCGTCACTAAGACCCTTTAGCAACGAGGCTTTGGCGACAAAACGGGTGACGAAAAATTTTCGTCGTAATTAGTTTGGGTGACGAAATATATACATTTTGGGACAAATTTGTTTTGTCTTTAAATCCCAAATTTGTTCTAAGCTTTGATAACATCGCCAAGAGGATGAATATATTCAAAATATAGGCACGAATAATCTCTCGTCCATACTAAACTAGGGTTATGGCATAACTCGTCTCCCATAAGCATGACTTGTCTAATGGTTTGTATATACAAGAAAGTAAAACAGTTGTATAATCATTTATTCTCAATCACAAAAATCGAATACATAAATTGAATGAAAAGATTATTTGAATAAAATATCTAAAACGATCGTATAACAATTATCTAAATCCAAAGAAAAACTAGCATTAAAGTACAAAATCACATAATACTTGATTAGAGTTTCATCTTGATACTAAGAAGAAAGCTTAGTCCCTTATGGAGAGGTTGAACACTTTGAAAGTTAAAGAGTATGCAATGGATTGATGATTGCTCTCCTTCTCCAGCTTCTAGCCGTTTTCTCTACGATTTCAATCCCAAAACAAGTCCCTAAAACCTTGCAAGGAAAGCCAATGATATACAGTCAGACCAGAGGAAATAAGAAGATTTATCATATTCTACTAGATAAGGTCAGGCAATCCACACAAAACGAGACAAATCCGCTCATGCGTTTAAATATTCCGCTCGAACAAATCAAGTCAGGGCAAAAACAAGCTCAAGAAAATCCGTTCGTGCGGTTTTTGAATTTTGCTCGAGCGGATTGAGTCAGTTAGGAATTTTTGCTTTTTTGAGATTTTTTTTTTTGTCTCTGGAGGGATATTAGCCTGAAGAAGAAGAAAAATGCATTATTGTATCAAATATCATAAGCTAGAAAACTAAAAATATAAGTTAGGGGGCCTCAAAGTGTAACATTTTAACTTAGATCACACCTCCAATTTACGCTTTACTAGTCCTCGAGTAAAGCAAAGCAAAGCAAAATCTATCTACACCACATTTGTAGAGATCACGATTGCATTTAGCATATGCTACAAGCCTTTTAAACCACAGGGTTACCCAAATGGACAAGTGAAGTTTCATGAGGGTTTCCAAACATGGTACCTATAAACATCCTACTTGATCGAAGGAGTTAAAACTTGGCACATGTTCATATACAAATATTTAGCACTACCCCTTTTTCATCAAAACCAGCCTCTCTTACTTATGAGAAATTGAAAGCAAGCAAATCAGATGAATCTTCAAACTATTCATGAGCCCACAAATATGCAAACAAACAGCATCGAATCACAATCAGATAGAATGTATCACATGTTGCTTTCGTGTAAAGTGAGATTTGGTGTAGAGTGAAAGGCAACATCTTCGACTCATGTACTTGCTCCCAACTTGAACCTTCAAAATCAACATGGATTCCAATTTTTCAAAAATGAATGGATAAGCATTCTAATTAACCTATATAACAAGTGTTAGGCCAATGACTCCCAAACTGAAATGACTTTAGGGCACTAGATGTAGAGACATCCTAAAGGGCTTAATAACTCAAGTTAAAAAGGCTACGGGCCAATCATGCGCAATGCTTGTAGACACCCCATTTTTGACTGACCTTAAGACTCAGATATCACCAATTGAGTGCTCGGTGATGATGCATATTGTGCTCGTTCTGGGGTTTCAGAGTCTCGGCTGCGAACCTTGCCTCCGGACTTCGGGGCTCTTTTGTGCTTTGCCTCGGTTTGCGAACCAGGCCCTGTTTTCTCTGTTTTCTCTTCCTGAAGGGAGGGAGAGGTCTCGTAGACCATCTCTCAGTGGCCATAGGCTACGTTTCATGGTCGTAGGCCATTTTTTCCGTTTGGAGCCCGGTTTTCGGTTTTCGGAGCCGTCGGCCGTGTGCCTCGGTTCGGGACCGCCTAACTACCTCCGTTTGCTCCGATTTTTGGCGCACACCTTGTTTCCTCCCTTTTGAGGAACACTGTGGCCCGAGAAACCAACTCCGTGGTCGAACGCTACTTCCAGTGCTTAACAGCTTGTTTTCGGGGCCCCAAACTGCGTGTTTCGGCCCCCGAACCTTCGTTTTGCATCCATCTTGGTCCATTTTTGGCAAGGACCTTATTTTCATTGTTAGAAAGGTTGTTGGAAGGTGGGAGGCCAGCAATTGTTTTGAAAGCCAGTTTTATTTCTTCTTCGCTCTTCGTCGCCCGTTCTTTTCACTAGGAAGCTGGTTTTTCCCACTCCCGGGCCACTTTTTCTGAATTTCCACCACACCATTGTGTTATACACACCTAGGAGGCCACCAATATGGGCAGGCCGGCCAGCAATTGTTCTTGACCCTTTTGAACCCCTCTAAAAAGCTGGTTTTTCTCTCTCCTGGTTCACATTTTCTAGGTTTTGACCATACAGCTGTGTTGCACTCATCTGGGAGGTCACCTTTTGGGGGTGGCCGGCCAACAATTCTTTTGACCCTTTTGACCCCTGGCCGGCCGACCAGGGGAGGTGGCCGGCCGGCCACCTGAACCTTTTGCACCTGGCCGGCCATTCTTCTCTCTCCTGGTGCATTCCAGCTGTGCCAGCTGTTTTGCACCAGACCCCCTGCCCGAGGGTCTGCCCTTTTGGAAGGAAATTTGAATTGGTTTTTTCCCCCCTTTCCCTTGGCCTCCCTCCTTTATAAAGCCAACCCTTGAGCCTCATTTCTAAGGGTTACAAAAACCAGCTGAGGCATATACACTCCATCCTCCATGTATCTCCCCCATCCAAGCTCAAATACCCCTTGGTTCTTGGCCTTTACACTACAACTCATAGCCTACTACCTCCAACATCCATTCCAGCCCCTTGAAGCTGATTTCTAGAGGTTGAGAGCTCACAATCTTGGACCAAGAGTTGCTACATTGCTGTGCTACAAGGGTGAGTCCTCTTTTCCCCTTTTATAGTCTTTTCTTACTTCATTTATAAGCCATACTTGCAAGAATTTTTGGGTTTCGACCTGAACTGAAAATAGTCTTATTTTGAGTTTATCTTCATATTTGATCAAGAACTTTTTTATGTTTGAGGTCTTCTACTCTCCCTTTTGCTTTATCTCTCTTTTAGGGCTTATCTTGCATGATACATTAGCTTTATTTTTGGGCATTTCTGGGCTTCGAGCCAAACTGTAAAGTACCTTTTTTTGAGCCCCTCTTCAACTTTGTTGAAGGGCTCTTTGCTGTTTGAGGCCATCTGCTGCCTCTTGTCTCTTATCTCTCTTTTGAGGCTATTTTTGCATCATATTTTAGCCTTACTTGTGAATATTTTCAAAGCTTGATATAAACTGGAAAAAGTCTTTTTTTGACCTCCTCTTTAAGTTTGTTTGAGGTCACTTTCTGTTTGAAGGCATCTCTGACCTTGCATGCTTCATGTCCTCACGCTTTGAGCCTTGTATTTGAGCATTTGCATTGGCCTTGTTTTGGCCTCTCAGCCACTGAAATCCAGTGGATTTTCAGTGGCCTTGATGTGTCTTTGAGCTCCAAAATCATGGAGGGGTGACCCTCTCACCCCTCATTCTCTTTACCAGCATGTTTGGCCATCCAAAGGGACTCTATTTTGCATGCATCAAAGTCATGTTTCAGGCCTCATTCTATGAGTTTTTAGGTCTGCCTTGGCTTTGTCCAAGGCCCCTTCAGCCATATTTTATGTCTATGTTGCATGTGTAGAGCAATCTCATTCAAGGCCTCTCAAAGAGGTCTTTCTTTGCATGTTTCTGAGGCTGATTTCAGGGCCCATTTTGTGAGTTTCAAGGCTGTTATATTCCATTTTCAAAGTTGGTTTTGCCATGCTAAGTGTCTATCTTGTATGTGCTTAATAACCCCTTGTATGCCCCTTTAACGGAACTCCTCATTTTTGCATGTGTTGGCTGCATTTCAGAGGTTATTTGGGCATATTTTGATGCATTTTATTCACTGATTTTTGCTGATTTGGTGAGTTCTCATGCGATTCATATACATGCCATGTAAACCATGTTTGCTAGTTAAAGTTGCATGCTATTTTAGCCCATCATGCTAGCATCTTTTGGTCATGCTTCGAACTAGAAATGTTCATGTTTTGGGACTGGCTTGGCTCTATCTTTGTGCTTCGTAGTCAAATAATGCATGCTTTGTATAGCTATAAGTCAATACATGTGCCTAGTCTTGAGTTTCGGGGCTCATCTTAAGCATCAGGTGCCATATATCCATGATTCGGGATCATTTTGCATCATGTTTCAGTGCTGGAATTTGCATGTTTGAATGCCATGCTTCATCCTTGCCATGCCTTGTTAGAGTTGCATGTCGTGCCTTAGGTTTGGTCCTCGGTTTGCGTGCATGTGTGCACGCATTTCGGTAGTCTCATTTTCATCTTATGGCTACTGATGTGAATGTGGCTGAGGTCCACTCATGTTAGTGTAAGTCCATTATGCATTGTGTATGTCATTTCAATTCATAGCATTGCGTATGTTAGGTTGTATGTTAGAGCATTGTGTATGTCTTGCTGCATCGTGCATTGTGTATGCCATTTCAATTCATAGCATCGCGTATGCTAGGTTGCATGTTAGGATTGCATTCATGCATGTCATGCATACTGCATTGTGCTTGGGATAGGAGTTAGCCCGAGCACGGGAAACGAGGGACGTTTCGTACTCCGAGTGACGGAATGTGTCTCAATTCCCAGTCGCCGACACTCCGGATTAACCATGATGAAGTCTCGGTCTTGCTATGTTTATATGTGCATTCATTTCATATTGAGTCGTATAATTCGACTCCTCGGCCATCATGCATCGGAATGCGTGATTGGTGGCATGAGGATCGAGGTGTGCATACATATGTGAAAATACTTTGCCATGCCCCTTTCTTGCTCTCTGTTGCAGCAAATCAGAAACCAGCAGTCTTTTGAAGCTTCACGCAATATTTCGAGATTAATTGCAAACAGAGGCAAACCGGGGCATCGTAATGAATTTCCGCGCAAAACAACTCCAGCATGCATCATTCATCATCCGGAGCAGAGCTGAGGTAGTCCACAGGCTTGCATGCTAATTTACTGCTTTCCTAGATTAATTTGTTAATTAATTAGGGTTTTGTACTTATTCGGACTGTATTATTTATTTGGGACTGTATTATTTATTCGGACCCTCCGAGCAAGGGCGATGTTGTAATAAGTGTGTGTGCGTGTGATGTATGTCTTCCAACCCCCACGTCTTTCTCCCTTTTATTTACTAGCTTATGATGGTTAGATTAGGGCATGTTTCAATTAGCATACAGTATGATAGCATGTTTGCATTCATTCATCTGTCTTGCATGCACCGGGCTCGGCGCATCATATTAACTGCATTGTATTTCAATTCCGAGTTGAATACTTGTTAGTTGTAGCATTTCACATGCCATCTTTAGAATAGCCGAGCCTATCTTAGTTGCATTTTGCATGTGTTGCATTAGGCATTTCTGTATAGTTAGGATCATGCATTGATTTCTAATTAGCTTCTTTCTTTGGCTTGGAGTACTCGGTAAGTGGTTATGCTTTAGCATCCTTGCATGCGTGTGAGTGACTGCCATGATAGCATGCTTACCATGAGACTATGTGCTTATGTGATATAACTGCCTGAATGCCTGTGGGTGAAGGTTGGGTTATTTAGATTGGAACAATTCATTCACTATGAGTTTTAAGCCCACTAGATAGTGGCAAAATCATCTTTTCTAAGCCCACCCGAGGGTGGCAAAATCTGCATTTTAAGCCTACTTGCGAGTAGCAAACCATTTTCAAAACAAACATGAAATGTTTCGTTCCAATTCAAGCGACCCAGTCTATACTTGTATGTTGTGCGCATCACATAGTAAATCTAGGCTAACAATCGGAATAAGAACACATAACGTTTTCAAAACAAGATAGCATGGTTAGTAGAGGCCGATCTTTGATCGGGCGAGCGGGGGTGCTCACAAAGTGACCTTCCCCAATCGTACCCAAGTTCCCGAACAGAGGCAACTTTGGTGATGACGGACACGTGGCCTTAGACACGAGTCAGGGTTTCCTAAATTTCCCAAAAATAAAATATTTAGGTGGCGACTCTGTATCTGGCAAAGCAGTCCATGTTTGGCACTTCTTTCAAAAATCTGTTTTTCCTAAACGATTTGCCGGATTTGGACTCTTTGGTTCAGATTGAGAACCGTGACAATTTGAGTCCGAACTGTAGAGAGCCCGAAATGAACGAAACGGGAGTCATCCTCCCGAGGCATTCGGGGACGTCTACAATGCTCCAATCCTTTAAGCTTTCTAATTAACCCATGTAGTAAGCACTAGGCCAATGAAAGCCAATCCAGATGGATTTGGGGCATTAGGTGTAAAGACACCTATGGGATGCCTTTGGGATTACCAAGCGTACCCAACAGTTTGGACTCCCAATCTCTTGATCTAGTCCCACAAGTGCAATATAAAACATAAATGAGAGTCCAGATTTGGCAACTTGTACAAAAAATCAATTTTGTTGCAAAACCTTTGCTAGAAAATGGACTACATCACCAGATCTCAAAGTCGTCACCTAATTTTTTAGGAAAATTAGGAAACCCATGACTCGTGCCAAAGGCCACTGTCGTCACAACCAAAGTGTCTTGGTTCTCACTTACAATTTGCAGATGACTCATTACTTTTCTATGAGACTAAGTGCTCAGAAGTGTTAAATTTAAAGAGGATCTTAAGGTGATTTGAAGTTGCATCAGGGCTCAAGACAAACTATCATAAAAGTGTGGTCTGTGGGTTTGGTATTTCTGACTCTTTGCTCAATAAGTTTGCATCCATGTTAAATTGCAAAACTCAGAGATTACCACTAAAGTACCTTGGGTTGCCATTGGGTGCTAGCCCAAGTAGAAAGAAGATTTGGAAACCTGTCATTAAGAAGCTTAAACTCAGGCTTGCTGGTTGGAAGATGAGCTTCTTTCTTTTGCAGGTAGGCTAACTCTAGTTAAAGCAGTGTTATCTAGTCTGCCAGTGTATTACCTCTCACTTTTCAAGATGCCAGAAGGGATTACAAAAGAAAGTGATAAAATGCAAGCCTCATTCTTATGGGGTGGCTCTGAGTTGAAAAGAAAAGTACATCTAGTGAAATGGAAAGAGGTAACTAAAAGTATTAAGCAAGAGGGGCTCGGAATTAGAAGAATCAGAGATGTGAATGTTTGTCTATTAATTTAAGTGGTGGTGGAGGTTTGCCAATGAGGAAACATCTCTATGGAAGAAAGTGATTTGTAACATATACAAATTTGATGGTGGGAAATGGTTACCAAATCTGCACTCAGGCAATAGATTCTCTAAAATTTGGGGTGATATTATGATAGCAGCAGATCAAAGGGTCAGCTTACTGCAATTTTATGTAAGTAATCTCCAGATTATAGTGGGAAATGGATATAGAGTGAGGTTCTAGCATGATTGTTGGAGTGGAGGAATTTATCTTAAAGAGTTATTCCCTAGATTCTTTAGGTTGTCTAATGATAAGGATGGGTCACTTAGGGCATATGTTGTTAAAAAAGACAACTCTGAGAATTGGGTATTCAGTTTTAGGAGGGCCTCATTTCAATTGGAAAATGAGGAGCTCCACACACTTAACTAGTTTATAAGAGTAGCCCCTGTTTTGAACATGAATGCTAATGATAGGTCAGTTTGGCTAGCAACCAAAATAGGACAGTCTTATGTCTCAACTCTATATAATCACACTAATAGAGATTATGGTGAGTGTAAGGGTTTAGTAGATTAGTGTGGATCAAGTACCTTCCCCGTAAAGTACAATTTTTTGGGTGGCTTGCATGGAAACATAAGGTTAAAACTTTCGTATTTCTGCGAAAGATTGGAATTTTGGAAGAGAGTGCAGCTACCTTGTGTATATTTTGCAAAGCTGATCAAGAATCAGTAGAGTTTTCCTTCATCGCTCGAGCGATGGGTTGGTCACTCAAGCGGTCTCATGAGTCTTCCAGTACTTTTGCATGCCTGTGATTCTGAGGGTTGTTGATCTTCACTCGAGCATAGGTTTGGTTGCTCGAGTGGTCGGTCCGAATTTAGCTTCTATAAAAGTCAGTTTTTGTCAATTTTGGATCACTTTTCTCTCTCTTTCTTCGCTCTCCTTCCACTATTGTTGAGCTCTCAAGCTCTATATGGTTGGTTTTCATCTACTTATACTCATCTGTGACCATAGCATAGAAGGTCGCGAGGGCTTCATTTTAATCTAAATCGATCGTGTTTTTGTCGCCGTGGGTTTTTTGGTTTTCTCCTCATGGCTTCAAGAGGTTGGGATTTCTTGGCTCCTCTTAAATACCTCGTCTATAGTAGACATGTGGGAGATTTTATTACATAAAAAGCATGTTCATTATAAATTTAAAAAAAAAAAACATATAAAGGGGATCTTGGGGTTTGAATGTTTGGGGTTGAAATTGTAAAATTGATGGTTGTTTGGGTTAATTGAGGAGTAGTTCAACGTGTTTATGTTGTGAGGAAGGGAAAGCCGTTGTACAATAATTTGACCTAATGAATTAAAAGGGGGTAAAGTTAAATATTGCTTGTGTGTTGACAATTTGAATTGTGTTATTGTGTTGTTAGCATAAAGGGAGAATTAATTTTGGTGTTGGAATTTTAATTGGACAATCATGTTAAGTTGAGTTGGGTTATGGCTTGAAATCCATGAATGTGGTTTTATCGAAAATGCGAAAATTGATTTTTTTGAAAGAAAATGATTTGGGCAAGTTAACTTTTAAAATAAAAGAGTTAATTTTGAAAAGAGAAAGAAACCATGATGTATTACAAATTTAGAATTTGAACTTGAGGTTAGATTTTGAAACCGTTGAATATTGTTGTTACTATCATTGTTGTAGGACTTAAGGTCAAGTGGGCATTGGATTATCGTATTACATGTGTTTAAATATTTATGCTTAGAGGTTTTGTCCTTGGTTATCGGTGGAGGATGACATTGTGATGTTGAATATATTTTGTGTATGTAGTACACTCAGATTATTTTTGTTTGTTGAATTATGTGATGGTTGGAAATGTGCATGTGCTAAGAATAAGGGTGTATGAGAGGGTTCAAGAACGTCGTTGGAAAATTCAAAGATCTTCGAAGATCCTTGAAGAACAACTTCGAATTCTCTAGAAGATGATGAGAGGCTTAGATTCTTCAATAGTCTCAACTCAAGAACACAAGAGTAAAGGAGATGATGGAGATAAGAGATTTGGTGAACAAGAAGGCAAAGTGGCTACAGAGAGAATAATGGCAAGGCTCTCCCATGGATCTCCCACTTTCACTCTCAAGGTTGATAATGGAGAAGGGAAATTAGTTCTTTCCCAAGAGTTAAATCTCCAAAATCCATCTCTTGTAAAGCTATGGGTGGGTGCTATTTATAGGCACCTCATGATGTAGGATGGAACCCATGTGCAAGGCACATGGGGGATATTCTCTCTAACCACCTTGTCCGAGGAGGTGACCTCTCCGAGGATGAGGAAAACCCCGAAGAGGAGATCAACCCCTCGGCGAACCCTTCTTCTTAGCCACACCTAACCAATGATCCCTAATCATCTCAAAGGGTCAGGGGTAGTCCCAGAGGACGTCCTGCCGCATAGGGGTCAGGGGCAGTTCAAGAGAACGTCCTGCCGTAAATATTGTCGAGTCTCAGGGACCCCCTAGATCGTGCCACCTCGACCTGGGTATAGGCTAGTTTAACTGAAGAGTGAATTTATCTCCACTCATCGTCCTCAGGATTGGGTCCTTTGTTCGAACTCCATTACGCCCATGGTTCTGGTACGTAGATCCCGGAAAGCTCCGAGCCCGCAAGTGTTCTGGGACTCATTAACGGAGCGACTTCTAAATTGCATTTGAATCCATTCGAAGCCAAGTGCTTCGGATCTCTAGATTCGTAGATCCGAATCCTTTCGAGTCCGAGTGCCTCGGATCTCTAGGTTTGCTCAATACTCTTTCGAGTCCGGGCCCGAGTAAATCTCTAAGTTCGTGGATCCGAACCCTTTCGAGGCTTAGAGCAATTCGGCCCGTTTGATGGTGATAAATCCGGGCCCACCAATCTTGGACTTGCGATAAATTCGGGCCCATCAACCTTGGACTATTGGGCCTAACTAATTTAGTGGGCTCAAATTAGCTCCTCTTACATTTGCCCCTTACGTGTATGAGAAATTGTAATTTTCTCGGACATGCATATTTTCACCTTGTCAGCCATGCTTCGCATTGCGTCTTTAGAAATATTTGGTCTTCATGTGACTTTTGGATAAGATTGATGACCCATAATGTACGGATAAGATTGCCAACTAGTAATACTTAAAAAAATAAATAAATAAATAACCTTCTTTTTTTCTTTTTTCTTTTTTTTTGCCACTAATTTTTTTTTTTTTTTTAACAAAGAAATCAAAACTTGATTTTTTTTTTTTTATTTATTTTTTTTTTTTATAAACATATTGCTTTTTGGGCATTCTTTTTTCAGAAATTTCAAAACCCAAAAATAAGCTTTCCATTGAAACAACCAAATCTTGTACCCATTCTCGATTTCTCTCTCTAGAAAAGTGAAAACCACTGTTTCTCCTTTTTTGAAATTAGAAACCCATAAAATGCATGGCACTTTCTATATATATATATATTGTGGCATATGTGAGGGACCACCATAACCAAACTTTTTGCTCCAAAACAAACTTTATCTTCTCCAACAACCTGGGGGCCCATCATATATATCTATATATACAGCCCTAGTGTTAGCATATTTGTAGCCATCCTCATCAAACTTTTGATAAAAAAAAAACCCTTGGCCCTATTCTCTTTCTGTCAAACTCTTTCTCAGCCCACTCTCTCTAACAGAGACAGATTCAGACTTCGTCTTCTTCAAGGAGCTCTATTCCTATAATTCCAGAGGCTGATGCCATTTAGTACACTGACCTCCATCGCCACTCCAAGCAACGTCACCGACTTAACCCAGCTCCGACTGCCGCAGACGTCGCGGTCCAGCCACGGCCTTGTCCCAGCTCCGACGACTAGCATCGACCCCAACATCTCTGCAAAGTCACAGCTCTGCGACGTCCCCAGCAACATCACTGCGACTTTCGGCCTCAACTGCACAACGCCGACCACTGTTGGCTCCTCTCTGCCGCGACTTTGCCTCCTGCTCCGGCTGTTCAGCGCCACCCACACACGCCGCACACTCAACGCGTCGTGTGTGGTTTTGCCTAGCGCAATCTCGGTGATATTTTCAGAGTTTGGACCACATAGATTTTGGTTTTGCTTGCACACTCATTGGCTCCAGCCGTGATTAATTAATGCCGACCACGTCGCCGACTCAACGCGGCGATGGTCTGCCCAGTTCATTTCTCACCCATTGTTCGTGCGAGCGATACGTGCTGCCACCGACCTGTTCTGACTGTCTTGGGCCATTTGGGTGCTTGGTTCGGTCTATTTCTTGCTTCCATAGTGCTTGCTCCTGCCCATTTTTTTTATTTCTTCAAACTGACTCAGATCTGTAAACTGTTTTCTGCCAAAACCCTCTTCTTATTCTTCTTATATTTTTGGATCTTTATTCTCATGAGCTTGGATTTGTGAAATACATATTTGGAATTTTGTAATCTTGCCTATCTCCATTGATTTATTATTTCTATTGGAAGTACCCACAGCACTATTTTGTTGATTTGGGAATGATGAAGCATTTATCATACTCTGTTGTTTATTTGCTTTGATTCAAAGGAGATGAACCTTTGACAGGCGAACTTATGAGCTTGTCGTTACACACTCTTTGAATTTGATGTCCGAGGGGATGAATAAAGAAATAAACAATTGATGCCAAAATTATGTTTGAACATTGTTGTTTTACGTCGGCTTGAGAGGAACCGACCCGAATAGGCAAAACCTTGATTGTTGCATTTTCAAGAACTTGCTCAGAGTAATAAAATTGTTGTAGCTTAAATAGATCATTATTATTTGTTGATATTGCCCCATTCCGATAATGCCTGAATCAGATATGAAATAGATATTGCTTATCTCATTTGTCGGTTTTACTATTTCAGGCAAATATATTTTTGTGCGAAATCCACGACCCCGAGGCCTTCAAAATCTTCACTAATGAGAGCAAGGGCTATCCTTCGAAAGTCTAAACGAGAGCAAAACTGTCCCTTAGGAGTCCGAAAGTAGCATACACCCCACTTCGGCAAGAAAGATCCCTCTAGATGGCAACTGAGTCTACCAAGCTTGCACCAATAGAAGTAAAGATTGTCTCTCAGAAGTCCAAGCAGAAGCAAGGCTATCCCTCAGAAGTTCGAGCGGAAACAAGGCTCTCCCTCAGAAGTCCGAGCATAAACAAGGCTGTTCCTCAGAAGTTCGAGCGGAACCAAGACTCTCCCTCAGAAGTCCGAGCAGAAACAAGGCTGTCCCTCGGAAGTTCGAGTGGATGCGCACTTCTACTTCGACAGCTAATGGAAGCAAAGGTTATCCCTCGGGAGTTCGAGTAAGAGTCCACTCTACTTTGAAAAGAAAGATCCTCGGAGCTCGTATTGATGAAATCAAGGGCTGTTCTTCGGACCTGCACTAATGAGAGCAAGAGTTCTCCCTCGGAAGGCTCTCCCTCAGAAGTCCGAGCAGAAACAAGGCTGTCTCTCAGAAGTCCGAGTGGATGCGCACTCTTTTCTTTGGCAAAAAAGATCCCTTCTGGCTAGTAACCGCAAGAAAGATCCCTCCTGCCTGGCAACCGAATCTATCAAGCTTGTACTAATGGAAGTAAAGATTGTTCCCTAGAAATCTGAGCGGAGACAAAGCTGTTCCTCAGAAATCCAAGTAGATGTACACTCATTTCTTCGGCAATCAATGGAAACAAATGCTATCCCTCGAAGCTCGCACTGACGGAAGTGAGATCTGTTCTTCGAAAGTCTGAGTGGGAGCACACACTCTACTTCAGCAAGAAAGATCTTCGAAGCTCGCACCGCAAGGGCTATTCTTCGGAAGTCCGAGTGGGAACACACACTCTGCTTCAACAAGAAAGACCCTCAAAGCTTACATTAACGGAAGTTAGGGCTATTTTTCGGAAGTCCGAGTGGGAGCACACACTCTACTTCAGCAAGAAAGACCCTCAAAGCTTGCATTGATGGCTTCTCTTCGGAGGTCCAAGTGGGTGCAACACTCTACTTTAGCAAGAAAGACCCTCGAAGTTTGCATTGAATGAAGTAATGGCTATTCTTTGGAGGTCCGAATCGGAGCACACACTATTTTGGCAACTAATGAAAGCAAAGGTTGTCCCTCGCTAAGTGGAAGTACACTTCTACTACGTCAAGAAAAGTCCCTTCAGGTTGGTAACCGAGTCTACTATTCATCTTTCTTCTTCGAGGGGTAACAAAAATTGAAAACTGTTTCAAGCAACATAATATAATGAAGATATACAATGTAGAGAAAATAACTTCTAATGGAGATACATAATATGGAGGAAATAACTTTCTTCATAACATAAGAAAGAAAGATAGAAAATTCTTGGGCAATGCAATAAATACAAATTGTAAATATCATAGATAGACTTCTTCTACGGAATGTTGACATTTGCCCCTAGAGTTGCAAGGTCATTTGAAAAGCTTTCACCAGCTGCTCGGGTTGTGGCCGTCATACACCATCATAGCCATGTCCTCTAAGATATCCCGGGGCTCCTGTTCTCTGAACTCTATCTCATGTGCTTCGACTTTCTTTCTAAAGATCTTCTTAAGCATCCGGCACTTTTCTGTAGGATGTCCTAGTGATCGATGGAAAACACAATAATTAGGACCTTCGCGGTCCTTCTTCGGCAAAAGCTCTTCGACATAAGGCAACTTCAGTTCCCCGTCTGCAACCCATTCTTTAACTAAGGCCTTCACCTCCTCGACACTACACGGAAAAGGAGTGTCATCTTCATAGTTTTTCCTCTTCTGACCTCTGAATTCCTCCCCCTGCGACTTTCGTGTAGAAGACGCGGAAGCCGCAGTGACAGAAGGTCCTCGGGATGACTTGAAGCTGGCTTTATAACTAGTCTCGAACCCGATCTCCTGAGATTAAGGTATGTTGATGTTCCGAGATGCTTCAATTAGTGCCGAGAAGGTGGGTAGCTTGTGATTAACAAGAAGCATCTTGTATCCGTTCAATGCCCCTTCAACACAGATTTGGACCAAGTAGCTTTCCTCCACAGCCTCATGACAGTCTACAGCTTTGTCTTGAAACCTCTTCACATATTCAAGAATGTCTTCGCCTTCCCGCTGCTTTTCCTTACATAGGGTAAGTGCGGTTACCTTCTCAGCCGCTTGAAAGAATTTGGTGTGGAATTTGTTGATCATCTCCTCCCAACTCCGAACAGAGTTTGGGGTCAAGTTAACGTACCAACTATATGCTCGGTCGGTGAGGGACTTGGAGAATTCTTTCAGTCGGAGGACATGATTTGAACCACGAATCCCCAAAGTCTCGATGAATCGAACAACATGTTCTCGAGCATTTCCTTGTTTGCCATCGAATTTAATGAACTTCAGCACTGTGTACCCCTCAGGGTATGGATAACTCAGCACCTCAATAGGGTAAGGTGGCTTGACATCCGGATCCGACAAAGAGGGTAAAGTCCTCTTGCCTCGTTCGAGATCGAACATGGCTTGCACATCGGCGAGAGTGAGAAACTGTTAAGGGAGAGAGTTTGATGGTGGTATTCCCGGAACTTGGCTTATGGACCCAAAGACTGAGCTAGGGGCAACTTGGCCATTTTGGTGCTGCGAATTCATCATTGGTGAGGACATTTGACGATACTGGCCATCAGTGCCTATAGACAAGCCAGTTGGTGATGGGACATTGAATTGAGGCCTGTAAAGTCCACCGCACGGCGCCGCTATACCGGGTTGGGCTTGCAAATTTGTTATTGGTACCAAAGGAGGCCCGCTTGGTGCTTGAGTAACATTTACTGGTGGCGTAACAAGATTAGGTGCGGGCAGAGCTCCCTTTTGCGCCATCATGCCCCTCATGTTTTCCTGGACACCAACAATCGCCGGAGCGCCATTCATTACACCAGAACCTCCCCTAGTCACCATTGGATCTTGGCTTGGCATGCCATAGAGCCCGGGCGTAGGCAAACTGCTGCCGCCTACTGCGGTTTGACCATGTGTTACTATGGCCGTGTTGCCATGAGCCATGGGCTAACTAGTGCCTACTTCTCCTTGGATTTGATTTTGCGCTCCGGCGGGAATGACTCCACCACCAGCTTGATTTCTGTTTGGTGCTGGTGCAAAATTAGAACTCATCACCAACATAGTGTGAGTGAGATTCTGAAGAGTGCTAAGAATCTCTTGCTGAATATTTTGAAGTTCTTGAATGGCTTCAAGCAAAAGTGGTTGATCTGGAGCCATGGTTCTGTCATTACCACCATTAGAGGATCCTTGTTGGTGAACTTCATCTTCTCCAGCCATCCTTGTTGGAGTTGTGTGGATTCCAGATCTCGTTGAGACCATTAACCAATCCGCCTCCCCAGTGAAGTCGCCAAAATGTATGAGAGGGTTCAAGAACGTCGTTGGAAAATTTGAAGATCTTCGAAGATCCTTGAAGAACAACTTCGAATTCTCTAAAAGATGATGAGAGGCTTAGATTCTTCAATAGTCTCAACTCAAGAACACAAGAGTAAAGGAGATGATGGAGATAAGAGATTGGGTGAAGAAGAAGGCAAAGTGGCTAGAGAGAAAATAATGGCAAGGCTCTCCCATGGATCTCCCACTTTCACTCTCAAGGTCGATAATGGAGAAGGGAAATTAGTTCTTTCTCAAGAGTTAAATCTCCAAAATCCATCTCTTGTAAAGCTATGGGTGGGTGCTATTTATAGGCACCTCATGATGTAGGATAGAGCCCATGTGCAAGGCAGATGGGGGATATTATCTCTAACCACCTTGTCCGAGGAGGTGACCTCTCCGAGGATGAGGAAAACCCCGAATAGGAGATCAACCCCTCGGTGAACCCTTCTTCTTAGCCACACCTAACCAATGATCCCCAATCATCCCAAAGGGCCAGGGGTAGTCCCAGAGGACGTCCTGCTGCATAAGGGTCAGGCGTAGTTCAAGAGAACGCCCTGCCGCAAACATTGCCGAGTCTCAGGGACCCCCTAGATCGTGCCACCTCGACCTGGGTATAGGCTAGTTTAACCGAAGAGTGAATTTATCTCCACTCACCGTCCTCGAGATTGGGTCCTTTGTTCGGACTCCATTATGCCCATGGTTCTGGTACATAGATCCCAGAAAGCTCCGAGCCCACAAGTGTTCTGGGACTCATTAACGGAGCGACTTCTAGATTGCATTTGAATCCATTCGAAGCCAAGTGCTTCGGATCTCTAGATTCGTAGATCCGAATCCTTTCGAGTCCGAGTGCCTCGGATCTCTAGGTTTGCTCAATACCTTTCGAGTCCGGGCCCGAGTAAATCTCTAAGTTCGTGGATCCGAACCCTTTCGAGGCTTAGAGCGATTCGGCCCGTTTGATGGCGATAAATCTGGCCCCACCAATCTTGGACTTGCGATAACTTCGGGCCTATCAACCTTGGACTATTGGGCCTAACTAATTTAGTGGGCTCAAATTGGCTCCTCTTACAAAGGGATACCATTACCTTCCAGCTAGCGCCTAGAGAATTGGCTTCGATGAGAATGTGGGGTACCAGTACCTTCCAGTTAGCGCCTGGAGAACTTGGCAGGGGTATCATTACCTTCCAGTTTGTGACTGGTAAATTGGCTTGAGTATTGGAAAAGTGTATCCTTGGTTTACCGTACTTGAGGCTGGTAGAGCGTTGTTGGGTTTCTCGTTATCATCTTGATTCTATTTACGTATTTCATGCATAGTAATGATTATTTCGTAGAGGATGTCAATTGTCTTATATGGTTAGATAAGAAGCATTTTATACGCATTGTCATCATGTTTGTTAGGGATATTTCTATTTGGAAATCATGATTTGGAATGGGGTGTAAGTTCGGTAATTCGGAGAAATGTAATTGGATTTCATGGGTTTGTTTTTAAATACCTGTTATTGTCTGGCAAGTTAAAATAAAAAGGGATAACAAGAAGAAAGAAAAGCAAATAGTTTTTGTTGTTGGATAAATTGAATGATTTTGAAAAAAGTACCTATATAAGTATATCTTCATATATAAACTAGCCCTTATGTATATGGTATGACCTAAAACATTCATGATCATGGCTATCTGTATGTTGTTATTGTTTAGGATCATGTTGGAATCTCTACTGGATTTTATGTTCATCCCAGGTTGCTAATTATTTTTTAAGTGAACATCGAGAAGTGTTTCAAGATTGAAGATCTTCATTATCTGTTGGCCACAGGGCCTTTTTATTTGTTAGCTGAATGCCATTGTTGTAAAAAGGGTTAAACCCTTTCTCTTTCATGTAATGATGTAAGCCTGCAGGCAATTTACTGTAATTATGTCACATGTTTCATTCATCCTGTATACGAATAAGAGAATCTCCATTTACTTATCTTTACTAAAATATTTGAATTTTATCTGCTATTTCTGAAATTTTTTATAATAATGATTTTGTAATTTTATTTGAGTAATTAAAAAGTGGGGCGTTACAATTAGACTTGCAATTTGGTTGAAAACGTCATCCATGGACTTCCAGTACTCTATCAATGACTTTCTGTACAATATTGTGCAGATTAGAAATTGAATTGGAGGAAGGGTGTAATGTTGCAATGTTTTGCATGTATTGAGGTATTTTGAGTTGGAATTTGTCAAACTCTTTTTGGGACCTTGGAAATGCACATGATTAGCCTTGTTTTGCATGCCAAGCTACTTAGGATGCTTAGCTTTGATAATGATGCAACTTCTTTCCAACCTATTTGTACCTTTTCATCATCTAATAAAATTTGATTTGCTTGCAAGGCTGTCCCTGGGCTTAGGCCACTAAGGCCCACAAATTTTGGCCCAAAATAAGGCCTCAGATTTATTAATTTTATATTATATTAAAAGTTCAAAATTCAATCTTTTTTTATTGTTTGAGACCCACTCTAAAAGGTTGCTCAAAAAAATCTATTGGGCCAAATTAGAAAAATATATGTAATCATTGTTAGGCCCAATTAAAAATTTATATAATTAGTCCAAACAAATATGTATGATATAATGAATACAAATAGAGTCTAATGTCAAGATTTTAATAGAATAAATAACTTTATCTTAATTTTCTTGCCACCTCTCTTTATCATATCATAATTGAATAATTTTACCGTAATTTATTTTCCTTAATTTTTTTTGCCCTCTCTTTCTCATAATTTAATTGAATAATTTTGCTTTAGTTTTTTCTCCCATTTTTTTTTCCAATAATTTGTGTTTTGTTATCGAATAATTAGTTGATTGTGATTTGTGTAAATTATGATTGTGTTATCAAGTATTATATTACAATAACATAATCATTTCGTTGTCAGATATCAGTGAATTATGTTGTTTGTGTTGATCATTGCTAAACTATAAAACAACACGCTATTTTATCTTTTTTGCGTCTTTGTAATGATTTCTTTCGTATCTTATGAAAATAAATTTTAATGATTATATGTAAGGAAACTTTTTGTAACTACTAAATAATAAAAAATTTATTGGTAATTTATTATTTTACCTATAATTTTTTTTTATAAAAAAATATGTGTAAGGAAGCCCTGCTTTCAAAACACGTCAAAGTCCTATGAATCTTAGGGCCGGCGCTTGCTGTTGAAAAAAAAACACAATGCTAATGCTCTTGTTTCAACCGGCGTGCGGCTCGATAGTCCAACAAAGTGGTTGATTAGTTTGCTTTGACTGTCTTTCAATAATTGTTTAGGGGTGAGACTTAATTCGATTTAAGAATAAATAATTATTTATAGTTTCATAAAGTATGAAATTAAATTAAATATAAGATATGAAATTAGATTAAATCATAAAAATTTTGGATCTAAATTAGATCGAACTAATAAAATATAGTTCGATTTAGTTTAGAATCACAATTTTTAAAAATTTTATAATTATTCACAACATAATCATAAAATATTATTTATAAATTAAAAATTTTATAAATAATTGTTTACAATTAGTTCTATAATACATAATTGCAAGAGCAGAAGGTACATATTATATGTATATATATTCGATATTAATAAGATATTTAAGTGTTTATGATAAGTAACAATTTATATATATGTATGTATTTAAATGATTCAGTTCAGTTTGATATTGGATTTGTAACAATAAAATTATGGATTAAATCGTAAAGTACAATACACTTATTTTAAGAATTAAGACTGAACCATACATTAAGAAAACCAAATTAAACCATGTTGTTTGGTCTAGATCAAACAGATTTAGAATTTTTTTTTTTTTTAACATTTTAATCAATTTATTTTTTACTTTTTAAATTCACTTAATCCAAATATAAATATTTTTAAAAAAAAATTCATTAAATACAATAAAATATGAAAATATACTGATTTTTTATTTTTTTTTATTTGTATTTTTTAGTATTGAATAATTTTTTGAACAATTTATATATTTTTTGAGTATATCTAAATTAAGTAGATCTAAAAACTCTAAAAAAAACTAATTAAGATGTTAAAAAAATCTCTAAAAAAATTAATTAACAACTCAAAAAATATTTTTAAAAATTCCAAACCACAGTGTTGAATGAAAGTCGGATAAGAGCTACCACCTTTTCCATGAAGTCAACATCGCAACTTATTCCACATTCATTATTAACCTTATTAGTCTTCCTTTGAAAACGGCCTCATTTGGCATGGAAGGTAAAAAGTCAGTTTATTAGTTTTTAATTTTTTTAATTACATCTTCTCTTTATTTATTTTTTATTTTTTTTTAAAAAAGAGTAAAAAAAAAAAAAAAAAAGTTAAAAAACCAATTTTTAACATACTTCTCAAAATATACCAAGGTAAGATATAAGATAACCAACTAAGATAATGCCATTACTAAAGATCTTGTTAATGATAGTTTTAAGAACCATCAATAAGAATTACAATTTGTCAAAAATTTTATAATTTTAATACATTTTTTTACATATCTCAAAATATTTTTATATATTTTAATATAGTTTTTACACAGTTTTTCAATTCTAACAACCGTCCTAAAACGCTCTAAAAAAAACAAAAAACATTCCTAAGGGTTGTTCTTTGCATTTTCCTTATAACAATGCTACTTATTTAAAAAAAAAACAAAACATATATTCTAAATTTATAAAAAAATAAAAAATATAAAACAAAAAATATAAAAAATTCATAATTTGAAATTTTAGATTGAGATTTATCTTCAAGTGACTTATACTATACCAAGTTTAAATTTATATCATACATAATTCAAATATTAGGTGTTTTTTAGAATGCATAACATTTTTGCTCATAAATATCTTTAATTAGGATTAGGCCTAAGTTTACAATGGAGTCATTTATATTCTCACACGAGCTCACTTTTAATTTGTTTTGTTGTTGTTGTTGTTGTTGAATTTTTTTTTTTTTTTGGGGGGGGGGGGGGGGGGGGGGGTTTAATGCCAAGGGCTAAATTGTATTTAGGATTGAAACCCACTTTTAGTGTAATAGGGCAAGGCCCTTGGAACTTACAAGTCCTTAAGGCACATGTTTTGATATTCTTATTTATTACTATATCTTGTAAATTACATGTTATAGATTCAATCTTGTAAGGTTGTGGATTTGTCAATGTATGTAATCTTATTTTGGAATATTGGGTTGAAATACAAGGAAATTGAGGTTGATTTGAAGAATTTATATTGAGTTAATATATAGTTTCCGCATGTGTAACTTGATTGATAAATGTGAAAAATCTAGAAATCCCCTAGATGTTGATTTGTGATTATGTATCAATCTTAAGCAGTATATAACAATCCCAATCAAACAATCAAGACAAATCGACACAATGATTTTAACGTGGAAAAATCATAATTGGACACCTCCAACTGTGATTAAAAAACCACGGGCAACCGCCACAAAACAATCCACTAAGAAGATTTAAAGGAATTACACATGTATACTCTCAATTACCTAGCGAATCTACGCCTAATTGAACCAACCTCTATGTGTCTCTTCCAACCCCGTCTTCACCTCGGAATTGTCTTTACGATGAGCCACTCCAGAATCCACCGAAGCTTCAGGCTCAAATTCTTCAGAATCCATCGAAGAACAACTTTTTCTTTTGTATAACAAACAAAACCTTTGATGTACTCTCTTTTAAACCATGAGTTGAATACTCAATAAAAACATCAAAGAAAATCTAACAAAATATCTCCAGATATAAACCTTAAGATCCAAAAAGAAGATCTGGAAAAAAGTCCACTTAGCTTTGGGAGAAAACCAAGTATTTATAGAAAACTAAAAGTAATCCTAGATTTGGAAGAAAACCAACTCCTTAAGAAATCCGGATTTTGAAGCTCGCTCGAGCGAAGCTTTTCTCGCTCGAGCGAGGAGCTTAGTTTTCATGATTTCTACTAGTGCCTTGGCTCGAGCGACGAATCAATTCTCTCAAGTTTTTGTGTGGACGCAATCCGTCACTCAAGCGATAACTCCTTGGCTCGAGCGAGAAAGCCTTAGCTCGGGCGAGCATTCCTTGGCTCGAGCGAGCAACGGCGGACATGCAATTTTGAATGCAATTTTGCATTTTGCTTCAGCCGCGAGCTGACCGGTCAGCTCGACCCCCGTAATAATCAGCAAAGTGGCAATCTTGAAAGCATTGACATCACAAACTTTTCTGCAAAGCACGATTCGGGTTAGATTCACCTCTAACAACTCATAGCCTCACTGAAATAAAAATGTGAATAAAATTACAACTCAAAGGAGTTTTGTCAAACGGGATTGTCAAGAATAAAAACCTAACGAAATGGAAATGGATAGGAAATATAGTTATATCCAATGAGTTGGGTAATGTGTAATTGAGGGTGTCACAATATGAATATAGATTAGTTCCATAATGCACTAACTGCACTTGTGAGATTTTAATTTTAGCAAATTTAAACTCAAGTGCTTAGATCATCTCTAACGGTTTATCAAATCCATCATCAAATTTAAATTTGATGAGAAAAAGTTACTTTTTGTTCCTCTGACAGTTCATCAAATCTATCATCAAATTTAATTAAATTTGATGAAAGAAAAAAGTTACTTTTTGTTCCTCTAACGGTTTATCAAATTCATCATCAAATTCAGGATTTTACTTTTCTTTCATCAAATTGTGGACCAATGGGCCTTTCATCAAGTCACTGTTCATTGCCGTTAGATTTTCACCATCAGATGTCCCTCCAGATATCCTCCGAATGACCACTTCAAGACAAAAATTATACTAGTTGGTCGTTCACCACGTCAAACGGTGGTTTAATGAAGTTACAAAACCATCCGTTGAAGCACTTGATATCTAAGAGAGCTTTTACTCAAATTTAGTAAAAAAATTGATGCATTATTGGAGATGCCCTTACCTCCAAATTGACTACATGAAAAAAAAGTATTTTATTTGATTTTTATCAAATATTAGTTCTTTTTTGGTTTGTTTTTGTCTTGAGATATATCTCTTGGGTTTGCTATGTTTTTTCAATATACATTGTTCTAATTGCTTTTATTATTGGATTTATTTTTATTTGTTATTTTTCCTTTTTTTTTTGTTTATCACATGTGTGATCATTTATATGTTTCTTATAAACATCATAGCATAATTTGTTGATATTTCTTATTTTGTCATCCATTCTTGTTTGATTACCCTTGCAATTTTGATATTCATTAAATTTCACACTTCTCGTTGAAATGAGTTATCTTCTTATTGATAGATTGATTCATCTTGTATTAATTTTACATATTTTAGTTCCATATTGGAACATATATTTTTATTTATGAAATTGGTCGAAACTAAACTACACAATATGATAGAATATGATTTTCTAACATGTTACTTGATTATAAATACTTTTTTATCATGAACCATTGTTGAGCATAACTCCATACACGTACAGATAGTAATAGTTATTAGGGTAAATTATACAAATAATCCCTATAGTTTACATGATGTGTCAATTTGATCCCTATTATTTCAATTTACTCGATTTTGTCTCTTAATTTAACAAATTGTGTCATTTTAATCTAATAAATAACGGTTGTTAAGTTTGGTGAACGAAAAGTCAAATAATGTGTTAATTTAGTCCTTATTAAAATTGAGCAAATTAAAACAATAGAGACCAAATTCACACATTATATAAACTATAGAGACCAAATTGACACATTGTATAGACTTTCCATCCACCAAACTTAACAACCATTATTTATTGGACTAAAATGACACAATCTGTTAAATTAAGGGACAAAATCGAGCAAATTGAAATAATAAGGACCAAATTGACACATCGAATAAATTATATGGACCATTTGCATAATTTACTCTACTTATTATTTTTTGTGAGTTAATACAACCATGAAAATATGTTTAACTTTATGAACAAATTTGAGTGATGTTATGTTTCATGAAAGAACTAGCAAGAAAAATTTCATGAAGATTCTCCATCATTTGATTAGTTTATGATGTTTTATTGTATATATAATTTAAAAGTAAAGAATTTTTATGAAACCTTTTATAATATTTTTTTCATAAAACCTAACATTACTCATCAAATTTTTATATTGAACCATGTTCACAAAAACTGTCTACTTAATCATAATATCATTTACATTTTGTGTTGATAGAAATTAATAATGCATTTTAAAATTTTAAAAACAAAAATTTTCGTTCAGCACTTATATGTATTTTTGCCTTTTACCAATGAAAATCTTAGACCTGTCCCCAAACACATATTCTTGTCTTTTCACTTTTCAAGCAAAATGTAATGCTAAAATGGTATGTATCATATGTAAGTAATGATATTTATTCAATCTGGAAGTGCAGAAACGAGTGTCTGTTTAGGGCAACCATCCCAAATCTGGAGGACCTCTGTGATCTAATCAAGCATAGGATTGCTTTTTGGGTAAAACCACATCTTTTAGATTTACATTATTCAGTGCATGATTTTGTCTTCAATTTGAGGCAGGTTAGAAAGTGTTTGGGGGGGGTCCATGGTAGTTCTGTGAAAGCATTACAGCTTTGGTGTTGGCATGTTGGTCTGTGAAGTTCTGCAGACCTGCTGCTGAATTCTAATCTATAGGTCTGCAACAGTAGTGCCTTAATGCAGAAGTTCTGCGGGCCCTGCTCAGTCTTGCTCTGTCTCTGATCTGCTTAGGTTGAGGCGGGGATGGTCTGCTTTACATAGTGTTTTGGAAATGCCCTAGGTGGTGGTTTTGTAGTTGTTTAAAGTAGGCTGAATATGAATCTGAGGTATGCTTGTTTAGTGCAGTGAAGTATGCTTGTTCTGCTGGTCTGTTGGAAAGGTGCTTTTCGATTGTGGTTTTGATCTAGTGCTCTCTGATCTGTTGGTCCTTCTCTTGTTGATGTTAATGTGTTGATTTGTCTTGAGTTGCTTGGGCTTGCTTAGAGTTGTATTATGTATGGACCTCTGCTGGCTATTTGTTAGAATTGTACACTGATGGTGTTTGGAGTGCTTACTGTGATGGGGTTGTTGAGGCATTCTGCTGGTTGCTTTTCTGATCTGGTGTATAACTTGCAGCAGATATCTCTTAGCTGCTCTGTTTGCTTGTGTTTGAGGTCTCATAGTCTTGGCAGCTGCTATCCACTTCTTGGAAGGGCTGACTGACCTGTCTGATTTAATTTTTCTGGTTTTTTGCTTTTGCTTTTGCTTTACGCGTTGGTTTCTCACCAACTAGGAGGTTGGAGCTTGCTATAGCTCCAAGCTCCTCTTTATTGATGTAAATTTTCTTTTCCATCAATAAAATCTTTTTTGCCAATCAAAAAAAAAAAAAAGTTATGATATTTATAGGTTTGATTAATCACAAATGTTATAATTCAATTTTATAGAAGTCATAACAAAATATATATATATATATATATTATAACAAAACATCATATAAGGTACAACTAAACAACTCTAAAATCATAATTAAAATAATTTTATGATCAACATTATAATATGACATACTAATATTATAATAAATCATAACAAAAGAAATAAAGATAGGAACTAAAAATGATTGTAACAAAGAAGGTGTATATCATAAAAATTTTCCAAATGTATATTATAAAAGTAACGTACACAAAGAAAAATGCAAGACAATGACTTTTTTTATTTTTTGTATAGAAGTCATTTTATTTTTCTCTTCCAAAACTTCAACGCAAGATCAATTATCCTATCCTGTGTTGTGTGGATTAGCATGACTCATACCCCAAAAAATGCTATAAAACAACTTTAGCTAGGCACAAAATGTACTCCTCAACTAGAAACCAGACTCTTTTTTTTTAAAGCAAGAAACGATGTTGTTATTACGTTTCTTATCTTTTTACTTTCTTCCGCTGTTCTTCTTCGTACTCTTCCTCTTCCTATGCTTTTCCCTTATTACCACTACTCCGACAGGCCACAAAAAACTACCACCACCTTCTCCTCCAAAGCTCCCAATTGTTGGGAACCTCCACCAACTGGGTTTGTTCCCTCACTGCTCTCTCCAATCACTGGCTCAAAAATATGGACCCCTTATGCAACTTCACTTCGGCAGTGTCCCAGTCCTTGTTGTCTCCTCGGCCGTTGCAGCACGTGAGATCATGAAAACCCATGATCTCGCCTTTTCAAGCAGACCTAAAACAAGCATTGCTACAAGACTTACCTACAACTCTAAGGATGTCGCGTTTAGTCCCTACGGCGAGTATTGGAGGCAGGTGAGAAGCATTAGTGTCCTACACCTTCTTAGTAATAGGAGGGTACAGTCCTTTCGAAACGTGAGAGAAGAAGAAACTGCCCTTATGATTGAGCAAATCAAACACTACTCTTCTTCTTCTTCGTCTTCGTTGGTAAACTTAACCGACATGTTTGTAACACTTACAAATAATATAGTGTGTAGGGTTGCATTGGGGAGGAAGTATGGTGGAACAAAAGGAGGGTGGAGGTTCAAGGAACTCCTCGCGATGCTTGTAGAGTTGTTGGGTGTTTTCAATGTGGGGGATTATATCCCATGGCTTGCTTGGATGAATCGAATAAATGGTTTGGATGCTAAAGTGGAGACTGTATTTAAGGAGATAGATGAATTTCTTGAGGGAGTAGTGGAAGAACATGTTGATAGAAGGAAAAGAGAGGGTAGTGACACTGTGAATATTGGAAGTGAAAGCAAACATGATTTTGTGGATCTTCTACTTCAAATCCAACAAGAGAACACAGCTGGCTCCCCTATTCATAGAGATACCATCAAAGCTCTCATCTTGGTAAATGACTTTTTGTTTTCTTATTTAATGCTAATTAATTCTTGTTCTCATTGTTTTAGTTATTTTTTTACAGCTTGATTTAGGTATTTAACAACTATAATTAAACAAGTTATTGGATATCAAGAAGGGCATGAGATCACCTATCCCACTCTTTATATCATTGTTTGTCTTATACTCTTCTAGTCGTTGATTTTCTTCACATGATAATATGTCAGAGATATATATCAATACTATAAACATAGGAAAAAATACCTAGAAAATTATTCATAAAAAGGGATCAATGGTCTATATTCATTGTAAGTGTAACATACATCCTATTAATTTTAGAATAATTCTACATAAACTAACAATCTTGCTAAACTTTCTTTACTAAACTTACAATAGGTCAAATATGATTGGTTGTGAAAAAAATAAGCATCCAATGATATTTCGACATGATTGGTTAAGGTAAACTCTCTCTCTAAAAAACCTCTCTCTCTCTAAACCTTCACCCCGGGTCTCGCTGTTGGCCAGCCAGCCATCGCCTTTGGCGATGGCGGTCGGCTGGCCTCGCCCCTTTCGTGCGTGATCGTTGTTTTCCGTTTTAATAAACTTGAATCCCTAAAGTTTTTCCATATCTTTTTTAGTTCTCTTGGGTGTTTGGGGGTAGGTTTCAGTCTTGGGGGGTTTCGACCATGGAAGGCACCTTGAATATGAGAGGGTTGGATTTGTTTTGGAACTTCATTTGTGCGCTCCTACGCAAGTGGGAGTTTGATGGGTGGATTCCATTTAGATCTGTGGAGGTCTGCGTTGGGCCGAATGAAGGGATGATCCAAATTTGTTTAAGAGCTTCATTCGTTCGGCTCAGGCATTCTGATGAAGCTATGCTGTTCGGCGATTTCTAGAGAGAGTTGTTGTTCTTGGGGTAGTTCGGAGTGGGTGAAGTCCGGTGTGGGAGTTCCGGCCATGGAGTGCGAGTAGCAGAACATTAGATCGTGGCGGCTCTTGTTGGGTGTGAGTGTTTGACCAAAAGGTGTTTTGGCGGTGGGTGTCTCGATATTGAAAGCAAGCTTCGAGCATGGAGTGGGTGAAGTCCGACGAAGTTCGGCGGAAATGTCAAGTGTAGGTGAAACTTCGGTGGAAGTGACAAGCGTAGGTGATGTACTGCAAAGGGAGCAGTGCTCTGGCGTGGGAGTTCCGGCCATAGAGTGTGAGTAGCAGCACAGCAGAACATGGCAGTTCTGGCCATAGGCAAAGTTTCAGTGTTCCGGCCATAGAGTGGGTGAAGCCCGATAGAGATGTCAGGCGTGGGAGAAGGCTGGTGGAAGGAGTTCTTTAGGCATGGGAGAAGGCTGGTCAGGAGCAGGACAGCTAGGAGTTCTGTATAATAGTAGGAGTGCAAGGGGTTGGACAAGGGGTTTGCCGGGTTTGTGCAGTGGTAGAGGCTTTACATCATGTGGTAGATTATACTAGTAGGAGTGTTAATGGGAAGGTTACGAATCAGTTGGCCAGCAAGGAGTTTTTCCGGCCATGTTGGCTATGGAGTTTTCCAGCCATGGAACATCCTCGGTCGGATCAGCAGGCGTACAGCAGGCGTGGGTCTTGGGTCTTGGCGTGCAGCGTGCAGCAAGCGTGGGTTGTTGGAAAGAGTTTGTTTGGGTGGTGTGGGCATTGGGAGTGAAAGGTTTTAGTTTAAAAATATGTAAAGCAGGTGGGCGTTGGGAGTGAAGCAGCTTGGTTTTGGTGTTGATTTTTGGCTTTGGATTGTGTGGATTGATTTTGTGGGGATTCTTATATTTTATTTTCTAATTAAATCCTTCTTAACTTTTTTTTTTGTTTAAAAAAATTCGTGAGGTCAAGGGGTTGGTTGTATGGATGTGAGTAGCAGTAGTAGGGATAATTTGTACTTTCTGAATCTCTCTCGATGCATGTCATCTTCCTGTACCTTAATTTCATGCTGTTAATGAAATTTTTCTTTACTGATCAAAAAAACAAAAAATTCGATACACGTAGCATTGCTGTTTACTTTAAATTTACACTCCATATATATTTTTTAAAGATAAAATTCAAAGTAAATTTTTACCATCCCTAATATTTTTGATAGATATAAGATAAAACATATACAGTGGTTCACTCAATTTTATTACTTTTGTTGCATTTGTGTCTTGAATTGTCTTGCCTTTATCTAATGATTTTAAAATTATAGCCACCTTTCAACTCCATTACAAAAGTCATTGTCATACTTATGACAGTGCTGGCATGTACCTAAAAAAGGACGGGAATAGTTAGGTTTCAATTATTATTTTTTTCCCTTGAAAAAGAAAATTAAAATAGAGAAAATTTTAATTATTTCAATGAGTCAATGAACTAGTTGATTTTGAATAAATCCAAACCTAACCTATGGATTCTTGTAAATGAAACTAGAGAATGAATTTATAGGGTTTAAGGTGCAGGAAATCAAACATGGCACCTCCTTGTTAGAGCCGCACTTTACCACTTCAACACCATGTTACTTCTGTTGATAAATTGTAAATATATATATTATTTATTACATTCATTAATTTTCTTCCAAACAGAAGTATAATTATTATTATTTTTTTTATACAAACAATTATTATAGGACAAAATTTACTTTTTCCCTTGTGGTTTTGCTTCAAAACACTTTGCCTTTTATGATTCAAATATATGTAAAGAGTCTTTTATGATTTTGAATTAAAGTGTTACCGTCAATTTTTTCTGTTAAAAGTAACGGAAGGTGTGTCACACTCCCTCAAATTAAGAGTAAGTAATGCAAAAATCCCAAGTTAAGACAAAAATTGGATCAAATGTGAAAATTATTCTCATTTTCATCTTCTTCTCCAAATTAAATCATATTTCTAGCTAAACCCTAACCCTAAATGTCCTCTTCTAGCAATACGTTAATTTAAAATGTTTTTAAATGAGAATTTCGGTTGAAATTAAAAGTTAGATTATGATAATTTTATGATAATGAATTAAGGTGTTTAAGTTAATTTATGATTTAATTTTTTATGTATATATATATGTATGTGTGTGTGTGTGTGTGTGTGTTTAATTTAAAATGTTATTAAATAACAAACTGGGTTAAAAGTTAAAAATTAGATTATGGTATGATTTAATCCTATGATATTAAATTATGGTATTTAGGGTAATTTATGATTTAATTTGTTATATATATATTTTTTGATCGGATTTGTTATATATATATATATATATTTGTGTGTGTGTGTGTGTGTGTGTTTATGTTTATTTTCAAATTTTATTAAATAAAAAAATCAGATTAAAGTAATTTGATAATTTAATTTTATAGTAATAAATTAAGGTATTTAGGTTAATTTATGATATAATTATATATATATATATAACATAATACATTAGGAGCTGCTATTCTCATTTCATTTTACTCCAAATATATTCTTTTTTTTTATCTTTATTATATATAGAATGGAGTGTATTTAAAGTAAAGTGAAATAAAAATAATAACTATATATAATAAAAATAAATAAAAAATATATTTAAAGAAAAAAGAAACAAAAATAGCGAATCTCATAAATTGAAGTGTTTAAGTATTTATGATTTAAGAAACTCCTCGCAATGCTTGGAGAGTTGTTGCGTGTTTTCAATGGAGGGAATTACATCTTAGGGCGTGCCAGTGGCAAATTTACTCAAGGACCAAGGTCACGTGCCCCTTAACTTTTTGATAATTCTATTAGCACCCCTATATATATATATATAAATTATGTCTTATATATCTTTTATAAAATTGCAATAGTGCCTTCCTTCAGACTGTAATTAAGGATTTTTTATTTTTTATTTTTTATTTTTTATTTTTTTCTAATTACAAAGATCCTACTAAAATGGGTCCTTTTACCATACACTCTCTCCAAAAAAGTATACTATATGCAAGTTATGATATTTCATGATATTAATACTAAAAAATGTTATGATTAAATCATTTTCAATTATAACTAAAATGGCCACAATAAATAACAATCAAACACCACTTCTTCGGTCATAACCTAAAAATAATTTTAATAGGTCATAACTAGAGATGACAAACTATCCTGATCTATCGAGTCTCCGACTATCCTTGATCCTAACAGAATGTTTTTCAGGGATGGCTAAATAGGGTAAGGTCGGATTTGAATTTTTTTTTGAAAATTCTGATTGGGTTCAAGTCGAGGTTGGGAGTTATATTTGCGAGTTTGGGTTTGGGATTGGGTTTGGGTAGGCATGGGAGTGTGGATGTGGATGAAAGTGGAGTGGATACCCCGACCCATACCCTACCCCTTGCCATCCTAGTCATAACTAAGGCATAAATTACTTAACACCACAATGAGTCATAATTAAAGGTTATAACCAAAATAACAATTACAAAAAATCATAAGTTATGACCAATACCACAATGAGTGCGATATATAATACAAACTATTTTGTGATGTGTTTTTATAAAAATTTTATACTAAAATATATCATTTCTATCTTGAGTTACTTATTTATTCATTTATTTTTATAATTTTTCAATCTACCTATAATAGTTACATTCCAATATTTTTATAAAATTCAACCTCAAATGGCTCAATTTGAAGTTCATATTTATTCAAATAGACTCAAAATATTTAAGTTTAGTAATATTTCACTATTGTTTATTATAAAAAAATAAAAAAATAAATCAATATTATCTTTAATTTGTCTCCTTTAGTTGAATTCCTGACTTTGCCATTGTGGCTTGCTTGGATGAATCGAATCAGTGGTTTGGATGCTAAAGTGGAGAATTTTTAATATAAAATCTTATTAAATAAGGTAAGTTTATGGTAATAAATTAGGATGTTTAGTTTAATTTAGGGGCAATTACAATTTAGTGTAACTTTTTAAAAATAATTTTAGATTAGTGGGAAACTTATGAACATTAATAATTAAAGTTTTAAATTTTGTCATAAATTTGTAATTATTTTTGTAAAAAGAATAATGGATTGTAATTTTTCTTTTAATTTATGATTTAATTATATATATATTCGTGTGTATATTTATGTTTATTTTAAAATTTTACTAAATAAAAAATTATATTAAAAATTAAAATTAAAAATTAAATTAAAGTAATTTGATGATTTAATTTAAGGTAATATATTAGGGTATTTAAGTTAATTTATGGTTTGATTTGTTATATATATATATATGTTTAATTTAAAATCTTATTAAATAAGGTAATTTTATGATAATAAATCAGGGTGTTTAGTTTAATTTATAATTTAATTTGTTATGTATTTATATATATGTATGTTTATGTTTATTTTAAAGTTCTATTAAATAAAAATTAAAAATTAGATTAAAGTAATTTGATGATTTCATTTTATAATAATAAATTAAGATATTTAGGTTAATTTATGGTTTAATACATACATTTAATTTAAAATGTTATTAAATAAGAAATTAGGTTAAACAAATAAAATTGAAAATTATATTAAGTTAATTTTATGCTAATAAATTAGGGTGTTCAAGTTAAGTTATGATTTAATTTGTTAAATATGTGGTTAAGATAGAAAATTATATGGATTAGAGAAGAGAAAAAGTGAATATGGTATAAGAGTATTTAGGTAATTTTTTCACTATTATTAACAGTGTTAGTTTCGCACTTTAGGGGTTGTTTGGGAGAACCTAAATAAGTGTACTTTTTGTCTTTTTACGAAAAAATGTGCAGAAAAGTAGAAAGGTGATGTGATGAAAAAAAGATAAAAAGATAAAAAGATGGATTATTTTTGGGTTGCCAAATTTGGCTTTAATCCAAAATCGTATGGGGGTTCTCTGTCTATATTTGAACTACAGGAGGTAAAGTAAATTTTGTCCATTATTATAAATATTTATATATAAACATATATATTTGGTCAACATATTTATGTAAATATACATATCTTGAAATATAAAAATAATTTAAATGATTGTATCTTGGCTAGTATTTTTTTTTTATTTGGGAATAATATTTAATATATTTATGATATAAATATGCCATCATGATTTGATTCCAATTGACCCAACGGTTGAACCAATAATCCTTAACCTAATCTTTTTTTTGATTTGCCCAATGGTCCTAGTTTCAGAACATTGCACGCAAGCTCTTATTTTTGTAAATATTTTTAAATAAATAATTAGAACTGTTAGAGAGTTACAATTCCTAGCAATCAAATAGTATGTAAAGATAAAATTTCTTATGATCTTTTACAATAATAATTCAGGACATGTTTGCTGCTGGAACTGATACCGTATTTACAACTATGGAGTGGACAATGGCAGAGCTCTTAAAACACCCACAAATCATGAAGAAACTACAGAATGAGGTGAGAAAAATAGCCAACGGCAAATTGAATATAACTGAGGATGATTTAGAAAACATGTACTATTTGAAAGCAGTGATCAAAGAATCTCTAAGGATGCATCCTCCAGCTCCATTGTTGGTTCCCCGAGAATCAATCCAAGATGCCAAGGTAATGGATTATGACATTGTAGCTGGCACGCAAGTAATTGTCAATGCTTGGGCAATTGCAAGAGACCCATTATCATGGGAAGATCCTGAGGAGTTTCGGCCAGAGAGGTTCTTGAATAGTTCATTAGATTTCAAAGGGCACAACTTTGAGTTTATTCCTTTTGGTGCTGGTCGGAGGGGTTGCCCTGGTATTCTATTCGCCATGAATGTTGATGAGCTTGCACTTGCAAGTGTTGTTCACAAGTTTAACTTATTGTTACCAGATGGAGCGAGTGGGGAAGATTTGGACATGACTGAAGCTGCTGGTTTAACTATCCATAAAAAAAATCCTTTAATTGTTGTTCCAACTCCTTACTCTTGCTAGTGTCATAAAGGTTGCCATATGTTTTAGAGCTATATGTTATATCAGTGATAGTTAAATCAAAGAAAATAAGTGCTTAGCCATATAAATCTAAATGAATTTTGTGCTTGAGAGTTGTATTAGATGGACTATTATTTCTATTTCTGAACAAATCAATTTATATGAGAAGTTTTTTTCTCTCTTTTTGTGTAATGATGATCACTTATATGTCCCCTTTATGTCCTTATCAAAATGCAATTGGGTTAGGTTTAGGGGATAGTCGATTAGTCTTCATTGTTGGATTTTTCTATTATGAAGTTATTCAGGCAATCATCTTTGCCTTGTTGGGAAATTAAGGAAGAATTATCAACTTTTAGTATTTTTGCCAGTTTGCCTTAATATTAGAAAAATCTAAAAAAATCTTATTCTTTGAGAAATGTAAGTATACCTGAGTCAAGACCCGACCCTTTTATGTTATTTGGTAGTGAGTTTGCATCTGTTTGGGTTGTTTTTGCATCTTTTTGTTATTTAATTGTCATAGGGAATCTTGGTTTTAACTCGACACCATTGGCATATTTTCCTTTTGTTTGAAAGGTCAAGCCCACTACTATTTTTGTCGTGCTTGTGAGATTGGAAGGTTGTACCCACGATGGACCGCAACTAGGTTGCGACGAAACATGGCCTTTAGGTCTGTTGGCCTAAAAAACAGTGCATGGCCCGTGATGGTGGCTCACAAACTGTGGGATCATGCCCACGAACGGGGTTACCACGACCGCGATTGTGACTCTCGGGCCCACGATGTGGGTTTTGTGCCCCGATGTGTCTGTCTATAAATATCACACAAAAGTTGAAAATATCTACTTTTTGATCTCATCTTTTCCTCCTCTCTCTCAAATCATCCTTTTAGCCCTTTAAGCTTTTAAACTCTTGGTTTCATGTCTTTTTATCCATTTTCTACCCCTAGTCCTTAAGGCCAAACGCTAGGACGCGTTGAGAGTAATGTTTTAATCTGAAAAGTTTAAATTTCCGTCTCCGTTGATTTTTGGGTGTTGCTCTCTTCTTCCTCTTGCTTTGAGGTAGGGATTCTTTAATGATTTGCATGTCATTTTGTCTTATTATGTGTTATTCGAATAATTTAACACTTTAAGAGATTAGGGTTTGAATAATGCATATTTTAAATGCATAAAAAAAAAGAAGGGTTTTCTTAATGATTTTCTTAAAACGCTAGTTAGTTGTTTATGATGATGAGTTGTATTGAACTTTTGAGGAAAATTGTTTTCTTTAAGGTAAGAAATTCCCAATTCTAGCAAAACCCTAGAAATGTTCCATGTTGAGATATTATTGGTGTTGTTGAGAAATTATGAACTTCATGGTGAACTCATAAACATGGGCTAACTATGGAAATTGATGAGACTTTGAGAATTTTGAACTCTTGAGAAATATTTCATTATGTTGATGTTATTGGAAATTATCGATGTTGCTTTCATTATATTGTCCATTTGGAATATATTGAATAGAGATAACTATTTTGCCTATCGGTGGAGGATAACATTAACTTGTTGTAGAGATTACATGATAACCAGGTGAACTGAAACCATATTTACTCATGCATTCCATTTTATCATTTGTTTCATACTTATACATTTGATAATGTTGAAAAGTATTGCTTTGAGAAAAAATGGTGAATACCATGGTGAATCTGGTTAGGATGTGTGGTTGTGGTTAATTAAGTTGACATCAGTGTCCATGGTGAAAATCCTAAAATCTGCACAGTCAGGATGCCTTCCTTCCAGTTAGTTTCCGGTAAAGTGGCTTGGTAGCGCTCGTGAGCCTACTTGCAGACACGTACCTAGAGATTACCAGTATGTGTATTTACCACCCTATTTTCTATTTTAAAGGAAAGAATAATGAATTATGATTTTGAACTCTAGCATAGCATTGTTTCAAAAAGAGAAAAATGCTTATTTTGTAACGGCATTTCATATATATTCACCATATGACATTGTTAAATATCAGACATGTCATTAAATTATCTCTACTAAGCTTTAGCTCACCCTACGTGGAAAAACATTGCAAGTGCTGATAGTATGCCTCTGCCAAGGGATAGCTTGGAATGACGTTGGAGCTGAATGCTCATTTTGTTGTTTTATTTTGTATAAGCCTAGGGCTTTTCTATATTTGGCTTATTACCTACTTTTGTTGTAACCAAGTATAGTTTTGGAAACTTATAGCTAATAAGGCATGAAATTATAATAGTTTAGACGTTGATGCTTATCAATCACATGCTATAGATTTAGGTTTTAAAATTAGTGAATGTATCAATGCATGAAATATGATTTCGTAATATTATGAGGATGTTATATATATATATATTAGATGTTTCAAATTTAATTAAGCTTCTGCCTGTTGAATGAATAATGTATGTAATTGAGATGTGGAATGGTTAGTTCGAGTCTCCATATTTTTGGGGTGTGATAGAAAAAAATTGGTTCTACGTTTGAAGTAGTTCCACTTGTCAGTTGTCAATCAAATTCTAAATTGACATATACATCTAGAATTAGGGTAAACTACCAATAGGTCCTACTTTGGAGACTTATTACCCAATAGGTCATACTTTGGAGACTTATTACCCATTAAGTCCTATTTGATAAATTTATTAAGTGATAAAGATAAATTTATCAGTCTTTTTTTTTTATGAATAAATTTATAGTGATAAATTTATCAGTCTCTTTGTTTTTATGAATAAATTTTTAGTGATAAATTTATCACTCTCTTATTTTTATAATGTTAAATTTATTAGTTAGGACCTGTAGGTAAATAAGTCTAGTTAATAGGACTAATTGGTAAGTACCCCCTAGAATTATGTGTTGATGATATTTTTGAAATTGTAGTTAACAGAAATTTTATTAAAAGGAGGACAACAAAAGAAACAACAGCATTCTATGAAAATTTAACACAAAAAATTGGTTTGTGTATTATTCATATTTTATTTAACATTTTATATAATATCATTAGATTGATCAAAGAGTTATACTAGGGATCCCAAATAATCTACCAAATTCTCTACCAAAACTCTCACATAGGTGTGGGACCCACACACATGTGGGTTTGTGTGGGTCTCACACCTATGTGAGAGTTTTGGTAGATTATTTGGGGTCCATAGCATTTTCCTTGATGAAATAGATTCCTTACTTATATATCTTATCAATATAGTAATAACATATCATATATATCGGTAACAATAAAATAATTTTTTTATTAAGTCTTAACAAAGTGCAAAAATGTGAGCTGTGAAAAAAATTATAGGACCAAAATGGTAAAAAAAACCAAAAAGAGAGCAATGCTAAAAAGAACAAAAAGACAAAATAGATATTTTAGTTAGGGTTGAAAATAAGTTGAGTTGAACTAAGCAGTAGTGTCACGACCCCAACCCGCCCCTAGTAGGATGGTGCCGTGATGGCCAGTAATCCGTAATTACCGAAGGCCAACTTACCGAAAATTTAAAGACAATCAGAGTTTGATGTACGGGGCTTACAAATGCGGAAGCAATAAATCAAATACAAATGGTCCATAAGAGCTTGTGCGTAGATCAAATGAGACGACATATACCATATGATTTACATCCAGTTCAAAAATAACAAAATACAAGTTTACAACTTGATCAAAAGGCTTCTCAGCCGACAAGAATAAAATACAACAATTACAAGCGAAGAAGCATGATTTTCAAGTGCTGCCGACGTAACTACGAAATGCCGACATGATTACAAAATAGCCGATGTAGGCACAAAACTGCCGACATATCAAGAGTCCAAAACAAGCTTTGCAAAATAGACTAGGCATCGCCGCCGTCCTGCTCATCACCTACATATATATAGAGAGGGTGAGTTTGACAACTCAGTGAATGGTACGAATAATAAAGGTTTTTGCATGAATAGCCGAAGTCCTTCAAAGCAAAACAAAACTTTCTAAATCATACGAATATTAGCCGAAGTCCTTCTGAAGCAGAATTCATCAAACTTTACCAAATCAAGGGATGAACCATATTCATCTATCAAATCTTACCATATATCAAGGGATGCTTACCAACATCGGCGTAACACAATCAAAACTGTCAAATCAAGTGATGAACCGTATTCATCTAACAAATCTTACCATATTTCAAGGGATGCTTACCAACATCGGCGTAACACAATCAAGGCTGTCAAATCAAGTGATGAACCGTATTCATCTAACAAATCTTACCATATTTCAAGGGATGCTTACCAACATCGACGTAACACAATCAAAGCTGTCAAATCAAGTGATGAACCGTATTCATCTAACAAATCTTACCATATTTCAAGGGATGTTTACCAACATCGGCGTAACACAATCAAGGCTGTCAAATCAAGTGATGAACCGTATTCATCTATCAAATCTTACAAAACTTGCAAACTTGTGTGACTTAGGCCCGTAGCCCTTTTTCACCTTATTGTGTGACTTAGGCCCGTAGCCCTTTTTCACCTTATTGTGTGACTTAGGCCCGTAGCCCCTTTTCACCTTATTGTGTGACTTAGGCCCGTAGCCCTTTTTCACCTTATTGTGTGACTTAGGCCCGTAGCCCCTTTTCACCTTATTGTGTGACTTAGGCCCGTAGCCCTTTTTCACCTTATTGTGTGACTTAGGCCCGTAGCCCTTTTTCACCTTATTGTGTGACTTAGGCCCGTAGCCCCTTTTCAACACGTTGGCTTTTCCAAGAAAGGACCGTATCCTTTTTAACACAAGAACTAATGTCACTTAGGCCCGTAGCCCTTTTTGACAAGGTGGTGCTGCGGAAGTTTATAGTCCTCCAGCCAAGGGACTTTCACAAGTAGTGCTGCGAAAGTTTATAGTCCTCCAGCTAAGGGACTTTCCCACTTAATATCAAAACCAGGCTCATACTTATTACAAAGATATCGTCAAACGAAGCTCATACTTAACCTTTTATACTTAGTGCTGCAAAAGTTTAGAGTCCTCCAGCACGAGGGACTTTCAAGAACATCATCAAACAAGGCTTATACTCTTCACATCAAAATAGGCTAATCATTCATGCTTATCAAAATGCTTTCATCAAGACGAAGTAAAACAAAGTTTATCAAAACCGTATAACATAGCTTTATTAAAAGCACCACTCACCTCGGTGTTCTTGGGTGAAGGCTCAAGGCAAAGATCAAAGTCCTGGCAATCACAAGGCAAACCACATTCTCACAATAAGCTTCGTATGCACATAATGATCTCGGCACTCTCACCGAATCCAAGTCAAAAGTAAAGCAAGCATGACAAGGGTCAAACGCTGTTTTCCACCCCTTGGAAACACACTGGGCACTACCCAGGTCTAGCCGAGGTCCCACACCTCCTTGCCGAGGTGTGAACCTGATGGCCACATACAAAACGAAATCGGGAAAAACCTGGGTTTCCCTTTGAAGAATGCAAAGGACCTAACAATCAAGAACATCAAAACATGCATGCTGGAGTTCATAACTAGTACATTCAAAATCTGAGATCCCATGCAAAGAGCTCAAACATGGACCTGGGTATTCGTACAAGGGAAACATGCAAGAACAAACACAAAAACATGGTTCTTGCCTCAAGCTTTCGGATCAAAACAAGATTTTCCTTCAAGAACACTTAAACACCATTTTCTCTTTCAAAACCATCTCCAAAACGATGCATGACATTCAAAACAGGTTCAATCATGCAATGCAACTAGATGATCGATAAGAACGATCGGAGTAGAACAAGAATCTAACCTCAAAGCTCGGATCCAACGGTTGGATCGCCAAAGATCAAGACCGAAATCAACTTCTCACTCTAAAACTCTTTCTCTTCTCTTCGAGAGCTTCTCTCTCTAGAAACAAGGATTTGAGACAAAATGATTTGTCTCCAGGTCTGCCGGCTGTCTATACACACAGCTCGGACACGTGGCTCAACCGGGTTGGCTCAGCTCAAAAGGTGACTGATTGATAAGACAAGTCACTGACAAAGCGTACTCAACAAGCTTGACAGCAAACACATCGGCGAGTAACGACGTCGGCCAAAGTCAAACTTCGGCAACGAGACAACGAGAACGTCGGCTAGGGAGGACGACACTTACTAAGTCGTGCCACACCTGCCCTGGAACAAAACACCAAGTGCAAAGACACCTCGGCCTGGAAGGTACACTTCTCGGCCTTGGTTCTGAACATCTCGGCAATCATGCCGGAGTGAAGATGGAGGTCAACAGATGGCTCCAGAATAGTTCTAAGTGCAGAGGTTCAAAAGTGGACTACACTGAGCTGACCTCGGCCACACACACCAAGCACGGAACAAGATCAAGCAAGCACACGAAACAAAGCAAGCCGAAACAAGATTAATAAGATTGTAACATATCAAGACAAGGTCTCACATGAATGTATGCAAGTATAGCTAAAAGAATGAGGGTTGTTACAAGTAGGTTGTTCAAACTTAGTTTGATAAATTAACGAGCCTAAAAATATGTTCAAGCTTGGCTTATTTATAAAACAAGTCGATCTCAAACAAGCTTTTAATGAGTCGAACACAAGTCGAGCTCGAGTAGCTTGATTTTTTTATAGCGCATATGAGTTTATTGAGCAAAATTGTTCAAGCTTGACTTGAAAATTTAACGAGTTTAAACTTATATTCAAGCTTGACTTGTTTACATAACAATTAGTATCTCGAATGAAATTTTAATGAGTAAAATATAGGGGTACTTACCAATTAGTCCTATTAACTAGACTTATTTACCTACAGGTCCTAACTAATAAATTTAACATTATAAAAATAAGAGAGTGATAAATTTATCACTAAAAATTTATTCATAAAAACAAAGAGACTGATAAATTTATCACTATAAATTTATTCATAAAAAAAAAAGACTGATAAATTTATCTTTATCACTTAATAAATTTATCAAATAGGACTTAATGGGTAATAAGTCTCCAAAGTAGGACCTATTGGATAATAAGTCTCCAAAGTAGGACCTATTGGTAGTTTACCCTAAAATATAAGTAGTTAATTCATTTAACATCTCTACATAGCATGAATTAAAACCATATAAAATTTACCAAAAAATCTAAACGAGTAGAATGCAAGAAAACGTGATGTGATCAAATAAAATGGCAAGAAAGGAAAGAAGAAAAACAAAAAAGTCACATTACAATAGGTAAGTGAAGCGTATCTTATACTATACTAGCAATATTAATAGATGTGTCTTATACTATAAGTGTGTCTTAAAATCTAAACCCAACTGTCGTTCTAAACATCTAAACCCAACATAAAAATCATCACACTGTAATGAATAATAATTTTAAAAATTTAGGCACCCTATAATTAGCATAATGAGTCACATTCATTTATATGTCTTGTACGCATGGCATGTAGGAAGTATAGATTAAATGAAGGTAATGCCTTCTATCTTTCTTTCTTCTACATATCATATACCATTGTAGCAACTGTATTGCAATACTGGTGTAACAAGCCCGCGGGGGACCTCGCTACAGCTCGGACTCGGTTTTGTGTCACGGTTCTAAATCTTGAACCAAAGAGTCCAAATCCGGCAAATCGTTTTGAGAAAACAGATTTTTGAAAGAAGTGCCAAACATGGACTGCTTTGCCAGATACAGAGTCGCCACCTAAATATTTTATTTTGGGAAATTTAGGAAACCCTGACTTGTTGCCTAAGGCCACGTGTCCGTCATCACCAAAGTTGCCTCAGCTCGGGAACTTGGGTACGATTGGGGAAGGTCACTTCGTGAGCACCCCCGCTCGCCCGATCAAAGATCGGCCTCTACTAACCATGATATCTAGTTTTGAAAACATTATGCGTTCTTATTCCGGTTATTAGCCTAGATTTACTATGTGATGCGCACAGCATACAAGTATAGACCGGGTCGCCTGAATTGGAACAAAACACTTCATGTTTGTTTTTGAAAGATGGTTTGCTACTCGCAAGTAGGCTCAAAATGCAGATTTTGCCACCCTCAGGTGGGCTTAGAAAACATGGTTTTGCCACTATCTAGTGGGCTTAAAACTCACAGTCGATGCATTATTCCAATTCAGATAACCCAACCTTCACCCACAGGCATTCAAGCAGATATATCACATAAGCACATAGCCTCATGGTAAACATGCTATATAGCAGTCACTCACACGCATGCAAGGATGCTAAAGCATAAAACTTACCGAGTACTCCAAGCCAAAACAGAAGCTAATTAGAAATCCATGCATGATCCTAATTATACAGAAATGCCTAATGCAACACATGCAAAAATGTAACTATAGCAGGCTCGGTTATTCTAAACATGGCATATGAGATGCAACAGCTAACATGTATTCAACTTAGAATTGAAATACAATGCAGTTAGTATGATGCGCCGAGCCCGGTGTATGCAAAACAGATGAATGAGTGCAAACATGCTATCATACTGTATGCTAATTGAAACATGCCCTAATCTAACCATCATAAGCTGGTAAATAAAAGGGAGAAAGACGTGGGGTTGGAAGACATACATCACACGCAAGCACACTTATTACAACATTGCTCTCGCTCGGAGGGTCTGAATAAATAAAATACAGTCCCGAATAAATACAGTCCGAATAAATACAAAACCCTAATTAATTAACAAATTTAACTAGGAAAGCTATAAATTGGCATGCAAGCCAGGGACTGCCTCAACTCTGATCCGGATGATGAATGATGCATGTTTTGAGTTGCCTTGCGTGGAAATCCACTGGGATGCCCCAATTAGCCTCTGCTTTGCAATTATTCTTGGAAAGTGCGCCAAGTTCCGAAAGGCTGCTAATTCTTGGTTTACTGCAACAGAGAGCAGGAAAGGGGCATAGCTATGTATTTTCACATATGTATGCATGCCTCGATCCTCGTGCCACCAATCACGCATCTCAATGCATGATGGCCGAGGAGTCGAATTGCATGACTCAATATGGAATGAATGCACATGAAAACACAACAAAACCTAAACTCCACCATGGATAATCCGGAGTGTCGGTGACTGGGAATTGAGACACGTTTCGTCACTCGAAGTACGAAACGTCCCTCGTTTCTCGTGCTCGAGCTAACTCCTATCCCAAACACAATGTAATATGCATGGCATGCATGAATGCAACTAAGATACAACCTAACATGCACAATGCTATGAAATGGCATACACGATGCACGATGTAACATGGCATACACAATGCACTAGCATACAACCTAGCATACACAATGCTATGGAATGAAATGGCATACACAATGCATAATGGACTTACACCAACACAAGTGGACCTCAGCCACACTTACATAGGAGGCCATTAGATGAAAATGAGACACTCGAAATGCGTGCACACGTGCACGCAAACCGAGGACCAGACCTATGGCACAAAGGCCACTCTAACAAAGCATGGCAAGGCATGGAATATGGCATACAAGCATGCAAATTTCAGTACCACAATATGATGCAAAACAGCCCTGAAACATGAAAACATGGCACCCGATGCATGAGATGAGACTCGAAACTCGAAACTAGGCGCATGGAATGACTTATAGCTATACAAAGCATGCATTATTTGAACATGAAGTATGAAGACAGAATTAATACAGTACCAAAAAAGGCATATTTCCAGTTTTAAGCAAGGCCAAAAGATGAACACAAGTAGGGCTAAGCTAACATGCAAAAATGGCCTCGAAAGAGAGATAAAGAAGCAAGTAACAGCTGCTGGCCCTAAATGGAAAAGAGCCCTTCAACAAAGTTGAAGAGAGCCTCAAAATGAAGCACTTTACAATTTACAACAAGCCACTAAAACAAACACAAGTATGGATAAACTATTATGCAAGAAATGGGCCAAAAAGGAGACAAAGAAGCAAGTGATGGTTTCTGGCCTCAAACAGAGGAGGGCCCTTCAACAAAGTTGAAGAGGGGCCCAAAACATGGTATTTTACAGTTAGTGACCAAACCCAAAACAGTGCACATGCAAGCTTAAAATACTATGCAAAATAAGGCCTAAAAAGAGGTTTAAACACAAAGAGCAAAAAGGAAGCCTTAAACAACAAAATACCCTTAACCAAACATGAAGAGGGGGTCAAAATAAGGCTATTTACAGTTTGGAATAGAGCCTAGAAATACAAGCACAAGGAGTTAACAAAACATGCAAAAATAAGGCCAAAAGAGGGATAAAGAGGCAAGTGACAGATGGAAGCCTCAAACAGTGAAGAGCCCTTCAAAAAAGTTGAAGAAGGTCTCAAAACAAGCCACTTTACAGTTTGGCTTGGAGCCCAGAAATGCTTAAAAACAGGGCTAACATATGCAAGAATAGGCCCTAAAAGAGAGGTAAAGAACAAAGGGGGAGAAGAAGACTTCAAACAGCAAAAGGTTCTTAATAAAACATGAATATGACCTCAAAATATGATCTTTTTCAGTTTGGATCGAAGTCCAAAAATACTTGCAAGTAAAGCTAAACAATCATGCAAAAAAGTGCAAGTTTAAGGGAAATAGGGACTCACCCTTGAAGAACAACTTTCCAGTAGCTTTTAGTCTGAAAATCTGAGCTTACAACCTCTTCAAATATCCTCCAAGGTACTGAAATGAGTAATGGAGGTGATAGGCTAGGGGTTGTAGTGCAAATGGTGCAAGAAAATGGATGTTTGAACTTGAAAATGGAGAGTTATGGAGGAGGATGAGGGTTATGAGCCTAAGCCAAAAGTGTCTAACCCTTAAAAATGGAGCTCAAGGATGTATTATATAGAGGGACTCATCTTTGAAACCCAAAAAAATGGGGGAAAAAAGAGGGGGAAAAAAAAGAGGGGGAAAAAAAACCAATTTAAATGGAGCAAAACAAAGGGGGAAATTTCGGAAGTGGCGTTTTGACCACGAAGTTGGTCTCTCGGGCCACAGTGTTCCTCAAAAGGGAGGAAATAATGTGTGCACCAAAAATCAGAGCAAACGGAGGTGGTTAAGCGGTCCCGAACCGAGACACACGGCCGACGGCTCCAAAAACCGGAAACCGGGCTCCAAACGGGAAAAATGGCCTACGACCACGAAGTTGGTCTCCCAGGCCACAGTGTTCCTCAAAAGGGAGGAAACAAGGTGTGCGCCAAAAATTCGAGCAAACGGAGGTGGTTAAGCGGTCCCGAACCGAGACACACGGCCGACGGCTCCAAAAACCGAAAACTGGGCTCCAAACGGGAAAAATGGCCTACGACCACGAAGTTGGTCTCCCAGGCCACAGTGTTCCTCAAAAGGGAGGAAACAAGGTGTGCGCCAAAAATCGGAGCAAACGGAGGTGGTTAAGCGGTCCCGAACCGAGACACACGGCCGACGGCTCCAAAAACCGAAAACTGGGTTCCAAACGGGAAAAATGGCCTACGACCACAAAGTTGGTCTCCCAGGCCACAGTGTTCCTCAAAAGGGAGGAAACAAGGTGTGTGCCAAAAATCGGAGCAAACGGAGGTGGTTAAGCAGTCCCGAACCGAGACACACGGCCGACGGCTCCAAAAACCGAAAACTAGGCTCCAAACGGGAAAAATGGCCTACGACCACAAAACGTAGCCTACGGCCACTGGGAGATGGTCTACGAGACCTCTCCCTCCCTTCGGGAAGAGAAAACAGAGAAAATAGGGCCTGGTTCGCAAACCGAGGCAAAGCACAAAAGAGTCCGGAAGTCCGGAGGCAAGGCTCGCAGCTAGGACTCCGCAACCTCAGAACGAGCACAATATGCAACATCACCAAGCGCTCAATCGGTGACGTCTGAGTCTTAAGGTCGGTCAAAAATGGGGTGTTTACAACTGGCAGCAAAAGTGATCCACAAAGTTGGCATCATTTTGAATACCCATCCTAATTTTTCACATAATTAGAAGTTCCCTCTTCTACTTCTAATATGATTTTTCTACCTTCAAAAGAACCTTAGCCATCTAACAAATACAATAATTTAAATATTTGAGTCAAAGACTAATGAACAATTACAATAATATAATCCAATCAAAGAAAAAAACAATTAAAACATATAATGTGAAACCATCATTCTAAAGAACAACTTCTAGATATTGCATATTACTTGCAAGTATTTAACCAAAAATGGTGGGAGAGTCGGTAACTAATTGTAAGAAAAAAAACTCAAATATGTAAAATTGTGATCATCACCAACAATCCTGACTCTCCAATTTCAAGGCTTCCCTGTACAAAGCACCTCTTCACCAAAGACCAAACCTAATGACAAAATAAACCAACATTATGCTCATAAGTGGTTGAATAAAAATAAATAAAAAAATCAATTAGTACCCATACAAATAAAAAATAAATAAACTAATGAGAATCACACTATAATAGAGTATGAGCAGCAAATCAAGGATGGTTCTAGATCAAGTGCATAATCTGATAAGGTTGAGGAGTAGCTTATAATATCTCATATAAAGTTGTTACAACTGGCAGATGGTTAGAGGTTAGTTTGAGGATTGGTTGTATAGTTAGATATAGCTTAGGTGTATGTCATATCTTGAATAGATATATATATATACTACTCTGTACTACAGTTTATTCATTCAATAAAGAAACACTTCATCTTTTTCAGTTTTGCTTTATGGTATCAGAGCCATAGCTCCAACGAGCATAGATCTTGTGAAGGTTCTTCAATGGCTACCAGGGAGTCTTTATCTTCATCTCTTCCCCCAAATCTTACTCTTCTAATTTCTAACTTGAACTCCTTTGTCACAGTCAAGTTGGATACCGCAAATTACATTGTTTGGAAAAACCAATTCCAAAACATATTAAGAGCAACAAATCTCTTGAGCTATGTTGATGGATCATTTGTCTGTCCATCTTTAACTGTTGTTGACTCTTCTGGCAACACTGTGACGAACCCAGAATTCTTGACATGGAAATTGATCGATTCACATCTCCTCTCTCCTCAGTTGCATTAATGCAACTTTAGCACTTGCGGTTTTCACATATGTGTTTCAGTGTGTGGCTTGCAATGAAGTTTGGTCACTTCTTGCTAAGAAATTCACCTCTCTCTCTCTCGATCACACATTCACCAGTTAAAGAACAAACTCAACAATATCTTGAAGAAATCTTTTTCGATGGATGAATATCTGCAGCAGATCAAGAACATTTCGGATAAGCTGTCTTTTGCCGAATCTCCTATTGATGACGAAGATCTAGTTCTTATCACCTTAAATGGACTTCCTGCTAAGTTCAATGCTCTCAAGACCACTGTTCGAGCTAGATCTGAGGCTATAGCTATGGAGGAACTTGCCTCATTACTCTACTCAGAGGCTTTACATGTTGAATCTGAATTCAAAACTTCTATATCAGATCTCACTGTGGCTTATTCTACTACAAGAGATTCAAATTAATCTCTGTTCAATAATCAGTCTTCTTCTAATTTTCGAAGCAATTCAAATTCCTATCACCGAGGGAATAATTTTTCCAGAGGAGGACGTTTTCGTGGAAATTACAGAGGAGGAGGCAGATCATGTCACACAGGCAAACAATTTCCATATGCTCAGTCTTCATCACCTTCCTCATTTGGTGGTTCATCTCTGCTTTGCCAAATTTGTGGCAAACCTAATCACGCAACCCTTGACTGTTGGTTTCGTATGGATTCTTCCTATCAGTCCTCTTCACAGTCCTCTTCTCCATCTTCTCTATCTCCTACTGCTTATGTGACATCCCAGTCTCTTTCTCCCCCTGCTTGACCTGCTAATTGGTATGTTGATTCTGCTGCAACCACACATGTTACCAATGACCTTTCTAATCTACAACAATATAGTCCATATTATGGCTCAGATCATGTCACTGTTGGTAATGGCTCATCTGTTCCCATTATGCACACCGACCAAGGTATTCTTCCTACTCCCTCATTTCCTTTCAGACTTCATAACATGTTTCATGTTTCATCTATCTCGTCTAATCTTTTATCTGTTCATCAACTGACTGCTGATAACAATTACTCTATCACATTTGATGATACTTCTTTTGTTATTCAGGACAAGCATTCAAAGATTCCTCTGTATAAAGGTCTTTATAGTCAGGGCCTTTATCAGTTACCTTCCACTCTATCTAGGTCTGTCTCTCCTGCTGCCTTTGCTGCACCTGTGTCCTCTACTACTTGGCATCAGAGGCTCGAGCATCCCTCTCCACACAAATTGAACTTTGTTTTGAATAATTTTCACTTAACTATTTCTAGTAAATGTAATAACCATGTCTATACTCATTGCATTGTAGCAAAGAGCCATAGACTTCCATTCACATTGTCCAATTCCACTGTTAATGCACCATTATCCGTCATCCATAGTGATGTTTGGGGTCGTTTTTCTTTTTTTACTTTTGGTTTCAAATACTATTTGTTGTTTGTGGATGACTTTAGTAAGTTTTCTTGGGTATATCCTCTTTCCTATAAAAAAATGAAGTCTTCTCATGTTTCAAAGAATTTAAAAGTTTTGTTGAAAATCAATTTTCCACCACCCTGAAAGTGTTTCGCACAGATGAGGGAGGTAAATATATAGGAAATCAGTTTGAGCAATATCTTAAATCTCATGGCATCTTGCATCAGGTGTCTTGTCCTCACACTCCTTCCCAAAATGGAGTGGCTGAAAGGAAGCATCGTCATATTATCACCACTACCATTATGTTGCTTCATCAATCTGGCTTGCCTCTCTCTTTTTGGTTTGACACTCTTGCCACTTTTGTGTTCCTTATTAATAGGTTACCTAGTTCTTCCTTGTGTCAACAAACTCTTTTTGAAAAATTATATCATAAGCCACTAGATTTTGCCTCCTTTAAGAGCTTTGATTGTCGATGTTTTCCTTGGCTCAGGCCGTACACTTCTCATAAACTTGCTCCTAGGTCTATCCCTTGTGTTTCATTAGTTATCATCATTCTGTTAAAGGTTTTCGGTGCTTAGATCCTATCACAGGTGAAGTATATCTCTCTCGTCATGTTGTTTTTGATGAGTCCTTGTTTCTATTGGTTACTCACCCTCTTTTGTCTATTCCTTCCCCATCTCTTTCTCATATTCAACATTTTTTCTGGCATGTTGTCCATTCTCCTCTTCCATCTGCAACTTCCTCTGTTTCTCCTCAAATGTCTCCCTCATCTTTTTCTTCTTCTCAATCTTCTGTTTCCAATTCCCATCATCTCCATGTTTCCAATTCTTCTCCTATTCCAATTGATTCTCTTACTATTGATCTTAGTTCATATCCACTTCCTGTTCCACCTCCATCTACCGTCAATACGCATCTTATGAACACAAGATCCAAGAAGTAACTTTCTCATCAATCTTTGCTGGTCTCTACTGCTAGTGACCCTGCTCTAATTGAACCTCATGCTTTCTCTGATGCTATTAACACTTCTGCTTGGGCTATTGTTATGACTAAGGAATTTCAAGCTCTCAAGCGCCAAAAGACTTGGACATTGGTTTCTCTTCCCTCTAGTAAACATCCTATTGGCTGTAAATGGATCTTCAAACTCAAGAAAAATTCTGATGGATCTATTGCTCGGCATAAGGCTAGGCTTGTGGCTAAAGGCTATCTTCAGTCCGAAGGCATCGATTATCATGAAACTTTCAGCCCGTGGCCAAACAACCCACGATTCTAGTGTTTCTTAGCCTCACTCTTCATTTTTCTTGGCCTATTAAACAATTAGATATCTCCGATGCTTTTTTGCATGGCATCTTAGAAGAAGAAGTTTTCATGACTCAACCTCCAGGCTTTGAGGATTCTTTTCATCCCTCTCATGTTTGTCTACTACACAAAGCTCTGTATGGTCTCAAACTGGCTCCTCGAGTTTGGTACTCTACTTTTTCTTCCTTCTTGGTTTCTTATGGTTTCACCAACAACAAATGTGACTCTACTCTCTTTATTTTTCATTGTGGTTCTTCCATTATTCTTTTTCTTGTCTATGTTGACGACATTCTCATCTATGGGAATGATATCACTCTTGTTGCTTCTCTCATTAAGCATATGCACTCTGCATTTTCTATGAAGGAGCTGGGAAATCTCTTTTATTTTCTTGGTATTGCCATCCATCATACTGCCACTGGTTTATTTTTGTCTCAGAATAAATATGCTTCTGAGATTCTTGCCAAAGCTAGAATGCTTAACTGTAAAGCTTACACTTCTCCTATGGCTACTAAGGTTGTGGTTGTTTTTTATCCCAACATTGTCGGTGCTTTGCAATATCTTATGATCACTGGACCAGACCTCTCTTATGTTGTCATCATTCTTGACAGTTCATGCATGCTTCCACAGTGGCTCATTTTAATGTTGTCAAACGCTTGCTTCGATACCTTCGGGGTACATTGGCCTATGGGCTCGTCTTTTCATCCAGTCCTTTAGCTCTTCATGCTTATTCCGATTCTGATTGCGCTAGGAGTGTTCTTGGCAGGAAATCTACTACTGGGTATTGTATATTTTTGGGTTCCAATTTGGTCTCTTGGGCTGCTAAGAAGCAATGCACTGTGTCTCGGTCTTCAATTGAAGCCGAATATCGGGCCCTTGCTCAGACAGCTGCTGAATTGGCCTGGCTTCACATGCTTCTCTCTAAGCTTCATCTTTCTTCTCCTTCTCTTACCTTATGGTGTGACAACCTTTCTACTATTGCTCTTGCCTCTAATCCTATCTTTCATGCTCGGTCAAAGCATATTGATGTTGATTATCATTATATTCGTGAGCAAGTTCTTGCTAAACTAGTGGTTGTCAAACATGTGGCCTCCTCTGATCAAATTGCTGATATCTTTACTAAACCACTGTCTTCTACTCGTTTTCCTTACTTGCAGTCCAAGCTAATGGTTCGTGCCTCTCCTATTAGCTTGCAGGGCCTTGATGAGAATCACACTATAAGAAAGCAAGAGCAGCAGATCAAGGATGGTTCCTAGATCAAGTGCATCATCTGATAAGGTTGGGGAGTAGCATATAATATCTCATATAAAGTTGTTACAACTGGTAGATGGTTAGGGGTTAGTTAGAGGATTGGTTGTATAGTTAGATATAGCTTAGGTGTATGTCATATCTTGAATAGATATATATACACTACTAGAAACTAAGCTTTGGAATTTGCATTTGTTTGAGACTAATGCAAGTGCATTATGCATCTTCTTTCAGGTAAGTCACCCAATTTCTCCTACAAAACAAAGTAATAATAATAATTTTAAATAAATAAAAATAAAAACCAATAGTGTATTTGCACACATTTACAACATTAGTAAATACAACATTAGTAAAACCTACTTACACTCTTTACATGTGGGATGAAAATTTTCTAGTATTAGCTTTTCAAAGATGCAAGGTATAGCTTCTATGAAAATAGATAGAAGATTTTCTATTGTTACTCGATTTGCATCCCTTCCATCTTTAACGTATTATCAAAATTTAACATGCTACATAAATAATGAAAAATAAAATATAATAAAAACAAAAAATTAAAATATTATAGCATTACCCAATCACAGTAGTGGTGTAAGGCATTTCTACGGATCTAGTAAATGCCTCCTGAATCTCTATAATTCTGACCTTCCATACTGTACGAATAAAGTTGTTTAAGAGCACACTGTCACATCCAGTCCAGATTTGCCTAAACAAAGTCTATCTTGGAGGAAGTCTACAAGAATGGAGACTAATTGAAGAATTAAGAACTTTCTAGAAAACGCAGGAAGATATAAGAATATTGTATATGATTCTAGATGTGTATAGAATATTCTAAGATAGTTTCTAGAGGATTCTTTGAAGGTTGTAGAGAGCTCTATGAAGCTTCTACACACCTCATTTAATAATGTATTCTAGATTATTCATAGAAGGCCAAGGGTGCTTATAAAAGGAGTAGGCTCATTTGCCTCACATCTAACTTGAGTGTAAAGTTCTCAAGAGCAATAGAAGTATTCTCTCAAACTCACTTGTGTTCTCCCTTGTGTGTGTGCTATCTCTTTCTCTTGCGCACTAAAAGGTTAAAGGCTGACTTAGCATCACTTGCTTAGCTTGTGAGCATCTAAGCAAAATAACCAAGGCCATGACAACATTGTGGCAAAATATTTGCCTTCACGTCCCAACCTTGCATTTTTGTCATGGCCTATGCATTTACTTTCCCTATCTGTGACCTTTTTTCTTTTTTCCCCTACTTGCTGATCTGCTTCTTATGCTCCTTGTGGATTTTCTTTCGAACTGCCATCCCTGTCATCACGTATGATAACCTCTTGAAATTTTTTGAAGTCTTGGTTTGAGAACTTCTATACAATGTTAAGAAAGGTAACTTTGTCCTCCCAATTAAAAACCAATACCAATACAAAAAAAGTAGCAAAGTTCCTATAAAAAAAATCATAACCATGTTAATTAAAAAATCATAAATTATAACAAATGAAAATGACATATGATCATATGTATTATTCTAACCTCATTTCTTCAAAACTATTACTATAACCCTTAAAGTGCCGCATATTTTATAAAAGGGTTGTAGCACTGGAAGATTCTTGGAAAAATCTTCATTGGCTGAAATGTGGCCACGATGCTTCTTGTGCTTCTTAACAACTAGTTTGACAAGTGTGTTCAGGCCATCAAAATCCTTAACAAATCCTCTCTGGAAATATGAAACAAGCAAGTATAATTAGTCTTTTTATAAAATAAAAATATTGTGTGGTGATTAAAAAAAATGGAAATAAGTGGGTGTAGAGGCAAGTATGGTGGTAGACTTGGTGGTGCAGGGAAAGATTGAGAGATTGGTTATTTTTCAATAAAAAATAAAGAACTAAACTAAACACTAATTTCGTAGGTATCGTACCATGAAGACTGTGAACTGAGTTGTATCAATTCGATTGGTAATTTCTAATTTAATTTGAAGAAGAGAGGATGATTAATTTTTACTAATGAGAATTTAAATCAAAACTAAATTAATTGTAAATAAACTTTGTTGTTCCGAATTTAAAGAGAGACTTAGGATCTCGAATCCACTACTAATTGCATATCACATAATTTAAATACCTAATTCTAGTAAATCAATAACTCAAACAATAATGATGTATCTGAGTTACAAGCTTTGATAACATCGCCAAGAAGATGAATATAGTCAAAATGCAGGCACGAATAATCTCTCGTCCATACTAAACTAGGGTTGTGGCATGACTCGTCTCCTCTAAGCATGACTCGTCTCATGGTTTGTATATACAAGAAAATAAAACAGTTGTATGATCATGCATTCTCAATCACAAAAATTGAATACATAAATTGAATGAAAAGATTGTTTGAATAAAATATCTAAAACGATTGTACAACAATTATCCAAATCCAAAGAAAAACTAGCATTAAAGTACAAAATCACATAATACTTGATTAAAGTTTCATCTTGATACTAAGAAGAAAGCTTAGTCGCTCATTGAGAGGTTGAACACTTTGAAAGTTGAAGAGTATGCAATGGATTGATGATTGTTCTCCTTCTCTAGCTTCTAGCCGTCTTCTCTATGATTTCAATCCCAAAACAAGTCCCTAAAACCTTGCAGGAAAGCCAATGATATATAGTCAGACCAGAGAAAATAAGAAGATTTATCATATTCCGCTAGATAAGGTCAGGCAATCCACACAAAACGAGGCAAATCTGGTCATGCGTTTAAATATTCCGCTCAAGCAGGTCAAGTCAGGGAAAAAACAAGCTCAAGAAAATCCGCTCGTGCAGTTTTTGAATTTTGCTTGAGCGGATTGAGTCAGTTATGAATTTTTGCTCTTTTTGCGATCTTTTTTTTTTTTTTTTTTTTTTTTTTTTTTTTTTTTGTCTCTGGAAGGATATTAGCCTGAAGAAAATGAAAAACACATTGCTGTATCAAATATCATAAGCTAGAAGACTAAAAATATAAGTTAGGAAGCCTCAAAATGTAACATTTTAACTTAGATCACACCTCTAATTTACGCTTTACTAGTCCTCAAGTAAAACAAAGCAAAGCAAATAAAAATCTATCTACGCCACCTTTGTAGAGATCACGATTGCATTTAGCATATGCTACAAGGCTTTTAAAGCACAGGGTTATCCAAATGGACAAGTGAAGTCTCATGAGGGTTTCCAAACATAGTACCCATAAACATCCTACTTGATCGAAGGAATTGAAACTTAGCACATGTTCATATACAAATATTTAGCACTATCCCATTTTCGTCAAAACTAGCCCCTCTTACTTATGAAAAATTGCAAGCAAGCAAATCAGATGGATCTTCAAACTATTCATGAGTCCACAAATATGCAAACAAACAGCATCGAATCACAATCAGATGGAATGTATCACATGTTGCTTTCGTGTAAAGTGAGATTTGGTGTAGAGTGAAAGGCAACATCTTCCACTCATGTACTTGCTCCCAACTTGAACCTTCAAAATCAACATGGATTCCAATTTTTCAAAAATGAATGGATAAGCATTCTAATTAACCTATGTAACAAGCGTTAGGCCAATGACTCCCAAACCAAAATGACTTTAGGGCACTAGGTGTAGAGACACCCTAACGGGCTTAGTAACTCGAGTTAAAAAAGCTACAGGCCAATCATGCACAATGCTCCAATCCTTTAAGCTTTCTAATTAACCCATGTAGTAAGCGCTAGACCAATGAAACCCAATCCAGATGGATTTGGGGCATTAGGTGTAAAGACACTTGTGGGATGCCTTTGGGATTACCAAGCGTACCCAACAATTTGGACTCCCGATCTCTTGATCTAGTCCCACAAATGCAATATAAAACATAAATGAGAGTCCAGATCTGGCAACTTGTACAAAAATCCATTTTGTTGCAAAACCTTTGCTAGAAAATGGATTACATCACCAGATCTCAATCGACACCTAATTTTCCTAAAAAATTAGGAAACCCGTGACTAGTGCCAAAGGCCACTATCGTCAAAACCAAAGTGTCTTGGTTCGAGAACTTAGGTATGAGAGGGGAAGGTCATGAAATAAGCACCCCACTCACCTAATCAAAAGATTGGCCTTTACTAAATCATGATGTGGTTTTTATAATCAATATATGCTCATGTTTTGATTATTAATAAGGCCAACATTACTGTAATGCCCCAAATTTCTAGCCCAAATGATAATGCAACAATCACGGCTCTCTTAAAGGAAAACCAAATATAACTTTCCATACTTGCATTACATAATAATAATAGTTCCTCATGCGATATTACATTGATTCAACAACAAGTAAATAACCAAATAAGCACCCCCAAGGGTTTACAATCTTCCAAGGCTTAAGCCCGGTACACAAAATGGTTATTCAAACCCACACATACATAGCCCTTGGCTTACAAATAGGATCACAGCAAATGAGAGCTTTAGTGCTCTCAACACACACATTTCCACGCCTTCAATTAGGCGGATTCACCATGTCTTTTCCTGCACAAAAATCTTAACAAAGTATAAAGCTCAGTAGAAAAACCTTAACAAAGTATATACATTTTATACAAGTCTCAAGAGATGAATGCACACGCCATGCCATGCCTTTTTAAAAATAAAACACATCTTCATCTTTTGAAAACCGTCATGCTCAATGATGTTATGCAACTTCAACTGTTCAAAATTTATCAATTTAATTAAAGGGGGCGGTAAATACAACTCTGGTAATCCCTAGGTCGGTGTCTGCAAGTAGACTATACGAGTACTACCAATTGTCATTTTTACCGGTATCAACCGGAAGGCTCGACACGTATCCGCGCGACTTTCTTGTCTTTCACCAAGGACACTCAGGCTAACTTAAACAATTTCATCTACACCACCTATTAAGACTTACCACCGTATTTACCCCAAAATCATTTCATGAAAACCCATTTCCCAACATTCTTTTCTCAATGCAAATTTCCAAAGCTTAACATAGTCCAATGAATTGAAATGCCAATGTATGCGTAATAATGCAATGCAACATTACTTCCATATTCAATTGTTCCACACAATATACCACTGTGATCAAAATTCCCAATCCTCTTTTCAACACAATTCCACAAGATGAATATTTATATATATATACTTTTATATCCAATTCATTCAAGAGAATAACGTAATTCCCACATTTTGAGCAATCTCAACACTTTAGTCAATTCAAAACTAAATCAACATTTTGACAACCATTTCCAAAATAAACAACATTTCTCATTTTTTTTCACAGAATTCGTCATTTATATATAAATAAACAATTTTCAAAACATCCATTTATTTTGGTACGCGAAATAAATATGACAACATCTTCCAATGATTTTCAACATCTTTCAAAGAAAAGACTTAATTTCTAGGTTTTCTCACCAGAACCATTCATCTCCAAAATATTTAGAAGAATCTCCCCAAAATCATCTTTCTGCAATCAATATGGTTCAAAACCTTTAATTTTTATTTTAAAAGGAAAAGAAATTAAACCCTCTTTCAAAATCACTCATCTTCTTGAAATCAACAATCAATTTCTCAAAGCTAATCAAAGGATGATTTCGAAAATCATGTAGATCTTGCAAAAACATATATATAACTCTAAGAAAATCCCTACCTCAAGTTTAAAGAAGAAATCAGATGAAACCCCCCAAAATCAATGATGTGGAAACTCGATCTTCACCACACACAACGAAGCCCTCGAGATGGTAACCAACTTTGGTGAAGAACTTAGGTCTAAATCCCAATGGATTTGGAGAATCAAAGAGAGAAGATGACTTTTAGAGAGAGAAGTTCCCAATCTGGAATTCTGGAGAGTTTTAGAGAGAGAGAGAGAGGACTGAAAAAGTGATATGAAATATCATATTCATGAACTGATATAACATGGTCCGCTTGAGTGTGGAATGCCCCGCTCGAGCATCAAATACACTAACCCAATACTTTTGCGGACAGGTCAAACTTCTGAAACCAAACATTCTCCGCTCGAGCGGACAAGCAACTTCGAATGCATTTTGCATTTTTGTTTTGCGGGCGCTGCCCCTCAACCCTGCCAGGGCGTTGCCCTTGGACCCGCCAAGGGGCGCTGCCCCCTGGACCCCCGCGAGCTGACCAGGCAGCTCGACCCTCGACTGGCCCAGTTGAAGTGGCAAAACATGAAAGAAGGGTCGAAACTGGGATCGCTACAACCTTCCCCCCTTAAAGAATTTCGTCCTTGAAATTTCAAATCAAACTACTCAAACAAAGGGGTTTCTAGTGATCAAAGCCATGCTATTTCATTTTTAAATCACAATACTAACTCTCAACCGAATTCCACAATTTCCACCATGGTTATCTCATTAACAACAACCTCCCAAATATGCATAAACATGAAATTTCCCAAAAAGTAATGGCAACTCTAAACAACCTTATGCTTAAAACAACAACGCACATATCAACATGTGGTTAACAACTTTAAATACGTTTTCCCTCAACACTAAGGAATATTACAAAGAAAGGCAACTTAAGCATTTTCAAATAAATCCGGATATTTGGAGCGGACTTCCGCCTCTCATTCCCACATCGCTTCTTCAACCCCATGGTGTCTCCATGACACCTTTACCAACAATATAATTTTGCCCCGTAGCACTTGCTCCCGGGTATCTAATATTTGAACCGGTCGCTCTTCGTAAGAGGCATCCTCATCTACCTCCAAGTTAACCCAATCAAGAACATGAGAAGGGTCGGGTTCATACTTCCTAAGTATAGATACATGAAATACATTGTGAACTCCCGAAAGTTGTGGCAGTAAAACTAACTGGTATGCCACTTTCCCAATTCGCTCTAAGATCTCAAAAGGCCCAATGAACCTTGGAGATAATTTACCACTCTTACCAAATCTCATCAAACCCTGCCTTGGTGAGATTTTTAGAAACACATGGTCGCCATCTTTAAAAGATAAAGGTCGTCTACTCTTAGCGGCATAACTCTTTTGTCGACTTTGGGCCGTAGCTAACCTCTTCCGAATGAGAACAACTTTCTCGGTTGTATCTCTAACAATTTTAGACCCAGTAACGGTGCATCACCCACTTCGGCCAACAAACCGATGATCTACAAGGCCGACCATATAAGGCCTCAAATGGTGCCATCCCAATACTAGCTTGGTAACTATTGTTGTAAGCAAACTCAATCAATGGTAAGTGCCTTTCCCAAGGCCCCTTAAAATCAAGGACACAAGCTCTAAGCATGTCCTCCAAAATCGGAATGGTACGTTCCGACTGTCCATCGGTTTGAGGATGATAAGCGGTGCTAAGAGTCAACTTAGTTCCCAACGCCTCTTGAAGGCTTTGCCATAACCGAGCAGTAAAATGAGGATCCCTATCCGACACAATAGTCACAGGGACTCTATGAAGTCGAACTATCTCTCTAATGTACAACTCTGCCAAGCGTTCAACTGAGTCGCTGGTGCAACCTATCAACAATCACCCAAATGGCGTCATTGCCTCGTTGTGTTCTAGGAAGCCCAACTACAAAATCCATGGTAACAAGCTCCCATTTCCACTCGGCCATTAGTAAGGGTTGTAACAAACTCGCTGGTCTTTGGTGTTCGGTCTTCACTTGTTGACAAGTAAGGCACTTTGATACAAATAAAATGACATCTCGTTTCATACCCCTCCACCAGAACTGACGACTAAGATCATGATACATTTTAGTGCCTCCCCGGTGTATCGCAAGGCGTGAGTGATGGAACTCCCGAAGTACTTCCTCTCTACAAGATTCTGGTACAAACAAACGGTCTAGATAACGTATACTCAGATCCGAGTGAACGTTCAAACCTTTCTCTTTCTTCCTATTGGAAATCTTAACACAGATTGATTCCACATCACGGTCTCCTCGTTGCGCCTCTATGACCTTACTAACCAAGATAGGTTGAGCATTCAAAGTAAATAAGGTAGCACTCTCTCCGAACTCACCCAAGTGCAAATCAAACTTGCCAATAACATCTAGCATATCCCATTCCCGAATGGCCACACTTGCCAAGCTAATCACAGATTTTCGACTCAAAGCATCAGCCACTACATTGGCCTTCCCTGGATGATAGTGTAACTCAAAGTCATAATCCTCCACAAATTCCATCCACCTTCGTTGTCGTAAATTCAAGTCTTTTTGAGAAAACAAATACTTTAGACTCTTATGGTCGGAGAAGACTTCAAACTTCTCACCGTACAAGTAATGCCTCCAAATTTTCAAAGCAAAAATCACCGCTGCTAATTCTAGATCATGGGTGGGGTAATTTTTCTCATGAGTTTTCAATTGTCGTGAACCGTAGGCCACAACTTTTCCCTCTTGCATCAAGACACAACGAAGTCCATCCCCGGACGCATCACAATAGACAGTGTAATTCAAACCCCTTTCAGGAATTATCAAGACCGGTACGATAGTCAATCTAGTCTTAAGTTCTTGGAATGACTTTTCACAAGCCTCACTCCACACAAATTTGATACCCTTTCTAGTCAACCTAGTCAAAGGTGCAGCTAATCTAGAGAAGTCCCTAACAAAATGTCAATAATACCCTGCTAACCCCAAGAAACTTCAGATCTCAAAAACATTCTTGGGTTATTCCCATTCTTGTACGACATCTATCTTTGAGGAGTCTACTGTTACTCCCTCTCTTAACACTACGTGCCCCAAAAATTTTACCTCGGTTAACCAAAACTTGCATTTCTAAAACTTGGCATACAAACGGTGTTTCTCAAGCAATTCAAGCGCTACCCGTAAGTGAGCCTCATGTTCCCCCTTAGAGGTTGAATAAATTAAGATGTCATCCACAAAGACGACCACAAAACGGTCCAAGTATTCTCGAAAAATTCTGTTCATCAAATCCATAAAGGAAGCAGGTGCATTGGTTAACCCAAAAGGCATTACAAGGAATTCATAGTGGCCATAATGCGTACGAAATGTCGTTTTCTGAATGTCCTCCTCCCGGACTCTCAACTGATGGTACCTCGACCTCAAATCTATTTTGAGAAGCAACGAGACCCTCTAAGTTGGTCAAATAAATCATTTATTCTGGTGTAGACACCCCTTTTTTGACCATCCTCAAGACTTGGACGTCATCATTTGAACACCCGATGATTGTGTTTGTTCGTGTTCGTTTTAAGTCCCTGAAGGTCTCGGCTGAGTGTCTTGCCTTGAAGCCTCTAATCTTGTCTGTTTTGTGCTTGGTCGTAGGCCAAGAGCTTGTTGTTTCACTTTTGGAGGAGAGGGTGACCTGTCGGCCATCCCCCTAACTTGCCAGCCATGACTTGTGCCTGCCGGCTACATTGATGGTCGGTCGGCCACTATTGATGGCCGATGGCCATTTTTCTCCTTTTTCAGATATTTATTTGCCAGTTGTGCCAGCTGTTGTTCACTGATGCTCATCTCTATACACGTGTATGGAGGGATGAATGCAAGCCTTTGGCTTGATTTTCTATATAGGGGGGTCTCTCCCCCATTTTGAGGGGTTACACAATTTGGCGCAAAATTTTCCCTCTCTCTCTAGAATTCTCTCTCTCTCTCTCTCTCTCTCTCTCTCTCTCTCTCTCTCTCTCTCTCTCTCTCTCTCTCTTTTATTTTATGCTTGAAAGTGAGAATTCTCTACACTTTTGCACTAAGACCCTTAACCAAACATCTTCATCTTGGAGCTGAGGTTCTTTCAGGCTTGGTTTGAGCTCCTAAGGCTGGTTTTAGCTCAGAATTGTGGCTGTTTAGTGCTATGCTTCAAAGGTATAAGGCTGACCTCATTTAAGCTTTGTTTTAGTTGCTTGCTTGGCTATCTTTTTACACTGTTTTGACCTGGTTTTTCAACCATAAAAACTCTATTTTTTAAGGTTTCAAAATGGTGGTTTAAGTCTTGGTGAGTTAGGGGGTTGTCTCATCTTTTGTTCTTTGGCTTGTGAAGCCTTTTGTGCCATTTCTTTCCACCTTTAAATCAAAAATTTTGGGCTTTTAAACCACTGAAATTCAGAGTTATTTCAGTGGTAAAAAATATGTTTTGAAGTCTAAAAATAGAGGGGTTAGCCTCCCCTCCTTGTGTCTTGCCTCCATGCCTAGTTAGCTTCACATATTAGCTTTATTTTGTAGCTTGTGTTAGCTTAGTTCAAGCATGTTTTAGGCTCTGTTTTTGCATGTTTCAACTCTGTTTTGGATTGGTTGGAGCATTTGTTGCTTGCTTTTTGTACTTGTAGTGCAAATGTGCTTACTAGTCTAGCATGCTTAATGGTTTAGCCTATTTTTGTAGCTTGTGTTAGCTTAAATTCAAGTTGTTTTAGCTACTATTTTGGCCTACTTTAACTCTATTTTGAGTTGGTTAAGTCCTTCGAGGCTTGCATTGCATGGCTATAGTGCAATGGTCTTCACTAGCTCATTATTTTAAGGTTTTAAGCATGAAGTGTTTGAGTGGCTTGCATGTTATAGCATCACTTTACATATGATTTCATTGTATATAGCTCTGTCACACTCTCACTTATTTCACTCTTTCATTACTTTTGAGAGTTGTGTTTTGAATCTTGTTTGTAAGCTAACATGTGAGTATGTTTTTCTAGCCTTTTGTGCTTCAATCTCAGCATGTTTTAGCCACTGTTTTGGCATGTTTTAACTCTGTCCAGAGCTGGTTTGGTCAATTGAGCTTTGTGTTGCATGCTTATAGTGTTGTGATCTTCACTAGCTTGATGTTTTAGGCTCTTAAGCATCACTTGCATGAGTTTCTTGCATGATTTAGTGTCTTTTTGCATGCCATTTCAGCACTGAAATATCTGTAACCTCCCCCTCTTCTTCGCTTTTTACTTTGTTTTGAAAGTGGCCTTGAGCCCCTTGTTGGCTTGAGTGTGGAATTGAGGCTCTCGTGCCTAATGGTTTTAATCCTCTCTTGAGGGTTTTTACTAACCAACAGCATGAGGCCTCTTTCATGCTCAAGGTACTTGTGGTTTAGGCCCTCTTTCCCATTAGAGGACTCTCACTTTGGAGTTAATCAATTAAGGAATGGATTGGTAATCTAAAATGTGTAAACAAAATAAACCAAGTAAAACTTGAGCAAGATAAGCATGTTGTGTTGCATTGCATGTGTTTGGATCGAACGTTAATCCAAACACAAGAAAAATGGGACGTTTCATACTCAAAGTGATGAAACGTGTCATTTTTCTTGGTCACCGACACCCTTGATCATGCATGATAGGGTGGTGGTCCTTCGAGTCTTATTTGTGTATTCATTGACTTTGTATAAGCTTGGTTTTCTAGCCATCATACATTGAAAATACTTGGTTGATGGCTTGAGAGTCAAAAGCGACACTCCTTTGATCTGAAGAAATGATAAGGAGTGTAGCAGTACATACATTCCTTGAAAATGCTTTGTTTTGGCTCTGTTGCTCTCTATTGTAGCAAAAGCAGAAGTCCAGAAAATAGGGGTAGCCGACCGGCCACTTAAACTAGCCGACTAGCCAGTTAAGGTGGCTGACAGCCACTTTTTGTGGCCGACCGTCCACTAGTGAAGTTTTGTGCAAATGTGTTCCTGTGTTGGAGCAGAGGCAATCTGGAAGGTGGTGCAATTTTCCAAGATCAAATCAGTGAAAATAGAGGCATCCGATGGCAAGGCAAGAGCATTTTCGAGAGGAAGCAACCGAGCATGCATGCATCCCTCGTCCCTCGAGGCCGTTTAAATTGCTTTACTAGTTAGTTAGCGTAGCTAATCATTCAATTCGTTTTGTAATATTTTAATTAGCTTAGCATAGCTAGTTATTCAGTTTTATTGTAATAATTAATTAGCTAGAATAGTTAATTAATTCGTTTTGTAATAATTAACTTAGCTTAGTGTAGCTTAGCTGATTCATTCGGACCCTTCTTTGCGATGGCGTAATGTTGTAATAAGCATGCGTGTGTGTGTGCATGTCTTCCAAGCCCACTTTTTTCTCCCTTTTATTTATCCGCTTTCGATGGTTAGATTAGGGACATGTTTCAATTAGCATACCTTATGCTTGCACGTTTGCATCATTCATTTATCTTGCATGCACCAAGGATCGGCGCATCATTCAAACTGCATTGTATTTCAATACACTTATTTGAATACGTGTTTCAAAGCATGTTATCAAATTGTATCATATGTCATATTAGTAGCCGAGCCTATTAATTGCATTATTGCATGTGTTGCATTAGGCATCTTAACATAGTTAGGATCGTGCATATTACTAACTAGCTTTTGTTTTGGCTTGGAGTACTCAGTAAGTTTTACGCTTTAGCATATGTGCATAAGTGTGAGTGTTGCCATGATAGCATACTCGCCATGAGGCTATTTGCTTATTTGCTAAACTGCATGAATGCTTGTGGATGAAGTCTTTGTTGTTTGAATTTGAACAATTCAACGAATGAGAGTTTTAAGTCCACTTTGCAAAGTGGCAAATCTTGTTTTAAATCCATCATGTTTGGTGGCAAATCCGCGTTTTAGCCCACTCGAGGGTGGCACCTTCAAACCATTTTCAAAGACAAACATGAGTTGAATTCGTTTCAATTCTTGCGATTTCAATCTATACTTGCTTGTGTGTGTCACATAGTAAAGTTAGCTAATAATCGGAATAAGAACACATGAGGTTTATAAAATAATATATCATGATAGTAGAGGCCGATCTTTGATTGGGCGAGCAGGGGTGCTCATTTCAGGACCTTCCCCTCTCGTACCCAAGTTCTCGAGCCGAGGCAACTTTGGTGATGACGGACACGTGGCCTTTGGCACAAGTCAGGGTTTCCTAAATTTCCCCAAAATAAAATATTTAGGTGGCAACTCTGTAATCTGGCAAAGTAGTCTAGTTTTGGCATTATTTGATTCAAAATCGATTTTCCAAAATGATTTACCGGATTGGACTCTTTGGTGTTTATCAGTCTCATGTTGCACTTTGTGAGACTAGATTCAGAACCGTGACAGGAGTCCAAACTGTAGGACCAATTCGAGCTCTCCAAAAGGGAGGGGCGAAGAAAGTCGAGCTATATCTGGGTAGAGGATACTTGTTCTTAACTGTAACTCTATTCAACTTGCTGTAATCAATACACAACCGTAATGACCCATCCTTTTTCTTCGCAAAGAGAGCCGGCGCTCCCCAAGGCGATGTACTAGGGCGAATGAAGCCCTTGTTTAAAAGTTCTTGGAGTTGAATCTTTAAGTCATGCAATTCGGCGGGTGCAAATCTATACAGTGACATGGAAATCGGTGCCGTGCCAGGCACTAATTCAATGGAGAACTCGATCTCATGGTGAGGTGGTAAACTAGTAACATCTTCTAGAAAGACATCCGAGTATTCACAAACTACCCTTGATAACTTAACACGAGCCCTGTCACTCTCACTATCCAAGAGAGTTGCAAAAAGGCCACTAAGCTTGCTCCTACTACGAGGATCAACAACTGGCGACAAGGCTCTATCAACTCAGTTCCCCCGAAAATAGAAACGATCACCACTCGAAGTGCACACTGTAATTCTCTGATGGTAACAATCAATCACAGCTTGATAAGAACTATAGACATCCCATTTTTGACTGCCCTTAAGACTTGGGCGCTACTGGTGGTTTGCTTGGTAGGGAAAGTTGTGCAGTGCAAGGGTTCGATTTCTTCAGCAAAGAGAGAGTCAAATCCCAACTTCATACCCCTTTTGGACTAAAATGATCTTGATCAAAAGATTTTGATACCTTGAAACCCTCTCTTGAAAATTCTTCTATGATGTTCCGACGCTCGCATTTTGTTAAAAGTCGCGTTTTTTGGTAAACTGAGCAAGGACAAAGTGGAAATGAATAAAGAGAGACGAAATCTTTGAAAAATCTTTCAAAACACCTTGTTTAGGGGTTTGGAGTTGAAGAAAAGAGGAGAGGAGACAAGAAAACAAGTTGGAGAAGCAGTTCAGCATGAATCCGGGTAGGATTGAAACTGAGCAGTCTTCACTCAAATGAGCATAACTTGCTGCACAGTTGGAATTTTGAGGTGACGTTTCCACCATTGGAAAGAAGACTTCCAGGGCTACAATTTAGAATGACCTGAAAACCAGTCCAGGTGAAGGAGATATCTCCAGTTGAAGTCGGGCCCAAAAAGCAGATTTTTCTGTCCAACCAGAGGTGAAAGTTTATGACCATGAATGGGATTTTTGGGCCATGTGCCGGCCATGAATGGCCAATGCTGGCCCCCTGCCGTCCAAGGGAGTGTGCTGCTGGCCAACAATGGTAAAGTGCCGGCCAACAGTGGTACAGTGCCGGCCACAGATGGCAGAAAGTAGTTTTGGACAGATATTTTGCTCCAGCTTGTTCCAGCTGTCTCTCTTGAGATATTTTCGGCCAAAGCCTCTTGTTTTGCTATATATGAGAGCCTTATATCTCATATTCAAGGGTTAGAAGATTTTGAGAACAATTTAGGAAGAAGTTTGAGAGCCTCTCTCTCTTCAATATTCTCTCTAAATTTCACTCTCTCTTGGGCATTTGTGCTTGAAGGCTTGCATACAATCATCTTCAACCTATCAACCCTTAACAAGAGTTGTTGATCATTGGGCTGAGGTTGCTAGAAGGTCTTCTTGGAGCTCATTAAGGAGGTTTTGACTTGGTTTTGTGCCTCAAAGTGTGCTTCCCTCTAAGAGGTAAAACTTTCACCCTTTAAGCTTGTCTTTCACACTTGCTTCACCATCCTTTTTCCATTGTTTTGGACTATTTTGGGGCTGGTTTTGAACCATAAAAAACTCTGATTTTGAGGTTCTAAAATGGTGGTTTAAGCCTTGTTTGGCTATGGGGTTGTCTCTCCCTTTTGCTCCTTGGCTTGTAAAGCCTTTTGAGCTATCTTTCAAGGCCTTTAAAAACAAATTTTCGTGGCCTTTTAACCGCTGAAATCCAGAGAATTTTCAGTGGTAAAAACCCGATTTTGAGGTCCCAAATAGGAGAGGGTGGTTGTAACAGGTCCGCGAGGGACCTCGCTACAGTTTCTGACTCGATTTTGTTGCGGTTCTAAATCTGAACCAAAGAGTCCAACTCTGGCAAATCGTTTTGAAGAAAAACAGATTTTTTTGAAAGAAGTGCCAAACATGGACTGCTTTGCCAGATAACAGAGTCGCCACCTAAATATTTTTAAAATGGGAAATTTAGGAAACCCTGACTCGGTGCCAAAGGCCACGTGTCCGTCATCACCAAAGTTGCCTCGGCTCGGGAACTTGGGTATGATTGGGGAAGGTCACATCGTGAGCACCCCCGCTCGCCCGGTCAAAGACCGGCCTCTACTAACCATGATATCTGTTTTTGAAAACATTGTATGCTCTTATTCCGGTTATTGGCCTAGGTTACTATGTGATGCGCACAGCAAACAAGTATAGACTGGGCCGTCTGAATTGGAACAAAACATTTCATGTTTGTTTGTTTGAAAATGGTGTGAAGGTGCTACCCGCAGGTAGGCTAAAATGCGGATTTGCCACCCTCGGGTGGGCTTAGAAAACATGATTTTGCCACTATCTAGTGGGCTTAAAACAAACAATCGATGCATTGTCCCAATTCAGATAACTCAACCTCCACCCACAGGCATTCAAGGCAGTTATATCATATAAGCACATAGCCTCATGGCAAGCATGCTATCATGGCAGTCACTCACACGTATGCAAGGATGCTAAAGCATAAAACTTACCGAGTACTCCAAGCCAAAACAGAAGCTTGTTAGAAATCCATGCATGATCCTAGATACACAGAATTACCTAATGCAACACATGCAAAGATGCAAATTATAGCAGGCTCGGCTATTCTAAACATGGCATATGGAATGCAACAGCTATCATGTATTCAACTTGGAATTGAAATACAAATGCAGTTAGTATGATGCGCCGAGCCCGGTGCATGCAAAACAGATGAATGATGCAAACATGCTGTCATACTGTATGCTAATTGAAATATGCCCTATATCTAAACATCGTAAGCAAGTAAATAAAAGGGAGAAAGAAATGGGGGTTGGAAGACATACAACACACTCACACACCCTTATTACAGTTGTGCCCTCGCGCAGAGGGTCCGAATAAATATACAGTCCGAATAAAAGAATAATACAGATTTCTAATTAATTAACAAATTAAACTAAGAAAACTGTAAAACTGGCATGCAAGCCAGGGACTGCCTTGCTGTTGCTCCGGATGATGAAATGATGCATGCCCGGATGCTTTTGCGCGGAAATCCACGGCGGTGCCCCGATTAGCCTCTGTTTGCATTTTTCTCGAAATGCGTGCCGGACTCCGAAAAGTTGCTGATTCTTCATTTTGTTGCAACAGAGAGCAGGAAAGGGGCATAGCAATGTATTTCACGAATATATGCATGCCTCGATCCTCGTGCCACCAATCACGCATATCGATGCATAATGGCCGAGGAGCCAAATTGCACAACTCAATATAGGATGAATGCATATGAACGCTACAACAAAACCTAACTCCATCATGGGTAATCCGGAGTGTCGGTGACTTGGGAATTGGGACCCGTTCCGTCACTCAGAGTGCGAAACATGCCTCGTTTCCCGTGCAATATGCATGATATGCATGGGATGCAACTAAGATACAGTCTAGTATGCACAATGTTAATAAAAAGATGGGATGTCTCGACATGCATGCCCGCAGGCACGCAAACCGAGAAAATTCATGAATGCAATCTAAGATACAACCTGGTATGCACTATACTGAGAAAATGAGATGAAAATGAGATGCCTCGAAAAGCGTGCACGCGGGCACGCAAACCGAGGCCATGATGTGAGATGCAAATCGGATAAAACTGAAGTGCCTCAAAATGCGTGCACACCGGTACGCAAACCGAGGCGATGATGAAATGCAAATCGGATAAAACTGAAGTGCCTCGAAATGCGTGCACACAGGCACGCAAACTGAGGCGATGATGAAATACAAATCGGATAAAACCGAAGTGCCTCGAAATGCGTGCACACAGGCACGCAAACCGAGGCGATGATGAAATGCAAATCGGATAAAACCGAAGTGCCTCGAAATGCGTGCATACAGGCACGCAAACTGAGGCGATGCGGAATGACATGCGAAATGTAAATTGGGCTTATACCAACATGAGAGGGCCTCAGCCACACTCACATGGGATGCCGTCGGATAAAAAAACAAGAGATGCCTCGAAATGCGTGCCCGCGGACACGCAAACCGAGGAATGCATAAAATGGCATACGGAATGCAAATTGGGCTTACGCCAACATGAGAGGGCCTCAGCCACACTCACACAAGCTGCCGAGAGACGAAAGTGAGCTGCCTCGAAATGCGTGCACACGGGCACGCAAACCGAGGCAACGCATTAAGGAATGAAATGACATGGGAAATGATATGCAAGCATGCAAACCAAATTTCAGCACCTAAGTAAAGGGGAAAACAGTCCCGAAATGATACGAAATGACAACCGATGCGTGAAATCATCCCGAAATGCGATATTAAGCCCCCCGAAATGGCCTACAGCTATGCCGAACATGCAAAAATGGCACATGACATGCAAACCAGTAGCAAGGCAGCCCCAAAAAAAGTATCTTCTCAGTACAAAACATGGCGAAATTGTGAGCATAGATATGGCAACAATGGCATGCAAAAATACGGGAAAAGAGGAGATTTACAAAGCAAGTGGTATCTACAATGCTCAAACTGAAAAACACAGTTCTACAACATTAAAGAGGAGCCAAAAATATGCATATTTACAGTAGATGACATCCCCCAATTCAGTGTGTAGATATGCTAAACATAGCATGCGAAATAATGTGCCAAAAGGGGCTATAACATAAGGTACCAAAAGCATGCATCAATCAACCTTGGACCCTTAATAAAACTTGAAGAACAGACCAAAACAAGACACTTTCTAAGCCTGATGGAGGCCGAAAACAGAAGCTAAAATGGCCTAAACAAACATGCAATTTTACGGGAAATAAGGCCAATATAACATAAAGTACCAAAACCATTCACCAAATGGCTTAAGATCCTTAACAAAAAATGAAGAATAGACCAAAATAAGCCTCTTTCTAAGCCTGATGAAGGCTGAAATCAGAATCCAAATAAGCCTAACAAAGCATGCAATATAGGCAAAGAACATGGATTCAAAGCAAGTGTATGATAGAGGAGGAAAACATGGTTGAGCCCTTCTTCAATGTTGAAGAGGGGCTCAAAATGAGCATAATATCAGTAGGTTTCATACTCCAACTCAGATCACAAGTAGGCCAAATAAATCATGCAATTTTACGGTAAAATGGAGGAATTACAAAGGAAGTGCATGATAGAAAGGCCAAACATGATGGAGCCCTTCTTCAATGTTGAAGAGGGGCTCAAAATAGGCCCACTTAAAATTTTCATCAAGCTCGAAATCAGATCACTCAAAAGCCAAATAAAGCATGCAATTTAATGGCATAAAAAGTGATATTGAAGCAAGTGTATCAAGGAGACACCAAACAGAGTTGAGCCCTTCTACAATGTTGTAGAGGGGCTCAAAATAAGCCTAAAACCAGTAGGGGTCAGAGCCCAAAACAGTGAGCAAATAGGGTAGAAATTTGAAGCAAAATTGTGCAAGAAAAAGGGAAATGGTGACTTACCCTTGAAGACAAGTCTTTCTTTGCCTCTTGGCTTGACTTTGTTGCTTCTTAACCTCTGGAAAACACTCCTTTGCTACTGAAATGGAAGTGGTGATGGTGGTGCTTAGGGTTGATGGAGAAAGGAGCTAGGGACTTGGAGAGTTTTTTGAGTTTTGGAGGATGAAAATGGAGGCTTTTTGAAGAGGGGTTCTTGAGAGGAATTTTTCTAACCCTATGGAAGGAGCTCTCCAGCCCCTCAAATAGGGAAGAAAGGGTGTAAAAGGGGAGGGAAAAGCACCCAAGCTTTCCCTCCCAAAATATCCCCCGGATGCCCGGGATATTTTGGGAAAATATCCGGACAGCTGGAAAGGGTTGGAAAGCAGAAAGCTGGCCGGCCAGGTAACTTTCTGGGAGGTGGCCGGCCGGCCACCCCACCTGGTCGGCCAGCCACTCACCCTGGCCGGCCGGCCACCCCAAAAAAATGAAAGGTAAAATTTCTGGCCGACCACCACACAATGGTGTCCTCCCAGGTTTGTAGAATAGGGCCCCAAGGTCGGAAATTGGCAACACTGAAGCAGGAGCCACAACATAGAGCTTGAAGGAGAGGCTCAAAAATGAAATGCACAATTACTGGCCGACCACCACTTTTTGGTGTCCTCCCAGATGTGTAGAATAAAGCCCTAGGGTCGGAAATTGGCAACACTGAAACAGGAGCCACAACATAGAGCTTGTAGGAGAGGCTCCAAAATGAAATCCAGAATTGCTGGCCGACCAGTAGTTCTTAGGGTCCTCCCATGTCCCCTGATCACAGATATGTAGCTTTGGTTGGAAGAAAATAACCCCAGGGTGTTCAACATTGGCCCGGAAGTGAGCAAAACGGGCGTCGGGAGAGCGAAACTGGTTATCTGGGATAATTGCTGGCCTCTCACCCCCCAGTGATCTTCCTGGTGTTGAAACAGAGGTACCTGCCAAATTTGAACAAAAACTAATGAGAAATGGACGCTCGGAGCCAAAACCGGGCAATTCGGGATCCCGAAAATGGGCTGCAGGTGCCGGAAGTGGTGTTCAGCAGCGAAGCGGGCATCTGCGACCCCAGTGTCCCTCGGAATGACAAAACAGAGGCACCTACCCAAAATCAGAGAAAACTGATGCAAAATGAATGCTCGGGGCCCAAATCACGCAGTTCGGGGTCCCGAAAACCGGCTACAGGCACTGAAAGTGGCATGCAGCCACGAAGTGGGCATCAGAGGCCCCAGTGTTCCTCGGAATGATAAAACAGAGGCACTTGCCAAAAACCGGAGAAATCGGAGATGGTTGGGCGGTCCCGAGCCGAGGCACACGGCCTAACGGCTACGAAAACCGAGAACCGGGCCCCGAAATGGGCAAAATAGCCTACGGCCACAAAACGTAGCTTACGGCCACCGGGAGATAGTCTACGGGACCACTCCCTTCCCTCAGGAAAGAAAACAGAGAAAACCGAGTCTGGCTCGCAAACCGAGACAAGGCACAGAAGAGAGTTCGGAAGTCCGGAGGCAGGGCGCACGGCCGCGATTCTGAAACTTCTGAACGAGCACAGTATGCAACATCACCAAGCGCTCAATCGGTGACGTCTGAGTCTTAAGGTCGGTCAAAAATTGGGTGTCTACAGTTGCCCCTCTTTGACAGAACTTGGAAGTCATAACAATGACGGGAGTGAATGTCAAAGCCCAGAGACGACCCATTTTTGACAAGGCCGAAGACTTAGACAATCATACAAGATAAACAAAGATGTGTGCTCGCAGGCGTGCCTTCAGGCAAAGGGGGCAAAATGCAAAGTGATAGGCACGGAGCCAAGTGATCATGCAAATGCAGCAAGTTGTAATGAAGCAAGTATTGACAAATAAGTGCAACAGTTTTAAGCAAGAATACAAAGCAACAACTACATTTCATGCAGTTAGGAATGTGGAGAATCATTTTATTCTCGTCGCGTCTCACACGGAGAAGATACAATACCTGCGCGATTCGTCTGGTCGCACCAGCCTCAAATGAACCGTACATACAATATCGTGCCTGCAAAAGAGAAAAATTCAACAAGAATAATATGCTAACAACATATATTCAATGCGATTCCTGTAATTCGAAAAGTTTGACACACGCAGTGTCGACGAGTGGATGCATCGCAATGTGAGAAAAGATAATGCGTGACAACGCATGCTCGATCAAAGAAGTATGGTACATCAAGAAGATACGCATGACAATCCAAAACAATCATGAGAATGCAAATTATGAGCCAAATAATGACAAACGAGCACAAATCAGGATGTTTGTTTGTTGCGCGACAACGAGCTGGAAAACGCGCACTTCGGTGACGGCAACTCGATCGTGGCCTCTGATTCACCTCCCGGAGAGGTCACAACATGTTCAAAAAGGATACACCTTGATTTTGATGAGTAATGAGGAGACACATGTCAAAAATTGCAGCTAAAGTTCCGGCGGAGCCGTTTCGCGCCAGAAAGTGCGCTTTTCTTGAACTTTTTCAGGTTCCGGGAACTCCGATTTTCCTCAAAATTTGCAGAGAGGTAGGGGAGGGGGTAGGGAGCATGGTCGGCCAGCACACCACCCTAGGAGGGGCCATCGGCCAGGGGGGAAAAAGTGGATGGCCGGCCAGCCAGGTTAGGTGGCCGGCCGGCCACCTGCCCAAAGTAGGGGCATTTTGGTCATTTTCAAGATTTCTATATATACACACCTCCAATGCCATCCGAAATCACTCCCCCAAGTGTGAAATTCTCTCCTCTTGCTCTCTAAGCCATTTTCTCTTTCAGATCTGCATTTTATACGCGCCCCTCGGCCTCCCACGCAAGTTGTTTTCGCGAAATCCTTCAGATTTAAGTACTTTGAGGCGACTAAATTTTGACTTCGGGGCTTCTCTTCTCATTTTCACCACTTGAGGTAATTTTGTTTCAATATTTGGAAAATTTTTCCGGGAGTTGACTTTTGTTGACTTTTCGTTTCCCGAGAGTTGACTTTTTGTTGACTTTTTCCAATTTTGGCCCATTTTGCTCATTTTTGCTCCTCTTTGCAGATTTCTTGACATGGCGGGTCATTTTCCTCGCGGTAGAGGTTTTCCGGGTGCCAGAGACGATTTCGATCCCATGACATTGCCCCCGAGGGTCCGCCCTTTCATTCCCGATCGATATGCCCCAGCGGTGCATAGGCTTCCGCGGGCCACTTTTCGTCATTTTACCGATTTCAACGATCGGGTACCAGGGGATCTCCTTCTGCGAGAACCGGAGCGGCACCTCTCCTACGATGCAGAGGTATTTTACTTTATTTCCCGTATCTTTCATGCATTGTGTACCTTTGCCGTACTTAGACACACAGTTTAGCTTTCAACATAGTACCTGCATCCTGAGCATGCGACTTAAACAATTGAATTTCACGAACACACAATACATCGCCTGATTGTGAATGTGTAGCACGCATTAGTTAAAGATTGAACATATGGCTCAAACATTGATTTAGCGAACACACAGCCCGAAGTTTGAACATGAGCCCACAGCACATACTGACTAAGAGTAGAACACACACAGTCCCAGACTCAGATTTTCTGAACACGCAACCCAGATTTGAAGCGAACACACAGCCCATTTGAAGCGAACACACAGCCCACTGGTTAAGAGTAGAATACACAGCCCTAAACTCTGATTTACTGAACACACAGCCCAGATTTCGATGTGAACACACAGCCCACTGATTAAGAGTAGAACACACAGCCCTAAACTCTGATTTACTGAACACGCAGCCCAGATTTCGATGTGAACACACAGCCCACTGATTAAGAGTAGAACACACAGCCCTAAACTCTGATTTACTGAACACGCAGCCCAGATTTGAAGCGAACACACAGCCCACTGATTAAGAGTAGAACACACAGCCCTAAACTCTGATTTACTGAACACGCAGCCCAGATTTCGATGTGAACACACAGCCCACTGATTAAGAGTAGAACACACAGCCCTAAACTCTGATTTACTGAACACGCAGCCCAGATTTAAAGTGAACACACAGCCCACTGATTAAGAGTAGAACACACAGCCCTAAACTCTGATTTACTGAACACGCAGCCCAGATTTGAAGCGAACACACAGCCCACTGATGAAGAGTAGAACACACAGTCCCAAACTCTGATTTACTGAACACACAGCCCAGATTTCGATGTGAACACACAGCCCACTGATTAAGATTAGAACACACAGCCCTAAACTCTGATTTACTGAACACGCAGCCCAGATTTCGATATGAACACACAGCCCACTGATTAAGAGTAGAACACACAGCCCTAAACTCTGATTTACTGAACACGCAGCCCAGATTTGAAGCGAACACACAGCCCACTGATGAAGAGTAGAACACACAGTCCCAAACTCTGATTTACTGAACACACAGCCCAGATTTCGATGTGAACACATAGCCCACTGATTAAGATTAGAACACACAGCCCTAAACTCTGATTTACTGAACACGCAGCCCAGATTTCGATGTGAACACACAGCCCACTGATTAAGAGTAGAACACACAGCCCTAAACTCTGATTTACTGAACACGCAGCCCAGATTTGAAGCGAACACATAGCCCACTGATTAAGAGTAGAACACACAGCCCTAAACTCTGATTTACTAAACACGCAGCCCAGATTTGAAGCGAACACACAGTCCACTGATGAAGAGTAGAACACACAGTCCCAAACTCTGATTTACTGAACACGCAGCCCAGATTTGATGTGAACACACAGCCCACTGATCTTCTGAAATTTGAACACAGCTCAAAACAATTCATTTGCACACAGCTCATTTTCACTTCATTTGCTGATACACACATTCATTCTAAATGCAGGCTGGCTCTCGCACAGTGCGAGGATATGGCTCCACTGCCGCGAGGGAGTGGTATGCGGAGCTTCCGGAAGCTGTCCGGGACTTGGTTGACTTCGCAGGATTTGGACCATTCTGCAGGGGGTTATCACACTGTCTCATCAGTAGGACATTATTTGCTGCTCTGGCGGAGAGATGGTGGGACACCACCAATTCTTTCCATTTTTCTGCGACCGGGGATATGACCATGACCCCGTTGGACTTTGCTATGCTCACCGGCCTAGACCTAGGCGGTGGACCCATCCCCTACGACGAAGATATGGGTGAATGGGAGGCTGCTTGGATGCATCTATTGGGGGCCCGCCCGCCTGTAGACAGAGGTACAGGGAGAGTTCGGTATACCTGGTTCTCTTCCCATTTTCGGCGGCCACAGATGGAGCCTGAGTCTCCTGCGGAGGCTGAGCAGTACGCCCGTGGCTTCCTTATGTTCCTCTTTGGCACCACTCTGTTTGCCGATAGAGGGAACATGGTCGGGTTGTATCTACTGAGCGCCCTAGTAGACCTATCACAGGTCGGTCAGTATGATTGGGGCGGCGCTGGCCTGGCTACCCTTTATTGTTACATGAGCGCAGTCTCTCGCGGGCGGGGGGACTTGCTCGGCGGCTATTGGAGAGCCTGGGAGGTACACTATGTCTTCTTGATTTACATTTTTCTCCTCATTACTTGTTCACTGCACACACGGCGCACTTTGCACTCTATATTCTGCCTTTTAGCACATTGTATTCACATCCCGCACTGCTTTTCTCAGCTATGGGTATATGCATATTTCCCCACATTAGCTCCGGAGATGGAGGTGGCAGGACCTCCTATGACTCCATTTTCATTGATGTTTGAGGGTGAGCACTTATCGAGGCCTCGAGAGACTCTCTTCTCTCTGCGACAGTACTTCGACACTGTGCGCGCGTCAGAGGTATTTCAGAACTCTCAGTTCTTTTCATTTCATCTTTGATCTGCTTTGCATTTCTTGACTTCTGATTGATCTGTATACTGGTTATCCGCAGATCACCTGGCAACCTTGGGCAGTCTTTGGCGACGATCTCGAGAATCAGTACCCCGGAGGGTCGACTAGTTCCCAGTATAGGTTCCTCCTCGAGAGACCAGTTGGCAGGGCTTGGTTTCTGGGGGAACGCTTTCAGCGTCAGGTGTGGGGGTATGATTCTCAGGACCCTCCTGCTGTGCCTCCACCCACTATGCGGACTGCCGACAGGCTATCTATTGAGGAGGTCACTAGGGATTTGCAGGGCACCGATGCTTTATTATATCTCATTGAGGGGAACTACGCCACCTATCGCCGCATATATCTGATGCCCCCCTTGACGGGAGTACGGGCTCCACCACTGAGGTCCACTGGCACCCCATCTTCGAGTCGTGCCCGTGCTGCAGACATCCCTTCTTCTAGCAGGGCTGGTGCACCTAGAGGTAGAGGCAGTTCGATTCCTCCTATCCCTCCGACTCTCGATCATCCTGGATGGCCAGATATGCCAACCGAGTTGACGAGTTGGCAGTATAGGACTACTTCTCCGATCCCGATCCCTATGGAGCCTCCGATGCCTGGTCACAGATATGTCAGTGATCCTGACTCACCACCGGTATGTTCTACTATTTTTCATTTATTACACAGATATTTTGGCAGTTGCTTATTTATTGATGAGTTGAGCTTGTGCCTGCAGCCACCTCGAGAGTACATAGATCAGATGCTCGGAGTGGTAGCCTCACTTGAGGGGATGGTCCTGCGTAGAGAGGCACAGATGTCCATCATGGGCTTCCAGGTACCCTTCATCTCTCTTGTATTTATCATATTTCTGTTAATGCTAGTTTTAAACATTCTGTTGCACTGATAGGCTGTGTAGAACGCATCTGACACACATCCCACTCACACACTGTACTTGCACCTGCTTTTTATGTTTGAACTGATGTATCGCACTTTCCGTTTTCAGATGCCTCCTGTATATGCTTCGACACGGGGCGGGCCATCCGGGCCTTCTCAGGGAGGTCGAGGTGCTAGACCTTCCCGAGGTACAGGGTCTCGAGGAGCTGGACCATCCAGGCCTTACCGGGGAGCTCGAGGAGCAGGGTCGTCTCGCAGACGTAGGGCACCCATTGTCGAGGATGAGGAGGAGGAGGTTGCAGATCGTGTGTCAGAGACATCCCCTGGAGAGGGAGGCTCCGGTCTTGGTTCTGGGAGCGGAGACGAGCCCGAGGGGGATCCGGAGGATGACAGCTCTGATCCGGATGGTGATGGTGATGCAGAGATTATCCCGCAAAAGAGGATGAGAGGGCCTCCTCATTCTCGTTCCCGAGGATACTGATATTATTCCCTGCTTTATTTTACTTTTTGCTAGTAGTTTGTAGCACTTTGCACATTGTTAGGCAGTTTTATTTTCTGTAAAACTTGTACCTTTATTTTGTTGTAAAACATGAGGGAATGAAACAGCTTTTGAAAGGATGTTTGTATTTGAAATTCTTAGCATCGTATCGCATCATTTTGCACAAAAATGGAATTGAATGGAAATGTGCCTTGTGTATTTACTGGGTCAGGTAGTGAACCGACACAACAAATCAAAACAAATCGACTTACTAAGAAATAACAGAATCTTAACAAGTTTACAACTCGATAAGCAAAATACAACAATATTAACGACTCAATAAACAAGATTCAACAAAATTGTGTAACTAAAAAGTAATAACTCAAAACACAAAATGCGACAGCTCGACAAAACTTACAACTCGATAAACAAAACAACAACTCGATAAGCAAAAATACAACAAAACATTCTTCAGACGGACAATCTGGATAATGGAATGTATCCGAAACTGATAGAAATGGAGACCTTCAACATTCCCGATGCATGAAAGTGCCTCAAATTTTCTTCCGGCGGGCAAAACAGGACCAACGCGAGGCCGACAACATTTTGCAGCAAGAGATTGGAGGGTGGCTGGCCTACTAGAAAAGAGGGCCGGCCGGCCACCTCCCCTACAACCACCGAAATGTTGACACGTGTCCTTTGAATAGTGTTTTGCTCCTCTATAAAAGCCCCTCCCTTGGAACTTATTCATTTCATCACCTTTCCTCACAAAAATGGAGGCATTTCTCGCAGAAAATCTCACATCTTGGATTTCTTCTTTAGATGGCTCGGAGAAGTTGAATTTCCGGGGGTTCGGCTTGAATGCACTATTCACGCTGGGCCGGACCCCACTGCACCTCCCTTTCCTCCAAGCTGCGGCAAGGTTTTGGAACCCGGTGACGCACGTATTTAGCTTTGGCGGGCAAGAGGTCTGTCCTACTTTTGAAGATTTCCAAATTTTGATGGAGTCTGAACGTTCGGAAGAGGTCGTGCCCCAGTCTCGTTTTGGCCATGCCCAAGCTCTAGGGCGGATGTGTGGTCTCAACGCGCATGATGCCCGATCCCTGATTTGTAATGGGATGTTGGATATCCCGAGCCTGATTTACCGATTCTCCGATGCTGGTGACCGCAATGACCGTCATTGGCAAGGCTTCCGGCAGCACGCCCTCTGTTTGTGCCTACTATCTCACTTTCTGTTTGTCTCTGGCTGCGGAGGAGCTAACATCCGTTTGATTGAAGTCGCTCAAGGCCTGAAGGAAGGAAAGAGCTGTATTGCTATGACTTTGGCCGAGACTCTGATGGGTCTAGATGCCTTCTATCGCCGGGAGACGACCAGGTTCGCAGGGAGTCCACTACTGCTGCAGGTAATGTTTCCCACCCTACCTCACATAAATATTTGCTCACATCACTCGGCCCTCGGGCTCAGTTTTTCTCACAAAACCCTCATCTTACTTTTCTCTCATCGCACATCTCTCTATTCTTTATTCTCTCATTTTTCATCCCTCCCAAATATGGCTGATGGATAAATTGCAAGTTGTGGACTCTTGCCCTGCTTACTCAGCCCGTGGCTACTTCTTTCGGCAACGCCTAGTCAATGCTCCTGATGAGAGCTGGTGGTTTGAATGGATGTGCAACTTGTCAGCCGAACGCATTGCTTGGCGTTGTCCTTGGCTCAATCTCCCGGCGATGAGCTATAGCATGTTCCAGGATACCGGGATTCGTCTGATCGGCTTGACTCACTGTGTATTCTATTTTCCATTTCGTATTCTGCGCCAGCTTGGCCATGATCAGACTTGCCCTCCGGAGGGAATTGAGTATCCGGTCGCTTTCCCGGTTCGAGGCGCACATCTTGCCCGACACATTACGGCTTGGAGGACCAGAGAGCTCCTGTCCCCTGCCCCTGTTTTCAGTTGCACTTTGTCTGATGAGTGCTGGGATTGGCTCAATGAGGAGGCACAGATTGGGCCTAGGTCGGCATCAGAGGCTTCGACTAGCTCCGGGAGGGGGCGCAGGGACACCTGACTTGACTATGCCCTAGATTTATTGCTTTACTAGTACTTTCAAGTTTTCGTTATGAGTGTAATAAAAAGCAACTTCAATTGTATGCAAGAGCAAGAGAACTCTGTTTTGAAATCAAAGAAATTGAAGGTTGTGGTACTGAAAATTTTCCGCTTTGGTCCAAAAATGGTCTTAGTTGTGAAAAGATTAATTTGAACAAAGTCAACTTTTATTAAAACTTTTCAAAACTATTTTCGATAAGGATCAGAACTGGACACGCCTGAGATCTGTCACTGAGGTGCACAACTCCGGACCCTAGCAACTGGAAAGTTGCCCCTAGTTTGAAAAGATACCGCAGCACTCCATTGCAACGGAAAGTTGCCCCTAGTTTGAGTAGCACTGTACCGGAGATTGCGATAAATGCTGATGAATAGAGATGACTGAGATGATCAAAATGGACAAAGTTGATCGGGGAAAATGTTTAGGGCTGAACTTCAGGATGAAGCTGCCTACGTATCCCAAAGATGGGAATCAAGCCTTACGTAGTTCAGGCTTAGGTTCGCTCGGGTATTTTTACTCTCCTTTTGCGCTCTAACTTTTGCCAAGGCCGCCCTTTGCGGGTTTTCAACCTTGCGAGCTCAGTTTTTATACTTTCAAATTTTTTTGTGCTCTGAGTTTTGCCTAGGTCGCCCTTTCGGGTTTTCGGCCTAGCGAGCCTCTCAGGGGTAATATTTCTTCAACTTGTCCATGTTGATTGGTTGTGAGAACTCCAAGCCATCTAAATCCATCAGAACCACAGCTCCACCAGACCAGATTGACTTGATAATGTAGGGACCAGTCCAATTAGGTCTGAACTTGCCCCTTGGGTCGTGGATGGGAGCTCGATTGTCCTTGAGTACTAAATCTCCTTCCTTTAAATTCCTGGACTTAACCTTCTTGTTGAAAGCCCGGGCGATTCTACGTTGATAACCCTGAACATGGTACAGTGCCTTCAACCTTCTTTCATCAAAAAGCATGAGTTCCTCGAATCTGTTTTGCTGCCAATCTGCCTCGGCTATTTGACACTCGGCCAGTACTCGCAATGACGGAACCTCAATCTCAATAGGTAGAACGGCCTCCATCCCATAAACCAATGAATACGGAGTCGCCCCAGTAGAAGTTCTGATTGAAGTCCGGTAACCCCACAAAGCAAACGGCAGCTTATCTGGCCAATCCCGGTAGGTTTCCACCATCTTCTGTAGTATGCGCTTGATATTCTTGTTGGCGGCCTCAACTGCTCCATTGGTTTGAGGCCGGTAGGTAGATGACTTATGAAAAGTCACGTTGTATTTCTCCAACAAATCAATCACCTCCTTCTTGAAGTGGGAACCGTTGTCCGAAACTATTTCATTTGGGACTCCGTAGCGACAGATGATGTTGTTTCTGATGAATTTTGCAACATGCGAAGCCTTCAACACCGCATAAGACTGGGCCTCAACCCACTTTGTAAAATAATCTATCGCTACCAAGATGAACTCATGCCCATTCGACCCCTTTGGCGTGACAGCCCCGATCACATCAATTCCCCAGACTGAAAATGGCCATGGTGAAGTCATATTGTATAGCTTCGACGGCGGGATGTTCATGCGATTTGCATGAATCTGACACTTGTGACATCGCCGAACGAAACTAATACAATCCTCCTCCATGGTGGACCAGTAATAACCCTGTCTGAGAATCTTCCGTGCCAGCATTACCCCATTCATGTGTGCACCACATTCTCCCCCATGGATGGCTTCCATCAGACGCTTTGACTCTTCTGCGTCAACGCACAGTTTATGCATTCCCAGATGACCCCTCTTATACAGTTTACCCCCGCAGATGATGAACTGAACGGCCAATCTTCTTATTGCCCTTTTGTCTTTGGCATTTACCCCTGGCGGGTACGCTTCTTTCTCCAAGAAATTCCAGATGTCGTGATACCAAGGGTGTTCGTCCTGAACTTCATCTATGGCTGCAATCGACTCATAGGCAGGTGCAAATTTTTGATCAATAATGACTGGACGCATTCGGACTCCACACGGGATGTCTATCATTGATGATAGAGTTGCTAAAGCGTCTGCGAACTTGTTGTTCTCTCTCAGTAGATGAGTAAAACTTAGCTTCTCAAACCGAGGAATCAGCAAGTCCAAGGTCTGGTGATACATCATCATATTTTCCTCTTTTACTTTCCAGTCTCCTTTAGCTTGAGACACAACAAGGTTCGAATCCCCAATGACGTCCAGCCGTCTTGCCCCTAGTTCCAGGGCTGCTTCCAAACCAGCAATGCACGCCTCATATTCTGCTTCGTTGTTCGAGACTTTGAACCGGAGTTTGAAAGCTAGAGGGATACGGGAATTGTCGGGTGCTATCAGCAACACTCCTATCCCATACCCATGTTGATTTGACGCTCCGTCGAAGTACATCGTCCAAGTTTCATCGTCGATATACAGAATTGATTCATCCGGGAACAAATATTCAACTGCTTCATCCCCCTCAACCGGATGGTCGGCAAGGAACTCTGCTACTGCTCTTCCTTTAACTGACTTGCGGGTGACATATGTGAGATCAAATTCGGAGAGCAACAGCAACCAACGAGCTAGCCTACCCGTAAGTGCTGGTTTCTCGAAAAGATATTTGATGGGATCGAGTCGTGAAACCAACATTACGGAGTGAGCTAACAGGTAGTGCCGCAGCTTCCTGGTAGCCCATACCAAAGCTAAACAAGCCTTCTCCAGCGGTGTATAACGAGTTTCATACTCTAGCATCTTTTTGCTCAGATAGTAGATGGCTCTCTCCACCTTATCTTTTGATTCTTGCGCAAGCATGCAGCCCATTGTAGTCTCAGTCACTGACAGATACAAAATCAACGGTTTCCCTGGTTCTGGTGGCGACAACACGGGTGGGTTCTGTAGATATTCTTTAATCTGTTCAAATGCAGCTTGACATCGGCCGTCCCATTGGAACTTCTTTCCTTTCTTCAGAAGGCCAAAAAGTGGTTCACAAGTCAAGGTTAGTTTTGAGATAAACCGTCTTATGAATTGCACTTTACCCAGAAAGCCTCTCACCTCCTTTTCAGTCCTCGGTGGGGGCATTTCTAGGATGGCCTTGATTTTGGAAGGGTCGACTTCGATGCCCCTTTGTGTAATCAGAAACCCCAGCATTTTCCCCGCTGTAACACCAAACGTACATTTTTGAGGGTTCAGCCGCAACCGGAATTCCCTGATCCTTTGGAAAAACTTATGCAAGGCGGTGTAGTGGCCCTCTCTTTCTTTGGACTTGACAATCATATCGTCCACATACACCTCAACCTCTTTGTGGATCATATCATGTAAGATTGTGGTCGCGGCCCGTTGATAAGTAGCTCCAGCGTTCTTTAACCCAAACGGCATTACCCGGTAACAGTATGTCCCCCACGGGGTGGTGAATGCGGTCTTTTCCCGGTCTTCGGGCGCCATCACTATCTGATTGTATCCTGAGAAGCCATCCATGAATGAGAGCAATGCATGCCCTGCTGTGAAATCCACTAACTCATCAATGTGCGGTAGGGGAAAGTCGTCCTTCGGACTAACTCTGTTCAGATCTCTGAAGTCTACACACACCCGGATCCTGCCATCTTTCTTCGGCACCGGCACAATGTTGGCCAACCAAGTCGGGTATTCGGACACCAGCAGGAAGCCTGCGTCAATTTGCTTGGTGACCTCTTCTTTGATCTTGAGGGCCCAGTCTGGGCGGATCCTTCTGAGCTTCTGCTTGACAGGTCGGGCCTCGGGGTCAAGGGGGATCCGATGCTGTACAATCTCAGGATCGATTCCAGGCATGTCTTCGTAGGACCACGCGAAAACATCTTTGAAATCTTTTAATAAAGCGACTAAGCGCTCGCGTTCCTTTGAAGACAACGTGGACCCGATCTGGACCAGCCGCGGGTCCTCCTCAGTACCAATGTTCACAGAAATGATTTCGTCCATTAATGGCTTAACAAATCTCTCTTGCTCCTGCTCAATTAAACGTTGTAAAACCGGAGGAACTTCGTCCTCTTCGTTTTCATCAAAGTTTTGAAAGTCTGAATTAATACAATAAATCAGGGGCACAGAAAAATACTCAGAAACCACAGTTGCCTGATTCTCATTAAGTTCATCCAAATCGTCCTCGGTTACAATAGACTCAAATGAGAAAGAAAAAGACGACCTGGACAAGACCGTGGCATCCGGGTGAACATCCCCAGGAGTACCAGACTCAGACTCAGTCGAGCTGGAACCTGATTCCGACTCACAAGACTCGGTGGAATCAGATTCCGGCTCACTACCTGACCCGGTGCTGCTGGACAGAAATCCCTCCTCGTATTGCCAGGTGAGGGAGGGTGCGATTGATGCGTCCAAGATGGCTGCTGGTCGGCTCGCAGCCGTTTCATTCCCAATCATGGAAACCACAAAGTTATCCCCCAAGCACTCTTGGTCGATCAGAGGATCAGAGAGGAGACATGACAGTGCTACCCCCATTTCAAATTCACTGCCCTCTGGATCCACTGCTTTATTCTGCTCAATCTCAGTTGTTGGGTCTGTCTGCTCTGTGGCAACGTCATCCCCGGATAGTTGCAGGTCGAAGAAGATCTCGAAGCCTGGCATGCGCTTCTTCTCCGCGTTCAGCCACGGCTCTGGGAAGCCGCAAAATGGAAAGTCTTCCCCCTCCCGGACAAAGCGTCCGTTCAGGGTACCCTGGATGGGCCTATGCATTAAATCAAAAGGCTTCCCAGCCTGCTTCGCTCTGGCTCTACTGGCCATTTCCTTCCCTTTCCTTGCCCAATCTTCTTTGGTGGGCAGATAACCCAGTCCAAAGGTATGTGGATTGTGTGGCACTTCGGCCAACGCTGCGACTCCTTTCCTGCCGCTTCTTCCCAATCCCATCCCAGGGATATGTTGTAGCTTGTTCATGAGGTAGACGGCTTGAGCGCTGACATACACACCCTCATTCACAGCCATAATATTTTGCACCACCCGGGCCTCAGCCAAAGTAAATCCTGATATGAACATGTCTTCCATGCCGTGTTCGATCTCCAGGACTGGCGTAGATACCTCCGGGGGAGGATGGATTGATGAATTCCCAAAAACAATGGCTACTCCCTTTCCATAGGGGTATTTCACCATTTGATGTAGAGTAGATGAGACGGCCTTCACCTGATGCAACCAGGGTCGCCCCAAAAGCATGTTAAAGGATGCAGGGACCTCCAAGACATGAAAATCTACTTCGTGTTGTCCAGGCCCAATCTTGGTTTGGATTTTTACTGTCCCCAGGACATCCCTACTTGTATTGTCGTAGGCTTTGATCACTTGAGTAGTCGGTGCGAAGTCCACAGGCTTCAGCCCGATTGCATACGCCGTTCTGGCTGGGCAGACATTGATAGCGGACCCGGTATCAACTAGTACCACCGGAATCCATTTGTCCCTGCATTCTACAGAGATGTAGAGGGGTCTGTTATGATCCACGCCCTCAGGCGGCAGCTCCTTGTCTGAAAAAGTCAATGCCGGGGAACCTCCTCCCGGAAAAACCAGCCCAACCAGCTGCTCTGGCGTAGTTTCGATGGAGAGTTTGGCCTTGTCCATGGCAGATAGGACAGCCTGTCTGTGTACCCGCGAAGCCATAAGCAGTCCCCAGATGGAGATGTCTGCTTGTATCTTTTTAAGCTGTTTCAGTACAGCCTCTTCTTCAACTTGTTTCTCCCTCTGCTTCTCCGCTTCTTTATCTTTCCCCGATGCTTCGGGTTGATCAAGGTGTGGGGGCTTGAAATACCGCCCACTTCTGGTCATATGGTCCACCTCTTCGAGGTACCAGGTGCTGTCTGGTTGACCACCCGCCCAGTCTTCGTCTGTGTGGGCGAGATACAAATCGTCATCTTCCCACCACATTCCATTAGCATCTAACAGGCACCTGTCTGGTTCCGGCTTGCTTGCGCTCTCAGCATTTTCCTCCCACATGCTCACAGCATGTTCAGTTTTTGTGCTCACAGTATTCTCAAATTCCTCATGGTTCTTTGCTTTTCGGATCCTCTCAGAATCCCATTTCTTTTCTTGTTTCTCCAGTGTCAACTGTTCAGTTTTCAAAATGTCTTGGTCCCGAGCGGAATTCTTCGTACCGGCGCTCTCCGGCGATTCGATCTGACTCTCGGCCCTTCCGGCCACAAATGGTACTTTTGCCCCTGCCGGGCCTTGCTCTGATTGAAATTCTACTATGTCTGGCTGATCATCTAACCACCCAATAACTTCCGCTGACTCCTCGTATTCGAACCAGTTGATTGATGCATCCCCTGATTCTTGGTCATTGAAAAACTGGAGGTTGGCGAAGTCCTGTTCCATTGTAGTCAGATCATCTGCCCCTTGTTCAGGTTTGTCCCCCCGGATCATGCACAGTTCAGCCTTCTCTGGCAACCCCACACTCAGCTTAGGCTGGCCTATTGACAAAATATATTCACTCAGATCATAAGCTCTTCCAGCTAGATTCCCAGACTGCTCCACCCCAGACTCAACAGTTTTGCTTTCCTCGGAAGCTTGCCCCGTTCCATTTTCGGTGGTCACCACCTTTGGCTCAGGTTGGGTTGTGGAGGTGTCCATCATGCACAAGTCAATGCTATCAGGAAGGATCACCTTTGGCTTGGGTAGGTGGGAGGGAGTAATGTAGATACTAGGGTCGTAAGACACGTCCCCAGTTTGGATGAGATTGATTCTTTTGGGTGGATCTTGGTTATGTGCTGGGAGTGGGTTGGTTGTAACGTTGGGTCGCTCGGGAGGTAGAATGATGTTTTTGTCAATGAGGTCTTGAATCTCATGACGCAGCCTGTAACATTGGTCGGTATCATGACCATGCTGCTGGTGGTATTTGCAATATTTGGCTGGGTTGTGGGAAGGGGGGAGTGGATTTGAAGGGGGCCTCGGTTCCAAGGGTTTCAGATGCCCCTTTCTGACTAGAACCCCGAGGACTTTGGACAAAGGCATATGTAGTGGAGAGAAGGTTCGTTGGCCTCTAGATTGGTATCTTGAAGCTTGGTTACTGCTTCCAGATACATCGGAAAAAGGTGTGGCCGCTGCGGGCCTTGGTTGGGGAGGGGGATTGGTGGTGACCATTCCGACCTCTGAAGTTCTTGCATTGGTAGAGCCACTCGGGCCTGCATTATTGTTTCGGTTAAATGTCCGGCGGGGCTGCTCCCGGTCTTGGTCGAACAGACCCTGCTTCATAGCATCTTCAATCTGCATCCCCATATCATGTAGATCTGCGAAGGTGGGGAAGGGAACTACAATCATCTTCTTCATTAACCCTGGTTGGAGATTGCGCACAATCATCCGGATTTGATCTCTATCTGTTGGTCTTAAGGTCATCATTGACGCCTTCGCCCTCCACCGGGTTACAAAGTCGGAGAAAGACTCCTTAGGTTCCTGCCTCGTTGTCTCGAGATCACGAGTGGTAATCTCGATCTGTGTGTTATATGAATATTGTGCAACGAAGGCCCCAGCCATCTCATCCCAGTTTCTCTTCACATCATCTTCCAATTTTGCGTACCAAATGGCCGCAACCCCTGACAAAGTTCTGCCGAATAAAGAAAGCTTTTGCGGTCGGGTTAGGCCCATCGGCCTCAAGATATCTGAAAATAGTCGGAGATGGACCATAGGATCTCCAGACCCATCAAAACGGTCTATCTGCGGCATCTTAAATCTGTCCGGCAGTGTCACGGCCACGTCAGTATAGCCGTCCTCAATATCTGGGATGGCCTTCACCCCCTGTGATTTCTTGAAGAGCTTTTCCAACTTGCTCAATTTCAGAGCTGTCTGGTCTACCTCGAACTCAAATGGAGAGTCCGGGTGATTAGGTGTAAGGTTCTTGGACAATTGCGGCGGAAGCGGGGGCGGAGCCAGCCCCGTTGGAAGACTCGTGTCCTCTTGAGCGTTTTGAAAGTTTGGCGGAGCGTTTTGTGGATCTGGGAGGGTATTCTGGGTATTCTGGGTATTCTGAGGATTTGGAGGGGCATTCTGGCCAGTAGGTATCTGTTCAGGTAGTGGAGCTCCTAGCGGGGGAGGAATCTGATGTGCCCCTAGTGGAGGAGGGAGCTGGTGTGAAGCAGATGCTGCATTCTGCTGTTGTAATCTGGTGATCAACTCAGACTGCTGGGCCATGACAGCGGCCTGCTGTTTAGAAAATTCCGCCTGGCGGATAGCATCATCTTGCATTTGTTTCATGCTCTCATTCATCTGGCGCATCATCGCCTCCATTGCTGTATTCTGTTGTTCCATCTGAATAACCGGCAAGTGTATCTCTATAGCAGAAACAGGAATCTCAACCCGACTGTCTGACACTAGAGTAGGCTGCTGTACCAGTAATCTCTGCTCTGATGGACTACGTTTCCTCGGCCTCCTTCTGATAACCGGGGGTAATGAATGGAACACCGGATGTCCGTCAACTAGATCCTCGGATCGTGTAAGTCGGCGACCTCGTGTCCAAAGTGCTTGGGGAATATCTGATGGTTCGGAAGCAATTGTGCCACAAACTGCCCTAACAAAAAGATAATAAAGCAAAAAGGAAATAAATGACCAGAAAAACGGGCAGCATAACAGCTTAAATTTAAATACACACAACATACAGTCGGGCATACAACACGCAGTTTATAAGCTGGAAATACACTGTCCTCAACCACTGATCACTATTCCTGTATTACTGTTCCCCAAAACTGAATCGGATATCTGCAGACAACTGATTCTCAGATAACTGACTGATGCCCGCAGGCCTGATATCCAAACTCATAAACTGATGCCCGCAGGCCTGATGCTGAAACTCATAACCTGATACATGCCTTCCCTGTAGAGACGCACTCTAACAAGCATATAGCAGATAAGTGAGAGCCAAAACACTCCTATGTTGGGGTAGGGTTTCCCTGTCCTATTTTGTCAGGAACTAGGGTTTCGCTATGTACGCAGCGGCTTCAAACAACCTATGTCGGGTAAGCAACCTGTCCTAGTTTGGAATGGTCACTATGGATCCAAATATGCACTAGGTCGAATGGTCGAAAAGGGTGCCCCGGTAAAACCGGGGTTTGTGTTCCCATACTGGCAGAGCCCGTAACCGGTCAGCCTTATGGACATGCCTTGACAAGACAAGCCTCCGGCAAACCGCTCAGGAATAGCAGATGGCAAACACGGTGTCCTAGGCGCACCAGTGCAAATGCAATGCAAAGAAACACACAAGCGTAGTCAAAACCAGATATCACGAGTTCGAGTCAAGTTCTCTAAATCCCCAGCGGAGTCGCCAGAAACTGTAACAGGTCCGCGAGGGACCTCGCTACAGTTTCTGACTCGATTTTGTTGCGGTTCTAAATCTGAACCAAAGAGTCCAACTCTGGCAAATCGTTTTGAAGAAAAACAGATTTTTTTGAAAGAAGTGCCAAACATGGACTGCTTTGCCAGATAACAGAGTCGCCACCTAAATATTTTTAAAATGGGAAATTTAGGAAACCCTGACTCGGTGCCAAAGGCCACGTGTCCGTCATCACCAAAGTTGCCTCGGCTCGGGAACTTGGGTACGATTGGGGAAGGTCACATCGTGAGCACCCCCGCTCGCCCGGTCAAAGACCGGCCTCTACTAACCATGATATCTGTTTTTGAAAACATTGTATGCTCTTATTCCGGTTATTGGCCTAGGTTACTATGTGATGCGCACAGCAAACAAGTATAGACTGGGCCGTCTGAATTGGAACAAAACATTTCATGTTTGTTTGTTTGAAAATGGTGTGAAGGTGCTACCCGCAGGTAGGCTAAAATGCGGATTTGCCACCCTCGGGTGGGCTTAGAAAACATGATTTTGCCACTATCTAGTGGGCTTAAAACAAACAATCGATGCATTGTCCCAATTCAGATAACTCAACCTCCACCCACAGGCATTCAAGGCAGTTATATCATATAAGCACATAGCCTCATGGCAAGCATGCTATCATGGCAGTCACTCACACGTATGCAAGGATGCTAAAGCATAAAACTTACCGAGTACTCCAAGCCAAAACAGAAGCTTGTTAGAAATCCATGCATGATCCTAGATACACAGAATTACCTAATGCAACACATGCAAAGATGCAAATTATAGCAGGCTCGGCTATTCTAAACATGGCATATGGAATGCAACAGCTATCATGTATTCAACTTGGAATTGAAATACAAATGCAGTTAGTATGATGCGCCGAGCCCGGTGCATGCAAAACAGATGAATGATGCAAACATGCTGTCATACTGTATGCTAATTGAAATATGCCCTATATCTAAACATCGTAAGCAAGTAAATAAAAGGGAGAAAGAAATGGGGGTTGGAAGACATACAACACACTCACACACCCTTATTACAGTTGTGCCCTCGCGCAGAGGGTCCGAATAAATATACAGTCCGAATAAAAGAATAATACAGATTTCTAATTAATTAACAAATTAAACTAAGAAAACTGTAAAACTGGCATGCAAGCCAGGGACTGCCTTGCTGTTGCTCCGGATGATGAAATGATGCATGCCCGGATGCTTTTGCGCGGAAATCCACGGCGGTGCCCCGATTAGCCTCTGTTTGCATTTTTCTCGAAATGCGTGCCGGACTCCAAAAAGTTGCTGATTTTTCATTTTGCTGCAACAGAGAGCAGGAAAGGGGCATAGCAATGTATTTCACGAATATATGCATGCCTCGATCCTCGTGCCACCAATCACGCATATCGATGCATAATGGCCGAGGAGCCGAATTGCACAACTCAATATAGGATGAATGCATATGAACGCTACAACAAAACCTAACTCCATCATGGGTAATCCAGAGTGTCGGTGACTTGGGAATTGGGACCCGTTCCGTCACTCAGGGTGCGAAACGTGCCTCGTTTCCCGTGCAATATGCATGATATGCATGGGATGCAACTAAGATACAGTCTAGTATGCACAATGTTAATAAAAAGATAGGATGTCTCGACATGCATGCCCGCAGGCACGCAAACCGAGAAAATTCATGAATGCAATCTAAGATACAACCTGGTATGCACTATACTGAGAAAATGAGATGAAAATGAGATGCCTCGAAAAGCGTGCACGCGGGCACGCAAACCGAGGCCATGATGTGAGATGCAAATCGGATAAAACTGAAGTGCCTCAAAATGCGTGCACACCGGTACGCAAACCGAGGCGATGATGAAATGCAAATCGGATAAAACTGAAGTGCCTCGAAATGCGTGCACACAGGCACGCAAACTGAGGCGATGATGAAATGCAAATCGGATAAAACCGAAGTGCCTCGAAATGCGTGCACACAGGCACGCAAACCGAGGCGATGATGAAATGCAAATCGGATAAAACCGAAGTGCCTCGAAATGCGTGCACACAGGCACGCAAACTGAGGCGATGCGGAATGACATGCGAAATGTAAATTGGGCTTATACCAACATGAGAGGGCCTCAGCCGCACTCACATGGGATGCCGTCGGATAAAAAAACAAGAGATGCCTCGAAATGCGTGCCCGCGGACACGCAAACCGAGGAATGCATAAAATGGCATACGGAATGCAAATTGGGCTTACGCCAACATGAGAGGGCCTCAGCCACACTCACACAAGCTGCCGAGAGACGAAAGTGAGCTGCCTCGAAATGCGTGCACACGGGCACGCAAACCGAGGCAACGCATTAAGGAATGAAATGACATGGGAAATGATATGCAAGCATGCAAACCAAATTTCAGCACCTAAGTAAAGGGGAAAACAGTCCCGAAATGATACGAAATGACAACCGATGCGTGAAATCATCCCGAAATGCGATATTAAGCCCCCCGAAATGGCCTACAGCTATGCCGAACATGCAAAAATGGCACATGACATGCAAACCAGTAGCAAGGCAGCCCCAAAAAAAGTATCTTCTCAGTACAAAACATGGAGAAATTGTGAGCATAGATATGGCAACAATGGCATGCAAAAATACGGGAAAAGAGGAGATTTACAAAGCAAGTGGTATCTACAATGCTCAAACTGAAAAACACAGTTCTACAACATTAAAGAGGAGCCAAAAATATGCATATTTACAGTAGATGACATCCCCCAATTCAGTGTGTAGATATGCTAAACATAGCATGCGAAATAATGTGCCAAAAGGGGCTATAACATAAGGTACCAAAAGCATGCATCAATCAACCTTGGACCCTTAATAAAACTTGAAGAACAGACCAAAACAAGACACTTTCTAAGCCTGATGGAGGCCGAAAACAGAAGCTAAAATGGCCTAAACAAACATGCAATTTTACGGGAAATAAGGCCAATATAACATAAAGTACCAAAACCATTCACCAAATGGCTTAATATCCTTAACAAAAAATTAAGAATAGACCAAAATAAGCCTCTTTCTAAGCCTGATGAAGGCTCAAATCAGAATCCAAATAAGCCTAACAAAGCATGCAATATAGGCAAAGAACATGGATTCAAAGCAAGTGTATGATAGAGGAGGCAAACATGGTTGAGCCCTTCTTCAATGTTTAAGAGGGGCTCAAAATGAGCACAATATCAGTAGGTTTCATACTCCAACTCAGATCACAAGTAGGCCAAATAAATCATGCAATTTTACGGTAAAATGGAGGAATTACAAAGGAAGTGCATGATAGAAAGGCCAAACATGATGGAGCCCTTCTTCAATGTTGAAGAGGGGCTCAAAATAGGCCCACTTACAATTTTCATCAAGCTCGAAATCAGATCACTCAAAAGCCAAATAAAGCATGCAATTTAATGGCATAAAAAGTGATATTGAAGCAAGTGTATCAAGGAGACACCAAACAGAGTTGAGCCCTTCTACAATGTTGTAGAGGGGCTCAAAATAAGCCTAAAATCAGTAGGGGTCAGAGCCCAAAACAGTGAGCAAATAGGGTAGAAATTTGAAGCAAAATTGTGCAAGAAAAAGGGAAATGGTGACTTACCCTTGAAGACAAGTCTTTCTTTGCCTCTTGGCTTGACTTTGTTGCTTCTTAACCTCTGGAAAACACTCCTTTGCTACTGAAATGGAAGTGGTGATGGTGGTGCTTAGGGTTGATGGAGAAAGGAGCTAGGGACTTGGAGAGTTTTTTGAGTTTTGGAGGATGAAAATGGAGGCTTTTTGAAGAGGGGTTCTTGAGAGGAATTTTTCTAACCCTATGGAAGGAGCTCTCCAGCCCCTCAAATAGGGAAGAAAGGGTGTAAAAGGGGAGGGAAAAGCACCCAAGCTTTCCCTCCCAAAATATCCCCCGGATGCCCGGGATATTTTGGGAAAATATCCAGACAGCTGGAAAGGGTTGGAAAGCAGAAAGCTGGCCGGCCAGGTAACTTTCTGGGAGGTGGCCGGCCGGCCACCCCACCTGGTCGGCCAGCCACTCACCCTGGCCGGCCGGCCACCCCAAAAAAATGAAAGGTAAAATTTCTGGCCGACCACCACACAATGGTGTCCTCCCAGGTTTGTAGAATAGGGCCCCAAGGTCGGAAATTGGAAACACTGAAGCAGGAGCCACAACATAGAGCTTGAAGGAGAGGCTCAAAAATGAAATGCACAATTACTGGCCGACCACCACTTTTTGGTGTCCTCCCAGATGTGTAGAATAAAGCCCTAGGGTCGGAAATTGGCAACACTGAAACAGGAGCCACAACATAGAGCTTGAAGGAGAGGCTCCAAAATGAAATCCAGAATTTCTGGCCGACCAGTAGTTCTTAGGGTCCTCCCATGTCCCCTGATCACAGATATGTAGCTTTGGTTGGAAGAAAATAACCCCAGGGTGTTCAACATTGGCCCGGAAGTGAGCAAAACGGGCGCCGGGAGAGCGAAACTGGTTATCTGGGATAATTGCTGGCCTCTCACCCCCCAGTGATCTTCCTGGTGTTGAAACAGAGGTACCTGCCAAATTTGAACAAAAACTAATGAGAAATGGACGCTCGGAGCCAAAACCGGGCAATTCGGGATCCCGAAAATGGGCTGCAGGTGCCGGAAGTGGTGTTCAGCAGCGAAGCGGGCATCTGCGACCCCAGTGTCCCTCGGAATAACAAAACAGAGGCACCTGCCCAAAATCAGAGAAAACTGATGCAAAATGAATGCTCGGGGCCCAAATCACGCAGTTTGGGGTCCCGAAAACCGGCTACAGGCACTGAAAGTGGCATGCAGCCACGAAGTGGGCATCAGAGGCCCCAGTGTTCCTCGGAATGATAAAACAGAGGCACTTGCCAAAAACCGGAGAAATCGGAGATGGTTGGGCGGTCCCGAGCCGAGGCACACGGCCTGACGGCTCCGAAAACCGGGAACCGGGCCCCGAAATGGGCAAAATAGCCTACGGCCACAAAACGTAGCTTACGGCCACCGGGAGATAGTCTACGGGACCACTCCCTTCCCTCAGGAAAGAAAACAGAGAAAACCGAGTCTGGCTCGCAAACCGAGACAAGGCACAGAAGAGAGTTCGGAAGTCCGGAGGCAGGGCGCACGGCCGCGATTCTGAAACTTCTGAACGAGCACAGTATGCAACATCACCAAGCGCTCAATCGGTGACGTCTGAGTCTTAAGGTCGGTCAAAAATGGGGTGTCTACAGTGGTCCCCTCTCCTCTTGTCTTACTTGCTTGTCTTGTTGGCCTATCAAATGAGCATGTGTTTCTACTTCTTCGTGGCTTTGTTCAAGCACTTTTTTGTGACTTCTTTGACCTGCCATAACTCTATTTTTGGCTGGTTTGGCCACCTCTTGCATGCTTCTTGTACTTGTAGTGTAAATCCTACTTGCTAGCCTAACATGCTTCATGTCTTAGCCTATAATTCTAGCATGTATTGGCTCCACTCCAGCATGTTTTTGGCCATTATTTAACATGCTTTAACTCTGATTTTGGTTGGTGGGGTTACCTCTTGCTTGGTTTTTGCACTTGTAGTGCAACATTTTGGCCTTTCATTCTAGCTTGTTTTAGCTATACTCCATACATGTTTTTGGCATTATTTTGACATGCTTTAGGACTGTTTTGAGTGTTCTTGGCCTTTTGGGACTTACTTTGTATAGCTATAGTGCAAATGGCTTTACCAGTCTTGAGTTTTAAGACCTCTAGCATGCCTTATTTGTGATGTGTGGATGATATGGAATCATTTGGTAGGTAATTTCAGAGCTTATATCTTCTGTCATACTCTCATGTTTATCACTCTTTCAATGCTTTTGAGAAGTTGAGCCTCATGCCTTGTTTGTGAGCCAATACATGAGCCTATCTTTCTTGCCATCAATGCTGCAAGTTGTAGACACCCCATTTTCGACCGTCCTCAAGACTTGGACGTCACCACTTGAAAACTCGGTGATCATCCATGTTTGTGTTCATCTTGAGTTCCCGGAGGCCTTGGCAACGCGCCTCGTCTCAGTACCTCTGGACTTGACTGTTTTGTGCCTGGTTTGGCACCAAACACTTGCGTTTGGCCTTTGAGGGGCAGGGAATGCCTTTTGAGGCATCCCCACACACCACCGACCATGGCTTGAGGCCACCGGCTGTCTTTTGTTGCCATCGGCCAAATGTTTGGCCGACCGACACTATTTTTGGCCGACCGGCCATAAGTTTTGGCCGAAGTCACTTTGGCTGGCCGACCACTGTTCATCTGCTTTTAGCAGATATTTTGTGCCAGCTGTGATAGCTGGCACCCACTCTGTTCCTCTCCATACATGTGTATGGAGGGATTTCCCTCTTGGATGGCTTGTTTTGGAAGCCTTACAAGAGGGAGTTGCCTATAAGAGAGGGCTTCTTCTCTTGGTTAGGGGAGAGACATTTTTGGGCAACATTTTTAGGGTTTGAGTTCTAGGGTTAGGGTTTGTTCATCTCCCATCTCCCTATCTCTCTCTGTTGTGTGTGTTTAGGCTTAGATTTGCACACAAACACACACCACCACACCTTTCCTTGGAGCTGAGGCCCTTGAGGGTTGTTTTCAGAGTTTTGAAGTTGATTTCAACCTCAAGAAGCTGCTGGAGCTCCATTGTTGAAGAAGGTCTACAAGGGTAATCACTTTTCCCTTTTATTCCCCATTTTTGCACACTACTTTTACCTATCTTGCAACTATTTTTTGGCTTTGCATATAATACGTAAAAGTTCTATTTTTAAGGCCTCTAAATAGTTTGTTAAGAGTGTTTTAAGCTTTGGGATTGTTTGACCCCTCTTAAGCCTTCTTTGGCCCTTGTTTTGTGCCATTTTGTGTGAGCTCCGGGACCATAATGTTTGGGCGTCCTCACCACTGAACTCTTGAGGGATTTCAGAGGTGAGGATGGTGCCTTGAGGTCCTAGGAAGGAGAGGGCCACCCCCTCTCCTTGTTGTCCTTGAAAAGGGCACTTCTTGCCTCTTGAGGGAGCACCTAGTTTAGGTTCATGTTGGCCATGCCATAACTGATTTTTATGCTTATTATGCCATGAAATAGCATTGAGTTGAGTTGGTTTTGGTACACCATGCTTGCTTAGCATACATGCCTTGTAATGCTATTTTGTTGCCTTAACATGCATCTAGGTTTTAACCCTTGTTCAAGCATGCTTTAGGCCTAGCTTTGTGAAGCTTTCATGTTTATTTTGCCATGTTTAAGGTCTGTCCTTGGCTGTTTTGGTCGACCATAGCTTGCATTGAATGCCCCCTTTGCATTTTGGGCTTGTTGGCCTTAAGTATGTAAGTGTGTAGCATGCCTTGTTTGTATCATTTCAATGGTTTGGAACCGCTTAACATGTTATTTCAGTCCTTATAACATGCCTATGTGCTTGCATTTAATCCTCCTTCAATGTGTTTAAAGGTTGTTACCTTATGCCCCTTGTTTAGGCCTCGGAGTATGCTTGCACTTTTAGACCACTTAGATGCCATCTAAGTGCACCCTTGGCTTTGTTTAAGTCTGCATTTGACTTGTTTTAAGTCCCCTTAGCCTTGTGAGGTTTGGTGGACTTGACCTTGGTTTAAGCCTCCTTGGCTTGTCTTAAGCACTTGGGCCATTGTGACATGTTTTGCTTGTCTTGTTTAAATTGATTTGGCATCATCTTATAACATGATTTTAGAGCTTAATGCATGCCATATGTCCATGTTTGCATCCTCTTGAGTGCGCTTGAGAATTGCTCTTTAATGTTTGAAGTGTTGGAGATCATTTGCATGCATGTTTGTGTGCCTATTAGTCCTTCATTTTTGAGCACCTTGGCCACTGTTTTAGGCCTAGTAAGGGCTGCCTAAACCATGTTTAAGTCCACCTCTTTGCTTGTTGCATGTACTCCTTGTATGTTGTAGCATATTGATGAGGTGTTCCATGTTTGAACTTACATGATTGAATGAAGTCACATGCTTGCTCGCATGCTTAAACATCCACATTGTACCTTGCATGCTTATTGGTTGCATTGTCTCATGCCTTGCATGTTTTGTATGCTTCTTTGCACCTCCATGTTGCATGCTAGCTAACATGCTTAGGTTGCATTGCATTAGCATGCATACTTGGCCTCTTGAATTGCTTATGATAGAGGTTGAGTTCCCCTTGGTTTGATCATGTGCATTGCATTCCATATTAAATGTGCACACTTGGCTTCTTGGGCCATCATGCATGGAAATGCGCGATTGGTGGTCCGAGAACCAAGGTTCATGTCCCTTTGAGTCATAAACATGATATGGGGTGTGATTGGTGCATACATTGCTTGAAATACATTGCCATGCCAAGTATTGCCCTCTGCTGCTGTCAAACTAGATTTTGCAGGAATTTTTGTCCGGTCGGCTAAATACAGTGCCGACCGGCTATCATTTTTGGCTGGTGGATTAAATTCATGGCCGGTGACCATTCTATGTGGCCGGTGGTGTTCTCCTTCAGCCGGTGGTGTTTCTCAGCATCCAGAGAGTAAACCTTGAGGCTTTGGCAGTCTTCAGAGGAGCAGAGCAGGGAAAACAGAGGCATCTTGTGCATGGTGGCGGATTTCCGAGCAAAACCGAGCGCGCACTGCATTGGGTCTTTATCCCGAGACTGTTTATTGCTTAAATTAGATTAATTAATTTGCTTAATTAATTTAGTTGGTTTGTGATAACTAATTAGCTAGGATAGTTGATTATTTATTCAGTCTGTATTATTCTTTCGGTCCTTCCGAGCGAGGGCAAGTTTGTAATAAGTGTGGGTGAGTGTGTGAATGTCTTCCAACCCCCACTTCTTTCTCCCTTTCACTTACCTGCTTTGATGGTTAGTATTAGGACATGTTTACTTTAGCATACCTCATGTTATGCATGCGTGCATCATTCGTCAGTATTACATGCACCGGGCTCGGCGCATCATGCTAATTGCATTATATTTCAAATTTAACTTGAATACATGCTTCCTGTGCATCTCACATGCCATCCTTAGATTAGTCGAGCCTATTCTAGTGACATTTTGCATGTGATGCATTAGGCACTTAACATGGACTTGAATCATGCATTGATCGCTAACATGTTTTTTTTTATTATTTTGGCATGGAGTACTTTGTAAGTATTTATGCTTTAGCATACCACATGCGTGTGAATGGTATCATGACAGCATGCTTACCATGTGGCTAGATGCTTATGTGATAAACTGCCTGAATGCCTATGGGTGAAGGTTGGATTGTTTGAGTTGGAACAACTCGTTGAAATCCGTGTTTTAGCCTACTTGCGAGTAGCAAATTTCAAAACATTTCCAAACAAACGGATATGCAATACTTTGTTCCAAATTAGGCGATCTAGTCTATACTTGTTTTGCTGTGCGCATCACATAGTAATTCTAGCTAATTAATTGGAATAAGAACACATAACGTTTTCAAAATCGGATATCATGGTTAGTAGAGGCCGATCTTCGGATCGAGCGAGAGGGGGTGCTCATAGCTGACCTTCCCCAATCGTACCCAAGTTCCCGAGCCGAGGCAACTTTGGTGATGACGGACACGTGGCCTTTGGCACCGAGTCAGGGTTTCCTAAATTTCCCAAAATAAAATATTTAGGTGGCGACTCTGTATCTGGCAAAGCAGTCCATGTTTGGCACTTCTTTCAAAAAAAAAAATCTGTTTTTCTCAAAACGATTTGCCAAGTTTGGACTCTTTGGTTCAAATTAAGAACCGACAGCAAAAGGGAGTCCGAACTGTAGAGTGAAGCCCAAGGGCGCGTCTACAGTTTCTGGCGACTCCGCTGTGGAAATTAGAGAGCTTGACTCGAACTCGTGATATCCTGTTTTGATTTCATTTATGTGTCTCTTTGCATTGCATGTGCATTAGTGCGCCTAGGACACCGTGTTTGCCATCTGCCATTCCTGAACGGTTTGCCGGAGGCTTGTCTTGTCAAGGCATGACCATAGGGCTGACCGGTTATGGGCTCTGACAGCATGGGAACACAAACCCCGGTTTTACCGGGGCACCCTTTTTGACCATTCGACCTAGTGCATATTCGGAATCCATAGTGACCATTCCAAACTAGGACAGGTTGCCTACCTGATATAGGTTGTTTGAAACCACTGCGTGCGTAGTGAAACCCTAGCTCCTGACAAAATAGGACAGTGAAACCCTACCCCAACATAGGGGTGTATTGGCTCTCATTTACTTGTTATGTGCTTTTAGAGTGTATTTTTACAGGGAGTGCATATACCAGTTTGCAAGTTTGAGTATCAGGCCTGAGGGCACCAGTATCAGTATTTGTGAGAATCAGTTATATCTGTGGATATCCGATTCAGTGTTATTGGGGCAGGTAATGCAGTGATTCTGGGAAACAGTGATCAGTAGTAGAGTACAATTGTTCAGCTACACCCGTGTTTGATCCGTTTGGGCTGAAATGCTGTTTGTTTGCCCTTTTAGGGGGTTCAGGAGAGTTGATCCAGAATAGTTAGTGTTCCCCCTTGCTGAGGCAGGACTTATAATGACGCAGAATTCGGAGGAGATTGTGGTTATGACAGCTGCACTGGATCAGGAAATCACTCTGCAAAGTGAGACCAATGTTGATGTGCCGCATCCTTCCAGGTCGCCTGTTGCGCACCCGATCTGGGCCTCCCAGTTATATCAGGCTCGTGAGCCTACTACATTTGAACTAATGGGAATAATAGGTGATCTCCAGAGGTCCGTGGCAGATCTCGCCTACGGAATGTCAGCTTCACCGCCAGCCGTACCATATGCCGGGAGTTTTGTATCCCAGGAACCCCCGTTGTTAGGGCTGATTGTGATTGAACTTAGCCAACCGGAGATGGCCTCCAGCTATGGCAATGACGTATCAGTATCAACCCAAACCCTCGATCAGGCTGAGGCCAGAGGTAAGGACAAAATGAAGGCGGAAGCCGATCCTATCGAACAACTGTTATGGGCAGTCGAGGCTTTGAAAGCTGGGGGGATGAACAAGCAACAGATATCTGCAGTTATGACAAAAGCTGTGGAGGATGCTTTCCCCACTCCACCTGAGGGTAGTACAAGTCAGTCAGAAAGCCGGGATAGGCCCCGTCATGCCAGAACAGTTCCTTCCGCTCCCAACTCTACACCTGGGAAAGATCCGAAAGCCAAAGCGGCACCTGCCGACCCTTTCGCTAGTACATCTAGCAAGACTGCCCAGGCTTCGAAGTACCTGCCCCGAGGCCGCAGGGTCTTCCATGCTCTCTACATGCCGTTGTCCAAGGCACTCCAGATCCTAGCTGAAAGAGGGCATCTTAAACCCTTGGAGCCTCGACCTCTGCCGAAGAATCTCCCTGCTACACATGATGCTGCTCTGTATTGTGCGTACCACTAGCAAACTAGTCATGCTACCGATAATTGCTTCTGCCTCCGTCATGAGGTGCAGGATTTGATTGACAATGAGGTTATCCTCCCGCCCACCTCAGCCAAGTCCATTACTACCCAGTTATTGGATTTTGAGGACACTGATACGGCGAGTATGTAATCGGGAAGTGAACCACCTGCGGGCGACGTCTGGTATTTTGGATGTGGCGTTTGGCACGCATTTTTGAGCATCTGCGAATGCTAGTTTTGTAAATTCCGGCTTGGGTATTGAGTCGGTCTTTTGCTTTGTTTTGAGTCGGTCTCATTGTCGTGAGTCAGTCCTTTCTACTTAAGGGTCTGTCTTGTATAGGATGTCAGGTGATTCCGGGGTTGTTGCCCCGAACACCGTTTTGTTTTGTAATTACCCGTTTTGCCTTCTTTTGAGTCTGTCTCTGCTGTGGAGCCAGTTGCACCGTGGACATCTGAATGAAAAAGCTGCGGCTATCTTGTTCTCGTGCTTACTTATTGTTTGTCTTGAACCAGTTATGCCAGAGGATTTGAAAGGAACGACAGTACATTCTACCTACTCTCTTGTGCCCTGAAAATCATTACAATGACCTAAGTTTTTCAAAAAAAAAAACTCTTTTGAACACTGCGGTGACGAAAACGAAGAGGAAGGAATTCCTCGGGATTTGCAAAACTTTGATCAATTGAGAGAAAGAGAGACATACTAAGCCCTTAATGATTGAGATTATGCTTGTTAATGTGAGTACTGGGAAGGATCCTGGCTTGATCTAGATTGGCTCCATACTATCTTCAGCGCGAGCGATTAGTCACTTTCTTAAAAGATTTCAAAAAATATTTTGCGCAATCCTGCGAAGACCTGTGTGGAATCGCTCTTGAGATTGTGCAGCTTAGGATCGCTCTCAGCCTCGAGACTCGACCCCTTGCTTTCAAACCTTGGACCTTACTTCAGAGTGTTCAACGGTCAACTACAACGTGAGGCCTGCGTGGCCAGATTCAAAGCAGCCCTCGAACAAGAGGCAAGAAAGTCAGATCAAGAAGATCAGATATCATCAGAAGAAGCTTGTGAAGCTAGAACAGAAGCATCCTTCCAACTAGGGGCAAAAATGTCCGATGTGCTCGCAGAACCGAAGATGGATTCTTCTGCAAATCAACGCAACAGTCACTCTCCTGTATACAGAGGGCTGCGATTTCAAAACCATTTGGCATGGACTTGCTACACTTTTACCCTTTGAGAGGCTCGTTGGGCCGAAAACCCGGAAGGGCGACCCAGGCAAAAGTTAGAGCAAGAGAAAAATACAAGAAAGAAAAAAGTACAAAAAAAATATACAAGAAAAAGATCAAGAATTGAAAAAGGAAAAAGAAGAAAAAAAATGAAAAAGAATGAAAAGAAAAGAAAAACAAAAGCTCGCGAGGTCGAAAACCCGCATCGGGCGCCTTGGCAAAAGTTAGAGCCTAAAAAGTGAAGGTTAAAATACCCGAGTGTACCTTAACCGGAACTACGTAAGGCTTGATTCCCATGTTTGGGATACGTAGGCAACTTCATCCTGAAGTCCAGCCCCCAACGCTTTCATAGCGTCTCAGTCCATGAAATGGTTTTGATCACCTTTGCCTCCTCTGCATCCGATAGTCCGGTGGTGACAACCGGAACCACGAAGTCAACTTCCTCTGGAAGTCCAACCACCGACGCTTTCGCAGTGACTGTGTCCATATATTGGTTTTTGACCGTCTTCGTCTTCTCCGTGCCCGAGAGTACGCTTGCAATGATCATCACCGATGAGGATTGGTTTACAACATGCTGCAGCATCATCCAAACAAGGGGCAACTTTCCGTTGCCATACGTTGCCATAAGTTGCCCTGAGTTGTCGTCCAAACCAGGGGCAACTTTCCGTTGCCATGTCCCCCCCTTTAAGCTAGGGGCAATTTTCCATTGCCTCTGATCCGAGGTTGCGCATCTCGAGGGTAGGTTCCGTGCTCGTTTAGCATTGGCCGTTTGCAAAAATAGTTTTTTTTGAAAATTTTTACTAAGGTTGACTATTTTCTCGAAAACTATTTCATTTTCCAAAACCGGACCTTTTTCTTGGACCCAAAAAGGAAAATTTTCAGCGCTCACAGCCCGACTTGCATGATTTTCAAATCAAAAATTGAACGAGTATGCTAATCCGACTCTCATTTTGGTCAAAACTGTTTTAGTAAAAGAAAACCAAAAAATGGTCAAAGTGATGAACTAGGAGCACAGTTGAGTCAGGTGTTCTGTCTTTCCCCCGCCGTCAACATACTTGCCAGAGAGGCACCATATTCGCCAGATAAAGATACACCGTTTCCTGTCTGGAACATCGACTGGACGTCATCGGAAGAAATAGCCGCGAGCTAGTAGCGTTGGGCGTGAACCCGCAACTTCCTATTCACCCATCGATCGCCCTGAGGAGGGATGAAAAATGAGAGAATGAAGAATAGAGAGGTGTCAGACGAGAGAAAAGTGAGGAATAGGGTTTTTGAGAGAAAAACCGAGCTTGAGGGCCGAGTGATGTGAGAATCGCAAATCAGAAAGGGTGGGAACCATACCAGGAGGAACTGGCTCCTCGAGATCTGAGGTCTTGTTTTTGTAAACATGTCCGTGTGTCGTGTCTTTTCTCTTGTTTACCTCAACTTTGGCTTTGAGCCTTTTCCGAGCGTGTCTCGTTGTGTTTAGGTCGTGCACCTTTTGTTTGGATCTTTCTCGCTGTGTTCAGTTATAGGTTCGACACCCAAGTTTGAAAAAAAAAAACCAACCTTATTTAATTTCAAAAATCGTTTATGATCAGGGTGCTGTGCCATTCTCTACATTCACACGAAGCAAAAGAAGAAAAGGGAAAATTTGGGACATCTGAGTGTGTTTCAACTTCAACCGTTTTAACCTTTGTAGTCCGTCTTGTTAGATTGGGCTGTTTGTTCAAGGTTTGCCGTGTGCAGGACGAACCGAGTGCTGTGATATGGGCTGTATGCAGACTAATCCCCAACAGAGTATGAGCTGTGTGTTCAGGTTAAACTGTTGTTTGCTTGATTATTTTGCTATTGGCTGGTTGGTTATCTGATTATTACAGTGCAAGTGCTCAATTTTCAAACAACAGATCAATTTCACTTACATTGAGATGTAGCATGATGTGATGCGATGCAATACATGAGATATGTAAATGTAACACTTTTTAAACAAAAAGTTTGTTTCATTTCACCATCTTTTCAAGTACATAGTTTTGGAAACAAAAATCTACCTGTGGCAGTACAAAGTACTCCTAGCTACCAAAAAGGAAAAAATACAGAAAAGAAGAAGAAAACAGCAAAAGTCTGTATCAATGTCGAGATCTCAGACCTGGGAGTCCGTCCTAGTCCTCTTCCTGGACGAAGGTCCAGGAGCATCATCAGCACTATCTGAGCCCGAGTCCGAGCCATCTCCGGTCTCCTCCTCTGATGACTCCGCCTCTAACTCATCGTCGTCATCATCATCAGGGACTGGAGCCCGTGAGCTACTCCCGACGTGAGTGCGCCCTGCCTTGGTGCGGGGAAATACTCTGCCCTCCTCATCTCTCCCTCAGACAGGAACGGAAGGTCCAGCCGGAGCACCGCCTACAGCGGGAATTTGGAAGGGAGGCTGAAAAGTACATAAGAGGCAAATGCATCAGTATGCGCAGAACAGAATGTCAGTGCAGAATGCAGTGTATGAGTACAGTGTGTATGCCGTGAGCAGTGGATCAGTGCAAAATGCAGTGTATCAGATGCCAGTAAGGGTCGTATGTCAAGTGTTGTATTATGTATCAGATTATGCCAAGCAGTTTATGTATGGTTTGAGATGGTGGTTAGAAGAACATACCGGAATACTGTAGAGGGCCAGAAGGTCGAAAGTCCGCTGCAACATCCCCATCATGGAGGCATTCAACTCCAATGACTGCCGGGTGTACTCGGAGGAAGCCTGTAGAAATATCAAATGCATCAATATTCCGCGGAATATCAAATAAACTGAAAATGAAATGACAATGCAAGGTGCAAGAATGCAGTAATACATACCGGAGGCAGGTCATGGAAACCGACCAACTCGTGATCAGCCAGAGGAGGAGCAAAAGGGATCTGATAAGTCGCCCTGCCCTGTCCTCTGTACGTCATCATCGTGGGCAGTGCTGGCCAACTAGCCCCCCGCCCTCTCCGAGCTCCGCTCCCGCCACGGACCCGAGCCCTCCTCGATGTCCCTACCCCTGCACCTGCCCTGGCTGTCGGCACCGCAGGTCTCTCTCTCTCAACTCGGCGGCCACCGCTCAGAGGCCGCATAAGGAAGGTCCGGATGAACTCCGTGTAGTCACCTATGCTCCTATGGCGTATCGCATCCCAACCGACTGTGTACTCAGTCATCTGCTCGAGAGTGTACCTCTCGGTCTCCCTCATGTCCTCAGGGGGAGGAGCTGGGACTATCTGCTCTCGTAGACCCAGGGTCTGGCGCAAGAAGCGCTCACCTAGGTACCAGGCCCGACAGACTGGTCCCTTTAAAAGGATCCTGAACCGGGCAATCTCAACCGCGCCCGCGAATCGCTCCCAAATCTCAACCGGCAGTGGGGCCCAAGGCCACCAAGTGATCTGAAAAAATGAAATACAATTTGTTATCTACTATCATTAACAATACAGTGAAAAGCGAAGCTTAAACAAACCCTAAAGACTGAACGTACCTCCACGGCGGTGATGGTGTCAAAGTAGCAACGGAAGAAGATGTTGTCTCCCGTGGTCTCCGCACACACCTCACGTCGAAGCGTCGCGAGAACGGGACGACGAGAAGGGTCTCTACATCAGGAACTGGGGCCAGCCTAGGAAAGTAGGCGTAGACCCACAACTGCAGAATGAATACCAATACGCCTATCAGATAAAGCAGAAAGCAGAATAAAATTGGAAATAACAGAACAGTGAGTTATGCAGTGTACAGTGTGAACAGTGTATAGTCAGTGTAAAGAAGAGTATGTGTGTGTCGTGTGTACAGTATACAGCTAGTGTAAAGCAGACTACAGTGTGTGCAGTGTACAGAATACGGTACAGAGTACAGAAAGTGGAAAAGCAGAAATGTAAAGCAGAAAAAGGAAACGCACCTCCCAAGCACGCCAATAGCCCCCGAGCAACTGTCCGCTGCCACGGGAAGTTGAGCTCATATACCCATAGAGTGTGGCCAGAGCAGCGCCACCCCAGTCGTAGTCAAAGATCCGGGTGACGTCCACTAAAGCGCTGAGCAAGCACAAGGGCACGGTATTCGCCCGGTCGGCGAAAATAGTCGTCCCCAGTAGGAACATCAGAAAGCCGCGCGCGTACTGCTCCACAGCCTCCTGGGTCATCGGAGCCTCCTCCACCAACGCGGGCTGGACCCTGAACTGCACCTCAACGCAGGAATAGCGGACGAAGCCTGGACGGGCGAGAGGCGGCACCTCGCCGAGTAGATAAATCTGGGCAGCAGTCCACTCGTCCATATCAGTATCGAAGGGGATCAGATCACCCCCTACCCCGATGCCTGTGAGCATCGAGAAGTTGACGGGAGTCATCGTCATCTCCCCGGCAGCAGAAAGGTGGAACGAGTCAGTGGTGTCCCACCATTTCTCCACTGGAGCAGCAAGGAGAGGTCTGCATGCGGTAAGACGGGGAAGTCCCCTGCAGAATGCGCCGAAGCCAGCCTGGTCCACAATGTGACGAACGGCGTCCGGCAGCTCCATATACCAGTCTTGAGCGGCAACGTTCCCATACCCGCGGACGGTATGGGAATCTCCCTGTTCAAAAACAAACCGTGGCGAAGCAATGATAAATATACCAGTTTTGTAAGGCATGCAGAATTGAGGAAAATACAACATGTGTGCATGTTTTCAGATTCAAACAGATACCGAGTGCCGGTGTGCTTACAGTGAACTACAACGTGTGATGCGTCAGTGTGTTTGAGTGGTTCAGTGCAAATACAGCATGTGTGCATGTTTTCAGATTCAAACAGATACCGGGTGCTGGTGTGCTTACAGTGAACTACAACGTGTGATGCGTCAGCGTGTTTGAGTGGGTCAGTGCAAATATAGCATGTGTGCATATTTTCAGATTCAAACAGATATCGGGTATCGGTGTACTCGTAGTGAACTACGGTGACTGATGTGTCAGTGTGTTTGAGTGGTTCGGGGCAAGTGCAGTGTGTGTGCGCGTGTTCAGTCTCAAATAGATTATCAATTGCAAGTATGATTACAGTCAACTACGGTATACAGTGCATCAGTGTATTCGAGCTAAGCAGTTAAAGAAATGATTAACTATGGCAGTTGAATGTTCTACATTACGGAAAGCAACAAAGAGGGGAGATGTTACCTCGGAAGCGCCAAAGGATACGTGAGACGCCGGCTCGTGCAGAAGCAGGTCCTGTGGCACGCTCCGGTCGAAGCTCCTGAACTGACGAAGTCCATCAGGGGGCAAGACATGAATCGCCGGCCGGTAGGTCGCCGGGTCGAAGGAATGGACGCTCAAAGGTAGGAGCTCAGCCCCGGGATCCATCTCGTGATCCGGGGGAGTCCCACCTTGTGGAATGTCGTTGGCCATGTCAAATGTGACGAGGGAAATGGTCGGAAAATGAAAATAAGGCTAGAATGCAAAAAGTCAATGAAAAGTCAACCCCCGGGAGGGCGAAAAATGACCGGAAAGGCCGGGAAGTGGAAAGTGCACGGAAATCAAGAAAAGCTCGGGGGAAACAAACCCTGAGTGGTAGAAACCAAGAAACGTACACCGAAAATGAGATTTGTTCGGTTCAAAACTTGCGAAACGAGGAGGGTTTCGCGAATCGAACGACGAAAAAGTGTCTAGAACGCGAGAAAAACACGGATCGAAGGTGGGAAAATGCTCTAGAGAAAAGGAGGAGAGGATTTCGGCCTAAGAGAAATGAAAGAAATAGTGTTTAAAACCCTATTTTAAAAGACCCGGGGTGAAAAGACCAAACTGTCCCGACTCAGCAACTTTTGGCCGGTCGGCTACATTTTTGGCCGGTCGGCGAAATATTTGGCCGGTGGAATGTATTGATGGCCGATGGACAGCCGGTGGCTTCCTCTTCCGGCCAGTGAGCCTCCCACAACCTTGTTTTGGTCAGATGTGTAGTTTGGGGCCTTCATTGCTCCAGATAGTGCAAGAACAGTGCATTTTCGAAGCTCAACCAGCCTCCGTTTTGCCCCCGGACTATGTCTTATGTGCGTGGCACTCGAATATGCGCAAGGCGTATCCTTTTTGTATCCTTTCGTCTCTTATAAAATTCAAAAGTTGGCCCACGTGCATTGCGTTACAACGCTTTGTCATGAACACGCGCTAATTATGCAGCATTTTATCCGCATTGTTGTGCATGTCATACCTGCATCATCTTGCATTTTCTCACGGTCTGGCGAGACCTTAAACCCGCTTGGTCTGGCGAGACCTTAAAACTGCCTGGTTGCATTGTCCTGCATTTCAAATTCACATGCATTGTCATGCATTTCAAAGTCACGCGTTGTCACGCACTCTAAGTTCACTTGTATTATTATGCATTTCCCCAGCAGCGGTCTAGGAGACCTTAAATCCTTGGGAGGTGCAAGACCTCCCGTGCATTGATGTGCACAGTTCATTTGCATTACCATGCATTTCGAAAGCCGCGCGTTTAAAATTTATGTTATTCCCATGCATCTCAAGCCGCGCGTCGTCGTGCATTAGAAAATCCGTGCATTGTCTTGCATTTCAAAGCGACTTGCATTGTCGTGCATTCCAAGCAACATGCATGCCATGCAGCATTTGCATTTCAAAAACAAAAAACAAAAAAACATGTATTTGTCATGCATCCATTGTAAATAGTGCATTGTCATGCATACATGGTAAATATTGCATTGTCATGCATCGTAGAAAATAAACATGCATTGTCATGCATTTCCACTATAAATATTGCATTGCATATTCATAAATATTTGCATTGTAGTTTGCATGCATTCACTACATCACCTTCCATTCATGGCTCGCGCCTTTCCATGTTGAGCTTGGTCTGGTATGTGCCCATACTTTTCGCGTTAAAGCACAGTTCTGCATGTGTACGCGCCTATTCCACGCTGGTATGTTGGTTTGAGGGTTGCGGCACCTTTTCTGTGATTAGACACGGTTTGTATGTGTACATGCCTTTCCTAGGCAAGATTCGGTTTGGCCCGCGTGCCATATCCATTGTATCCATTACATTGTATTGTAATTTGCATGCATTCATTGCATTACCTCCCATCTATGGCTTGCGCCTTTCCATGTTGAGCTTGGTCTGGTATGTGCCCATACTCCTCGTGTCGAAGCATAGTTCAGTGGACCGTTCTATGTTAGACGTGGCTTGTATGCGTACATGCCTTTCCTAGGCAAGATTTGGTTTGGCCCGCGTGCCTTGTCCATTGCCATTTTCCCCAGTATTTTCATTATATATTACATTGTAGTGTAATTTTTGCATCCAGCATTAGGATCATTGTCCTTTCCCCAGCGGGTCGTTTCCCCACTTATGTCATTCCCCCCCAATACTTGTTCTTGTGTCCGTCTACATTACTCGTAGTTCAGTAGACCGTTCTATGGTAGACGGACTTGTTACCTCCATCAATCTATTTGACATTTGTGTGGTTTTGAACCGCTCATGATTGGATCATGATTCAATTGCTTTGCATATAGTTTGCATTGTTTCAATTGCATTGCATTTTCATTTGCATTGCTTATACATTGTTTTGTATATATTGCATATCATTTTGCATTCATTCTTGCATTGTCATGCATGTTACTAATAACATCGTACCTGTTAAGTTGTTTTCTTTGCAGGCACAATATTGTATGTACGGTTTATTTGCGACTGGTGGAACCAGATGAACCGGACAGGTATTGTATCCTCCGCGTGAGACGTATCGAAAATCGCATAATTCTCTTATATCCTTTCTGCATTGTAGTGTAGTTTGGTGTATGCTAGCTTAAAACTGTTGCATGTGTGCTTCGTTACAGCTTTCTTTGCATGATCACAAGTTATGCTCGGCTTCGTGCATTGTCTTGCATTTTGCCCCTGCCTTCGGGCGCATATCTTGTTTGTCTTGCATGTTTGTCTAAGTCTTCGGCCTTGTCAAAAATGGGTCGTCTCTGGGCTTTGACATTCACTCCCGTCATTGTTATGACTTTTGAGTTCTGTCAAAGAGGGGCAACTGTAGACACCCCATTTTTGACCGTCCTCAAGACTTGGACGTCACCGCTTGAACACTCGGTGATCATCCATGTTTGTGTTCGTCTTGAGATTCCGGAGGCCTTGGCAACGCGCCTCGTCTCAGGACCTCTCAACTCGACTGTTTTGTGCTTGGTTTGGCACCAAACACTTGCGTTTCGCCTTTGAGGGGCAGGGAATGCCTTTTGAGGCATCCCCACACACCACCGGCCATGGCTTGAGGCCACCGGCTGTCTTTTGTTGCCATTGGCCAAATGTTTGGCCGACCGACACTATTTTTGGCCGACCGGCCATAAGTTTTGGCCGAAGTTACTTTTGGCTGGCCAACCACTGTTCATCTGCTTTTAGCAGATATTTTGTGCCAGCTGTGATAGCTGGCACCCACTCTGTTCCTCTCCATACACGTGTATGGAGGGATTTCCCTCTTGGATGGCTTGTTTTGGAAGCCTTACAAGAGGGAGTTGCCTATAAGAGAGGGCTTCTTCTCTTGGTCAGGGGAGAGACATTTTTGGGCAACATTTTTAGGGTTTGAGTTCTAGGGTTAGGGTTTGTTCATCTCCCATCTCCCTATCTCTCTCTCTTGTGTGTGTTTAGGCTTAGATTTACACACAAACACACACCACCACACCTTTCCTTGGAGCTGAGGCCCTTGAGGGTTGTTTTTAGAGTTTTGAAGTTGATTTCAACCTCAAGAAGCTGCTGGAGCTCCATTGTTGAAGAAGGTCTACAAGGGTAATCACGTTTCCCTTTTATTCCCCATTTTTGCACACTACTTTTACCTATCTTGCAACTATTTTTTGGCTTTGCATATAATACGTAAAAGTTCTGTTTTTAAGGCCTCTAAATAGTTTGTTAAGAGTGTTTTAAGCTTTGGGGTTGTTTGACCCCTCTTAAGCCTTGTTTGGCCCTTGTTTTGTGCCATTTTGTGTGAGCTCCGGGACCATAATGTTTGGGCGTCCTCACCACTGAAATCTTGAGGGATTTCAGAGGTGAGGATGGTGCCTTGAGGTCCTAGGAAGGAGAGGGCCACCCCCTCTCCTTGTTGTCCTTGAAAAGGGCACTTTTTGCCTCTTGAGGGAGCACCTAGTTTAGGTTCATGTTGGCCATGCCTTAACTGATTTTTATGCTTATTATGCCATGAAATAGCATTGAGTTGAGTTGGTTTTGGTACACCATGCTTGCTTAGCATACATGCCTTGTAATGCTATTTTGTTGCCTTAACATGCATCTAGGTTTTAACCCTTGTTCAAGCATGCTTTAGGCCTAGCTTTGTGAAGCTTTCATGTTTATTTTGCCATGTTTAAGGTCTGTCCTTGGCTGTTTTGGTCGACCATAGCTTGCATTGCATACCCCCTTTGCATTTTGGGCTTGTTGGCCTTAAGTATGTAAGTGTGTAGCATGCCTTGTTTGTATCATTTCAATGGTTTGGAACTGCTTAACATGTTATTTCAGTCCTTATAGCATGCCTATATGCTTGCATTTAATCCTCCTTCAATGTGTTTAAAGGTTGTTACCTTATGCCCCTTGTTTAGGCCTCGGAGTATGCTTGCACTTTTAGACCACTTAGATGCCATCTAAGTGCACCCTTGGCTTTGTTTAAGTCTGCATTTGACTTGTTTTAAGTCCCCTTAGCCTTGTGAGGTTTGGTGGACTTGACCTTGGTTTAAGCCTCCTTGGCTTGTCTTAAGCACTTGGGCCATTGTGGCATGTTTTGCTTGTCTTGTTTAAATTGATTTGGCATCATCTTATAACATGATTTTAGAGCTTAATGCATGCCATATGTCCATGTTTGCATCCTCTTGAGTGCGCTTGAGAATTGCTCTTTAATGTTTGAAGTGTTGGAGATCATTTGCATGCATGTTTGTGTGCCTATTAGTCCTTCATTTTTGAGCACCTTGGCCACTGTTTTAGGCCTAGTAAGGGCTGCCTAAACCATGTTTAAGTCCACCTCTTTGCTTGTTGCATGTACTCCTTGTATGTTGTAGCATATTGATGAGGTGTTCCATGTTTGAACTTACATGATTGAATGAAGTCACATGCTTGCTCGCATGCTTAAACATCCACATTGTACCTTGCATGCTTATTGGTTGCATTGTCTCATGCCTTGTATGTTTTGTATGCTTCTTTGCACCTCCATGTTGCATGCTAGCTAACATGCTTAGGTTGCATTGCATTAGCATGCATACTTGGCCTCTTGAATTGCTTATGATAGAGGTTGAGTTCCCCTTGGTTTGATCATGTGCATTGCATTCCATATTAAATGTGCACACTTGGCTTCTTGGGCCATCATGCATGGAAATGCGCGATTGGTGGTCCGAGAACCAAGGTTCATGTCCCTTTGAGTCATAAACATGATATGGGGTGTGATTGGTGCATACATTGCTTGAAATACATTGCCATGCCAAGTATTGCCCTCTGCTGCTGTCAAACTAGATTTTGCAGGAATTTTTGTCCGGTCGGCTAAATACAGTGCCGACCGGCTATCATTTTTGGCCGGTGGATTAAATTCATGGCCGGTGACCATTCTATGTGGCCGGTGGTGTTCTCCTTCAGTCGGTGGTGTTTCTCAACATCCAGAGAGTAAACCCTGAGGCTTTGGCAGTCTTCAGAGGAGCAGAGCAGGGAAAACAGAGGCATCTTGTGCATGGTGGCGGATTTCCGAGCAAAACCGAGCGCGCACTGCATTGGGTCTTCATCCCGGGACTGTTTATTGCTTAAATTAGATTAATTAATTTGCTTAATTAATTTAGTTGGTCTGTGATAAGTAATTAGCTAGGATAGTTGATTATTTATTCAGTCTGTATTATTCTTTCGGTCCTTCCGAGCGAGGGCAAGTTTGTTATAAGTGTGGGTGAGTGTGTGAATGTCTTCCAACCCCCACTTCTTTCTCCCTTTCACTTACCTGCTTTGATGGTTAGTATTAGGACATGTTTACTTTAGCATACCTCATGTTATGCATGCGTGCATCATTCGTCAGTATTACATGCACCGGGCTCGGCGCATCATGCTAATTGCATTATATTTCAAATTTAACTTGAATACATGCTTCCTGTGCATCTCACATGCCATCCTTAGATTAGCCGAGCCTATTCTAGTGACATTTTGCATGTGATGCATTAGGCACTTAACATGGACTTGAATCATGCATTGATCGCTAACATGTTTTTTTTTATTATTTTGGCATGGAGTACTTTGTAAGTATTTATGCTTTAGCATACCACATGCGTGTGAATGGTACCATGACGGCATGCTTACCATGTGGCTAGATGCTTATGTGATAAACTGCCTGAATGCCTGTGGGTGAAGGTTGGATTGTTTGAGTTGGAACAACTCGTTGAAATCCGTGTTTTAGCCTACTTGCGAGTAGCAAATTTCAAAACGTTTCCAAACAAACGGATATGCAATACTTTGTTCCAAATTAGGCGATCTAGTCTATACTTGTTTTGCTGTGCGCATCACATAGTAATTCTAGCTAATTAATTGGAATAAGAACACATAACGTTTTCAAAATCGGATATCATGGTTAGTAGAGGCCGATCTTCGGATCGGGCGAGAGAAGGTGCTCATAGCTGACCTTCTCCAATCGTACCCAAGTTCCCGAGCCGAGGCAACTTTGGTGATGACGGACACGTGGCCTTTGGCACCGAGTCAGGGTTTCCTAAATTTCCCAAAATAAAATATTTAGGTGGCGACTCTGTATCTGGCAAAGCAGTCCATGTTTGGCACTTCTTTCAAAAAAAAAATCTGTTTTTCTCAAAACGATTTGCCGGGTTTGGACTCTTTGGTTCAGATTAAGAACCGACAGCAAAAGGGAGTCCGAACTGTAGAGTGAAGCCCAAGGCCGCGTCTACACAAGTCTAGCATGTTTTTGCTACTATTTCGACCTGCCTTAGGTCTGTTTTGAATTGTCAAGGTCATTTGAGCATTGCTTAGTGTGGTTGTAGTGTAAAGGGCCTTGACTAGCTTTGAGTTTTGAGGCCTTTAACATGTTATGCATGTGATGTTTGCATGGTATGGCACCATTTAGCATGTAATTTCTGTGCATATAGTGTAGTCACACTCTCATATACTTCCCCTCTTCATAGCTTTTGAGGGTTGTGTATTGTGTCTTACTTATAGACCAACATGTGTGCATGTTCCTCTAACATTTTGAGCTTCATTCCCAGCATGTTTGGGCCATTGTTTTGGCATGATTAAGCTTTGTCCAGAGCTGGTTTGGTTGTTTATGCTTGATGTTACATGCCTCTAGTGTAATGCTTGTCACTAGTTTCAATGCCTTTGGCCCTTAACATGTTGTGCATGCGTTGCTTGCATGGTTTAGTGTCTTTAATATCTTATTTCAGCAATGAAATGTTTTCCATATCACTCCATTCTTCACTTGTTGCTTTGCTTTGAAAGTGGTCTTAGGCCCCTTGTTGGCTTGAGCATGGAATTGAGGCTCTCATGCCTAATGGTTTTAACCTTCTCTTGAGGGTTTCTACTAACCGAAAGCATGAGGCTTCTTTCATGCTCAAGGTGCTTGTGGCTGAGGCCATCTTTCCCATTAGAGGACTTTCACATTTGGACTTAACCGATTAAAGAATGGTTGGTAATGTTAAAATGTGTAAACAAGAATCAATCAAGTAAAACATGTCAAGATAAGCATGTTGCATGTGTGCATTGCATTGTGTTCAACCGGATGTTATGTTGAACACAAGGTGGATTGGTCCACTTCATACTCGACGTGATGAAAGTGAGCCAATCCCTTTTGTCTCTGTTGCCTTTGATCATCCATGATGAGGTAGTGGATTTAGAGTCTTGTTTGCATTGCATTTATCGAATTTTTATGAATTTGTACGAATTAGACCCTTGGCCATCATGCATTGAGATGCTTGATTGATGGTTTTGGATCCAATAATGCCTCTCCCTTGATGTTTTGAAATTATATAGAGTGGCACAGTACATACATGCCCTAGGGAGAGCCTCCATTTCCTCTGTTTTGTGCTCTGTTGCAGAATGGTGTCACAGCACACCAGTGGCCGGTAGTGCCTTATTGATGGACGGCACCTCTTTATCTGTGGCCGGCACTACACATCCTTGGCCGGCAGGTGGCCGGCAGCAGCTCCTCATGGCCAGCAGGCCACTGGTGCACTCCCCAGTCTTGATTTGGTAAGATTCAGCAGAAGGTTCTTGAGGACACCCTGCAAACAGAGCCTCAAGAGAACAACCGGAGAGCTTTTCGGGGCGAAAACCGAGCATGCATCTTCTGCTTCTTCGAACAGAGCCGAGGCAGCATAGTTTTAAAGCTTTACTTGTTAGTTAGCTTGAATTTGTAAATTAATTAAATTGTTAATTAGTTAATTGTTGTAATAATTAGTAAGTAGTTTACTTGTTATTCAATTTGATTTGTAATAATTAGTCTAATTAGCTTAATTAGATTAGTTGATTAGCTTAGCTTAGATTAGCTTAGCTTGTTAATTTGGACCCTCCGATGAGAGGGCACAATGTTGTAATGAGGGTGCGTGTGTGTGTGTATGTCTTCCAACCCCTATTTCTTTCTCCCTTTTACTTATCAGCTTTTGATGGTTAGATTAGGGCATATTTCGATTAGCATACCTTATGCTTGCATGCGTGCATCATTCATTTGTCTTGCATGCACCGGGCTTGGCGCATCATTCAAACTACATTGTATTTCAATACCTATTTGAATACATGTATCGAAGTGTCCCATTCATATGCCATCTTAGATAGCCAAGCCTATTTAGTTGCATTATTGCATGCGTTGCATTAGGCATCTTGAACATAGCTAGGATCATGCATGATTTCTAACTAGTTTTCTATTTTGGCTCGGAGTACACTGTGAGTGTTTATGCTTTAACATCCTTGCATGTGTGTAAGTGACTGCCATGATAGCATATTTGCCATGAGGCTAACTGCTTAAGTGTTTAACTGCATGAATGCCTGTGGATGAAGACTTCATTGGTTGAATTGGAACAATTCATCAAAATGTGCGTTTTAAGCCCACTTGAGAGTGGCAAATCATGTTTTCTAGGCCCACTTGAGGGTGGCAAATCCGCATCTTAGCCTACTTGAGGGTAGCATCTTTCAAACCATTTTCGAAAAACAAACATGAGATGTTTTGTTCCAATTCTTACGATTGAGTCTATACTTGTATGTTGTGCGCATCACATAGTAATTCTAGATTAATAACCAGAATAAGAAAACATGTGTTTATAGAAACAACATATCATGTTAGTAGAGGCCGATCTTTGATTGGGCGAACGGGGGTGCTTATTTTAGGACCTTTCCCTCTCGTACCCAAGTTCCCGAGCCGAGGCAACTTTGGTGATGACGGACACGTGGCCTTGGGCACAAGTCAGGATTTCCTAAATTTCCCAAAACAAAATATTTAGGTGGCGACTCTGAAATCTGGCAAAGCAGTCCATGTTTGGCGCTTTTTGATTCAAAATTGATTTTTCAAAACCAATTGCCGGATTTGGACTCTTTGGTGATTTATCAGTCTTACATTATACTTTGTGAGATTAGATTCAGAACCGTGACAGGAGTCCGAACTGTAGTAGCTAGAACTACAATTCGCAGCCTCTTCGAAAAAGGGGCGCGCGGAGCGAGTTCGAGCGGTCTACAAGAACACAACTAGTCCATGCCTAAAATGACATCAAAACTCGACATATCTAGCAACACAAAAGCAAATGAAAGTCGACGCCCGGCAACTTCTATTTCACAATCACGACAACCCCGATCTAAATCAACTGTACCCCCAACAGGTGACTCTACTCTGAGTGGAGGCACTAACTGTGCTACCTCTAACCCCAATGCAGAAGCAACTGCAGTAGATATAAATGAATGAGACGTACCCGTGTCTATCAATACATTAGCCAAAGAATTACACACAACAAAAATACCTCTCACAACTAAGGATTCTGGCAACTGCTCTGGCACGGTAACAGCATACACGCGCCCCTATGGCCCCTGATTAACTTGCCTCCCTCTCAGAGCATAGGCCTATTGTACCGACTGAGCCGAAGTGGCTCCCTGATTAGCTCGTGAAGCCTGAGCTGAATGAGCCTGCTGGTGGCTTTGAGTCTGCTTCAACCCTGGTGCACCAGATGCGCCTCCCAACTGAGGGCAAGTTCTCTTCATATACCCCAGCTGACCACACTGATAACAATTAAATCTCTGGCCTCCATTCTGAGACTGAAACTGACTATGAGATCGATTAGGTGGTGGTGGTGGTAACATCAACTGTCCTCCACCCTTCTGTGGGCACGAAAAGGCTTTGTGGCCCGGCTGGCCACACTTGAAACACGTGAAGCCACTAGATGTACTTTTTTCCCGGAATCGCACTAGGCAAAGGAAAAGTGGATTTTGACTGCTGTGGTTGTGGCTGGAATGAAAAAGTATCTTTGCTCTTCTTATTCTGCCTATAGTCTCTATGAGACTCTTAGCTCCTAAGCCTCGAACTCCGAAGCCTCTCCTCCTTAGCTTGTATGGAAATCTTAACGTATGCCGCCGACTCTACAAGACGGTCATAGTTCCGAATCATGTTCCCAACAATCTTAAAGAAAATTTTGGTTTTCAACTTTTTCTCGAATTCAATGCAACGACGCTCTTCCGTTGCCACCAACTCTGGTGCAAACCTAGATAAACTAGAGAAGACTACCTCAAACTCGGCCACGGTCATGTCGAGTTGTTTGAGGTCTTTGAACTCTTGCCTCAATCTCTCCCTAGCAACGGGAGGTAAATACTTATCTTGGAAAGCAACCACAAAGGCTTCCCATGATGGCTCCACCCTACCCTTGGCATACTTCCACCACTGACCCTCATCCCCTTTAAGGTAGTAACTCGCTAGGGTCACCCTCAACTCGCTATCATCTATATGAAGCATCTCGAACATCTTCATAGTTTGTTCGAGCCACTCATCCGCTTTCTTGGGCTTGGGGCCACCATGGAATTCATCTGGTTTGGCCTGTAAAAACTCTCTAGTGAGGAAACTCATCCTTGACTCCACGGTGTTCTCTCGGGCTTGATTCTCTGCCCTCAACAAGTTCATAGACTCCCTCAAAGCCCCCGCCATTTCTCGGGCTAGGGCCCCCATTGTGGTTTGACCCGCTTGTCCTACCCACTCGGCCACATTAGCTTGGTCTGCTTGCTCGGCCATATTAGCTTGGCCGAACCTTTCTTCTTCCACCGGAACCCTATAGACCGGTACCTCATGCACACCTTGGCGAGCCCTACCACGCCTCCTGCCTCTACCCCTACGGACTTGACCCCTTCCTGACATCCTAATAAAGGACACAAGAAAAATAATTTAGCACATTAACTCATATGTGCTCGTAACTTGATTCACACGTTCGACTACAACAATTCCATATATTTCTCTACCATATACACAATTCAATTTCACTACACATAAGCACTTAGTCATGTAAACACATACGGATCATTCTTTCATGATCAAATTTGTCCCACGAAAAACCAAGAATTCTTAGTAGAACGAGTATTGATCAAGTACCTTTCTAATGAGACCTCAAGGAATTTAACAGACGCAAACAACATCCCAAAAGTCCAATCCCATACCCATTTAGTCACATAAACATGTTATCACATAGTCGCAACATGCATAACACTTCCTAAGCATGCTAGATGAACCCATTGTGGTTAAACACCCATTTCCCACAAGCTCCAAGTATTTAAACCCGGTAGCTCTGATACCAAGTTGTAACGCCCCAAATTTCTAGCCCAAATGATAATGCAACAATCATGGCTCTCTTAAAGGAAAACCAAATATAACTTCACATACTTGCATTACATAATAATAATAGTTCCTCATGCGATATTATATTGATTCAACTACAAGTAAATAACCAAATAAGCACCCCTAAGGGTTTACAATCTTCCAAGGCTTAAGGCCGGTACACAAAATGGTTATTCAAACCCACACATACATGGCCCTTGGCTTACAAATAGGATCACAGCAAATGAGAGCTTTAGTGCTCTCAACACACACATTTCCACGCCCTCAATTAGGCGGATTCACCACGTCTTTTCCTGCACAAAAATCCGGTAGGGTGAGCATAAAGCCCAATAGGAAATCCTTAACAAAGTATATACATTTTATATAAGTCTCAAGAGATGAATGCACATGCCATGCCATGCTTTTTTTAAAATAAAACACATCTTCATCTTTTGAAAACTGTCATGCTCAATGCAACTTCAACTGTTCAAAATTTATCAATTTAATTAAAGGGGGCGGTAAATACAACTCTGGTAATCCCTAGGTCGGTGTCTGCAAGTAGACTATACGAGTATTACCAATTGTTATTTTTACAGCTATTAATCGGAAGGCTCGACACGTATCCGCACGACTTTCTGGTCTTTCACCAAGGACACTCTGGCCAACTTAAACAATTTCATCTACACTATCAAGACTTACCACCGTATTTACCCTAAAACCATTTCATGAAAACCCATTTCCCAACATTCTTTTCTCAATGCAAATTTCCAAAGCTTAGTATAGTCCAATGAATTGAAAAGCCAATGTATGCTTAATAATGCAATGCAACATTACTTCCATATTCAATTGTTCCACACAATATACCATTGTGATCAAAATTTCCAATCCTCTTTCCAACACAATACCACAAGATGAATATATATATATATATACTTTTATATTCAATTCATTCAAGAGAATAGCGTAATTCCCACATTTCGAGCAATCTCAACAATTTAGTCAATTCAAGACTAAATCAACATTTTGACAACTATTTCCAAAATAAACAACATTTCTCATTTTTTTCACAAAATTCATCATTTATATATAACTAAACAATTTTCAAACATCTATTTATTTTGGTATGCAAAATAAATATGACAACATCTTCCAAGGATTTTCAACATCTTTCAAAGAAAAGACCCAATTTCTAGGTTTTCTCACCAAAACCATTAATCTCCAAAATATTTAGAAGAATCTCCCCAAAATCATCTTTCTTCAATCAATACGGTTCAAAACTTTCAATTTCTATTTTAAAAGGAAAAGAAATTAAACCCTCTTTCAAAATCACTCATCTTCTTGAAATCAACAATCAATTTCTCAAAGCTAATCAAAGGATAATTTTGAAAATCATCTAGATCTTGCAAAAATATATATATAACTCTAAGAAAATCCCTATCTCAAGTTTTGAAGAAGAAATGAGATAAAACCCCCAAAATCAACGGTGTAGAAACTCGATCTTCACCGCGCACAATGAAACCCTCGAGATGATAACCAACTTTGGTGAAGAACTTAGGTCTAAATCCCAATGGATTTGAAGAAATCAAAGAGAAAAGATGACTTCTAAAGAGAGAAGCTCCCAATCTGGAATTCTGGAGAGTTTTAGAGAGAGAGAGAGAGAGGACTGAAAAAGTGATATGAAATATCATATTCACGAAACTGATATAACATGGTCCGCTCGAGCGTGGAATGCCCCGCTCGAGCGTCAAATACACTAACCTAGTACTTTTGCAGACAGGTCAAACTTCTGAAACCAAACATTCTCTGTTCGAGCGCATAAACGGCCGCTCGAGCGAACAAGCAACTTCGAATGCATTTTGCATTTTTGTTTTGGGGGCGTTGCCCTAGGACCCACTAAGGGGCGCTGCCCCCTGGACCCCCGTGAGCTAACCGGGTAGCTCGACCCCCGCCAAGGCGCTACCCTTGGACCCGCCAAGAGGCACTGCACCCTGGACCCCTGCAAGTTGACCGGGCAGCTCAACCACCGACCGGCCCAGTCAAAGTGGCAAAACATGAAAAAAGGATCGAAACCGGGATCGCTACAATTACTATATGATGCAATCAAGTATAGATTGTGTCATTAGTTTGGGTCATGCTTTGATTTTGTGCATTTTGAAAAGCCCATTTTTTTTTTTTTTTTTTACAAACTTAGAAACATAAGAATCAACTGCACTCCACTACAAACAACATGACCTTCATCTACTGGCACTCGAACAGATATTTTATTTAAGCATCTGGCCTCATGGTATAACAATAGATATGATAAATAACATACATACAACATGTTAAAGCATAAATGCTCACCTAGTACTCTGAGAAAAAAGTCAAAAGAACCATATTAGAATGTATGCATGATACTATATACAAATGACTAGTGCGAGACACCCACAATATGCAACTAAGGATTCAATTGCTACCATATGGTATGTGCATCATTTCAAGACGTGAGATAGAACCACCTTTGAATTGATAAAATCTACAAATACAAATGAATCGAAACCATATGCATGAAAAATAGATGCACAACATACATATGATAAATAAAACATGATGTTGTACAACATACACAGAAAGCATGTAAATAAAAGGGATATAAAGATGCAGGGTTGAAAAATTATTACAACAACTCAAATGAGAAAAAGGGGAAAGAAATTATTACAACACTTGAATGAATAAATAAATAAATAAAAGGAAGAAAAAGACGTTGGATTGGATAAATTATTACAACAATGAATAGATTTAGCCAAATTACTGCTAAATCTAACAAATCATTAAATAAAAAAAACTTGATCAGCAACTCCAGAACCACCAAGGAGAGCACTTTCTAGAAACTATCTGCTTTGTTCTTGGGAGGATCATTTGGTCAGCCATAAAAATGGTCCGGTTGACTACATAGGTGACTGGACGAACACTTCTTCCAGGTAAGAAATCAAGTTGGTGTAGAAAGTCCATAACAAAATCTAAGGATACCTTCTAAGGAGTGCTTATCCCTTCTATCTCTTCCACTCACAGAAGCCATTTAAGGAGGAAGATAGATAGGCCTCAACCCTCAATAATAGCATAAACAAATATATATACAACAGGTATTTTGCAGTAATTTAACAAATTAAGGAGATCAAAGCAAGAGAAAATTCAAGCCCAAGAAATAGATGGGAACCTATATCATCTCTTTGTGAATAAGGACAAGTTAATACCCAAATTCATTCTATTAATTGAAGAGAGTAGATTCATGTACATTATTTCTTAATGGAAATTTTGCTTTTAAAACAGGGGATTCATCAAAAGCTATTGAAAATCCTTCTTCTATTCATGGAACAAGGATGTTTCTAGCCCTTTCCATGTTCACAAATGATTGAGAAGAGAGATTTCAACCCTCTTGACCTAGAACCTCTTGTTTTACTTCCAAAACAATCAATAAAATTGAAAGCCACAATCTTCTCAACATCAAACCCTAGGAATCACCCAAGTAATCCTATGAAACAACCACTATTACTCATTAATATTGAGCTTCAGTTGAAACATATGGATTAAGATGCTTAGATGATAAGATATGTGAAGAAAAGATGTGCAACAAGAAAGAAATCTATTCTACATATCAAACTTGTGAATGAATGGCTATTTTCTACTCCCAATCACATCCGCAAGGTTCCACAAATGATAACAACAATGGACTTTAGTTATGGAAAGCAAGAAAGTATAGACAAGTTAAGGAAAGAAAAGAAGAGAAGCTATCAACTCAATGGATGAGTGACTAATCTACCCCCAACCACATCCATGAGGACTTATACACAACAATTATGGAACAATAACAAAAAAAAAAGAAAAAAGAAGCTATTAACTCAATGGATGGGTGGCTAATCTACTCCCAACCACATCCATGAGGACTTATTACATAGCGACAACAATTGTAGAACAATAATATAGCTGAATATGAAGAAAAAAAAGGGACATAGATGATTAATAGTGCAAGAACTTCACCTCTTGAAGAGGGTGAGTTCTTTGGTTGGCCAAACTTTTTCTTGGTACCCTTAAGATCCTCTAAATATGCCTTAAAGTGTCCATGAATCTCAACAAAAAGCTTAGGATTGAGCTTCAATGGTGTTTAAGTCTTGAAAGTTGAAGAAGGTAAGTGGAGGATGATGAAGAGAGAGAGAGAGAGAGAGAGAGAGAGAGAGAGAGAGAGAGAAAGGGTGTAGCTGGACTTTTTGTACTCCTCTTGGATATGATAGCCCTACAGTTCGGACTCTCATAGTTCTGAATCTGATCTCACAAGTGCAATATGAAATAGAAAAACACAAAAGAGTCCAAATCCGACAAATCTTTTGGAAAATCAATTTTGAATCAAAATGCCAAAAATAGACTGTTTTGCTAGATACAACGTCACCACCTAAATACTTTTGGGAAATTCAGGAAACCCAAGACTCGTGCCAAAGGCCACTTATCCGTCATCACCAAAGTGTCTCGGCTCAGGAACTTAGGTACGATAAGGGAAGGTCATAAATTGAGCACCCCACTTACTCGATCAAAGATTGGCCTCCACTAATCATGATGTGATTTTTATTTACATTATATGCTATTGTTTCGATTATTATTATTAGGCTATTTTCACTACGTGTTGCACACAAGTTATAGACACCCCATTTTTGACCGACCTTAAGACTCAGACGTCACCAATTGAGCGCTCGGTGATGATACATATTGTGCTCGTTCTGAGATTGCAAAGTCTCGGCTGAGAGCCTTGCCTCCGGACTTCGGGGCTCTTTTGTGCTTTGCCTCGGTTTGCGAACCAGGTCCTGTTGTCTCTGTTTTCTCTTCCTGAAGGGAGGGAGAGGTCTCGTAGACCATCTCTCAGTGGCTGTAGGCTACGTTTCGTGGTCGTAGGCCATTCATCCCGTTTGGAGGCCAGTTTCCGATTTTCGGAGCCATCAGGCCGTGTGCCTCGGTTCGGGACCGCTTAACTACCTCCGTTTGCTCCGATTTTTGGCACACACCTTGTTTCCTCTCCTTAGAGGGACACTGTGGCCCGGGAGACCACCTTCGTGGTCGTACGCCACCTCCGGTGCTTAATAGTCAGTTTTCGAGGCCCCCGGCTGCGCGTTTTGGCCCCCAAACCCTCGTTTTGCATCCGTCTTGGTTGATTTTTGGTGTGGACCCTAGTTTCAGTGTTAGGAAGGTGGTACAGGAGTGGGAGACCAGCAATTCTTCTTGGAGACCACCTCTCTCTTCGCCGCCCGATTTTCTTGGCAGGTAGGTGGTCTCCCTCACTTTTGAGCCACAATTTCGGGTCTCCCATACCACCATTGTGTTGTACTCATCTAGGAGGCCACCAATATGGGTAGGCCGACCAGCTTTTCTTCCTGACCCTTTTGAACCTTGCTAGAAAACTGGTTTTCCTCTCTCCTGGGTCACATTTTCTGGTCTCCCATACCACCACTATATTGCATTCACCTGGGAGGCCACCTTTCTGGGTAGGCCGACCACCTTTTGAGCTTGAACCTTTTGACCCCTGGTCGGCCGACCAGGGGGAGTGGCTGGCCGACCACCTTAACTGGTCGGCCTGCTTCTTGCTTTTTCCTCTCTCTGAGTTTGTTCCAGTTGTGCCAGCTGGGAGGCATTTGGTGCATCCTCCATACACATGTATGGAGGAAATTTGAAGCTTCCAAGAGAAGCTTTAGAGCCTCTCCTCTATAAAGGAGGGGCTGATCTTCCATTGCAAGGGTTGAAGACTTTGGTTAAGGCATATATACACCCTTCCCTATATCTCTTCATTCCAAGCTCCAAAACCCCCTTGTTCTTGCACCATTTACACTACACCTCCTAGCACAACACCTCCACCATCCATCCAAGCACCTTGGAACTGATTTGCAGAGATTGAAGGCTCATTACCTTGGTCCAGAAGTTGCTGAGGGTCGGCTCTACAAGGGTAAGCCTCTATTTCCCCTTTTCTTGCATTATTTTGCTTCATATCTTAGCCCTATTTGCAAGCATTTTTGGGTTTCGACATAAACTGAAAAAAGTTTTCTTTTGAGCTTATAAACATGTTTGCTTAAGGTCATTTTTCTGTTGGGGGTCATCTACCCCCTTCCATGCTTCATTTCCTCATGTTTTGAGCTATGCATTTGAGGATTTGCATTGGCCTTGGTTTGGCCTTTTGGCCACTAAAATCCAACGGATTTTCAGTAACCAATATGTGTTTTTAAGCCCTAAAATCAGAGAGGGGTGACCCTCTCACCCCTTGTTCTCTTTACTAGCTTTGTTGGCCTTCCAAATGAGCTCCATTTTGCATGTTTTGAAGTCATGTTTCAGGCCCTGTTTGGTGAGTTTTAAGGTCTGCATAAGCTCTGTCCAGAGCGCTTTTGGCCATTTTGAATGTCTATTATGCATGTGTAGAACAATCCTATTCGAGGCCTTTCAAAGGGGCTTTCGCTTGTATGCTTCCTAGACTAATTTCAGGGCCTTTTTGGTGGGTTTTAGGGATTTCGTAACCTCTTTCTAGAGGTGGTTTTGCCATTTTGTATGTCCATCATATATGTATATGTAGACGTCCCCGAACGCATCCCGGGGAAGAGGGGTGCGTATCCCCCCCCCCCCCGGTTCTGGTTCGATATTGGGTCACTACAGTTCGAAGGACTCAAATGTCACGGTTCTTAATCTTGAACCAAAGAGTCCAACTCTGGCAAATCGTTTTGAAGAAAAACTGATTTTTGAAAAGAAGTGCCAAACATGGACTGCTTTGCCAGATTACAGAGTCGCCACCTAAATATTTTAAAATGGGGAAATTTAGGAAACCCTGACTCGGTGCCGAAGGCCACGTGTCCGTCATCACCAAAGTGACTTGGCTCGGGAGCTTGGGTACGATTGGGGAAGGTCATCTATGAGCACGCCCTCTCGCCCGGTTCGAAGACCGGCCTTTACTAACCGTGATATCCGTTTTTGAAAACTTTATGCGTTCTTATTCCGGTTATTAACCTAGAATTACTATGTGATGCGCACAACACAAAAGTATAGACTAGATTGCCTAACTTGGAAATAAACATTGCATATCCGTTTTGTCTCGAAAAACGTGTTAGATTTTGCTACTCGCAAGTAGGCTAAAATACGGATTTCAATGAGTTGTTCCTACTCAAGCAATCCAACCTTCACCCACAGGCATTCAAACAGTAATACCACATAAGCATTTAGTCGCATGGCAATCATACCGTCATGTTAACATTCACACGCATGCGAGGTGCTAAAGCATAAAACACTTACATCGTACTCCGTGCCAAAACAAGAAACTAGTTAGCAAAACATGCATGACCTAGTTCATGTTAAATGGCTAATGCATCACATACAGGGGTGTAATCTAAACAGGCTCAGCTAACCCTAAACATGGCATATGAAATGCGCGAGTAGCACATATTCAATTTAGAAATCGAAAGTACGATGCAGTTTGTATGATGTACCGAGCCCGGTGCATGTAAACAAATGCATGAATGCACACATGCATTGCATAAGGTATGCTAATTTGAACGTGCCCTAATCTACCAACATAAGCGGGTAAATAAAAGGGAGAAAGAAATGGGGATTGGAAGACATACACCCACTCACACACACTTATTACAACTTTGCCCTCGCTCGGAGGGACCGAAAGAATATACAAATTAATTAACTACACAAGCTAATTAAAATATTACAAATCAACTAAATTAATTAAATAAAATAATTAATCTAATTAAACAGTAAATCGCCTCGGGATGAGGGCCAAATGCAGCGCGCGCTCGGGACTGGCTCGGAACCGCACTGCCATGCACGGATTGCCTCTATTTCCTCTGCTTTCCTCCTCAGAAAATTGCCAAAGTCCCAGGAGTGCCTCTCAGGGCACTGGGGATCACCACCGGCTGGGGTAGGACACCACCGGCTGAAGGAGGAGACCACCGGCACAAAAATAAGCCATCGGCTGTTTGTTGACTGCCGGTCGGCACTAAATAGTGCCGGCCGGCACTGAATGCCTGCAGAACCTGCAACTCACAGCAGCAGAGGGGAAATCTATGCATGACAATATAATTCAAGCCATTTATGCACCAAACACATCCCTTATCATGTTATTGACTCAAAGGGGCATGTGCCTCGATTCCCGGACCACCAATCGCGCATTTCCATGCATGATGGCCCTAAGAACTAAGAATGCAACTTTGATTTCAAATGCATGCAATGCAAACAAACAAACAAGGGTGCTCAACCTCCATCATACTTCACCTCAAGAGGCCAAACATGCACGATACACATGCAACCCTAAGCATGTTATCTATCATGCAACATGGACTATGCAATACACTTATGCAAAGCATCCAAGCAAACATGCAAGGCAAGCATGCAAACCAAGTAAATGATGGTCTTAGACATGACTTAGGCAGCTCAAATAATCCTAAAATCAGTGGCCAAAATGCCTAGAAACGGAGACTAAGCACACACACACACATGCAAGTGTTATGGTCCAAACCTAAGGCATAAGAAAGGCAACTCTTAAGCACACTTGAAGAGACCAAACATGGACAATTAGCATGCAAGTTAAGCTCTAAAATCATGCTATAAAATGATGCCAAATCATGTTAAACAAGATGAGCAAATGCATGCAAAAGGGGGCCAAGTGCTTGGGGCAAGCCATGTAGGCTTGAACCAAGGCCAAGTCCACCAAACCTCACAAGGCTAAGGGGGCTCAAAATAGGTCAAGGGCAGACCTAAGCAAGGCCAAGGGTGTACCTAGATGGCATCTAAGAGGCTTAAACCCTAAGGCACACAAAGTGACCAAAACATGGAGCATTCAACACATGCTTTTAAAGCATTAAAGAGGCAACTAAGGCAAGCATACAAGCGCACCAAAGGGTCTGAAATAACATGTTGAATGGTTCCAAACCATCAAAAAAGAAGCAAGCAAGGCATGCTACACACTCATGCTCTTAAGGCCAACAAGCCAAATACAAAGGAGCTATGTAGTGCGAGCCACGGCCGACCAAAACAAGCATGGACAGACCTTGTTCATGGCAAAATAAGCATACAAGCTTCATGGATCTAAGCCTAAAACATGCTAGAAATAGAGGCACACAACCTAGGCATGTTAAGGGACTATTAAGGCATTACAAAGCAACTATGCAAGGCATGCAAAGAGTGCTAAAACCAACTTAGAAACATGTTAAATCATGGCATAATAAGCATGAAAAACAAACCAAACATGCTCAACACACAACCAAATATGGTGCTCCTTTGGAGGCCAAAACTTGCCCTTTTCAAGGACATCAAGGAGAGGGGGTGGCCCTCCCCTTTTGGAGACTTTATGGCACCATCTCCACCACTGAAATCCCTCAAGATTTCAGTGGTGAAGAGGCCCAAGCACAAAAGTCTCGGATCTCAACAAAATAGCACAAAAAGTGGCCTTTTCAAGGCCTAAGGGTGGTCAAACCTACCCAAACCACCAAACACTCTTAATAAACAATGAAGAGGGTTAAAAAACAGAACTTTTATGTGTTAATCACTAAGCACAAAAACAGTTCTAAACTAGGTAAAAACAAGGTGCAAGAATGGGGTAAAAAGAGCTAGTTTCTTACCCTTGATGATCACCTTCACAAGAGTTGATGTTGTTGCCTTCTTTTGCTTGAATCCAGCCAAGAACACCAAGAACAACCTCTTAGGACCTCTGTAACCAAGAGAAGGTGAAACACTAGGTGTTGATGTGCAAAAGTAAGGCACAAACACCTAGTTACACAAACAAGAGAGAAGTATAGATATAGGATAGATATGGAACTTCTAACCTAAAACCAGAGCTACCTCTCACCTCTCTCACAAAAACTCTTCTCACTCTTGAGCCAAGAGAGAAGCCCTTCTCTTATAGGCATCAATCTTGTAAAGCTTGTCAAACAAGCTTACAAGGAGGGCATCCCTCCATACACGTGTATGGAGGGGAGGCTAAAGCCATACAGCTGTCTAAAAATATCTCATAAAGCAGCTGCACAGTGGTCGGCAGGGCAAAATGGTCATTTTGCCAAAACAAGTGCCGACCGGCACAATATAGTGCCGGTGCCAACAACAACCAGCCGGTGGCCTCTAGCCACTGCCGGTGGTGTGTGGGGATGCCTCACAAAGCATTCCCTACCCTTCCAAGGCAAAACACAAGTGTTTGGTGCAAAACCAGACACAAAACGGTCGAGTTCGGAGGTCCTGAGGCAAGGCGCGCGAGCCGAGAACTCCGGGAACTCCAAACGAACACAAACATGGATAATCACCAAGTGTTCCAACGGTGACGTCCAGGTCTAGAGGACGGTCAAAAATGGGGTGTCTACAGTATAGAATAACCCTCTTATTAGCCCATCAAAGGAGCCTATCATTCTTGCATGCATTGACTGAGTTCCAACGGTTATTTGGGCATATTTTGGCATGGCATACTTTTGTTTTTGGCTGGTTTGGTGAGCCCTCATGTACTTCATATAGTTGTAGTGCAATCCATGGTCCACTAGCTTTCTTTGCATGCTTTGTTGACCCTTGATTTTAGCACTTTTTGGCCACACCTTAAACTGATTTTATGCATATTTTGGACTGCTTTAACTCTGTTTTTGGGTCTCATGGTCAAATGATGCTTGTTTTTCATGCTTGTAGTTCAATACACTTGCTTAACTTTGAGTTTTGAGACTCATTCTATGCATATACTGAGGTGTGTTCATGTTTTGGGTCCATTATACATCATATTTCAGAGCTTGTATCAATGCCATATTGCCATGCTTTATACTCCTTAAGTGTGCTTGAGAGTTGTCCATGAATGCCTTGTTTTCGGACCATTGAGTGAGCTCCATTTCCTTGCATGTTGAGCCACCATTTTAGGCCATTTCCCCACTGTTTCAGACCTGCCTAGGGTCTGTTTGGGGTTGGTTTTGCCATTTGTGCATTGCTTTGGGTATCTCTAGTGTAACGCACTTCACTAGTTTCGGTACCCGGGCCCCCTAGCATGCATTGTGTGACATACTTGCATGTTTCGAGACCATATTTTATGCCATTTCAGAGCTGTATCATGTCCCATTCTATGCCATATTTCATTCCTTGCCATGCCTTGTTAGAGTTGCATGTTGTGCCTTAGGATCGGTCCTTTGCATTCGTGCATGTTTGCATGTATTTCGGTTGTCTCATTTTCATCATATGGCCACTGATGTTAGTGTGGCTGAGGTCCACTCATATTGGTGTAAGTCCATCTAGCATTGCGTATGCCATTTTAGCCCATAGCATTGCGTATGCTAGGTTGCATGTTAGTGCATTGTGCATGCCATGTTGTGTCACGTGCATTGTGTATGCCATTTTAGTCCATAGCATTGCGTATACTAGGTTGCATGTTAGTACATTGTGCATGCCATGTTGTGTCACGTGCATTGTGTATGCCATTTTAGTCCATAGCATTGCGTATGCTGGGTTGCATATTAGTCACATCGTGTATGCCATCTCATTGCATTGTATTTGGGATAGGAGTTAGTCCAAACACGGGAAACAAGGGACGTTTCGTACCCGAAGTGACGGAACGTGCCTCAATTTCCGGTCGCCGACACTCCGGATTACCCATGATGGAGTCTAGGCCTTGTTGTGTTGTCATATGCATTCATTTCACATCGAGTCGTGCAATTCGACTCCTCGGCCATCATGCATCGAGATGCGTGATTGGTGGCACGAGGATCGAGGTGTGCACACATATGTGAAAATACTTTGCCATGCCCCTTTCTTGCTCTCTGTTGCAGTAAACCCAAAATCAGCAGCCTTCTAGAGCTTTGCATAGCATTCCAGGATTAATTGCAAACAGAGGCAAATCGGGGCATCGCGAGGAATTTTCCAACGAGGCGACTCGAGCATGCATGTATCTTTCATCATTCGGAGCAGAGCTGAGGAAGTCCATTTAGCTCGCATGCTAATTTATTTGCTTTCCTAGTTAATTTGTTAATTAATTAGGGTTTTGTAATATTTAATTATTTATTCAGACTGTAATTATTTATTCGGACTGTATTATTTATTCAGACCCTCCGAGCGAGGGCACAATTGTAATAAGTGTGCGTGTGTGTGATGTATGTCTTCCAACCCCACGTCTTTCTCCCTTTTATTTACCAGCTTATGATGGTTAGTTTAGGGCATGTTTCAATTAGCATACTTATGCTCGCATGTTTGCATCCATTCATCTGTCTTGCATGCACAGGGCTCAGTGCATCATACTAACTGCATTGTATTTCAATTTCAAGTTGAATACTTGTTAGTTGTAGCATTTCACATGCCATCTTTAGAATAGCCGAGCCTATTGTAGTTGCATTCCTGCATGTGTCGCATTAGGCATTTCAGCATAGTTAGGATCATGCATGGATTTTTAACATAGCTTCTGTTTTGGCTTGGAGTACTCGGTAAGTGTTTATGCTTTAGCATCCTTGCATGTGTGTGAGTGACTGCCATGATAGCATGCTTGCCATGAGGCTAACTGCTTATGTGATATAACTGCCTGAATGCCTGTGGGTGAAGGTTGGATTATTTGAATTGGAATAATTCATTGATTGCGAGTTTTAAGCCCACTAGATAGTGGCAAATCACTATGTTTTCTAAGCCCACCTGAGGGTGGCAAATCCCCATTTTAGCCTATTTACGAGTAGCAAACCGCTTTAAAAAACAAACATGAGATGTTTTGTTCCAATTCAGGCGATCCGGTCTATATTTGTATGCTGTGCGTATCACGTAGTAAATCTAGGCTAATAACCGAAATAAGAGCACATAATGTTTTCAAAACTCGATATCATGGTTAGTAGAGGCCGATCTTTGATCGGGCGAGCGGGGGTGCTCACGAAGTGACCTTCCCCAATCGTACCCAAGTTCCCGAGCCAAGGCAACTTTGGTGATGACGGACACGTGGCCTTAAGCAACGAGTCAGGGTTTCCTAAATTTCCCAAAATAAAATATTTAGGTGGCGACTCTGTATCTGGCAAAGCAGTCCATGTTTGGCACTTCTTTCAAAAAATCTGTTTTCAAAAACGATTTGCCGGATTTGGGCTCTTTGATGATTCATCGGTCTTGCATTGCACTCTGCGAGATTAGATACAAGACCATGACTTTGAGTCCTGAACTGTAGTGAGCCCAATGAACAAAATGGGATCTCCTCCCGGGACGTTCGGGGACGTCTACACAAGTATAGACTGATTTGCAAAAAATTGGAACACTTTGATTCATGTTTGTTTTGAAAAGTGTTTAAATGTGTACCACTTAAAAAAGTGATCTAATATGCACATTGATCAAATCATCCCAATTTGAGCAACTAGCCTTGATCCACAGGCATTCAAGAGTTATATCAATTATGCACATAGTCTCATGGTAATCATGCTTAACATGGCAACAATCACACTCATGCAATATGCTAAAGCACAAAAATACTATCCTAGTACTCCGAAGCAAGCCAAGACAAGCAAAATAATTAGAAAACATGCATGCCCCTAATTAATGCAATATGATTAATGCAACACATGCAAGATGTAATTAATAGACTCGGCTACTAATATAGCATGTGAATCAATTTGATAGCATGCGGTTTAAGCGCATTTTCAAAGAAGTAATAAATACAATGCATTGTTAGAATGATGCGCCGAGCCTCATGCATGCATGACAATGGATGCAAATCATGAGAAATGCTAAGTAAACATGATGCTCTATACTATCCAACATGAGTGGGTAAATAAAAGGGAGAAAGACGTGGGGTTGGAAGACATACACACTTATTACAATTTTGGCCCTCGCACAAGAGGGTCCGAATAAATGCCCTAGCTAAGCTATTTACTAATTATTACAAACCAAATGAATAAATTAACTAAGCTACTTAACTAATTATTACAACAACAAATTAACTAACTACTTTAACTAATAAAATAAGCACAACAAAAAATTAACTAGCTATTCTACTTAGTTTAATACAAAAACAAACTAGCTAATTACAATGCACAATTAATTAGCTAATTAATTAACTATTATGAGCCCTAGGGAATGAGCGTTGAACCATGCATGAATGCGGATTTCAACCCGAAAAAGTCCCCTATTTTGTTGCCAGAATGCCTCTGTTGCACAGTTAGAATATTGCATTGCTTTTCCACCTTAGCCCTGCTCTGCTCTGCTGGAAAAAAGACACTGTCTGGTTGGAAAAAGTGGCCAGCAACCCATAATTAGTGGCCAGCAGCCCAGTAAAAGTGGCATGCCGGCCACTAATGTTGGTTCTTTCCTATAGCAACAAAGAATAAACAAAGCACAAACCAGAGTATTCTCAGGAGATGTTTGTCCACACTGCCTCTCCTTATCAGCAAACAGGTCAAATGAGGGGTAGGCTTGATTCGCAAGCCACCAATCGATGCAATTTCATTGCATGATGACTTATGAACCGAGGGATACGATCTCAATAAATGGTAAGGAAAGACTAACAAAACCTCCTCCCTATCATGAATTGATCAAGGGAAGTGGTTGACCTTGGAAACTTGAACCATTTCATCACTAACAAGTATGAAATGGGCCAAGTCTCCATGTGTTCAATTAACGTCCGATTGAACACCAAATCATTTTATTATCTTGCTTCATTTTAACCCCAACTTTATTACTCCATTTTAATTACCTTCCATTCATTAGTCAATTGAGTCTAATAATGAGCTTTAAGTCCACTAATGGAGAGAAGTATCAAACCAAATGTTGTTTTAGGCATGAGAGGGAGATCATGCCATTGGTAATGAACCCCTAAAGGGATTAAACCATTAAGCACAATATCACCCCTTCAAGTTTAAACAACACTCTTTTTGGAGCAACTCTCAAAACAAAGAGAAAAAGCCAAGAAAGAAGGGAGGTTGCAGAGATTCTTAGAGGTGAACACAAGTATGAAAAGCAAGAAATAAAGGCTATCAACTTAAATAGGTTAGTGGTTAAGGCCTAAACCACCAAGCTTATGAGGACCATTACAATACAAGCATACTATACAAAGCATTAATGAAGCTAACTCACAAAAATAGTCCTAAAATAGTTCTAAAATAGTCCAAAAAAGTACTGAATTAAGACAAAAACCACTACAACAACTAGCTAAAATATTGAGGGATTAAAACTAGCACACAAGCACAAGGAGGAGAGGTTAACCCCTCCACTTTTGGGACTTCAAAACATGATTTTCGCCTCTGAAAAAAACCTCTGAAAATCAATGGTAAAAAGCTCAAAAAAAGTTGATGAGAAAATAGGAAACACAAGGACAATAGAAGCAAGGTTCAAAGAAGAGTTGTTAACCCCTCTACCTTTAATGGCCTTAAACCACAAGTTTCAACCCAAAAATACAGGTAATAACTCAAAATTAGCAAGAAAATATGAGAAGAAGATGGTACCAAAGAACTAGAATGTATACCTCTTGAAAATGAATGATCCCTTGAATTTCCAAACCACTTTCACACTCTCAAGTGCCTTATGAGCTAAAATGCAAGCTCAAATCACCTCAATAAGGAACTCTCTAGGTTTGGTTTAGAGTGCCTAGACAAAGGTTATGTAAGTTGCAAGAGAGAGAGAATTGTAGAGAAAGAAATTTTCCAAAATTTTGCTCTTCAAAATTTTTTAAATTCAAAATTTTTTCTAACCTCTAAAACATAAGAGAGGGTCATCTATATATAGAAATATATGAGGGACCCTCGAAAAAAACCTTACGAACACAGCTGGAATAATACATGTATCTGTGGAGACAGTTGGCAGAAAATATCTAGTTTTTTGCACTAGTGGCCGACAGACCACTAATAGTGGACGGAAGGCCACATTAGTGGGTGGTATGCCACACTAGTGGGTCTGCGGGTCCCTGGATGCTCAGGCCTGAAAAAACACTGTTTTGGTCAAAAACAAGGCACAAGGTTTGTAGGTTCAAAACTGAGGTTTCCTGTTGAGAAAGTCAAGCATTTCACAAACGTACACATTCATCATTGAGTGATCAATCAGTGGCACCCAAGTCTTAAGGGCCATAAAAAATGGGGTGTCTACAGTTGTCCCTCTTTAACAAGGCTCAGAGTCATGAAATGACATGAGTGAATGTTAAAGCCCGAAGACAACCCATTTTGACATGGCCGTAAGACTTGGGCAAACAATCAAGACATAAATACAATTGGTTGAACTCGCAAGCTGCTACGTATCCCTTTGCAGAGAATCAAACCAGCATAACTCTAGTGCAGGAGGCAAATGATATGCGCAAAAAAACAAACTTTGAAAGCTGGAGTTGCATGCCTTGCGAAGCTGGCTATTTTGAAAACTCATGATAATGCTAGATAATGCACTAAGCAATAACAAGAAGTCCAACCACATTTCACATTGGAAGAACTAAAAACGCGCACTCTAACCACGCTAAAGCCATGAAAAGAGGAGAGCAAAACCGATCAGGGTTGCGTTTCATGTGTCTTGAGATACTCTAATCATGCTGAAATAGTGAGAAAATGAAAAAAAAAAAAAATTGCTTAGGGTCGTGTTTCACGCGTCCTGAGATGCTCTAATCAAGCTGAAATCATGAGAAGAGGAGAAAAAAATCGCTCAGGGTCGCGTTTCATGCATCCTGAGATACTCTAATCATGCTGAAATCATGAGAAGAGAAAAAAAAACCACTCAAGGTCGTGTTTCACGCATCCTGAGATACTCTAATCATGCTGAAATCATGATAAGATAATAAAAACCGCTCAGGGTCACGTTTCACACGTCTTGAGATAGATGCAAAAAGGATGAGATTGTACAATAGATACACAATGTATTGAAAGTGTGCGATAGATGTACGAAGTAAACAAGTGCGATAGATACATAAACTGAACAAGTGTGATAGATGCACAAAGTGAGTGGGTCTCATAGATACACAAAGTGAACAAGTGCGATAGATGCACAAAGTGAGCAAGTACGATAGATGCACAAAATGAGTTGGTGTGATAGATGCACAAAGTGAGTGAGTACGATAGATGCACAAAATGAGTTGGTGTGATAGATGCACAAAGTGAGCAAGTGCGATAGATGCACAAAATGAGTTGGTGCGATAGATGCACAAAGTGAACAAAATTACAAATCAATACAGTGACAACGCATGTTCTATGCAAGACTATAGACAATCGACATATGATGTTAATTGAAGGCATGTTCAAGAGCATGTTCTATGCAAAATCGAAAGCATGTTCTATGTAAACATGTGGATCATGAAAGATGCAAGGCACACATGCAACATAAGTGTATGTAAAAACGCACATTCCATGCAACAAAAGAGAACAGATATGTAATTTGACAGAACGAACAAAAGTGATGTTCGGCGACAACCTCTGACTCACTCCTTGGAGACTTTGCAACATGCTCAAAAGGGATACACCTCATTCATATTGGGAATGGCGTAATCGGAACACTGTTTCGAGCTCCTCAAAAATCAATCTGGACCCAAAAAAGAATGTCTCATACACTTTCAGAGCAAAAGAGGGACAAAACCAGCACCAGGCCACAAAGGAAGACTGCTGGCCACAAATGAGGCTTGCCAGCCACTAATAGTGTGCGGCAGGCCACTAATATAAAATCGGGGGCAGATTTGTCTTTTTAGCACGGGTCTTTTTATACACATCACCACACCTCATTTCCTCACATACCCAAGGTCGAAATCATCCTCCCTCTCTCTCTAGGTGCTTCATCTCTCTAGATTTGTACTTTGTGCGCATTTTCCAATGCCCCACGCAAACTTTATTCGTAAACCCTCTTTGATCCTCTACACTTTGAACCGATCAGATTTTGTTTTCGTTGATTTTTTCATGTTTTCAACACTTTGGGCTTGTTTCCCTTGAGCTTCTCTCGGGTTTTGTGAACTTTCTTGGGTTTTGACTTTTTCTCCCATTTTATCTCTCCTAGGGTTGACTTTTTCCAAGCCTTCTCTATTTTTCTACATTTTCTTCACTTTTTCATCAGTCTTCACCCACTTTTCAAATGGCAGACGTCATTTCTCATGTTGACGCCCTTCTTGACGTTCCACCTGCACTTTCACCCCTTGCTAAGGTCAAGGAGCCGACGGTCGCTGACACCGATGAAGCGGCGGAAGGCATTGCGGCTGACTTCGAGGCAGAGTTCGCTTCAGGGCTCGAGCCTGAGCCACTACCATTGAGGATACAGCCTTTTGATCTGGTCACTTATCACCCTCGCTTGCACATGCTAGCGCATGGAGGCATGATGCGTTTTGACGATTTTGCTAGTGGCATGCCAAAGGACGTTTTGATGAGAGAGTCGTACTCATACCTTTCCTACGATGCTTCTAAGGTACAAACTTTATTTTCATGCTTTCTTTCCATTCATTTGACTGTATTTCTTACACTGCCTTTCATCTAAATGCTTTTTTATCATTGTCTTTCATTTGATTCACTCTTTCTTTGCCATAGGGGAACTCTCGTTCTTGTAGGAGTTACAGGGCAGTGATAGCTAGACATTCGTATTATGAGCTCCCGCCTGAGGTCTGCGACCTTGTTCATGTGGTCGGCTTTGACTTATTCTGCACCAGACTCTCACGACATATGGCGAGTCGGGCTCTGCTCAGAGAGTTGGTGGAGATGTGATGGGACACCACCAACTTTTTCCACTTCTTTTCCGCGGGGGAGATGATGATGACTCCCTATGACTTCTCCATGATCACGGGCTTAGGAGTAGGGGTGATCCAATCTACTTTGACATGGATATGGACGAGTGGGAGGTGGCTTAGATCTACCTGCTTGGAGTGCGCCCACCTCTATACAGGCCAGCGATGGTGAGATACAGCTGGTTCTCCGAGCACCTTCGCGGGAATGAGCCCGAGACACAAGATGAGCTAGAGCAGTACGTTTGGGGCTTCTTGATATTCCTACTCGGTACCACCTTGTTTGCGAACAGGTGGAACACCGTGGGTTTGTACTTACTAAGCACCCTAGTGACCTTGCCCTGAGTCCGGTTTTATGACTGGGGTGGAGCTGGCCTTGCCACACTCTACGGCTATATGAGTTCCACTTCCCGTATGAAGGGAGAGCGGGTCGGAGGCTACTAGAGAGCCTGGGAGGTATGCACCATACCTTTCTGCTTTTGCACTTTTTGTTGACACATTGTGCTTTCTGCTTTGCACCTTCTGTTTGATATCTGTTGACACTTTGTGCTTTCTGCTTTGCACTTTCTGTTTTATATCTCTTGACACATTATGTTTTCTACTGACCTTTTCTTGCAATTATGGATTTACACTTATTTCCCGGCTTTAGCTCTAGAGCCAGTGGATGGGGTCTCTCCCGTCGTGCCTTACTCGCGATGACATGATGACCAGTGCTTGCACCGGAGCCGCAATGATATGACATTCACCTTCTACCACCGATACTTCGATATGGTGGTTGCCCATGGGGTAATCTGAAACTCACAGTCATTTGTGCTTTACTACTGTTCTGATTCATGCTTCGACAACTGATGGCAACTAACAATCTGTACATTCTCTGTTTGCAGATCACGTGGCAATCCTGGGTGACGACGCCAACTAGAGTGAGGGACTAACATGCCGGGGCTTGGGCCACGTCTCAATTTCAGATTTTGTTGGAGGGCCCACTCTGCCGGGCCTAGTTCTTAAATGAGCGTTTCATATGCCAAACTCTGGGCTCACCCGTTCCAGTCATTCCTATGCCACCCCCAGCATCCATGAAGGCAACCGATAGCCTCACAGCTAGGGCTATCATTTAGTTTATGGTGGGGCTGGATGCCGACTATTTCAGAACGGAGGGCGATTATGCGACTGTAGACACCCCATTTTTGACCGCCCTCAAGACTTGGGCATTACTGATGGTTTACTTGGTGGAGAAAGGTGTGCTGGGCAAAGATTCAGTTTCTTCGGCAAGGAGAGAGACAAATCTCAATTTCACACCCCATTTTGGACCAAAGCTATTTTGGATGGTTTTTAGACCTTAAAACCCTCTCTTTCAAAACATTTTTGAAATAAAGTTTCTACAATGTTCCGAGGCTCACATTTTGTCAAATGATGCACTTTTCGATAAACTAAGCAAGGATAAAGTGGAAATGAATGAAAGAGAGATGAAATCTTTGAAAAATCTTTCCAAACACCTTGTTCGGGGGTTTGGAGTTGAAGAAAAGAGGAGAAGAGAGAAGAAACCTAGCTGAGGAAGAAGTTGGGTATGAACCGCTAAGAGAGAGTCGAGCAGTCCTTGCTAAATCAGGCTTATCTGTCTATGCACTTGAAGTTAAGCTATGAGGCTACCACCATTGAAAAGAAGACTTCTGGGGCTTTATTTTGCATTCAAGAATCTCTTAAAGGCGATCCGGATGGGGGAGATATGATTGGTTGAAGTTGGGCATCATCCCGGTTGGACCGAAACTGAGCAACCTTCACCAAAACAAGCATAACTTTTCGCACAGTTGGAATTTTTATGCAAGGCTGGTTTCATTGGAAAGCTTACTTCCGGGGCTTCAATTTGGACACAAGAATGACCTGAAAAGGAGTTCATATGAAGGAGTTATGCCCGTTTGAAGTTGGATCTGCAGAGCAGATTTTTCCTGCCGACCGACCAAATAAGTACCAGGCCGACCATTTATAGTAGCTGGCTGACCAATTTTGCTGGCCGGCGGCCTTCCTGCGTGTTCTATAGACTGAATGGATGCCAGCTGCGCCAACTAGAGGGCACAGACTGGATCCTCCATACACATGTATGGAGGATGTTTGCCCTTGGTTTGAAGCTTCTTTGAGAAGCTTTAGACTTGTTGTCTATAAAGAAAGGCCTTCCCTTCCTTGTAGAGGGTTCAGAACCTGGTTTGAAGGCATACACACTTCTCTCTCTATATCTCTCCCTTTAGGCTTCAAAAGTGTGAAGCTCTTGCCCCTTTGCATACTAACTCCATAGCCTAACCCTTCCACCTTTGCTTGGAGCTTCTTGGAGGTCTTGAGAGGTCCTAAGGAGCTGCATTTTGGGACCAGAGGCTGCTGGAGTTTCTTGGCTACAAGCGTAACACCGTATTCCCTCTTTTGGCTTTATTTTGCTCCTTCTTTTTGCCATACTTGCAAGCATATTTGGGTTTTGGCATAAACTGAAAAAAGTCTTATTTTGAGCTCCTCTTGAAGTTTGTTTAGGGTCATTTTTCTGTTGGGGGTCATCTACCCCCTTGCATGCTTGTTTTCATCTTGTTTTGAGCCATGCATTGAGGCCTTTGTATTGTGCTTTGTTTGGACTTTTGACCACTGAAATCCAGTGGATTTTCAGTGGTTATTATGCTGTTTTGAGCCCCAAAATCAGAGAGGGGTGACCCTCTCACCCCTTGTCTTGTTTACTAGCTTCCTTGGCCCTACAAAGGAGCCCCTATTTGCATGTTTTCAAGCCATGTTTCAGGCCATTTTTTTGAGTTTCATGACCTGCATGAACTCCAGGGTTATTTTTGCCTTATTAGGTGTCCCTCTTGCATGTGTAGAGTAACCCTCTTCATGGCCTTTCAAAGGAGCCTTTACTTGCATGCTTCCTAGCCTTATTTCAGGCCCTTTTCAGTGAGTTTTAGGGCCTTCATAACCTCTGTCTAGAGGTGGTTTTGTCATATTGAATGCCCATCTTGCATGTGTAGAACAACCCCTTGCATGGCCTTCCAAAGGAGCACCTCATTCTAACATGTGTTGACTGAGTTTCAGTGGGTTTTTGGTCATATTTTGGCATGCCATGTTTCTGTTTTTGGATGGTTTGGTGACCTCTCATGTGCTTCATATGGTTGTAGTACAAATCATGGTTCACTAGCTTGTATTGCATGATCTTTTGGCCCTCTTTCCTAGCATATTTTGGCCATGATCCAAACTAATTTTCTTCATATTTTAGGCTGCCCTAGCTCTGTTTGAAGTGTTTTGGGTCATGCATGCATCGTTGTATATGGTCATAGTTCAATCAAGCTTACTAGCTTTGCATATCGGGTCCACTAGCATGCGTTGTTTGGGCCCTTGACATGTTTTGGAATCATTGTGTATGAAATTTCAGACCTTCTATTTGTGCCATACTTCCACATTTTCCATGCTTTAAGTGCTTTCTAGAGTTATGTTTGTGTGCCTCATTTACCGACCATTGCATGAGCTTCGTTTGAATGCATTCCGAGCCACCATCCCAACACATTTTGCCACTGATTTTGGTCTGCATAGGGACTTTTTGGGGTTGGTTTCATCATTTGAGCATTGGTTTGCATACCTATAGTGTAATCCATTTCATTAGTTTCGATATTCGGGTCATCTAGCATGCATCGGGTGAGGTGTTTGCATGTTTCGGGACTATCTTGTATGTTATTTCAGAGCTGGAATTTGTGTCATTGTATGCCATGTGTCATCCCTTGCCATGCTTTGGTAGAGTGGCATTTGATGCCTTAGGCTTAGAGCCTTTGCATTTTGCATGTTTGCATGAATCTTGGGCCTTGTTCTCATCTCATTTGGCCACTGATTTGAGTGTGGCTGAGGCCCACTCATTTTAGTTTAAGTCCATCTTGCATTGTGTATGCCATGTTACAATGTGTTGTGCATGCTATGTTGTTAGCATTGTGTATGCCATGTCACTCCTTGCATTGTGTATGCTAGGTGGTTAGTTGCATTGAGCATGCCATAGTTCATATAGCATTGTGGGTGCCATATAGTCTATAGCATTGTGTATGCTGGGTTGCATGTTTGCATATTTAGGTTGTATGCCTATTGCATATTGCTTGCTAGCATACTCATTTTGCATTAGTTTGCTTGCGTGCTTAGGTTGCATAGCATTGAGCATGCATCCCTTGCCTCTTGACCAATCATGATAGAGGTTGGGGCTTTGATGTGTTTTGTGTGCATTTCATTTGATATTGAAGTTTCACACTTGGCTTCTTGGGCCATCATGCATGGAAATGCGTGATTGGTGGCCCGAGAGTCGAGAACCATACTCCCTTGAATTCATGACATGATAGGGAGGGTGGTTGTGCACACATTTGCTTTGAAAATGCATTGCCATGCTCTGTCTGTCCTCTGCTGCTGTCAAACAGGGTCCTGCAGGAACAGATGGCCGGTCGGCCATCTTTAGTGCCGGCCGGCTACCAAAATCCAGCCGATGGCTCCACTTTTGGTCGATGACCATGTTTCCATGGCCGGTGGCTTTTTATCTTGGCCGATGGCATCCCATTCTGATCAAGGGGTGGTTTAGAAGCAACCTTGGGATTTGTGCAAGTCTCAGAGGCGCATAACAATGTAAACAGAGGCAACAGTGGCATGGCGTTGGGTTTCTGAGCAAAGCCAATCCGAGCATGCATTCATCCCTCTTCCCGAGGCTGTTTTACTACTTTAGTAGCTTAATTAATTTGTTAATTAGTTAAGGGTTTTGTAATATTTAATTAGCTAGGGTAGTTAATTATTTATTCGGTTTGTATTATTATTCGGACCCTCCGAGCGAGGGCAATTGTGTAATAAGTGTGCGTGCATGTCTTACAACCCCACGTCTTTCTCCCTTTTATTTAACCGCTTACGATGGTTAGATTTAGGGCATATTTCAATTAGCATCCTTATGCTATGCATGTTTGCATCATTCATATGTCTTGCATGCACCGGGCTCAGCGCATCATACTAACTGCATTGTATTTCAATTCCAAATTGAATACGTGTTAGTTGTAGCATCTCACATGCCATCTTAGAATAGTCAAGCCTATCTTAGTTGCATTTTGCATGTGTTGCATTAGCCATCTTAACATGAACTAGGATCATACATTGATTACTAACTAGTTTTTGTTTTGGCTCGGAGTACTCGGTAAGTGTTTATTCTTTAGCATCCTTGCATGCGTATGAGTGATTGCCATGATAGCATGCTTACCATGAGGCTATATGCTTATGTGATATAACTGCCTGAATGCCTGTGGGTGAAGGTTGGGTTGCTTGAGTTGGAATAATTCGTCGAAACCCGTGTTTTAGTCTATTTGCGAGTAGCAAACTTCAATCCATTTTTCGAAACAAACGGATATACGATGCTTTGTTCCAACTTAGGCAATCCAGTCTATATTTGTTTTGCTGTGCGCATCACATAGTAATTCTAGGCTAATAACCGGGATAAGAGCACATAATGTTTTCAAAACTCGATATCATGGTTAGTAAAGGCTGATCTTTGATCGGGCGAGCGGGGGTGCTCACGAAGTGACCTTCCCCAATCGTACCCAAGTTCCCGAGCCGAGGCAACTTTGGTGATGACAAACACGTGGCCTTAGGCAACGAGTCAGGGTTTCCTAAATTCCCCCAAAATAAATATTTAGGTGGGGACTCTGTATCTGGCAAAGCAGTCTATGTTTGCACTTCTTTCAAAAAAATCTGTTTTCAAAAACGATTTGCCAGATTTGGACTCTTTGATGATTCATCGGTCTTGAATTATACTCTGCAAGATTAGATACAGGACCGTGACATTGAGTCCGAATTGTAGTGAGCCCCATATGAACAAAACGGGATTCCCTCCGAGACGTTCGGGGATGTCTACAGCGACTTTCATCCAAACTTATCTCATGCCACCCCTGACGGGCATTCGCGCGGGGGTTGTAGCAGGTGCTCCCTTGGCGGGTAAGGCTACTCAGGAGACCGAGGCCGATATTAGAGGGGCCCTCCTGTTGTGCAGGTTGCTGGTTGGCCAGCGATTCCCACTGCGCATACATGTTGGCGGCCAACCGGGTCAGCCTATCAGATTCCGATAGACCCACCCAAAGCAAGGCACAGGTATGTCAAAGCCCGTGGCACACCTCAGGTATAGACCACACTTTACGGCTTGTAATCGAACTCTCCCATTCCAAATATTAATTACTCCAGATGATGATCATTTAGATGCACTTGCAGGCACCAATTGTGCACACAGAGGGCTTCTCCAGCTAGTTGCTTCTCTGATTGGCATGGTGCAGAGGAGAGAGACGTTGCTTGATCTCCACGGTATCGAAGTAATTTTTTTTCCATTTTCCACATACATTTCACTGCTACCTCACATTGTTGTGCACCACACCATCATATTCCCACTGGTACACTGATACGCATACCGTAACATTCACACCACCCCACACTGCACTGATTCACTGCACTGACACGATGTACTCATACTGCACCTTTTGCACTCATTCCGCATACTGCATTGTATCTGATATGTCGACACTTGTTTTCTAGACCCCATCTGTACCAAGGACACCAGCAACAGTGGCATCAGCGGCACCTCCTCCAGTGAGAAGGAGGAGAGGTAGACAGGCCCCAGCATGCGACTGAGATGAGCGCCGAGGTCAAGGCAGAGGCAGGGGTGCTCGGAGCCAAGTAGTGAGCCCGAGCCCATATTAAGCGGGGATGATACCGAGGCCAATGACTCTAAGGAGGCAGTGAGCCAACACTTTGAGTCTGAGGGCGGAGGTGATGATGCTGGCTCAGGGTCAGGGAGCGGAGATGACGCCAAAGCTGGCTCTGAGGCACGGAGCAGAGATGATGAGACCGGCTCTAGCTTAGAGTCTGATTCTAATAGCGGTGCAGACGAAGACAGTGCCCCTGAGTCCCCTCCGGAAAAGAGGACGAATAGGGCTTCTCAAGCTTGAGATGACTGGCACCGATTTTTGTATTTTTTTTCTTAGTTTCTTTTATTTTGGTAGTTCAGCACATGTATAGCTTCAGATAGGCTTTTACTTTTGCTTTCGAAAACTTGTACTCTCTTTTGCAAAAACTATGATTGGGGGAAAACCCTACAGTTTTATGAAAAGAATTATTGTTTTTGCATCATGAGCACCACATTCGCAGAATGAAAATGGAGTTGAATTTCAAACCAAAAATAAAAACTTGTATTGGCACGATGTTCTTAATCGGGTAATGAGTCGACCCACAACCAAAATACAAAATACAACTCGATAAACAAAGCGAAAACAACTCAAACACAGATATGCACACTTGCTAAAACCAAAAGACTCAAACAATACCTCAAAACACAAAGACCAAAACAAAACTAGACTGTCAAAATTGACAGGCCCACAAGTGGACGGCAGGCCACACAAGTGAGCGACAAGCCACAAAAAGTGGGCGGCCGGCCACTTGTGATGGATCCACCAGACGATTGACATCTGGCCTCCACTCACAGCCTTATCTTCTACAAAAGGTCTTTCTTCAAGATTCTTCACCAAAACCTCATTTTTGCTGCTGTTTCTTCCACAAATGGAGATATGCCTTGCCGAGAAGTTCACGGATTGGATAACCACTTTAGACGGCACGGAAAAGGTAAATTTTTGAGGTTTCAACATAAATGCACTTTTTTCATTAAGCAGTACTCCGCTTTGTTTTCCGTTCCTCCATGCTGCAACCCGATGCTGGGACCCAATTACGCATGTATTTCGCTTCGGAACACAAGAAATGTGCCCAACTCTTGAAAAATTTCGAGCATTAATAAAAACCCAGCGTGATGAAGAAATCATGTCTCAACCCCATTTTGGCCATGCCCAGGCTTTGGGACGAATGTGTGGGCTCACTTTGCATGAAGCTAGATCGTTGGCCCATGACGGAGAGCTAGATATACCCAACTTGATTCATCGATTTTCTGACATCGGTGATAGAGGTGACCCTCTCTGGCGAGGTTTTTGGCAACATGCTCTCTATTTATGTATGCTTGCGCATTTCCTTCTTGCCCCTAGTTACGGCGGAACCAGCATTTGGTTGATCGAAATGGCCCAATGTCTGAAAGAAGGTAAGAGTTGTATCAATTTGACGCTGGCCGAAACTCTGATGGGCTTAGATGCTTTTCATCGACGAGAGACCACCAGATTTGCAAGGAGTCCACTACTTCTTTAGGTATTGTTTCCCATCCTTTTTGATATATGCCTTGCACATCACTCAACACTCATGCTCTATTTTCTCTCAAAGCCCTTTCTTTACTTTTCTCTCCATGCACATCTTTCTATTCTTTAATCTCTCTTATTTTTCATCCATTCCCAGGTATGGCTCATGGATAAGCTGAAAGTGGTGGACCAATGTCCCGAGTATTCAGCTCGAGCCTATTTCTTCCGCCAACGACTAGTGGACTTTCCCGATGAGGGATGGTGGTGCAACTGGATGTGCAGCAGATCTGCAGCTAACATAGCTTGGCGTTGCCCCTAGCTCAATCTGACTGAGATGAGTTACAGCATGACCCAGCAACTAGGCATTGAATTGATTGGCCTCATGCACTGTGTGTTCTACTTTCCCTTCCGACTCAGATGCCAGTTTAGACATAATTTTACCTGCCCCAAGGAAGGGGTAGAATACCCGGCTTCATTCCCGATTCGTGCTTCACACCTGCCTCGGTACCTTGCTGCTTGGAGGACAAGAGACCTTCTGGCCCCTGCCTCTAGTTTCAGTTATGCCCTTTTTGGCAAGTGCTTGGCTTAGCTCAAGGATGAGGCACAAGCCGAGCCCACTTTGGCTACAGAAGCTTCTGCAAGCACAAGCAAAGGACGCAGGAGCACCTGACTCACCTATGCCTCTAGTTTATTGCTTTGACCTTTCTTTTCAAGTTTTATGATGTAAAAGCAACTTTCATTTGTATCAGAGAGTTGGAAAATGTACTTGTGTTGAAATCAATGGAATTAAGGTTGTGAGCACTAAAAATTTTCTTTTTGGTCCCAAAAATGGTCTAAGGAGTAAAAGGTAAAATTTTGAACAAAATCAACTTTTATTAAAACTTTCCAAAACCATTTTCGAAAATGATCACTACCTGACACGCACAGAATCAAACCCTCAAAATGTACAACCTCAAATCAAAAGATCGTAACTGCCCCTGATTGCATACCACTACTGCTCCGCATTATAACCAGCTTTTCTTCCCAAAATGAAAATCACAACCAAACTAACAGATGATGAACAGAGATGACCTGATTAGAAAAACGGATAGGACAGTTGAGTTGGAGATAGTTATGGCTGAACTTCAGGATGAAATTGCCTACGTATTCCAAAGATGGGAATCAGGCCTTACGTATTTCAGTTCAGGTTCACTCGAGTATTAACTCTCTCCTTTTGCGCTTTAACTTTTGCCAAAGTCGCCCTTTAGGGTTTTCAACCTCTCGAGCTCTGGTTTTCTTTATTTCTAATTTTTCATGCTCTAACTTTTGCCTAGGTCGCCCTTCCAGGTTTTTGGCCTAACGAGCCTCTCAAGGGTAGTATTTCTTCAACTTGTCCATATTGATCGGCTGTGAAAATTCTAGGCCATCTAGGTCTATGAGAATAATCACCCCTCCTAAGATAGCTTTGATAATGTAAGGACTAGTCCAATTGGGTCTGAACTTGCCCCTAAGGTCATGGATAGGAGCTCTATTGTCTTTTAGCACCATGTCTCTCTTGAGATTCCTGGACTTAACTTTCTTATTAAAATCCCTGGCAATTCTGTGCTAGTAGCCCTAAACATGATACAATGCCTTTAGCCTTCTCTCACCAAACAACATTAACTCCTCAAACTAGCTCTATTGCCAGTCCGCCTCCGCTATCTGACACTCAACTATAACACCCAGCGACGGTACTTCAATTTCAATTGGCAGAACAGCCTCCATCCGGTAGACGAGAGAATAGGGGGTTGCCCCTATAGATATCCGGATCAAGGTTCTGTAACCCCAGAGTGAGAACGGCAGTTTATTCGGCCATTCCCTATAGGTTTCAACCATCTTCTGCAAGATGTTCTTGACATTCTTATTGGCAACTTCAACAACTCCATTAGTTTGTGGCCTGTATGTGGATGACTTATGAAAAGTTACATTGTATTTATCTAACCAGTCTATCACCTCTTTCTTAAAGTGCAAGCCGTTATCTGATATGATCTCGTTCAGAACTCTATACCAGTAGATGATACTGTTTCTGATAAATTTGGCCACATGCGATGCCTTCAACACTTTATAGTATTGAGCTTCCATCCACTTCGTAAAATAATCAATCGCCACCAAGATATACTCATGTCCATTCGACCCTTTTGGTGAGACAGCACCAATAGCGTCGATTTCCCAGACTAAGAAAGACCATGGCGAAGTCATGTTGTAAAGCTTTGACGGTAGAATATTCATGCGATTGGCATGAATTTGACATTTGTGGCATCGCCGCACAAAACCAATACAATCCTCCTCCATTGTAGACCAATAATAGCCTTGTCTGAGGATCTTCCGGCTAGCATCACACTATTCATATAGGCCTCTCATTCTCCGCTATGGATAGCCTCCATAAGGCGCTTCGATTCCTCTTCCTTCACACACAGTTTATGCATTCCCAGATGACCTCTTTTATATAACTTACCTCCGCAGATGATAAATTAGACGGCCATACGTCGTATTCCCCATTTGTCCTTGGCATTTGCCCCTGGTGGATATGTCTTCTTTTCTAGAAAGTTCCAAATATCATAATACCAGCAGTTTTTGTCTTGCACTTCATCTATCGCGGCAATAGTTTCATAAACCTGCCTGTATTTCTGTTTGATGATAATCGGATGCATCTGGACCCCAAGTGGGATGTTTACCATAGAAGATAGAGTTGCTAAAGCATCAACGAACCTGTTGTTCTCTCTTAATAGATGCATGAATGTTAACTTTTCAAACCTCGGAATTAGAACATCCAGAGTCTGATAGTAAACCTTTATCTTCTCTTTTTTGACTTTCCAGTCTCCGTTTGCTTGAGAAACAACCAAGTTCGAGTCCCAGATGACATCCAACCTTATTGCCCCTAGTTCTAGGGCGGCTTCTAAACTAGCAATACAAGTTTCATATTCTGCTTCATTGTTGGACACCTTGAACCAAAGTTTGAAGGCTAAAGGTATATGGGAGTCGTTGGGTGTTATCAGCAACACACCTATCCCATAACCGTACTGATTGGACGCTCCATTAAAATACATCGTCCAAGTTTCCTCTTCAACTTGCAGAATGTCTTCATCTGGGAACAAGTATTCCACTGCCTCATCGCCTTCTACCGGGTGGTCTGTTAAGAACTCCGCTACAACTCTTTTTTTAACTGACTTACGGGTGACATATTTGAGATCAAATTCAGAAAGAAGAAGGAACCAACGAGCCAGCCTACCCGTAAGCACTGGTTTTTCAAAAAGATATTTGATGGGATCTAATCTCAAAACCAAGATTACGGAGTGAGCTAACAAGTAGTGCCTCAACTTTTTGGTAGCCCATACCAAGGCTAGGCAAGCTTTCTCTAAAGGAGTGTACCAGGTCTTGTAGTCTAGCATTTTCTTGCTCAAGTAGTAAATGGCTTTCTCCACCCTATGTTCAAATTCCTAAGCGAGCATGCATTCCATGGTCGTATCTATTACTGACAAGTATAGAATCAAAGGCTTCCCTAGCTCTAGCGGCGACAACACAGGTAGATTCTAGAGGTACTGCTTAACCTATTCAAAAGCAAACTGACATTGATCATCCCATCGGAATTTCTTCCCTTTCTTCAAGAGACCAAATAGTGGTTCACGAGTCAAGGTTAATTTGGAAATAAACCGTCTTATGAATTGCACTTTACCTAGAAAGCCATGCATCTCCTTTTCGGTCCTTGGTGGTGGCATTTCTAAGATGGCCTTGATTTTGGAAGTATCTACTTCAATTCCCCTCGTATGATTAGAAAGCCCAGTATTTTTCCTGTTGTTATGCCGAATGTGCATTTCTGCTGGTTTAACCTTAATCTATATTTCCTGATTTGTTGAAAGAATTTCTCCAGCGTAGTGTAATGGCCCTCTCGTTCTTTGGACTTGACAATCATGTCATCCACGTACACCTCAACCTCTTTGTGGATCATGTCATGCAGAATGGTGGTCGCAGCCTTCTGATAGGTAGCTCCAGCATTTTTCAATCCAAATGGCATAATCTGGTAGTAGTAGGTACCCCACGGCATAGTGAATACGGTCTTTTCTCTTCCTCAAGGACCATTAGAATCTAGTTGTACCTGGAAAACCCATCCATAACTCATCAATGTATAGCAGAGGAAAGTCATCCTTTGGAGGCTCTGTTCAAGTCCCGAAAGTCGATGCAAACCGGAATTCTACCATCTTTCTTCGGCACTGGGACGATGTTGGCCAAGTAGGTCGGATACTCGGATACTAACAAGAATCCTGCATCAATCTGCTTGGTGACCACTTCCTTGATTTTCAGCGCCAAATTTGGACGAATTCTACACAATTTCTACTTAACTGGTCGGGCCTCAGGGTCAAGAGGGATCTGGTACTGTATAATCTCCGGATCGATTCCAAGCATGTCTTTGTAGGACCATACGAAAACATCTTTGAAATCTTTTAATAAAGTGATTAAACGCTCGCACTCCTCCGAAGACAACGTAGACCCGATCTGGACCAGGCGCGGATCCTTCTCAGTACCCACATTAATGGCAATGATTTCATTAGCACAGGGTTTAGCAAACCTCTCCTCCTCTCGATTAATCAAGTTTTTCAAAGCTAGAGGAATTTTTTCCCCTTTGTTTTCATTAAAATTTTGAAAATCTTGGTCAATACAATAAACCAACTGCATAGAAAAGTACACAGAATCTTTGATTACAGACTCAAACGAAAAGCTGAATGAAGACCTAAACAGGACTTTGGTATCCAGGTTACCACCCCCAGAAATACCAGACTCAGACTCAGAAGAACTTGAATCTGATCCCGACTCCACAGACTCGATGGAATTAGATTCTGGCTTATCACCCGATTCAGGACTGGAAAGATAGCCCTTCTCTAACTGCCAAGTAAGATGTGGTGCCTTTAATGCATCCAAAATGCCGTTAGTTAGGTTCAGACCCAGTTCTTCCCCGATCATGGAGACGGTAAAGTTATCTCCCAAGTTCTCTAAGTCGGCCGTAGGATCTGTCAGGAGACTAGCCAATGCTGTCCCTACTCCAGGTTCACTGTCATCTGAGTCACCTTCCATGCTCTGTTCAGCTTTGATACTTAGTTCAACCCTTTCCTCCTCATCATTGTCTTGCAGCTGATGGTCAAAGAAGATCTCGAACCTGGGGACACGTTGCTTCAAGGAATTTACCCAAGGCTCGAGAAAGCCACAAAAAGAGAAATCCTTTCCTTCCTAAACAAAACGACCATTCAGTGTCCCTTGGATTGGCTTATGGATGAGTTCATAACATTTTTCGGCTTGCTTGGCTTTGGCTCTACCTCTCATTTCTTTCCTCTTTCTGATCCAGTCCTCTTTGGTGGGCACATAGCCCAGTCCAAAGGCATGTGGGTTGTGTGGCACATCTGTCAGTGCTACAATACCTTTTCGACCACTCTTTTTGAGCCCTATTCTTGGAACGTGCCATAGTTTGTTCATAAAATAGATGGACTGGGTGCTGACATGCATGCCTTCATTTGCGGCCAGAATTGCCTGCACTATCTGGGCTTCAACCAGAGTGAATCCAGAGAGGAATACATCCTCCTTTCCATGTTTGATCTCTAGCACTGGCGTGATCACCTCTGGCAGCGGATGGATGGAGGAGTACCCAAAAACAATTGTCACTCCTCCCCCATGAGGATACTTCAACATCTGGTGGAGAGTAGAGGAGACAGCCTTCACATAGTGCAACCAAGGTCTCCCTAACAACAAATTGAAGGTAGCCGACACATCCAAGACATGAAACTCGATCTCTTGCTCTGATGGGCCCACCTGGACTCTCACTTGCACTGTATCCATGACCTCTCTACTTGTGTTATCATACGCCTGTATTACTTGGGCTGTGGGAACAAAGTCTGCTAGTTTGAGGCCAATTGCATAGGCGGTATGGGAAGGACATACATTAATATCCGAATCGATATCCACTAACACCACCAGCATCCATTTCTCCGTGTATTCCACAAATATGTACAACGGTTCATTGTGAGTCGAGCCCTCCGGCAGCAGCTCTTTGTCAGAGAAAGTAAGCATTAGTCTGGCACCACCTGAAAAGACCAAACCCACAAGCTGCTCGGGCGTGGTGTCCATGGACAATTTAGCCCTATCCATTGTCGATAACACTACTAGCCGGTATACTCATGAGGCCATGAGAAAACCCCAGATGGAGATGTCAGCTGAATTTTCTTGAGCTGTTTCAATGCTGCCTCTTCTTCTAGTTGTTTCTCCTTCTATTTCTCGGCCTCTTTGTCCTTTCCAGACGCCTCTGCCTGATCCAGGTGCGGTGGCTTAAAATACCATCCACTGCGGGTGAGATGATCTATTTCCTCAGCATACCACATATTATCTGGGGCGCAGTGGCCCCAGCCTTCGTCAATATGGGCCAAATGCAAATCATTATTGTCCCATCATTCGCCCTCAACGGCCGACAAACAGTTGTCTGGCTCTGCTTGTATCACCTTCACATCATAGGTGTCCCCCACAGGGTGCCATGAAATTATGGTTTCCCGGCTGTCTTCAATTATTTCTCGTTCAAACTGTCTCAGTGCAGCTTCCTGTTGGTATCTACAGTGTTCATAATGCCCATTTCCTGGGCTGGGTTTTCCACACTAGCACTCTATAGCAGCTTTCCTTTCTCATCAGCCCTTCCGGCTACTACAGCTATCTCTGCTTCTTTTCCCTCTGGTTTCATTCTAGTTTCTTCTTTCTTGTCTGGCTCATCACTCAGGCATCTAGTGTTGTTAGTTAATCCGTTCAAGTCGAACCACCAGATCTGTACATCTCCCTAATCCTACTCATCAAAGAACTGCAGGTTGTCCAAGTCCTCTTCGAGATCTGCCAAATCATCCAACCCTTGGCTCGGGCCATCTTTCCTGACCACATTGATGTGTACCAAGGTTGGCAGCACCAATTCAGACTTGATTTGACCAATTGACACAACATAGCAACTTGGATCATACACCCTATCTGATAAGTCCTCAGGACACTCTGGCAACAGAATAATACCTTCCTCCAAGGTCGACTCCCCTTCCATTGTAAGTCTCATCACCACAGGCTTCGGTTGAGGTTTGGACACGTGTCCATCATGCACAGATCTGGGCTTTCCAGAATGAACAACGTCAATTTTGGTAGGTGAAAGGAAGTAATATATATGATGGGGTCGTAAGAGGTGGCCAGTGTATGGATAAGATTAAGGTTTTGAGGTGGGGGGACTTGATTATGGGCTGGGAGTGGATTGGTGATCACATTTAGCTTCTGGGGTGGTGCGATAATCTTGTTGTCAATGAGATCCTAAATCTCATGACGCAATCAAAAGCATTGGTCAATATCATGACCATGTTGTTGGTGGAAGGCACAATACTTTGCAGGGTTTTGTTTGGATGGAAAAGGGTCAGGCAATGGGTGAGGTTGTAAGGGTTTGAGGTGCCCTTTCTTGACTAGCACCTTCATGGCTTGAGAGAGAGTCATGTACAATTGGTTAAAAGTCCTCTGGGGGTTGGGTAGGGTTGGACGATCTTTGTGAGCTTGCGTTGGCAAAGGGGACAACGGTCTTAGTTGTGGTGACAACACTTACGTCTGACGGCCTCACAACTGTGCTACCACTGGCAGCATTGGAACTGCGAACAAATGACCTTTTTACCGGCTCCTTCTCATCTGTAATAAGCCCCTACTTCATGGCATCTTCGATTTGCACTCTCATTTCAAGAAGTTCTATAAATATAAATAGAGGTAGGATAATCATCTTTTGTAGTAGCTTGCCATGCAGATTCCAGACAACCATCCTGATCTAGTCCTTCTCAGAAGGCCTCGTGGTCATCGTCAGGGCTTTAGCTCTCCATCTTGTCACAAATTCAGAGAAACCCTCCTTCGATTCTTGGCGTGTTTCCTCGAGATCACGAGTTGTAACCTCAATCTATGTATTGTAAGAATAGTAAGCAATGAAGGCCTCAACCATCTCTTTCCAATTTTGTTTAAGGGAATCTTCCAACTTAACATACCAAATGGCCGCTATACCCAACATGGTGCGACCAAAGAGAGACAGCTTGTGTAGTCTAGTTAAGCCCATTGGCCGCAAGATATCCGAAAATAGTTGTAGGTGAACCATCAGATCTCCTGAACCGTTAAAACGGTCAATATACGGCATTTTAAACCGATCCAGTAATGTAACTGTAGAATTGTACCCATCCTCTATGTCTGGGATGGAGTTAACCCCTTGTGCTCTCTTGAACAACTTTTCCAGTTTATTGACCTTGAGCGCAGTTGGATCAACCTCAAACTTGAATGGAGCCTCGGTCTGATAAATCAGGACTTTGGAGGTTTGTGCTAGAATTAGCTTTGCTAGATTACCTTGGTTTTTTTGAACATTGGCAGTATGAGCAGTGGCTTCGGGTGCTGGGATAGCTGCGGTAGGTGCATGGGATGTAGAGGCCGCACTCGACTATAGTTACTGTTGTTATAGCCTAGTTATAACCTCGACCTGATGGGCCGCATACTACTGTAGGGCTGCATACTGCTGTAGGGTGTCAACTGTCTATTGCAAATGGTGTATCAGTTCTTCCATACTGGCTGGGGGATACTGTGCCATTGGAATAGGTGATTGATCTCATGCTAGGCTGGAAGTAAATGACTGTTCCCAAACAGGACTGGACACAGGCGTACTGAGGGGTGATTGTTGTAAGAACTGGATTGGTGAACTTTGCCTGATTTTCCTCCGTCTTGTAACCGGTGAGAGTGAGGTAAACACGGATTGTCCTCGAACAAGATCCCCAGCTTTGTAAAGTATTCTGACTCAGGTCCAGAGTACTTGGGGATATCTGAACTTTCTGAAGCTATGGTTTTAAACTACCTAGTAAAAAAAAAATAAAGCAAAAAAGTAGTAATCAAAAACCACACAACGCCTCAGCTAAGATGTTATCAACACAGACATGATCAAAGCTGTAGGACTGTACTCACACTAAATTCTACTTCCAAAACAAATACCAAATTTGCAACTGCTATGCACATTCCTGTACAGTTTCACTGTAAAGCACATACTAGTTAAGAGAGAGCCAAAACACCCCTATGAGGGGGTAGGGTTACCATGTCCTAGTTTTGTCATGAACTAGGTTTCACTATTTCAATCAAGCGGTTTCAAATAATCCTGCATTTTGGGTGATCATCATGTCCTAATTTGGATCAGTCACTATGGCTTTTCTATATGCAACTAGGCCAAATGTTCAAAGGGGGTACCTCAGCAAGACTACCTAATATACGTCTCGCACCTAACACCGAGAAGTGAAAGGAGGATCAAACGGTAGAGCGGTAGTCCAGATCCAAGGGTTGTGTTCCCATCATGGTAGAGCCCACGACCGGTCAGCCTTTTAGCAAGCTTTTGTGCAAGCCTCTGGCAAACCGTCCAAGAATAGCAAATGGCAAACATAGTAACTTAAGCGCACCAATGCAAACACAATACAATGAACATGTACATGTAGATAAAAATTCAAATCATGAAGTTCGAGTCAAGTTCTCTATCTTTCCCCAACAGAGTCGCCAGAAATCGTAGCTCAACTTTTCGTGCTCCTTTCAGATAAGATAGCCCTACAGTTCGGACTCCTATGGTTCTAAATCTGATCTCACAAGTGTAATGTGAAATAAATTAACACAAAAGAGTCCAAATCTGGCAAATCTTTTGGAAAATCGATTTTGAATCAAAATGCCAAAAATGGACTACTTTGCCAGATACAAAGTCACTGCCTAGATATTTTTGGGAAATTTAGGAAACCCAAGACTCATGCCAAAGGCCACTTATCTGTCATCACCAAAGTGTCTCGGCTCGGGAACTTAGGTATGAGAGGGGAAGGTCATGAATCGAGCACCCCATTCGCCCGATCAAAAATCGGCCTCTACTAATCATGATGTAATTTTTATTTACATTATATGCTCTTGTTCCGATTATTATTATTAGGCTATTTTTACTATGTGTTGCACACAAGTACAGACTAATTTGCAAAAAATTGGAACACTTTGATTCATGTTTGTTTTGAAAAGTGTTTGAATGTGTACCACTTGAAAAAGTGATCTCATATGCACATTGATCAAATCATCCCAATTTGAGAAACTAGCCTTTATCCACAGGCATTCAAGAGTTATATCAATTATGCACTTAGTCTCATGGTAATCATGCTCAACATGGCAACAATCACACTCATGCAATATGCTAAAGCACAAAAATACTATCCTAGTACTCCGAAGCAAGCCAAAACAAGCAAAATAATTAGAAAACATACATGCCCCTAATTAATGCAATATGATTAATGCAACACATGCAAGATGCAATTAATAGACTCGGCTACTAATATAGCATGTGAATCAATTTGATAGCATGCGGTTTAAGCGCATTTTCAAAGAAGTAATAAATACAATGCATTGTTAGAATGATGAACCGAGCCTCATGCATGCAAGACAATGGATGCAAATCATGAGAAATGCTAAGTAAACATGATGCTCTATACTATCCAACATGAGCGGGTAAATAAAAGGGAGAAAGACGTGGGGTTGGAAGACATACACACTTATTACAAGTTTGGCCCTCACACAAGAGGGTCCGAATAAATGCCCTAGCTAAGCTATTTACTAATTATTACAAACCAAACAAATAAATTAGCTATGCTACTTAAATAATTATTACAACAACGAATTACCTAACTACTTTAGCTAATTAAATAAGTACAACACAAAATTAACTAGTTATTCTGCTTAGTTTAGTACAAAAACTAACTAGCTAATTACAATGCACAATTAATTAGCTAATTAATTAACTATTATGAGCCCCAGGAAATGAGGGTTGACCTATGCATGCACACGGATTTCCACCCAAAAAAATCCCCTGTTTTGCTGCCAAAATGCCTCTGTTGCACAGTTAGAATATTGCACTGTTTTTCCACCTCAGCCTCTACTCTGCTCTGCTCTACTGGAAACAGGACACTGCCTGGTTAGAAAAAGTGGCCAGCAACCCATAATTAGCGGTCGGCCGGCCACTAATAGTGGCCAGCAGCCTAGTAAAAGTGGCTTGCCGGCCACTAATGTTGGTTCTTTCCTGTAGCAATAGAGAACAAACAGAGCACAGACTAAAGTATTCTCAGGAGATGTTTGTCCACCTTGCCTCTCCTTATCAGCAAACAGGTCAAAGGAGGGGTAGGCTTGATTCGCAAGCCACCAATCGACACAATTTCATTGCGTGATGACTTATGAACCGAGGGATACAATTTCAATAAATGGTAAGGAAAGACCAACAAAACCTCCTCCCTATCATGGATTGATTAAGGGAAGTGGTTGACCTTGGAAACTTGAACCATTTCATCACTAACAAGTATGAAATGAGCCAAGTCTCCATGTGTTCAATTAACGTCCAATTGAACACCAAATCATTTTATTATCTTGCTTCATTTTAACCCCAACTTTATTACTCCATTTTAATTACCTTCCATTCATTAGTCAATTGAGTCCAATAATGAGCTTTAAGTCCACTAATGGAGAGAAGTACCAAACCAAATGTTGTTTTAGGCATGAAAAGGAGATCATGCCGTTGGTAATGAACCCCTAAAGGGATTAAACCATTAAGCACAATATCACCCCTTCAAGCTTAAACAAAACTCCTTTTGGAGCGACTCTCAAAACAAAGAGAAAAGGCCAAGAAATGAGGGAGGTTACAGAAATTCTTAGAGGTGAACACAAGTATGGAAAGTAAGAAATAAAGGCCATTAACTCAAATAGGTTGGTGGTTAAGGCCTAAACCACCAAGCCTATGAGGACCATTACACTGCAAGCATACTATACAAAGCATGAATGAAGCTAACTCACAAAATCAGTCCTAAAATAGTCCTAAAACAGTCCAAAAAAGTACTGGAATTAAGACAAAAACTAGCACACAAGCACAAGGAGAGGAGGTTAACCCCTCCACTTTTGGGACTTCAAAACATGATTTTCACGTCTTAAAAAAACCTCTAAAAATCAGTGGTAAAAAGCTCAAAACAATTTGATGAGAAGATGGGAAACACGAGGGCAAAGGCCTTAGAAGCAAGGTTCAAAGAAGGGTTGTCAACCCCTCTACCTTTAATGGCCTTAAACCACAATTTTCAGCCCAAAAACACAGGTAATAAACAGCTCAAAAATAGCAAGAAAAGATGAGAAGAAGATGGTACAAAAGAACTAGAATGTATACCTCTTGAAGAGGATTGATCCCTTGAATTTCCAAACCACTATTTCACACTCTCAAGTACCTTAAGAGCTAAAATGCAAGCTCAAATCACCTCAGCAAGGAACTCTCTAGGTTTGGTTTAGAGTGCCTAGGCAAAGGTTATGTAAGTTGCAAGAGAGAGAAAGAAAATTGTAGAGAGAGAGATTTTTTCAAAATTTTGCTCTCCAAAATTTTCTAAATTCAAAATTTTTTCTAACCTCTAAAACATAAGAGAAGGTCATCTATATATGGAAATATATGAGAGACCCTTGAAAATATCCTTACAAACACAGCTGGAAGGATGCATGTATCTGTGGAGACAACTGGGAGAAAATATCTGGTTTTTTACACTAGTGGACAATAGGCGACATGCCTTACTAGTGGGTCTGTGGGTCCCTGGATGCTCAGGCCTGAAAAACCACTATTTTTGTCCAAAACAAGGCACAAGATTTGTAGGTTCAAAACTGAGGTTTTCTACTAAGAAAGTCAAGCATTTGACAAGCGTACACATTCATCATTGAGTGATCAATCAGTGGCGCCCAAGTCTTAAGGGCCATCAAAAATGGGGTGTCTACAGATGGAAGCTCTTAATCCTTTCCCTAAGCCTTGGAAAAAATTTCCAAGCCCTTGAAATGAGTTTTTGAGCTCCATTTATAGAGTTTCGACTACAAATATTTGAGATGTTTGTGAAAAGTGTGCAAAATAAGCTGAAATTCTTGAAAATGCTCTCTACTTAGACAATTCAGCCGGTCCTACCTTTTGGTATTTAGCCAAATTTATTTTGAGGCAGCCATGACATGTTGTCCAGCCATTTGGAAAATACATCATTGGATCATCAAGGTAAAGTTAGCATAAACTGAGAAGAAAATCGGTAATTTAGATGATTTCACCCCTTTCATTCATTCCCCTCATATCCCTTGCTCAGTCTGCTTGAAAGAATACAACATTTTGATTTTGAACAGATGAGTCTCAGGACATATTAGTAATGTTTGGAATTGCACAGCTAAACTCATTTTGAAAAAGGTTTTTCACTGGTCAAAAAGTATTTTGGCCAAAATAGGTGCTTGGTTAGTTTCAAGGCCTGACTCATGAGCTTCCTGCTGAGGGATTCATAAGACTAAAACATCTCGGCTTTCATCACTGGGTACCAAAGAATAAGCACCCAAGTCTTAGGGCTAGTCAAAAATGGGGTGTTGGGCTTAATAACTCGAGTTAAAGAGGCTACAAACCGAAACATTTATGTCTGTGATTGTGCAATGTCTAGGTCCCTTAAGCTTTCTAATTAACCCATGTAACAAGCGTTAGGCCAATGACTCCCAATCCATATGGATTTAGGGCACTAGGTGTGAAGATATCCCATCGGGCTTAATAAGTCGGGTCAAAAAGACTACGAATGAGTGTAGTAGATAGATGTTTACAAAGATAATAAGGAATTCTGTTAACGAATTAGTGTCCTGGGAGAAAATGTTTTTGGATGAACTTGTGAGAATGTTATGATTCAATAGAGATTGTAACAAGGTGCTTTGGGATACTGGATGTGACTATAATTTGAGCATTTTCATGAAAATTTATGTTTGATCCACCGAGAGTAATTAATGCTAACCTTAATAATTACCTTTAGCTATAAGTTACAAATTGTGAAGACTGGAGGTATACATGAGTATTTTGAGTTAAGTTTGGTGTGTGTAATGACAATGTGTTTTATGGAATTAAAATGGAGATTAGTTTCGTATCCTTTGTCCTTTAGCTATAAGACTGTACTCTTGGTGTAACAGTTATGAATCCCTTGTATTAATCCTTTATTTCATTATTGGTGTAGTGAGAATTTGTGTTGTTGGTAAGCTGATCTAGTATTATTATTATTGGGTTAAATTTAAGATCACTTGAATGGTTAGTGGTGGTTCCAATTAAGAGGCATCTAGTTTTACTTGATAGAGGGCGATTTATTATTTTAATTTTATTCTATGAAGGAGAGAGAGAGAGAGAGAGAGAGAGAGAGAGAGAGAGAGAGAGACCCGATTGTATTTTGATCGAACATATTTTTCAAAATAAGTAATCGATTTTATCAAAAATATCGATCAAAAGGTAATTCGGGTTTACTTGGGCCACAAGCAAGCCAAGAGCATGGGACTCTACACTTATGCATCCATGCATGGCACGTGTACCAAGGCAAAGATTTGCGTGCACATGTTAGTTATGAGTGCGCATAAGTCTTATGCGTTCGCACATCCAAACGTGGTAAAGCCAGGTATGAAAACTCAATTTTAATGAATTTCGGATGGGAAGGGGAAGAGAAAGCGATAAGGGTTGCGCTAGCTTGCCTTTCTTGCCTCTCAGTGCCTATATAAGCACCCTCACTTCCCTTCCTTTCAAGGGGTTAAGATTTTGAGTTATTTTTTGAGCATTTGAGAACAAAACACCCACTTTCTCTCCTCATTTGCCTTAGCTCCGAAAATACCCTACCTACAGCAACTCAAGACCTCTAAAAATACTCTAAGGCTTAAAGAACTCAAACACATTCAGAACCTTCGCTTGAGGGGTGCTTGCAAGTAACAAAACTAAGATTTTCTTGCACTTTTCTTGATGTATTTTTCGGTTTAAGCAAACTCACAGGTAAACTCCCTTCTCCTTTTTTATTTCAGTACCTATTTTGTTTTGTTTATCAATTTTTGTTCATGTTAGATTGTTAGTTTTTCAACTCATTCATGTAGACTATTAATTTTGCCATTTTTTCAGTTATATTCACATGTTCTTCTATCTATCTTATTAGAACAGTATGTTTTTAGGCTTTATTTAATCATGTAATGTTCATGTATAAGCCCGGTTTGATCATCATGTAGTATTAGCGTTTTTTTTCCTTTTTTTCTTTTTTTTTACTTGTTAGTTGTTTTTCTTGCATAGTAATCATGTTAGTATCCTCAAACCGAGTTGAGGATTGCATTTTGTATGTGTTAGTTGCGTGATTAGGTCATGTTTATTTCAAGTATTGCATGTAAGACTCGTAAATGGGCATCCAGATAAGTTCCTCTTTTCCTCATTGGCACGTGCTTGCTATTTGCACTGTTTTTCAATTATACAAGTTTATATGCAAAATTATATGTTTTGTATGTTATTATGAATATTGTGTATTTTAGTTTGTGTTTAAAGCCATGGATTGTCAAAAATCATCTTTTAATGAAAAACTAATAGAAATATGGCTTTATTCATTCAATCTAAGATATATGATATTCATTTTACTCCAATCACATAGTTTTAGGTTAGTTAAGGGTTTTAGGGCTTAAAAGGAGTTTATGTGAATAATTAATCATTAAAATCATAAAATAGAAAGTGAGTAGAAGCCAATCTGTGAATTAGGCAAAAGGAGATGCTATCATTCAATGACCTTCCCCTCTTGTACCTAAGCTCCTGAACTTGGAATTTTCTCGATTGTGATGGACTAGTCCTTAACTTAGTCTTCATTGTTAAAAGTTTCTTAATTCCTTTTAAAAAAATAAGTGGCGACTTTTTGTTGGTCAAAGCAAGTCGGTGTTGAATGCATGCCTTAGACTCGAAAAAGGCACGATGCCCACAACCACCACCACCAACATCCACCATCCTTCCACGACCACCACCTTCATCACCATTGTCATTTTTATCACAAGCACCGCCATCATTTCACTATTACCACCATAATCATCACTGCCATTACCACCACCACAACAACTACTACTACAACCCATCACCTTCATAACCATTATTACCATTGCCATAACCATCACTATAATTCCACCACTGCCGCCACCCTCTTTTTATCTCCACTACATTATTCCTCCACCATCAACATAACCATTATCTCTCTATTTCTGCTACCATTATTGTTATTGGTGTTATAAGCACCATTGTTGCCACCACCACCACCACCACCACCACGATCTCACTATCACAATACAAAATTAAAATATACAATTTAAAAATAATTTTCCAAAAAGTACGGTAAATTCATTGGAAGACTTCTAATAAGACAAAAAAGTAAAAAGTATTTACGAAGACAAAACAGAGGATATACTTAGCAGAAATTGGCCAAAAAACAAGCCTTCATTTTACTGTAGTAAACATCAACCAACACTTATATATAGACCAGAATAATATTCTCTTTTTCTTTTTCTATTTTGTTGTTTCTTATCATTTTTGCTAAGTCTTCAAAGAGAACGTGTTCAATTTCCTCCAGACTTATCAAACCTAATAGTTTATGTAGCACTCCGTACTTCTTGGTATAATGAAATTATATTTGACTCTTTGATTATCCTAATTGAGAACCTTCTTAGTCGATATTTGAACATTGGTTGAGGCATTACCATAATGGTTAGGCGAGACTAGATCAAAAACTCCAAATTCAAATAGTTGTTCTTGAGTAGTCTTCACACTTTTAACATTTTCTCTCTCCACACTTTGAATCTTGATGTGAGCTAGAACCATTGAAAAGCTTATTTCCGGGGCTTCATTTTGGACACAAGAATGACCCTAAACAAAGTTCGGACGAGAGAATTATGCTCGTTTGAAATTTGCGAATTCGTGTTGTGTGCATAGTTCACTCGAGAGCAAGTTTCACCGCTCGAGCGATCCATTCACCCTTCCAACTCTATTTTTCAAAATTTTAACACCCTGGAATAAAGCCACCCTAATCCTATTCACCCAGTCATTTCCAACATACAACAAACGAGAAGAACAGAGACAATAACAATGAAATAGTATCAACACATTTCTTCCCTCTTGAACTATTTCCAAAACAACAATATCGTCTTTTTACATCCATGAACAAAACAAAATAGTTCAAGAAATAAGAAATATACAACAAGACAAGTAGCAAGTCGACTTCCTTCAGAATAGTGTTATTTGTTACACTATCATAAAACTAACATACAATTACAAAATAGCCTTAGGCTTGAACACCACGTGATTCCAAAAGAAAGGTATCTATGCTCCCAAAAAGTTTTCTTCTTTTCAAAAACATCACGTGCTAGGCACTTCGTACGTCTTTATTTCCTGAAAATGGTTAGTTTTGGGGTGAGCAAAAGCTCAGTAGGTAATGCACTTAACAGGTTATAACATTAATTGAAAAACACATGATCATGCAATGCAAACATTTGGTAAATTTTATTATGTATGCGTATAAATGCCTTTATGCATGAGTACAAAATGAGCAATGTTAAGGTTAAATTAGCATTTCCTGATTTTAGTGGTGCGATAAATACACTACGACATTCCAAGTAAGAGCTGAAATTCGAAATACATACATAGATATATATTTTGTATATTGAAAATAGTCTCACATTTGCCAACTCTAGAAACGGCGAGGCGATAGGCACCCAAAAACATTTTTCCCTTCCACATTTGCCGACTACAGAAACGACGGAGATTTGGACACCCAAAACCATGTTTTTCCACATTTGCCGACTCTAGAAACGACGGACGACACCCAAAAACATTTTTCCACATTCGTCTGGCGATATGCACAGACAGGGCAATTGGGCACCTTGACTCCTCGCGCGGGTACCAAATAAAATACACAACTCAAATCAACCCAACTCTCTACCCAGACTCATAGACTATTTACCCCCTTTCAAACTTTCCACTGTTCACACCGTTATTGTATCATGAAAGAAATTTAATAATGCATATGATGCATGAATTTGTAAATTCACATTTTCCCCTAAAATGATTCCAATTCACAACAATTCATTATTTCACTCTTCAATAATAAGGATTACTCATTTAACAATCATCACCAATTCAAGGTGTACAGAGAAAAACATTTCAAATCATACATTTCAACCTCAAAGTTAACCAAATACCTTCAATTTCATGTTTTGAAATTAATTAAGCAAAAACCCCCTTTTATTGAACAATTTCCAAACGTAGGCTTTTATATAAAATTTAGGGATTTTCCTCCCTTTCATGAAATTTGAGCTGATGTTCATCACACACAACAATAATCATCACTAATAAACACAATCCTTCCATAATCATGAAACATTGCTCACTTTTGTTCAATCATTTTACTAACACAAAACAATCTCTATATGTATATATTGACCTATAGCTATATATATACATATATATATATATATGATGAGTATCTAATGAAATTACCACATATGAGTTTCAATTTAAAGATATAACAAGTTAAAGACACCCCTACCTCAAGAGTGGAAGCTAAAGATGAGAATCCACGTGAAACTTACAAAATCTCAAAACAATTGGTAAATAGGTTCAACTTGACTTGCTCTTCAATAATCTTGAAGGATCTTGAGTGAATCTAAGGCAAAATGTTAAGAAATCAAGGGTTTGGTGGATTAGGGTTTCGAAATGGGTGATAGAGAGAGAGAATGTTTGTAAAAAGTGAAAAAGAAATGAGTCAGATCGGCTCTTTAAGTCAGCTGCCCCAACAGATCCCTCGAGCGAACTTTTTTTCGCTTGAGCGACCAACACAATTTCAAAGAGACCGCTCGAGCGAACCTTCCACCGCTCGAGTGGTAAACGTGAGGTCCCAAAAGTTTTGTAGAGCTACAGTGAAAATACTGGAAGCATGAAATCTATGCTCGAGCAGCCTGGTCTGCAAAATGGCAAACTATTGAGAGCCAAGAATCTTTGCTCGAGCGACCAAATGACCTCTTGAGCGGTCCGCCAAAACAACTATTGCAAAAATTGTCTGAGTTACTACAAGCCTTGATTCATCGATCAAGCACACTTTTTACTGCTCAAGCAGTCTGTTCGAGTCAACATAGATCTTGAGAGATTTCATTCACCGCTCGAGCGCAGATTTGACTGCTCGAGCGGCCTATTTGGGATCAGATCCTTGAAAGTCACTTTTTAGGTCAAACCACTTCACTTTTCACCATCTCTTGTCTCTCTCTTTCCTTCCTTCATTTTCGAGTTTCAAGATCGTATACCATGGATTTCATCTCTTTAGAGTGAGAATCTCATCCTAGTCTCATATACCAAAACGTAGAGCACGACAAGAGCTTCCTTTTAATTTGAGCGGATCGTGTTTTCGTCGAAGTTGGATTTTTAGGCTTTCTTCTCTTGTTGCTTGAGATGTAGGTTTCTTTGATCCTTTTCAATACCTCATTAGACATGTGGTAGTTTTTATCGCATTAAAATAATGTTTTGTTATGGGATTTTGGAAAGGCATGAAAGGGGTTTAGGTTCAAGTTTCGAAAGTTGAAATTGTATGCTTTTGGTTGTTTGGTAAGTTGGGAGGTAGTTAATCACAGTTATGATAATAATGGTGAAAAACACTAATTTTGTTATTAAGGGTTAATAAAATGAAAATGGGTAAAATTGAGTAATGATCGAGTTATGTGATGTGGGATTGTATTAAAGCTTTAGTTACTAAAAATGAATTAGTTGTGACTGTTTAGCTATTAGTGCATTGTGTTGGATAGTAGTTGTGTTTAACTCTTTGGGCTTTGTTAATGAAATAGGGGTTTTGGTTAAGGGTTGAAAGTGTTGAGGATTTGGAATAACGGGTTTGATTTTGAAAACTAAACAATGAGTGAAACTCTTTTGTGAAATGAAATGGAAAATGTATAGTTTGAAATGGAATGATTATGGATTCAAATTATGAAGGTCTTGTATTAAATGTTATAGGTTTTGTCCTTGGTCATCGGTAGAGGTTGACATTGTTATTGTTGAGTAGATTATGTGTATGTATTATACTCATACATTGTTTATGAAATCTAGCTTGTTGTGATATTGTTTGGAGGTTTGTTTCTCTCCGGTTAAGCCGGTAAAGCATGGCACCTTGACATATGGTTCCTCACCCATCCAGTTTGTGCCCGGTAAAGTGTGAAATTGAGGTCCATTTCTCTCTGGAAAAATGGTAAAGTATGGCTTCTTGAGATAGGTTCATCTCCCTTCCGGTTTGTGCCCAATAAAGTGTGACCTTGGGCTTATTCCCTTCTGTGTGAGGCCAGTAAAGCATTATGTGTTATGTAGGTTGTATCTTTTGCCATCCATGTTAGAAGTGTGTATTACATTCAGTTATTTATATTTGGAAATATATGTTTCTCGGTATCCTGTTATGGGTGTTCCTTACCCTTGGGCCTATGGGCAGGGAAGATAGTAGATGTATTGTTGTGTAAGTATGTGCAGTGGGTTGGAATATGGGATTGGGTTATGACTAGTGTTTTTGTGAATGTGCTTTCTAAACTAATGTTGAGATGAAACTCTTTTATATTAACATGGAAGGTTAAAAAAAATAAAGTTGTGATATGATGAAATGTCTTTAAATTATCTTGGAAAGTTTGAAGAAAACAAGAGGTTTTACGTTTTGTTGTGTTAAAAAGGATGATTTCGGGAAAATGTACTTATATAAGTATCTTTTGGATGTTAAATCATCACGTTACTTATATTGTATGTCATGGTGCACTCATGATCATAGCTATCTATACGTTGTTTTTGTCTAAAATCATGTTAGGATCTCTACTAGACTTTATGTTCATATCACGTTACTAATCATTTTTTAGGTGCGAGTTGAGAATTGGTTCAAGATTGGTGATCTTCTTTGGGTGTTGGCCAAGGGGCCTTGTCTCTGTTGCCAGGATACCAATGTTGTAAAAAGGGTTAACCCTTACTTTTAAAGTAAAAATGTAAGCCTACGAATATTTTGTTTAAATGTAATTCATGTTGCATTCAATATGTATACAAATGAGAGGACTTTCATTTAATTATGGTTGTAATGTATATATAGTTTTATGTTGATGGATATGGTAAGATTATCCAAGTAATAAAAAGTGGGACGTGACAGTTTATACAGATCTTCCTCTATTCCTATGCTATTTTTATTTATTTCTTCTACTACATTAGCATCCATTTTATCTAGTTTTTCTGTTATTTTGAATATTATTTTGTATTTAATTTTATTATTCTTTTCTTGTTCTGCCAGTACTTCTAAATCTTCTATACTATAATTACTTAAGTCCAACTTTTTTTCATTTTTCTGGTGGTATTAATTCGAAAGGTTTTTCTAGTGAATTTCCTTTATATGGATAAGGATAATTATCTAGATTATTTTCTTACTTATTTTCTACAGTAACTATTTGGTTACCTTTTTTTCTAATATTAGATGCTGAATTTCATTTATAATTTGTATTTTTTTTTTTTTGATAAATTCTTTAATAATCTATTTAAAGTATTATTTTGTTTGATTATTATTTATAAAGTAGTACTATTATTTAAATTATCTTATTTTACTTCTTCAATATATCCTCTGTTATCAGAATTTTACGATTTGCGATTCAATTCGCAATTTTTACAAAATTAATACAAATCTACGAGTGAATCGATTTTGGAAGTGAATCTATAACACCCTGAATAATACTATACTATTATTTATTTTTGAATGCCTTAAGCCAAATTAGTTATCTTATTATATAAAATAGTTAAATTAACACTTCAAAAAGATCATAGCTAATAAGCTTTGGGAAAAATTTCTATTTAGGAGTGGAGAAATGTGATACCCTAAATGTTTAATTAATTTTATAAAAAAATAAATATATAAAATAAAATAAAATAAAATATTTAATTTTATAGTTATATATGCTAAAATGTAATCTAATTTAAAATTAGGGGCATGGTTGTTACCAAAACATAACAATGTGATTAATATATTATTTGGGCCAAACCAAAACATAACCATGAAATTATCTTAATATTTAGGTTAAAAGGGAATTAGGGAGAGAGGTAAGCAAATTGCTGGAGGCTCCAAAGCAAGCCACATATGTAGGTTATGATTGCATGTGTAATGAATCACTACCTAATCACAAGTATATAAGGGGAATTGGGTACTAAACGAAGGCAACCAAGTGAGTCAGCAGAAGGAGTGACAAAGGACAGAAGCCTCGGAGAGATTAGAGAAAATACGAAGAAAATAGTAAGAATCCATGTTAAGGTGAGTTATATTATCCCTTGAGTAACCACGAATTGTTTTATTGATTTATGAATTATCTTATGCAAATCATGTCTTATAAATTATATTAACATTTCAATTATATTATTTATTTTATGAACCCTATTTGTTTAAAAGGGAAATCCATGGATATAAACTGATTATTAAATCTGATTTTGATTTGATATTTGATTATGTGTTTTGTAAGTATCACCACGGAAGTCTCATGTCCTGGAGGACTTAAATAACCATTTGGCCCTCTTACTTGTCATTTTAGTGACCCTCTGACAGTCTCATGCGATAAGGGACTTAAATAACCATTCCTCTAGTGTAGAGCAAAGTGCTGTGCGGAGCTAAATGCTACACTATTGTGGAAACCACCTTTAGAGTCCGTACGAGCCACCTCTAGAGTCCGTACATCTGTATCCATTAACCCTCTATTCTGTTCTATACCATGGTAATGATTATTTTGGTTATATGATTTGTACATTATATTTCTTATAACAACCCTCATTTTTTCCTTAATCATATTATGAGAATTCACATGGTTTTGGTTTGTTAAGCTTGCATCTTGTAAACTTTGATACTTTGTCTAAGTAAGGGTTCCTGTCTTGTTTTGATGCTATTGTATTTTGCCTAAGTATAAGATCCCTGTTCTGCTCTATGCTTGGTGTGTTGAACCTAGGCTATCTACCTTTGCTACCTCACACCGAGATCACACCTTCAAACCTCTTATATATAGGCCGTTGAGCGCAACACCTAGGGCCATCTTGGAACCATCTTGGCTGACTTCCACCTCCACCCTCACGCCTAGGCCAAGGTGTGCACCACCTAGGTTAAGGTGGCATCACCTAGGCATTCGAGATCTTTGATCCTTGAACCCTATAGCTATGTTAGGCATCTTCTACCGAGTTATGCACCTTAGCCAACACCTAGCAACCTTGTTCAATGGTTTGTACAACCTAGGCCGAGGTGTGTTACACCTAGGCCAAGTGTCACCTCTCCTTGCCTTGACAGAGTACCCATGCCACCTAACTTGTTATATACATTTTGACCTACTCTTGTCTTTTCATTCAAACACCTTTTTGAGGAGATTTGATCAGATGAGCCATGTGTCCTAGTAGTGGGTATATTAGTCAATTAGTAGTTGAGAAACCCATATCATTTTGCTATATCTTTGTCTTGAAGAGAGAGAAGCTCTAGGAAGAAAAATAAGAAGTTCTTAGAGGAAACTAGACTTTTCAATCTTGATTTTCGTACCTTTAACCATTTGAGTTGTGTTTTAAGGTTAGATTCTTGTTCTACTCTTGTTGTTCCTTATGTTAATCTGATCACATTGTATGATCTAGCATGATTCATGAGCCATGCATTGATTTAAAGTTTTGTTTTAAAAAGAAAAGTGATGTTCTTGTATTCTTGAAGAATAACCATGTTTTGATCCAAAAGTTTGTAATAAGTTCTATGTTTTTGTATTTGTTTCCATGAAATCTTCAAGTATGGGTACCCAAGTCCATGTTTTCGAACTCATATCATGAAATCTCGGATTTTGAATAAGAAGTTATGATTTTAGCATTCATGTTCTTCATGTTCATGTTCTTCAAGAGGAAACTCAGATTTCCAAACTTCACTATTTCCCTAAGTGCGGTCACCGAGACCCATTCTTGTCCAGACCTCATACCTAGGCCAAACATTGCATCTCATCTTGGCCTACCTTGCATAATCACTGGCACATTGATCTACCTTGCATGAACACCTAGGCTAACCACTGCACACCTTTGCCGACACCTTGTAACATCCCGGGTGGGCAACCCACATCTTGGCCAAGGAGACCACACCTCAGTCAAGAGGTGTAAAACCTCATCCATGACCTCCTGAGTTCACTCAGTTAGGCCATTTCGGCCCAGCTCATCTCTGTGCATCCATTCCTAGACCTAGTTTACACCCAGCATGCTTTTCCAAGAGGAAAAACATTAATTTAACTTCCAGAACATGCTTTGGTTTGTTTTGACTTGATTTTGGAAAGAAATGCTGAGATATAATTTACTCATTTGAAGCTTTCTTTAAGAGTGCATTACATAACCATTTTTGAGCATCTCTTCTTGTCTTCTTGAAGTGCATTCAATGGGATTTTTCATGTATTTATAGGTCTTGGATCTTTGCCTTAATTCCCCTCGATCGAAAAGCTATTGTGAGTGGTATTTTTAATAAAGTTATGTGATAATATTTTAGATGAAAGTTTTGCTTTGTTTTGGAAAAGTATTCAATCAAGCATGAATGATTATCCCTTAACTTTTGTATCAAGTATTATGTTTGTTTTGATGACACTCTTGAAAAGTCCTTCTGTGCTAAGGGACTTTAATACAACTAGTACCATCATTTGAGATATCTCTTTTGCCACCGACGAGTGGGCTTGTCTAATTGATTCCAGGTTGGTTATTCCTTTGTTTTGTCAATGAGTGTCATCATTTGTATTATGTAGATGTTAGTAAACATCCCTTGAAGCTTTGAAAGCCTTTGATTGATGAACTGGGTTCATCCTTTGATTTGTTACAATCTATGATATGTATTGTTTTGGTAAAATCTCGGGTATCATTTATTTAAACCTTTATTACTTATATCATTCACTGAGTTCTCCCTTATATATATGTAGGTGATAAGCAAGAAGGCAATGTGGCCTAAGACTTTATTTGAAAGATGTTTTGGTCCATGCTTTTGTATTCATCTTGAAGATTATGTTTCTTAGCTTTATAGTTCATTGCTTTTGTATGTTTTGGCCTGAGTAGCCTTTTGATCTAGATATAATATCAAGTTTAATTTATTTTGTATCCAAGTTGTAAAACCATGTTAATATGTATGTCATTTCATTTAATCTATGCATAGCTTTTATGGACTAATTTGATTTAAATTTATTACTTCCACACATGTATGCCCCATATGTATACTCTATATGTGTGAATCTTTGTAAGTTGGCCTTCAGTAATCTAAGATTATCTGCCATCACGGCATCATTCTATTAGGGATGGAATAGGGTCGTGACAGATTGGTATCAGAACACAAGTTCCTTATAGTACGTTTATTCACACACTCTTAGTCCTAAAGAGCATAGGATTTCCCTTAGAATGATTTTAAGATTGCATCATATTGCTTGCTATTTGACAAGGTATATATGATTTCAGCATGTTTATTTGCTACTTGTTAACTTGCCTATGTGTTCATCTTGTTTTAAAGTCACATTTTGCATACTCCTAGTATCATGAGAAGGGGAAGACCTCCAATTAGACAAGACCATTCCAAGGATAGGTTAGACAGACTAGAAAGGATGATAGAAGGTTTGACCCGTGCGTGAAGGCAAGCAAGACAACAGAATACTGACACCACCTCTACTCAAGCTGAGCAAACAAACGGCTAAAGTGCAGCTCCACCTCTGCATTCGTCTCCATCTCCTCCAGGACCCATTTGATGCCACCTTTGACTAGAGCTCGTGCGAGAGGTGCTGCAAATGCACCCGTTGCCCAAGGTACTGCTCACGCGGCTGAGCCTGATGCTGGAAGGCTCCCCTTGCTATTCATATGGCAGGTCTTCCTGTGATTCCAACTGCAATCACACATTAGCACCCGAGTGGGACTACTTACCAGATTCTAATCGAGTAGCCGAATGAGGAGCGTGAGTACATCAGGGACCCTGACGTGTAGCAGGTATGTTCTTCATTTCGCAGTTTGTATTTCACATTTCTTTTTCTAGATACTGATGTTCAAACTCATTTACAGGTACCGGTAGGCTACGTAGACGGCCTTCTTCAGTTGGTCACCTCTTTGGTCCACATGGTACGAAAAAGGGAGGCATTACTTACTCTCCACGGTTATCAAGTACCCTTCTTTTTGTATCTATCATGCACTGATTCTCTCTTTGCCATATTCATCCTATTCTGCACCGATACTAACCAGATTTGCCATACTCACACTGATATTGTTCTGATACTCTACTTCTTGCTTTCAGTCTCCACCTACATCTACAGCACCGGTGGCACCAATGGCCCCAGCGGTACCTCCTCCGGCAGCAGGGAGGAGAGGTAGACAGGCTCCTGGATGCGGCAAGGATGATAGTCGTGGTTGGGGCAGAAGTAGGGGTGCCCGGCGTGGAGAGTTTTAGGTAGAAGAGACTTCCTCATCCTCGGAGCCTATTTTGAGCAGAGATGATGCCAAGACCAACGGCATTAAGGAGATAGTGAGCGGGTGCTCTGAGTATGGGAGCGAAGAGGATGAGGCCAGTTCTAAGTCAGGGAGCGGAGAGGATGACACCAACTCTGGCTCTTAGTCCCATTTCTTTGATGATAGTGGTGTCGATGGTGACGGTGCCCTTGAGTCCCCTCCACGGAAGAGGACGAAGAGGGCCTCTCAAGCCTGATGCGACTGATACCGATTTTTGTATTCTTTTTTATCTTTTCTCTTGCTTTGTAGTGTAAAACTTTGTATAGATTCATATAGGACTTTACTTTTTTTCTTTGAAAACTTGTGTTTTCTCTTTTGTAAAAACTATGATCAAGGTAAAACCCTACTGTAGACACCCCATTTTTGACCGACCTTAAGACTCAGACGTCACCGATTGAGCGCTTGGTGATGTTGCATATTGTGCTCGTTCTGAGGTTGCGGAGTCACGGCTGCGAGCCTTGCCTGCGGGTTTCCGGACTCTTTTGTGCTTAGCCTCGGTTTGCGAACCAAGCCCTGTTTCTTTATTTTCTCTTCCCGAAGGGAGGGAGAGGTCTCGTAGACCATCTCTCAGTAGCCGTAGGCTACGTTTCGTGGTCGTAGGCCATTTTTCCCGTTTGGAGCCCGGTTTCTGATTTTTCAGAGCTGTCGGCCGTGTGCCTCAGTTCGGGACCGATTAACCACCTCTGTTTGCTCCGATTTTTGGCACACACCTTATTTCCTCCCTTTTGAGGGACACTGTGGCCTGAGAGACCACCTTCGTGGTCAAACGCCACTTCCTATGCCCAACAGCCTGTTTTCGGGGGCCCAAACTGCGCGTTTTGGCCCCCGAACCTTCGTTTTGCATCCGTCTTGATCCATTTTTGGCAAGGACCTTATTTTCATTGTTAGAAAGGTTGTAGGAGGGTGGGAGACCAGCAATTTTTCTAAAAAACCAGCTTTTCTCTTCATTGCTCTTCGTCACCCGTTTTTCTTACTAGAAAGCTGGTTTTTCCCATTCCCGGGCCACTTTTTTTGAGTTTCCACCACACCATTGTGTTGTACACACTTGGGAGGCCACCAATATGGGTAGGCTGACCAGTAATTGTCCCTGACCCTTTTGAACCCCTCTAAAAAGCTGGTTTTTCTCTCTCCTGAACCACTTTTTCTAGTTTTTCTCTACACAGCTGTGTTGCACTCATCTGGGAGGCCACCTTTTTGGGGTGGCCGACCAGTAATTCTTCTTGAACCCTTTGACCCCTGGTCAGCCGACCAGGGGAAGTGGCAGACCGGCCACCTTGGCCTTTTGAACCTGGCCGGCCATATTTGCCCTCCTGAGTGTATTCCAGCTGTGCCAGCTATTTGCCATTTGCTACATCCTCCATACACGTGTATGGAGGATGTTCAACCTAGTTTTAAAGCTTCTTTGAGAAGCTTTAGCCCCTCCCTTCTATAAATGGAGGCCTCTTCCTCCATTTGTAAGGGTTAGAAACTTTGGGCTGAAAAGTATACATACACCCCCTATATCTATACTTCAAGCCTCCAAACACCCATTTTGTTGGCCATTTTACCCTACACCCCATAGCCTACCACCTCCATCATCCATTCCAGACCCTTGGAGGTCATTTGCAGAGGTTGAAAGCTCACCAACTTGGTCCAAAAGCTACTGGAGTTCGGCTCTACAAGGGTAAGCTTCTATTTTCCCCATTTTTGCATAATTTTGCTCTATATCTTAGTTCCTTTTGCTTGCATTTTTGGGCTTCCACTTGAACTAAAAATAGTCTTATTTTGAGCTCATCTTTATGTTTGATCAAGAACTTTTTTCTGTTTGAGGTCTTCTACTCCCCTTTTGTGCTTTATCTCTCTTTTAGGGCTTATCTTGCATGATATATTAGCCTTATTTGTGAGCATTTCTGGGCTTCAAGCCAAACTGTAAAGTGTCTTATTTTGAGCCTCTTTTCAACTTTGTTTAAGGGCTCTTTGCTGTTTGAGGCCATCTACTTCCCCTTACCCTCTATCTCTCTTTTAGGGTTATTTTTGCATCATATTTTAGCCTTACTTGTGAACATTTTCGAGATTTTCTATAAACTGAAAAAAGTCTTGTTTTGACATCCTCTTCAAGTTTTGTTAAGGTCCCATTTCTTTTTGGGGTCATCTTCCCCTATGCATGCTTCATTCCTTCATGATTAGGGCTATGCATTAAAGCACTTGCGTTGGCCATGGTTTGGCCTCTTAGCCACTGAAATCCAGTGGATTTTCAGTAGCTTTGATGCATTTTTGAGGGCCAAAATCAGAGGGGGGTGACCCCCTCTCTCCTTGTCTTGTTTGGTGGTTTTTTAGGCTTTCCAAAGGGACCCTATTTTGCATGCATTGAAGTCTTATTTTAAGCTTTATTCTGAGGGTTTTGATGTCTGCCTTGGCTCTGTCTGAAGCCCTTTTGGCCATATTTTATGTCTATGATGCATGTGTAGGGAAATCCCATTCAAGGCCTTTAAGAGAGGCCTTTCTTTGCATGTTTCCGAGACTGATTCCAGGGCCTATTTGGTGGGTTTTAGGGCTGTCATAACCCATCTCCAGAGTTGGTTTAGTCTTGCTAAGTGTCTATCTTGTATGTGCTTAATAACCCCTTGTATGGCCCTCTAAAGGAGCTCATCATTTTTGCATGTGTTGGCTTCACGTCAGTGGTTATTTGGGCATATTTTGACATGTTTTGTTCACTGATTTTTGCTGGTTTGATGAGTTCTCACATGCTTCATATACATGCAATGTAACCCATGCTTGCCAGTTAATTTTGCATATTAATTTAGTCCATCATGTGAACACCTTTTGGCCGTACTTCGAACTAGAAATGTTCATGTTTTGGGACTGCCTTGACTCTGTCTTTGTGCTTCATAGTCAAATAATGCATGCTTTATATAGCTATAAGTCAATACATGTGCCTAGTTTTGAGTTTCGGGGCTTATTTCATGCATCGGGTGCCATGTTTCCATGTTTCGGGACCTTTTAGCATCATGTTTCAGTGCTGGAATCTACATGTTTGTATGCCATCTTTCATCCCTTGCCATGCCTTGTTAGAGTGGCATTTGATGCCTTAGGTTCGGTCCTCGGTTTGCGTGCATGTGTGCACGCATTTCGATTGTCTCATTTTCATCTGATGGCCGCTAATGTGAGTGTGGCTGAGGTCCACTCATATTTGTGTAAGCCCATCTTGCATTGTGTATGCCATTTCATAGCATTGCGTATGCTAGGTTGCATGTTAGGATTGCATTCATGCATGTCATGCATATTGCATGGTGTTTGGGATAGGAGTTAGCCCAAACACGGGAAACGAGAGACGTTTCGTACTCCGAGTGACGGAACGTGTCTCAATTCCCGATCACCGACACTCCGGATTAACCATGATGGAGTCTCGGTCTTGTTGTGTTTATATGTGCATTCATTTCACATCGAGTCGTGCCATTTGACTCCTCAGCCATCATGCATCGAGATGTGTGATTGATGGCACGAGGATCGAGGTGTGCATACATATGTAAAAATACTTTGCCACGCCCCTTTCTTGCTCTCTGTTGCAGCACATCAAGAATCAACAGCCTTCTGGAGCTTCGTACAACATTCCGAGATTAATTGCAAACAGAGGCAAACCGGGGCATCGCAATGGATTTCCGCGCAAAACAACTCAAGCAAGCATCATCCATCATCCGGAGCAGAGTTGAGGCAGTCCATAGGCTTGCATGCTAATTTACTGCTTTCCTAGATTAATTTGTTAATTAATTAGGGTTTTGTACTTATTCAGACTGTATTATTTATTTGGGACTGTATTATTTATTCAGACCCTCCGAGCGAGGGAAATTGTGTAATAAGTGTGCGTGAGTGTAATGTATGTCTTCCAACCCCATGTCTTTCTCCCTTTTATTTACCAGCTTATGATGGTTAGATTAGGGCATATTTCAATTAGCATACAGTATGATAGCATGTTTGCATTCATTCATCTGCCTTGCATGCACCAGGCTCGGCACATCATACTAACTGCATTGTATTTCAATTCCGAGTTGAATACTTGTTAGTTGTAGCATTTCACATACCATCTTTAGAATAGCCGAGCCTATCTTAGTTGCATTTTGCATGTGTTGCATTAGGCATTTCTGTATAGTTAGGATCATGCATTGATTTCTAACATAGCTTCTGTTTTGGCTTAGAGTACTCGGTAAGTTTTTATGCTTTAGCATCCTTACATGTGTGTGAGTGACTGCCATGATAGCATGCTTACCATGAGGCTATATGCTTATATGATATATCTGCCTGAATGCCTGTGGGTGAAGGTTGGGTTATTTAGATTGGAACAAATCATCGACTGTGAGTTTTAAGCCCACTAGATAGTGGCAAAACCATCTTTTCTAAGCCCACCCGAGGGTGGCAAAATCCGCATTTTAAGCCTACTTGCGAGTAGCAAACCACTTTCAAAAATAAATAAACATGAAATGTTTTGTTCCAATTCAGGCGATCCAGTCTATACTTGTATGCTGTGCGCATCACATAGTAAATCTAGGCTAATAACCAGAATAAGAACGCATAATGTTTTCAAAACTAGACATCATGGTTAGTAGAGGCTAATCTTTGATCGGGCGAGCGGGGGTGCTCACGAAGTGACCTTCCCCAATCGTACCCAAGTTCCCGAGCCGAGGTAACTTTGGTGATAACGGACACGTGGTCTTAGGCAACGAGTCAGGGTTTCCTAAATTTCCCAAAATAAAATATTTAGGTGGCGACTCTGTATCTGGCAAAGTAGTCCATGTTTGGCACTTCTTTACAAAAAAATCTGTTTTCAAAAACGATTTGCCGGATTTGGACTCGTTGGTTTAGATTAAGAACCGACACAAATCGAGTCCGAACTGTAGTGAGGCCCAAGGGCGCGTCTACACCTACAGTTTTATAAAAGGAGCTTTATTTTGTATAGCATCTCAAGAATGGCACCACACTTGCATAAAATTGGAACTAAATTTGAAACTAAAAATGCTTGTATTTGAATGATGTTCATAACCGAATATTGAGCCTTCAACTGACCAAAATACAAAATAAACTTAATAAAGGAAAAACAAAGTAAAAACAACCTAAACACAGCTATTCACACTTGCCAGAAGCAAAAGACTCAAAACAAGACTCAAAAACAAAAAGGACCAAATGCAACACTGTTGCCCAGCTGCCTGGCCAGCAAGCTTGGTCAGCCGACCATTAGAGTGGACGGCCGGCTGGGAAAAGTGGTTGTCTGGCCAAAGGCTGTTGTTCAACAGCTGGCAATAGTTGTCAGCCACTCATGCAACCTTATCCTCTATAAAGGTCTTCTTTTGCTCCTCCTTCAACAGAATACCATATTTCTGTTGTTTTCTCTAGAAATGGAGATCTTTTTTGCCGAGAGGCTCAAGGATTGGACGGCCACTTTGGACGGCACAGAAAAGGTAAATTTCTACAGTTTGACATAAACACTCTTTTTTCGTTGAACCGTCTGTCGCTTTGTTTTTCGTTCTTTCATGTCACTGTCCTTTGTTGGAACCCGGTTACACACGTGTTTCACTTTGGATCACAAGAAATGTGTCCAACTTTCGAAGAGGTTCAGGCCTTAATGGAGTCCCAACGTGATGAGGAGATCATGCCTCAATCCCGTTTTGGCCCTGCACAGGCTCTTGAACAAATGTCTGGGCTTACTTCACACGAGGCTCGGTCCTTGGCTCATGATGGAGAGTTAGACATACCCAGCTTGATTCATCGGTTTTCTGGCATTGAAGACAGAGGTGACCTTCTCTGGCGAGGTTATCGTCAACATGCCCTTTGTTTATGTTTACTTGCACACTTCGTACTTGTCCCTAGTTGCAACAAAGCTAGCATTAGGTTGATCGAAGTGGCCCAATGCGTCAAAGAGAGTAAGAGTTACATAGGTTTGGCATTAGCCAAAACTTTGATAGGTTTGAGTGCTTTTCATCGATGAGAGACTTCTCGGTTTGCAAGGCTTCCACTGCTTCTCCAGGTATTGTTTCCCACCCTTTCTTATTCATGATCTCTCTCATCACTTGGCACTCGCTCTCTATTTTCTTTCAAAGCCCTTTCCTTACATTTTCTCTCAACGTACATCTCTCTATTCTTTAATCTCTCTTATTTTTCATCCCTTCCCATGTGTAGTTAATGGATAAGCTGAAGGTTGTGGGCCCTTGCCCCGAGTATTCGACCAGATCCTACTTCTTTCGCCCACAGCTGGTAGACTTTCCCATAGAAGGATTGTGGTGTGATTGGATGTGCAGCAGATCTGCAGCTGACATTGCTTGGCGTTGCCCCTAGTTGAACTTGACTAAGATGAGCTACAACATGTCTCACCAGCTGGGTATATAGTTGATCGGCCTTACACACTGTGTATTTTACTTTCCTTTCCAGTTCAAACGTCAGTTTGGGCATGATCAGACCCATCCAGATAAGGGAATGGAATACCCTGCTCCATTTCTAGTTTGTGCTTTGCACTTGGCTCAATACCTCACTACTTGGAGGACAAGAGAGCTTCTGGCCCCTGCTACCAGCTTCAGTTATGCCCTTTCTAGGGAGTGTTTGGCTTGGCTTAAGGACGAGGCACAGGTTGGACCATCCTTGGCTGCAGAGACTTTCGAAAGCGCAAATAGGACACAGAGGACTATCACCTGACTTATCTATGCCTCTAGTTTATTGCTTTGACTTTTCTTTTCAAGTTTTTATGATGTAAAAGCAACTTTGATTTAACCTGAGAGTTGGAGAATGTACTTGTGTTGAAATCATGTAATTAAAGCTGTGAGTACTGAAAATTTTCCTTTTTGGTCCTAATAATGGACTGTGCTGAGAAAGGTAAAATTTTGAGAAAATCAACTTCATTAAAACTTTCCAAAACAATTTTTGAAAACAGTCGCTACCTGACACACATAGAATCAGTCCTCAAGATGTACAGCCCCGAATCAAAAGATCATAACTGCCCACAACTACATCCACTATTACTGCTCTATCTTGCAACTAGCCCTTTTGCCAAACGGAGATAACACAACCAAGTTAATAGATAACGAAAAAAGATGGACCGATCAAACAAATGGACAGGATAGTTGAGTTGAGAATGGTTATGGCCGAACTTCAGGTTAAAGTTGCTTACGTATCCCAAAGATGGGAATCAGGCTTTACATAGTTCAGTTCGGGTTCACTCGAGTATTTACTCTCTTCTTTTGCACTCTAACTTTTGCCAAAGTAGCCATTTCGGGTTTTCAACCTTGCTAGCTCTATTTTTCTTTATTTCCAAATTTTTTATGCTCTAACTTTTGCCTAAGTCGCCCTTTCGGGTTTTCGGCCTAACGAGCCTCTCAGGGATAGTATTTCTTCAACTTGTCCATGTTGATTGCTTGCGAGAACTCCAAACCATCCAAATCCATAAGGATGATCGCTCCTCCCAACCAGATAGATTTGATGATGTAAGGATCAGTCCAATTGGGTCTGAACTTGCCCCTAGGATCATAGATGGGAGCTTGGTTGCCTTTGAGCACCATATCTCCTTCTTCGAGGTTTCGGGATTTAACTTTCTTGTTGAAGGCCCTAGCAATTCTGTGCTGATATCCTTGGATATGATACAATGCCTTTAACCTTGTCAAACAACATCAATTCTTTGAATCTGTTCTGCTGCCAATCTGTCTCTGTTATCTAACACTCGGCCATGATTCTCAGTGACGGTACTTCCATCTTAATTGGTAAAACAGCTTCCATCCCATATACTAGAGACCAAGGAGTTGCCCTTGTAGATGTTCGAATTGATGTTCTATATCCCAGAGTGCAAAGGGCAGTTTATCTGGCCAATCTTTATAGGTTTCCACTATCTTTCACAGGATGTTCTTGACATTCTTGTTAGTGACCTCGACAGCTTCGTTGGTCTGTGATCTGTACGTTGATGACTTATGAAAAGCCACATTGTATTTCTCAAGCAAATCCACCACCTCTTTCTTGAAGTACGAGCCATTGTCCGAGATGATCTCAATTGGTACCCCATACCTACAAATGATGTTGTTTCTAATGAACTTGGCCACATGTGACACTTTCAACACTGAGTAAGACTGCGCTTCCACCAACTTGGTAAAATAGTTGATCGCCACCAAGATGAACTCATGTCCATTTGAGCCCTTTGGCGAGACTGCTCCAATGATGTCAATTCCCCACACTGAGAAAGGCCATGGCGAAGTCATTTTGTATAGCTTTAACGGCGAGATATTCATGCGATTGGCATGACTTCGACATTTGTGGCATTGCCGAACAAAGTTGATACAATCCTCCTCCATGGTTGACCAATAATAGCCCTGCCTGAGGATCTTCCTAGCCAGCATCACACTATTCATGTGTGCTCCACACTCTCCTCCATGGATGGCCTCCATGAGACGTTTCAACTCCTCTTCTTTGACACAGAGCTTGTGCATTCCTAAATGCCCCATTTTGTACAACTTATTTCCGCATATGATGAACTGGATGGCTAGACGCCGTATTCCCCGTTTATCTTTGGCATTTGCCCCTTGTGGGTACATGTCCTTTTCCAAGGAGTTCCAAATGTCATAATACCAGGCGTTTTTGTCTTGTACCTCATCTATTGCGGCTATCATCTCATAAGCAGGTGTATACGTCTGTTCAACGATGATCAAACGCATCTTAACCCCGAGCAGTATGTCTACCATGGAGAATAGAGTTGCCAATGCATTAGCAAACCGGTTGTTCTCTCTCTCAGCAGATGCGTAAATGTTAGTTTTTCAAACCTTAGAATCAGAATGTCCAGGGTCTGATGATAAACCTTCATTTTCTCTTCATTGACCTTCCAGTCTCCAGTGGCTTGAGAAATAACTAGGTTTGAGTATATGATGACGTCCAACCTTATTGCCCCTAGTTCTAGGGTAGCTTCCAATCCAGCGATACACGCATCGTATTCTGCTTCATTGTTGGACACTTTGAACCGAAGTATGAAAGCTAGGGGTATATGGGAATCATCGAGTGCTATCAGCAACATGCCTATCCTGTAACCGTACTATTTAGCTGCTCCGTCAAAGTACATTGTCCATGTCTGTTCTTCTACCTGTAGAATCTTCTCATCTGAGAATAGGTACTCTACTGCTTCATCTTCTTCCATGGGGTGGTCTGCCAAAAATTTCGCTACTGCTCTCCTTTTGACGGAGTTAAGAGTGACGTACTTGAGGTCAAACTCGGAGAGAAGAAGTAACCAACGAGCTAGCCTACTTGTAAGCGCCGGTTTCTCAAAGAAATATTTGATGGGATCTAATCTCAAAACTAGAATTACGGAGTGAGTTAACAGGTACTGTCTCAACTTCCTAGTGGTCCAAACCAAAGCTAAGCATGTCTTCTCTAAAGGAGTGTAGCGGGTCTCGTAATCTAGCATCTTCTTGCTCAGATAGTAGATGGCCTTCTCCACTCTAACTTCTAATTCTTAAGCTAGTACACACCCCATGGTTGAATCTATTATCGACAAATACATGATTAGCGACTTCCCCAGTTCTGGAGGCAATAATACAAGTGATGTTTGACCTATTTGAAAGCGAACTAACATCAATCATCCCATCGGAACTTCTTCCCTTTTTTCAAAAGTCCAAACAGTGGTTCACAAGTCAAGGTTAATTTTGAGATAAACCGTCTTATGAATTGCACTTTGCCTAGAAAGCTGCGCACCTCCTTTTCAGTCCTTGGTGGTGGCATTTCTAATATGGCCTTGATCTTGAACGGATCTACTTCAATTCCCCTCTGTGTAATTAGAAATCCCAATATTTTCCCTGTAGTCACCCCAAAAGTACACTTTTGTGGGTTCAACCTCAGTTTGTACTCCCCGATTTGTTTGAAGAATTTTTCCAGCGTGGTGTAATGGCCTTCTCGCTCTTTGGATTTTACAATCATGTCGTCCACATACACCTCGACTTCCTTATGGATCATGTTGCGTAAAATGGTGGTTGTAGCCCTCTGATATGTAGCCCCGGTGTTCTTCAACCCAAAAGGCATAACTCTATAGCAATAGGTACCCCACGACGTGGTGAATGCAATGTTTTCTCTGTCCTTAGGGGCCATCAAAATCTAATTATACCCCAAAAACCCATCCATGAATGATAGCCATTCATGGGCAGCAGTGAAATCTACCAATTCGTCAATGTGCGGTAGTGGAAAGTCGTCCTTCGGACTAGCCTTATTCAGATCCCGGAAGTCAACGCAGACTCTGATTCTGTCATCCTTCTTTGGAACTGGAACAATATTTGCCACCCAAGTCGGATATTTAGACACCAACAAAAAAACCAATGTCAATCTAGTTGGTGACTTCCTCTTTAATCTTCAGTGCCCTATCTGAACGGATCATGCGGAGTTTTTGCTTGATAGGTTGGGCCTCGGCGTCAAGAGGGATCCGGTGTTGTACAATCTCAGGATCAATTCCAAGCATGTCTTTATAGGACCACGTAAAAACATCTTTGAAATCTTTTAATAAAGCAATTAAATGTTCGCGTTCCTCTGAAGAAAATGTGGACCCGATCTGGACTAAGTGGGGATCCTTCTCAGTGCCCACATTAATTGCAATGATTTCATCTATATAGGGTTTAGCACATCTCTCCTCCTCTCGGTCAATAAAGTTTTTCAAAGCCTGAGGAATTTTTTCCTCTTTGTTTTTATTAAAATTTTGAAAATCTAGGTCAATGAAATAAATTAATGGCACAGAGAAGTAAACAGAATCTATAGTACTCTCATTCAGAAGTCATGGCTCTTCGGTTACAACAGACTCAAAAGAAAATGCAAAAGATGACCTAGACAGGACCTTGGCACCTGAGCTATCACCCCTAGAAGTGCCAAACTCAGACTCCCTGGACTGACTCGAATCGAATTGTAACTCAACAAACTCGGTGGAATCAGATTCTGGCTCGTCATCTGATTCAGAACTGAAAATAAAGCCCTTCTCCTACTGTCAACTGAGGCGTGGCGCCCTTGACGCGTCCAAAATACAACTGGTGGAATCCATAACCGGTTCTTCTTCGATCATAGAGACAGTAAAGTTATCCCCCAACTTCTCTACATTGGTCTCAGGATCTGTCAAGAGATTGGCCAATGCTGCCCCTACTCCAGCCTCACTATTGTCTGAATCGTCCTCTTTGCTCTGGCCAGCTTTGATGCTTGGATCGACCCCCTCTTCATCACTGTCTTAAAGCTAGTGGTCAAAGAAGATTTCGAATCTAGGGAAACACTTTTTCGCTGAGGAATCCACCCAAGGCTCTGGAAAGCCGCAGAAAGGGAAATCATCTCCTTCTCTAATGAAGTGCCCATTTAACGTTCCCCAGATTAGCCTGTAGACCAACTCGTACTGTTTCCCGGCTCTTTTGGGCTTGGCCCTTTCTCTCATTTCTTCTCTCTTTCTCTCATTTCTTCTCCCTTCCTTCTTCAATCCTCTTTGGTGGGCACATAGCCTAACCCAAAGGTATGTGGATTATGTGGCACCTTAGCTGGCACCGCAATAACTTTCCTCCCGCTCTTTTCGAGCCCCATTCCTAGAATATGTCGTAACTTGTTCATGAAGTGAATAGACTGAGCATTAACATACATGCCTTCCTCCTCGGCTAAGATTGTCTGTACCACTTGGGCTTCTGCCAGAGTGAATCCCAAAAAAAAGATATCGTCATCACCATGATTGATTTCCAGCAAAGGCATAGTTACCTCTGGCAATGGATGAATAGATGAATTCCCAAAAACGGTGGTCACTCCTCCCTCATAAGGGTATTTCAGTATTTGATGGAGGGTAGAGGACATAGTCTTCATGTAATGTAACCAGGGCCTCTCTAGAAGTAGGTTAAAGGTAGCTGGCACATCAAGTACATGGAACTTAATCTCTTGCTTGGAAAGGCCCACTTGGACTTGTACTTTTACCGTCCCCATAACTTCTCTGCTCGTGTTGTCATATGCCCGGATCACCTAGGCTGTGGAGACAAAATCTGCTGGTTTCAAGCCTATCACATAGGCAATACGAGAATGACAGACGTTGATTGCAGAGCCGGTGTCCATTAAAACCACTAGCACCCACTTTCCTCTGCACTCAATAGATATGTATAGTGGCTTGTTGTGAGCCGCTCCTTCCAACGGTAGCTCTTTATGGGAGAAAATGAGCGTAGGCTTGGTGCTACTTGGGAAGATCAGGCCAACGAGTTGCTCTGGTGTAGTATCAATGGACAATGTAGCCTTATCTGTTGCCGACAACACCGCTTGTCGGTGTACTCGCGAAGCCATGAGGAGGCCCCAAATGGAAATATTAGCCTGGATCTTCTTAAGTTGCTTCAGAGCCAGCTCCTCCTCCAGCTTCTTCTCTTTTTCCTTCTCAACCTCCCAGTCTTTTACTGAGGGTTTAGCTTGATCCAAATGTGGAAGTTTGAAATACTGTTCACTCCTAGTGAGATGGTCTATTTCTTCCGCATACCAAGTATTGTCTGGGATCTGGTCTCCCTAGTCTTCATCTATATGGGCAAGATGTAAGTCACTATCCTCCCACCACTCACCAAATAGTTGTCTGGCTTAACTTGAATCACTCCCACAGGACAAGTATCCCCCTTGGGGCGACAAGATGTTGCAGTCTTCCAGCTATCTTCAATCCTCTCTTGCTCAAACTGCCCCAACACAGCTTCCCGTTCAACATCTATAGTTTCTACAACACCCAAATCTTGGGTTTGTTTTTTCGTACTATTACCCTCTGGCATTTTCCCTTTCTCTTCAACTTTATTAGTTACCACAGCTGCTCCGACTTACTTTTCCTCCAGTTTAACACCGATTTCCTCTTCCTCGTCAAATTCATCACTCAGCTAGCCCCTATTGTCAGTTGACTAGCCCAAATCAAACTAACCGATCTGCACATTGCCTTGGTCCTGTTCTTCGAAGAATTATAGATTGTCCAAATCTTCTTCAAGATCTGCAAGATCATCCAACCCTTGGCTTGGGTCGTCTTCCCTAACCACATTAATGTCCACTGAGGTCAACAGCACTACCTTAGGCCTAGTTTGAGTAATGGGTACAATGTAGTGACTCGGGTCATAACCCTCATCAGATAACTCTTCGGGAATTTCTAGTGACAGACTGGCACTTCCCTTCGAGGTCAAAACCTCCTCTTCTTCAAATGTTGTCACCATAGATTTTTGAGGCTCAAGTTGTGGATTAGATGCATTCATCATGCACAAGTTTGTGCTCTTAGGAATGAACAATACTGGCTTTGGTAAGTGAGAGGGGGTGATATAGACATTCAGGTCAAAGGTGAGTGGTAGTGTATAGATGAGGTGGATATTTCTAGGTAGGGGAACTTAGTTGTGGACAAGGAGTGGGTTGGTAGTTACATTTAGCTTTTGGCATGGAGCAATGACTTTGTTGTCGATGAGACCTTGAATCTCATGACGTAGGCGGAAGCACCGGTCCATTTCATGGCCGTACTGTTGATGGAAAGCACAGTATTTTGTGAGATTATGCTTTGGTGGAAGAGGGTCGGGGAGTGGTCAAGGTTCTAGGGGTTTCAAATGCCCTTTTTAATTAACACCTGCATGGCTCGAGATAGAGTCATGTAGAGCTGGTTGAAAGTTCTACCTGGAGGTCGAGTACGGTTAGAAGTTTGTGAGCTCATATTGGCAAAGGGGTCGGCGGTTTTGGTTGTGGTGACAACACTTACCTCTGACGGTCTCATAGCTGTGCTACCCCCGGCAACATTGGAACTGTGAATAAAAGGCCTTTTGGCCAGCTCCTTGTCATCTGTAATGATCCCCTACTTCATGGCGTCTTCAATTTGAACTCCCATTTCATGAAGTTCCTTGATGGTGAATAAGGGAAGAACAATCATTTTTTGCAACAGTTTAACATAAAGATTCCGAACAACCATCCGGATTTGGTCTTTCTCTGAGGGTCAGGTGGTCATCGATGCCTACGAACTCTGAGAAACCCTCTTTTGGCTCCTGACACGTTGCTTCAAGATCACGAGTTGTGACCTCGATCTGCATGTTATAGAAGTATTGAGCAATGAAAGACTCAACCAATTCCTCCTAATTCTACTTCACAGAGTCCTCTAACTTAGCATACTAGATGGCAGCTATTCCTGACATTATTCGGCCGAAAAGCGACAACTTCTGCAGTTTGGTCAAACCCATTGGTCGTAGGATATCAGAAAACAGGTGTAGATGTACCATTGGGTCTCTAACACCGTCAAAGCGGTCAATATACGGCATTTTGAACCACTTCAGCAAAGTAACTACAGATTCAGTATACATATCCTCTATATCTGGAATGGAGTTAACCCCCTATGCCTTCTTGAACAGTTTTTCCAGTTTGTTGACTTTCAGCACGGTTGGGTCAACCTCGAATTCAAAAGGTGCCTCAGTTTGATAAACTGGGGCTCTAGACATCTGTGTTAGGATTGGGTCTGCCTGGATGGAAAAAGCTAGAACACCCTCGACTTGCGGATCCTGAGCTGTGACAGCATTGGTAGTGGTGCCAGGTATAGGGATAACCACATTAGGTGTGTGTGAAGCAGAAGTTGCAGCTAGCTGCTATTGTTGTTGTTACAACCTGTTTGTGACCTCAACTTGACGGGTCATGTCATGTTGGAGTGAGTTAACTGACTGCTGCAAACGGAGTAGTAATTCTTCCAAATCTGATAGTGGATACTAAGCCATTCTGGGAGTAGATGACTGTGCTTGAGGTGAACTGAATGTAGGTGAACTGAGGGTGATTGTTGAAACAGTTGAACTAGTGAACTTTGCTTGACCTTTCTTCGTCATGCGACTGGTGACAGTGAGGCAAACACTGGCTATCCCCGAACAAGATCTCTTACCTTACAAAGTCTTCTGACACGGGTCTAGAGTACTTAGGGGATATTAGAACATTCTGAAGCTATGGTTTTAGACTACCTTGCAAGAGAAATAAAAAAAGAGCAACAAATAGAAATCGGATAGCACCATAGCTAATATTTCATCAAAACAGATATGATTAAAGTTTAGGACTATATGCCCCACTGAATTCTACCCCCAAAACAGATACCAACTGTACCACTGAGGTAAAGAGAGCCAAAGCACCCCTATGAGGGGGTAGGGTTACCCTGTCCTAGCTTTGGCATGAACTAGGGTTTCACTACTTTAACCAAGTAGTTTTCACAAAATCCTGCATACAGGTGAGCATCATGTCCTATGTTGGAATAGTCACTATGGCTTTACTAGATACAGCTAGGCCGATTGGTCAAAAGGGTACCTCAGCAAGATTACATAATATACCTCTCACACCTAACACCGAAAAGTGAAAGGAGAATCAAGCAGTACAGCGATAACCCAAATCCAAGGGTTATGTTTTCATCAACATGGCAGAGCCCACGATCGGCCAACTTTTGGCAAGCTTTTTAGGCAAGCCTCAGGCAAGCTGTCCAAGAATAGCAGATGGAAAATACAGTGACTTAAAGCACCAATGCACATGCAATGCAAAGAACGTATATATGTAAATAAAACTTCACATCATAAAGTCCAAGTCAAGTTCTCTAATTTCCCCAACAGAGTCGCCAGAAACTGTAGGTTGCTTTTCGTGCTCCTCGAAGGGGTTTAGTCTCCTCGGATGTAATAGCCCTACAATTCGAACTCCTATGGTTCTGAATATGGTTTCACAAGTGCAATGTGAAATAGAAAAATACAAATGAGAGTCCAAATCCAGTAAATCTTTGGAAAATCGATTTACAATCAAAAATGCCAAAAATGGACTGCATTGTCAGATTTCAGAGTCGCCACCTAAATATTTTTGAGAAATTCAGGAAACCCCGTGACTCATGCCAAAGTCCACTTGTTTGTCATAACCAAAGTGCCTCGACTCGAGAACTTAGGTATGAGAGGGGAAGGTCATGAATTGAGCACCCCACTCAATCGATCAAAGATCGGGCTCTACTAATCATGATGTGATTTTTATATACAGTATATGCTATTGTCCTGTTTTATTAATGCTAATCATTACTATGTAAGGCACACAAGTATAGACTAAGTCACTCGCTTTGGAATGCTTTGATTTCATGTTTTGTTTGAAAAGAGTTCTGAATATGTGCTGCTTGAAAAAGTAAGCTCATATATGCATTAATCATATCATCCCAATTTAAGCGAACTAGCCTTTATCTACCAGCATTCAAGAGGTATATCAAATAAACACTTAGCCTCATAGTAAATATGCTTAATATGGAAACTATATACACCCATTTTTTACCACCCTTAAGACTTGGGCACCTCAGGTTGAACACTCGATGATGAAAAGTTACATTATGCAATCATTTGAATTTTTCAACAAAAGGCTTCGGTTTTTGAGCTTCTAATCCCAACCTTACACCCCATTTTGACCAAAACTATTTTAGACCTTAAAACCCTCTTTTTCAAAATATTTTTCCAAATGTTTCTACGATGTTCCAAGGCTCGCATTTCATTTAAAATATTGCACTTTTTGGTAAACCAAGTAAGGGCAAAGTGGAAATAAATGGAAGGGAGGTGAACTCTTTGAAAAATATTTAAAAGCATCTTATTTATAGGTTTGGAGTTGAAGGAAATAGGAGGGGATGGAAGAAAACTAGTTTAGGAAAAGGTTGAACATCAAATCGTTAAGAAAGAAATGAGCAGCCTTCACTAAATTAGGCATATCTCTTTGTACACTTAGTATTTATATGTGAGACCGCACCATGGGAAAGTAGACTTTCGGTGGTTTAATTTAGATGTAAGAATCAACTAAAACTGAGTTCAGATGAGGGAGATATGCCTGTTTGACGTCGGGCTTGAAACAGATTTTTTTTGCAAGTAGCTGGCCGACCAATTAAGTGGCCGGCCGGCCAGTTGATGAAAAATCCAGCCAATTAGAGTGGCTGGCCGGCCATGTTTCCAAGCAGACAGATATTTACAGCCAGTTGTCCCCCCATGTGCATGCCTTGTACCAGCTCTCTCTATACAGATATTTCCAACTGAGGAAGTTGTTTTTCTATAAATATAAGCCCACCCCTCTTGATTTTAGGTTAGAAAATTTTGCTAAGACTCCAAAACTTGCCAAACACTCTCCCTCTCTATCTTGCAATATAAATGCACTATACATACACTTCCTAAACCAAAAATTTGAGGCTCCTCGCTGAGATTATTGAGCCAAATTTTCAGCTCTTGATGGTGATCACTTGGTGGTTTGTGAACAAAAGAGTAACTCCTCTTCAAGAGGTATTACTTTGGCCATCTTTACACTACTTCTTCCCTCTCTTTTTTCGTTGTTTTCATACTGCTTTCGGACTGTTTTGGTGGGCTAAAACTTGTGATTTAAAGCTACCAAAGGTAGAGGGGTTAACCACCATTCTTTAAACCTTATTCCATAAGCTTTTATCCTTATGTTTCCCACTTGTTTCTCAACTTTTGGCCACTGTTTTTCAAAGTTTTAAGAGGCTAAAATATATTATTTTAAGGCCCAAAAAGTTAAGGGGTAAGCCACCCTTCCTTGAGCTTGCTTACTAGCCTTGTTTTCCTCTTCTTTTGCTTACTCTTTCTAGCCTTTCAAACTGATTTTCTAGCACTGTTTTGTGAGTTTTGGAGCTGTTTTTTAGAGTGTTTATTTAGTTATGCTTTGAATAGTATGCTTGTATTGTTGTGAGTCATCATAGGTTTGGTGGTTTAGGCCTTAGACACCAACCTATTTGAATTGATAGCTCTAATTCCATAGTTTTCATACATATACTCACACTTGTAATAATCATCTCTTCAGCCTCCCTCCTTTCTTGGTTTTCTTTGTTTAAGAGTAGTTTCAAACAATTGGTGCTTAAGGCATGAGAAAGAGGCCTTCCATGCTTAATGGTTTAATCTCTTCAAAGGTTCATTACCAAGGGATTACATCTCTCTCATGCCAAGAACAACTTCTTGTTTGACACTTCTCTTCATTAGTGGACATAACTCTCGCTTTTGGACAAAATGATTAAAGAATGGAAAGGTAATGAAAAGGGCTAATAAAATTGGACTAAAAGAGGCACAAAAGATAATAAAATGGAGTTGGGTTCAATCGGACGTTATATTGAACCCATTGAGTCTTGCGTCATTTCATACTCTTTAGTGATGATAATGGTTTGAGAATCAATGTCTACCACTTCTCTTGAGGTAACCATGATAAGGAGGAGGTTTTTCTTGGTCTTTTATTTTCATTCATTGAGTCTTTGTCGCATCGATTCATAGATCATCATGCAACAACCTTGCGACCATTGATGATTTGCGGATTGATTCTACTCCTCCCTTAATCAATTCCATGATAGAGAGAGGTAGAGAGGATAAACATCCCTAGGAAACACTCTGTTTTTGTTCTATTTCTATTATGTTGCAGCAGGGCAATACCAAAAATTAGTGGCCGGCTGGCCAACCCTTGAATCCGGCAGATCACTTTCCTTGGCCGGCTAGCCACCTTTTGTTGAGAAACAGTGTCATTTTTCTTGCAAAACAAAGCAGGAACTGAGGCAAAAACAGAATTATTTTCTGACTGCGGACAGAACAGAATCAGGTAGCAGAACAGAGGCATTTTCGGAAGGATGTTCTTGGTTGCATGTGTGGTTCCTCGCTTCTCGTGCAAATTAGATTTCACACATAGTGTGTTGTCATCAATTAGTTAGCTTAAATTCAGATTTGTAATAATTAGTTAATTAGCTTACTCATTCATTTAATATTGTAATAATTAGCCTAAGTGGGGCATTCATTCGGACCCTCCTACGCGAGTGTAAACTGTAATATTGTGTATGTTTTCCAACCCCTATTTATTTCTCCCTTTTATTTATCTGCTTACCGTGGTTGTATAGCATCATGTTTTCCTTAGCATTTTTCATAACTTGTAGCCATTCGTTTTGCATGCATAAGGGTTCAGCTCATCATACCAATTAATGTCAATTTCAAATTTCTTACTCGAATACGTGCTTTATCGCATGTCTTGAATTGACTCACATGCCATGCTAGTAGCCGAGCCTATTAGTTGAATGTTGTATGCGTTGCATTAGTCATGCTGCATCGTTTAGGATCATGCATTTTTTCTAACTATTTTCTTTCTTTTGGCTCGCCTTGAATATTTGGGGTAAGCATTTTTGCTTTAACATATTGCATGCGTATGATTGTTGCCATATCAAACATGTTTACCATGAAGCTAAGTGCTTAGTTTATAAACCTGTTTGAATGCTTGTGGATGAAGGCTTATTCACTTAAATTAGGCTGATTTGATTAATGTACACATTGGATCACTTTTTCAAGTGGTACATATTCAAAACACAACAAACATGAAATCAAAATGTTCCAAATTGGGCAAATTAGTCTATACTTGTGTGCATTACATAGTAATGTTAGCACAATAATCAGAACAAGAGCATATACTGTACATAAAAATCACATCATGATTAGTAGAGACCGATCTTTGATCGGGTTAGTGGGGTGCTCAATTCATGACCTTCCCCTCTCTTACCTAAGTTCCCGAGCCGAGACACTTTAGTGATGGTGGACAAGTGGTCTCTGATACGAGTCACGGGTTTCCTAAATTTCTCAAAAATATTTAGGTGGCAACTCTGAAATCTGGAAATGCGGTCCATTTTTGGCATTTTGATTAAAAATCGATTTTCCAACAATTTGTCGAATTTGGATTCTTTTGTGTTTTTACTATTTCACATTGCACTTGTGAAATCAGATTCAGAACCACGGGAATCCGAGCTATAGAGCTATCATATCTGAGGAGATTAAACCCCTCCGAGGAGCAAAAGCCAACTACAGCAACACAAACATATATGCAATGTGCTAAAGCAAAAATGCTCACCTAGTACTCAGCCAAAGCAAGCCAAAATAGAAGAAACGGTTAGAAAAATGCATGCTCTAATATGCAAGTGACTATGCAACACATACAAAATGCAACTACTAGGTTCGGTTTTTTAACATGACATATGGCTCAACTCAAAGCATGCAATAGCGACGCATTCAAGTAAGTAAGAAATGACAACAATATTAGAATGATGAACCAAACCCGATGCATGCAAAAATGGATATTTGCACATAGTAATGATATGAAACCAAAATATGATACTACATGCAACCATCATAAGCAAGTAAATAAAAGGGAGAAAGAATGGGGGTTGGAAGACATACACAATATTACAAGTGTGCCCTCATACAAGAGGGTCCGAATAAATGTCCTATTTTGCTAAATATTACAACACCAAATAAATTAATAAGCTAAATTAACTAATTATTACAAATCCAAATTAAGCTAACTAATTAATTACAACATATTAATATTAAAGCACTAAATTAATGGGATGGGAGGCGAGAAGCCACAAGCGCACAACCGAGAACATCCTCCTGGAAGCCTCTTTGTTTTGCTGCCAGAATCTATTTTGTTCGCAGTTAGAAAATTATTCTATTTTGGCCTCAGTTTCTGCTCTGTTCTGCCACAAAAATGACACTACTTGCACAATGAAAGGTGGTCGGGCGGTCTTGGAAGGTGGTCGAGCAGTCTTGGAAGGTGGTCGGCCAGACAAAAAGGTGGCCGGCTGGTCCCTATTTTTGGGGATTACCCTGCTACAATATATCTGAAACAGATCAAAAACAGAGTATTTCCCGGAGATGTTTATCCTCCCTGCCCTTCCCTTTCATGAAGATGATCAAGGGAGGAGTAGATTCGGTTCACAAACCATCAATTGTCGCAAGTTTGTTGCGTGATGATCTTAGGGCTGATAGGATAAAGGCTCAATAAAAGAAATAAAAGATCAACAATACCTCCTCCCTATCATGGAGTTATCTCAAGGAAAGTGGTAGGCATTGATTCTTGAATCACTAAACATCACTACAAAGTATGTAGTGATTCAAGACTCAATAGGTTCAATATGACGTCCGATTGAACACAACTCAATTTTATTACCCTTTTTTTACCTCTTGTACTTAAATTTTATTAGCCTCTTTTGCATTACCTTGCCATTTTCTTATCTTTTCTTCATTTTGTCCAAGAGTGATAATTACGTCCACTAAGTGTAAAAAGTGATAAAAAGAAGTGTCAAACAAGAAGTTGTGCTTAATATGAGAGAAAGATGTAATGCCTTGGTAATAAACCTCTGAAGAGATTAAACCATTAAGTATAGAAAGTCTCTTTCTCATGCCTTAAGCAACAACCTAGTGTTTGAGACAACTCTTAATCAAAGAAAGCAAAGAAATGAGGGAGGTTGCAGAGATGATTATGCAAAGATGATTATTTACAAGTGTGAATATTTACATGAAAACTATGTCAAGAAAGCTATCAACTCAAATAGATTGGTGTCTATGGTCTAAACAACCAAATCTATGAGGACTTACAACAACACAAGCATAGTATTCAAAGCATAAACTAAATAAACATACTAAACAGCCCCTAAATAGCACAAAACAATGCTGAAAATCAGTTTGAAAAGAGTGCAAAATATAGACCAAAATGGAAGAAAACAAAGCTAGAAAGCAAGCCTAAGGAAGGGTGGCTAACCCCTCCACTTTTTGGACCTTTAAATCATATATTTTAGCCTCTAAAAAATCTAAAAAACAGAAGCTAAAAGCAAAGAAGAAAATGGAAAAATAAGGATATAAACTATGGGATAAGGTTCAAGAAATGATGGTTAACCCCTCTACCTTTGGTAGCTTTTTAATCACAAGTTTCAGCACTTAAAATCAATCCAAAATAGTGTATAAACAACAAGAAAAGAGTAGTGTAAACAAAGAAAAAAATGGCAAAGGTTATCCTTCTTGAAGAGATGATACTCTTTTGTTCACAAATCACAAGTTGAATCCTCTCAAAGGCTGAAATTTGGGTTCAATAATATCAACAAGAAGCCTCAAATTTTTGGTTTAGGGAGTGTATGTATAGTGTATGTATAGTGTATGTATAGTGTATGTATATTGCAAGAGAGAAAGGAAGAGTTTTTGGCAAGTCTTTGGCTCTTGGCAAAATTTTCTAACCTAAAACCATGAGGGGTGATCATCTATTTATAGAAAAACAAGTTCCCCTGTCAGAAATATTTATATTGAGCCAGCTGGTGCAAGGCATGCAAATTGGGGGGACAACTGGCTGCAAAATTTCTATCTGGGGCTGAACATGGGTGACCAACCATGGAGAAGGATGGCCGACCAATAAAAATTGGCTTGCGGCCACTTGTTGGCTAGCAGGCCTCTATGTGGTCAGGCTAAAAAAAAAAAATTAAGTTTTGGTCCAAATGAGGTGCAAGGTTTTAGGTTTTGAAACTCAAAATCGAAGCCTTTTGCTGAAGAAATTGAACGATTGTACAGCGTAATAATTCATCATCGAGTGTTCAATGTGAGGTATCCAAGTCTTCAGGGTAGTCAAAAATGGGGTGTCTACAAAAAGTGATCAATTCAAATGGATTGGCTGCTATATCTTAAACACATCAAATCCATGAGGACTATTACACTATTACAAGCCCATATTCAGTTCATATCACATGAAAATAATCTAAAACAGTGTTGAAAAGTAACTAAAAAAAGTTAAAAAAAGAAGAGCAAAGATGGAAGAGCATAAAAGGATTACAACTAACCTATAGAAGGGTGGCTAGCCCTTCCACTTTTAACAAAGCTCAATCACATATTTAAGCCCAAAATAACTTTGAAAATCAATATATTATGACAAAAAATGAAGAGCAAAGAGTAAAAGAAAATGTGATGAAAGGAGTTCAAAGGTTAACCTCTTGGAAGGAGGAGGAGCTTCTTGGTTAGCAAACTTTAATCCAAACACCCTCAAGTATCTGATATAAGGTTCAAAACTTCAGCTAAAAAGCTTCAAGTTTAAGCTTCCATGGTGCATCTATAGTGTATCTATTTTGAATATCAAGAGGAAGAGCTTTGAAGGAACTCTTAGGCTTATAAAACAATTCTGTAACCCTAAATTCTGAAGGGAGATGGTCTATTTATAGATTTTCAACCACATTCCAATGGTAATATCTTCAAAAATGAATATGTGGCCGAATCCCGTGTATGGAAGCAACTTGTGCTGCAAATACAAAGTTTGACACTAAATTATACCGCCGGCCCACAAAAAATGGCCTGCCGACCACCTGTTGGCCTGTTGCTCTCTTAGTGGTCAGGCTAGAAAAAAAGGTTTTTGGTAAAAAAAAGGTGCAAGGTTTGGTTATGAAGCTCAAAACTGAATTCTTTTCCTGAGGATTCAAAAGATTGCACAGCGTAATGTTTCATCATCGGGTGTTCGGAATAAAGCGCCAAAGTCTTAAAGGCGGTCAAAATGAGGTGTCTACAGTTACCTTTATTAGATTGTCAGGACGATGACACAAGTGGTAAGCGTGACAGGCCTAGGCGGTAGGAGGTACCGATACCAGATGAAATTCCGATGAAAGAAGAGGAAGTTGGTCAGGCCAATGTAGTCGAGCCAACAAGATAGCAAGCCATGGGCTCCTCAGCCTGCAAAATAGTAAGAGCATTGTAGGAATCCATGGACATTCTCAAGGCTGATAATCAAGTGCAGGCCCATATTGTAGAAACAGGGTCATGTTTTCTAAAAAGAAGTTCTTTTGGTCGAATCCGGACGAGCTTGTTAGAGATCTAAACAAGCCATTGAAAGTTGATGAATGGCTAGAACAGATGGTGAATACGTTCGAGATGCTTGGCATCGAGGACAATGGTTTGAGGGTGACCTTGGAGTCTTTCCAGTGAAGGAAGATGCGTGTCAGTGGTGGAAGTATGCACGAGGGCATATTAGGGTGACTTGGGAGGCTTTTGTCAATGCCTTTCATGATAAGTTTTTGTCACCCACTGCTAAAGAGAAGTTGAAAGACTAGTTTCTGAAGCTCAAGTAGCTAAACACGCTAGTGGCCAAGTTTGAGGTGGCTCTCAATAGCCTATCGAGTAGGGGTGGGCAACGGTTTATCCGATCCGCAAAAATCGCCCAATCCACCCAACCCGCATACAAATAGGCGGTTTCACAAACACAATACGGGCGGATGCGGTTTGAAATATGACATGTTTGTGGGTTGCAAGTTTAACCCGCACCTGCAAGAACCCGCCCACACTTTTTTATTTATTTATATATATATATATTTTTTATCTTAACCATTGATTTCATTCCTATATCCTACCTAGATATTTTTTCCCAAAACAAAACACCCTTTATTCTTTGAACTTACTCTAGCATTACATTTGCTAATAGTATTATATCAACTGAAACTGAATAAATACTAATCATATTATTATTTATTGTTACATAATTGAACTTGTCCCGAATGAAGTGTAATTTGGAATTTTAAATTCCTTAATAAATATGGAATTCTAGTTTAGGATTTTGAAATATGTGTTTGTGTTAGTTTATGATTTGATTTAAGATTTTGAATGATTTGTTTGTGTTACAAATTGATTTTGTTGTGTTTTTAATTTTATAAGTTTTAATTCATTAATTATAATGTTGGAACATTTTAGAAAATGAGGAGAAAAGGGCCCAAAATAAATATTTACAAAATGAAAAGAAAAAAAATAAGGCTCAAAAATAAATTTTTGAAAAAAAAAGTCCAATCCGCAAACCGCCCGCAACTGCCAGCACATCCGCGAACCCTATCCGCACAAACCGCAAACCGCACTGCGGGCAGTTGTGGGTTGTCTTTTACCCAAACCGCATAGATACGAGTGGGTCCAAACCGATCCACAAACTATCCAAATCCGAACCGCGAACACCCCTACTATCGAGGTTTGCACCAGAACTTGTGGCAACGGAAGAACATCATTGCATCGAGTTCAAGAAGAGTTGAGGATTAGGCTCCTTTTCAAGGTGGTCGGGTCAATGATTAGAGATTACGGCCATCTTGTGGAGTCAACGTCCCATCTAGAGACCATGATCCAAGCAGAGGAAGAGCGAATGAGGGGCTCCAGGTAAAGGAGTCAGAATGTTCAGGGAGACGCTAGGGACAACAAACGGCAAAAGGTTCCACTCCATAGCAGTTCCAGGCCACACAGTTTAGATTCACTTTTTTCGTACTTTGTTAGAGTTCAGGTTCGGGGAGGGGTAATCAAGGTAGGTCACTTGCTTCAAGTGTGGTTAATTGGGCCACAAGTCTTTAGTTTACCCACAGAGGGGAGGAGGGCAACAGTCTACACCATCTTTGGCTCGTCCTCAGAGCCAGAGTTAAGGGAGAGGTTAGCTGCTTACCTACTATTAGTATGGGCAGTCGAGACACTTGAGAAGGTTTTGTCCTCAGTCTGGTGGCACACCTAGTGCATCTGGTTCGAGGCAGACACAAAGCAATCAGCCAACACAGTCACCACAAGCCTCGAGGGCCAATCAAGGAGCCACTTTGGCTCAATCTATGTATCAAGCCTATGCTCCAAGAGGTGAGAAAGTGGATCAAATGCCTTCAGGGCGTATGTGTAGACACCCCATTTTTGACCGTCCTCAAGACTTGGACGTCATCATTTGAACACTCGATGATCATCCATGCTCGTGTTCGTTTTGAGTTCTCAGAGGTCTCGGCTACGCGCCTTGTCTCAAGATCTCTCAACTTGTCTGTTTTGTGCTTGGTTGTGGACCAAACACTTGTGTTTTTGCTTCTAAGGGAAGAGGGTGGCTTGTTTGCCATCCCCTCAACCCACCGGCCAAGGCATGATGCCATCGGCCCCTTGTTCTTTCCATCGGCCAAAAATATTGGCCGATCGGCACTATATTTGGTCGGCCAGCACTTATGTTGGTCGATCGGCCATTTTTGGTGGCCGAACCCTGTTCATCTGCTTTATGCAGATATTTTGTGCCAGCTGGTGCAGCTGGCATCCACAATTCACCCCCTCCATACACGTGTATGGAGGGATTTGAGCCTTGCTTAGCTTCTCCAAGAAGCTTTGCAAAATTGGATTTCTATAAAAGGAGAGCCCCCTCTTCCTTTTCAGGGGTTCTAGAAATCTAATATACAAGTTATATATATCTCTCTCTCTATATCTCCCTCTCTCTACATGTTGTGTGTGGGTTTGAGTTCAAAACAGTGTTTTGTTCATACTTTTGCACTAGAGCACCTAGTAGAATACCTTCCTTTGGTTGCTGAGGCACTAGGAAGTTGGTTTCAGAGTTCTTGGGCTGATTTTGATCCAAGGGAGTGGCTGGAGTTGTGTTCTTGAAGGTGTTCTTCAAAGGTGAGCAACTAACCTTTTGTTTCTCCATTTTGGCTTAAGCTTTTAGACCTATTTGTATATTGTTTCAAGCTTAACTATAAACTGAAAAAATTTCTGTTTTCATGTGCTTAAGATGATTGTTTAAGGTCACTTTTTGGTTAGGGGTTGTCTACCCCCTCTTAGGCCTTGTTTGGCCTTGTTTTGAGCCACCTCTTTTGGCCTTTGTTCTTGCTTTGGCTTGACCTTTCTACCACTGAAAATCCAGAGGATTTTCAGTGGTGGATTTTCAGTGGTGGAAAGGTGGTTTTAGAGTCTTGTATGGGAGAGGGACACCCCTCTCTCCTTGTGTCTCATTTGCTTGCATTATTGGCTCATAATGGTAGCATGATTGCTTAGCATGTTTTGACTTCATTTCAACATGTATTAGGCCTTATTTTGCCATGTTACACCTCTGTCCAAAGTTGGTTTAGTGGTCTCTTGCATGCCCCATACACTTGTAGTGTAATCCTCTCTATTGCCTTAACATGCTTTGTGCTTTAAGCTTTGGTTTTAGTATGATTTTGGCTCAACTCAAAGGAACTTTTAGTCATGTTTTAGCATGTTTAAGCTCTTTTTGGTGTTGTCTTGGTCATGTATGCATTGTTTTGCATGGTCTTGGTTCATTCTAGCTTGTAAGCTTTGTGCATTGAGTTCATTAACATGTGTTACTTGAAGTATTTTCATGATTTGGCATCATGTGAAATGTGATTTCAGTCCATGTTTCATGGTCACACACTTGCATTTATCACCTATTCCATGCTTTGGATAGTTTGTGTTTTATGCCTTAAGAATAGGTCATTGTGCATGCCACCATGCTTAGGCCTTTAGGATGCCATCTCAGTGGGTATTTGGGCTTATTTTGACATGCCATATCTCTATTTTTCATTGGTTAAATCATGCCATCTTTGGTTATAATGGGTGTAGTGTAATCCCCTTTATTGGCCTTACTTGCATCTTGCCTTCGGCCCTTCATTTTGGCTTATTTTAGCTTTGTCCCTTGCATGTTTTAGACTCCCTTTAGCATGATTTAGGACTGTTTTAGTTGTCCTTGACTCTTTGGGGCTGAGTTCATGTGGCCTTAGTATAAGCTCCTTGGCTAGCCTTAAGCCTTGAGTCTTCTTGCATGCCATGTTTGCATTGTTTGGTTCATTTGGCGTCATTCCATGCTTATTTTCAAAGCTTATAGTGTTGTTACACTTCCACTTTTGTCACTCTTTGAGTACTCTTGAGAGTTGTGCCTTTGTGCCTAAGTGATGGACCAATATGTGTACATGTTTGTTTTGCGTGTTGGTACCTTCATTTTAGTGTTGTGGCCACTGATTGTGGCATGGTTGAGGTCTGTCCTTTTGGTTTAAGTCCATTGAGCATGTTTGCTTTCATGATATTTGCATGTTCGTATTGCATCACGTTTGCATATTGGGTATATTGCATGATGTTTAATTAGTTGCATTGCATGACATTTAATGCATACTTGTTGCATACTTGTTGCATACTTGGGTTGTTTGCTAGTTTGCTTGCATACTCATATTGCATTGGGTTTGTTTGCATGCCATTAGTCTTGTTGCATTGCATAATGTCCCCATGTTGCATTGCATTTGGCATACTTGCATTGCATTATGTTTGGTTTGGGGTGTCAAACCAAACACGAGGAACGAGGAACGTTTGTACTTGAAGTGACGAAACGTGCCTCAATCCTCGGTGGCCGACACTCTTGATCCAACATGATAGAGTTCTAGGCATTCATGTGTTTTGTTGCATTCATTCCACATTGATTCGCACACTTGGCTCCTTCGGCCATCATGCATTGAAATGCGCGATTGATGGTCCGAGGGTCGAGCACTACACTCCCTTGAGTTCATGACATGATAGGGAGGGTGTTTTGTGCACACATTGCTTTGAAAATGCATTGCCATGCTCTATTTGTCCTCTGCTGCAGCAAAATAGCATTCTGCAGGAATATATGGCCGGCCGGCCATATTCAGTGTCGATCAGCTAAAAATTGTTGGTCGAGATCCTTACAAATGGCCGATGACCATTTTCACATGGCCAGTTGTCACGACCCAAACCCGCCCCTATGGGTTTAGCACCGTAACCGGCCAGTAATCCGAGATTACCGAAGGCCTACTGAGCAGTAAGACAGTAAAACAGAGTACAGGGGCATGGCGGAAGCCAATACAGTAAATAAACAATGTCCAACGAGCTGTGACAGTCTATATGCCAAAAGATTTTTCAGACATATACATATAAACACAGTGCAGAACGGTACATACATCATTTACAAACCTACAGTGCAGGGACTTAAACCCTAATGCCAGTACAATAACAATGTTAACAGTCTATACAGTACTACAGAACAGTGCAAAGACAGACGGGGAAATAAAACACCCCTAAGCCATAGCTTGGCAGGCTCGGAACCTCACAGTGAGGCACAGTAGTTGGCTTGACAAGACTGGCCCGACGCTCCTAGCTGCGGTCTGGTGCCTGTACACCTACATATATATATGAGCAGTGAGCTAAAGCCCAATGAATAACACAATGCGTAAAGGGGTTAAGAAAAATGTCCTTTCAGTATTTTAAACAGTCGTTTGCCTCGGTAGATCAGTTATACAGTCGGTGGCTTATACTTCATGTCATATCAGTCATTTAGAAATCATAGTAATCGCACGTGGCACAACCGATAGCAAAACAGTACGGTGGTAGTAGCAGTGTTAGTACAGTAGTAGTAACGGTAACAGTACGATAGTAGTAACAGTGCAGTAGCGGTAACAGTAACAGTACAGTAACAGTAACGGTAACAATAACAGTAACAGTAACAGTGCAGTAGCAGTAGCAGTGACAGTAACAGTACAGTAACAGTAACGGTAACAATAACAGTAACAGTAACAGTACAGTTCTTATGGACTCAAGAGGTGTCTCGCACAGATTCTAGAGGTGGCTCACACTGTAGCACTTAGGTCTGTGCAGCACTTTGCTCCAGAGATATCCGTGACAGTAGCAGTACAGTAAACAGTAGGTCTTAAAAAACCGGACAGTCAGTTGATGGCCATCACTCAGTAAACAGTAGTGGTTCCAACGAGGGAACCGAATCGATTAGACAAATCCACCCGTTCATAGACCGTCGGTGGGGCCATCCGTTCACAGACCGTCGATGGCAGAGATTTCTCAAACGGTAGCAGTAACAGTAAACAGTAGTTGCTAAGGATGCCACAATACAGTTCAGAATATAGGACATGCACTCATTCAATAAACAATATCAGTTCAGTAAACAGTTCAGAAGATAATCATTTGAACATATCTTTACACAATTGTTACTCACAGAGTTCTGGGCTACAGTAAGCTAGAGCGTCTCCTCGGAATGCCAACCCTACACAGTTACAAATTGAACACACACTAAGCTACACAGTTGGGAAAAATCATAACTTAATCCCTAATTTGCCTCGGTGTGGTTCTACATCTATATCCTCATTAAGATGTCTTATACCAGGCCTAAGAATGCCTAGAATGGAATGAGGATGCAAAGATGCATTCAGAAAGCAGTTTCAGAATTTTCAGAAAAACAGTTACCCGCTCGAGCGCAGGTTTCCCCGCTCGAGCGGACATGCAACAAAGGTCCCCGCTCGAGCGTGTGACACAAGCCTCCGCTCGAGCGTACAATACCCCGCTCGAGCGGACATTAAAGTAGTGAGAGGTGCTGGGAGCTCGATTTCCCCGCTCGAGCGGCACTTCCCCCGCTCGAGCGGACAACCAAAATCTGGAAAATCCAGATTCGAACTCCGAGTTCAAAACCAAATTTCAAAGCATCAAAATCGATCCTCTTGGGCTGAATTTCTGGAAAACTCTTGTAAACTCATAGTATTACGTGATTCCAAGCTCAATTTATAAAATCAAAGCCCAATGGTAGTTCAATTAAACTCCTTTTCAAACAATTTTCATAAACATGATGAACATGCAATATCCATGAATTCAATCAATTCAAAGCCTCAAATGTTAGCTCAACTGAGCTCATTTCTTCAAGAACAAGATGAAATCATGGTCTTTAACATGAATATGAACATGCATGCAAGATTTCCATGAAATCAAACTTCCAAACTCAACAATGAATACATGCATATTGAAAATTCATAAGGTACAACCTCCAAATGCCATAAAATGAACATGCATGCAAGATTTAAGCCTCAATTCAACCTTTAAAACCAATTCTAGGCTTTAATCTCTAAACTTCCATGGCCCATGCAAGAGACAATTCAAATACACAAATGAGATGATGAATTCACTACCTTAAACCTTGAATTAGAGGTAAGGGAGCTCAAATTGCAATTCTTTCTTTAATCCCTCCAAGCTCCCAAGCTAAATTGATGAACTCATTATCTCCTACTCTCTCCCTCTCTCTAACCGGTTGTGCCTCTCAAAAATGGGCTAGGGAGAGATGCAACATCAAACAACATATAGTCTCCAATGTTTGGTGAAGTGGGCCACTAATGTGGCATTTTGGTAATAAAGCCAACTATTGCAATTAATCACATTTGAATCTAATTTAATTATACCAGAACACATTTCAATTAAATATGCCATAAAATCATATAAATTCCAGTGGTCATAAAACATCAATCAATTTCAGATTCGGCCGCCGATAAGGCCTTCAATTTGCAGTTTAAACATACAAATTTGAACAGATAACTAAACAGTCAAACAGATAAACATGCAATTGAACAGATACGGTCAATCGATTCAGTTTCGGATCTCAGTCAGTCAGTTCAGTATTTCAATCAATTCAATTATCAATCATAATCGGTCTTGGTTTAGCAGTAATCAGTACTTAATCAGTAATCAGTGATGAGGGTTATTACACCAGTGTTCCTATATTTTGGCCGGTGACATCCCATAGTGTTCAGGGAGTGGTTTGGAAGCATCATTGAGACTTGTGCAGTTTTCAGAGGTGTAAAACAGTGCAAACAGAGGCAACATGTGGCATACGGGTTTCCGAGTGAGGTGATCGAGCATGCATCATTCAATCATTCCAAGGCGGAGCTGCGGCGGCTTCTTTAGTTTCATAGCTTAGTTAATTTGTTTAAAATTAGTTAAGGGTTTTGTAATATTTAATTAGCTAGGATAGTTGATTATTTATTTGGTTTGTATTATTTATTCGGACCCTCCGTCGGGAGGGCGCAATTGTGTAATAAGCGTGCGTATGTGTGATGCATGTCTTCTAACCCCACTTCTTTCTCCCTTTTACTTACCTGCTTTCGATAGCTAGTTTTAGGGCATATTTCATTTAGCATCCTTATGCTATGCATGTTTGCATCATTCATTTGTATTGCATGCACTAGGCTCGGTGTGTCATACTAACTGCATTGTATTTTAATTCCAACTTGAATACGTGTATCAAGTTGTCGTATTTCACATGCCATTCTTAGATTAGCCGAGCCTATTCTAGTTGCATTTTGCGTGTGTTGCATTAGCCATCTTAACATAGTTAGGATCATGCATTGATTACTAACTAGCTATTGTTTTGGCTCGGAGTACTAGGTAAGCTTTTATGCTTTAGCATCTTGCATGTGTGTGAGTTTTGCCATGATAGCATGCTTGCCATGAGGCTAACTGCTTATGTGATATAACTGCCTGAATACCTGTGGGTAAAGGTTAGATTACTTGAATTGGAACAATTCATCGAAATGCGAGTTTTAAGCCCACTTGAGAGTGGCAAAATCATGTTTTCTAAGCCCACTTGAGGGTGGCAAATCCACGTCTTAGCCTACTTGCGAGTAGCACCACAAACCATTTTCAAATAAACAAACATGAAATGTTTTGTTCCAATTTAGGCGATCCGGTCTATATTTGTGTGTTGTGCACATCACATAGTAATTTTAGGCTAATAACCGGAATAAGGGCGCATATGTTTTCAAAACAAAATATCATGCTTAGTACAGGCCGATCTTTGATCGAACGAGCGGGGGTGCTCATAGCTGACCTTCCCCAATCGTACCCAAGTGCCCCAGCCGAGACAACTTTGGTGATGACGGACACATGGCCTTAGGCACGAGTCAGGGTTTCCTAAATTCCCCCCAAAATAAAATATTTAGGTGGCGACTCTATATCTGGCAAAGCAGTCCATGTTTGGCACTTCTTTTTTAAAAATCAGTTTTCCAAAACGATTTGCCGGATTTGGACTCTTTGGTGATTTATCAGCCTCGCATTGCACTTTGCAGGATTAGATTTAGAACCATGACATTTGAGTCCGAACTGTAGAAGCATGAAGCCCGAGGGCGCGTCTACAGTATGTATGTTGTTACCACACTGGATCAGTTGCCAACACCTTTTGTAGTAAGAGGTAACCTTTTGTTGCTCAACTCTATTGTCAAAGTGTTGATTGATATTGGTGCATTTCATTCATTCATATCATCTTCTTTTGCATTCACTTTAGGATTAGAGTTTGAGCTGTTGGAGTCTCCTATATTGGTTAAGACACTTGTTGGGGGTAGAGTGGCATTGGGTCGTGTGCCACTCTTGTGAGATTGAGGTCGCAGATCGTTAATTCTCTTTTAATTTTATTATCCTTGATACGTATGCTTTTGACATAATTCTAGGTATAGATTGGTTAACTCATTACCAGGCTTCGATAGATTGCCATCGTAGAAGAGTGTCGGTGTGTATACCATCGGAGAAGTGCTTTTATTTCTTGTGAGACCGAGGGGATAGTTCTACTCCACCGTTGTATGACCTTAAGGATTGAAGAGAGTTGAGTTTTCTTTTTACCATCACAGTAGCTAATGAGGGTAGTATACTTCGGGGCAAATTGCCGAGAGTAGTTCGGGAATATCTAGATGTTTTCTCAAAAGATCTCACAGAGTTGCCACCACATAAAGAGATTGAGTTCTCAATTGACTTAGTACCAGACACAACTCCGATTTCCATGGCACCATATAGATTTGCACCAGTTGAGTTGTGTAAGTTGAAGGTGTAGCTTCAGGATTTGTTAGATAAGGGCTTTATTCGCCCTAGTACATTGCCTTAGGGAGCACTAGCTCTCTTTGCAAAGAAGAAAAATGGCGCGTTGCGACTATGCTTCGATTATATGAAGTTAAACCAGGTAACTGTTAAGAACAAGTGCTCATTACCGCGAATGGATGATTTGTTTGACTAGTTAAGGGTTCTCGTTATTTTCCTAAGATGGATTTGAGATCGGGGTATCACCAGTTAAGGGTGAAGAAAGAGGATATTCAAAAAATGGCCTTCCGTACGCAGTATGGCCATTACGAGTTCTTAGTAATGCCTTTTGGATTGACCAATGCACCGGCTTCGTTTATGAACTTGATGAACCGAGTCTTTCATGAGTTCTTAGATTGATTCGTGGTTGTCTTCGTTGTCAACATTTTAGTCTATTCACCCTCTGAAGAGGAACACGGGGAACACTTACAGGTTATACTTGAGTTACTTAGAGCACATCGGTTATATGCTAAGTTCAGGAAGTATAAATTTTGGCTCAACGAAGTTAAGTTCCTAGGTTAGGTGACCGTGGATTCATCTAAGATAGACGCAGTGCAAGATTGAGAGCAACTTAAAAATGCCTTTGAGATCCGAAGTTTCTTGGGCATAGCAGAATACTACTGATGTTTTATGAAAAACTTCTCTAGATTGGCCTCATCATTGACTAGATTGGCGAGGAAATGGATCAAATTTGTATGGAGTGAGACTTGTGAAAAGTCGTTTCAGAGCTTAAGGTTAAACTCACCACTGCTCCAGTTTTGATCATTCCGGAGAGGGGTTTGGGTTATTCAATTTATTGTGATATGTCATGGGAAGGTTTAGATTGTGTATTGATACAAGAAAGGAAGGTGATACCGTACGATTCATGGCAGTTGAAAACACAAGAGAGAAACTATCCTACTCACGACTTAGAGCTAGCAGCAGTGATATTTGCCTTAAAAATTTGGAGTCATTACCTATACGGGAAAGATTTGAAGTGTTTTCCGATCACAAGAGTTTGAAATACCTATTCTTACAAAAGGGCTTGAATTTGGGGCAGAAGAGATGGATGGAGTTTATGGAGGATTACGATTTTGAGTTGCATTATCATCTAGGGAAGACTAACGTAGTGGTCGATGCTTTAAGTAGGAACTTCGTAAGTAAGGTAGCTAGTATTGCCATCTAAGAGTGGGAGATGTTGGGTGCTATTGGCTAGCTTGACTTATACCTGGCAAATCTGTTGAGTTGGCCACCTTATTTACCGCAGTTGCACAACTTACCTTAATTAGCTGGGTTATGGGCACAACAGTGTGATCACGAAGTAGAGGTTATTCGAGGGAAGATATCCAGTGATAAGGTAGAGAAAGGCTTGAATGTTTGTTCTGACTCGAGTGTGAGATATCTAGACCGTCTTTATGTGCTAGAGTTTTGTAGAGAGGAAGTACTCCGAAAGTTCTACCATTCACGCCTTGCGGTACACCCAGAAGGCACAAAGATGTATCACGACCTTAGCCGCCAGTTTTGGAGAAGGGAGATAAAGAAAGAAGTAGCCTTGTTTGTTTCGAGATGCCTTACTTATCAACAAGTAAAGGCTGAGCATCAGTGACCAATGGGTTTATTGCAACTTTTACTTATAGCCAAGTGGAAGTAGGAACATGTTACGATGGATTTTATTGTGGGTCTTCTGAGGACTTAACAAGTGACTCAGTAGACTAGCTTGCTAATCTATATGTTAAAGATATAGTATGATTTCACGGGGTCCTAGTGACTATCGTTTCGAATAGGGATCCACGTTTTACGACTCGGTTGTAGGAGAGCCTATAGGGTGCCTTGAGCACTAAGTTACTGCTTATCATCCTCAAACTGACTGACAGTCCGAGTGCACCATTTAGATTTTAGAGGACATGCTTCGAGCTTACGTTTTTTATTTTAAGAGTTCATGGGAAAGGCATTTATCCTTGGTAGAGTTTGCCTATAATAACAGTTTTAAGGCAAGTATTGGTATGGCTCCTTTTGAGGCCAGTTTATAGGCCGAGGTGGGTGATCCACCTATGTTAGGTCCAAAATTAGTTTGGAAAATGATAGAGAAGATTACGCTTATCCATAAGAGGTTGGTTTCGGCTCAGAGTTGCCACTTTATCTTTTGAGGTGGGGGATTATGTGTTTCTTAAAATATCGCTAAAATGGGGTTTGATGAGATTTGGAAAGAGTAGGAAGTTGTTTCCTAGATTTATTGGGTCTTTTGAGATTCTAGAGCTAATTAGGGATGTAGCTTATCGTTTGGCCTTACTGCCCCAACTTTCTGGGATTCATGACGTGTTTCATATTTGTATGCTCCGGAAATATGAACCTGATCCTTCATACATGCTAGATTTGACCAATTTAGAGGTAGATAAGAACGCCTCATATGAAGAAAGGCTAGTTTAGGTTTTAGATACTTGGGATCAAGTCTTGAGGGGCAAGACTATCACATTAGTTTAGGTGTTGTGGTGACACAATGGAATTGAGGAAGCGACTTGGGAGCGTGAGGCTAAAGTTCATGAGAAATATCTGAACCTATTTGTTGATATTTGAGTTTTGTATTGAAATTTCATTGCATTATAATATATAAACATTGTAAGTGTTTTGGAAATTCGAATTGTAATATTTTATGCTGCATGACAATGTTTTATCATTGTTACTAGAGTGGATTATTAATGAGATTAGATCACATTGATTATTGTTTTGGTTTAAATTTCAAGGACAAAATTTCTTAAGGGGAAGATTATAATAGTTTCGATTTAGACCCGACCCTTATCATGTTCTTATATCCAGGATCTGATACTCTTATTCGTTGTCTATGTTTCTTCTTGTCTTGTTGTTGTTGAGCATAGAGTTGTTGGTTGTATTGGAAATATGTTGGGAGTTAGTTTTTCAAAAGAATTGTTGTCCAGTTTTATTCTTGTTCACTCGAGCAATGTTTTGGTCACTCGAGCAGTCTTTGAGATCTCCTAGTATTTTTGCAAGTCTGTAAAACTTCTACGAGTCAGGTCTGCAAAACTTCTAGGAGTAGGGTAATCTTGGCTCAAGTAGTCCTTTCTTCGCTTAAACGGTCTTCTTCAGTCTGCAAAGCTTCTAGGAGGGGGTTATTGTGCGCTCGAGCGGTGTTTTGGTTGCTCGAGCAATCTCACTTACTATGTCTGATGCTCAAGTGGTGTTTTGATCACTCGAGCGGTCTATGCACATATCAGATCGAGAAAATGGGATTTTTAGTCACTTTTTCATTTCCTTCTCTCTTCCAAAACTCTTTTAAACCTAATTCTTCTCTCTCTCTCTCTCTCTCTCTCTCTCTAGTTCTTGCCTTAAAACCTCAAATACTCCCTAATCTATTGACTTCTCCAACTTGGTTCCTTGGAGAAAAAAGGTAGAGCTCGTCGAAATCTTTGTTTTAATCGGAGGAGAACTTGTTTTAGGCCCTGTCAAACTTCTACCTTTGCTCTCTTTCTCTTCTACTTTTAAGGTAGGGATTTCTTCAACCTTTGATATGATTCTTAACTTAGTTATTTGCTTTTTGAGAAGGGTTTAATGATTTGGGGATTTTGGACTAAATCTAGAGTTTGATTTTGAAATGTAAAAGAGGGGTTTTCAAATAAATTCTTGGGAAAGGTTGTGGAAGTATGTATATTGTTGGGTTGTGTTGAAATGCTGAAAATTTCTTCTTTAAATGTGATTTTGAAAGTAAATGAGGGTTTGATTGAAAATTATTGATATTTGATTTATGAAAAAAAAAGGAAAAGATGTGAGGCTTGAAAAGATAAGAAGAATGTATCCATTGATAACGAGAGTGGAGTTGGATTTATATTATTGCTCCCATTTTGAAATTTATGAGATTATATATGTTGAGTAGAAATGTATGTTTTGGGCTATCAGTAGAGGATAGCTTTGATTGTTGTAGAAATTGTATGAGGATTAGGTTAATTGGAACTAATTACTCATACATCTTGCATTGAGCATGGTTTCATACTAAATCATTAAAAATGTATTGTTTTTGAGAAAAATGAGTATATACCTGGGTGAATCTAGTTAGAGGATGTGGTTGTAGTTTATATTGTTGGCTTATGTGCCCTTGGTGAAAATCCAGAAACTCATGCAGTTAGATGGCGATTCTTCCAGTTAGTATCGGTAAAATGACTTTGATAGTGCTTGTATAGCCTACTAGCAAGCACATACGTACCTAGAGATTCCCAGTGTTTTGTATACACTGCTTTATTTTCTAACTTGAAAGTATTGTTTATTAAATTGAATCACATATAATTGAGACATGGCATAGTTTTGAAAGAGAAAACATAATGTTTTGGAAAATAGCATTGCATTGCATTCACTATATGACTTTGTTAAGCTTCATACGTTGTGTTTGAGTATATTTAATGGGCTTTAGCTCACCCTACGTGGAAAACAACTTTCAGGTACTGATGATATACCTCCACCAAAGACTTAACTTAGGAGGACCATGGAGCTAAATGCTCATTTTTGTTTCTTTTATTGTAAATATCTTTTGTATAAGCCTTGGGCTTTTTAATTGTTTTGGACTTGATCCACCTTATTGTAACCAAGCAATGTCTTGGAAAAGATTTAATCATTAGAGTATTAACTTATTTGTATTCCCTTTTATTTTCAATTCACTCATATATGGCATATGCTATTGATTCAAGATTTAGGATTCATGAATGTATATATGCATATGTCATCTTTTGTATAGTAAAAGAATATAAATGAAAGGTTAATATTTTGCAAGTTTATGTTTTTCTATTGAACATTACGAGACGAGTTGTTATTATTTCAGGGTGTTACAAAAGTGATATGAAGTTATACTTCAAGGGGATAAAGTGTAATTTACCCAATTGATGAAATTGTATTTTAGTCATAAAGGTTAGAAAGAAAGAAAAAAAAAATATTTGGCTTCTTTCAAGTTGTCATCTCAACTTGAGATAGTATTTGGGTTTGATATGTCCATTTTGGAATTGATTTCGATGATCCAAACTGTTTAGTTTTAGGACTCTTTGGGTAGAATATTCGTGTAAAAAATTAAGATGATTAGATATTGATAATTATATATTTTATCATATTTGTTATAAAAAATAAATGACAAAAATAATTTCAAAAATAACCATTTATTTTTTCTAATCTAAATTTGATTCAAACATATAGTTATTTATCTCCGATCATCTTAATTTTTTACATGAATATTCTACTTAACAAATCTTAAAAAGTAAACGATTTAACTTATCGAAACTAAACCTATGGTAGGCTCTATGAATCTCTCAATTTCTGTCATGACATCCCAATATAAAAATAAAATAAAATAAAGAAAAAAGTCTAATGGAAAGGGAAAATAATAGAGGAAGAGAATTAATTGTTATAATTTTTAGGGTAAATTACATGGACACCCATGAAATTTGATCTAATTACATCTCACCCCTTGACGTTTTGGAAATTACATTCCTATTTTTGTGGTTAATAATCTCATTTCACAACCCCGATTTATATAAAAAGTAACAACTCTTAGTAAAAAAATAGAAAAAATTATATTGGAAAAAAAAATTAAATAGAAGGGGGAAAAAATAGAAGTATAGTAAAAAACAGTGAGAGTGTATGAGTTTAATATTTTTATTCCGTTTAACTAATTACAATAATAAAATATTAATATAATTTTTTAAATATTAATAGATAATATATATAAAATCAGAAAATCTCAACAAATTTAAGTATAATTTATCCTAATTTTTAAGTAAGAGTTAGGCTCCGTTTAGTAGAGTTGTGCGAAAGTGATTATAATTTATAACCTAACAGCTTATAACTTATAGCTATGAATATAAGTTGATTTTTGACTTATAAATTAGGCTTCTCCTCCCCCGCTCAAAAAATAAGTTAATTTTTGACTTACAAAAAGTTATAAGCTGCATTGTTAAGCTGAACCAAACACATCAAAATAGCTTAAATTAAATTAAAAATTGAAATAAGTTGGAAATAAGCCCTACCAAACATGACCTATAACTTATAAGCTAACAGCTTATAACTTATAACTGTGAACATAAACTGATTTTTGACTTATAAATTAAGCTTCTCCTCCCTCACTCAAAAAATAAGTTGATTTTTGACTTACAAAAAATTATAAACTGTATTATTAAATTAAATTAAACACATTAAAATAATTTAAATTAAACTAAAAACTAAAATAAGCTGAGAATAAACAGTACAAAACAGGCCTTAAACCCTTTTTATTTCAATTTTCGAGTTAAGCCAAGCAATAAAATGGAACCCTGTTTGCACAATTCCTCACTCACTCCGAAGTCATAAAACCCTGTCGGAAAAATCTCTCTCTCTCTCTCTCTCTCTCTCTCTCTCTCTCTCTGCCATGGCTGTGGACAGACCCACAGTGAGGGTCTCAAACATTCCTCAAACAGCCATAGCCAAGGACCTCTTCGACTTCTTCGAGTCCACAATCGGCAAAGGCTCTGTCTACGCTTGCGAAATCGTCAGCGACCGCAAGAACTGGAAATCCAAAGGTTTCGGCCGAGTCCAATTCGAAACCCTCGATTCCAAATCAAACGCCACACGCCTCTCTCAAGAGGGAAAGCTTGTCTTCAAAGGGTTCGTCCTGTTTCTCTCCACCTCCTTCGATGACGTCATAGCCCGACCCGTCGAGCCCTCGAATCGGGTCGAGAATGGGGTTCTGCATTGTGGGTAATGGTGAAACATGATTGCATGAGTGTGTTGGAGTCTTTTGAGGGTGTCAAGGCTTGGGTTATGCCCGAAAGGAAGAGTCTTGAGTTCTGGGTTGTTCATAGTGGGGAGTGTTATAAGTTGGATTTACAGTTTGATTATGTTTTGGAGACTAATGGGTGTCGTTTGGATAGTGAGAAACCCAATGCTGTGCTTCTCAAGGTATAATTTTATGTTAAGTTCTTTTTAGATTTTTTTGATGTTTTTATAATTTTTTATGTTTGAATTTTTGTGGGTTCATGTTACTGTTTGTTGGAGCATCTCCAATCTTTCATCATTTATTTTTTCCATCAAATTTGAATTTGATGAAAAAATGGCTAAAAGTGTGCTCCAACCATTTCATCAAATTTGTATCAAATAAAGGGTGAGTTAATTTTTTTTACCAAACAAGGATGAGCCAAATCCTTCACCAAATTTCCAACAATCATATTTTTACTCAAATATGATGAATTTTAAAGAGTAAGGATTGGAAATAGGTTTTCTTTCATCAAAAATGGTTTAAATAGGTTTTAAATGTTTGGAATTTTTTAAAATGATTTGATAAGGAAAGAAGAAAAAAAAAATATGAAAAAGAGTAAGGATTGGAGTGTTCCATATAAGATCAAGTTTTTATTCAAATTTTCAATCAGTTTTGATGGAAAAAAGGGGAGAGAGAGAGAGAGAGAGAGAGAGGATTGGTGATGCTCTTAGTTGGCTGTAAGGTCACTATTGTTGATCTATTTGATTACTTATTTCTTACTTGCTCATCTTATTCATGAGCTTACCATTCATTCATCTGCCTCTGTAGCTTTAAACTGATGGTTTTGACTGGATTTGCTTTTGATTCGTGAATTAGGTAATAGCTTGGACCATTATTTGTTGTACTAGTAAATGTTTGTTTTCGTTCTCTTTCCTTGCAAAAGAGGAAAGATAGTTCTTTAGTTTCTGCTTTTAGTATCTATATGTGTGCTTTTCCTCAATATTGTTGGTGTTGTTATTTAATGTGCTGACACAAGTGATCCAAATAGTAGAGGTACTTCTAAGGAGGAGACCTGTTTGTATCCAATGCCTGATACTTTTTGAGGAAGAAGAAAATCAAGGGTAAATTTTGTTAAATTAGGTTTGAAGTTTAGGACCATGCAACTAACGGCGGAAGGAAGCGGGTTCTTGGCCCCTCTAATTTTTTTAGAAAGTTCACTTTTATATGAGTGCAACCAACCAAATTTTTTTGTACCACATGTAGTGGCCTCCCCAAACTCAATCCAGCACCTCTAAATTTTTTGTGAAACCCACTCTATGAGGTTGTCCTTCGAAATCTAATTTCTCATGCATTGCTCTCAAAAATTTTAATCTGGCCTCCTGTTTATAAGGCATTGGTAACCAAATTATGAAAAACCTTGCAATAAATAAGGAATATAGTCTTCTTGAGGTGTGAAAGCATAATAAAAAATAAAAATTAAAATTAACAACAATAATAATAATAAATCTTTTACTAAAAGCAGTGAATTATGTTAGAGAAAGTGATAAGTTTCTTATGTGGGTTCTTGTATTTTTTTAATTCAACCACTTATGAAGCTCTATGGTTCTAAGCACATGAGGTAATATTTAATCAATTACAGAGGCTTATGAGGAGTGGGTAGCATGTCTAAATTGAGACTAGTCTCTTACAGTTTTTGATTGGGCCAACTGGCCTATATTGAGTAATATTGTAATAATTGTTTAATCAATTTAAATACGGCCAAACTCACCACCTACCCCGATCAATTGGCGTATATTAAGTAATATTTTAATGATAATTAATCCGTTTAAATCCAGCCTGCCAGATGCGTGCCCTGCTAGATCTGCCCATACCTTCTTTCAATGGAGGACTTTTGGTGCTGCCCCTACATGCAACATAACCCTTAGTTTTCTTTGGTGAATCTAATATTGAAAGTCTCAACCACGGTTCTAAATCGCAGTATTAGGGCACGTAACGGTAATGGTAACGGTAACAGTTGCAGTGTAACAGTTTCTGGAGCATTGAGCAGTACGTATCAAGAATTGGGTGACATGATTGTGAAAATTTTAAAATCACTTGTAATATAGCTAACACTCAATTATACGCATGTTTATACTATTTTAATCTTAATTGGATATACTTTAATCAATATGTGACATTTATATATGTTTTTCTTATTGTATGCATTACAAATTCATGTTAATAAAAGAAATCATGTTATCAATATTTCAAATTTTGCACCCAACCTAAAATCCTCAATCCCACATTGCTCGACAAAGCAATAGGATAGTACCAATTATAATATATAAGGATCAACAATTGCTTGCACCAGTCCCACATTGCTTGACTTGACCAATGAAAACAATAGGCGTACCACCTGCTTTAAATTGCCTTATGCATTGCCCCCAAATGAAGCTGCTCAGCTGTTGTGCCTTGTACCACGTAGAAAGGTTTTATTAAATATTACATTATTTAAAATTTTGAGGCAAACCAAACTGGTTCAACTTCAAACTGTTTGAAAAAATCTGATTTTTGTCGTTACTTAGAGCAAACCCACCGGTTCAGAAGCAATTTAGCGCTCACATTTCTATTTCAGTTTATAACCAAATCAAAGACTAAAAAAAAAAAAAAAAAATTTGAAAATAAATGTTTGCAATAATTTATGTCTATTTATGTATTTTCCTGAATATATATGTTTTTGTTATTCATTGTTAGGCTTAAATATAAACATACAATTATATTTATTGTTTTGTCCCTGCGTATTCACTTCCCAGGTTTGTCATATAGATGAGTCCACATTATGTGCTAGATTTTTGTACCTTGAATATGTGCCACAGTTCATGACTGTAAAATGTGTATCTACATGTTTGTAAGCCCATCTGCTATGAAGCACGGACTATCTATTTTAGTAGCCGTATGTTTCCAACACGTCTGACATAGACACCACTCCAACATGCCAAGACACTTGTCTGACATGCCACATGGCATGCCAAGTGTTATTATTATTGTTTTTTTATTGGACATGTTGGCGGATGCATCAAGCACATGAGTGTCCTGTGCCCAGATGCGCGACATGACATGTTTGAAGTTTTATTATAATTTTAGAAGGGTGATTTAGTGGTCAAAGTAAAAATTTGGAAACAAGAGGGTCAAAATTAAATAAAAAATAAAACTTTCCTCTAATAAGTTTGACTTTCAATGTCTACAATATGAGCCTTAGAATTCATTTGAAAGAGACAAAGAGCATATCTCATTGAAAAAATAATCTCCCTATCATCTTGCTAGTGTTCATATTATTTGTTTTCATTTACGTTTTTCTATGAAATTTTTGGTGCAAACTTTTGGTAAATGTTCACTATATTGTTATTTCTTAAACAAAATAGTGGGGCTTTATATATTTTTTATGGAGAATCTATTTATTATTGAACTTAAATGCTTTTAACATTTTTGAGATAATGTGGTTTGTTTATGGTTGATGAAATGGTATTTTGTATAATGGTATTTAAATTGAAGATCGAGTGCTTTTTCAAGTTGAATTAGTGTTGGTTTTTCATTATTTTTGTTTGTTTATGAATATAAATATATAAAAATGTTATTTTTCATATTCCCACCCGACTATATCCTTTTTTTTATATAATTATTATTATAAAAATCACATGTACTATGTCTCGGGTACGGGTGGCTCTATTTCCATGATTGAATCCAGATTCTACAACCTCATCTTAGACAAGTTGTCCGTGGTTTGTTTGATCTAGTTCCTGGCAATTCATATTATGGTGAAGGGATATTGAGATATTCTGCTATGGCAGTTGAATGTTTTTTCTTCAATGTATTAGGGGTTTTGGTGTCTCATGTTTTCTCTTGATTTTTGTTGTTTTCTTTCTTTGTTGTATATGCATTGTGCCCCCTCGGCATTTTCTCAATGCAACTTTCTTTGTTGCTTGTCAAATAACTAAATAAATATGGATACAGGACGTGGAAACATGGCAAGGATATTCCCATAAAGCAACTACTTGAAGGGATAACTTAGACATGGAAGGACACAAATATACACGTTTTGTATGTATATGTGTTTGTTTATTTGTATAGTATTATGTGTTTATGACACAAAAAAAATAGTTTGTGTTGCCGTGTACATGTAAGTGTTTAATAACACTCTTTGATGTGCTTCATAAAATAATGACAACCTTTGATGGTTTGGTTTCCATTGTTAAATTTATTTCCCTTTGAGTCTTCTCCCAAATATGGCTTAAGCTTTAAACAATTTGTAGTTAAACTGTCTTTTCTAATGTCCCTAATGTAAGGCTTCTAAGGATTTGGTGGGCTTTGGTGAAGGGGCATAATGCTAACTGTACACAGGCAAGAATGTGGATAAAAGATTTCCATCCTTGTGGTTGTAAAATGTAAAGTACTTTGGCAACCCCAAGGGTTGGCCGAGCGGTAAAGACTTGAGGATAAGATCCAAGGTCTTGAGTTCGAGTCACCCAAGGGGCCACTAGAGGTTTACCTGGTCGTTAACTTCAAGGCTGTAGGATTAGTTGAGGTGCGCACAAGCTTGCCCAAACACCCGGTTATCAAAAAAAAAAAAAAAAATTTGTAAAATACTTTGGCTGACTTTCAAATTGATCATTTAAAATTTTCAAGAAGTTCATGTAATATTTTTAGGTTGCATACACTAAGGTGCATTGGATTTAAATCTGTTCTTTACAAATTCCAAAATTGGTTTTCATACAAGACCCGTTTTAGCTGGAGCATTGTACACTAGGTTGCCCTTTATTCATATTTTGTACCAAGGTTGCAGTAGTTGTTACTATATAAAGAAATGGTTATTTACTTTGATATGAAAATGAAAATGAAATAAATTTTCCTTGCCTCTGGAGCTCATTGGGTTTTGGATTTTGCTTCTTCGCTAGTATTGACTACCTGAATTTGTTAACGTAGGAATCAATTTTAAAACCGTGTGGTGTCATAACTCTGCTGTGGCCATTGTAGGGTAGAATTGCAGCTCAAGTGGCTAAACCTGGTACAACTTTAGCCCAACCAGATTAGTTTGGAGCCTCGATTGGAGCATTAGTGCATAAGGTTGGTGGCATTGGGCTTGGGTTGAAGATCTTAATCCAATCGTATCTCAGGTTTTAGGGCAAGGTGTGATTGTTTAGATGGGCTGATTGTTGTTTATAACATAGAATCATCAACTTTTTATAATCACTTCAGCCAACACAGCATAACGCTTGCTTGAAGACCTAAACTTGAATTGGACAGTGCACTAGGCACTAGCTTTAGTGCCCAAACCTCACGATTGGGCTTTGAGTGATTGCCAACCCGCCAACTTTGTAGTCTATTAGTATTAAGTAGACATCTATTGGATAGGGTATCATTATCATTGCCTCAAGCTATGCTCTACAATGGTTGGAGGGAATTTTTATGTCTACTATTCATTCAGTCTTTCAGCATTTCTCTCTCTCATAACACCTTTCACCCTTATTGTGCATCTCCATATGTGTTCTATTGAGTGTGTATTATGTCCTAATAGTTAAAAATTGTTAGACATTGGAACTTTGAGAAATTTATCATTTGAAAAGCACATTTTGTATTCAAAGAATATTGTGAACAGCACTTACATTGTACAGTCGCAGTATACAAACTTAACGAGCTTTCTTTTATGCTATTCACGAGAAACTTCACATTCATATGGAAATTGTCCATAGCCCAAGGTGGAGCTTATATATTGCCTAGCAGACTAAGAATCTGATAATTGAATTTACGTGATCTATCAAACATTTCGAATGAATGTAGTTGTGGTGGCAGCCTGGTAGGTTAGCAGAAGAAGTAGATCAAAATAAAGATTGTCTGATCATGTATGATGTTAGAATAGGAAATTGTTATAATAGGAAATATTAGAATAGAAAATAATTATATTTATTCCTTTTTTTCTTTTTTGTGATTGCTCAGACTATGCCTGTAATTGCTCAATTATCAATATAAAAGGGAATGAAGTCTAACTCATTCCCTAATTCCTTCTCTTCTCTAAACCTACAAGGATATTCTGATGAATTTTATCATTTTCTTTTTATTTTATTTTTTTGAAAGAAAATGTAGCAGCTGAAACATTTCTTTTTGTTTTGATATTACTTTTCATGTTTGCTGGTTTCTTGGCTAGTGAATTTGTTACTAATTATCTGTATCTTTTTCAGCTCAAGCATGCTCCAAAGATATACCAAAAAATTTCTGGACCTAATGTCAATTCAAAGTTTGGTGCTAACCGGTACCACATCTGCAAGGAAGATTTTGGGTTTCTTTGGGTACGCACTACAGATTTTTCTGGAATGAAGTCAATCGGGCAATCATCTTCACTGTGTTGGGAAATTAAGGAAGAATTATCAACTTTTGATAATTTTACCAGTTTGCCCTATTATGCGAAAGATGTAAAAGATCTTATTCTAGAAGAAGGGGAAGAATTTGGTTCTACGTCCGAGGTAGTTCCACTTGTCAGTTGTCAATCAGATTCTAAATTAGCATATGAGATCCTTTTCCAACTCAATTCCCTTGTTCACACCCAAAAAATTAGTCTTGCTTCAGTGGATAATGATCTGATTGAGATCCTCAGCAGTTTAGACATTGACACTGCAATGATGGTTCTTCAGAAAATGCATAAGCTGCAATCCACTTGTTACGAGCCCGTATCGTTTATTAAGACCCGGCTGCATATTTTAAAGAAAAATAGTAATGGTAAGAATCTGCTTCATTATCTCTCAGCAGGTTAACAAATCACAACACAATGAGTTGTCATAGAGTCCTCATTACACCGTCGAAGATTTACTGGCCAGAGCTCGAATCCTCAAATTACGTTGTGAAGAAATTTGCTCCGTATGCTTCTGACTTCCTGAGAGTTACTTTTGTTGAAGAAGACTGGAGTAAGCTTTCGTCTAATGCCATTTCCACAAGTATTTAGCGAGGTATCTTTGCGAAACCTTACAGAACCAATATATATCATCGGATTTTGTCTATTCTTCGAGAAGGGATTGTGATTGGAGACAAAAGATTTCAATTTCTCGCTTTCTCAGCTAGTCAACTCCGTTCAAATGCTGTGTGGATGTTTGCTTCTAATGAGAATGTGAAAACCGAAGATATTAGAGATTGGATGGGCTGCTTCAATAAGATTCGCAGCGTGTCAAAATGTGCTGCAAGGATGGGTTAATTATTCAGTTCTTCTACGCAAACTCTGGAAGTCCCTGCACAAGAAGTTGAGACTATTCCTGATGTCGAAATTACCTCTGATGGTGTTGGTTACTGCTTCTCTGATGGCATTGGAAAGATTTCCAACTCTTTTGCTAGACAAGTTGCTCAGAAGTGTGGATTAAATCATACTCCTTCGGCATTTCAAATTCGATATGGTGGCTATAAAGGTGTCATAACCGTTGACCGTAATTCCTTCATAAAGCTATCTTTACGTAGTAGCATGCTTAAATTTGAATCAAAAAACAGGATGCTTAATGTCACTAGTTGGAGCGAGTCCATGCCTTGCTACTTGAATCGGGAGATTGTTTCCCTTTTGTCTACCTTGGGAGTAGAAGACACGGCTTTTGAGGCTATGCAAGATCAACAACTTTGTCTTCTGGGCAAAATGCTGACGAGTAAAGAGGCGGCATTGGATGTTCTCGAGAGCATGGGTGGGAGAGATGCTAAAGGCATTCTAGTAAAGATGTTGCTTCAAGGTTACGAGCCAAACATGGAACCTTACCTCTCTATGATACTTAGAGCATACCATGATAACCAGTTGTCTGATTTAAGAACCCGGTGCAGAATATTTGTCCCACAGGGAAGGATCCTAATTGGATGTTTCGATGAAATGGGCATTTTAAACTATGGCCAAGTTTATGTCCGCATTACCATGACTAAAGCAGAACTGCAAGCTGGAGAGCAGAGTTTCTTTCAGAAGATAGACGAGACAACATCTGTATTGATTGGGAAGGTTGTAGTAACAAAAAATCCGTGTCTTCACCCAGGAGATATTAGAGTCCTCGAGGCTGTCTATGAGGTTGCATTAGAGGAGAAGGGTTGGGTGAATTGCGTCATCTTCCCTCAGAAAGGAGAAAGGTATAAAGCACTTCTCTAAAGGAATTGTTTTACTATATTTTTTAGTTAAAAATTATTTTACCCTGTTTATGATTGCTAAAGTAAGATTTGATTATTATTTTTTTATTTTTTTATTTATTTTTTTAAACGATAGGCCACGTCTATCAGATTAAAATCAAATGAAGTTCTCTTATATTTACCACATTATCTCTAGATTGCTAGATCAGAATGTTATATAGTGCTTCAATTCCAATTTGATGGACACGGACCTGGACACTGGGACACAATTATTTTGAAAAAAATTAAGATACATACACAACAGGAATATGGGGGAAAAATATATTTTTATTTACGATTCATAATACAAATTTAGGGCACAAAGATATAAGCAGCATCATTATATATGTAGGTATATATATATATTCACTTTTCTTGCCGTCTTTACATATATTTTACTCCCCAAATCAGCTTTTTAAGATTATAAAAACCCATAAAGGTGTCATAGGCGTGTCCAAACACAAGACATGTGTCTGTGAAGTATCCCGAAAGTATCTTGTGAAAAAATAGTAACTTTCATTTTACCTCCTGGTTTGGCTTGATAGCACTTTACCTGCCTGTCGTTTTAAAAATAGCCAAAGTGCCCCCATGTGATTTTCAACCAAAATGCAACACTAAATCTGTTAACAGCAGTGAAAAAATGACCTTAATACCTTTGTGCTATCTTCTCTTTCTCTCTTAAGTTAAAGATAGTTTTTAATTAAATAATTAAACCAAATATTAATCCAAATAATTCTAATTTTATAACTTAATTTCTAATTTGCAACCTAGTTCTGGTTTAATTATATTTATAATATACATATACTTATATGTACCTATATAATGCACATAACCAAACAAAAACAAATCAACAGATTTATTAGGGTGAATAGATTGTGAACACTGGGAACTCAAATCTAGATGGGTGTTGTGGCTGGGACCTAGAAATCTGATTAGAAATTAGAGGGTGCTTGGTGCCATTGTTGGCGATGAATGGGAATGACGCAAGTGGTTACATGAGAGCTGTGGGTGACAAAGGCAGGGGCCTGTTGCATAGGAGGTATCTGATGGTAGCATGAGTGGTGGTGGGGGAATTGTCTGGTGAGGGTTGGTGGAGAAAGGAGTGATGGTGGGGGGAGGATAACTGAGTTGGGGTTAGGGTTTATACATGGTTTATATCAGGAAGATGAAGTTAGGGGTAATTAGGGGTAATATTGTATTTTTACATAAGAATTTGTTTGACTCAAATCATTTTCCTGTCAAATCACAAAGTAGGTGCCTGTAGTACACTTTCTATCAACCTTGACAAAAAATGTAACGGCTACACCTTTGTCTCAAACCACGAGTCATCTCTTGACTATTTTTAAACTACAGGGGGATAACATGTTATCGAGCCAAACCACAAGGGGGTCAAATGAATTTTTCTCTAATAATTGAAAAAAAAAAAAATTGACACTGGACGTGGCATGTCCTGACATGTGGACATGCATATCCGGGTCTTGTTGGTGTATAGACTCTAGTATATGCATATGACTATGCTTCCAACTTGAGGCATATCTGCACCTGTAAGATATATCAATAAAAAAACATTGATTTTTTGGAAAACTCCTTTGTTAAGATTGTAAGTTATTTGTTTATTTATTTACTTTTACCCTTGACGGCTATGAAGCATGGATACGAGTACTAGTACTGGTACGATACAGGTACGTCGATACAGTAAAATCCAGAAAAAGTGAGGTATAGGTAAGACTTGGTACGTTTGTAAAATAATATTTATTTTTAATTTAGAGTAATGTAAAAATTAATTAAATGGTTTAATTTGTTAAGATTCAACCTACAATTAACATTTAATGCCAAAAGTAAAGGTATAAATCAAAATTAAATGTCAATATATTAAATAACTTACAAACCATAATTTAATTTTAAAAACATGCTAAGCATAAAACTAAAAATAAAATAAAATAAAAAGTCTAATGAAAAGATTTTTATCTTTATAAGAAAAGAAAATATTGTTTCAACTGAGGTATGGTAAAACTTGGGTATATAGTAGGTACGTCTAGTTACGTCAAAAATTAAAAAGAAAAAATTTAGATACGTGTTCCGTGTACCCGGTACGTATACCATATGCCGGTAAATATCCGATACGGGTACGGCATGTTTTTTGAAATACTCATGCTTCATAGCTTGACGGAGAGCTTTCTACCCTTAGCAGATGCCTTCTTTAATATCAAGTTGTTATGCGACCCCCAGAGGTTGGAATCATTTTTGTCAAAACTCAAATCAAATCATGAATTGTTTTGATAGTTTATGGATGACAGTAACACTGATATATCCACAGGCCTCATCCAAATGAATGCTCGGGCGGTGATCTTGATGGAGACTTGTATTTTATAAGCTGGAATGAAAATCTTATCCCACCCCAAACTGTGACCCCGATGGATTACACTGGGCGAAGGCCTCGTCTAATGGATCATGATGTGACTTTGGAGGTAACTTAGAAAACTGAATTTGTGCAATTCACTGAAGTAAAGCATGTTTTCTTATTCCCAATTGACTAATATCTGCAGGAAATCCATAAATTCTTTGTTGATTACATGATCAATGATACTCTGGGCACTATCTCTACCGCTCATTTGATCCATGCAGACCGTGAACCAAGGCTCTGAGTTCAAAATGTCTTCAGTTGGCAACCCTTCATTCAATGGCCGTTGATTTTGCAAAGACCGGAGCACCAGCTGGGATGCCTAGGTTTTTGAAACCGAAGGAGTTCCCAGACTTCATGCAAAGGTGGGACAAGCCCAATTACATCTCCAAGGGAGTACTGGGCAAACTCTACCGTGCCACCATTAACTCACCAGTGCATGAAAGTTCAGTCCTTGTTTGGTCTGAGAAGATTGCCCAGGATGCTTATGATCATGATCTCATTGTAAATGGTTTTGAAGATTTCATTGAAGTTGCACAAAGCCACAAGGAGATGTATTTGGACAAAATGAGCACCCTAATGAATTTTTATGAGGCAGAGAGTGAAGATGAGATAATTACAGGCAATTTGCGTACAAAATCAGCTTATCTGCTAAGGGATAATAGGAGATACGGGGAAATGAAGGATAGAATTCTGGGGTCGGTTAAGAGGCTATATAAGGAGGCAAAAGGGTGGTTTAAGAGTAGCTGCAAGGCGAACGAGCAACAGAAGATGGCATCGGCTTGGTATCATGTGAATTATCACCCATCCTATTGCAAGGAAAGCATTCATTGCTTGGGATTTCCATGGATTTTAGGCGATATTTTGTTGAATATAAAGTCTGTGCAGAGTGGAAAATTTTCAGCATGAATACCATATCTTGGTATGAAAGAGGGCACAATTCTGCAAAATTTTGAACCCAAACATTGCAACATGTATCCAAATTACATTATGACCTTTTTGTTTTATATTGGAACTCTGTTTGAATGCATGTATTGTTTCTTTCTTTTTTACTGTACTTTTCTTTTTTTTCTTTTTTTCTGTGGACAATTTTGCCCGGTTCAGTGATAGAAAGTCTTGCTTTCAGAGAACTGGCAATTCTACTGTACTCCATGTCTTTTTTTTTTTTTTTTTTTTTTTTTGGGAGAATTTCAGGCAATTTTGAAAGATGAGGTAGTGCTATTTTTTAGATACACTTAAAAAGTATAAAATTTGTAAAAATTAAAAAAAAAAATCACCAAATACAAAACAAATATTTTAAAAAATTGAAAATTTAGTACATTTTCATATTTTGTTGTATTCAATGAATTTTAAAAAAAAAAAAATTTTGTACAAATTTATACTTTTAAATTTATATTAAGTGGATCTAAAAAGTAAAAAATTAAAAATAAATAAAATATTATAAAAATACTAGAAATTCAAAAATCCTAATTGAAAATATCAAAAAATATTTTTAAAAACTCCAAACCAAACAGAGTGACAATATTCAAACAAAAATTCCATACAAAATAGATTTCTATAGTACATAGTATAATCTATCATAGAGAATGATGCAACTCATAGGACCTTTCACCTTAAAATAAAATACTCATGAGATGGCTTAAATTTATATTAATGTCATGTCACATCATTTTTGTGATAATTTTTTTTTATAAATTTTATATAGTTTTCCTTCTAGATTTTGTGGTTTAAATCTTTTGGGTAATTATTTTGAAATCAAGAGACACATACACATCAAAGTTTTTATATTTGCAAAAGCTTTCAAAATTTAAAAATTAAGTAATTTTATATATATATATATATATAGATTTCTGTTTGTCACAACTTTTATTTTTTATAACTTCACTGCCGCTACATCAAAAGTCTATAACAAATTATAATCAATGGAATTTCATTAAAGTCAATAAAAATTCACTATTATCAAATAAAAGTTAGTGAAATTTCTCCGAAGTAGTAAAAATTTAACTGTCCTCACTGTTCATAAGGTCTTTATGTTAGAAAGTCATTCAAATAAGAGTTCATTTCATTTTTTATCCTTTAAACTATAACCATCTTATCTATTTTATCCTTAAGCTAGTAATGTCATCTATTTAGTCCATGAAGGTTCTAATTTTAGTTTATTAAGTTCAATTAAAGAAGTTCGAATAAATCAGTAACCATTGACAGAAACAAATCTAAAATTATTATTATAGCGTTGAAAAAGTATGTTTAAGAATGCAAATCCTTATAATTTTTAATTTTTTAATATAATGTATGATATTTTTTAATTTTGGGGGGTACAGCCCCTACCTGCGCCCCCTAAATCCATCATTGACCATTGAAACTTGATTTGATTAGTAAAATGATCATTTCAAAATTTGAATATAGTCAAACACTCAATTTTTTTAATTTTTTTGTTTTTTAACTATTTTGAATAAATTACACCGCATTACCAATTTGATGGGTGTTTTTTTTTATATGATTACATTATTTAAATTTTAAAATGATCTTTTTAATCATCGAGTTTCAACATTCACTGTTTTATATAATCTTTTTTTAATTGAACCACATAAACTAAAATACGAAATTTGACATAGATGGAGAATGTCTGAACTACCATTATTGAAGCAATGGACTTTTTAGCTGGCCGATTGATTTTGCTAAGTGCTTTTTGAGATGGTCGATAATCGACACCTCTCGGAATACCTTGGGACGTCGAGACAAAAACAACATTTGCATAGCTGTTCGTTATAGCTAGGTGTTGTGTTGGCATCTCGGCAAGCGAAATTGGACAGCCTATATGTGGGCTAAGTTTAGTCAACCTTTTCAAGTTAGGTTGGCTCATTAATTAAAGAGTAATGTTAAAAATTTTAAAAATTTTATTAAAATTTTTATTAAATGTTTTATATGGGTATAGGACTCACATAATGTCAGTTTTATGTGGATCTCACACCCATGTGAGACATTTAATAAAATTTTTGATAGAATTTATAAGACCTCTAACATTTTTATTGATTAAAACTTTCGGCTCAAGTACTTTCTAATGGACACATGCCAACCTGCGGGCTTATCTAACAAGCTAAGATTTAAGTAATGCTCAAACTCAATTTCACTCGGACCAAGTAAAAGCCTAATAGGCCGGCCGAGGCATGGCCCTTCGGCCAAATAATGAGGCTTAGTTGTAGCTATCAAATTAACTCATCCGTAAACCCTAACTCATAAAAGATGCGACTTACCTCATATGAGATGATTGTGCTCCTTTTACTAAATTTATTTTTTATTTTTATTATTATTATTATTATTATTTTTACATTTAGGGTTTAAAGTTAATTTAGATTTCAGTCTTTTAAAGGGAACAATTTGTTGTTTAAGAGTCATCCCAAATTTATGTGAAGGTAGTAATTTTGTTCTTGAGGGTTTCATCCTAGATGATTGATTATGGAATCTTACCATTGATTTTAGGATAAATTATAAATATATTTCCTGAAATTTGATTAACATACAAATCGTCTCTTGTGGTTGTGAAAATTACATTTCACCCATTGAAATTTCTAATTTAATAACAAATAGCCCATTTTATTAATAAATCATCAAATCAATTAACAGTTTTTAATAATATTAAAAATATATTTCAATTAATAATTTGGGTAATTTTATTATTGTATAGGACAGCAATTATGAATTTCATTTTTTTAATTAATTCTGTTAAATAAAAAATTCTAATAATAGGGTATTTGTAATTTTTCAAACTATATAGGACAATCTGTATTTTAAGCAAATTTGTTGAAGGGCAAATCAATCCAAATGTAAATATATCTATATAATAAAACAGGATTATGATGGTTTTTGAATTTGTCGTACACACATTTGTCCTACTAAGACATTTAGACGGCTTAGATCTATTTAAATTATAAAACAATGGCTGAGATATGAAAAAATATCTCACATGTACATTTTCTATTTTTCCACTCTTCTCTCTTACTTTTTCCTTTTCTCACCCATCCTTCCATAATTCCATAATCCCACCACCATCCTCACTCTTTTCTTTTTAATTTTTTTATTTTCTCTCTATTTGTTTTTTTTTATTTTTTTCTCTCTTTTTTATTCATATTATATGAAAAAGTCTATAATCTCAGAATTAGGAGTTTGATTTTACTTTGTGTAGTGAATATTAAATTAATAAATTTTATAGTCCACAAATTAAATGAATTTGAACAATTAATTATTATTTTTAAATACATTGAATACCTGATAGATTTCATAAATTTAGACGTTATATGAATTTTCAACATCTATATAATAAAGTAGGATGGTTTTTGAATTTGTCCTATCCACATTTATCCTATTAGGACATTTGGACGGCTCAGATCTATTCAAATTATAAAACAACGGATGAGAATTTTTCAAAAAATATCCTACATGTATATTTTCTATTTTCCCGCTTCTCTCTCTCTCTCTCTCTCTCTCTTACTTTTTCCTTTTCTCACCCATCCTTTTCTATTTTCCCGCTTCTCTCTCTCTCTCTCTCTCTCTCTCTCTCTCTCTCTCTCTTACTTTTTCCTTTTCTCACCCATCCTTCCCATGATCCCACCTTGCTCTCTCTTTTCTCTTTATTTTTTTATTTTCTCCCATTTTTATTTTTCTCTCTATTTGTTTATTTTTTTTATTTTCTCATTTTTGTTCAATATATTTTACACATATTTCCATAGAATGTATGTATATCCGTAATACACTAGGACATTACGGGCACACATACAATTTCCATACAATTATATAAGCAAAACCAATATTATATGTATGTCCGTGGAAATTGTATGTATGTCAAGCACATCTATCTATCTAGCTATATATTATATAAGCAAAAACGAATTTTCGTGAAGAGTTTTGTGAGAACTCCAAAATTTTATAATAAATCTGTGATTTTATGATTAATGTTACAAAAATTTATGATTTAGTTATGATATTTTTTATTACATTGATTTGTAATGATATTACACATTTTGTCATTATGAAATTTTATTATTAAATGATACCAATTTATAGTAAGGAACATATAGGACCATAGGGTTTCCCTTTAAGGGATACTTATACCGCATTACTAATTTTTCTATCTTTTAATTCCTCCATTTTTTATATTTATATCAATATAGTGTAATTTCATTAACATATAAATTATCCTATTAATTATGTATGTTTGATTTAAGTTCATTAGTATTAAGTGGATATACCTCAATTCTTGTGATTAATTCTTTGTTTAGAAAATAATTAATAAAATACCATATACTATGCACAAATAACACAAATCTTTATTCATAACAGCAAACAAAAATTGTAGTAATATATAAAATAAAATAAAAATATTTCTATAATAATAAAAAAATCAAAAATTAAATGAGTACAAAGACATCCAAGAGACAACCAGTGCCCAGCATCACACAAGTAAAAGTCAACCTCCACCTCATCACAGCAGATTCCCCAGTGTACACACCGGCGCATATTAGTCCCAACCGCGCATTCCCGGAGATCATCGTCGTCGTCGTCGTCTTCTCCAACTCTCTCTCGTCCGTCAAGCGAAGCTCGAAGCATCCCTATCCATAGACGATTTCACCGATATTGGAATCGAAGCGTACCGCGACGAGAAGCTCCGAAACGTTTCGTCCGAATCACCGTTCTGCATTTGGCCATCATCGAAGTTGAGAGCGTAACTGAGAGGATCGTACTGGAATTTCCCTTGCCTTGCTCCTCCTCCGCCACTCTTGCTCCGATTGAACCGCCGTATGAAGGTCTTCCACCGTGGACCGGCGGCGATCTCCGACCACTCTCGAAGCTTCTTCAGAGCGTTGATCCCCCGATCCCACCACCTCTCCTCCTCCTTCTCCTCCGTCTTCATTCTCTGCCACCACTGTACTCCCACCGCCGCCGATCTGTTCGAACCGCCGAAGCAAGGGATGCAGAAGCAGAATCGCCTCCGCGGGAACAGCATTTCGGCCATTTCTTCGTTCAGTTCTACATCTTTGTGAGAGAATTCAAGGCCTTCATTAGCCATTTGTATCTGTAATTCTCTCAATCAGAGAAACAGAGCGATAGATTGATGTTCTTGAAACCCTAACTCTCTCTCTCTCTCTCTCTCTCTCTCTCTGTATGTTTGTAGAGTTGGAAGTGGGAATAGGAAGGTTATAGTTGTGAGGAAAACAGGGAGGGAAAGGTGACCGACAGGGAGTGTGTTGGGGAAGGAGGATAACCGGTTGGAGCCGGTGATTCCAGTCTGGATTACACGACCTATTACTACTACTAACTAACAAGTGGGGGGAGAGAGAGGCGGAGCGGGTTATGGTGAGAAAGAATTTTCAATAGAATTAGCCGTTGGGTGGAGATACGTTTTAGTGAATATAGCGAATTGGTGATTATCCATAAATTGGTAGTATGCGAATGATGAGTTGTGCATGTATTATCATTATTAATAATAATTGAGGTTTAATGAATTAAGAAATCTAACAAAGAAAGTTTTGGTGCATCTATGGATTGGGAATCTTTGGATTAGAGGGTTTTCAAAGACTGAACACATCTTTATTAATTCAAAAATTATTTATAAATGAAAAATGTTATGTACTTCAAATATTTTAGTAATGTTTTATCAAATTTCTCACATGGGATGAGACTTATACAAATTTGCATGTGTGTGGATCCCACATTAATGTGAAAAACTTAGTAAAATATTTGGTAGAATATTTGGGATCTCTAACTTAACTCTTTATAAATTAATCTCTATCACACTTTGTATAGACTTTATATAGACTTCACATTATACAAATTAATCTTCACTACATAATTATTCGTCCAGAATTTTTTGGGTGACTAAGGGTGGATCTCTAGATTTTTCCGTCTTCAAATAGCATAATTGTTGCAATGAAAAAATAATAGAAATATTGAACATAGGTTATTGGTGAGGAGAATTTTATGTTATATACTCCTTAAAAGATGTGTATCATAGCATTACTCGTTTGTAGCATACATACTTATTAGGGATGGGCAATGTAACAACCCTCGTACTGATTACTGAATTGTGTACTGATTACTACTAAACTGAATTGATAATGACTGATAATTGAATTAACTGAGGTACTGAATAGACTGAATGAAACTGAAACTGAAACTGAATAAGTTTATATATTGAATTGCATAATGCATCTGTTTGATTGATTGAATATCTGTTTGAATTCTTATGTTTGAACTGTTAATTGGAGGCCTTATCGGCGGCCGATTTAGGAATCGTTTAGTGTTTTGTAATCAGGAGAATATTTGTGATTTTATAGTATATTTATCTGAAAATTGATTAGGATTGATTAAACTAGATTAAAATGAGTTAATTGAAGAGTTGGACTTAATTACGAAATTGCCATTAGAGTGGACTATTGTTTATTCTCATTATTAGAGCACTAGACACCTAATCAAAACAAATTGATCAGCCATTTCTCCTTGCTCTAGCCGACCAAACTTAGAGAGAGTGAGAGGCAATGGAGAATTGAACTCACCTTGAAGAATTACTTGGAAATTGCTTGGAATTGAAGTGTAAATTGGCATAATTGAACTTGTTCTTCTTGCATACAAGACTTAAGGTAGGAATCCATCTCTTTGATTGTGTATTTAAGGTTGATTCTTGCATGATTCATGCCAAATTTGAGAGTTGAACCATGAATTAGTTCTATAATGTTGATTTGGAGCATATATCATGCATGCATGGCCATTTTGGTGTATTTTGAAGTTAAATTCTTAAGAATGATCCATGCATGTCCATGTTTTTATCATAGTCCATGTTTTCAAGTTGTTTTCAAAGATTGGAGCTTAATAGAGCAAGATTTGAACATTGATTTTGGTTTGAAGTTCATGCATTGCATGTTTAAAGATTGTTCTTGAAATGGGTTTGAATGTTGGATTTAATTGACCAACCTTTGGGGCTTGAATTCATAAATTGAGCTTTAAAACTTGTTGTACTATGAGTTTGAAATGTTTTCCCAGAATTTGGGCCCAAGAGGTTGAGTTTTGGATGGTTGAATGCTTGGTTCGAACTTGGGAGACAAATCTGGAAATTCCAGATTTTGCTTCCTCGCTCGAGCGAAGGATTCCTCGCTCGAGCGAGCACCTTTATTCAGGGCTCCGCTCGAGCGAGCATCGAGCGTGGTATCGCGCGTAAAAATCCAGCAACCAGTACTTTTACTGTTCATGCAGGTCGCTCGAGCGAAGGATTCCTCGCTCGAGCGAAGCCTTTGATGTTGGAAGCTCGCTCGAGCGAAGGAAGGCTCACTCGAGCGAGGCTCCTATTTTCAGCAACTTTTGAAAAATGCCTTCCAAGTGTATTTTTGCATCCTCATCTCATCCTAGGCATTCTTAGGCCTAGTTTAAGGCATCTTAATGAGGATTTGGACATGGAATCACACCGAGGAAATTTAGGGATTTAATTATCATCCTTCCCAACTGTGAAACTTAGTGTGTGTTCTATTTATTGACTGTTTAGGGTTGGCTTTCGGGGGACGCGCTCTAGCTGCTATTAGCCCAATCTCTGTGAGTAACAGATTGTGTAAAGATATGCTCAAAATGGTTATCTTTTGAATACTGAACTGAATTGTTTAATGAACTGATATTGTTTATTGAATGAATGTATGTCCTTTATTTCTGAACTGTACTGTGGCATCCTTAGCACCTACTGTTATTAACTGTTACAGAGCTCTGTCGGTTCCCTTGTGGAACCATACTGTTTACTGACTGATGGCCATCACTACTGTTGGGTCTGTTAAGACCCGGTCCTTCTGGACCTACTGTTTATAGGCTAATGGATGTACCACATATGATTGATTGATTGAAATGCTGATTGATTAAAATACCGAAAGATCGAAATACTGTATAATGAATTGATTTCATTACTGTAAGGACATTCATTCATAACCTCTTTACACTTATTGTTATTCACTGGGCTTTAGCTCACTGTTTATATATATATGTAGGTTCTCAGCAGCCAGACCGGAGCTAGGAGCGTGGGTTAGTCCCCCAGTTTTGTCAAGCCAGCCTATGTGCCTCACTGTGAGGTTCCGAGACGCCATGCTATGGCTTGGGGTGTTTTTGTGTCCCCCACCTGTCTCTTGACTGTTTTGTATAATTGTATAAACTGTTTACTGTTTACTGTACTGTTATCGAGGGATTAAGTCCCCGTCCTGAATGTTGTGAATGATTGTACAGACTGTACTGTTTGAACTGTATAAATGCATGAAAAATGTTTTTGGCATACAGATTTCCACAGCTCAATGGACACTAGTTATTTACTGTAATGGCTTCCGCCAGGCCCTGTACTCTGTTTTACTGTATTACTGTTCTGCAGGCCTTCGGTAATCTCGGATTACTGGCCAGTTACGGTGCTAAACCCATAGGGCCGGGTTTGGGTCGTGACAGGCAAGCATCTACTTAATCCGCTAAAATTGAAAAGCCTGATTCAATTCGTCACAGAATTGATAGTTTCAATGGTTCAAGCGGACGGATGCGAATGAATTTTTTTCAATCCACCTAAATTTGGATGAATAACAGATGGGAGACCACACTTTACAAAAATGAAGTTATATTTTTATGTTTTATGTGTTAAAAAAATAACATTTTATTTAGTAATTATATTTGTTATTTATAAAATATGAAAGTTGGGAAAATAAAAAATAAAAAATTATGGGCACAAAATAGTAAAGAATTACTGAAAAGTAATTCCAAAAAAAGACTTAAAATAATAAAGTCTAAACCGCCAAATCAATTCGCATTCATTCGTCAACCCACACTTCCCACTTAATCCGTATCCACTAGCTAAGCAAATGAATGTGGATTGATTTTTTCTAATCTACTTAAGTTCGGACGAATGGCCAATAAGAGATCACCCGACTCAACTCAATCTGCGAGCACCTCTAACACTTCCTATACACAAGTTATGATATTTATATTGTTGATTATAACAAATGTCATAACTAAATCATTTCCAATTATAATTAAAAAATAATAATTAGTCATAACCAAACACATAAGGTATAACAACATTTTCAATCATAACCAAAATTATAATTACAATAGGTCATATCTAACAACACAACTAATCACAACTAACACTACAATGAGTTATCACCAAGTCATAAGCAAAACCACAATAAATTATAGTCAAATAACATAGAAAACGTGTGTTTATAATACACACCCCAAAATATGGTGGGGCATTATAAAATTTCCCTTGACAATATAATTTTTAATGGTATTAATTTTGAAAAAAAAATAAAAATAAAAAATAAAAAAATAATCAGTAATAAGAATGGATGAACATTCTTTATCCCTACTAACTCAATTATATAAAAAAAAAAATAAAAAAAATAATAAAAATTTAGGGTTTAAATTCTCTCAAGATAGCCATCTCAATTTGAGAGAGTATTTGAATTTGGTAAGAGAAGGGTGATCGCCCCCATACAATTTTAAAAATCTTATTTATTGTAGTAGTATTAGTTAATAATTACATCCAAATTGTATAGACTCGCCCCTATGTTTTTTTTTTTTTTTTCAACTTTTAAGTGGTCACCCGTCTAAGGTTTTGAAAAAATTTAAGTGGCACTCCACTGTATCAATAAAACTTGAGTATCAATGTATGAAATTAAAAGTTTCAGACAATTTAACACCCCCCCCCCCCCCCCTTCCAAAAAAAAAAAAAAAGGAGTTTCTCATATTCAGTGTCAACTACAAATATTTTTAACACCCCCCCTCCAAAAAAAAAAAAAAAGGAGTTTCTCATATTCAGTGTCAACTACAAATATTAATCTAAGAATATGGTGGAGGAAGATTCAACAATTGACTTGATTAAATTTATTAAGAAACACATAGTTTTCAAGATATCTCACCTTAGTAAATAAATTATTTTGCAGTTGTTATCTTTTGTAACTCAATTTGAATACAAGAAAACATATTTATTTATATATATTTTTTCATGTTATTTTTCAATTTTTATATTGATAGAAATTATTATTGTAGTCTAAATAAGTATAAATGTCCGCCCCCTTATGTCTAAATCCTAGGTCCGTCATGTAAAAAATTATAATTTTTGTCATTTTTTTAAAACAAATATAATTTAAATATATATCTATCGATATCCAATCATTTCAATTTTTTATATAAATATTCTACTCACAAACCCACCAAGCCTAAACGCTCTGAATCCAATCCCAAAATGTTATTAGTAAATATCTTAAGAATATTAGTTAATAAAATTTAAAATAGTTATATATTTGTTACTAAAGTATATATATCTTAAATAAAGAATGTATAATTATTTTATAGGGTTGAACTTCTTTCAAGTTTAAATTTAGGGGTTGTTTGGGGTGTCCTAAATAAGTGCATTTTTTTGTCTTTTTGGACTAAAAAATTGAAGAAAAAAATATGAATATTTGGGTTAACTTTTTAACTTTTTATGGAAAAATGTGTATTAAAAAATTGTATAAATTAGTGTGTAAGGGAAAATTAGGATTGGGAATTATGCAGCCCTAATTTTTGACTTTTGGTAAATAATGATAACTTTTTGAGTAACTTTTTGACTTTTTGACTTTTTTTCAAGTTGCCAAACTTAGCCTTAAACTTGAGAAAACTTTAGGTGCTCGGGGGCCCACCACAGATTACGTTTCAATTATTCGAGCCGTTCATTTTTTAAGACCCTCCGTGTATGTTATCCACACTAAAAATTAAGTTGATTCAATAATCGTAGTTTTATATTTTATTGTGTTTTTCTCTAAAATGTGGATGGTCTATTTTTAAAAATATACTTGTCATCCATTTTTTTGCAAACAAACACGATAGAATGAAATGTTATAATTATTAAATTGATTTAATTTTTTTTATTGATAATATTCACAGAGTGTCCTATAAAATGAACAATTTAAATCATTAAAACGAGACTTGTGATACTCCTCACGAGCCCATCAAGTTCATATTTCAAATTGAAAAGTGTATGTCCAAAGGGCTCTTTGAAAGAGCCATGTTAGTTACGGTACTCATTCCAACAGGTTAGTTATGAGAGCATCTCCAACACACTATTTAATGTTAGGTAAAATGTCAAGTGTAACTCATTTTTTTCAACTCGAACATATTATATATAGAGTTAGACATTTTGCCTCAATCAAAATTTACTAATTAAATATACCTAACCTTCGAAGGTTAGGTATGTTTGGCTCTTATAATTATTTATCTCCATATTTATTGTTGATATGGCATTATATAAAGTAAATAATGCTTGGATGAATATCTAATGAATAAACATTTTTTTTTTTTTTTTTAAGTCTAAAATAAACAAAACATTTACTAGTGGTGTTGGAGATGATTTTATAACAGTTATTTTAATATTTTTCTACAAGGCTAGCTACATTTAAAAAGCAATAGAAAATTCTTTATATTGTTTATGTGCATAAATAGATAAAATAAAGAGTAATATTAAAATACATAAATGAAAAAATAATTAGATAAAACAAAAAATATATATTTTTTATATTTTAACTAATAAAAAATGAAAAGCATGATTAAAATTGCTTTTAAGTGCTCCCAAGATGCCCTTGTTAAGGAAATCCATTATATAATTTCACCACTATTACAATATAAATTTTTTCATTCTTAGTGTCACCTAATACCACCCAATATTTATTCAAACAAATAATTAATAAGAAAATCCATAATATAATTTCACCACTACTACAATATGAAAATTTTCATCCTATGTCACCTAATACCACCCAATATTCATTCAAACAAATAATTAATAAGACCAAAAATTGCCAACGCAATCCTTCACATATATGCAAGGGTAGGATTCCATTTTTAGGTGATGGTCAATAGGAAAATGTTTGAGGGTCACAATTTTTGTGGCAACAATGGCTCAAAAATGCCAAAACGACGTCGTTTTGGGTGCAAAACATGCCAAAACGACGTCGTTTTGACAGTTTTGAGCCATTGTGGCCACAAAAATTGTGACCCTCTAGCATTGTTGTGGTCAATATTAATTTGGCAAAATAAAGAAAATTATATAAAATTATATTATAACCTCTATGGTCCGAATATTATGTTAACCTCTAGAATTCGACATATGCCTGCCGAGCCAAGCTATAGGCATCCAACAAGGTCTCATCAATCACTTTACCTTTATTTTAACTGAAATTATTATAAATAAAAAAAGTTATAAAATTTATTTTCTACATTTGATTGCAACTTAAAATTAAGAGTAATGTTAGAGACTCACAAATTTGACGCATAAATTCACTCACAATGAACTGGTAAGGAAATTGGGCCTTCAATAATGAGATGTGTAATAAATTAAAAGTTGACACATATCTTGACAATATCATTGTAGGTGAAATTATAAAAAAAAAAATTGAGAAGCTCAAACATTTTTTTAAAATTAATGTGCTACTAGTTTTGTAAGTGATAGTGGTAGTAAGACCTTAGTTAAAAAATAAAAAAAATAAAAAATAAAAATTGTACTAATTTTCAATCAATCATAATAATCTTTTTTTGTTGATTTTATTTTTTATTGTACCAAACTTTGCAAAATATAAAAATATTAAAAAAATTATTTTTCTCTAAATTAGTTGATTAATTTGTTGTGTTTGTCAAAACCCATCTGCTTAAAATGCAGATAAAGGTTGTGTCGTTGCAGGCTTTTTGGTGGAGTCTCCATTTCCCATGACTACCAGCCAACACCAGGAGCCTATAAAGGTATTGGCAGCGGTTTATTTTTGACCTCTTTTAAAAGTTGATTGGCAGTTAAAAGCGAGGTTTTAATTCATTTTGAATCATATTATCTCTCACATTTTTACATGATTTTTTAAAAAAGTCAAAAAAAATTAAAAAATTTACCTTTAACTATCTTTTTAAAATAGGTCAAAGTTCGAATCTAATGATTATTCAGTTGATTCGGTAGATGAGTCAATTGGTTCAACAATAGATGTAGTCGATGGGGTAGAAGTTCCACAGAAACTCGTTGAGCTCCTCATTGCCTCAATCTTCCCTATATGCCCTCAACATGTTTTAAAATATGATTATACAATTATAACCCGCTTTGCTTAGTAGATATAAAAAAGGAGCATTATTAAGCCCACCCAATAAAAAATTACAAATTCTCCCGCCCACGGCGGTGTTTGGCAACAATTTTTTTTTTGATTTTTTTTGATTTTTTACACTAAAAGGCGAAGTTTTTGCAAAATAAAAAAAAAAATTTCAAATAAAATATCACATCAAATCCCATAATCATTTAACTTTTTATTTCATAAATATCACATCCAACTACAAAAAAACCAAACTATCTTTCCAAACACAAAAAAAAATTTCTCCAATAATATCCTACAACTAAAAAAACCTACATAAAAACTCATTTGCCAAACACCCACATAGTTTATTAACTAATAAAAATAAATATATTTATATAAATTGAGCCAACCACTTCTAGATTGATCAGACTAAAATTTATTACAAATTTTAATTTTGATCGTTTTCGTAAGGTATTTTAGTTTTGAAAATTTACACCAATTCCAACTGAATTAATCAAAATATTATATTTAAAGATTTTATATTCTAAGAATAATATTATATATAAAAATTAATGTACATACTAATGTACTAACAGATGATGTGTCATCATTTGTATAGTTTTGGTTATATAATAAATGTGGTCAATAATAATATTATAACAATAGTTGGTACACTAGTGTGTACACTAATTAGTACATATAACACCACCGATATTCTAATTCTTTGTATTATTAGAAATAAATGACTAATGAGTAGGGAGTTAGACTCCTGTAGAGAGATTAACACAATTTCTCTTCATCTATTTCTCGTGTAGAATTTTACAAATTCTTATAAAATTTCTTAAAATTATAATATCACAAATTAGCATAACTTGCCTATAATATACACATTGAAAAAGAATGTATATTATAAAGTGACCCTATCTAATAATTGTAATTATATATTTTTCATATTTTTCCATAAAACAAATGAATAGTAATAATGATTTGAAAATTAATTATTTACAAAAAAAAAAAAACAAATACGACAAAATAATATGAGAAAGTTGTTTAAAAGTCCATTCCAAAATCATATAATTTAAAATTTTATTTGTTGATATGGATATATAGGAAAGTCGTTGGAAAATTGGTCGGAAAAGTCATCGACGGCGGTAATAGGTGGCGGTGGTGAGGTGGAAAAATGTGTGATATTAAATATATAAGTTATTGAATGAATGACAAATATGTTGATTTCAACCGATAGTAAGTTTAGTGAGTTTTAACAGATAGATTGATTGATTAATTTCAACAAATAATTATCTTTTTGAACAAATTATATTCTTTTAACCCCAAAAAAATTAAAACTTGAACCTAATGAACCAAAGATTGAAAAATAAACTTATGACATGAGTGTCCTTAAATTATCCAAATAAAATCTATAAATTGGTGGACTCAACTAAACTACCCAGTTAGGAGCTTGCGTTCTTTAAAACGACACCATCAAAAACAATTTATAAAAGAGTAATGTTAAAAGTTTTAAAAATTCTATCAAAATTTTTATCAAATAACTCGTATAAGTGTGAGACTCGTATCATATCATATGAGTTACATATGAATCGTATACCCATATGAAACATGATATAAATTTTAATATCACGTTTGACATCTAGTATTTTTTATTTACAAAACTCCATTCCGCGCGCTGCTCTTAACGAACTTAACGGCCGCAGAGCTCCCCGGAAACCCAGCAACTTTTCCATGGCTCACCGAGAATTTCTTCAATCCGCCAACCCAAACTCTCACTCTCTCACTCTCTCTCTCTCTCTCTCTCTGGTTATGCATGGAAATCCCCAACAAATCTACCACCGCGCCATGGAAAATGAATAACAATCGCCACCAAACCCCCTCCAAATCGAGCTTCCTCCCCAAATCCCTCCTCCTCATCTACGACCACCAAAAGCCATGGTGGGACCAAATTCTCGATCCCGGAAGCGAATTCGCCAATCAATGGAACCACATCTTCATGGTCACATGCCTAATTGCTCTTTTCTTGGACCCTATGTACTTCTATGTCCCCAAAATTGGTGGCCGGGTTTGCATGAGCATGGATGTGGGGTTGGGCGTCTTCATCACCGTCCTCCGCTGTGTTGTGGATCTCTTCTCTGTGTTGCATATGGCCATGAAGTTCCGGACAGCCTATGTGGCGCCCAGCTCTAGGGTTTTCGGGCGGGGAGAGCTCGTGACTGATCCGTGGTTGATCTCAAAGCAGTACTTGAAATCGGATTTCTTGATTGATCTCGCTGCCACTCTTCCGCTCCCACAGGTAAGTTGCATTTATTTGTTATGGTTAGGCAAATTGGAATTGCTTATCTATTTGTCCATTAAGATGTAGCATCTCCAACCCAAATTTGTTCAAGAATGTTCTAGAATTTAGACCAAACGCTTGATTTGATATAATTCACTCAGGCTGTGTTTGGTTAGGGATTTGGAAATGAAAAGGGAAAAGGTATGTGAAATATATTATTCATATTTCACATAGTTTCATACACCTTTTTTATTTACCTTTCCAAATCAAAAATACCTCAACCAAACACAGCGTCAATGGTGAAAATAAAAAATTTCATCAAATGTTGTTTAAAAATACTTTAGACTATCCCAAAACCTCTTTTAACCAATCCAGGTCGAAACAAACAAAAGAAGAAGAAAACTCTAATCCTTCATCTTTTAAGAATTTCATCAAACCTGACTGAAAAAAGAGTTGTTGGAAATTGGTGAAAATTTTGATTCACACCTGATTTGATTTTGATGAAGCATTTATTGAAAACTTGATTTGATACAAGTTTAACGAAATGATTGGATATCATTTTCATCAATTTTAAATTTGATGAAGGGTTTGGTGAAGGATTAGAGATGCTTTAGTCTTAAATTTAGACCTTTTTTAAAATGGGGGAATGTTATACAAACTGAATTTACATACAAAATTGCGAAGGTCACATCCTCATGTATAAAAAATCTATCTGATTATCATATTTTTCTTTTTAAGTGGATTTTAGTTTTAACTTCTAGGTGTTTGTGCATTGCCAAATGCACAAAATAGATTGTCTGCTGAAAATTTTCAAATTTAAGCACTTAATCTTTATTTTGTGGTTCTTAAATTGTTTTCCTTCTTGTTGTGTAGACTAGTGAATGGCATCGTATTCTAAAGCACTTATGTGGGCTAGTTGGGAATGGTTGATTGAGAGACTCTAAGCAAAGATTTTAAATATTTTCCTGGTGTAAATTGTTAATGGTATTTAACATATAGGTTTTTATTAGGGGGAAATATATAGTTAACTTGTAAATTAAAGCCGTCTTTAAGCTTCAACAATAAGGTATTTGAGATCTGGTTATAAAGCTATTTGTGCCTTTATACACAAAGCCAATACTCACATCACATGTATGATGTATAATGGTGCAGAACAAACATTCTTGAAGGACACATGGAAGGACAAAATAGCTCATTTTAGTGACCAAAATAAGTACAAAATAAAGAACAAAATATTGTATGGGCTTGTGAATACCAGTCCTTCAATTAAAACTTGGCTAAAACTTTAGTCAAGAGGTCTTCTTCTAATCTACAATTGTTTTAGGATAATGGCAAAGATATAATGAAAGACAAGGGTTAAGGGGTCAACTCCACATCATTGATAGTAGGGGGAGAAAAAGAAGAAGGAAAAAAGAAAAAGAATTGGGTTGGCATACACAAACATTTTTTCATCATTGCTATTATTTAGGAAAGTAATTGTATAATTTTCCAATTTAACCTGTGTCATGCTTAGTGTTTCATCTTTTACATAACCGGTTCCACGTCAAGACAAGGATGAGGGTTGTGTTAGGTAGCCTGCTAGTTAGCACGTAAAAATCCCTGTCAAAACCCTAATAAGCATGAATCCTAATACGAATATTTGAGTAAGGGTTAGGGCTTTCACTGTAAGCGATGTGTTACTGCTGCCTTCAAGTATTTCGAAAAAATGGGCAAGGGGCATCACATCGGCACTCAAGTGTGGTGAAATATAGGCAAGGGTCCCTGCGTTTTCCTAGATGAGCGCAGTTAAAAAAGTTAACCCAAAATTGTAGATTTATATTATGAACTTGGAATATAGAAACACTAACAGATAAAACTATGGAATTAGTAGATTCTATGATTACCAACAAAGTTAATGTATCATTTTTTCAAGAAACTAAGTAGTAGGTGAGAATAGGAAATAGGAAATAGAAAATATTCTATATAAAATTAAGTATACTGGTAAAGATAGACATCCAAATAGTGTAGGAAAAATTGTAGCTGAACTTCTTAAAGATAAAGTAGTAATAGTAACAAGAATAGGAGAGACAATAATACTAATTAAACTGGTAATTGGAGAAAGTACGATTAATTTGATTAGAGCCTGTGGACTTTAAATAGGATTTGAGGAAAATATTAAAAGACAATTTCAAGATCAACTGGATAAGTTAATGCAACAAATACTTGTAGGCTATGTGGCACGGGCATGGACATAGGACACAACGCGAACATGCCGACATGTTGAGTTTTAGAAAAGCTGGTTGAAGTCGCACCTATCATTCAACTCAATTCAAGTGTGTTTGACCAAGGAATGCAAACAAAATGAGGAGGGAAATGGGGAGGGGGTGGCTAGCTACACTACAGGGGAATTGGGGGGAAATTTTCCTCCCAAAATTTGGAGTAGGGTTGATCAACTCGAGACCCAAACCCTAATTTCATGGATATTGAGTCAAATACCTATCCATGGACTTAAAATGGTCCAATAAATGCAACTAAGATATAACAAGGCCCAAATAAATATTCTCAACTTGTGGGCCTAGTACCCAAAGTCCAATTCATGCAGGGGATGCTCAAAAATCAAAGTGGGTTCACTAAGCCTTATTTGCAAATGGCCTCAATTCAATTTAAAATAAATGAAATCAAGTACTAGTGCAATTTAATCATAATTAAGTCAAGTACTAGTCAATTACTTAATTAGCATGAAAAGTTTATCAGGCATTACATAATAATACCCATTTGAAGTAGCTGTTTTGAACATTTGACTCGTAAGAGTATCTCCAATGGTGAATCATTTATTTCACCAAATTTGAGTAAAAATTTGAATAAAAACTCCATCTGATATCCAGCACTCCAACGGAGAATTTTTGGCTGTCATCGACACACAAGTCGATCAAGGGGACGATCGGCCGGATGTCTGACCGGTCAACCAACAAGAGCAATTCCAAAAATTATTTTTCCTTCAATTCCTTCGTCATTTGTTTTTCCCTCCATTAATTATTTTCCATTCCTTTTCGGCTCCATGAATTATTTCCCTCAATATATATATATAAACAAATTAAACTATGTAAATACACCCAACAAACAACGTTGTATCTGGAAGCAACCCATAACTGAAAAACAAAGCATAATGACTTTTTCAACTTCTTATTTGTTCACTGATTTTTCATCCTCCTCTTCTTGCTCATCCTCTGATGATAAAAGTGATGATGCAAAAATTGTTTCACTTGTGGATATTTATAAGATAAATAATGCTAGCACGATACAGACGCTGATAGGAAGTGATCAACCAAAGAAAAACGGTGGCTCTGTTGTAGGACATAAGTACATACGTCGCGAAAGAAGAAAGGGTCATGATCGATTGGTTGCGGATTACTTTATTGTAAATCCAGCTTATTCATCTTCAACATTTCGGAAACGTTTTAGAATGCGTCGTGATCTGTATCTACAAATTTTGCATGCCATTAAAGCACACAACGCATATTTTGTTCAAAAAAAAGATGCAGCTCATATTCTCGGGTTGTCTCCACTTCAAAAGATGACTTCAGCAATTAGAATGCTCGCATATAGAGTGACAGCAGATGCAGTTGATGATTATGTGCGAATTGGGGAAAGCACGGCAATTGAAAGTTTAAAACATTTTTGCAATTCAATGATTAGAATCTTTGGACCTGAATATCTTAGATCTCCATCAACAATTGATATTGCTAGATTACTTGCTATTGGGGTGGTTCGTGGGTTTCCAGGTATGTTGGGAAGTTTAGATTGCATGCATTGGGAGTGGAAAAATTGTCCGATGGCATGACAAGGTCAATATGTAGGCCATCAGAAAAAGCCAACCATAATTCTTGAAGCAGTAGCTTTTTATGACTTGTGGATTTGGCATGCATTTTTTGGAATGCCTAGATCACCCAATGAGTTAAATGTCTTGGATCATTCGCCCTTATTTTCTGATCTTGCACAAGGGAAAGCTCCACCTACTAATTTCACAGTTAATAGACACATTTACAATATAGGTTATTACCTTGCTAATTATACCCTCCATGGGCAACATTGGTGCAAACAATCTTTTCTCCCCAAGGAGCAAAGAAGCAACATTTGTCTATGATGCAAGAGTCAGCAAGGAAGGATGTAGAGCGGGCATTCGGAGTGCTCCAATCCCGATTTGCAATTGTAGGTGGTCTAGTACGTTTTTGGGATCCCAAAATCCTTGGTGACATAATGAAGACTTGCATTATATTGCACAATATGATGGTCGACGATGAGAGACTCCTATCTTGATTTGGATTATGAAATATCATCTAGCACCTCAACAGTAGTACTGTCTACTACCGGTAACAATGACTTTGAATCGTTTATGTCCCGTCATTTAGGTATTAGAGATAAGAACATATGTGGCAATTTCATGGTGAAAAGTAACTTGACCATGTGGACAAGAGGATGAACTTTTTGTTGGATTTTTTGATTGGGAGGTGTTTAGGGTGATTAATTTGTCAATGTTTGTTGTTATTTTGGTAGTGAAGATGCTCTTAAACCTGTACACATATATTAGTTTTGGAACTGAATGCATGAAATGAATATATAATGTTCCACTTTGTTCAATGAAAATTACATAGTCTACCTCATTTGTTCTACTTTGTTGCCTCAATTGAATTTGTTCAAGAAAACCATAGAATTTATTAATTGTCTTTTGCATCACAGAGCCATGGTGAGACAAAGAAATACAATTTCGATATGATTGACCATTCAATTGTGAATTAAAATAAACGAGTATCCGTTCCCAGAATATTGCCATGGTTTGACTATTACCTGCAATGGGATCTTGAGAGAAGGCCAACCAAGATCTACATAAAGTTTCATTTTCTATAATGGTGAATGCTTTACGACGAGGAACACGACAAGTTTCAGAAATAATACTTATATCATTGCTCTAGTCAAAAGTTTGTGATTTGTCAAACATTTCAAAATATTCCATAGTTTGAAGGTAAAATTTGTACAACTAAACCAGTTCAAAAAAATCAATACGATCGAAAATTCAAGTTAATAGTGAAAAAGGTTGTAAAAGAAGCAAATGACAAATTAAAGAAAACCTGAATATTTAAATTAACAATAACCAACTCATAAAGGAACAAGTGAAAAATGAAAGAACAAATGAATATTGAAGTAAATTATAACAAAGAAAAGAGAAACTGTAATGATATTGTGAAAGTAAAACACAAATCAACTCATATTTTATACACACCACACTAACGGTAACTTTGATCAACCCTCTGCCAAACCAACTTTGATCAACCCTCTGCAAAACCAATGGTAACCTTACGGGGCAGACACCCTGCAAAAGCAACGGCTAATTTTAGATAGCATTTTTGTATCTACATGCATCCTCCAACCCTCTACCATACTTCCTTCAATTGTTGGTCAGAAATTTGGTACTACTGCCACAGTTCACACAATTTTGCAAGCCTATAGACACAGAGGATGTCTAGGACACATCCTCCCGGTCGTCCGAGAGTATGCTTTGTTGTGGGAAGTTTTCTACTAACCGGACAACTGGCCGGACGTTCAGCCGGTCGTCTAGTTCTACAAAACCAATGGTACCAAATAGTGAAATGCTGAACGCTCCCAGACATCCTATAGTTGGTGAAACATTTTTGATATTCTCGATTTGATACCGGTTTGATGAAACTGTTGGAGTTGAAAAAGGACACCTTTTTCATCAAATTCAAATTTGATGATAACTTTGATACAGCGTTGGAGATAGCCTAAGTGAAAGACCATTTGATTGGTAGGTGAAAGCTTTTATAATCCTGGTGGTCAGAAGCTTTCATGACCTAAAAGAGAAGGTTAAAGAGGGAAAGAGAATTGTAGAAAGAGAGAGGACGAGAGCCAACTTGAAAAGAGAGAGACGAGGCGAAAGCTTCGAAGGCATGTTGGTGCTTCAAAGCTTGTAGGAGAGAAGATAATTACTGATGGATATTGTTTTGGTGACCAAAATAAGGCCAGAAAGGACATCTTAGATTTTAGTGGCATATATTTTAAAGTAACCATTACATTCTTTAAAATGAGAGAAGAACACTTCATAACTTTTAGGATAAATTACAATAATATCCCTTAAAGTGTGGAAAAAATAAATCTAGCCTCACAAATTTAGCATAATTACACTGCACTTTCTTAACTTTTTAATTCATATAGCATTTTGGCTTATTTTCATCAAATAATTCATATTATGAATGCAAAAACGATTTTGTCATCTCTTTTAGACTGAAATATGTATTTTTTTTCCTTATTTTTCTCTGTGTCTACAATCATTTGGATTAATTCTGGTCACTTTGGCCTTAGTAGAAGGAAAGTCAATCTAATTATACTAAACTTGTGGAACTTATTGTATTTTTTATAAATGTCAAGGGTGGTCACTATAAGCTACCCAAACTTTTAAAAGTGAATCAAATAGATTATTTTCTTGTAAGAAAAATAAGCCACTTCATATGTAAAGATTGCAAGGTTATCTATGGAGAGAGTTTAATGTCACAACATGAGCTAACAGTACTAAATATATACATTAAATGGCCAAATCGAATCAGAAATTTTTTTTAAAACACATGAACAAAACGGTGAAGTCTAAAAGGTGAGAAATTATAAATACTTAAAGAAATAGCTTGGAATTTGAAAAATGATAATAATAACATGTGGAATATAATGGTGTACTATGAAGCACGGGTGCGGGTACGTATACTGGTATGGGGACGTTACAGGTACGTCGATATAGCAAGACCTAAAAACAATATACGGGTATGGCTGGGGTACATCAACAATTTTTTTATTTTTTATAATCTATAGTTTGAGATTGAACCTACAAATCAAACTTCAATACTAAAACTAAAAGAAGAAATTACAAAACTAAAAGAGAAATCATAATTCAACAATACCAATACCAATACCAAAGCAAAGCCCATAAGCTATTTTAATGCCATTAAATAAGAGAAATTACAAAACAAAGTTTCATTCCGAAAACAAGCTAAACAAAATTTGGAAACTTGAAATTTCAATTTTCACTTCCATCAATTTCATCATTGAATAATAAATCATTCATCTCTAGCACATCAAGTAAATGATTTGCAATTTCAAGTTAATCAGAACACTCTAATAAATTAAACGTATCTATACCAATGTCCCACAGCTTGTGTACCACCGATGTACCCCTCTCGTACCCACGAGTACCCAACTATCAAAGAATGTATAAAATGTATCCGGTACGTATTTCGAGTATCCGGTATGCATGCAATCCTATCGATATGAGTATCAGTACCCGATACGAGTACAACAACATTTTCGGAGTACCTGTGCTTCATAGTGGATTACATTAAAAGAATAACGAAAGAAGTTCTTGGAGAGTCAAAGGGAAAATGCCATATATCTAAGATACTTGGCATTGGAATAGTGAAATACCAGACGTAGTTGAAAAAAAAAATGAATGTTTTAAGAAGTGGCAATATAATAAAAATGAGAAAAAAAAATTAAGAGATAAAAGTTAGCCAATGAGGAGGTTAAAAGAACAATTACATATGCTAAGCTAAAAGTCTACAATGATCTTTCTAAATTATTTGGTTAAGATTGAAAAAATATATTTACAAACTTACTAAATTGAGAGATATGAAAACAAGAGGCTTTAATCTGATTCAGTGTATAAAAAGTGAATATTTGAGGGTGTTATTAAAGGATGAGGAGATTAAGGAAAGGTTTATTTTGAGAAATTTTTAAATGAAAAATATTTACTTTTTTGATTAAATTTTAAATGAAAATAGTTATAGAACATAAGAGGAGAGGAATATGACAGCTTTGATAAAACTAGAGAACATGAGTTTTATTGTTGACTAAGGGACTTTGAGGTGGAATTTGCACTAAGAAGATAAAATCAGGTAAGGCATTAAGATTGGATTGCATCCCTATTGAGGCTTAAAATTTGCACTAAGTGAATGTGGCTAAGATATGAATGTTGAGATGAATATGTGGTAAGAATAGGAAAGGTAAAATTAAAGACAATTTTATTTGTGAAATGGTAGGAATAGCACCAATTGAAGACGAGTTGAGAGAGAACAAGGTGAGATGGTTATGTACAAGAAGACCTAAGGATGCAACGTTATGGAAGAGTGACATGATCACCATAAATGGAGATACTAGGAGGGGGGGAAGACCTAAACTGACATGGATTGCTGTAGGAAAACAATGATATAGAATTATTTAATTTAATTGAGCATATGGCCCTTGATAGAGCAGAATGGAGAAAAAGAATTCATGTGGCCAACCCCACTTGATTTGGGGCACAAGGCTTAATTTGGTTTTTGTATAATTTCCTGCTTATTTTAGTTCGGGAAGTCATATAGCTAGTAGTGGAAGCTCCAGGAATTTTTTCCAGGCATTCAAAAACTTCAAATGGATAGCATGCAATTGCAGCGCAGTGTTTTCCTTGCATATATGTTATGATATGAAAATAGTTCATGAATTTTTTTTTTTTTATTAACTTCTTATTATTGTTTCAGAATCATTACTAACCATCGTCTTATTTTTCAATATTTTGATTTTCTATTTGGTGTTGGCAGATTGTCATCTGGTTTATAATTCCAGCAGTGAAAAGCTCTACAGCTGCTCATGCTAACCACACACTTTCTCTGATTATTTTCCTTCAGTATATTCCACGGTTGTTTGTTATTTTTCCTTTGAACCAGCGAATTATTAAAACTACAGGGGTTGTGGCTAAGACTGCTTGGGCGGGGGCAGCATACAATCTCCTTCTCTATCTGCTTGCTAGTCATGTAAGCACATTCACTACTTTTACTTGTTTTTTTATTATCTTCTGACTCATCCATTGAAGGTAATGATGATCAAATTTTTACAATGCTGTGAGTCTGGTCGGATGTTTTTTCCAGTTCATCATTATTATTAGTGTTATTTTGGATTGTCAGTGCAGGTTTTGGGGGCTTCGTGGTATGTGCTGTCCATTGAGAGGCAGGATTCATGCTGGAGACAGGAATGTAGAAAGGAGCAGAATTACACACACTCTCCATCTTGTAGTCCTCTGTTTCTGGATTGTAAAAATTTAGACAAGCCCGAACGCCAGTATTGGTTGAGATCCACTAAAGTACTTACAGAATGTGATATTCGAGATAGTCAAAATTTCAATTTTGGAATGTTTGCAGATGCCTTCACGGAGAATGTTGCTGCTTCAAATTTTCTTGAAAAATACTTTTACTGCCTTTGGTGGGGTATGAAGAATCTAAGGTATGCTTGGTTTGATCTGAAAATGTCCTTTACGCCTTTTTGTCCGAATTTAATTGTCCTTTATTAGTGGAGATATTAGTAATTTACCTCCCTCTTCCCCTCTCTATTCTCTCCGGTTGCAAAGCTATACAATTGCAGTAATTTTTTCCTGAACTTCCTTTCTAGATTCTCAGTTTGGTAGATGAGATGGTCCTTTTTAATGTAACTAACGTTCACTTTACACGTTTTGTGAAGAATATATAGTCGTCCCTTTTCTTTCTTCCCTATTAATATCCATTGCTTTTCTCATTAGTAAACTCCAGTTACCACCTTTAGTTTCTCTCCATACTCAGTTATACATCCCATGAACAGTTTTTTGTTGTAGAAAAAAGAAGAAGGGATAGGTTGGGTCAAACCAAGGCTGATAGAAATGTATTCTTGCTTACATAAATTGTATAAATAAATTATAACTACTGGAAGCAAGATACTACAGATACCAGTAAAATGTTTTGTGATTCTAATATGATTTAATTTAATGTTGTAAATTATTTTGTATTGTATTGCAGGGACAACTATTATTAAATGAGAGTTTTATATGTTTGGAATTATATTTTGGTTGCAAGTTAGCAACCCAAAAATGATTAAAGTTCGTGAATAATATTCCCAGTAAATTTCCTTCATAATATTACATTATTTTTCTTACTGACAATTTTCCCATGTATTTTTGGAGCTTCTGCCATTCGAAGTTCCATGTTGCCAGTTTTTGCCTTCATTTCTGGTAAAATCATGTTGGAAACCTTACAACAGATGTTTATTTGGTTTCTTACTTGCACCCTCATCATGTTGCTAGAATGCATTTTTTTACTTAGCAACATCAATGGGAATGAATTGGTTCTCTTTTTCCTTGATCCCTCACTAACTTGCTTGTGATATGTAATAGTCCATATTGTTGAAATGTCATTTCCAATATTATTGCTAATACAATTTTCACTCCTCAATTCATGATTTACAGTTCATATGGACAGAGTTTGAACACAAGCCTTTATGTTGGTGAAATGCTATTTAGCATTCTTATTTGCCTTGCGGGTTTAGTTTTGTTCGCACAACTTATTGGCAACATGCAGGTACTATCTAGTATGCCTTTCTTGTACCACCATACTTTGATATGATTGGAGTTGATTCTGCCATGAGCCTTACCCAGATGCAAAATGTGAGAAAATTAAATATTATAGGACAGGTGTTCTGAAACTCTCCTTGTACGAAAATAACTAGGATGAAAAAAAAAATCCAATCCAAATAATTAACTTCTCAAACTAGAAGTAAGGTTAAAGAAATTGCATTTTTTGCAATTTTGCCTTGTGATTTCTTTGTGGAAAGAAAAGTGGGGATAGCTACTTTAAAACAAGTTGTCTTGCGAAGTTTCGGATGTTTCTTTGCTCGTGACATTGTGTGATTGAAGAAGGTGAAAGTATTTGGATTTTAATTTTATTTTTTTATATATATTTATGTTATGTGAAGACCTATCTGGCTTCTACAACAGCAAGACTTGAAGAATGGAGGGTGAAACGAAGAGATACAGAGGAATGGATGAGGCACCGACAATTACCTCCAGATCTTCAAGACCGTGTTCGTCGTTTTGTTCAATATAAATGGCTTGCTACAAGAGGAGTAGATGAAGAAGAAATATTGCAGGCTTTGCCCTTGGACCTCCGACGTCAAATCCAAAGGCATCTCTGTCTTGCCCTTGTTCGCCGTGTAAGGTTTCTTTTGGGTATACTATTATGTGTGGTTGTCATTTAATATGCAACTTATTTCAACTATGAGTAGTGTCCAAATTTCAAAGCAAAGTAATGGAGTTTTCTTCTTGTCTTCACTCAAGGGTTGGACAACTTGCTGTAGATTGTTTAGAGTACTGAGATCATGGTAGAAGCATACAACATATGTCTATCTCAAAAGGTTGCATCTTGATGCAATTTCAGTAGATAGCTTCAACTACCTGTTTCTGGTATGGTTTGACCAAAATACTTTTTTGGCATTATTTTTTTTTTGGTGAACTTTTTTCATTTTTTGTCAATTTTTATAACCCCTTAGGTGCTTCTAGACTAAAAGCCCCTTCAATTTTTTTTTAAAAAAATCAAATTTGAAAAAGTTCACTAAAGACCCAAAAAAAAAATGAAAAAACACCTAGAAAATCGGCTTAGAGTCCAAGATGCAGTTTGATAACTATTGAACTGACTCCTGGAATAAACAACTGAACTTCTTTTCTTTTTTCTTTTTTTTTGAAAACTTAAAATGAGCACTTCTAGAAGATGCAACATATTGCCTTCTTCCAACTTTGGGCAACAGAGCACAAAGCTCCCCTTCTGGTTAATTAGCTTAGAATGTGAGATGATTCTAGCTATTGGCTTAATGTGGACAATGCTATACAAACTAACAAATCTTTATCACTTATGTGCATCTATCATATTATTGAAGTGGGTTTTGTTTCAATTTTTAAAGTTTTATCATTATATATGACACATTAGTTAGTAAGAACATCTATCATATCATTGAAAGTGGGTTCTGTTTCAGTTAAAAAGTTTTATTATTACATATGACAGATCAGTAAGTAAGAACATCTATCATATCATTGAAGTGGATTATGTTTCAGTTTTTAAAGTTCTATTATTATATATGATATATCAGTTAGTAAGAAAAAATTGTAAGGCTATTAAGAAAAAATTGTAAGATTTGTTAGTTTGTATAGCATTACTCGCATAACATTTTTGACATATCCAGTAAGATTAGGCTGCTAAACTTGCCTCAGTTTGTGCCTAACCATAGTTTATATTATTAAACCATGTAATTAAAACATGTTCCTGTTTTTGAATTTTTTTTATTATTTATTTATTTAATTTTTTTTGGGTGAAAAAAATGTGTTCTTGTTTGCTATTTAGAGATTCATGGTCTTTAAACTCATGTTAATTGTGTTCTTCCCAGTTGAATCATTACTTAGATTTTATTTGCGGGTTTTGAGTCAAGTTGATTGCCTTAATACCAGCATATTATGTTAAAAGTTTACCAGCATTATATATTTTCACATTCACATTTAATTATCCCTGAAAACCAAATTGGACTGTGATAAATCTTTCTAGTGGCTATCAGCAGACATACTTCCTCGAAATTTATTTCGAGCAGTTTAATGTTGTTGAGAGTATTTCCTGTTTGAAGTCTGGTTTACAGAACATATTGCTTCTCCTTTGCAGGTTCCTTTCTTCTCACAAATGGATGATCAACTTCTAGATGCAATATGTGAACGTCTCGTCTCATCCCTAAGCACCAAGGACACATACATTGTTCGGGAAGGAGATCCAGTGAATGAGATGCTTTTTATCATTAGAGGCCAGCTTGAGAGCTCCACAACTAATGGTGGACGGTCTGGATTCTTCAACTCCATTACTCTCAAACCCGGTGACTTCTGTGGTGAGGAATTGTTAACGTGGGCCTTAATGCCCTCCTCAAACCTAAACCTTCCATCCTCAACCCGAACCGTCCGATCCCTTACTGAAGTCGAAGCATTCGCACTTCGAGCAGAAGACCTCAAGTTCGTCGCAAACCAATTTAAACGTCTTCATAGCAAGAAACTACAACATGCTTTCCGATACTATTCCCACCAATGGAGAACTTGGGGGGCTTGCTTCATACAAGCCGCGTGGAGGCGGTTAAAAAGGAAGAAGTTGGCAGATGAATTGTCGAGACAAGAGAACTTATATTATATGCAACTTCCCGATGGAGAGGGCAATAATGGCGACGATTATGAGGATAGTGGTGGTGAAAGCCCAGCAATGGACACCAGCGTACAACAGCTCAGTGCTACGTTCTTGGCCTCAAAATTTGCTGCAAATACTAGAAGAGGGGTTGCTCAAAAAGTGTCATTGGTTGGCCCTCCTGCAATGCCAAAGCTGTTTAAGCCTGATGAGCCTGATTTCTCTGCTGATTGAGAAAGGCTGTTTTGATATAGATTAGATAATTTTAGGAGAGAGGATACATGATAAACAAACAAAATATTTCATTTCATGTGCATATAAGTCTGTGATGATTAATTGTAATTCGATTTTGTGATCATTGTTTGCCAGTGGTGGAATCAAGATTTTGACTCAATTGGTGTCAAATTAGGAACTAATAGTCCATGAGTTTTTGGCTCGCGCAAAATTTAGAAGTTCCTAACTATTCTTTATTATGAGGAAAACTCCATTCATACAAAAAATATAAATAAAAAATACTATCAGAATAATGTAACAATGTTATTTTTTGTAAATAAAATTTATTTTTATGGTTGTTTTATTTTGAAGTGAGTGGTTCACACTAAATTACATTGTTACGTAAGAATTTTCAGTTTATATATCATTACTCCTTTGAGTTGTAGCACCTCATTTAGAGAAAATTCAATCATTTCATAGTGAGGAAATTATTCAGTAATTCCGAAACATGAACACGTGATATCCCATAACATTACGATTGTTAGAGAAAGGGGGTAGGTGGAGTGCATTATGATTGGTGGAGAAAGTGGGTAAGTCGGGTATTATGTTAGGTGATTGAAGAACGTGAGAGGCATATTGAGTGATGATTAGTTAAAGAGTACAGACACGTGATAGGATGACAACGAGACGAGTTTATAGTGCCCCACCCTATCCTATATTATATGCCAGGGCAAATCGAGATGGGCATGGCACGGGAGTGTTATTTTTGTAACTTAAAAAAATGGAGAAATTAGAAATAATGATTTATAATTAATGTAAATAAAAAATACATAAAATAATAAATAAATAAATAAAAATGAATGTTAAGTGCATGAAAAGGATCAAAGTTCAAAAGGTAAATTAGTTACATAAATATATTTAAAAAATATAATTAAGGGAGGAGCAAAATGCGTCCTCACCTCACTTCCTTATTAAGACATGGAGTTGGAGTTAGAGTTGGAGTTGAGGTTGGAGTTGGACAGGGATTATTGCCATATTAATAAAAACAGCTCACATGGCCTCTAGACATGATTTTTTACTATGATCCTCCAACTTCCCCGAAATGGAATCTTCTATTTCTTGGCCCTATCATTGGTGATCTTACACTTCGACTTCCAAAGTGTAGGGGTTGGAAAAACAGTACTTGAATGTTATTCAGTGTGCTTGATTTTAGTTTTTTAAAAGTTAAATTTTTTTTTTCTTATGTTTTTTTTAGTGAATATTTTTAAAATTTTAAATAATTTTTTTATTTTTTTAGATACACCTTACTTAGATGTATTTAAATAATAAAATATTTGTGAAAAAATATTTTAAAAAATTAATAAATACACAAAGATACAAAAAAATGTATTAAATTTTCATATTTTTCTTGTATTTTTTATATTTAAAAAAATTCACAAATATTATATTTTTTAAATATATTTATGTTAGGTGTGTCTAAAAATTAAAAAAATACATAAAATATTAAAAAAATTCATGAAAAATAGAAAAATATGAAAAATAAAAAAGTAAAATTTTTTAAAAAGTGTTTTCTAAAAACTAAAACCAAACAAACTGATTGTGTTTTGTAAAATAAAAACTAGAAAATAAATAAAAAAAATCAGAGACTGTTTTGAAAAATAAAACTAGTAAAAGAATTAAATTGTAAATAGGAGGGATAATGTACAATAGCTCCGTTTGGGAAGTTGGTTTAGAGGCTTTTTTAGCTGAAATAGTCAAAAAAACAAAATAAATTTTTTAGCCAAATAAGATAAAACATCACATCAAACCCATAATCATTACATTCTTTCTCTCACAAAAAAGTCAAAAAAATCAAAAAAATCAAAAGTCCTTCCCAAACCAGGCTTTTTAGCCTCAGGCTAAAATAACCAAAAAAATCAAAAAATCAAAAAACCAACCACCCTGGGTGCACATGGTATGCATCTCAAGTAAAAAGTATAATTTATTCCACAAAATATAAAGCTTTTGTCATAAAAAAATATGACTTTTTTCTTCATAAAAAATATAATTTTTTTTTTTTGGTTCTCACAAAATGCATAATTTTAATTGTACATAACTTTTAAAATATATAATTCCTTACTTAAATGGTAACCAAACACGACTTTTCATAATTTTATTTAATGAAATAAAAATTAAATAAAATTGTACCCAAAAAATGTGTGCATATGAATCAATCCGTACCCATCTAGCCCACTTTGGCTCGGTCCCTCCCCCGTCTACAAAAATCAGGTGCCCTTATTTAGGATGAAAAACACAAGTCCAATCATGAGCTATATAAACACCACATTGGTTTCACAAAAATCAATTTGGGACAAAACTTAAGTCCTCGTTTGAGAACTAGCCATTTAGTCAAAGTCAAAAAGTTATTAAAAAGTCAAAAAGTTAATAATTTATACCAAAAAATTAAAGATTCTCTTTTCTCTCTACTTTTTGCACATCTATTCGTAAAAAATCAAAAAGTCATCCCAAACATACTAGTTTTTTTAGCTCATATTTTAGCCAAATAGCTAAAAAATTACTAAATTAGTTTTTTCCCAAACGAGGCCTAAGTCTTTATTTTTTAGTCAAAACTTATTATATTTTAGTCAAATAGCAATTATATATTTTAGTCAAAACTTATTATAAGTTATTATATCACTCTTTATTTTTTTATATATATTTTTATAAAAAATTAAAAAATTATTAAAATAATTTGTTCCTACACAAGGCCTTAGATACCATTTTTCAACTAATGCTTTAATAATTGATATTTAGAGTCAATTTCTAATTCAGTGCTTTTTAACTTTTGATCAATTAAAGTTCGGTATACATTTACATATAGAGGTGAAGGCGTTGCATTGTGGACCAACCACAGCGGAAGTGTGAGGCTCACCTGAATTTTGGTTCAAATAGACTAAAAAATTAAAATTTCAAAACTAATTTTTAATAGTAAGTCGTAACTTTTAACAAGATAGTATGATCAACATATGAGTTCAAATCATTGCCATTCTTTTACTTACAAGATCATCTCCAGCAGCCTCTTTATGTCACCAAAAATACTACAATAGCATGCCAAAGTCCGAAATTTTTTCTCTAGCAGTCTAGTTAAGCGCATCTACATCAAGTTCTTTAAAATTATTTTTAGTTAAAAATTTCAAAAAATCAACTCCATCAAACTCGCTTACAGCTCATCGAAATTTACGATGGCTACAGTAACTCGTTACAACAAGCGAGGCACTGTTCATCGCTACTTGTGTGTCACTGGATGTTCGGCCGGTAAACCGGTCAATAGCATTTTTTTTTTTTTTTGCTTTTTTTAAGATTTGTTTGGCTGATAATTTATCAATTTAATAAAAAAAGAAAGACTAACAAATACAATAAGAAAATAATATTTAATAAAAATAAGTTAGAATAAAGAGTTTGATGCAGTAGGTGCTAAAAGATGACTACCTAAAATAATGAAATAGCTTTAATTGGACTAAAAAATTGAAGAATTTGGTATGAATGCTCTAATGAAGCAAAACTAACATTTCGCTATTGTGCACTAGCTTTCAATATTTTTTTCTATTTTAATTAATTCAAACCCCATTTCTCTTTCTTTGCCACTCTCTTTCTCTACTCTATTTGTCTTTCTCTGTAATTTCTCATCTCTTTCTCATAAAATGATTTACAAATATACTTTATATACACGAAACAAATTTTATAAGCATAATGTGATATTAATATTTTTGTAATTTCGAATCACAATAATAAATGTTTTGAATTAAATTATCGTTAAAAAATATAATTGTATTTATAAAAAATATCAATATGAAAAAATATGATAGCTAAAACAAAAGGTTTTGTTATAGTATGTTAAAAAAATAACTAGTTAAAATCGAAAAATGCCTCGAGATGCTCTAAGGCTTGACAAACGAGAACGTAATCTCCTGCCATGGTCGACCACACGGTTGGATGAGAGTGGACTTCATAGATATTACACCTAGCGGTGCAAAAAAACAAAAAAAAACGATGATGTCATTTTTAAGTTGCTATTGTTATGTGTTGTACTTTATTTTTTTGGAAATAAATATAAAATATATATATATATATATAATTATTGAATTAATTTAATTTTTCTTATAAATAATATAAAAAATTGGACAAATTACATATACCCCTCGAGATTTAGCAAAATTACAGATACCTCCCTGAGATTTGAAAAATTACAGATACCCCGTGAAGGTACTATTTGCATAACAAATTATGGGGCAAATTGTTATGAAAATATAAATTTCATGGGACAATTTGTTATGAAAATATAAACCTCATAGGGGTATCTATAATTTTTAAAATCTCAAAAAATATCTGTAATTTAGTTAAACCTTAAGGAAGGTATATGTAATTTGCCCAAAAAAGTTCTCGATAAATTCATATTCTCAGCTGTAAAAATCATTGAGGACACAAGTAGTCGTGTCAAGGGCATAAGGATTTTTATCGGTAAAAAATCAATTCGCAAGGGTTTAAGAAATTTAGTTTCATAAATACCATTTGTCTAAATTTTTATCTATTTGTTTAATTTTTTAAACCTATTTATCCAAATTATTTTAACTTATATTTCTCAATAATTTTAACATCTTTGTTCAATTTTTTGACCTTATTTATCCAAATTATTTTAACATATCTTTCTCAATATTTTTAACTTATCTGTTCAAATTATTTTAACCTAGTTATGTTAATCTGTCCAAATTATTTTAACATACTTGTTCCAATATTGTTAACCTGTCTAATTATTTTAATCTATCTGTCCTAGTATTTTTGTGTATCTATCTAAATTGAATTTATCTATTCTAGTATTTTTGTTTATCTGTCAAAATTATTTTACCTTATTTGTCTTGTAATTTGGATAGATAGACACCTCAATTTGAACATATGGTATTAAAAAACTTCAACATGTCAACCTGGGTAAATATTGAATACATTGGTGATACTACAGAGGTGGAGGGAATGTAGGACTAGGACGGTCACATGCCTTCCTAGGTTTTTCATATTTACACTATTTCCCTTATATATGAAATTTATATATAATTTGTCTTTTATAAAATTATAATAGTGCCCCCTTCTTTGAATCATGTAAAATTCTTTTATTTTAAAATTTTTAAAAGTGGTCTATTATATTTTTGTTTTGTTCAATATTTTATACTCTAAACTAAAAAGTAAATGGTAAGAATTGAATTAAGTGAACATTTCATTCTTATCATAGGATTTGTTTAGTTTATTATTTTCTCCGTTGTGAGATTTTTTGTTGAGTTGATAGTGTTGAATTTGTTAATCATAATTCAGTTGGGTTGTTGATTGTGGATGTCTAATTGTAATATTAAATTCTCATGATAATTGTAATATTAAATCTCAACCGCGGATCCGAAAAAAATATATAAATTTAGTAGTAGCAATAATGAACAATTTTCATTTGCGGTAGAGACAATGACTTTATTGAGCTAACAATTTTCATTTGTGGTAGAGACAACGACATTATTGAGCTACTGAGAGATAGTTTGTCCATCTGATCCATTTATAATTTGTTATTTGATAGTGATTGATTAAGGCCGAAATGTACATCATTGAGGCCGTTAATTAGAATCTCTTAACTTCTCTTGCTGGTCAAACCGTATAATTTATGTGTGTTGAATGTCAAGCAGGTTGTACATCATCGGAGCATAAAATGGGCAAAAAGACCAAATTTGGACATAGTTGACTTTTTCTAGAAAAGTCAAACTGATGTTTTAAACTTGTTTGGAAATAAGTAGAAGTATAAAAAGAAAAGAGATAGGCTTTTCTAGGGGGCTGAAACTGTTTAACCTAAGGAGGGAGGCTAGGGTTTGGAAAGGAGAAGGAAAGCAAAAGCTCCAAGATGTCTTCCATGGTGGTTTCTTCTCCATCTTCATCCTTCCACTCCTCCATGAGTGGCTAGTCGTCTTTTCTAGGGTTTTGATGAAACCCTAGCCATGTAACTATTTTGTTTTCCTTTTGATTCTCAATTATGTAAAGGTTTGAACCATTGTATGGTGTTTTAGAAATTCTTTATATATAATTTTCATTATCTTTTTAAATATTTGACTTTCTGTGATTGTTGAATGTTATCCATACATGAGTTTTCTATTCTTTCACATTCAAGGTATGAGACGAACCATACTACGAGGGACGAGTCGTGTCACTACCCTAGTTTAGAGTGAACGGTTCGTACTACTTGAGATGGTTCGTGCCCGTACATTGAATGTGATGATTTTCTTGTTAAATGCTTTGAACTTGTAGTTGCAAAGCATTAATCTGTTCAAACCCTAGGATAATTGATTTCAATTGGAAACCCTAGTTACGTGACTAGTGGTGGATTCTTTGCCCTAGTTTTTCCCCCAATTCAGTAAACCAATTTCATTTATTATTAATAGTTTAATTCCTTAGTTTAATTTATTCGTTATTAAATTAGGTTATGATCATTCAATCTTTTTATCAAAATTAATTTAGGAATTTAACGATTAAATTAGTTTAATTTCACAATAGTCCCTGTGGATCGATACCTGGACTTGCCATTATTCTAATAGAATTTGGTATAGTTTAGTGATTATATTTTGGTGTGTTCAACGACCCATCAAATTTTGGCGCCGTTGCCGGGGACTTCTGGCGAAATTAGTTAATTTAAAGTTATATTCTTATTTTAATTTTTAGTTTAGGATTTTATGCTTTTGGTGTTGCTAAGTGTGCAGAGTGTTTGAAATTGGAGTTATCATTGAAGTGCAAGCGAAGCGCAGCCGAGCTAAAAAAAAAAAAACGCAGCACTAAAGTGAGTAAACAGAAGCAAACACTCACAAGCAAAGCACCAAAGTGCTAAGACGAAAGTCAAAGCTCAATTGGGGATTGGAGACAACGTCTACACGTCAAGCATCCGCAAGACGAGTAAAGCGTTTTCGTTAAACCGCTGTGAGTATTTCTTTCTTTGGTTTTTTTGCTTTCATACTTAGTGCACAGAGTCGAACTTATTGTGTGTGTGTGGGTAGTGTATGCACGGGCGTCGTTCTTGTCGCCCTGAATTGTGGAGTTTGGACCTTGAACTAGAAAGGACCCTTAGGAGACTTAGGGCTTCTGCCCGTGTTCCTAGGCTTGAGTATTCATATCCATACATTGAGCCATTAGAGATGGCAGATCCTAATGTCCCGAATGTGCCTAACCGGACCCTTAAGGATTATTTTACACCCACTGCATATACATCACCATCATGCATCCAATTGCCCAACACCACTGCTGCTCATTATGAGATTAAGTCCAGCACCATACAAATGCTCCCATCATTCCATGGACTAACTCATGATGACCCTTATAAGCATTTGAATGAATTTCTGGAAATTTGCTCGACAGTGAGGATCCAGAATTTCACAAATGAGGCCTTAATGTTGCGATTGTTTCCATTCTCGTTAAAGGATAAAGCCAAACACTGGCTAAATTCTTTACCTGCTAATTCAATCACAACTTGGGACCAATTACAGCAACGGTTTTTGGAGAAGTACTTTCCCATAGGCAAAACCAACCAACTTAGGCGAGCCATCACAAACTTTGCTCAAATGGATGGCGAGCAATTCCATGAGACTTGGGAAAGACTTAGAGACCTTCTTCAACAGTGTCCCCACCACCAAGTGCCTGATTGGCAACTTGTTCAAACATTCTATTATGGCTTAACTGAGCCACACCGCCAAATGGTGGATTCGTCCTGTGGTGGGACATTTATGTCTAAAAATGATGCCGAGGCATGGCAATTGTTTGAGAACTTAAGTGATAATTCCCTTCACCATGCCTCCGCAGCCCGGCAAGTCCGGCAACCCGTAGTTGGAGCCCCGAAAAGAGGGGGCATTTATGAGGTCGGGCAAAACTTAGAGTTAGCCCAACAAGTAGAGGCATTGTCCCGCAAGATGGACCAATTATTAGCTATAGGACATGCCCCTACCCAGCAAGATCAGCCTCAATTTCACGAGGCATGTGTTATTTGTGCGAGCCCTGCTCATGACTTGAGTGAGTGCCCTTCGGCATCACAATTTCCGGAGTTAGTCCAAGAGCATGTGAATGCGGCTCAAGGATTCTCCAACCTGGGTAATGATCCATACTCCAACACATATAATCCGGGATGGAGAAATCACCCTAATTTCTCATGGAGACCCCCTTCACAAGGCACTTCTTACAATCCTCCACCACCAAGGCAGAATTTCAATAATTTTGCCAACCAATCATCCTACCAACCACCGCAACCTTATCGACCCCCACAACCGTACCGACAACCACAACCCCCGCCTGTTCCTCAGGGCAACTCCGCCTTTGAGACTCAGGTGTTGGAAGTTCTCTCAGAACTTAAGGGGTTAGCACCGATAGTTCACTCCCACACTCACTCTATTGCTAAGATAGAGACTCAATTGGGTCAAATGGCTAACCACATGAATCGGAGAGATGAGGGAAAATTACTAAGTCAAACTATGGCCAACCCTAAGGGACAATACAGGGCAGAGAGTTCGGGTGGAAATGGTAAGCAACATGAGCAAGTGCAAGCGGTGTTTGCTTTGAGAAGTGGTAGGGAATTAGAGCCTCAGTCAGTTGCGTCTGATGCAACTAGAATTAGGAAGGGTGACCACGGGGGTACACCTAATGAGAGCAAGGGTGAGGAGAAAACACTTAAGAGGGATAACTTAGTCACTAGCACTCCATATGTGCCTAAGGCACCATTTCCCCAATGCCTTGATACACCGTCCCCTTTTAATAAAAAGGCAGCATCTATAGAGGCAATGATGGATGTCTTTAAACAAGTAAAAATCAACCTCCCCCTGTTGGAGGCGATTAAGCAAGTACCATCATATGCCAAATTTCTGAAGGACCTTTGTACGCAAAAACGTAAATCTATGACACATGTGTCCCAAAAGGTCCTACTCACGGAGCAAGTAAGCTCCATCTTGTTGAATGACACACCTCCTAAGCTTAAGGACCCGGGTGCCCCAACCATTGCATGCATTATAGGGGACCATTTCATTGATAGGGCCTTATTAGATTTAGGGGCGAGTGTCAATTTGTTGCCGTACTCTGTGTACGAGAAATTTGGGCTTGGCGAGTTGAAGCCCACTACTGTCACTCTTCAATTGGCTGACCGGTCCCTCAGAGTGCCACGTGGCATGATTGAGGATGTGCTAGTTAAGGTTGATAGGTTCTACTTCCCTGTTGACTTTTTGGTGTTAGATATGGAACCGGTAGCCAGTTCTAAGAAACAAATCCCGGTGATCTTAGGTCGACCTTTCTTAGCTACGGCCAATGCATGCATCAATTGTCGGACCGGGGTTATGGAAGTTTCATTTGGCAACATGCAAGTGAAACTTAATATTTTCCAAGCATCCCAACAACCTCATGAGAGAGATGAGTGCTTATTAGTGGATGTTGTGGATGAGATTGTGGAGGAGACTTTGCCCTCCATTCTTGTAGAGGACCCTTTAGAGGCTTGTCTAGCTCATTTTGAGATTGAAAATTTTGATATTGATGGGTCAGTTGAGGAGGTATTAAAATTGTCGGATGCAGGTATTATATACCCCATCTCGGATAGCAAGCGGGTGAGTCCCACACAAGTGGTGCCCAAGAAATCGGGCATCACCGTTGTTGAGAATGAGGGAGGAGAGTTAGTCCCCACACGAACAACTACTGGGTGGCGAGTGTGCATTGATTATAGGAGACTAAATTCCTCGACTAGGAAAGATCATTTTCCTTTACCCAGGGGTTTGATGGACCCATTTTATTATGCTTGATAGATTGATTCCTTATTTTTTTTTTTTTTTTTTTATTTTCTTTCCCTTCTATGTTATTCTGTTTTTCTTTATTCTCGTCGTGTTTTATTAGCGTCTAGGAGACTTTAAATCCTCTAAAGGTGTAATTCCTTTGGTGTTTGCCGTGCCCGAACGGCATCTGACGGTCTGGTATAGCCACCTAACCGTGTTTGTAGTGAGTTCCTAGGAGACCAACTGAGACGGTGGAAACTAGAGTTCGAATGGCAAAGCCTAGAACACAAAGGTTTGGGATTTCCGAGACTAGAGTCTGGTTTAAATACCCAGGGGTGTGGAGATTGCTTCAAAACTACCTCGGCTTGAACTCTGTATGGCAGCCCCATAGGTTGAGGTAGCTTTATGCGCCTTGATTCTGGATACCGAATCAACCTAGTCTGTCACCCTGTTGGAGAATAGGGAAAATTACAAACATAGTTAGGGAGAAAAGTAGTACCCGTGATTTTCGCGTGAAGATTATACATTTAGTGGGCATTCCGTTATTTTCTCATATGCTATATTTATTTTGGATGTCAATTGAAGGTAGAAATGCTAAGTTTTGATAATTAAAAAAAAAAAAATTTAATTAAAAAATTAAAAAAAAATAGTTGTTATACTTGTTCAATTTTATTTTATTTATTTTTATTTATTTTTATTTTTTATTTTTTTAAAAAAAAAAAAATCTGTGTTGTTCTCTTCAAAAAAAAAAAAAAAGAAGCTTGAAATTCCGCATGTGCGGCACTGTGCGCACATGGGGCCAAAAACATCTCACAAAATAAGTTTGCCCCCTGCTTTAAAAGCAGGTGCGAGCTGGGCAACCTTGATCAAGCCGCACGTGCGGCTTGGGCCCCGCACGTGCGGGACGCCGAATTCAAAAAAAAAAAATAAATAAATAAATAAAATCGCGCCAGGTTGTGAAATCGCCGCACGTGCGGCCTGAGCCCCGCACGTGCGGGACATTTGTGAATTGAAGATTTGCGCACTGCTTTAACAGCAGGTGCGCCGCCATGTGCGGAATAAACTTTCACAAATTTCATTTGATGGGTCTATACACCCTGTGCCCTTTTGTTTTATTTATTTATTTATTTATTTATTTTTCTTTTCTTTTATTTCATTTGTAATTTATTGGTGTAAATAAATTGTAAATAAATACATAAATAAATTTTAAAAATAAATAAATAAATATACATTTATTTTATTTATAATTTTTTCTAAAAAAAAAAAAAAAAACACCTTTTAATTTATTTATTTATTTATTTGATTTTTATTTTCTATTTTCTTAAAAAAAAAAAAAAAAAAAAAAAAAAAAAAAAAACCTTTGAAATCATGGTGTTAACAATAATCCTAATTTTTTATTTATTTGCTATATTTATTTAGTTTAAATTGTTTCGTTACTGATTCTTATTAGTTTAATTAGTTTGTGGATTGTTTTATTTTTATTTGTATTTTTAATTTTATTTGTTTAGTTAGTGATGTTATTTTTATTTTTTCTATTCTATGATGTAATTTTTCATTTAATTATTAAGTAGTTTAGTTTTTATTTTATTTTATTTTCTTCTCTTCTATTAATTTCAAAAAAAAAAAAAAAAATGTTTAGTTTAGATTATTTTATTCTATACTTTAGGCTTCTTTCTAGTTTAGTTTAGTTTATTTTATAGTTTAGCTAATTTAATTTAAGGTCATTTTTCTTCATTTATTTAATTATTTTCGTTTATTTTTTTGAAAAAAAAAAAAAAAAACAACAACAACACTGAAGTGTGTCTATGTTACTCTCTGCTTACCTGGATGTGCACCTACAATTCAGGTAATATTCTCTCATTTCTCTTTACTTTTCCATTGAGGACAATGTCATATTCAAGTTGGGGGATGAGGGTTATATTTTCTTTTGTGCATTTCTATCTGGCTCATAATTCATGCGTATCTGTTTCACTTGATTGCATTATTTCACTTGATGTGACTTTTTGCTAGTAGGGTGATGATATTTGCATATGTTAATTGGAGAGCATAGTAGACTTGTATGAAAAGGATTTATTGGGTAGATACTTGCATGCGATGTTTGCACAAGGAGAGTTGTCTGTGTTTGTGGTTTTAGTACACTTGTCATGAGTATGCCTTAATTCACATTAACACACTATCATAGCGGTGATCTTTTTATTATAATCCCTGGTGTACATCATTGATAATAGCTAGAGTTGCAGAAAAGAATAAATGAGGAGCCAAGATTCTTAAAAAAAAAAAAAAAAGAAAAAAAAAAAAAAACACTTGACTAGTTTGGGTTCGTAGCCTTTTTAACTCGAGTTATTAAGCCCGTAGGGGTGTCTTTACACCTAATGCCCTAAAACCGTCTGGTTTGGGAGTCATTGGCCCAAAACTTGCTACATGGGTTAATTAGAAAGCTTAAGGGACTTAGACATTGCACAGTTAAGGAAAAATAAGAAGAATGACTTGTTCGGATTCGTAGCCTTTTCAACTCGAGTTATTAAGCCCGTAGGGGTGTCTTTACACCTAGTGCCCTAAAACCGTCTGGTTTGGGAGTCATTGGCCCAATGCTTGTTACATGAGTTGATTAGAAAGCTTAATGGATCAAGACATTGCACAGTCATTACAAAAAAAAAAAAAAAAAAATCTTTTGAAAATCTTGACTGCAACAGGTTAGTTTTTCTGTATATGTTGGGTGTTATTATGAGTTACACTGGGCTATTATAGTGAATAGTTAACTAATATGGAGATTGCACTTTACACTGAGGGTACTCATGACTTGTCTACTAGCATGCACAAGTATAGGGAACTTTACTTTTGTATTAACTGAATTGTGGTTTCGACTCAATAGGTTCCTTCATGCTTGTCCACTGTGTCTTTAATGACTCATGATGTCTCAATATCACACTGTAGTGGCACATAAGTTGATTGTTAGGTGGAGTAGTGTGGTCATGTGTTGTTGAGTATATATGAATATGTTAATGTTTGTGGGTATCATTTCTGGAAACCCTCACGAGACTTTACTCGTCCACTTGGGGTAACCTTGTGGTTTAAAGGCTTGTTGCATATGCTAAATGCAACCGTTTTCCCACGAAAGAGGATAGATTTTGTTTAATTTTATTTTATTTTATTTTACTTGCTTGAGGACTAGCAAGTAGTAAGTTGGGGGATGTGATTAAGGCCGAAATGTACATCATTGAGGCCGTTAATTAGAATTTCTTAACTTCTCTTGCTGGTCAAACCGTATAATTTATGTGTGTTGAATGTCAAGCAGGTTGTACATCATCGGAGCATAAAATGGGCAAAAAGACCAAATTTGGACATAGTTGACTTTTTCTAGAAAAGTCAAACTGATGTTTTAAACTTGTTTGGAAATAAGTAGAAGTATAAAAAGAAAAGAGATAGGCTTTTCTAGGGGGCTGAAACTGTTTAACCTAAGGAGGGAGGCTAGGGTTTGGAAAGGAGAAGGAAAGCAAAAGCTCCAAGATGTCTTCCATGGTGGTTTCTTCTCCATCTTCATCCTTCCACTCCTCCATGAGTGGCTAGTCGTCTTTTCTAGGGTTTTGATGAAACCCTAGCCATGTAACTATTTTGTTTTCCTTTTGATTCTCAATTATGTAAAGGTTTGAACCATTGTATGGTGTTTTAGAAATTCTTTATATATAATTTTCATTATCTTTTTAAATATTTGACTTTCTGTGATTGTTGAATGTTATCCATACATGAGTTTTCTATTCTTTCACATTCAAGGTATGAGACGAACCATACTACGAGGGACGAGTCGTGTCACTACCCTAGTTTAGAGTGAACGGTTCGTACTACTTGAGATGGTTCGTGCCCGTACATTGAATGTGATGATTTTCTTGTTAAATGCTTTGAACTTGTAGTTGCAAAGCATTAATCTGTTCAAACCCTAGGATAATTGATTTCAATTGGAAACCCTAGTTACGTGACTAGTGGTGGATTCTTTGCCCTAGTTTTTCCCCCAATTCAGTAAACCAATTTCATTTATTATTAATAGTTTAATTCCTTAGTTTAATTTATTCGTTATTAAATTAGGTTATGATCATTCAATCTTTTTATCAAAATTAATTTAGGAATTTAACGATTAAATTAGTTTAATTTCACAATAGTCCCTGTGGATCGATACCTGGACTTGCCATTATTCTAATAGAATTTGGTATAGTTTAGTGATTATATTTTGGTGTGTTCAACGACCCATCAAATTTTGGCGCCGCTACTGAGAGATAGTTTGTCCATCTGATCCATTTATAATTTGTTATTTGATAGTGATACATGTGCACTAAATAGCCATGTTTGATTTAATTTTTGTAAAAAAAATTAAAAATTAATTTGGTGAAAGAGAAAAAAATTAAAACTCTTATCATTTTTATATCATTTTATATTTTGGGAGGCCAAGAATAATTTAAAATTTTAAGAATATCTTTTAATTTTTGTCAAATTAATATTTATTTTTTCAAACAAAATTAAAATTAAGTGTTTTTTGAGAAAACAAACCAAATCAGCTTGCTTGGTTCCATTTTTTCAAAAACACTTTTCAAAAATTTATACTTTTTTATTTTTCCTGTTTTTTTGTTTTTATTGAATTTTTTTAATATTTTAAGCAATTTTTTTTACTTTTTAGACACACCTAACATAAATACACCTAAAAAGTAAAAAATGTAAAAAAAATCTTTTAAAAATTCACTAAATACCAAAAATATAAAAAAATACAAGAATTCAATATATTTTTTGTATTTTTATGTATTTATTAATTTTTTAAAATATTTTTTCACAAATTTTTTACTTTTTAAATATATCTAAAAAAGTAAAAAAAATGTTTAAAATTTTAAAAATATTCACTAAAAATAAAAAAAATACAAAAAATAAATTTTTTTTAAAAAAAAAATTAATCAAGAAAACTCAAACCAAATACACTGATATTTTTTTATTTCAACGACCACAAAGTTTCACATAATAATGACCTTGAAGGCGACGACTACCAATGGCACATGTAGGAATTTTCACTGGAGGGAGCTCAACTGCGTGCGTAAGAAATTGACAACAAAATTTTAATTATTTCATTTGTATAAAAATTGTAGAACGAATTATACTAACAGTTTCTGTAATTTGAAACTTTTGTTACTTTACTTCTTAACTTTTTAATTATGATACAATTGATCTTAAATTTTGAATCTTATTCTAAATAAAGATAATGGAAAACATTGTTATTCCATTTCAAAACTAAAGTCGCTAATTTGATAAAATATAAATTATTTTGACAAAAATAAATATTAAAAAAATATTTTTAAATTTTTAAAAATTATTTCTATTCACAAAAGATAAAATTATATAAATTGGATAAATCTTTTCATTTGTATTTTTTATTTTTTACCAAATTAATTTTTAGTATGGGTTTGGATGATAATCATATAATGAGTGATTGTTTTGTTGATATTTTTGAATGATTATCATATAATAGATGACTGTTTTTGTTGTTAATAGATATTTTGGATGGTTATCATTTAATAGATGGTTATTAAGCTATTAATGTACAATCCATATATTTAATATATGAAATATTTTTAGTTTTGAATTTTTTAAATTTAATGAATTGATTTAAAATGACATCAAAATTGTCGACATGTTTAATTTTTGAAAAAATAAAAACTAATTTAACGAAAATAAATATCAAAAAAATTTATTTTTACCCTCCCAAAAGATAAAATTTTATAAAAATGATGCATTTATTTATTTTTTTCACCAATTTAATTTTTACTTTCTTAGAAATTTTTTCTAAAAATAGATTCTAAAAACCAAATTAAACAGAACTTTAAAACTAAAAAAATTCTAACATCATTATATTTCAAACAATATATAAGTTAACTAACAAAAATAAGTTGTATGATGATTTTGCCTTTCAAATAGAGCAATAATATCTTCAATTGTCTTGATTTAGAATGAGATTCAAAATTCAAGATTAAATATATCACAATTAAAAGTTTAGAAATTAAAATGACACATGTCCCAAATTATAAAGGCTATTAATGTAATTTGTCCAAAATTGTAAGGTATTATAAAATTCTCATATGACTTGTATATATTATTAATACAGTGATGATATATAAATGAGAAATAATTTTGTTACTATATGACCATCATATATAACAGTAATAAAAAATTTAACAAATATTTAATAAATTTAACATAAAATAATTTTTGATAACCATATCTTTTATTTTTTTGATGGCGCTACATCTATTAATTAGTGTATTAACTAGAGTATCAATATTAGTTATAATATTATTATTAACTCCACTTATTATACAAATTATAAATATCAAAAATCTCTTAAATTATATTATATCATTAATTAATACATTAGTTAATGTATTAATTAATACATATAATATTATTCTATCTTTTATGGGTATGTGAGAAAAGTAATTAGGAGACTTCAATTCGCCTGGGCTTGGGAATATGACTGCAAATGAACCGAGCTGTTCATGAACAAGCTCGGCTCGGCTCGTTAAGGACTCGACTCGGCTTGGCTCGGCTCGTTTAGTAAATGAGCCGAGCTCGAGCTCGAATATTAGGCTCGTTTAATAAACGAGCCGAGCTCGAGCTCGCATAAGCTCGGCTCGTTTATCTTTATTTAAATTATATAATAAATATATTATTTATATATTAAATAATATATAAATATATATAAATACATTATTTATATATTAAAAATATATAAATATATATATAAATAATAATATAAATACATTTTTTATATATTAAAAATATATAAATAATATTAAAAAAATTTATCGAGCCGAGCTGAGCTCGAGTTTCATTAAAATTAACGAGCCGAGCTCGAGCTCAATAAACGAGCTCGATAAGTAAACGAGTCGAGCTCGAGCTCAGCAAAGCTCGGCTCGGCTCGGTTCATTTGCAGCCCTACTTGGGTGGCCACTCCTTCATAATATACATTGCTCCATGGGAAATTTTTCTATACCATTTCTATTTTCGCAGATACCCGCAATATCTAATACCTGTAGGTATCCGATTATATTTTAAATAATCAAAAAAATTTGAGAATTATTTAAATTTTTAAGCATACTAAATAATTTTTTTTTATTTTATATATATAAATAGTGAGACTTTTAGAATTATCATTTATTTATATTTAAATAAAATTATAGACTTTTAGTATTCATTTCTTATATCTAGTTATATTATATATATTATTTATTTATATATATTATTAATTATATCGAGTCGGATTTGAATTTGATGAGACGATATCCATCCCCGCCCTAACCCCATTGTGAGTGACTAAAATAATCTACCCCGCCCCAAGTATTGGATCGGATAAAATAAAATCTACGCCATTGGCATGAATAGGCTCCCGCAAATCAAATGAAAATCGTCATCCATATGGACCTTGTCCTACTCTTCTCCTGCAATATCTTTTTGATATGCGACTATTCTTTTGGATCTAAGTAAAAGGCCCATGAATCTATGACTTTTTTAGCCCATAAAATGAATTTATGGACTGAAATCCTTTTTTTTTTTTTTTAGATGGTTAAAAAATAAATAATTGAAACAAAATAAATTTATGGATTATCCTTTTTTTTTCCTTAAAATAAATAATTTATATTATTGAAACAAAATTTGTGATGTATTTTGCGAACTTCTTAAATTCTTTAAAATTTAAATTTAAATTTAAATTTGAGAATAGGATAATCCTACTTAATAAATATTGGAGTCTTGTTACTGATGTGTGGGAACCTGTTACATTAAAATACAAATAAATTAAATTAGGACTTTTCTTAGGTGTGCAACTTATACCTTACACTTACGTCTTTCTATTTACTGTCATGTTTTATGTTTACACCTTCCACTTACACCTATTGTGTTGGTTACATATAGTGTACAACCTTAAAGGATTGCACACCATAACAGGACCATTAAATTAATATGTAGAAAGCCAAACAGCTTCCATAAACGTACTTTAATGAATTTTAATCATCATGGGAATGCACATGCACATGGTAGCCAACCAACAATTATGTGATAAACAATTACTACATATTGTATTGTGGCCTTTTAAATGTCCACTCTGCCAAAAAAAAGGGTCCACCCTGAGCAAAAGTGAGCTCAACAGGTGGAAATAGGGCACACAAAACAAAAACAAATATATAAAAATAGCATTGGGGGCTTCCCTTCCCTCCCATCCATCTGGATTTGGGGTTGTTATCCGGACCCATGGATCTATATACGGTGATATATAAATTGTTTGTTTTGTAAAAATTTTATTATATTATTAATTAAAAAATATTATATTTAATTTATTATGTTTGTCTAAAAAAATAAATAAGAAATGTAATTTTAAAAATAAATTATTCATTATTTTGATGATAAACAGAATAAATTGAACAAGTTACGATTATTAGATTGATTAAATTTCTTTTTTGTAGGTAATATATCCAAAAAAAATTTACAAAATAGACAATTCTAATTATTGAAATAAGCTCCAGACAGCATCCTCTCATCTAGATCTTGACCAAATGGAATCATGGCCATTGGCCCGTATAAATACTATATGGATATTTACAAATTAATATGAAATAATAATAATATTTTAAAATCTAAAATAAAATCCGGTCGATTTGAATAGCATTAAATAATCCAAATTGTAAAACTTAAGAGGTGGTTTAGAATGATATAAATAAGTGTATTTTTTTACTTTTTACAAAGAGATGTATAAAAAAGTAAAGAGGTGATGTGCAGAAAAGTTTCATTTGAGAAAAATTAATTTATAGTCTTTTTTTTTTTTTTTGATTTTTTAGTCAATTTAGCTTAACTAAATTAATTTTATTTGAGAATAACTTTTAACTTTTTTTTTTATTATTTAGATGTGATGATTGTGAAAAAAAAAAATATTATACTTTAAATATAATATTTTATTTTATTAAGTCTTTTTATACTTTTTTTTAATCCCAATTAATTGCCGAACGGCAACTTATTAGCACCATAGGACCAACTGAAATGGGGGTTCTCATTTTCAATATACTTTTAGTTGTTGGATCAGTTGATTTTCATATTTTGTAATTTTCATCCTATTCTGTAATTGAAAGAACATTAAAAAAAATTTAAAAAAAAGAAAGAGGACTAAAATTTTAAAATTAAATACAAGTCGATCGGTTAATTCAAGGTGTGTCTAGAATTGATTTTTTTTTTTTTTTTTTTTTTTTGGTTATTTATTTATTTTTATCTTTAGTGATTTTAAAAATAAAAAAAAAAGGTCTACACTTTTAGATTTTACTCTTTTTCTTTTTTCATGAATTTTTGTAGAACTTTTTGCTTTTATATGCTTTTAGGCAGTGGCGTAGTCAAAATTTCAATTTAGTGGGTTCATTTAACAAGTATCATTGGTGGTGTTTGCGAAGCAAGTTTCCAAATTTTTTTCTCATTTTTTCTACTAAAAAATAAAAGTTTTGCAAAACAAAAAAAAACACATCCAAACAAAATATCACATCCAACCCCATAATCATTTCATTTTTTCTCTCACAAACATCACATCCAAGCACATAAAAACCCAACTATCTTCCCAAACACTAAAAATTTTTTATCTCATAAAAACCTACATCTAATAAAATCTACATAAAAACTCACTTCCCAAACACCCACAATATTATTATGTCATATTTAGGATCTATATAACTAACTTATTCAAAATCAACTTTTCCATAATATATTGTAATTTTATATTGTGGAAGGTAAAATTTTTCTTCACAAGAAAAACGAGATGACGTGTCCTTTCGTTTACTTTGTCAAGAGAAACTAAAACGTCAGTGATCACTCCCAACCAAGATTGGTTAAGAAGACCCTTCGATAGTCAAGTTAAAATATTGTTTAGCCATGAGTATTTGTATTTAAAAGAGGGTTTTTGAATTACCTCTAATCTGTCATCTTTGCTTCACCTGTTTCGCTTTTTATAGTTTTCCTAACTTGAATCTCATTCGTTGGATCAATGTTTGATCCGAGGGTTCTGCTCGCTCCCGGCTCTAGTCGGGCAAGTGGTCAAGTTGCCTTTTCTTTTAATTGTTGGATCATCCTCCTATGGACGGTTTAGATTATGTTAGATAGTAGTGGCCAGCTTGTCAAGTGTTGTGTTTGTCAGATCAGGTTGATCGGACGAACTTACCGTCTATTAGACCTAACCTATATTCATGTATTTATTGCTTTGATGTTTCTGCTATTGGATGAAAATGAATCCAATGTTCCCCTTGCATTCTACGAATCTCCTTCTAGAAGGAGATCTTTAGTCTTCATTGCTTCTCATGCTCCTAACCAAACGCCATTATACTGCCAGCTGTCTCTAATGGGTTCCTTAGAAATTCATCCGAGCCTTCCCTTTCCCTTGGGCTGCTTTACTTAATTGCTTCGGACTTGGGCCAATATTTTACCCCTTCACAATTGCCTCTCTTCAATGACCGACTTGGGTTGATTGTCGAAGACATTAGTCCGAACAAATGATAAGTTGAACCATTTTTATTTATGACACGTCTTTTGATTTCGACTTTAATGATGACATCCTTCATATCATCCTTCTAGACGCCATTTTGCCTCTGACAAATTAAGTGGGAAGCGCTTTTTGCCTTCCATCACTCCATTTGCAATCCTTTCAGAAACCCAAACGTGACTTTTTTTTGTCCACTGTTTGAAGTTTCAGTTTACTCCCTTCTGTAAGTTCATCTTCTCTCATTTTCTTACGATTTCTCTGTTACTGCTATTTTTACTTTCTAGTTGTTATGAATCATCTTAGGCGTTTCTTTGAGCTTGAAAAGAACATTCAAGAATTTAGAACCCTCTATAACATTCCTGATAACATCGTCGTTCGTCTTTCTATTAAAGACGACGATATCATCGAAGGGTCAAAGGAGTTGATTCCTTTGCTCCTAATCGACATTATTGAGAGAGGAGTCTGATTCCCTCTGCATTCTCTTCTCATGAAGGTATTGCACTTTTATGGCATACCTCCTTCTCAACTTGCCTCAAATTTCTTTAGGATAGTCATGGGAGTAATCGTCTTGAATAGATTTTTAGAAGTAAACTTAGGTCTCCAAGAGATTAGATACTGTTATAATTTCATTCTTACTACCAGATAAAGACCGAAGTTCTATTTCAAACACAGATCGGTGAAGTGCCAATTATTTCTAATGCTTTCCGATTCTAGCAATGTTGTCAATGACATAGTTGTAATAGTAGAGGGTAACTGGGAGTTCCCTCCTAGCGTTAATAGGGACCGATCTATCTCCAAGGTTCTCAGCCAGCCAAGTTAATGCCCTTCTTTTCTTGCATATGAATTTGCTTATTTGTGGTATTTGTGTTAATGTTCTTATTTTGTTTTCTTTTTTTCCAACTCCAAAGGTCTTTTCCCATCCAAACAAATGGTAAGATCTGCTCAACATCCCTTTCCTTCAACAAATCTGGACATACAGAGGACCCCCGAGCAGTAGCGCCAAGGACGTGATGCTCATGCCCTTATTTCTTACATCCTCTACTATGGCACTGTGGTTTTAACTGATGACAGTCCCCTTAGTAATGACGATGGCTTTGACTTCTATGTTCTTCCCCATCTTCAGGGGCACATTGAAGAACTAGTGGCTGAAGAAAAGTAACCCCAAACAGAATCGTCTGATTCTGCGACTGCGGTTTCTAACAACATGCTATCGAAGAACTTTTTGGAGCTTATTGCTACTCAAAAGCGCCAAAAAGAAGGCGAGTTGGCTCCCGCTCCCTAGGCAGCCTCTGGTTCAACCACCTTTGATCGGCTTCAGCAATCGTCGATGTGGTGGTTGATGATACTTCTCCTTCCGCCACTACTGCTATTAGAAGTACTGCACCCTCAACTTCTGGGTAGAGATCTGGCAAGCACTCGACTGATCAATCTGTAGAGGTGCGAGAGAAGAGCCAATTTGATCCTTTTCCCATTCTAGATGTTGTATTTTATTCTGTCGCCGCCTCCGAAGTGACCGCTGTTAGATCCCCAATCATTCTCATTCCATCTCTGAAATATTGGCAGCTGACAAGTGTTAACACGACTATGGGGAGTGTCCAAATGGCCACTGCCATTGTTCACAGCTCCATTCTCCCAGTCGACGCTTATCGGCTAAATGAACAATCGAACGCAGCTAGCTTTTATCACGTTCTGCATTTTTCCTTTGTGATGCATTTCTCGGCTCTTTTTTTTTTTTTTTTGTGGTTCTTTTTCTTCTTCTTCCTTGGAACTGTTTAAAGTTGCTAACTTCAAGTTTCTTTTTGTAGGGCCCTTTTTTTTTTTTTTTTGGCTTTTGAAGCTATGTGCTATCATGAGAAGTTGATTCAAGGCCCTTGAAAGCTGAAGCTCACCAAGGACAAGCAAGATGAGAAAGCGAATGAGCTAGAGCTCAGGTTGGCTGCTTCTAAGGGCAAGGTGGTGGAAATGGAGAAGAGGCTTCAGACAGTAGACACTAAGCTAAAATCTTCGAAGCAACAGGTTAGTGCCTTGAAGGAAGAGAAGCAACAGCTCTTCACTGCCCTAGATGCATCCAAGTTAGGTCACGATGTTGTTGTTAAAGCTGCGAAGGAGGAGGGATGCAACTAAGCCACAACCAATTATGAGAGCAGTTCATCAAACTAGAGAACATTCTCTTTAAAGATGGATGGATGGCTACTCTTCGAGTAACTAAGGTTCTAGAAGGGTCTGAATTGATGTAGAACATCCCATGAGGCCTTGGAGAAACCTAATGAGAAGGCTACTAGTGGAGCTAATAAAGAGAACTCTTCCGCTGCAAATTAAAGGAAAAAACTTTTATAATGTTTTAACTTTTCTTTTTTTATTTTTTAAATGTAATTTAAGGACATATATATTTTATAAAATGGACTTGTTTTTCTTATCGTTCTTTATTATCTTCTGTGTCTGTTACATGTATGGCCCTTTCTTGAAAAGGAAAATCGCTTCGTAGATCTAATTCTCAGCAATATCCTTGCCGATGTACTGTCTTTGGGATAGATATTTTGTGGAAAGTTGTCATAGGTTTATTCATTTCTCTAAGCAAGAGATCGGCAACATGTCTACCGATGTACTACCTTTTAGATAGGTTTTTCGTAAGAAGCGTTCGTAGACTTGTTCTTGCTCCAAGCAAGAGATCGACAGCATCCCTATCGACGTATTGTCCCTTAGACAGGTTTTTCGTAAAAATCCACCGTAGGCTTACTCCTTGCTTGGCAGCATCCCTGCCAAGCCTTTTAGATAGGTTTTTCATAGAAAGTCATCGTAAACTTGTTCCTTGCTCTAAGAAAGAGATCGACAGCATCCATGCCGATGTACTATTTTTTAGATAGGTTTTTAGTAGAAAGCCATTGTAAGCTTGTTTCTTACTCTAAGTAAGAGATCAACAGTGTTACTGCCGATGTACTATCTCTTAGACAGGTTTTTCGTAGAAAGCCATCGTGTCACACCCCACTTTTTATTACCCGAATAATATTATCATATCCATTCACTTAAATCCATTTCCATTAAGAACAAGCGGAACCCTACATACATTACATCTATAAATAAATAAAAGCCCTCTCAATCGTACATATATGGAATGCAACAAGAATTACATTTAAATGAAATGCCCATAGGCTTACATCTTTACATTAAAAGTAAGGGTTTAACCCTTTTTACAACAATTGCGTTCCGCCAACAAGTATAGGCCCTGTGGCCAATGATTAAGGAAGATCACCAATCTTGAATCATCTCTCAACTTGCACCTGAAAAATGATTAGCAATGTGGAATGAACATAAAGTCCAGTAGATATTCCAATATGATCCTAAATAATAACAACATACAGATATCTATGATCATGAATGCACCATGACATACAATATATATAATGTGATAGTTCAATATTCAAAGTATACTTATATAAGTACATTTTCTCCACACACACAAAAAAAAAAAATCCATTTGAACACCACAAGGTGTAAAACCATTTGTTTTCTTTTCCATTTATCCAGTTTAGTTCCAAAAGCATTTCTTCACAACACAATTTTGTTTCCTTAAACCTCTACGTCAATATAAAAGAATTTTGTTTCCACTTTTATTTTGAAAGCACATTCACATATATGAGTCATAACCTAATCCCATAATAGGATACCAAGAAACATAAATTTTTAAATATAAATAACTGAACGTAATAAATACTTCTATTTCCACTAGCCTACAACACGAATGGCAAATGATGTAACCCACATAATACATAACACTTTATCAGCCTCATCTAGAGGAGAATGACCCCAAGGTTACACTTTACCGGGTCAAACCGGAAGGGAGAGGAACCTATCTCAAGGCGCCACGCTTTACCGGCTTTCCGGAGAGAAACGGACCTCAATTTCAACTTTACCAGGCACAAACCGAAAGGGAGAGGAACCTCTGTTAAGACGTTTCGCTTTACCTACGTAACCGGAGAGAAATGGACCTTTAAACAATATCACAACAAGCTAGACACATAACTGTTATGCTAGTGTAATACATACACGCAATCTATTCAATAATAATAATGCCATCCTCTACTGATGACCAATAACAAAACCTCTAATAATTAGATACAAGACTCCTATAAACTAAATTCCACAACAAATTTCACAATTCCAAAACATTAACATTTCCAATGAAATCATTTCACAACCAACCATTTTCCCTTTTTGTTTCATAGAAATGACACACATACACACCTCATTTTGTTTTCAAAATCAAACTCGTTGTTCCAAATCCTCAACACTTCCAATTTTTAACAAAGTTTCCTTTTTCTATGTCAATATCCAAATTGTTATATACAACAACTTACTAGCATAATGCAACAATAACCAAACAAATACAATTAAATCGGTTTTAGCAACCCAGGCACTAATTTATTCACATAACGCATAACTCACCCATTATCCAACTTTATCTATTTTATAATATTAAATCCTTAATAACAAATTAGGACTTTTCTCCACAATCAACACAGACATGATTAACTACCTCCTAACATACCAAATCAACTATCAATCATACAATTCTAACTTCCAAAAACTCAAACCCCAAATCCCCTTTCATACTTTTGGAAAATCCCTTAACAAACACATTTTTAATTGCAATAAAAACTACCACATGTCTATCTATAAAAAGGTATTGAAGAGAAGCAAAAGAATCCCTACCCTTTGAAGCAAAGAGAAAATAACCCAAAAATCACCGACGACGAAACGACGATCCACTCAGATTAAATGAAAGCTCTCATTGAGCTCTACATTTTGGTATATGGAACTAGGGGTCAAAGATGTTTAGAAATAGATGAAATCAAGGGTTAAAGAGCTTGGAAGCTCAAAAATGGTGTAAAGAGAGAGAAGAGAGAGTGAAAAGTGAAGAGATTTGACCAAAAAAGTGACTTACAAAGATCTAATCCTGAACAGACTGCTCGAGCAATGAAACTTGTACTCGCGTGTCAGAGACGCAAGACTGCTCGAGCGATGAAATATATGCTCGTGTGTAAAATGCATACTCCCAGAAGTTTAGACATGCAAAAGTATTGGATGACCCATATGACGGCTCAAGCGAACAACCCGTCACTTGAGTAATGAAGAGGGAAAAAAAAGTTTTCCAAAAAGCTACACATTGTACGTTTGTTCCTTGCTCTAAGCAAGAAATCGGTATCATCCCTACCGATGTACTGTCCTTTAGACAGTTTTTTCGTAAAAAGCCATCTTAGGCTTGTTCCTTGCTCTGAACAAGAGATCGGCAGCATCTCTGCCGATGTACTGTCCCTTAGAAAAGTCTTTTGTAGAAAGCCATCGTAGGTTTGTTCCTTGCTCTAGGAAAGAGATCGGCATCATCCCTGCCGGTGTATTGTCCCTTAGATAGGTTTTTCATAGAAATTCATCGTAGGCTTGTTCATTGCTCTAAGCAAGAGATCGGCAGTATCCCTACCGATATAGTGTCCCTTAGACAAATTTTTCGTAGAAAACCATCGTAGGCATGTTCCTTGCTCTAAGAAAGAGATTAACATCATCCCTACCAATGTACTATCCTTTAGACAGGTTTTTTGTAGAGAACCATCGTAGGCTAGTGCCTTGCTTTAAGCAAGAGATCAGTAGCATCCCCACCAACGTACTGTCCTTCAGACAGGTTTTTAGGGTTTGTTGCTGAGGGCTTTGGCTTTAATTTGTTTACGTTAGGTAGGTACGTGTCAATCATTCCGAATGTTCATCAATACTTTGCATTAAATACGAGTACACATTATTCAAACAAAGCGACATGCGCACGTGAATAATACGTCGTTTCCTGTTCTCTCACACAAATAGGAATTCAAATCATTGCGTCGATATCTGCGATATCTTCTTGATATCATTTCCCACTAAAACATTCTAAGGCGTTGACACATGTTCTTGTTTCAACATTCAAAAACTCCATAGGCGTTCATTTTTCTTCTTACTATAAGTGCTCTTACCCTCAATTTTTCATATTTTTAGCTTCTCAAAAATGGGAAAATATGTTTATTTGCTTAATAGCCTTGAGGGTTTAGTCCATCTTCGCACCATTGGTGATATCCCAACCAATGTAGTTGTAGAAGCCCCTCACCCTAATGACAACTTCCTATTTCTTTCAGATGATAGGGTTCTATGGCTAGTTGTGACCATTGTAAAGCGAGTTACTCGCTTTCACTCCATTTTGCATGAGATTCTCTTTCATTATGGAGTCCCACCCTTTCTTCTTAATATAATTTTTTTCAAGATCGTAAATGGGGTACTTTCTTTGAACAACCTAGTGAACATCAACTTAAGTTTGAAAGACCTCCAATATTATTATAGCCTTTATCAATCCCAAACTGGGTCTTTTTTCTTGGCGTCCAAGAATTAAGACCGAGATCGATCTCTTGTTTGGGTACTTCCTGGGTCTTCTTCAGTAGAGGTAGAAGACGTTGTTATGGTTTTAAGGGGTTGAAAGTTTGTGTCCCCTCTTTTTGCAAGTGGTGCTACCATTGTACACTGAACGCTAAGTGCAGGTGATTAATTTTTGTAAGAAAATTTCTATTTTGTTTCTTCGACTATGCTAAGTAACTAAGTTCTTCTTGTCCTTTTCAACTCATCGGCTGACCAACACTGATCATCAGAATAAGTCATGGGGTATAAATCTGCTAGCCTTTCAAATTGTTTGGAAGTTCAAAAGTGTTGTCTCTTGATCAGCAAAAGTTTTGATAGACTAATTCCTCCCCCGAATTGCTCTTGTTTTAGTCTCTCTTGCCCCTATGCTTGTTACTGAGGCTCCCGAAGTGCCACAAAAGGAACGATCATTGCTACTACTACTACACATGGGAGAGTCTGATCAATCGGTTGATGGTAAGCAGGCTTAAGACGCTATGTTTATACCTACTTAGTGGGCGAATTCTTCTGCTTCAGCTATGGCAAGGTGGTGGCATCTTAATAGGCTATCTGATTGCACCTACATCAAGTTAAGAAGTGGGTGTGGGATGTTCATGCACGTCAACGGAATGTCCGTCCGAAAAGGTGCCCCCCTCATCAAGTCGTCACCGTCTCCAATTAGGTGAAGGACAAGTGAATGCCATAACTGAGGGCTAATCGAGTATGTTTTTCAGCCGATGATAGGGGATCGCTTGCTGAATACGAGGGATTCTATTATTTCTCAGATATAGGTGTTGCTCTGACGATGGCTCAAAGCATGCGCATCATCGAAGACATTCATTGTCTAGAAGGACAACCCGATTAACAGATACTGGGCAGGGCATCTGGAATCTGGTGATGGTAAGGTTGCTGATTTGCTGAAGTGACATGTTCGTCATAATACTCTTTTTTTTTTTTTATGTTAAAGCTTAATTGTGTACTCATGCAGGTAGTAAATCAGTTCATTGAGGTGGAAATCAGATTGACCAGGAATATGGACCACTGTGACGAAGAGAGGTGTAAGATTGAAGAAGAGAGGAAACAAATGGAAGCGGAAAGGAAGCATATCAAGAAGGATCTTGTTTGGGCTGATAGTAGAGTTGCTACAACGGAGTTTGGTCAAATAACAGTAGGGAAGAACTTTAAAGTTGCCACTCGATAGCTTAATCAACCTGGAGCAGAGCATCAGGTGCTCAAGGCCACTTTAAAAGAAGTGAGAGCTCAGCGGGTGGCTGATATAGAAGACAATAATGAATCTACCTAGAACGATGCCAATGCTCTCTACTTCGACCAATAGAATAAACTGGAGATTTTTTTTTTTTTCCCAAAGAGGGGTGGGAGCTGTCCTGAAGCGTGCTAGAATAACTGAGTCCTTCACATTGTACTCCCAGATTCCTTTTTTGAATATAGATATTCCTATTCTAGCTGAGAATTTGTAAAACCCTTGTTTTTTTTTTCTTCTTCTCTTTTTGATTGAGCGTCCTCTTTTTGCTTTTATGGACTACCAATCACACTTCTTTGTAAAGTTTTAATGAAATGAAAAGAGTATACTTATCTAAGTAAAATTTTTGAACCTTGTATTTATTCATTATGCTTGCATTATTACATCATAATTACAAGGTTAATGATAATACTTTTTATGTGTGTAGCATTCCAAGGCCTAGGAAACACATTTCCTTGAAATTGGCCCCGTGACTCTTGCCAGAAATCCCTATCCGTCATAACCAAAAATGTCTTGGTTCAGGAACTTAGATATGGAGAGGGGGGAAGGTCATAAATTGTTAACCCCCGGTCACCCGATCAAAAGATCGACCTTTATTAAACCATGATATGGGTTTTATAAACAATATATGCCCATCTTCTGATTAACAATTAATGCTAACATTACTATATGAAACAAGTAATTTTAGACTATGTCACTCACTTTGGAAATGCTTTGATCTCACTCATTTTGAAAGAGCTTTGAGATATGTACAACTCAAGAAAAATTGAGCTGAAAGACATAAGAATCAATACTATTCCAAATTGAGCAATACAACCTCCATCCACTAATAATCATAGAGATATATTAACTAAGCATGCAGCCACATGGTAGAATGCTAGATATAATAAGAAAATCATACACAGGCGAGATGCTAAAGCTATGAATACTCACCTAGTATTTATTGGCCTCCTACAAAAGAATGAACAAAAAGTCAGCAAAATATCCATGATCTTATATACAAAATTCTAATGCAATACATATACAAGAATGCAACTATAGATTTGTTTACTACGTATATGAAATATAAGTCATCTCAAGGCATGAGGTAGTGCACAAAATCCCATAGGAAATGATAAGCCCACAAATGCAGATGAATCGAATTCAGATGCATGAAATATGGATGCAAGGTATGGATATGATAAAAAAAAGAAAACGTGATGCTATTAACAAGTATGGAAAGCATGGAAACAAAAGAGATATAAAGAAATGGTGATTGAAAGACATACATAGCAAAGGGATAGAAAGAAATAGAGGTTGAAAGTTATTACAACAAGTCTTTATAATGAAAGGAATAAAAGACATGGGGTTAGAAGTAATGTACAACAATGAATTGATTTAGCCAATAGAAGCTAAATCTAACCAAATATGGGGGATAAAAATAAAAGTCATGACAGGAATAGCGCATGCCCAAGAGATCATCTGTTGAAAATTGCTCTGTTCTGCTCTGTTTTGCCTGAAAAAGTCATTTGGCCGTATGAATAAACCACCTGGTCTGATGAAAACATAGCCGTATGATGATTTATTTGTTTGGTCGTACAAGAAAAATGGGAACAACCCTCTTTTATGCAGTAAGCCCAAAACAAAATCAAACAGAGTATTTCCAAAGAATGTCCATCCTTGTTACCCCTTCTTATGATAATGATGTTCAAGGAAGAGGTACATAGGCTTCATCTACCAACTAATAACAAGAGATGGTATATAATATATACAAGAGCTATCAAATGGACAAAAACAAATATGTACAAGGATGAAGCTAAAAGAAACACAAACTAGAGAAATGAATGGAAACATGCATTCATCTCTTTGTGGATAAGGATAAATTAATACGCAAATTTATGCTATTAATTGAAGAGAGCAAATTGCCACCATTTCTAAGGTAAAGCCTCATAAAGCCAATAGGGCTTCTAAGAAAATACAAACAAACACCAAACCTCAAGAATTATCAAACTAGCTCCATGTAATAATCACAATTACTTGTTAGAGTTGAGCAAGAATTGAAACACATGAACTAATATATTTGGATGATAAGAAAAGTGTATGAAAACAGAAAAACTACATTACATAATCAAACTTGTGGATGAGTGGCTAATTCTAACACCCTCCACATCCACAAGGTTCTAATTTACATATCTAAATATGACAACAATGAAGTATGGTATTAGAAAGCAAGGAAACGGTACAAGAATATAAGAAAGCAAAGAATTCAATCAACCTAATAGATGGATGGCTATATCTTAGTTCCTCCCACCACATCCATAAGGGCCAATCATATGACTACAATACAATAGTAATGAAGTACAAAACTTGATAATAGAGAGAGAGAGAGAGAGAGAGAGAGAGAGAAAGAGATAGAAGATGAGAGAAAGTCCAAAAAAATCACCTTTTAAAGAGATGATGAATTTCTTAGTTGTCAAACTCAATTCTAAAACTATCAAAGTTCTTAAGTATGACCTAGAATCATCAACAAGAAGCTCCAAATCTAAGTTTTAATGATATTTTAGGTGGTATGGGTAAAAGAGTTGAAGGTTGAAGATGATTGAGGAGAAGTGGGAGTATGGTTCTCTCAACAATCCTTTAGCTCTTTAAAATATTTTGTAACCCTTAAAAATGAAGTCTGAGGCTCGTATATATAGAATTTTGGACGAAAATATCTTAGATATTTGTGTAAAGCTTGTAGAAGAAATTGAATTTCTCAAAAATACTCTGTACCCGGACAATTCAGCTGGCCGTACAATTATTAATCCAGCTGGCCACACTTTTCATCTGGCCATAAGTTGTTATATTACTAGTGAGAAAAATGTACCGTTAGATCAATAATGTATAACTAACACAATTTGAAAGGAAAAACATATATTTCTAGAGAATTGCATCCCTTTCATTCACTCATACTTTGTCCTTTGCTCGGTCTACTGAAAAAGATAATATTTGGAGTTTGAAAACGCGAGCCTCAGAACATTATAGAAATGTTTGGAATTATGCAACCAAAACATTTTTAAAAAAAAAGGGTTTTAAGAGGGTCAAAAATAGTTTGGCCAAAATGGGTATTAGGTTGAGATAGTTGGGATTAAAGCTTGAATTTTGACTTTCATGCTGAGGAATTTAAAAAATTGCACATTAACTTTTATCATCGGGTGTTAAGAATAAAGCGCCCAAGTCTTAAGGTCGGTCAAAATGGGGTGTCTACACTGCCAAGACCTGTCCTTTGATGGCAGTTTTTAGCTTAAATTGAATGTCATATTGCCCGAGCTCAACAACCCATTTTGAGATTCTTCCCGACATATCTAGTTTGTGAAGAATCCTCTTGAACGAATATTTGGTATAGACAATGATGGAATGACCTAGAAAATAATGCGTCAATTTTCTAGAGGTGATCACAAGCACTAAAACAAGCTTCTCCAATAAAAAAATATCTTGTTTCTGCGTCAAGCAGAGTTTTTCTTACGTAGAACTCAGGAGATTGCCCCTTTGCTAATTTTTTGACGAGTGTCGAACTTACGACATGATCAGAAACAACCAAATAAATATACAGCTTTTCCCCTAGCTCAGGGCTAGTGAGCAGAGAAGGTTTCGCTAGGTATTTCTTCAATTCCTACAATGATTGGCTACATTTTGGAGTCCATGTGAACTGAGTTTTTTTCTTCACTGACTGAAATAATGGTTGGCAGCGATCTGAAGATCTGCTAATAAACCTGTTAAGTGCAATTGACATCCCTGTAAGTGCCTAAATTCCTTTTACTGATATGGGTGGGGTTATATTAAGCAATACTCGAATATGCTTGAGGCTTGCCTCTATTCCCCGTTGCGTGATTATATAATCGAAAAACTTCCCTAAGCTAACCCCAAAGGCACACTTTGTTGCGTTTGGTTTCATCTTGAATCTTATGAGGTCCCAAATGCTTCTCAAAGATCTGTTAAATGGTCCTCACTTCATTGTGACTTGATTACCATGTCGTTGATATGCACCTCGAGGTTATGCCTAATCAGATCATGGAACATCTTTGTAACCAAACGTTGGTATGATGTCTCTGCATTTTTTAATCCGAACGACATCACCTTGTAACAGAACAACCCCACAGGGGTAATGAAGGTCGTTTTCTCTTGATCATCTAGGTGCATAGCTATTTGATGTTACCCTCAATATGCATCCAAAAAGCCCATCCTCTGGTGTCTAGATGTGACATCTACCAACTGGTCAATTTTTAGGAAAGGAAAGCTATCTTTTGGACATGCTTTGTTTAGGTTGGTGAAGTCCACACAGACTCTCCACTTTTTATTCTCTTTTTTTACGATGACAGTATTGAACAACCACTCCAAATATTGAACCTCGCGGATGGTGGTAACCTTGTTACTTCCTCTTTAATGGCTTTCTTGTGCTGTGGTGCTAACTTCCTATTCTTCTGTATTATTGGTTTGAAGTTCAGATCCACGTATAGCTTGTGGCAAGACACTTCTAGATCGATCTCCTCCATCTCGTATTAAGTCCATGCAAACACATCCCTGAATTGTAATAGGAAGTGGACCAGTTAATCCCTCTATTTCGAGCTAAGGCTCTTTTCAACGAAAAAGAATTTTTCCTCGTCTGCTGGGTCAATCGGTATTTTTTCCAATTCTTCTGCACCTTTTTCGGACGACTCTATACTAACCTGCTCTTCGCTTTCCTTATGTGCTTGGACCTCTTGAATTCTTTTGTCTGAAGAAGACACTACCATACATTGCTTAACAGATATTTGATCGCCCCTGATCTCTCTAATGCCCTCTTCTGCTGGGAATCGTATAACCTGATAAAAGTATATGGAACTACTCTCATTTCGTGAAGCCATGCCTTTCCCATTGTCATGTTGTATGGGGAGACGACGTTCACCACTTGAAATTTCACTTGTTGGGTCATTGTTCCTACACTTATTGGACTATCAAACACATTTTTCTCCATATATCTATCCAAATAATCATTTATCAACCATCACTCTAACTTTAGTGGGGGAATTACTTATTTAGTTTTTTATAAATTACATTGTAACAAAAGATTTTTTAAAGTTATAGTTGTCATTGGTAGAACAGGAATAACAATTATCTATTGTTTTTTTAAGAGCATCTTTAATCTTTAATATTTTTTTTCATCAAATTTAAATTTGATGATAAAATGCTCAAAAACTAAAAATCATTTCATCAAATGTTTGTCAAATTAAAGGGAGAATTTTTTTTTTCATCAAATTGAAAATTCATCAAATCTTTTATCAAATTTGAATTTATTAAAATTTAAATAGATAAAGCATTTGAGATATATATATATATATATAAATCATCAAATTTGTTGAAAATGAAAATCTGGGATACGAGGAAATTTTTTTAAAATATTTTGATAAAAAATTGAAGTAGTTCATATTAAATTAAATGAAATAGTAGTCAAGAATCGGATATGCTGTAATTTTATTGGGTTCAATTTGCAAAATCCTAAACATTTTGGGTAAATTTTTACGTTTGCTTATAAAGAAATTCAAGATTGAATGGTGTCCCTTGACACCACCATTAGATAGACTTAAAACGAAAAACATTTGACACAAATTTGCAAAACAAAAAAAAATCATTAACAAAGAATGGTTACTTTTAGGTTTATTCCAAGCTCACTGCGAATATAAAAATGGGAGTTAGAACTCCATTTTGTTGGTAATTCATTGGACTTCAATTCAATAGTTGACTTATTCCCTAAAATAAGTGCATTTTCAATAAATTAACACATTTTCAAAATTTATTTACAAGAATATTGAGAAAGTCGTTTATTTATCTTGATTAATGTTGTATTTGATTGGAGGATTTGGCGAGGGAAGTAGAAAAGAAAAGTGTGCGTACCGGATTCCGTACTAAATGAAAATGGATTGGGGCTCCGCACTCTGTTGGACTATCCAAGGACTGAGGTTCCTGCCACATGAAGCACCGTTAGAGCTGCCCGGCCGGGGTTGGCCGGATAACCCCTCCGGTATGGGAATCAGTGATCGGAGAATAAGTGTATAGAGAGTTGAGTTTTTATGTAAGTGTGGTTTAGCTTGGAATAGTTCAGTTACCTTCAATGTGAAGTGAATGAAGTATATATAGGGTTCCTTGCTTGCTTCTCAAGATGGTTTCATGGAGCTTAGATGCTGCCAAGTTTCCTTTTAGCCTTGCCCACGGTGGGGAACCACCTGGTAGTTGTCATAGAATGTATATACTCATTGTAGTCATGTTGATAACAAACCACATTCCTTTGGTTCAACAGCTTCCGTGATTCTGGGTGTAGGGGACCAGCTGAGGTGGCAACTTGCACATGCACATCCTTATGGCTTCCACGTTTCTCTGTGAGGTTCCCTCAGCTCGGTGCCTTCCTACCCCAGCTCGGTACCGTTGTGCCTCGGTTCAGCCTTTTACAAGATCGTTTATAGATATGGTCTGGTCCATTCGGATATCTTTGTATGGGCTCGGCCCACTTTAGTTCAGCCCATAGGTTAGGTCTTGCAGCTCGACCTAGCCCAGCATCACGGCTGGACTAGCCTTTCCACTGCGGGTTGGGCCCAAGTGCTTGAGGACTTGGGTAGACTGTTGATCATGGAGTTGGGCTCAATTAGCCTGCCCATAAATTCATCTAACCCACTTGGATTTGGGCTTTAGTGGATTGGGCCTGCCCAAGGCTTGGATCCAACCCATTTCATATTCAGCCCCTTCATTTGCCCCTTAGCTCGTGCTAAGGTTCCCCTTGGGGGGAGCTATTGTTCTGCTCTCCAAGCGTCGCGTCTCTTCGGTTCTGTCCCAGTTTGGCCTTGGTGACAGTTCAATCCTGACACACAACCCCTGCATGCGTCCTTTCGAGGTGACACGTGGCGACGTGGGATAGGTGTGCAGAGATAGTGCGTAGATTCCATACCGAAGGTCGTGCTTCGTGTACCTCATGCCGGCTGGTGCAATAAATGCTCTGGCTGTCAATACAAATCCCTTTATCTGCTTTTTCGTTCTTTTAGAGAGTTTCAAAGAGAGAAGAAGAACTCTTCCCATTCCTCTGAACCAGTCTCGTTGGTGCTCTGTTCGGACTTTTTCGCCGTTGGTCTTGCTTTGCTACCACTGCTCTAATTTCTGTAAGTCCTCTTGTGATTCTTCTTCTCTTGTCTCTTTTTGTCTTAATCATCTTGTCTGGCCCTCTCGCTATTTGTGTTCCACACTCTGTTATCTGAGTCCTACCTCTATCCCATTAGGTTTGTTAGATGGGGAAGTTCCACTCACTAGTTGATACCCCTGAGGCCATGGCCATGTTTTGCCTTGACTATAATGTTCCCAATGACGTAACCCTTTCTCTGGCAAAAGTTGATGCCAAGCATATAGGCATTAGGAGCACCGTCGCCTTTCCGATTGCGGCCATCGTCGAGGGAGGGCTTCGGTTTCCCCTCGACCCTTTGGTGCCCCAATTTCTGCATCAAGTCCAGTTAACCCCAATGCAAGTGTCTGTGAACCTGTTCCGTGTCGTCTGTGGTGTGTTCGCCCTCAACAGGCAGTTAGGTTTGAACCTTGATATCTGGGATATTTTAGGCTGCTACACTCTTTCACACAACAAGGACCACAGCACGTATTACTTGCAATTTCGCTCGGTCAATTGTCATTTGGTGACTGGGTTGCCCGATTCGGATAAACACAACGATGATTTCCTGCAAGTTGGTGGCAACTGGGAGTTCCCCACTGGAACTGAATTCCAGTCTGAGCGGATGCCTCAGAAGGACGGCTACCCAAGTTCAGGCCCTTCTCTCTAATGTCTTTTCTATTTCTTACTTTGTTTTGGATGTCACTCTAATGAGTCACTTCTTTTTTGCAGAGGCCTCTCGTTTTTAACGCAGACTGAACCGGGAAAACGCTGAAGCCATAAAAGCTGCTCTGAGGTACAAAAAGAGGTCTACGCCCGAGTTGTTGGATTACCAGTCAACTTACTGCTCTACCATTCCGAAGAAGACGAGGCTCGCTGCTTCCCTTCTAGAATCTGATACTGAGACTGACAGATCTCTCACTCCTCTGGTTACGAATCGTCGCCGAAGCCAGGGTGCACCGTCTGAGAGAACGCCCTCTGCTGCCCCAAGTTTCGCAGGGGGCGGGTCTGTATCGAAGAGAAGGGTGCTGGTAGATTTAGAGGCTAAGGCTTTTAGCGCCTCCGATGTTTTGGAAACCCCTGTGGAAAAGGCCGAGGCGAAGAGCCTCATGGAAGTGAAAATGGAGATAGGAGCTTCTGGGACCCCTGCGACTACTGCCGAGCCCTCAGCTTCGGTTGCTACGCGAGCAAAAAAGAGAATGAGAGAGGCTGACAAAGCAGTGGTGGGGGAAGCTTCTGAGGATCCTATTGAGGATAAGGCATTTGAGAAATGAGAGCCGCCAATGTTGCATCAAGGCAGGCGCATTTCTACTTCTGATTCGGTTGTTGCTTCCCAAGATTTTGCTTTTGATTTGACCAGGATTCTATTGATGCCAGTTGATATGGCTGACCATAATGGGCCCCGCGATATTCCTATTCTGAAGGGGACCCTTCAGATGATGACTGTTGTAAGTGTTTTCTCATTTTACTTATTTTTGGTGTTATGCTGCTGTTTCCTTTTCTCTTAATACTTTGTTGTCCTTTGTAGTGTATCCAAAGGATGCATCTGTCCATCACCTGCGCTGAAGAACTAGAAAGGGCCGTGCTGGAGGCTGCAATAAACGCTGGGAGACTAACAGTAAGCTTGGAGACCGAGAAAGAAGGACGCCGAACTGCAGAGAGGGAAGCATTTCGTTTGAACAAGATTGTTGCTTCAGCTGAAAAATCAAAGGAGGCTACTATTAGGACACAGGCTCAACTCGAAGGAAGGGTGGCCGAATTGGAGGCCGTTATTGCCGTGATGGCTACTAAACGTTCTGCGTTGGAGGCCAAGCATTGGCAACAAGGTTAGGATGAGGCTGGGGCTGCCTATAAAGAGGAGGTGCTAGTGCTGTGAGACAAGCTCTTTTTAAAGGGTTGGACGAGTGCTTTAGCTGCTGCCCTGGTTCCTAAAGGCTCTTCCCTATTTCAGGATGTCCCAGTTCCCTCAAGATCCTTGGGTTCAAAGACTGTCTCCACCCCTGCTGTTCTTCCAGCTGAAGTTTCCGCAGAAATTGATTCTGCAAACAAGACCCAGGATAGTAATGTTGCCGCTGAAACGATGAATGTTGAAGGGGGTAAAACCCTGGAGACTGAAGCCGCGGGAGATGTGGTTAAGGAGGCTTCTACTTCTCAGGAAGTTGGAGTTGCCTCTACTTTTCCTCCCCAAGATGGCCTGGACAAGATCATGGACGCTGCTCCTAAGGTTCCCTCTGTTAATGAAAGTTGAAGTTTTTTCTGAGAGGAATTGAAGTTTTTGCTTTTCTGTTTTGATGTGCTGTGGCTCGGTCCCCTTGACGAGCTTTCTTTTTGTACTTGCCAAGACAATTTTTCTTTTCTCTTTTCTTTTCTTTGTTGCTGGTTATGAGGCCATCTGTGCCTTTTGTTGGATGATAGGATTTTCTCTTTGAATTTGCAACCTGATGCTGTTTGGCTGTTATATCTGTCTAATTCTGTACTGCTGGCCCCCGACCGAGCACTGTTGGGACCTTGGGGCCGAATAGAGGCTCGGTCTGGTTCTGTACTGTTTGAAATAGGTGCTCTGTCTAATTTTGTACTGCTTGCCCCCGGTCGAGCACTGTTGGGACCTCGAGGCCGAATAGAGGCTCGATTTGGTTCTGTACTGTTTGCCTCCGGCCAAGCACTGTTGGGACCTCGGGGCCGAACAGATGCTCGGTGTGGCTAACGAATATGTGGTATGGCTGTGCTTGAGTTCGTAAGAGGGTCTTACTTAGGTCCAGGTTGGTTTTAAAAAACAATTGTTTGCCCCCACCTAGAGCTAAGTAAGATTGGTACTGAAGATTGTGCTCTTAGGTAGAACTGCTTAAGTCTGCTTCAACTTTGATAGCACAGATGCATTTGAATGGGATAAAGGCATGGAGAGGTGTCTTACTCAGGTCCAGGTTTGTTTGAAAAAATAATTGTTTGCCCCCACCTGGAGTTGAGTAAGACTAATGCTGGAAGTTTGCTCTTGACAGAGCTTAGTCAAGTTTGTTTTCACTCTTTGTGTTCGCGTCAGTACTGAAGTGTTGACGTGTTGATACTTAAGAAATTCTGTGGATTCAGGGACGTTTACTTAAGATATGTTAATGTGGTTTCCACCGAGCAATTCCACTTGGCTAAAATCCAATTTAGTTGCCAAACATAATTCCACCAAGCAATACCACTTGGGTTAGAACTAAATTTGGCTAGCACTCAAATTGAATTTAAATTCCGTTCAGTCGTTCTGAAACTAAGTCCATTTGGGTTAGAACCAAAGCTAATTCTGTTTGATAAACATCAAACCTGACTCCGTTTGATAAACATCAAAGCTAATTCCGTTTGGTAAGTACCAAAGCTAATGTCGTTTGATAAACATCAAAGCTAATTCCGTTTGGTAAGGACCAAAGCTAATTCCGTTTGATAAACATCAAAGCTAATTCCGTTTAGTAAGGACCAAAGCTAATTCCGTTCGATGTTTATCAAAGCTAATTCCGTTTGGTAAGTACTAAAGCTAATTCCGTTTGATAAACATCAAAGCTAATTACAAGAATGTGATGAATTTGAGAGAAGTGGGGAAGCATTTGCATTGGTCAACAGAAAAATGCCTTTACATTCTGATAGAGAAGTTGGGGGATAATTCTACTGATAGTATTTCTTGAGATTTGCTACATTCCATAGCCGAGGTATAGCTCTGCCTTTCAGATCCTCTAGGTAGTAGGCTCCATTTCCAACAACAACTGTGACTTTGTATGGACCCTCCTAGTTAGGCCCAAGTTTGCCCTCGCCAGGCACCCTCTTGTGATTCATAACCTTCCTCAAAACCAATTCTCCAGGTGTAAATTGCCTTGGGAAAACTTTTTGGTTGAAACTCCTGATGAGCTGCTGCTGATACGCTACAAGTCTGATCAGTGCTGCTTCTCTTCGGCCTTCTGCCATATCCAGTGCTTGTACAATAGCTTCCTCGTTATTGGTGCTTTCAAACAATTCAGACCGAAGGGTTGGAAGACCTACTTCGAGTGGGATGATGGCCTCCATTCCATAAGTTATGGAGTAAGGTGTTTCCCGCGTTGAGCGTCGTGCTGTGGTTCGGTAGGCCCATAATACGTGGGGTACTCTTCAACCCATTTGCCTTTTGCATGTTCAAGCCGCTTCTTTACTCCATTGATGATGGTTTTGTTTGACGCTTCTGCCTGTCCATTACTTTGAGAGTACCCCGGAGAGGAGTTCCTATACTCGATCCTGAGGTCGGCACAAAACTTTATGAAGATCTTACCATCGAACTGTGTTCCATTATCCGCAATCAGTATCCGCAGGATGTCGAAACGCACCACCACGTTTCTCATGACAAACCGCTTTGTATCCGCTTCTTTGATACTTGCCAACGCCTCGACTTCAACCCACTTAGTGAAATAGTCAGTTGCAGCAATGAAGAATTGCCTGTTCCCAGTGCCTCGTGCCAATGGTCCGACAATATCCAGACCCCATTGGGCAAAGGGCCATGGGCTGGTGAGTGGGGTGAGAGTTTTGGCTGGCTGATGAATGAGTGGAGCAAACCTCTGACATTTATCACATTCTGTACGTACTGCTGCGCATCTTGTTGCATCTGTGGCCACCAATACCCGTGAGTGAGGGCTCGGTGTGCCAGTGACCTTCCACTAATGTGGTATCTACAAATCCCATTGTGAATTTCGTAGAGAACATTCTCGATCAGATTTGGATGCACACATAGAAGATAGGGGCCAAGATAGGAGCATCTGTACAGCTTCCTAAATGGTGAGATCCAAAACCGAGCTGACTTATGTCTGACTTTGTTGGCTTCTTTTTTGTCTTCGGGGAGAGTGCCAGATTTTAGAAAAGCTAGTATTGGATCTATCTAGCTCGGCTCTACGTTGCTGCAGAGGACTGGAGATGCAATGCTTGGTTCTGGCATGAACTCAACCCAAACTTTTCTAGCATCTTTGGTGTCCACTGATGATCTGAGGTAAGCCAGAGCATCAACATGGCTGTTTTTGTCCCGACTAATTCGTTCCACTCATATGGATTAAATTTTCTGAGTAAGTCTTTGGCCTTGCCTGCATGCATAGCGATTCTTTCATCTCGTGTTTCATAGACCCCGGAAAGCTGGTTTACCACTAGTTGTGAATCGCTGAAAACAAGAAGCTGTTCTACACTGAAGTATTTGGCACTACGTAAGCCAGCCAATAACGCTTCGTACTCTGCCTCGTTGTTTGAAGCCTTCCAACTGAGCCTGAGAGCCTGTTCCCAGATAAATCTTTCTGGTGAGATAAGTACTACTCCTGCCCCCGAGCCTCGGTTATTGGACGACTTGTCCACATAAAGCTGCCAGATGTTTCTAATAAAGAGTTTCCATGCTTCCAAAGCGCAGGGCTTTCCCTGTTCGGTAGTGCTTGGTACCTGTGCCGAACTCGGATTCCTCGGCTCGGTACTCCGGGTAGGAGCAAATTCTGCGACGAAATCTGCTAAGACCTGGGCCTTGATTGCTGTCCTGGGTTGATACCGAATGTCAAACTCACGAAGTTCTACCACCCATTTTGCTGTTCGGCCAGAGAAATCAGCTCGGCTAAATACAGATCTGATGGGGAATTCAGTGAGGACATTGATGGTATGCCCCTGGAAGTAGTGTTGTAACTTTCTCAAGGCTATAAGCAACATGTAAGCTAACTTTTCCAAGGATAGATACTGTGTCTCGGCATCTAGTAAAGTCTTGCTAACATAGTATACTGGCCTCTGTTCCTTGTTAACTTCTCGAATTAATACAGCGCATACGGCATGATCTGAGACTGCTAGATATAGGTACAGCTCTTCTCCTGTTTCTGGAGTGGACAAAAGAGGTGGTGTGCTGAGGTATCTTTTGAGACTTTGCAGTGCTTCGGTACACTCGCAACTCCATTCAAATGCTGCCCTTTTCCTCAAAAGCTGGAAGAAGGGCTTCATTCGATTTGAAAATTTGCTAATGAACTGATTCAGTGTGGCCGCCATTCCGGCCAGTTTCTGCAACTCTTTAGCCTTTGTTGGTACTTCAAGATCTTGTATTGCTTTGATTTGGTCCGGATTCGCCTCGATTCCTCTGTGAGTGACCATATATCCCAAGAACTTCCATGTTCCTACCCCGAAAGCGCATTTCGAGGCATTGAGGCGAGGCTGATGGTTTTTTAGGACGCCAAAGACTTCTCTTAAGTCTGTAAGGTGGTCTGTAGCGAACTTGCTCTTTACTACCATATCATCTATATAAGCTTCCATGGTTTTCCCAAGTTGGTCTTTGAACATTCGAGTGATCATCCGCTGGTACATTGCTCCGGCGTTCTTGAGGTTGAACGGCATCACTTTGTAGTAGTAAGTTCCTCTTGGAGTGATAAACGCTGTCTTTCTTGATCTGGACCGAACAGTGGAATCTGGTGATAGCCGCTATAAGTGTCCAGAAAGCTCATGCGTTCATGCCCTGCTGTTGAGTCTACTAGCTGATCGATGCAAGGTAGCGGAAAGCTATCTTTAGGGCAGGCTTTGTTTAAGCAAGTGAAGTCAACGCAAACTCTCCATTTTTCGTTCTTCTTTTTGACTACAACTGTGTTGGACAGCCATTGTGGGTACTAAACTTCTCTGATTGCTCCCGATGCCAGGAGTTTTTCGACTTTGGCAATTACTGCTTCAATGTGCTTAACTGAGGATCTTCGACTTTTCTGTACAACGGGCCGAGCGGAAGGGTTGATGTTGAGCTTGTGGCAAGCAAATTCTGGGTCCAACCCTGGAGTATCATATACTGACCATGCGAATACCTCCATATTTTCCCTTAGCAGTTCCAGCAGCTGAAGTTTCTCATCAGCGCCTAGCGAGATACCGATAATGAAGTACTTTTTTGGATCATCCTCTTTTACCAGGACTCTCTCCAAGTCCTCCACTATCTTTTCCTCTGGGGCTTTCCTTACATCTTCCAAGATTGGCTGTTCGGCCACTTCTACTGTCTGTACCCGATTGTAGAGCTGCTTTGCCTTTAATGCCGCCATGAAACAATGTTTGGACGCAACTTGATCCCCTGAGATCTACTCTACTCCGTGTTCTGTTGGGAATCGGATGAACTGGTGGTAGGTAGAAGGGACCGCCTCCATTTGATGAATCCATGGACGGCCAAGTATGGCGTTGTAAGGAGATGGTGTATTAATAACTAGGAACTCTATCTGGAGGGTTTTTGTTCCTGCCACGACTGGCAACACTATTCTGCCAAGCGGCCATTCTGGCTGTGAATTGAAGCCAACTAACGGGGCTTCCGCTGGGGTGAGGTCCTACTCGGAGAGACCAAGCTTTCTGAACAGGTCATAATACAATATGTCTATTGCACTGCCTTGATCTACCAGGACTCGTTTTACATCAAATCGTTTCCCAATTCCCACAGTTATAATCAGTGCATCAGTATGTGAGTGCTGTATGCCTTCTAAATCCTTTCTAGTAAATGAAACAGTGCACAAGGGGGATTTGGGTGCCATGCGTACCTTTTTTGATGCAAGCTCCACTGACATGACTTGTTGGATTTGCACAGCCTTAGCAATCTCTTCTCTCAGTGTCTCCTCAGGTTCCTGAGTCGCTGTCCCATGGATCACATTTATTATCAACCGAGGTGGATACTCAATATTTGGTTCTGGTGGTGGGTTCCCCGGTTCGGTCACTTCCTTATCCTGATCAATGTAATCCCGGAGGTGCCCATCTACTACCAAGTCCTCCAAGTGTTGTTTCAATGCCCTACAGTTTTGAGTCATGTGCCCCCTGTCTTGGTGATAGGTGTATCTGAGCTTCTGATTACGCCGAGCCGAATCTCCTAACATTTTCGACGGCCAAACAAAGAAGGGTTCTCTCTTGATCTTTTCCAGGATTCGATAGATCGGCTCTTTGAATACAGTCACGACAGCTTTGTGGGATTTGGACTTATCCATTTTATTCACTACAATCCCTCTGTGTTCTCCTCGATCTGTTCTCTTCTTGTGCCGAGCTGTTTGTTCTGCTAACGCTACCTCGATGGGGATCTGATCATCTTCGAGGCGAGCGTATTGCTCAATCCTGGCACGTAAATCTTTCAATGTTGTGGCCGGGCGTTTGGTAAGTGATTGTCTCAACTTACTTTCTGGGCGCAGACCATGTTTGAAAGACATGACGGCCATCTGTTCACTACACACATTTTCCTCCAGATCATTGTATTCTTCCCAGTACCTTCTAGCATAACTGCGCAGCGTTTCCTTCTGCTCATTTCAGAGGCCGAACAGTGTATCCGGCTCCTTGGGGATCTTAGTCTTGCAGACAAATCTGGCAAGGAACTCTTCGAAAAGCTGCTTCCAGCCACGAATCGATCCAGCGAGGAGACGATCGAACCATTGAAGTCCGGTTTCTCCCAAGCTGGATGGGAAGACTTTGCACATTAGTGCCTCATCTCAGCTCCATAAAGACATCATCTGTTTGTAATGGCTAATATGTGTCAGCGAGTCTAACTTCCCATCATACGAAGTGAACTTTGGTGGGGGTGAATTTCTTTGGAGGTCTCATGGCTTCAATTTCTATGGAGAATGGCGAGGAGACGAACCTGTCCAATGCTCGGTGCTCTCTCTGATAAACAGTACAGTCCAGATGATCCCGATGTTACTCGTTCTGCTTGTTGCCGATCAACTAGGTACGAAGGTCTTGAAAAGGGTATTCAGTCTGTTGGCTAACTGTCTTCTGCCTCTTAGCCCTTCTCCGCTGTGACCCACGGGTGTGGCTGCTCGCCGCCTCACTCTGTACCAGGATGGGCTGGCTTTGTTGCCCAGACTCATTTCTGGGAAATGTCTTCACTGGTGGCTCTCTAGATGAGCTCCTCCGTCGCAAATGTGAGGGCTCTGCTTCAGTCTTCTTTTCCGTTGGGTCACCCAGCACTCTTTTAAGTTGGGCTTTCAGCTCCTGTATCTCCGTCCCCATGGAGTCTATGATTCGATTTCTGTAATCCTTTTCCAGAAGAAAGTGATGAGAAGAACCTCTAGCGAAGGGTAATTGATGCTCGATGGATTCAGGGGTCCGGTTATTGTTTCCAGTTTGCTCTTCCAGAATTGTTGGGAATGCCAAGCCTTTATCCTTTGTCTTCTCCGTCTGTGGAGTATGTGTTGAAGGTAGAATGTCCTCAATCCCCATCGTCGGAATTGAGTGCAAAGCTTAGAGATGAAGTAGTCCACACTCACCGCACTAATTGCGCGTACTGGATTCTGCACTAGATGAAAGTGGATCGGGGCTCCGCACTCGGTTGGACTATCCAGGGACTGAGGTTCCTACCACAAGAAGCATCGTTAGAGCTGTCCAATCGAGGTTGGCCGGATAACCTCTCCGGTGTGGGAATCAATGATCGGAGAAGAAGTGTATAGAGAGTTAAGTTTTTATGTAAGTGTGGTTTAGCTTGGAATAGTTCAGTTACCTTCAATGTGAAGTGAATGAAGTATATATAGGGTTCCTTGCTTGCTTCTCAAGATGATTTCATGGAGCTTAGATGCTGCCAAGTTTCCTTTTAGCCTTGCCCAAGGTGGGGGACCACCTGGTAGTTGTTATAGAATGCATATACTCGTTGTAGTCATGTTGATAACAAACCACATTCCTTTGGTTCAACAGCTTCCTTGATTCTAGGTGTAGGGGACCAGCTGAGGTGGCAACTTGCACATGTACATCCTCATGGCTTCCACGTTTCTCTGTGAGGTTCCCTCAGCTCGGTCCCAGCTCGGTACCATTGTGCCTCGGTTCGGCCTTTTACAAGATCGTTTATAGATATGGTCTAGTCCATTCGGATATCTTTGTATGGGCTCGGCCTACTTTAGTTCGGCCCATAGGTTAGGTCTTGCAGCTCGGCCTAGCCCAGCATCGCGGCTGGACTAGCCTTTCCACTGCGAGTTGGGCCCAAGTGCTTAAGGACTTAGGTAGACTGTTGATCATGGAGTTGGGCTCAATTAGCCTGCCCATAAATTCATCTAACCCACTTGGATTTGGGCTTTAGTGGATTGGGCCGGCCCAAGGCTTGGATCCGACCCATTTCATATTCAGCCCCTTCAAAAAGGGAAATGAGTAAATAAATAAAGAGAAAGAATTGATAGGATTTGAATTTTAGTTATGTTTGGTTAAAGTGGGAAATTGTGAAAAAAAAAAACTTAAGGGAACTCAAAAGGTAAAAGGTGAAATTATATTTCCTTTACGTTTTCCATTTCCCTTATCAAATCCTCCAATTAAATATAACATAATGATAATCCCAGTTGTATTAATTATCTTTGGGTTTCAAGCTAACCAACCTTAAACATAAAAACCAACCTCTAGGAAACCTTGGAACATTTTTTAATGGTAAAATATAAAGATGTACTTGCCAAATTTAAAGAGAAAATTGGTGAAAAATCTTTTTCAAAGAGGGTGTAAAGCATTAAGTCCCATGAGTTTTTTTTTTTTTTTTTTTTTTTTGGTGTACGAAGTGCACTCTTTGTGAAATATTGTGCTGAGAAGCACATTTTGTTATTTTGGAGGACAATTTTATTTTCAATTTTACGCTTTGACTTATCTGTTGAAATCTTTTTTATCTGTTCAATTTTTTCAAACCTATCTGTTCAAAGTTGTATCTATCTATTCAATTTTTTAAACCTATCTGTTCAATTATTTTTCCCCTATTTGTTCAATTTTTTCCCTAATTGTTTAATTGTTTTCTCTCATTTGTTGAAATATGTGTTAATTTTTTCTTATCTGTCCAAATTAACACCTTATTTTTTCTTATCTATTGAACTTATCTATTTAAAATTTTTTCTTTCTATCTATTGAAATATATTAAAATACCAAGCCAAACCCTATTTTTTTCCTATCTGTTCAATTTTGTAATCTATCTATTCAAATTCTCATACATACACATATATATATATATAGAGAGAGAGAGATATGTCATATCTGTTGAAATCACAGCAATTGAATTCTCCAATGAACATAAAACATAAAACACAGCAATTGAATTCTCTTTCAATGAACATAAAACACAGCAATTGAATTCTCCAATGCACCATTTTCAGGCTCCGATGGTTTTATGAAATAAAAAGTAAAATCAATAATTGAACAATTCATTCTACCCACGATTCACAATAATCGAAATTGTTAAAACCCTAATCTAGCTTAATGCCGAAATAGACATTGCTACACAAATCCGAGCTAGGGTTTCAATTTCAAGAACGAAAGGCAAGTAATTCTCAACTAAAGACTCCAAATTTCTACAAATCTTCATTCAATTCTCTGACATTTACACATAAAGATAAATCTTAACTTGATTTCTAGGGCACGGTTGTATAGTTGGTGGCTTCCCTGTAATCACGCTCCTTGGAACACTCTCTTTTCTCTCTTTATCCTCTCTTCTCTCTTCTCTATTTGTCTCTCTTCAATCTTCCTCCTCTCGATTTTGAACCCGCAACTCAGTGCTACATCTGTCAGATCCACTAGCGCTAAGAACGCCTCTAGTGACGGCGATCTTATCTTCATCACTGACGAAAATAACACTTTAACACCATCACCAAAACTCTTCTATCTCTTTCTCTACAAATATCTATATATATGTGTGTGTATCTGTATTTCTATCTATATATAAATTACCTGATCTTTACAACTTCCAAGTCTGTTTGTCTCTCTCTCTAAATTGATGTTTGTCTCTATTTCTTGTTCTCCATTTCATACTGTAAGAGGAGCTAATTTGAGCCTACTAAATTAATTAGGCCCAATAGTCCAAGGTTGGTGGGCCTGAATTTATCGCAAGTCCAAGATTGGTGGGCCCAGATTTATCGCCATCAAACGAGCCGAATCACTCTAAGCCTCGAAAGGTTCGGATCTACGAACTTAGAGACTTACTCGAGCCCAGACTCGAAAGAGTTCGGAACCACGAACCTAGAGATCCAAAGCACTTGGCTTTGAACGGATTCAAAGGCAATCTAGAAGCCGCTTCATTAATGAGTCCCAGAACACTTGCGGCCTTGGAGCTTTTCGGGATCTACGTACCAGAACCATGGGCATAATGGAGTCCGAACAAAGGACCCGATCCCAAGGACGGTGAGTGGAGATAAATTCACTCTTCGGTTAAACTAGCCTATACCTGGGTCGAGGTGCTATGATCTAGGGAGTCCCTCAGACTCGACAATATTTGCGGCAAGGCGTTCTCTTGAACTACCCCTGACCCTTCTGCGAGAGGGCGTCCTTTGGGACTACCCCTGACTATTTGGGATGATTGGGATCATTGGTTAGGTGTGGCTAAGAAGAAGGGTTCGCCGAGAGGTTGATCTCCTCTTCGGGGTTTTCCTCATCCTTGGAGAGGTCACCTCCTCGAACAAGGTGGTTAGAGAGAATATTTCCCATATGCCTTGCACATGGTCTCCATCCTACATCATGAGGTGCCTATAAATAACACCTACCCATAGCTTTACAAGGGATGGATTTTGGAGAGATAACTCTTGCGAAAGAACTAATTTCCCTTCTCCATTATCAACTTTAAGAGTGAAAGTGGGGGATCCATGGGGGAGCCTTGTCATTATTCTCTCTCTAACTACTTTGCCTTCCTCTTTACCCAATCTCTTATCACTATGATCTCTTTGCTTTTGTATTCTTAGTTGTGACTATTGAAGAATCTAAGCCTCTTATCATTTTCTAGAGAATTCTAATTTTTCTTCGAAGATCTTCGAATTTTCCAACGACGTTCTTGAACTCTCTCATACACATACATAGGTGAAGACAACTTATTCTTTGAATCATTCGAGAATGAAGATCGAATTGTAATTCAAATCTGACAACGATGAACCCAATTTAGTTATTGGTACTTGAATATTCAGATCGTTGAACGGATATGGCGATTGAGTCCGGCAATCTACGCCGTCCGATCCAACGGTGACGTTGGATTTTGATGGAGCAAGGAAGTCGATTTGCCTTGGATCTGAACCCAAATTCTTTGGCCAACCAAAATCATTCATGAATTTACCTTCCTATATTCAAATTGATGTAGAACTTAATCATAGTTGGTGAAATTGCCCTTTGAAGAAAGGCAATTAATGATCAGAGAGAAATGGTAGGTTTGTGAAATCAACAGATAGAGAGAGAAAGAGATGAAGATAAGAGAAATGAAGAGATAGATAAAGAGGGAGAAAAAAAAGATGGATGAGAGACATGCGTGGATACAAACTGTATGGATAGAGGTTGAGGAGAGCAAGAGAGCAAGGCGTATAAATGGATATGGATAATTTGGTCATTTTATAGAAGCATATTCTTATGGACATAATATTTTAACGTTTGGATATATGACTATACAATTTTATAAATTGGACATTTGGACTGAAGGCCCATATGTAAATAAGTTTTTTATTTTTATTTTTTAGTTTTATTTATTTATTTATTTTTTGGGTCCAAATATGTAAACAAGTTATTTTACATATCCGTTAAGAAGTATTACCCCTTAATATCACACAACAATCTAGAGAAAATCTTACCATATCTATATTGGAACCGAAGCTAAGGTCCCACTACAAGTCTCACTTTGATAATTTGAACCGTTCATTTTGTATATCATTCCCAAAAAATACATGTCTATTTAAATAATCGTATCCTCTTAATTTAATTTTGTTTGTCTTTAAAAAATATTTGATTTATTTTTAGAAATACATTTATCATTTATTTTTTTTAAGGGTAAATTACACTAACACCCCTAAGGTTTCTGTTTAATATAAATCCCCCTTACATTTGAAAAATTATATTTCCCTCCCTGAGGTTTGTAATCTTATTATAAATTGTCCCCTGGTTTACTGATGTCATGCCCTAAACTTTTCTAGTGACCATCTTGCCCTTATTTCTACCATTTATTTTTTCTATCATCATGACTACATTCTACAACTTTCCATCATTAAATTCTACCTAAATATATTCTTATTGAGTGATGATATACAAAACTAAATTTTATATAGAATTTTCAAACACAATTATATAACTTAATAGTAACCTTTCACTTTAAACAAAATACCATTAACATGATTTATATTTATAATAATATCACTATCACAACATTTTTATGATATTTTTTATATATTAGTATAATTTTTCATTTTTATGTTGATGGGGGCATGAAAGCAGATCAAGCTCCGGTTGACCCGCGGGGACTGGATGACCGAGATGCGCCTCCACAAGGGGTTGTTAATGTTATCCACGGCGTAGTGGAACTGGTGCTGGAATGCGAGCTCCGAGGTATGATCAAGAAGGCAGAACACATGAGGGAAGTTTTGTCAGTTCAGCTTGGGATCAAAAGGGGGAAAACCGAAGAGAAAAATGTGATCAGTTTCTCCTCAAGAGACCTAGAGCGCGTTCAGACGCCACATAACGATGCCCTAGTGGTTACACTCCGCGTCAAAGAATTTGATGTCAAACGGATTTTGATCGATTAGGGAAGCTCGGTCGAGATCATGTACTACGACGCTTTCAAACAGCTCAAGCTCCGAGATACAGATTTGGCCCCAGCAACTTCGCCACTGGTTGGTTTCAACTCTCAACCAGAGTGGCCTTTGGGAAAGATTATCTTGCTAGTCAAAGCGGGATCCGTGGTCAAACAAGTGGAGTTCTAGGCGTTGCAGGTGCCATCTACTTATAATTTGATCCTTGGAAAGGGATGGCTTCACGCTATACAAGCCGTGGCGTCGACCTACCATCAGGTGATGAGATTCCCCTCGGCTATGGGGGCAATCGAGGAGGTCTGGGGCGATCAAGTCATGTCGAAGCAATGCTTCGTGGCAGTCAACGGGAGCCGGGCTGCCAAAGGCTTCGTTCAAATGATTGAGGGACTGGAAGACCGGGGAGTCCTTGACGATGTGGGCACCAAGGCCGAGGACAAAGCTGTCGAGGAATTGATGGAGGTGCGAATTGATATAGAGCATTCGGACAAGTTCTTCTTGCTCCGCTCAAGCCTTACAGCCCAAGAAATGACCAAGATGGTTGAGTTTTTGATGGCCAACATCGAAGTCTTTGCATAGTCGCCTTACGAAATGCCCGGTCTCGATCCGAGTTTTATATGCCATCATCTCAATGTCTTCCCCGGAGCCAAGCCGGTCATCCAGCGAACAAGGAGATCGGCGCTGCATCACGCCGAGGTAGTTGCGGAGGAAGTAAAGAACTTGCTTGAGGCGCGAGCGATTCAGGAAGTGCACTACCCTCGGTGGATTTCAAACACAGTCGTGGTGCCCAAGAAGAATGGGAAGTGGCGAGTTTGCGTCGACTACAAGACCGTCAACCGAGCTTGTCCGAAAGACAGCTTCCCTCTGCTTAGAATAAACCAGCTTGTGGACTTAACGGCTGGACATAACAGACTCAGTTTCTTGGACGCCTACCGCGGCTACCATCAGATTGCCATGCATGGGCCCGACCGAGAGATCACCTCATTTACTACACCAAGGGGACTCTTCTGCTACCGAGTCATGCCTTTTGGTTTGAAGAACACCGGGGCAACTTTTCAAAGGATGGTGACCAAGATGTTCGCTCTTCTGCTGGGCCGGACAATGGAGGCTTATATTGATGATATGGTGGTTAAGAGCTGGCATCAAACAGACCATTTGTCCAACTTGGCCGAGATGTTCGCCATTCTCAAAAAGCACAAGCTGCGCCTGAATGCGTCTAAGTGTGCCTTCGGCGTGGGATCCAGAAAATTTTTGGGTTTCCTAGTCACAAACCGAGGTATCGAAGCAGACCCTACTCAAATCCGAGCCGTGCAAGAGTTAAAACAACCCAGTTCGGCTAAGGACGTGCAACATCTGGCCGGAATGGCCGCCGCGCTTAATCGATTTATAAGCCGGTCATTAGATCGCTGCCGCCCCTTCTCTCAAGCCTTGAAATCAAAGTTCTCATGGGATGGAGAGTGTGACCGGGCTTTGGCTGAGCTCAAAAGGTATTTGTCTTCAGCGCCACTGTTGGTCACACCAGTGCCCGGAGAAGAACTCTACCTATATCTGGCCGTTTCTCAGCATGCAGTCAGTGCGGTGCTTGTCTGCTCGGAAGGAGTCAAGCACCTCCCTATCTTCTATGTCTGCAAAACCTTGCTACCGGCAGAGTCGAGGTACTTGCCGCTGGAAAAACTTGTGTTGGCATTAATGATGGCCTCAAGGAAGTTGGCGCACTATTTCCATGCACATACAATAATCGTTCTGACCGAGTTCCCCCTCAAAGCTTTATTCGAGCGGGCGGACTTTTTCGGTCGAATTCTTAAGTGGGCGGTCGAGTTGGGACAGTTTGACGTCAAGTTCCAGCCTCGCACTGCCATAAAAGCCCAAACTTTAGGCGACTTCGTTGCTGAATTCTCACCTGGAACTCATCCGGTTTGCCCGGTCGATATTGCTGTGGCAGATGAAGAGGTGAATGCAAGCCCGACCGAAATACAACAACTTGACGGTGCGGGCGACGCGGAACTTGCGCGCCCCACTGAAACACCTTCAGCTAATACGATACCACAGCCCGGTGATGCAATGACGGAGTTGGGTATCACCGTCCAACCTCCTCTGTCCGGTACCGCATCACCACCGGGGGAAGTGGAACCACTCCGCCCAGAGCCTGCGGCCGGCATAATACCGCAACCTGGCGATTCGCCTACGGACTTAGGCATTGTGGATCAACTTGCTGAGTCCGGCGCCGAATCGCCAAAGGGGGCTGAAGCGGAACCGCTCAGCACAGAACTTGAAACCGAACAGCCGTGCAACCGTGATCCCATCAACCTTCGAGTCTCTCAGGACCCATCAGAATGTTGGAAGCTCTTTGTGGGGGAGATGTGGAAACTTTTTGTCGATGGGGCTTCAAACCGCCACGGCGCCGGGCTGGGTATAGTATTGATTTCACCAGACGGGCTGACCATCGAACACTCTATCACCCTCGGATTCCCAGCATCCAACAATGAGGCCGAGTATGAGGCGCTCTTGGCTGGTCTCAAGAGCGCGCTTCAGATGCAAGCATCCGAGCTAATGGTTTACAGTGATTCCCAGCTTGTGGTTAACCAAGTGTCTGGGGTTTACGAGGCAAAGGATGACAGAATGATGAAGTACCAAACTCTGGTCAGGGACCACATCAAGTGATTTCAGGCGATCAGGGTCCAACAGATTGGCCGTGGAGAAAATGGCCGAGCAGATGAGTTGGTCGGCCTTGCTTCTATGGTCAACAGCACATCTCCCAACCCTCTTTTGATTGAATTCCTTCCGAGGCCCAGCATTGAGGAAACCAGGCAGACAGAAGTACACTGCGCCGAGCTAGGTCCTTCTTGGATGGACCCCATAATCCTTTTTCTCAAAGAACGGACCCTTCCAGCCAACAAAAAGGAAGCACATAAAGTGCGGGTGAAGTCAGAACAATTTTGGCTCTCTCCATCAGGCGCTTTATACAAGAAGTCTTTTACCAGTCCCTACCTGAAGTGTGTGCACCCGAGCAACGTGGAAGCCTTCCTGTATGAAGTTCACGAAGGCATTTGTGGCAGTCACATAGGGGGCAGGTCCTTGGCCTACCGAGCTATTTCGCAAGGCTACTGGTGGCCGTGCATGCAAGCCGACGCACAGAAGTATGTTCGCAAGTGTGAGAAGTGCAGAAGTTTGCCCACCAGATCCACCAGCCGGCCAGGGAACTCCTTCCCCTCACCAGCCCTTGGCCCTTTGCAATGTGGGGACTCGACATAGTAGGGCCACTCCCAACTGCACCAGGCAACCGGAAGTTCTTCATCGCGGCTACAAACTATTTCACCAAGTGGGTTGAAGCTGAGCCTTTGGCAACAATCAAGGAGAAAGACGTTAAGCGGTTTGTCTGGCAAAATGTGGTAACACGGTTCGGCGTCCCCAAAATTCTGATCTTGGATAACGGCACCCAATTTGACGGCCACCTATTTAGGGGGTTTTGTGAAGATTTGAAGATTGAATTCTACAACTCTACTCCAGCTTACCCGCAGTCCAACGGTCAAGCCGAGGCTTCGAACAAGACCATTCTTGATAGACTGAAGAAGAGGCTTGAGAAAGCCAAAGGAAAGTGGGCTGAGGAACTCCCCAGTGTCCTTTGGGCATACCGAACAACTCCGCGGTGATCTACCGGGGAAACTCCTTTTGCTTTGGCATATGGCATGGAGGCGGTCATCCCTTTGGAAGTTGGTACGCCCACCCTCAAAAGTGAAAGTTTTGAGCCCGAGCTGAACGTCGAAGCCATTGCCCTGGAATTGGACCTAGTGGAAGAACGTCGGGAAAAGGCTCTTATCCATGTAGCCGCTTACCAACAAGAGCTTTCAAGGAAATACAACAAAACCGTGCACCCCAGACCGTTCAAAGTAGGTGATTGGGTCTTGAGGAATGTCATGGGCAATACCCTGGTGCCAGGTGAAGGCAAACTAGGGGCAAATTGGGAAGGACCCTACAAGACAACCGGTCTGGCGGGCAAGGGGGCATATCACTTGGAGGACTTGGATGGTAGAGGAATACCCTAGCCATGGAATATAGCCAACCTCAAGCTGTATTATTTCTAGCTTTTACTTTCTTTTTGTGCAAAGGAATTTTTTGCCTTACACTTCATGTAATATTCATTTTTGTCAATATATAGAAGTAACTCATCTTTGCCTTAGCATTTTTATTGTTGCTTTGAGTTTTGAGATTTTCAACCGAGATGATTTACTCCGGCTGAAAGAGTTGATGTTTTGCTCAACTTAGGTATTCTCAACCGAGATGATTTACTCCAGCTGAAAGAGTTGATGTTTTGCTCAACTTAGGTATTCTCAACCGAGATGATTTACTCCGGCTGAAAGAGTTGATGTTTTGCTCAACTTAGGTATTCTCAACCGAGATGTTTATTCCGGCTGAAAGAGTTGATGTGCTCAGCTTTGGATTTACTACCGAGATGATTTATTCCGGTTGACTATGCTAATTGTTTATTCAAACCGAGGTGTATTGTTACGGTTGAAACAGTTGGTGATTTATTCAATTATATACTTACAACCGAGATGTCTTTGCCGGTTAATTAAGTTAAGCAAGATGGATAATGGTGCCGAAGTATTTTGTCCGGTTGAGGTTACTCAGCTTGAAGACCGTGCAAACACTTCAAGAAAATTGAGCTTTTTCATTGATGATGAAAATATGTACAAGAGGTGGGGCAGATAGCCTGGTTACATATGCAGAGCAAAAAGAAAGAAAACAAAGAAAACTACACTAGGGGCGAAAGGTTAGTGAATTCGTCGTCAGCTTCCTCCAGGTTGGTCGGTGGGGTTTGGTCTTGGGCACCGGTCGCTGTTTGGCCGGGCTGCTTCTGCTCTTGGCGGTCCTCTCCCTCAACATCTGCCTCGCCTTCTCCTTCAAGTCCTTCCTCGGCCTCAGCCTACAACGTGCTGAAGACGTCGTTGGCATATGGCACGAGATAGGTCGGTAGGAAGGCAGCCGGTGGGGAGGCAAACACGTCGGTATCAGGACCTTGACCGAGCCGAGTGCAAGCAGCCTTCCAACCCGCCTTAAAGTAGATGTCTTGGGTGGCAATGACTTGCTTCTTATAACTGTCCTCGACCTCCTTGAAGCCGGCATTATTGGCGTCTTCGCACTCTTTCTCCCTTGACTTTTTGAGTGCCTCAAGCTCGGCTTTTATTGCATCCCTTTCTTGTTCGGTGGCGTCAAGCTGGCCGAGCAACTTGGTGTTGTCAGCGTTAGCGATCTGAAGAGAAGACTTTGCTCAGCCGAGCTCGGTCTGAAGGCTTTGGACTTGGCTGGCAGTGTTGTTTGCCTTTTGCCGCAGTCGGTGGATGCGCTCCATGACCAAGTGTTGCTTCTGGATGGCCTGTAAGAAGAAAGTTGGATCAGAGTGGAAACCGTGCAAACACTTGTGAAAATTTGAGTAGAAGTTTGATTCTTACCCTGGTCATGGACTTCACGGCTGACTTCACCAACCGGGTGTCTGGTACATAGTCGCTACCGACCACGTCGCTCGGTAGGAGAAGGGCCTTGAAAACGTCAAAGGCGAGTAGATGTTCTTTGTCGCCCTTCACGGAAGCCGTTGCCGGGATATCCTTACCCCGGTGTTTGAGCTGCGGTCGCCATACCGGTGTTGGGTTGACGGTGACGGCGGGTTGCTCGGTGGTGAGCTCTTCAACTAGCTCGGCAGAGGGATCAGCGCGGGGCCTTTTCCCAGCCCGGCGGGCTTCTTGGCTGGCTTGACCGGCGGCTGGAGACGCCAACGCCACCACGGCACCTCTTGATTGACTGGCAGGTGGAGAGCGGGTGATGATGCTCGGTATCTCGGCGGAGGTTGCAGTGAGGAGGTTCTTGATACGGCTTCGTTTTGCCACCTTTTCTTCCTCGGTTAACCAGATTAGAGGCACGTCCGGTAAAGTTGGGTCTAGAGGAGGTGATGGAGCGCGGAGAAAGTCTGTGACCTTACTCCGGCGTGGAGTTGAGTACCGGTATGTTGGAACGTAACCGAGGAGATCGTTACAATCCCAGTGGCGGTAGCAGAGCACAGTACGGATGGCTTCTGCGTTGGGGTATTGGTAGTTGGCTTGCAAGGCTTGGATCGCTGCAAATGAAAGAAATGTTAAGTACAAAATACTGAAGAAAAGCAATTGACCGAGCAAGATAGCACAGCTTACATGTTTCACCGAAATTCTTGCTAATGAACCAGCCCGGTACGTCGGCTATTTCATAGTTGCCAGACACCCAGAAAAAGTCGTCATCGTGTAAGACCTTATCTGGGGTGCCGGTCACTATTTTTTCTTTGCCCGACCTAATCTTTAAGTAATAGGCAAGGCCATCGCCGGTGTGCCCAAGGGTGTATTGTCGTAGTATCTCGGCTAAACCTAAATTTGTGCCTAGCCGGTTGTTTAGCTCGTGCACGCCATTGATTATTCGGTAGGTGTTGGTCGAGACTTTGGTGGGTACTAGCCCGGTGCGGCGCAGGAATTCGGTCATCAATGGGTTGACCGGGAAGCGGAGGCCCCCTTCAATTATTGATAGCACGGTGAAGGGGCACTGGTCTAATCTGCCCCAAGGGGTTGTCTCGATCTCGGTGAGCTCTAAGTGAACATCGGCCGGGATACCATACTCTTCCCGGAACGCGGCCAAGCCAGCCGGAGTGTCAACAAGAAAGCGGAAGCGCCCCATGCGTAGCCGGTTGGATTAGCCCGGTTGAGGTGGTTTGGCATGGTCTGGTGTTTTGATGGCTGCTCGGTCTTTGAGAGCCTCAATATTTGGTCAGTGGTCCCCGTGGACTTTGTAGGAAAAGGATGTCAAGTGTAAGAGGGAGCACGGTCGCGCAAAACGAGCTTGACTTTAGCTCGGTCATGAAGAGTGCCAAACCACCTCGGTTATTAAAGCTAACCAAGGAGCCCGGTCGCTCAAGCGGACCAGGTGTTAGCCCGGTTGAGTGGCCAAGTCCTCCGGATACCCCGGTTTCTGCTAAGGTTAGGACAAACTGATCATTTGCTTGGTCTTAATGATTTTTTGGATCAAGGGAAGACCTGGAGCCCGGTTCGCCCCAGATTTTCAGTGTTCATCAGAGAAAATGAAGAACAACAAGGAGAGTGAAGGGTTAAGGACTGTTTTGGGTGCCTACGTCCTAAAACCTACGGGTTTAGTACCCTAATATGTGAAATACCAACTGAAATAGCAAAAACGAGGCTCGAAGAACTTACCAGGAGAGGGCGAAGGCTTCTTCTTCGAACACGAACTTAGCAATGGCAACCAAGGGAGGGCAGGAGCTCTGGATCGACAAGGAGGAGAGAGAGTCAGTAAGGTTGGAATGAAGGAAGGTTCAACATGTTTATAGAGATGAAGAAGATCGCCAAAAATTTGAATCTGAACGGACGTGATGTTTGGCTGCTCGAGGCTAATCAACGCACGACACGTGTCCCTATTGACGGCGGCGTCAGTACTGAAGAGACGGGATGGTGAATCGAGGCATTGACCGGGCAAGTTTTGAAGACAGGCATGTCAAATAGCCCGGTCACCGTATTGCAGACGAAGGACCGAGGAAGTGTTACCCCGGTCAAAATAGGTAATCCCAATTACGCTTGCGCGGACGGAATTAAGGGGCAATTGAGAGGGAGATTTATGATCTGGATTGGGCCGAGGTAATGGGCGGATAGATTTGGGCCGAACAAGATTGGGCCGAGGTCGCGCGACCCTGTCAGAAAGGATTTGCTTGGTTAAGGCGAAGTTGGACCGAGCTACTGGGCTTCATGGTGTAGAGGCCGGTCAAGTGAGATGACCGGTGCCAGGAAAGGCGTGGTTGTTCCACGGTTCATGAGTTAGCCCGGAAGGAAGAAAGGCCGACGGCAAACCAGCATGAGCCGTCCCGAGCTCGGTTATGCCGGGATGTAGCTGAGCTCGGTTCTCATTGAGCACGGCGAGCGGAGCGCTCTGGCCAGCTGCACAGCACGACCGTTGATAGCCGAGAAGATGCAGCCCGGCTGCCGAGCTCCCAGTAGAGTGGGCTGGCAGTTTGGTTAGGTGGTGTTCAGCAAGATTTGTGCTGACAGATGTGATAGCTGTACCACGTGTCGAGAGACTAATGGGAGTGGATTTGGGGCGCAGAAGGTATATAAGCGAGTCTGCGCCCCCCATACTGAGGCAAATGAACACTTTGTAAGAAACGCTTACACTCAACTCTCTCTCTCTCTCTCAATCCCAAGGTGTGTGCTAACTTGATCGTCGGAGGGGTTTTCCGGCCACACACCGCCGGGTAGCTCACCGCTGTTGTCCTCGCAGGTGATTGAACGAAGACGGAGCTTGGAAGAAAGGAGTACGGGTTTACCGGAATATTTGCTCCCCGTACATTTACCATTATATCTAAATTAGATCAATTTAATCTAGATCTATTTAAAAAGTATAAAATTTACAAAAAACTTTAAAACAATCCATTGAATGCAACAAATAAGATAATGTATTGAATTTTTTATTTTTTTTATTTTTTTTTAAGTATATCTAAATTAGATGTGTCTAAAAAATAAAAATAAAAAAATACTTAAAATAGTAAAAAAATCATTAAAAATAAAAAAACACTAAAAATAAAAAATAAATCAATTTTTTGTGTGAGTTAAACTAAAGAAGATGATTGTCATTTTTCTTAAAATAACATAAATAAAATATCTGTATTATTTTATTATTTTATATGTATAAAGACTAAAGGACAAATATGTCATTTTAATTTGACAAGAAGATAAATGTAATTGTTTGAATATGAGAAAGGCATTTATATCAAATAAAAATCTCAGAGGATAAACATGATAAAACGATGATATTAGAATTATAAAATCGATTTTAGTTTTTTTAAAATGATATAAAATATGTGGAGAATCACATGAGATTATACAATACTTTTCAATCTATTTCATTTGGCATAAACGTTTGAGTTGGGTTGGGATTATTTTAGTTATAAAAAGATAAAATAGATTTTTTTTGTTCAATAAGATAAAATGTCACATTTAAACTATAATCATTTTATTTTTTTTCTCATAAAAGTTAAAAAAGTCAAAAAAATTTACTCCAAACGAAATTTTTTAATCCTAAATTAAAATAACAAAAAGTTAAAAAGTTAAAAAAAAATTAACCACATCCCAAATGAATTATATTTATATATCTTTTGATAAATTATTGTTTTTTTTTTTGGGTGAATCATAAATTATTGTTACCCAAATGAATTATATATCTTTTGATAAATTATTGTTAAAAACTTCAACAATGATTCATCCTCTCTTTTCCCTCCACCCCTTTTGACCCCCTCTTTCTCTCATTAGTTACTTTTTCTTTTTCTTTTTCTTTTTTTTCCTACTCCTCTAATCACCCCCGCCACGTGACAAAAGGGGTGAGGGGGTGACCCCCCAAAAGGGTCCAAGCATTATTCTAAAAACTTATCGTAATCCTCAGAGATAGATGGGTTTATCAAGAGACGTACTACATGGGTTTAGACAAGGGGCAGCCTGTCTACAGTTTATAAAATGAATTGGACGTTATTATTAGACTCGTAAAATTTGTTATGTATTTTATTTTGATAATTTAAATTGTTCAATATATAAAATTTCTCGTGTATTTTATTTTTGTAAAAAATTAACTTGATCAGATATCGATAGTTAGTTGATCGGATCAGATTTTTGTTACCAATATATTTTAAAAATTATATTTACCGTTGACAGAAATTTGATCTGATCAAGTAACTATCGATATCCGATTAATGCGTTTTTTGTAAGATTAAAATACTCAACAATTTTTGTACATTGAACGATTCAGATAATTAAAACGGAACCCGTGATAGTCCTAATGAGGCCAACAGCATGCTTCAATTCGACAAGAGATAAGTATAATTTTTCAAATGTAAATAAATATTTATATTAAATAAAACTCTTAGAGGGTGTCAGTGTAATTTATTTATTTTTAAATAAACATGATAAAACGATAATATTATAATTATAAAATTGACTTTATTTTTTTTTAAATGAAAGGGTAAATTATACTTTGCCTTCTAAAGTTTCACTCATTTCCCACTTTGGCCATTTAAGTTTGATTTTTGTCACTCTGATCCTTTATATTTACAATCCTTCCCACTTTGATTCTTCATGTTTGCAATCCTTTCCACTTTGGCCCTTTAAGTTTGAATTTTTGCACTCAGCCCTTCATGATTGTAATCATTCTCATATTTGCAATCCTTCTCACTTTACTCCTAAACTAACTTTCATCTAAAAAAATAACAGAATTTATCACATTACTAACATATCAGCTCCATATGTGATGTAAAAAATTTACTAAAGATGTAAAAAATAAAAAATAAAAGACAAATAAATTGGAATTTATTTTTAATCTTTTGTGAACTTTTTTTTCAAATTTATTCATAAACATTATTGTATTATAGATGCATCTAAATTAGATGCAACTAAAAAAATAAAAACAAATTTAACTGAAAAAAATAAAAAAATTCACTAAAGACGAAAAAAACGATAGTAAATTTTTCATTTCAGAATTGACAATACAAGTGTTTGAGTCAGTATATTTTTATTTTTTTTGTCTAAAACTTCTTTTTTTTTAGCTAAATTTGTTTTTATTTTTTTAGCTGCATCTAATCTAAATGCATCTATAATGTAATAATGTTTATGAATAAATTTGAAAAAAAAAGTTCACTAAAGACTAAAAAAAAATTTAATTTTTTATTTTTTGCATCTTTAGTAAATTTTTTATATCACACATGGAGCTGATGTGTTAAGGATGTGGCAGATTCTGTTAGTTTTTTAGATGGAAGTTTGTTTAGGAATAAAGTGGGAAGAATTGTAAATATGAAGGGAAAAAGTGGGATGAATTGCAAATATGAAGGACCAAAGTGAGAAAAATTAAATTTAAAGGGTCAAAGTGAGAATGATTGCAAATATAAAGAGTCAAAGGAAAAAAAATTAAACTTAAAAGATCAAAATAAAAAATAAATGAAACTTTAGGAAACAAAGTGTAATTTACCGAGAATAAAATAAATTATGTGATGAATCTCATGGGGGTTAGATAATACTTTTCAATCTATATTTCAAATAGACAGGAAAGAAAGAGATTGCTATAGTTATATTTCTTTTGATAAATTATTGTTAAAAAATTATCATAATCCTCAAAGAATAGCGGACTTGGTGAATCAAGGTCACAATCAGTTGGCATATTTCTTTTGATAAACTATTGTTAAAAAATTATCATAATCTCCAAAGAATAGTGGACTTGGTGAATCAAGATCACAGTCCAGTTGGCATATCGTCCTCGGTTCTATAAAGAGATGTACACGTGGGTTTAAAGGGGCACCTTATCTCCAGTTTATAAAGTGAATTGGACTTTATTGTTAGATTCGTAAAATTTATTATATATTTTATTTGGGTTTGGTTATGGTGTGTAACTTACATCTTACACCTTACACTTACATCTTAAACTTATACCTTTTGTGAAAAATTAAACCTTACACTTACACTTTTTTTGAGGTTGCACACCATATGCAACCCACTTACACCTTACAACTTACACTTACACCTTACACTTACACCTTATACTTATACTTACACCTTACACTTACACTTTTTGTGTAAGTGGCACATGGTGTGCAATTGCACACTTAAGAAAAGTCCATTTTATTTTGATAATTTAAATCGTTTAATATTTAAAATTTGTCAAGTATTTTATTTTTATAAAAATTACGTTGATCGGATATCGATAGTTACTTGATCGGATCAGATTTTTATCAACAATTTATTTTTAAAATTATATTCATCGTTGACAAAAATCTAATTCGATAAAGTAGCTATCGATTTCCAATCAACGCGATTTTTATAAAAATGAAATAATAGACAAGTTCTACATATTGAACGATTTAAATTATCAAAACAGGACCCGTAATGAACCTCACTGACCCAATAGCACGCTTCAATTTGATCACAGGTTAGAGAGAAGCCTGACCCTTTCTCCGTTTGGGAAGTGGGCTGGCTCTTTGGCTTTTTGGCTTTTTTGGCTATATGAGCCTGGGCTCAAAAGTTTGGTTTGGGAAGGGCTCTTGGCTTTTTGGTTTTTTTAACTTTTTTTGTGAGAGAAGAGTGTAATGATTATGGGGTTGGATGTGATATTTTGTCTGTTGTGGCTCATGAGCCTATTTTGTCTTTTGTGGCTCATGAGCCCAATAAGCCCTTGCCAAACGAATATTTTTCAATCTATATTGTGGCTTTGTTTGAGGAGTGGATTATTTTTTGACTTTTTTAATTTTTTTAATTATTTTAGTTTAGAGTTAAAAAGTCTTGTTTGAATTTGACCTTTTGACTTTTTAAATTTTGATAAGAGAAAGATTAAAATAATTATAATTTAAGTATGATATTTTAATTAATTAATTATATTTTATTATAACTATATTAACTTGATAGCCCTACCGATGCCAAACGAGGGCTTTGGACAGACAGGAGAGAAAGAGGTTGCTTAATCCTGAGAGAAAAGTGGACTTTGGTGGATCCAGATCACAATCAGTTGGTTGGCGTACTGTCCTCGGTTCTATAAAGAGATGATTACTTTTGCCTATACAAAGGTTTTGGTAACATTACATTTTAATTTAAAAGTTAAAATACCACTAAAAAATTTAAAAATCAATAATTTATGTCAAAAATTTAAAAGTGGTGTTTAGTTATGTTTTCTAAATATATTTCTATTCCTTTATTTTCGCTTCACCTTCGTTTACGATTTTCAAAAGTTAATTTCACGTTTAATTTTGAAAATTCTGTCTAAGGTGGAAAAATTTGGACTAACAGGTCGTTCCACCGGTCGTCTGACTGGTTGACCGGAATAGTATTTTTTTTTTGTCTGCAATTTACACATGTTAATTTTTATATATTTAATAAAAAATATTTTTCAAATTTTTTACTCCATCCGTCTCAAAATATTAGTCTCTTATTTCATTTTTTATTGTTCCAAAATATTAGTTACTCTTAAAAAATCAAGTACAAAAATAATATAAATTTCCTATTTTGTTATTCTTTTAAATTAATAATTAATATAAAAAGTACAATTATAACATTGATATTCCCAAAAAAATGTACTATCAAAAAGATAATTTTGGAAAATCAACTTTTTGCAAATGTAATAATTTTACTACCAAAAAAAGTTGGATTCCCCAAAAAAGACCATTATTTTGGGACGGAGGGAGTATGAGTTTTGAATAGAATTTTGAGTTGTATGTTTGGTTATGAGTTGTAAGTTTTTGTATCAAATATCATATGTCACATCAAAAATTTCCTACTCAATTCAAAACTCTTTTCAAAACTCATTCACTAAACAAATTTTCTACACTCAAATCATAATTCCAAAACTCACAAACTCAAAATACAACTCTTATTTTCAAATTATATTTAGAAAACTCTACCAAACACTATCAAAAATTCTCTTTTCTCTGTATTTTTTACACATTTTTTTTTAATAAAAAATCAAAAATTCATTCTAAACATACTGGTTTTTTTAATCATATTTTAGCCAAAAATTCAAAAAAAAATACTAAAAAAACTTGTTCTCAAACGAGACTAAAGAGAAGTTATTTAGTGGTTTTAGGCACGACCGTTTAGGCATTTTTTTGATATGTGTTATTTTAGCAAATTATTTTTTTTGGATCGTAATTATTTTATTTAAATCATATCATTTCTCTATCACATCATTTTAAACTCAACTCATATTTTACGTTTTTTTTAATAAAAATTTAGAAAGTGTACTCATCAAGTACTTCCTAAACAAACCCTAAGTATTGCAGGTGAGTTGTGATTGATGGAGAAAATAAGATTTACAATTTTGTATTAAGTAATTAAGTAAGAAGAAAGAACATAGTAATTTATGATTGACCAGATGTATGGTCACGTGATGCCCTTCAATCACTATGGGTTCGTTTGGAAAGTGGGTTGGCTTTTTTGACTTTTTAGTTTTTTTGACTATTTTAGCTTGGGGCTAAAAAGCCTGGTTTGCGAAGGATTTTTGATTTTTTTGACTTTTTTGACTTTTTTGTGAGAGAAAGAATGTAATGATTATGGGTTAGATGTGATGTTTTGTCTTATTGGACTAAAAAGTCTATTTTGTTTTTTGTGACTAAAATAGCCAAAAAAAAACCCCAAGTTGGGCTTCCCAAACAAAGCCTATATAATTTTTCCTAGAAAACCCATGTTAAACTGTTGGTTCAACTATTTTATTTTATTTTTGATTGTAATTTTTTTGAAAGTAAGTAAATATTACAAAAATAAAAATATAAAAAATATTTACATAACAGGAGGCACACCATACACACCGAGAGTGTTAATTTTTGATCTCACAATCAAACTAAATTTCTTAGCCGAGATCTAAGGAACTTAGCTGTAGAGCACAACAAAAATAAAAGAGTCCAACACATGTACACAAGAAAACAATAAACACTACCGTGGCTTATCCACTCGAGGGTATTCCGACGATTAGGCCAGTCAACTTATCTCTCAAAGATAATAGCTTAAGTAAATAATGCATAAGCAAAAAATATACATTAGACCAACAGGGATGTCTTACTCTTATAGTCAGTAGTGCCCTCATCTTTTAAAAGTATCACTTCATCATAGGACTCTATCCCTTAGGATAACATCTATCTTGGACTCTTCTAATCCAGATTATAATAAACTCTCTTAAGAGTCTCATTTGTATCCAAACAGAAAATCTCAAGACATCTAGGACTCTTACGTTCTATTTGAATATCTCAAATTCCAATATGGTCTTGATTCATATGTATGACATTTCAACTAACAATTTTGGTCACATAGACAATCCTAAAAATATGTCCAACATGCACCATTAAGAATATGGCTAGTAAAAATCAATAAAATAACATAGCTAACAACTAACAACTAACAACTAACAAGAATCAAGATCCCTTAGGCCACATCCAATGGTTCACCAGAATCATCGCCAAATTTGAATTTAGTGAACAAGTATATCTTTTTTTTTTTTTTGTCTCCAACGGTTTTATCAAAACGATATCAAATTGAGAACTCTCCAAAATTTTCACCAAACTGAGGATGTCTTGCACCTTTCAGCAATTTACTTTGCATAGTCGCTAAGTGGTAACCCACCACACAACCGGTTGAATGTTTCCCCGGATGACTACCTCAAGGCAAAAATTTATAAAAAATGTACATTGACCGGTCGACCCCTTGGATGACCACCTCTGCTTTTTTTCTTTTTTTTTCCCCACATGTTCACTACCAACTAGTGTAGGGACAATGCTCACTACTTGCAATAGAGATGAGCTGTGCTTACCAGCAATCTTCATATCTGTGTTCATATGCTGTAAAAGCTTCAATAGAACAAGACCTCCCCACCATAGACAAAACTTAGACCCACATGCATGCATATACATATAGAGAGATATTTAGAGAGAGAAAAACAAGTAATCAATTACAGAGAGAGAAAGAAGAGGAGTAGAGAGAAGAAGAGAGAGAGATGGATAAAAGTTGTCACTCTTATGGGGATTCTTTTACCACTACTGTTACTTCAAGTAGCACTAGCATTACCAACAACACCACCACCAACAATAACAACAACGACAGAGATCAATATCTGAATCACCTCAACGAAATTTCTCACAAAATCTCTAAATCTATTAAGAGACCCACACCCACTTTTGATCATCACCGTCAGGTTCACCACCCACTTTTGATCTCACAAAATCTCTAAACCCATTAGGACAGCCACACCCACTTGTGTAAAGAAAGATTGAATTCTCTGCCAATCTTCACATCTGTGCACTTGCCGGTCGATCGGCCGGTCGTGGCCCAGACGACCTGTATTTTGCTGAAAGCTAAAAATCACCGTTAGAGAGCTTCATATCAGATAGAAGAATTCATCAAATTTTTACTCAAATTTGATGAAATATTTGATGAACCGTTAGAGATGTCCTTATCTAAAGCCACACCATAAAGTAGCAAAACGAAAAGTAGTTAATGATGTCTTTTTTATTGTAATTGATTTTGATAATAAAAATTATTATTATTTTATTAATATTTCAAAAACAATATAAAAATATAATATTTTGTGACAGATGAAAAATATCACATGATATTAATGGATCATGTTGTATTTGCATTTACTAATTTTTCAAATAAAAATACACCAATACCAAATTCACAAAGTCCAACAATTAAATAGTCACATCACTAACAAATTAATCCTTTAGCCTCTAATCCAGCGGATTGAATCTAGTAATCTCTATTCCTACTGCAGTCTCATGTTAATTAGTTATTTCTAACCCTTCCAATTGACACAATTGTAAATTTCCTACTAAATAAATGACTAAATATCTTCTATGAATGTGGTTTCAGAAATTTTCTACTAAATAAAAAACCAAATATCTTATATGGGTGTGTGGGCCTATAATTTGCAGACTTACACCCATGTGAGACATTTGATTATTTATTTAGTAGAAAATTTAGGACTTATAGCATTTTCTTTAAATCTTAAAGTGCAACACCCCTCAATAAATTTGAGCTAAATAAATTTGGTAAATGAATCATTAATCTTTCAAGTATATTATTTATTTTATTTTAATCATTAAGGCCCACCGGTAGAAAAACATGAAATTACCCAATTTGATCAACCCGTCTCATGGCTCATTTCATCCCGCTAAAGTATCCCCCATAAGAGCATGTATGGGTAAATCTACTTCGTTTGGGAACAGGCTAATTTAGTAACTTTTTGGTTATTTGGCTAAAATGTGACGTAAAAAAAAACTAGTATGTTTAGGATGACTTTTTGGCTTTTTACGAAAAGATGCGCAAAAAGTAGAGAGAAAAGGGAATCTTTGACTTTTTGGTATGGGTTGTTGGCTTTTTAGTTTTTTAGGTAACTTTTTGACTTTTTGGCTAAAATAGCATCTTGGGTATAATATTTAGTTTGATTTTTTGGGTATAATATTTAGTTTGATTTTTTTTTCTTCTCATGCTTAAAGTTTTTTTATTTTTATTTTTACCTTTTCCCTTTTTTCCCCCCCTCCATTTGTAGGTATTATATGTTACTTGATTTTTTTTCTTATATGAGATGTAAAAAGGTTAAAAACAAAAATTAAAATACTTGAATTATATTAGAAAGTAAACAAGAAAAATAACTAATGAAAATATTTAAAATATGTCAATTAAAAATATGTAGAACCTAATAATATAAGTGTAATGATAAAAGTGTAACCCACCTCGTTTCATTTTGGCTAGTAAGATTTGGATTTATGAATAGGGTGTGATTTTAGTTTTTCAAATAACTAGTCAAAGACCAAAAAACCCATTATAATATGGGATTTAGACACATAGTTATAGGATAAGTAAGCCCGGCCCATCCTATTTACAAGTATATTATTTATTTTATTTTGTTCCTTTAAATTTTTATTTGTATTAGTTACATTTCCAAAACTCGCATATTTACTTAATTGGATTAATTCAGCGGATCACTTCTGTACACTCTTACCTTGTAGAAAGAGAGTTAATTATTGTCAAATACTAAGATTGATTATTTCTTCATGATTACAACGTTCAGCCACTTCTCCCAATCTATCTACCAATTGTTGCAACCACTATTCCCATCACCAAAAGCCACCCTTTAGGTGTACAGCTCCCCCAATTCATTCTTATTGCCTCCAATAACCACCCCTTCCAATAAAGGCACTCACTTTTCTAAACCAATGATGTAGGGTATGCCTATGCTAATCTGATGAAAAATTGCCGACTACAAGAGTTAAGTATTTTGATTATAACCCTAGATCTAAACAAATATTAATGCTTCAAAAGTAAAAGGTTTTGAATTTGAATTTAGGGCCTGAGAGGGAGATGAACAGGTTCTTTTAGGAAGGAGAAAGTGAGCGATGACTTGTTTTTGGTAGTGTAGACACCTCATTTTTTACCGACCTTAAGACTCAGACGTCATCGATTGAGCGCTCGGTGATAGTGCGTGTTGTGCTCGTTTCGAGTTTCCGGAGTTTCGGCTGAGTGCCTTGTCTCCGGGCCTCTGAACTCTTTGTGCTTTGGCTCGGTTTGCGGACCAAGCCTTGTTTCTCTTCCCTGGAGGAAGGGAGAGGTCTAGTAGACCATCCTTTTGTGGTTGTAGACCACTTTCCTCGTTTGGAGACTAGTTTTCAGTTTTCGGAGCCTTCGGCCGCGCGCCTTGACTCGGGACCGCTTAACGTTCTCCATATGGCGTGGTTTTTGAACCACACCTTGTTACCTCTGTCTAGAGGGACACTATGGCCTGGGAGACCACTTTTGTGGTCGTAGACCACTTTCGGTGCTCGTAGACTAGTTTTTGAGGCTTTCAGCTGCGTGCTTTGTCTCCCGAACTTTCGTCTTGCATCCTTTTTGGTTTGTTTTTGTACAAACCTTGTTTTCCTTGTTTGGAAGGTGGTACAAGGGTGGGAGACTAGTTCTTCCCCTTGGAGACCACTTTCCTCCCCGCCAACCAATTTTCTGATCGCCCAACTGGTTTTCTTGGTCTTTGGGCCACATTTTCTGGTCGACCACCACACCACTCCATTGTTTTCATACTCTAGACCTTCTCCCACCATGGCCGACCACTTGTTGTCTTGGGAGACCACTTGTGGTGGTCGGCCGACCACTTCAAGTAGCTGGTCGACCACTTCAAGTGGTCGGCTGCTTTTTGTCACCTTTTTGGAGATATTTTCATCCAGCTGTGCCAGCTGGGAGGCACTAAAACCATCATCCATACACGTGTATGAAGGGATGGCTTTGAGGCCAAAGCTTATCCAACAAGCTTACACTTTTGTTCTCTATATATGAGAACCTCCTTCTCCCTCCTCCATCCTCCAGGTTGAGTTCTGGAGGCTTGAGAGTTATACATACATATTTGTATCTATCTTGTTCTTGTTATTCATTTTGTGCCTTAAAAGTGTAGTTTTACCACACTTTAACACACACCACACTCAAACACCATACTCTTGGAGTTGAGGTCCCTTGAAGTTGTTTTTGAAGTTTTTGGACTGGTTTTGGGTCAAAAAGTGTGCTGGAGTTGCAGCTTTGAAGGTGTTCATCAAGGGTGAGATTCTAACCTTTAAATCCCTTGATTTTTCTTAAGCTTTTAGCCCTGTTTGCATGGTGTTTTAGGCTTAACTTCCTGCTGCAAAAAGTTCTGTTTTCCAGCCCTTAACATGTTTGTTTAAGGTCACTTTTGTGTTGGGGGTGGTCTACCCCCTCTTAGGCCTTATTTTAAGCCATCCCTTTTGCCTCTTGTTCTAGCCTTTGCATGATCTTTCTACCACTAAAATCCAGAGGATTTTCAGTGGTGGAAAGGTGGTTTTGGGGTCCCAAATAGGAGAGGGTCATCCCCTCTCCTTGTGTTTTACATACTTGCTTCATATGCCTCATGTTTGAGCATCTTTATTAAGCTTATGTTGGTCATATCTTAGCATGTATTTGGGGTTATTTTGGGATGGCATGCCACTATTTTTGGTTGCCTTGATCACCTCATGCATGCATAATACACTTGTAGTGTAATCCTCATAAATTAGTCTTGTATGCTTCATGAAGTAGCATGTCATTCTAGCTTATTTTGAGTTCATTTCAGCATGTTTTTAGTGTTGTTTTGCCATGCCTTAGGTCTGTTTTGGTTTGTGAAAATCCTAAGTGATTCGTGATTAGATCAAGATTAAAAATATTCCAAATCCCAATAATCCAAAACACACAATCTAAATCAACAAGCACTTACGAAAGTGATTTAGATTGTTTGTTTTTTGGAATAAACAATAAATCGATACAAACGATTTTTACGTGGAAAAACCACAATTGAAGAACCTTCAATTGTAATAAAAAAAACCACGGGCAAAACGCCACTATCAATCCACTACTGAAGAAAGAAAGATTACAAAGATAATACACAAATTACCCAACCCAGTCAATTTGTCTTTGAATTTTCTGTAACTCTTTCACCAAGCCTTCGTCTCGGAATTGATCCACCTGAAGTTGAATCCACAACTTCACTTGTCGAATTAACGACTATGTACAGAATCAAACGCCTTTTGAAACTCTACGTTTTAATCTTCGGAATCCACCGAAGAGAACTCTCTTGAATTATAAAGTAACAAAATCCTTGATGTATGTATCTTAGATCATGAGTGAAGAACTCTCTCAAAACATCAAGGAAAACTCACCAAAATCTCTCCACAAGAACACCTTAGAAAACCTCAAAATAGATCTGGAAAAGTAATCCTAAGGATTAAAGAAAACCAACTACTTATAGAAATCCAGATTCTGAAACTCGCTCGAGTGAAGCTTCTCTCGCTCGAGCGAGAAGCTTATCTCGCGTGATTTCCATAAGTGCCTTCACTCGAGCCACGAAGTCTTCGCTCGAGCGAGGAATGAACTCTTTCAGGTTTTTCTGTAGACGCAGTTCTTCGCTCGAGCCACCAATGCTATGCTCGAGTGCACAATGACCTCTTTCAGGTTTTAAGCTAGACGCAGTCCTTCGCTCGAGCGAGGACTTCTTCGCTCGAGCGAGCAAGACACAACAGCACAAAAAATTACAACTCGATTACACAAGTTCGTTCGCGGGATTGACAAGACTTAGGGACCTAACAGTTTGGTTTGATAGCCCCTTGCATGCTCCATATACTTGTAGTGCAATTCCATGAACTAGCCTAGTGTGTACCATGCTTTAGACTATCATTCTAGCATGCTTTTGGCTTAACTTCAAGAAGCTTTTGTCCATGTTTTAGCATTCTCTAGCTCTGATTTGTGTTGTTTTGGTCATGCATGCCATGCTTTGTATAGCTATAATGCATTCTAGCTTGTTAGCTTTATGTGTTGAGTCCACTAGCATGCATTGCTTGGCCTATTTCCATGATTTGACATCATTTGAAATGTGATTTCAGTCCATGTAGTGTGGCTACACACTTGCATCTTTCATTTATTCAATGCGTTGGAGGGTTTGCCCTTTATGCCTTAAACATGAATCATTGCGTATGCCTTCATGCCTATGCTTACGAGCTATCATTCCAATGTGTTTTTGGGGTTATTTTGCCATGATATAACTCTGATTTTTGTTGGTTAAGTCATCTCATGCTTGGTCTTGATAGGTGTAGTGTAATCCACCTTATTTGCCTTGCATGATCCATGCCTTATGCCCTTCATGCTAGCTTATTTTGGCTTTCTTCCATGTATGTTTTAGACTCATTTTGACATGTTCTAGGATTGTTTTGGGTTGCCTCTTCCATATGCTTCATGTTTTGCATAGTTGTAGTACAAATGCCTATGCTAGCTTCAAGCTTTGAGTACCATAGCATGCTTCATTTGTGTTGTGTACATGATTTGGCATCTTCTAACATGACATTTCAGAGCATGTAGTTTTGCCATGTTCCGACTTCATTCACTCTTTAAGTGCCTTTGCGTGTTGTGCATTTGTTGCCTAGCTTATGGACCAATGTGTATGCCATCTTGCCTAGGTCTTTGAGCCTTCATCTTAGCATGTTTTGGTCTTTGTTTAGACCTAATTAAGCTCTGTCCATGGTTGGTTTATGCATTTGTCCCACGTATTGCATGCCCCCTTTGTAGTCCTCTTTACTAGCTTCATGCTTTAAGGACTTTTGCATGCTTTGCTTGTGTTGTTTGAATGATTTGGCATCATTTCATACCTTATTTCAGAGTTTATAGTGTTGTTACACTTCCATGTTTATTACTCTTGAGAGTTGTGCTCTTAGGCCTAGTTGATAGGCCATTACATTGAGCATGTTTGCCTTGCCTTTTGTGCCTTAGTTTCATCTTTATAGCCATTGATTTGGGCATGGCTGAGGTCTGTCCATCTTGGTTTAAGTCCATTGAGCATGTTTGATTGCATGTTGTTTGCATGCTTACATTACATCGCATTGTGTATGCCATATACTTTGCATTGTGCATGCTTAGGCCATATTGCATTGAGTATGCCATGTTACATTGCGTTGAGTATGCCGTGTTGCCTTGCATTGTGAATGCCATGTAGTTGCATTGCATTTGTGTTTGGAATAGATGTTAGTCCAAACACGGGAAACGAGGGGCGTTTCATACTTGAAGTGATGAAACGTGCCTTAATTCTCGGTCGTCGACGCTCTTGATCTACATGATAGAGTTTTAGGCTTTATGTGATTATGTGTGCATTCATTTCATATTGAATTGTGCAACTTCGCCTCTCGGCCATCATGCATCGAGATGCGCGATTGGTGGCATGAGGGTCGAGAACCACACTTCCTTGAGCTTATGAAATGATAGGGAGGGTGGTTGTGCACACATATCTTGCAAATACATTGCCATGCCTTTCCTTGTTCTCTGTTGCAGCAAACTAGAGAAATGCAGCAACAATTGGTCGGCCAGCTAGAAAAACTAGCTGGCCGACCACTTTTTCTGGTTTGCAACAAAGAAAAGTGGTCGGCAGGTGGTCTCCCACATCAACAACTGGTCGGCCACCCTCCTACAGGTCCCCAAGGTGAGTTAAAAGCTTTCTGGAGCTTGGTGCAAAGTTCTGAGAACAATTGCAAACAGAGGCAAGTTGGGGCATCACGACGGATTTCCGAATGAGGCGACCGGGCATGCATACTCTTCTCCCTCTGAGGCTCTTGATTTACTGCTTTACTTAGCTAATTTGCTTAATTAGTTTATGCTTTGAATTATGTACTTAAGTAGTTAATGCGTTTAGATGCTTAATTGTTTCGTAATAGTTAGTTAACTAGGATTAGTTAATTAGCTTTATTCTGTAATAATTAGTTTAATTAGCTTAGATTAGCTAGTTAGCTTCTTATTCGGACCCTCCGTTGAGAGGGCCAACTGTTGTAATAAGCATGCGTGTGTGTGATGCATGTCTTCTAACTCCCATTTCTTTCTCCCTTTTACTTAACCGCTTACGATGGTTAGCTTTAGGGCATATTTTGTTTAGTATACCTTATGCTTGCATGCGTGCATCCATTCATCTGTATTGCATGCACCGGGCTCGGCACATCATACTAACTGCATTGTATTTCAATTCCGATTTGAAAACATGTACCAAGTTGCATTTCACATGACATGATTAGAATAGTCGAACCTATTTTAGTTGCATTTTTGCATGTGTTACATTAGCCATCTTAACATGAACTAGGATCATGCATGATTTCTAACTAGTTCTTTGTTTTGGCTCGGAGTACACTGTGAGTGTTTACGCTTTAGCATACTGCATGAGATGTGTATGTTGCCATGTTAGCATGCTTGCCATGAGGCTAACTGCTTATTTGATATAACTGTCTGAATGCCTGTGGGTGAAGGTTGGATTACTTGAATTGGAACAATTTATTGAAATCCGCAATTTAGCCTATTTACGAGTAGCAAACTTCAAACTGTTTTCAAACAAACGAATATGTAATGTTTTGTTCCAATTTAGGCGATCTAGTCTATACTTGTATGCTATGCGCATCACGTAGTAAGGTTAGATTAATAACCGGAATAAGAACACATGCGTTTTCAAAAACAAGATATCATGCTTAGTACAGGCCGATCTTTGATCGGGCGAGTGGGGGTGCTCATTGCATGACCTTCCCCTCTCGTACCCAAGTTCCCGAGCCGAGGCAACTTTGGTGATGACGGATACGTGGCCTTAGGCACGAGTCAGGGTTTCCTAAATTCCCCAAAAATAAAATATTTAGGTGGTGACTCTGTATCTGGCAAAGCAGTCCATGTTTGGCACTTCTTTATAAAAATTAATTTTTTCAAAACGATTTGCCGAATTTGGACTCTTTGGTAATTTATCGGTCTCACATTGCACTTTGTGAGATTAGATTCAGAACCGTGACATTGAGTCCAAACTGTAGTAGTTAGAGAACAAAATGGATTTCGCGCCCTTGCAGCGCGGAGCCCGGGGAGTCCTTGGGGCACGTCTACAGGTGGTAATTGGTTTCGTATGGGGTGACACAAATGGTCAAAAACAGGAGATGGTAATGGTAGACAGTCATGGTCTCACAAATATTGATGACATATAGTCAATGGCGGAGGCAAGTAGGCCACGGAGGACACGTGTCCCTGAATTTTGAATTTTTTTTTTTATAAACATAAAGAAAAAAATTTAAATAAAAAAATTTATAAAAATATTATTTAAAATGAAATGCTAATAATTTTTACAATTATGAGAACAACAATAATTATTTTGATTGAAAATAAAAAAACTATGATAAGTCCTATTATTATTTATAAAAATTTTAATATAATGGTGATATCTATCATTGTTGACATGTAAACATAATTAATTTCAATGAAGATATGAAATTTATTGGATTGTTAGTTACGTTTGACATGTGGAGTTTATCCTCCATGTGTTCTTTCCATTCATAATTAAAATGACAACTATATAAATTATAATCAAACAACATATCTTCAATTATAAAAAATAAAAAAATAAAAAAAAAATTTACAATAGATCATAACTAATATCAAAACGAGTCATACCTAACTATTACTTGATATATAGTCATAACAAAATAATAACCACAAGAAATTATAACTAAATTATTGGTTGTTTGGGATGTCCTAAATAAGTATACTTTTTGTCTTTTTGGATTAAAAAGTTGAGAAAAAAAAAGATGGATGTTTGGGTTAACTTTTTGACTTTTTACAAAAAAATGTATTAAAAAATTATATAAATAAGTGTACAAGAGAAGTTCTAATGAAGTAGACAGTACGGCCAGTATAGTCTGGGCAGAGTAGTGGGCTGAGTAGGAGATAGGAAATGGTTGCCTCCTTTTCGGGCTTGAATTGGACGGTGTTGTTCGGCCCGTGAAATCCCACCACGGGTCCCGTTTTGTTAATGGGAACCGTTCAATGTATAAAACTTGTCGAGTACTATATGCTTGTAAAAATCACGTTGATTGGATATCGATAGCTATGTAATCGTATTAGTTTTTTGTCAACCGTTAACTATAACATCATTTATCTTTTATACTAAAACTGATTTGATCATGTAATTAGCGATATCCGATCAATGTGCTTTCTTCCAAACATATAGTACTCGACGAGTTTTACATTTTGCACGGTTCAGATTATCAAAATGGAACCCATAATGGGCCCCCACGGGCCGAACAACACCATATTGTTTGTGCACCCAGACTATGCAATTTTTCCAAAAAAGTCAGCAAAGTCTGTGGGGAGACAGGCACCAGTTGTAATAATTAAGTGCAAAATTAATTTTTTTATATTTTTTTTAGTGAATAGTGATAACTTTTTAACTTTTTGAGTAACTTTTTGACTTTTTGATTTTTTTCATGTATTCCAAAACCAGGCCATATCTAACACTATAATCTGTTATAATTAAAGACCACGACAATCATAATTGCGACATATGATACACTTTTTTTGCGATATGTTTTATAGAATTTCTCTATTAAAATATATCATTTTTATCTCAACTTATCTTCTTTTTTAATTTTTCAATCCACCTATAAAATAGTTACTCCTTAATATTTATATAAAATTTAATTTCAAATTCTTTAATTTAAAATTCATATTTATCTAAATAAACTCTTAATATTTAAATTTAATAATATCTTATTATTGTTTATTATGAGAAAAAAATTAAATATTGTTATTAATTTATATCTTTTTTCACTAAATCTCTGACGACACCATTGCATATAGTGGTGGCCCTATGACAAACGATGTGGGACGGTGAAAGTGGAGGTATCTCATTTTTGGATATTTTCCTTTGACTAGTATTGATTATTTAGGCAAGGGTGTAGATTAGTAGATTGGTGATAACAAAAATGCATGAGAGCGTCATGAAGGGTGTAGATTAGTAGATTGGTGATAACGAAAGTGGATGAGGGGTCATGAAGGGTGGCTAATGGATAAGTAGTAACATTTGATTCGCTATCTCTATTTTTTATAAAATTTATATTTTTAATAGAAGACTTTTAAAATAAGATTCATTACTTATATGAAATTTTAAAGAAAATATTTTACGAAATTTCACTGATTTAAATTGGTGATCAAAATTTCACTATCCAATTAAAATTTTACTAACTTAGTCATCAAAATTTCACTAATGAATCGAAATTTCGTTGACCAGTCTTGGGTCAGTGGAAATTTAGGCTGTATTTGGAGAATCTCTCCAAACACATTTTCACCCCTTGTTTTGAGTGTGTTATTTGTTTAGAGTTTTCAAAAATTAATTCTACAACTACTTTTAAAAACTCTTTCCAAGGTAAGAAAATTTGGACTAACTGGTCGTCCAACCGGACGTCCGGTCGGTTGACTGAAACAGTGCTATTTTATTTTTATTTTGCTTGGCACCTGTTATTTTTTATATTTTAAATAAAAAAATTAGAATTTTTTAAATTTTTTTATGAGCTTTAAATATAATTTTGAGTTGTATGTTTAGTTATAAGTTGTAAGTTTTTATATCAAATATCATATATCACATCGAAAATTCTCCATTCAATTCAAAACTCTTTTTAAAATTCATTCATCAAACAAATTTTTCACACTCAAATCATAATTTCAAAATTCACAAACTCAAAGTGCAATTCTATTCTCAAATCATATTTAGAAAACTTTACCAAACGCTACTTTAATTTTTTTTCTTAAAATTTTGTATTCATCATGGATCTTGTTTTATAAATCTTAATAAAGCGATTCCAAAATTATAAATTTTATAAAAAGCAGAGTTTTGTAGATCAAAAGTTATAGAATTTTGAAATTTTCAAATGAATTAAAAAGGTAATAAGTGTTACCTGAAGCGGTGTAGTTAGAATATTTTCGTCATCGGGTATTTTAAAATATCAATATAGAAAATTGTGTTGTCCTTATCTTTTTTTTATAAAATATTACTAGGGATCTTTGGAAGAAAAGAAAAAGAAAAAAAGGGAAAAAAAAAAAAAAAAACTCCTATATTTACAAGTACAATGAGAAATTGGGTAAATAGAAGCACCTCAGAGTCAAAATTTATGTGCTTATTAATATGACAATTTACAAAATTTCTTTCAAGTTAGTCAAAAATATAAATTTATTCTTATTTATGAAAAATTATAAGTATTCCCTCTTAATGTTTGTCTTTTAACGCCAATGGCTTAAAAAAAAAAAATCATCTAATATCAAAATAAAATAATCCTATCAGTCTTCATTTCTTTCATCTTCAATCAAAGTATTCTATTTCTACTACCACCATACTCCGCTAACCCTCTCTACAATTACTTTGTCACAATTTCTCTTTCCACCTACCCATCCCTTAAATTTTAAAATTTTAAAATCACTTAAATAATATAAAAAGTTACATGAGACATAAACCACATTATGAGAGAAACAACGAGAAAGCTTAAGATTTTTAAGATTACGAGGGTATTTTGAATTAAAATTTGTCATTTATCAATTTTTTTTATCAAGTCATTTATCACTTTCAGATTTCAAATCTCAGAAACTTTAACTAGTAAATAAATTGTTGGTATCCTTAAATTCTTACACAAACTTGTAGAGAGATATCTTCCTAATTTCTCCTAATATGTATTGATCATGTTTGGTGTAATTTATTTAACTTATTTAATTTTTGTTATTTTAAAATTTTGTGTTAAAATTTATATAAGACAAAAATGATTTAAATAAATTAATAAAAATTAATTATCTTAGAGATTAATGCTTCTTTGTCTATACTTTTGATTATTTAATTTAAACTTAAGAAAAAATTACATTAAACATGTAAATTATAGAACTTAACCAAATAAAGTCTATGTTAAAAAATTTGTCTATACTTTTGATTATTTACTTTTTTAACTATTTTAGTCTATGTTAAAAAATTTGTTTCGGTTAATTTTTTGATTTTTTGAGTAAAAAGATAAAATAATTATAATTTAAATGTGATATTTTATTTTATTAATTTTTAATTTATTTTATATTTTTGTGATTAATTTAGCTTAAAAAAAAAAAAAAAAAGTCTAATTGCTAAACGAGAAATAATGGCAACAACATCCAAAAAGAATAAAATAAGCAAATACGTGTTTGGCAAAAAACACAAAAATAAAAAAGCAAATACGTGTGTCCCCCATCTATCTGTATATTGCATACACATTTGTTTGGAGTGAGAGAGAGCAAGTGGGAGACTTGTCTGTATTATTATTTTCAACGATGACGGAGACTGTTAATTTTGGAACTTTAAAAAAATCACTAATAATATGAGACTTAATAAAAAAAAAAAAATACAATATCAAAATTAAAATATCAAATCATTCATGGTGGGATCTACTGCCACATCATTAGTGGAAGCACTAATTAGTGCTTCCACTCATTTTTCTATTATTTTTTAAGCTTTTGGTTCAACTGGGCAAAAGCATCTCTCTCTCTCTCTCTCTCTCTACTTTGTAGTGTAGAAGGCCATCCATGGCTGCAGCTCGCATAGTCTCCTCTTTGCTCTGTCGTTCTCTCTCTCTTTCTGCTCCTTCTGCTGGTTCCTTTCTCTCTACAGGTCACCACTTTCCATCCTCTCATCTCTCTCCTCATACCATATCTGTCTATGTATATGTATGTATATATACACACAGACACTCACATGTTTATGTTTGTGTGTTTATGTAAAGTATACATGTGTGGTTGTAGCTTTGAATCTTTGAAGCTATGTTTATGTCATCTGCTCTGACTTGTTTATCTTATCTTTTTCATCTGCAGATTTCTTGTTTGACTTTCTAAATTTTGTTTGTTTTTAGTAAATTTAGGAATTCCTTCTACAAACCCACAGTTAGAATCGGTCTACACTTACGTTTTCAATACAAAATAAATAATTTTTACTCTATATATATGACTAAAATATTATTTAATAAAAATACTTTTATTACACTTCAAAATGAAAAATAATTACTTTATGTTATGTTTGCATTATGAATTTAAATAGAGATTTAATATATATATATATAATATTTAACTTATATTTTATTCACATTTATTTCATTTTTTTTTTAGCTTTTTTTTTTTTTTTTTTAAATTTCTACTAAATATTTGATTCAAATATAGTGGTAATGTTTTGAATGTCTCATAATGTTAGCAATTTAATTTTTTTAAACAATTTTTTTAATACAAAAATACTAATACATAATTTATTTTTATAAAATATAATATTCAAACAATATAAAGCATAATCTATAAATATATATAATTATATAATACATTTTCGAGGCCAAGTACACTTTTTTAGTGCTGCCCGCTTTGTTTGACTATGATGTAAAAGTATATTTATGGAAAATTATTGCTTGGTGGAGATTGTAAAAATTAATTATTGATCAATGATAAAGTTTATCACTTTATATTTTAGTACTTGTAAAATTTTTCATTAATTTATAAATATTTTTTTGAATATACATTGAGTTGTAAATTCTCCGATATTTATTGGCTAAACATATTTATTTTACTAAAGAATATATTTTTTAATAACCGAGTATCTAGATCAATTTATGTGCATTTAGACTAATCTGAGAGGCCAATCACACTGTCCACTTGTTACATGCACCTCGACTAATTTTGGAAAACCAATCCCATTGCTCACGTATGAATTTCCCATTTAAAATTGAGTAATGCTATAGGCACCAATTAGTTTACTAACTAGTGTACCAATTGATGATGTGACATAATTTAAGATGTTTTTGATATTTGTAATTTGTATAATGAATGTGGTCAATAATAATGTCATAACTAGTGTTGGTACACTAGTTAGTACATTAATTAGTGCATGTAACACTACTCTTTAAAATCAGAGCAAAGGCCCAAGCCTCAAGTTGCTAATTTTGGAGACCAATGCTACCGCCCACTTACGGTTTCCATTTAAAGTCAGTGCAAACTCCCAAGTCCCAAGCACACTTTCAGGTCCCAAACCAATCCCACCGATCACTTGTAGATTTTCATTTAAAATCAAATCAACTTCTAGGCTTCAAGTTGTGTGCACTTATTACAATTAGTAAGTATTAAATAAGAGATTTAAAGGTAGCACATCTCCAAGCCTCAAGTTGTGGCCACTAAACCAAGAGTTCGGATTCTCGGCCGCACAATCCTGCGGCCATCCCTGCGGCACCCCCAAAACGACGTCGTTTTGGGAGAAATTTCAATTTAAAAAAAAAAAAATAGAACAAAAACCAAAGGGGAAGAAGAGAGAGGAGAAACAGGAAGGAAGATGGGTTTGATCCGAGCAAGAAAACCAGAAGGGAGAAGAAAAGATAAAAGATAAAAGATTTGAAATTGTTAAATCTGGGTTTGATTCGAGCAAGAAAACCAGAAGGGAGCAGATCCGAGCAAACGAGATGGGTTTGATTTAAAAGATAAAAGATTTGAGATGGTTAAATATGGGTTTTTTATTTAAAAAAAAATGTGATACAGCAAGAGATGAGTATAATCAAGTTTTCACCAAACAATTCATCAAATAGGTATGAGTCAAATCTTTCATCCAATTTTCAACAACCCCATTTTCACTCAAAGTTTGATGAAATTGTTAGATGATAAAAGATTTGAAATGGGTTTTCCTTCAATTTGATGGAAATCAAGATGAATATAATCAAAACATAGATAATGAGATTTTGACTCACATCTCTGGGCATTAAAGAACATGAGGGCTTTGTTGAGAGTGATGGTGTAATTGTCCGGCGGCGGTTGAGGACAGTGGTGGCGGGGAACAGTTTTGATGATCAGGATGATGAACCCAGCAAGAAAACCAGTGGCTAGGAATAGTCCCGACAGTCCAAATAAATAGTTTTCAACTCACGATGATGAAACCTAGATCAACATACTTCTTCTTCTCCTCTCTCTTTGAGAGGGAGACAAACTTCATTTGGGTTTGTGTAAAGAGTTAGGGTGGGTTTGATTTTGGCCCCCCTCCGTCCTCTCTCTCTTCTTCCCCCTCTGTTTCTGTTCTTTTTTTTTTTTTTTTTTTTTTTAAATTGAAATTTCTCCCAAAACGACGTCGTTTTGGAGGTGCCGCAGGACTGGCGGCAGGATTGTGCGGTCGAGGATCCGACCCTTGAGATTTTAAAAACAAAATCTTAATTGATTAGATGAACTCATTTTTTATCTCCCCCCAAAAAAATCCACTTATAGCAACTCTAAAAAATATTTTAAACAAACTAAATTTTTTTAACCAACTTTTTTTTCCCAGCTTTTTAACCAACTCCAAAGAGAATCCTCGTAGTTTTCTCTCCTCACCATCTTATGAACACGAGTATAAATTAGTACCACAGGTAAGAATTTTGTTGAAGTGTATCCTTAAACATAGGTCAAGAAAGTTTAAAAAATTATTTATTTTGTTTTAACTTGTGTTTTTGAAATACATATTAACAAGAGCTTATATTACGTACAATCAATAATAAATTTACATATGATGCAATAAACCTTACATTTTAAAATAATTCTTTAACAATTACATGATGATTTCTTATAAAATGATAACATAATATGACCGTTACATTAATTTTTTATTATTTTTATTTAGGGCAAATTATACTTTATCCATCTCAATTATCATCATTTTTTATTTTACCCTCTTAAATTAAAAATTGATACAATGTACTCCTTCATCTTTTGAAATTTTTTAATTTAATCCTAATGTCTTCATTTTATTAACAAAACAAATGAAAAAACTTGTTATATGTATGATAAAAATATCTTTTAAAGATTTGTTATAAATATGATATATGCACATTACATGTACATTTTTCGTCTATTTTGTAAAAAAAAAAGGAGATATAGGAGTTATATTGAAAATTTTAAAAAAATGAAGGGGTACATTGTATAAAATTTTAATTTGAGGAGATAGTGATGGTTGAAAATGGTAAAATACCCTTTTATTTATAATCCTGTAAGGTTGGGGTGCCGTCCCACCACATCTAAGGTTTTGTTTGAAAAGTTGGTTTGACGTTTTGAATTTTTAATTATTTTAGTTTATGTTAAAAAATTTGTTTCGATTAATTTTTTTAATTTTTGTGAGTAAAAAAATAAAAATAATTATAATTATAATTTAAATGTGATATTTTATTTTATTAATTTTTTAATTTATTTTATATTTTTGTGATTAATTTAGTTAAAAAAAAAAAAAAAGTCTAATTGCTAAACGAGAAATAATGGAAACAACATCTGGCCTCGTTTGGGAACCTTCTTTTTTAACCAAAAAGTCAAAAAGTTACTAAATTAGCCAAAAAGTCAACAACTCATATCAAAAAGTCAAAGATTCTCTTTTCTCTCTACTTTTTGCACATCTTTTTGTAAAAAGTCATCCCAAACATACTAATTTTTTTTAACTCATATTTTAACTAAATAGTAAAAAAATTACTAAATTAATCTGTTCCCAAACGAGGCCTTAGAATCAATAAGCAAACACGTGTTTGGCAAAAAACACAAAAATAAAAAAGCAAATACGTGTGTCCCTCATCTATCTGTATATTGCATACACATTTGTTTGGAGTGGGAGAGCGCAAGTGGGACACTTGTCTGTATTATTATTTTGAATTAAGCTTTTGGTTCAACTGGGCAAATGCAACTCTCTCTCTCTCTACTTTGTGGTGTAGAAGGCCATCCATGGCTGCAGCTCGCATAGTCTCCTCTTTGCTCAGTCGTTCTCTCTCTCTTTCTGCTCCTTCTGCTGGTTCCTTTCTCTCTACAGGTCACCACTTTCCATCCTCTCATCTCTCTCCTCATACCATATCTGTCTATGTATATGTATGTATATATACACACAGACACTCACATGTTTATGTTTGTGTGTTTATGTAAAGTATACATGTGTGGTTGTAGCTTTGAATCTTTGAAGCTATGTTTATGCCATCTGCTCTGACTTGTTTATCTTATCTTTTTCATCTGCAGATTTCTTGTTTGACTTTCTAAATTTTGTTTGTTTTTAGTAAATTTAGGAATGCCTTCTACAAACCCACAGTTAGAATCAGTCTACACTTATGTTTTTAATACAAAATAAATAATTTTTACTCTATATATATGATTAAAATATTATTTAATAAAAATACTTTTATTACACTTCAAAATAAAAAATAATTACTTTATGTTATGTTTGCATTATGAATTTAAATAGAGATTTAATATATATATATATATATAATATTTAATTTATATTTTATTCACATTTATTTCATTTTTTTTTTATCTTTTTCTTTTTAAATTTCTACTCAAATATTTGATTCAAATATAGTGGTAATGTTTTGAATGTCTCATAATGTTAGCAATTTAATTTTTTTAAACAATTTTTTTAATACAAAAATACTAATACATAATTTATTTTTATAAAATATAATATTCAAACAATATAAAGCATAATCTATAAATATATATAATTATATAATACATTTTCGAGGCCAAGTACACTTTTTTAGTGCTACCCGCTTTGTTTGACTGTGATGTAAAAGTATATTTATGGAAAATTATTGCTTGGTGGAGATTGTAAAAATTAATTATTGATCAATGATAAAGTTTATCACTTTATATTTTAGTACTTGTAAAATTTTTCATTAATTTATAAATATTTTTTTGAATATACATTGAGTTGTAAATTCTCCTATATTTATTGGCTAAAAAATATTTATTTTACTAAAAAATATATTTTTTTAATAACCGAGTATCTGGATCAATTTATGTGCATTTCGACTAATCTGAGAGGTCAATCACACTGTCCACTTGTTACATGCACCTCGACTAATTCTGGGAAACCAATCCCATTGCTCACGTATGAATTTCCCATTTAAAATTGAGTAATGCTATAGGTACCAATTAGTTTACTAACTAGTGTACTAATTGATGATGTGACATAATTTAAGATATTTTTGATATTTGTAATTTGTATAATGAGTGTGGTCAATAATAATGTCATAACTAATGTTGGTACATTAGTTAGTACATTAATTAGTGCATGTAACACTACTCTTTAAAATCAGAGCAAAGGCCCAAGCCTCAAGTTGCTATTTGGAGACCAATGCTACCGCCCACTTACGGGTTCCATTTAAAGTCAGTGCAAACTCCCAAGTCCCACGCACACTTTCAGGTCCCAAACCAATCCCACCGATCACTTGTAGGTCTTCATTTAAAATCAAATCAACTTCCAGGCCTCAAGTTGTGTGCACTTATTACAATTAGTAAGTATTAAATAAGAGATTTAAAGGTAGCACATCTCCAGGCCTCAAGTTGTGGCCACTAAACCAAGAGTTCGGATCCTCGGCCGCACAATCCTGCCGCCATCCCTGCAGCACTCCCAAAACGACGTCGTTTTGGGAGAAATTTCAATTCAAAAAAAAAAAAAAATAGAACAAAAACCAGAGGGGAAGAAGAGAGAGGAGAAGCAGGAAGGAAGATGGGTTTGATCCGAGCAAGAAAACCAGAAGGGAGAAGAAAAGATAAAAGATAAAAGATTTGAAATTGTTAAATCTGGGTTTGATCCGAGCAAGAAAACCAGAAGGGAGCAGATCCGAGCAAACGAGATGGATTTGATTTAAAAGATAAAAGATTTGAAATTGTTAAAAGATAAAAGATTTGAGATGGTTAAATATGGGTTTTTGATTTAAAAAAAAAATGTGATACAGCAAGAGATGAGTATAATCAAGTTTTCACCAAACAATTCATCAAATAGGTATGAGTCAAATCTTTCATCCAATTTTCAACAACCCCATTTTCACTCAAAGTTTGATGAAATTGTTAAATGATAAAAGATTTGAAATGGGTTTTCTTTCAGTTTGATGGAAATCAAGATGAATATAATCAAAACATAGATAATGAGATTTTGACTCACATCTCTGGGCATTAAAGAACATGAGGGCTATGTTGAGAGCGATGGTGTAATTGTTCGGCGGCGGTTGAGGACAGTGGTGGCGGGGAACAGTTTTGATGAACCCAGCAAGAAAACCAGTGGCTAGGAATAGTCCCAACAGCCCAAATAAACAGTTTTCGACTCACGATGATGAAACCCAGATCAACATACTTCTTCTTCTCCTCTCTCTTTGAGAGGGAGACAAACTTCATTTGGGTTTGTGTAAAGAGTTAGGGTGGGTTTGATTTTGGTCCCCCTCCGTCCTCTCTCTCTTCTTCCCCTCTGTTTCTGTTCTGTGTATTTTTTCTTTTTTTAATTGAAATTTCTCTCAAAATGACGTCGTTTTGGGGTTGCCGCAGGGATGGCGGCAGGATTGTGCGACCGAGGATCCGGCCCTTGAGATTTTAAAAACAAAATCTTAATTGATTAGATGAACTCATTTTTTATCTCCCCCCAAAAAAATCCACTTATAGCAGCTCTAAAAAATATTTTAAACAAACTAATTTTTTTTAACCAACTTTTTTTTCCCAGCTTTTTAACCAACTCCAAAAGAGAATCCTCGTAGTTTTCTCTCCTCACCATCTTATGAACACGAGTATAAATTAATACCACAGGTAAGAATTTTGTTGAAGTGTATCCTTAAACATAGGTCAAGAAAGTTTAAAAAATTATTTATTTTGTTTTAACCTGTGTTTTTGAAATACATATTAACAAGAGCTTATATTACGATCAATAATAAATTTACATATGATGCAATAAACCTTACATTTTAAAATAATTCTTTAACAATTACACGATGATTTCTTATAAAATGATAACATAATATGACCGTTACATTAATTTTTTATTATTTTTATTTTTATTTTTATTTAGGGCAAATTATACTTTATCCATCTCAATTATCATCATTTTTTATTTTACCCTCTTAAATTAAAAATTGATACAATGTACTCCTTCATCTTTTGAAATTTTTTAATTTAATCCTGATGTCTTCATTTTATTAACAAAACAGATAAAAAAACTTGTTATATGTATGATAAAAATATCTTTTAAAGATCTGTTATAAATATGACATATGCACATTACATGTACATTTTTCGTCTATTTTGTTAAAAAAAAAAGGAGATATAGGAGTTATATTGAAAATTTTTAAAAAATGAAGGGGTACATTGTATAAAATTTTAATTTGAGGGGATAGTGATGGTTGAAAATGGTAAAATACCCTTTTATTTATAATCCTGAAAGGTTGGGGTGCCGTCCCACCACATCTAACGCTTCGTTTGAAAAGTTGGTTTGACGTTTTGAATTTTTAATTATTTTAGTCTATGTTAAAAAAAAAATTTCGATTAATTTTTCTAATTTTTGTGAGTAAAAAAATAAAAATAATTATAATTTAAATGTGATATTTTATTTTATAAATTTTTTAATTTATTTTATATTTTTGTGATTAATATAGCTAAAAAAAAAAAAAAAAAAAGTCTAATTGCTAAACGAGAAATAATGGCAACAACATCCAAATAATAAGAATCAAATAAGCAAACACGTGTTTGGCAAAAAACACAAAAACAAAAAAGCAAATACGTGTGTCCCTCGTCTATCTGTATATTATTGCATACTCATTTGTTTGATGTGAGAGAGCGCAAGTGGGAGACTTGTCTGTATTATTATTTTTTAAGCTTTTGGTTCAACTGGGCAAAAGCATCTCTCTCTCTCTCTCTCTCTCTCTCTACTCTGTAGTGTAGAAGGCCATCCATGGCTGCAGCTCGCAGAATCTCCTCTTTGCTCTGTCGTTCTCTCTCTCTTTCTGCTCCTTCTGCTGGTTCCTTTCTCTCTACAGGTCACCACTCTCCATCCTCTCATCTCTCTCCTCATACCATATCTGTCTATGTATATATATATACACACAGACACTCACATGTTTATGTAAAGTATACATGTGTGGTTGTAGCTTTGAATCTTTGAAGCTCTGTTTATGTCATCTGCTCTGACTTGTTTATCTTATCTTTATCATCTGCAGATTTCTTGTTTGACTTTCTAAATTTTGTTTGTTTTTTAGTAAATTTAGGAATTCCTTCTACAATCACTTTTAAGTTACTTTTATATTATGCAGATTCAAGATTCAAGTTATATCCTCTGTGCAAAAAATTTGGATTATATATATATATTTATATGTATGATGTGTGAAAGTATGGTAATGGAATTTGGAAAGAGATGATCATTGAAGGACTAGGAAGATGATGTTTGAAACAGATGGATCACCATTGACACAAGTGTCACAGACCCAATTATTTTGTATGTTACAAAGAGAACTCAAATTTAAAACAGAAAAAGCTTGCAGGAATTGCTACTTAAAATCAGATTCAATTTAAAGATCCATATTACTAGATCACTGTATCATATTACTGTACATTTCTAGTATAGTATTTTGTGTGTGACTCTATGTAATGCATTCATGCCTGATAAAATTCTCCCCCTTTGGCAAATGTTTCTGACAGTTTGTGCCACTACACATAAGATAGCTTCCTTGATTTCAATGTTCCACTTACTTATATGTTTTTTAAAATTTTTTTTTTCTTTCTTTAGTGATTTACTACAAAAATTGATCTTCGTAAGATATAAATTTCAGGAAGAAATTCTAGCTTGGGGAGAAGCGCCCTCGGATTTAGCACTGCTGCAGTGGCAGAGGAACCGATCACTCCACCTGTTCAAATCGATCACACCCAACTTCTAATCAATGGCCAATTTGTGGATTCAGCGTCCGGTAATTCATTGCTGATATAGTAAACCACGATCCTCAATTCGGATTATTTGCCATATGCATATGACTTTTAATGTATCATATGCCAATACAATTGAACTGATATTGGATGTTATATTTGTCTTAGGAAAAACATTTCCAACCTATGACCCTCGGACAGGAGAGGTTATTGCTCAGGTTGCCGAGGGTCATGCAGAAGATATAAACCGTGCTGTATCTGCTGCTCGTAAGGCATTTGATGAGGGACCATGGCCAAAAATGACCGCTTATGTGAGTTAAATTTGTAGTTAAATTTGACTTTGTGGGTATTTTGTGTTATTGCCATTTTCATTTTGTTTTTCATTTTCAGGAACGGTCACGGATACTGCTACGTTTTGCTGATTTGGTTGAGAAACACAGCGATGAGATTGCTGCTCTTGAGACATGGAATAATGGGAAGCCCTATGAACAAGCTGCCACGGCTGAATTACCGATGTTAGTTCGTTTGTTTCACTATTACGCCGGTAAGATCATTAAAATGAACCAATTGGCGTGTACTCCTGCATTTATGTATCCTTAAAATGTTAAAAATTACATTTGATCATTTTCATTAATTATTCTTTACTAATGCAGGTTGGGCAGATAAAATCCATGGTCTAACATGCCCAGCTGATGGACCATACCATGTGCAGACATTGCACGAACCAATCGGCGTTGCTGGGCAGATTATTCCCTGGAACTTTCCTCTTCTCATGTTTGCTTGGAAAGTTGGTCCTGCACTTGCATGTGGTAATACTATTGTCTTGAAGACTGCAGAGCAAACCCCATTAACTGCTCTTTATGTGGCAAAGCTATTTCATGAGGTAGGTCATGTAAGCTGTATTCTGTTTTATTAGTTTTCTGACAACTTTCTTACTTTTGGTCTTCCTTCTTTTTTGTTCCCCATTCAATTTGCTTGACCTTAGTTTCATTCAAAGGCTCACTGGTGTTTCTTTTCTTACTATTTGGGTGACATTGTAGAGTCATATTGTGGATATCTCTACAAAGAACATAGGCCAGTTTGATTGGGGTATATAGAGGGGGGATATACCCTTTTGATCGGATATAGAGACAAAAAAAAACATGTGAAACCCTCCTTTTTTATATCCTTTGTTTGGTTACTGGATATGAAGTCTTGTGGTATAGTATATCCCCAAAAGTACAGGATATGTAATACCACCCCTCCTCCATAGTATTGCATATCCCCTGCCACAGGATATATGTCATTCTTCATCCAACGGTAAAAAAATAACCACTCTCCTCTTATCCCATACTACATTCTACCTTTTTTTGATAGAATAAAAATTGCCCATTATATTCTATCTTATATCCCTAAGTATTACATATCCCCTTAGCTCCTTATACCCAATCTACACAATCAAATCTTTGTTTATCAACTATGATAGGGTGGCCTTTTCGATACTGTCTTCTGCTACTTTGTTCATGTTATCTTCAATATAGGTAATTATGTGTTTGAGTGATCAATTGTTTCCAAATCAGAATATTGCAAGATCATGTAACCAGCTTGTGGAGTTTTGAGTTTGGTACAAACTGGAATTTAGTAGCATTTCCATAAAAAAATCATATCCCTACACATGTCAAAAGTGTATGGACAATGATAGTGTACTCCACTGGACTAAATTTTTTCGTACAAGATTATAGGGTGGAAAAGCCCTAATTGATGAAGGAATGAGGCACTTTAACACTAATATAAAACTACAAGGGTGATGTAGGCAGTTGGACTGTCAATGTAATAGACATGTCAGATGTACTATATGAATTGTGGTGTGCTTAGATGCACATATTCATCCAAACAGACATTTTTGGGTTGGTGAGAAGAAATACTCAGATATTCTGTGTGTGGGTGTGTGCGCGCGCGCGCGCGTGAGTAATCATTTTACAATTTAATGTGCAATCTTTGTGACAGGCTGGCCTTCCTCCAGGTGTTCTAAATATAGTTTCTGGCTTTGGTCCAACTGCTGGTGCAGCTCTTGCTAGTCATATGGATGTGGACAAGGTATCTATGATGTTTCCTTTTATTGTGTATGAATTTTGTCAATTTGATGATTTGTTTTACCTTATTTTGCCTCTAGTAATGCCATCAAAACATTGACAAGTTTTAAGAGTAAAAGAAGAGGAGACCCATTTGAAAATATTTAGTTATTCAATTTTCTTGGGAAGTTTATCTAGTTTTTTTAATTTTGTTGGTATTGATAAGAGGAGGTAAAATATAGCGGTTCATCCTCGCTATTTTCTACTGTTGCATTTCTTTTGGTGCAATCGTAAAAGGTAGGTTTGTTGATTATTATGTAGTCACATGTGAATTGTTTGTTGTGCATAAGGCACTTATCCAACATCCTGCTGACACACTGGACACATGTTGAGTTATTGACAAAAAAATTACACCATCTTTGCATGCTGACCACCAAACTTGTTGCCCATTTTATGTCCGAGCATTGTGGGAATTTTTTTTCTTCTCAGAATTTGAAGGGTGTGAATTGAATTGTCATTATTAAATTTTCGACTAGTTTGTCTCATAAACAGTTATTATTCACTGAAATTTAGCTAAAAGTATTGCTTATATGTCAAAATTAATATGTTATCGATTATTTGCTAAAAATAATATTTTTTTGGATTTTTTTTTATAAAGAAATCGAGCTTGTCGCACTCGGATTCTTGTCTATCCTATTCAAGATGAATCAGGACTTTATGCGACGAAAGGAATACGATCCAATGGTTGAAACTCAAATTGTAAAATTTTAAATAAAAATTTGGATTCGCCACCTAACATAAAACTCAGGTGTGTTAGGTCACCTAGAATTCGGAATCTTATTTTGGAAACATCTTTTACAAAAATTTGAATTTAATAGTGACTTCTATTTTGGTCTTAAAAAATCTAGAGATGAGTGTGGGAGTTTATTGTTGCGGGTAGAGAAGGTATTAGGCACCCTACACCGCCCTTATCGTACTGCATTTTCAAATCTATTGATTTCTTTGTGGATAAATCTACCTTTGAAAATATTTTTGACAATAAAAGTAGAATTTAAATTTTTAATACGGAAAAATGATTAACGAAAATTAATGGTAAAGTGTTTTCATACTCATGTACATATGTATATATACACATATATATAGGGGTTAATTTTTGCCAAATATATATATATATATTCATATATATATGGGTATTATTTTTATATATGTGTGTGTAAGTGTATGTATATATATACAGGGGCAATTCCACTAAAATATATATACATATATATATTATGATAAATAATATTTATTCAATGCATACATGTATGTATATTTAGGGGGCAATTCCACCAATATATATATATACATGTGTGTTATAGTAAATATCATTTATTCATTTTTTATTTATATATATGTATATACAGGAGGCAATTCCACCAATATATATATATACATATATATATATTATGATCAACATACATATATATAAATAATACAGTGATGACATAAGTATGATAAAATGAATAAAAAATGAAATAAGATAGATTAACTTGAATGGAATAAATGAAGTAAATAGATAATATAAATATTGTTCATTATGACAAACAATGTATACAAATATCCACGTGTGAGTTTTAAAGAAATAAAAATACTTAACACGTTTTCTTTTCTTTTCTTTTTCACTGAAATTTTTTTTTTCTTAAATGTACTTTTTTTTTCTTCCTAACTCTCTCAATTCTGCATTTCTTCCCGAGCCTCTCTATCTTCCCTTTCCTCTTATGCTCTATTTATAGAGTTGAAGGATGATGATGATGTTGGGATGGAATGATGATGATGATGATGATGATGATGGAGGTGGAAAGTCAAAAAGAGAATTTGATTTGGTGGAGTGTCCACCAACTTTTCCTTCATTTTCTACATTTTTTTTCCCTCTTTAACTTTTTAGAATTTTATTTGGTGTGGTTGAGGCACATGAACTTCTTGATTTGGACGGTTGAGATTTGTTTGATGAATAAGGAAATAATTAGGTGTAATACAGTACACCATAATTTCGTGGTTCTCCTTTTTGATTTGTTGAAAAATCACCCAACTAATGTTCAATTTTAACAAAAATTTGTGCCTAAAGGTTTTTGGGCATTCCGGATCCAATAGTGAGTTCCATTACTGCAAATTCCTTAGACTTCGGGCAAAATGGGGTATCAACAGCTACCCCTCTTTGTATAGTTTTGCTTGATCAAAATTATAGAAAGATTGAAAGTGAGACACATTCTGCCCCTAGAATACTGAATATTATTTTTTTTCTTTATTTTTTTAATCAGTTTTTTTTCTTTTTCTTTTCTTTTCTTTTTCTTTTTTACTTTTATTTATTTATTTATTATTTCTCTTTCCCCTTTTTTTAAAAAATATTTTTCCTTTCTTTTCTTTTTCTCTCTTTTCCACAACTGCAGCGCGTCGCTTGATGATGACAAATCTAGTTTAGCCTCGATTCCCTAGGCATGTTCCTTTTGTCTTCTTTCTCCCTCCTCCATTCTCTTCTTAAGGACTGCTTGCGAGAGAGAGAGAGAGAGAGAGAGCAGACAAAAGTTGCAAAATCAGTCTCCTATAGCTCAAGCTTTTCATTTCTAATATGCCTTCGTCCCATCATCTCCTTACTCTGTTTCTTGACTTGAATGACACACCGATAGGAATAACTGTCACTAGCTCTTTTGAGCCTCTACAGAGTATCCCTACCCCTCAGAGTATTCTCGTCCCTGTTTTCAATTTCCCCGCAATGTCAGTCGAACGATTGATGGCAACACAGATTGACATTGAAGCCAATTCCCATATGCTAAAATCGTGTGTGGATACTGTAACCGCAATATCCAATTTGTCGCGCTGGTTGCAGAGTAGAGTAAATGAGGTGCAACGGCTGACTGCGCAACCCACCCTCTTCCAACGTATGTATTAAGACGCTCGGCGGGAGTCAACTGAAGAGGCAGAACATGGAGTTGAAGAGCCGGGCAACAATCATGGAAAGAGTATTGATGTTTGGTTATACCCTCTTTGATGGCCAACGGGGATACATCTCTTTCGAAAGCCTTGCAAATACTGAAGTAGGGTCTTCAAGGGCCTCTGCAAAATGAAGATGATGTGAGGCAACCGACGGTAGAGTCGAGCAGTGTAGCTGTTTGCAAGTGAAGTCTGCTTTCGACCTTTGCCGTCAAGCTCTGCACGTTGCCGGAATCTGTGGAATCTGAGACAGACCAACCATTTTTTCTTTTTCTTTTTTCTTTTTTTGTGTTTTTGTTTTTTTGCCACTTGTATTTGAGCTTGGATCCTTGATTTGAAATAAAATAAATATTTATATAAGAGTGATGCATGAAAATTATTTATTGGAGTTTCATTATGTATAACGAGCAAATTCATGCATACTCAAGATGATACACCGTGTTTTCAATACCAAACATACGAAAAGGTATTGTTTGTATTGGATGCTAAATCACATATGGGGGATTTTCATGAAATGTATGGAATTTGTTGTTGGAATTTTCATTAAGCATACGAGCAAAATATATCATGCATATGAGATGATATGTCATTTTTGCAATACCAAAACATACGAGAAGGTATTTGTCTGTGTTGGAGGACAAATCACATACGAGGATTCCATTTGAGATATCTGAATGAAATCAGACATGCAGATAGATATCTTTTTGAATTGTTTTTATGAAAATTGTTTGTTGAAATTCCATATAAGAAGGTATTTGTTTGTATTGGATGACAAATCACATACGAGGATTTTCATTTGAGATTTTCATGCGTATTCTGGATGAAAATCAGATAGCAATAGGTCACATTAACCTGTTATGTGTGTAGTCCCTATCTTGGAGTGAAAATGCAATACGATGCAGATACATATCTTTACGAGACATGGAAAAAAAAAAAAAAATTAAATAGATGTGTGTGGATAAGACCAAAGCACATGTTTGTGTAATAATAGTGCAATATGATGCATCTATTATGCGATGTGCGAATGAATTTGAGCTAACAGATACCTCTACGGGGTATGATAGATTTGATTGATTGGATACGACCAAAGTTTTTTTTTTTGTTAAGCAATGAGAAGGTCACATGTTTGTGCAATACGATGCATTCCAATTGTGCCAAATTTTATAACATACCAATACGATGGAATATTATATTATATGCTAGTCTCTGATATAGAATTTATTACCATAAGCTTCTTTTGTTCTCTTTTAGTAAAAATTCTACCTCATGATTGATCGAGCAATTTTGAGAAGATTGACATTTCTTGGCTCAAAAGAATAGTCTTCTATTACTCATCTACACAATTACTTACACATTCCAGGTGGACCAATCAATGTCCCAGGATTGACTATCTCTGCTTCCTCAGATAAGAAGTTGATCACTCCATGGTTAGGGAGAGGATTGCTAGTGACATTGGGCATGTTTAGAGGAATTACTGTTAGTGTGCCTATAATCTTGGCATTAATGAGGTCTTGTGTATTGTGTCACAAGGAAAAACATTGTTTAATATCATGTCATGTTTGGCCAGAGTGATAGGCACATTGGAGATTTGGGTCAAACCCTCTCGGGAGCGAAGTTGGTGGTGGTCGAGCCGAAATTGGTGTTACTTGTCCTACTGCCAATAGCTGCTTGAAGGCTTTAGCTATGGGAATTGCCAGTGTAGTGAATTGTCTATTCCGACGATCGTTTGCTTGTTGCTGATTCGTTGGTTGTGTCATTTGTCCAAGAATAGTGTCTGCCCTAGTTGCTAAGGCATGAACTTGCAATGGCGGTATACCTGATAGGAGTTAATATTGTGATTGTAAAGGCAACACTTGACTGGAGTGATATTGGGAATACTGTTGCACTGGCTTAGGATATTGTATTTGATATGGAGAGTTGTTATTGATGGAAAGAATTAGAGAAACTTCTGCCTCTTCGGGTTTCTTTATTGGATGAGAATGGTATAACTTCTTCATTTTTGGCTTAGGGATCTATAAGACGTCCTGTCTTTATTCCATCTTCAATCAGCCTCCCCCTTGAATTATGAGGTCCGCTAAGCTTTTGCCAGTACTGGCACAAAGCTTATCAAAATAGATCCCTTTGCATGTTTGGATAAAAAGTGAGATAGATTTTGAGTCTGATATTGGCAGGTTTCACTTGTGTAGCTGCTTCTCTCCATCTGAGCGCGTGATCTTTGAAAGATTCTTTTGGTTTCTAAGTTATTCTCATCAATGAGCTTCGATCAATGCACAAATTGCAATTGTGCTTGTATTGCTTGATAAAGGCATGAGCCAATTCCATCCAAGACCGGATTCGGTGCATTTCCAGTCTGGCAAACCATTAAAGTGCAAGCTCCGTTAGGCTATGCTGGAACAATTACATGAGCAGTTTATCATTGCTTGACCCAGCATAGAGCTTCAAATGAGCGATTGGATTTCCCGTGCCGTTGTACTTGGAAAACTCTGGCATTTTGAATGTAGGTGTGAGCTAGAAATCTAGAAAGAAGCATAATTCACTGAAGTCAGTGCTTCCATATATGTCGGTGGCCTGGAGGGTTTTCAGTGCTTCCTCTATATTTTTGGATTTTTTGGGTAACAGTCTCGGTCGATGACTGGGGTAAGAGTTGGTACATTATGAGGATGAGGTGGCTCGGGATTGTTGCTTTCCATATCGCCATGAAGGGGATGGCCTTGCGTCGGTGGGGACCGCATGGAAAACTTCAAGAGGTATTGTTGGAATGTTAATTGTGTAGCAGGAATGGCTTGAGTTGTAGGGATAGGTGGAACAACAGGTGGTTGTCCGGTTGGAAGCACTGTGGATCTGGCTTGAGCATGGTTGTTGGAATGAGTAAGCTGCTGGAGAACATAAGGAGCTAATAGAGCTTGCGAGGATATGAAAAGTTGCATCATCAAACGGAGATCCTCAATTTGGCGCTTCATTTTGTTGAACTCGGATTGTGGGACCACGTCTGGATCCTTCTTGAAAGCGTGTGATTCAACTGGATCATGGTCCATCTCTTGCAAGCGGGATATGGATCGGGTTATGATTGTCCTCTGTGGTGGAGGATTGGCTGGTTGCTTTTTTCTTACGTTTAGGACCAATGTTGCCAGTGGGTGGCTGGGTAGCTCGAATGGATCTTGTGTAAAAGAATTTATTATCCGTTAAAAACAAATGATATGCTATATAGAAATCAAGGTAGATCCACTCCATAAATCAATAAAAGAAATTTGTTATAGCCGAAACCCTCTATAGTCCCAGTGGAGTCGCTAGCTATCGCAACGCGGATTTTCGTCCATCTTATTCAAGATGAATCCGGACTTTATGCGACGAAAGGGAATGCGATCCAATGGCTGAAACTCAAACAATAGGATTTTAAATAAAAATTTGGAGTTTGCAGCCAAACATAAAACTCAGGTGTGTTAGGTCACCTAGAATTTGCAATCTTATTTTGGAAACATATTTTTACAAAAATTTGAATTTAATAGTGACTTCCATTTTGGTCTTAAAAAATCTAGAGATGAGTTCGGGAGTTTATAGTTACCGAGTAGAGAAAGTGTTAGGCACCCTACACCCGCCCTTTATGGGTACTTCGCGTTTCCAAATCTATTGATTTTCTTTGTGGATGGATCTACCTTTGAAAATATTTATGACAATAAAAGTAAAATTTAAATTTTTAATACGGAAAAAATGATTAACGAAAATTAATGGTAAAGTGTTTTCATACTCATGCACATATGTTTATATATACACATATTATAGGGGTTAATTTTTGTCAAATATATATATACATATATATACGGGTATTATTTTTACATACGTGTGTATGAGTATATGTATATATATACGGGGGCAATTCCACTAAAAATACATATACATATATATATTATGATAAATAATATTTATTCAATACATGCATGTATATATGTTTAGAGGCAATTCCACCAAAATATATATACATGTGTTATGGTAAATATCATTTATTCATTTTTATTTATATATATGTATATACAGGGGGCAATTCCACCAAAATATATATATATATATTATGATAAACATACACATACATATAAATAATAGAGTGATGACATAAGTATGATAAAATGAATAAAAATGAAAAGCGAGCTCTCATCACAACCTTGGAGGTCTAATTATTGAGTTTTTCTCCCAGGAAAGCAGGACGAATGGTGTCGGTAAGTGATAATGCTGCTTCATAAGAAGTAGAAGGTATATCTATCATGAGTGCCTCCTCTTCTTTGAACAGGCTGACAATAGTCTTGACCGGATTTGAATCAAATTCCTAACTGAAGTTTGGAACTTGGAAGGAATCTTGTTGACTCTCTTTAGTATTGGTGTTGTCTTGGACAATGGGTGGTAACAACTGTGTAAAATCTGAAAACTTCAATGAGATTTCCTGAAAGTCAACTTGTATCTGGCCAGACGGGACATGATACTAAGCAGTGTTTTCCCTTGCGGCACAAGATACAAGGCCTCATTGACGACAAGATTATAGGCACACAAATAGTGGTTCCTCCGAACATGCCCAATGTTACCAGCAATCCTCTCCTGAACCATGGAGTGATAAATTTCTTATATAAGGAAGAAGAGATATCTAATCTTGGGGCATTGATTGGTCCACCTGTGACTCTAGTGATTTGTATAGCGGGCAATCCTTGCAGGAGCACTATTGCCATGGCTGGCTCCAAGACCAATTGGAACCATTCACCCTTCGGGGGCAATCTATTGTCCTGAAATGCCACTTTCAAATAGTCAAGTAGCTGTAACCTTCCCAGTGGTTGTTGCGATTGTTGATACCCCATTTTGCCCCAAGTCTAAAGTATTTGCAAAAATGGAACTCACTATTGGAATCGGAATGCCAAAAACCTTTGGGCACAAATTTTTGTTAAAATTGAACATTGGTTGGGTTATTTTTCAACAAACCAAGGAGGAGAACCACGAAATTATGGTGTACTGTGTCACACCTAATTATTTCCCTGTTCATCAAGCAAATCTCAACCTTCCAGATCAAGAAGTTCATGTGCCTCAACCACACCAAATAAAATTCCAAAAAGTTTAAAAAAAAAAAAAGATTAGAAAATGAAGGAAAAGTCGGTGGACACTCCACCAAATCAAATTCTCTTTTTGACTTTCCACATCCATCATCATCTTAACATCATCATCGTCCCATTCCGACATCATCATCATCCTTCAGCTCAATAAATAGAGCAGAGGAGGAAGGAAAGAAGGGGGGAAGAGAGAGAGAGGCTCGGAGGAGAAAAATTGAAGAAGGGAAGAAATGAGAAGGGCGACAGTTAGAGAGTAAAAAAAAAAAAACAAAGAGTTGCTGAGTGAAAATAAAAAAAATGTATTAGGCATTTTGATTTCTTTTTAAAGCACAGAGGTGGATACTTGTGTATGTTGTGTATCAAAATAAACAATATTTATATTATCTATTTACTTCCTTTATTCCATCCAAGCTAATTTATCTTATTTCATTTTTATTCATTTTATCATACTGTTGGCTTATTTTTTCTACGAAAGAAAATATCATAAATGCAAGCGTGTCGGCAAAGATTAAAAAATCCTTACAGATTAAATTCAAGCCAATTATCAAGTGATTGTGTTGGTGGTTCTTTTGCCTCAACGAAGAAGGCTTCAAAATTGCTAAGTGTAGGGAAAAGAAAAATTAAAAGGAGGGAGACGGGGAAAAATGATTGAGTGAACAATTGGGGTGATTCAGTGAACAATCAAAGTAACCATTAATTACTTCTACTCCTATGCTTTGAAAAGGAAGTGCATAAAATAAAATGTATGAAATATAAATCTATGTTAAACTACTCCTAAGATAAGGAAAATGACAAGAAAAATAGAAATCAATTGTTTTTGATTTGAGTTGGTTCCTTTACAATGTAACAATGAATGGCTATTTATAGGCAAATATTTGTAGGAAAAAACTATCTAAAACTACCCACTCTTCCACCTCCTCCATTTCATACTCCATGATCTTCCATAACTTCCTTCAACCTCCATTTCATACTCCATGTTCTCCACTTTGTTCTCCATCATCTTTCACATTTCATAACTTCTCATAACCTCCAAATGAGTAAGAGGGTGCCACATGTCTAGCAATTATATAAATAATAAATAATAAAATTGTAGATTTATGGTGCCAACACATACTTATGTCATCATTGTATTATTTATACGTGTGCGTATCTTTATCATAATATATACATGTATATACTCCCTATATATACATGTATATAAATAAAAAAAAATAAAATAATATTTACCATAATATTCATGTATATATACATTTTGGTGGAATTGCCCCTATACATATATACATGAATGTATATATTAAATATTATTTATTATAACATATGTGTGTATATATATTTTGGTGAAATTACCCCCTATATATACATGTATATAAATAAAAAATGAATAAATAATATTTACCATAACATGCATGTATATATATTTTGGTGGAATTGCCCCCTATACATATATACATGCATGTATTAAATAAATATTATTTATAATATATGTGTGTATATATATTTTGTTGGAATTGACTGCTTTATGTAGATACATATACTTATACACACAACTATGTAAAAATAATACCCGTATATATATATATATGTATATATTTGGTAGAAATTAACCCTTATGTATATATATGTGCATGAGTATGTATACATAAATATATATATAAATATATTCTTATCATTATAAATATTTTTAAAGGTAGATCCATCCACAAAGAAATCAATAGATTTGGACCGTAAGGGAGGTGTAGGGTGCCTAACACCTTCCCTACTCGTAACAATAGACCCCTGAATTCATCTCTGGATTTTTAAAGACCAAAATGAAAGTCACCATCAAATTCAAATTTTTGAAAAATATGTTGCCAAAATATGATTGCGAATTCACTAGACTTCCTGCACTAATACCTCTCAACAAAATGATGTTGCTGAATGCAAAAATCGCCATCTCCTTGATGTCGCCCGTTGTTTATCCTTTGAGATGCAGGTTCCTCGATCCTATTGGAGGGAAGTGGTTCTTACTGCCGCTTATTTGATTAATCGTCTTTCTACCCAAGTCCTTCAAAAACAAACACCTCTTCAAGTTTTGTTCGAGTTTACCTCTTCCGGGTTCTCTATTTCCCTTAAGACCTTTGGCTGTGTTTGTTTTGTCCATAATCATTCACCCACTTGTGGTAAATTAGATCTTAGGTCTCTTAAGTATGTGTTTCTGGGCTATTCTGCCACACAAAAAGGTTATACGTGTTATCATCTTCCCACTCGCAAATGGTTTGTCTCCATGGATGTCACTTTCTTTGAGTCTCAGCTTTACTTTCCGCCCTCATCGGTATCACAGTCATCCCTTCCGGGGGAGCCTTGGTGTGAAGAGATTTCTGTTCCACTTCTGCTAGTAAGAGCGGATGATGAGCCAGCAGTTGTTGAGGAAAAGGCAGCAAGCAAAGTTTATATCAGGGATAAGGACAGACAACAAGTCCCCTAGATGCAAGAGCCTACTTTCTCTTCTCTACTGCCAACTTCTTCTCTGGATGAGTGTCCAAAGTCACTACTCTCTCTTGAGAGTCTAGACAATTCTAATTCTAATTCTAATGCTCCTATTCCTGAGTTTTCAGATCTTGATGTTCCCATTGCTACTAAGAAGAGGGTTAGGACACGTACCTAGCATCCTACTACTAATCATGTATCTTATTCTAATTTGTCTTCCTCATATAAAGCCTTTTTGTCTAAAGTGTCTTCTGCTAGTTTACCTACCAATTTTCAGGATGCTCTCTCTATTCTTGAATGGAAACATGCCATGATGGAAGAAATGAGAGCTCTCAGCAAGAGTGGCACTTGGGAGTTAGTGGAGTTACTTAGAGGCAAAAATCCAGTTGGGTGTAAGTGGGTGTACACGGTAAAATACAAAGCAGATGGTTCCATAGAGCGGTACAAAGCAAAACTGGTTGCTAAGGGCTTTACTCAGACTTATGGGGTAGATTACTAGGAGACATTTGCACCGGTTGCTAAGATGAACTCTGTGAGAATCTTACTCTCTCTTGCTGCAAATTTGGATTGGCCACTTCATCAGTTTGATACGAAGAATGCCTTCCTTCATGGAGACCTCGTAGAGGAGGTCTATATGGATATTTCCCTTGGTTTTGCAGATGCTAAGTCCAAAGGTAAAGTATGCAGGCTCCGAAAGTCGCTTTATGGGCTAAAGCAGTCTCCTAAGGCTTGGTTTGAAAGGTTTGCTCAGGCTATGTTGAAATATGGGTTCAAGCAAAGTCAAGTTGACCACACCTTGTTTGTGAACACTCCTCCCAGACGACAACTCTTATTGTCTACGTTGATGATATTGTTCTGACAGGAGATAATGTTGAGGAGACTCCTCGTTTGAAGGAATACTTAGCCAATGAGTTTGAAATCAAAGACTTAGGCAATTTGAATTATTTTTTGGACATTGAAGTAGCTCAGTCCAAGGATGACATCTTCATATGTCAATGGAAGTATGTACTTGACTTGCTGAAGGAAATTGGCATGCTTGGAGGTAGACCGTGTGATACACCTCTAGACTCAGGCCAGAAACTAAGTGAGAGGGAGATCTAGTGGACAGGGGAGATACTAGAGGCTAGTGGGTAAACTCATATATTTATCTCACTCACGCCCAGACATTGCTATTGTAGTGAGCATGGTTAGCCAGTTTATGCATGCTCCTAGAACTTCCCACTTAGAGGCAGTTATGAGAATTCTGAGATACCTGAAGGCCTCTCCTAGAAAGGGTCTCTATTTATCAAAACATGGACATCTCAGCGTGGAAGCATTCACTGATGCGGATTGGGCTGGATCCGTCGCTAACAGACGATCGACTTCATGATATTGCACATTTGTTAGAGGCAACCTAGTCATGTGGCGCAGTAAGAAACAAAATGTGGTTGCTAGATCTAGTGTTGAGGCAGAATTCAGAGCTATGGCTCAGGGTATATGTGAGTTACTATGGATTAGACTATTGTTAGGCGACTTGGGGATACTTCAGATCGATTCCATGAGATTATACTGTGACAACAAGGCTGCAATCAACATAGCTTATAATCCAGTTCAACATGATAGAACTAAGCATATAGAGATTGATAGACACTTCATTAAGGAAAAGCTCATTAGTGGCACTGTATGTATTCCATTTGTGAAGACTGGGGACCAACTAGAAGATGTTCTCACCAAGGGACTAGGGAGCAAACCATTTAATAGCATTCTCAATAAGCAGGGTATGAGAGATATCTTCGCACCAGCTTGAGGGGGGGTGTTAAATAGGGAATAAATATTGTTTTCTTATTGTGTGATTTTATTTCTCTCCTTATTTGATGTAATGGGCTGGTCCATAATTTATGCCTTGTGGTACTCCTGTAATTACTTATAATTATCTATATGAAAGGGGATAACGTCTAACTCAAACCCTAACTCTTTCTCTTTTCTAAATCTACACATACCAATTTGACACCTCCTCTGATAAAATCCTAGTTCCGCCCTTGGGTCTACTAACATAAGAATGGGTGGACACTGTGAGGAGACTTTGAGCATACTAAGCGGCTAGGCAACTACCTTTTATATCAACCATATGCAGTAATAGTGTCCCTGAAAGTAATTGACTTACCATTTGCTCTGATCTCAATATTACCAATTATGTGGCTAAACTTGAATATCAATTTTGATGTTCGTTCTCTTTGCAGCTTGCTTTCACAGGATCAACTGATACAGGTAAGATTGTACTCGAATTGGCTGCAAAAAGCAACCTAAAGCCAGTGACACTAGAGCTTGGAGGGAAATCTCCCTTCATTATATGCGAGGATGCTGATATTGATAATGCAGTGGAGCTTGCACACTTTGCTCTCTTCTTTAATCAGGTTTGATCCATAACTTGACCTCAAAATTGGTCTTCTGGCTGGCATGGAAAGCATTGACTTCAAATTTTAAGCTATTTTATAGGGACAATGTTGTTGTGCGGGTTCTCGTACATTTGTGCATGAGCGCATATATGACGAGTTCTTGGAGAAAGCAAAGGCACGTGCTATGAAACGTGTCGTTGGTGATCCCTTCAAGAAAGGTGTTGAACAAGGTCCTCAGGTATTGCCCTCTTATGCTGTTGTAGAACATTGAGATTATGAATGTCTAGAGTAAAACATTTTTTAAAAAACTGACATTGGAGAATATAGTCCTTTTTCATATTATTCTCATGGTCCAAAAATTGTATCGGAGCACTCAGAGCAGTAAAGTAATGTTGTTTGTGAACTTTATTTAAATCTCAGATCGACTCGGAACAATTCGAGAAGGTTCTTAGGTACATAAGATCTGGTATTGAAAGCAATGCTACCCTCGAATGTGGTGGTGGAAGGCTAGGCTCCAAAGGCTTCTATATCCAACCCACCGTTTTCTCCAATGTTCAGGTATTTTCAGTTCTACTCCTTGTCGGTAATTGTGTTACATATTAGCTGAAGTGACATATTGTGATATTTTTATCAATTAGGATGACATGTTGATAGCACAAGATGAAATCTTTGGTCCGGTGCAGTCCATCTTGAAATTCAAGTGAGTTGCATAACTTCCACTATATCTAGTTATTGAATTCTTTCCTTTTACCTTGCTTTATTAAGAATTTGGACATTGCAAAAATATGAAATGATTCACGCTCAGCGCCACTGCCGCCACCACTCCACTACTAATACAACCATTAGTACATTAGCTTCGAGAATACAACCATAGGAAAATGTTTTCTAGAGAAAATCATTTTTTGGAAAAAGTTTTTTGTGAAAATTTCCTGCTGAAACAAACAGTCTCAATTTCATTTTCTATAGCCGTGCAGACTGCAAGTTGGTCATGATAAAATACAGTCATCAGCTGTTTTATCAAATCGAAAACGCAAGTGCATAAAATTTCTTTCCTAGGATGATAATCTTTCAATAATAACCAAACATGAGATCACGTGTTGAAATCCTATGATCAGCCTACATTAGATGAGTGTGCTATGAACATACAAAAAAAAAAAAAAATTTAAAGGCCCCCCACCCCCCCAAAAAAAAAAATAAATAAATAAAATTGAACAACTTGATGAAAATCGTTACAAGTATCATTTGGATAGAAGTTAATGTTTGTGTTATTTCAAGTCTTTACAAATATCATTTGGAAAGAAGTTAATGTTTGTGTTATTTCAAACAATCTCTCATACGTTTTGTTCAATACCAGCGACATCGATGATGTGATTAAGAGGGCAAATACAACGCGCTACGGTCTAGCTGCTGGAGTTTTCACTAGCAATGTGGATACTGCAAACACCATTTCTCGGGCACTGAAGGCCGGGACTGTATGGGTTAATTGCTTTGATGTCTTTGATGCTGCAATTCCTTTTGGTGGCTATAAGATGAGTGGTATTGGCAGAGAAAAGGGAATCTACAGCCTTAATAATTATTTGCAGGTGAAGGCTGTTGTTACTCCTTTGAAGAATCCAGCGTGGCTGTAAATCGCCTATTGCCACCGTGTTCTCATGTTATCCTTCTTTTTATGAATAAATATAGCATATACATTCGGGTTTGCGCTTGAAAAGGGAAAGTGATAACATTACAGATATTCATGCTTGTTTGTGCTTGAATGATCTACCCAATTGTGTAATGCATTGCTGTGAAACTTTGGTATTGGTGATAGAATTTGTTGAGTTCATGAAGAAATTCCGAATTTGGTCCCATGTGATGGAGTTTTGCAGGATGGGATCAATTTCTCTCTTTGAATTTGATTTGGTTTGTTGTGCCTTTTCTGTACCTTTTTTTTTTTTGGGATAACCGGGTGTCCGGGTCAATTTACAGGCACTTCGATTAATCTCAGGACCCAAGCAAAGAACCCCTCCACGTGGATCGGACAAATCCCGGGCCCTTTTTGTACCTTTTCAAATAAAACTACATATTAGAGCTATAAAAATGATTGGTTGTGACACAGAATACAAGAGGATTTCTAAAACCCAGAATAACATTCCCACAAATGGTCAAAATTTAGAGCAGAAACAGCCTCAGTGAAATATCTATTTCTGTGAAGAGATAAATTAAATAATTAAGCTAAAAGCATAGTCAATGAATATGAATTTAGTTCTCATATTTGAAATCCAAGGTTTGTTCAAAGTCAAGCTAAAAACAGTGATGAGTTGAATCAGCCTAGGCCGACTACTGAATTAGCTGAAGAAATTTGAAACCTTGCACATCATTTTCTCTGTTCTATTTCAGGGTAAATTAGACTGTTGGTCCACAAAATATGCACTCTAGATCATTTTAGTTTTCAATATTTTTTTTTTTTTTGAGGACGAAGTTTTCAATATTTTAATTGTATCGATTTTATTCTAAATTTATCTAATTTGTATTTAAATGGTTCTCGTCGTCATTTCCGTCCAATTTTTTTGAGAGGTGTAGGGGATTGAGATCCTCTTCAATGGAGATATCCATTTTAATGTATAAGATTATGACATGTTATTAAAATTAAAATTTAATTATCTATAATCATTAAGTTATTTTGAATTTTTTAATTTTTCAGCGGATTTTAATTTTGAAATGAAAATAAGATGAAGTGGCTCTTTTAAAATCATGTAACAGAGAGGCTCCGCATCCATATACGAAAGTAGTTTTGTTAAATTTGGACGAATTTTGGACAAAAATGAAATTGGAAATTATTTAAACACAAATTGAATAAATTGTGAACTATTTGACATAATTAAAATATCACATATCAAAACAAAATAGAGTATATTTTTTAAAAATCGACCATGTGTTTGCTAAAAAAAATTGACCCTGTCTTTAATTAATTATTTTATTTTTGGAAGGGGTAGGGATTGGGGAAAGAGATTTTGGAGCTTGACCCTAAGTGATGAGCTTGGCTGACCGAAGGGATCCAGGGTCAACCGATGGGCCTATGGGCACAGCTTCCATGGGCTCAAAATAGTTTTTTTTTGGTGAATAAGTAATAAATTAAAAAGATAAGAGGTTACACTGATACACGGGGCATGTCCTATGCCCTAACAGAAGCTATACAAAAACTGCCAACACAGCAAAAAACAAAGCAATACTGCCCACCTGTTCAGTATTGCCAACACAACAAAAATCTGCCACCACTAAGAGATTAGACTATGTATTCACCTGTTCATATCCACCATGGCAATCAATACAAAAATGTCTGTGTTCAGATTAAAAGATTTTAATATGTTCAGGAACTTCAAACAGAATTTATGTTGAACGTGAACATATTTTACATTCTCAACCACCCAAAACAAAGATAAACACAGTACAGGAGCAATACCTAGCACAGCCCGCAAGGGTAGGCCAAAAGAGGTCTTATCTGGACAGAAACTAGCACCAGACAAATATATACAAATTAGAATAAAACTTTCTTCACACTTTAGGTGCTCCCAGTAACCATTTGTACTTGCAGCTTCCTTCCAGCAAGGTGCACCCAGCTACCTTTGATTCTAGCAGCCCCAGTGCCCAGCTTTCTTCCTCTTTATGTTAATAAAACCTGTCCAATATAGGATATTACCTAAGAACACCTTAAGTAGACAAGGTTGTATTACCATATGTAGTTTTTCCAAAACACAATCACCAACACAGATAACATATATGCTCACATCACTCAACCCTCTATTTAGAAGCTCACAGCACTCGGCAGGAAAAAACAAGTACTCAATATATAAGCTCTCATCACTCAACCCACACAACATGGTTTCAACATATACCTTCATAGCCTCCTACACCTGCAAAATAGATAAAGTATGGCTATATATGTAGTATGTTAGAATTAAACTGTATGGGCAGTGACAAGTTGGTAATATAGATATACTCACATCCTTCAACCCACATTGGTTATAATTTATCTTCATTCTAGCAAACACTGAGCTACACAAGAAATAAATCATTAGAAAACACATAATCTTGCTCACTTTCACTGAACCCACATTTATTGAGCTCCCATTATCCCTCATTCTTCTAGTGTCTCCTTCCATGCCTGTATAGTCTTTTAAGATAGACTAAGGGAGACTCCAGGTGTTCAACAAGAATATGTCAATAGGGCAGCTTTTCATGTTAGTATACGGAATCTAATCAGGTCTACAATCAATTTAATAACCACATCTTTTGGAATTAAGGCATGGTTAAAAATTCTATTATTCTGAGCTAACCACAAATGATAAACAGTAAGTGAACACAAGTATAGAGATAATGGCCTTCAAGGACTTACCCTTGATCTGTTGAGACAAGAAAGTTACCAGATTAGGCCAAGGCAGATTGGGTCCAAAAAACAACAATCTTAGACTGCAGGCTAGTCCACACTCTTTCAGAGAATGGGCATGGGAAGAGCAAGTGACAATGATCCTCACAATCTCAATTACAAAAAACACAGACTGATGGTTGATCAATGCCAAACAACACAATTCTATCGCCAATGGTAAGTCTACCTTGGACAGCCATCCAAGTCACAAAGTTAGTCTTTGGGTTATTACAAGGACCCTAGATCAAAGCAGCCCAAGGAACAATGGTAAAAGCTTTCCTCCAAATATTCCAAGTGGAATTGATAGAGAAAGAACCATGCTTATCAGGGGTCCAAATAACCCTATCAATCCCATGGCCACGCTGCAAGGTACCAGGGGTATTATCAGTAAGATCCCTTACCTCCCAAGTATTGGCAATGGGCCACTTCCAAGCCTGGTCATAGACAATCTCCTTAACTTTGGACTCACTATTGAGATTAGTGTCATACATAATTTTCTTCCAAAATTTATCCCTCAAAGAGCCAAAGGGGTGCCAATTATTATACCACAAGAAAGTGTTCAAACCATCCCCAATAACATGCTTGATCAAGGGATAAATAATAGGTCTAAGTGCGAAAATCTTCCTCCAAACCCAGGAGGGGTCATAGGGAGCCTTCACCTTCCAAAATTTTTTTCCTTTGAGAAGGTAGGATTTAACCCATTGACACCACATCGATTGCTTACTCCTGAAAAATAAGAACCAAATATGTTTGGCCACAGTCGCTTTATTCCACACTTCCATCGATTTAAAACCCAGACCTCCTTCAGTTTTAGGAGCACAAATTCTATCCCAAGCAATTTTACCCCCATGCTTCCTGATATCACTACCAGTCTAGAAAAAAGAATGAAATAAACTCTCAATATTCGTAACAATCTTTTTGGGAAGGATATAGAGAGAGGACCAATACACTTGCATGGAAAAAAAGGATGGACTGGCTGAACTGGGCTCTATCAGCATAGGACAAGCATTTGTTAGTCCAAATCTTGATTCTCTTAGTGATTCTCTCCACAAGCTGTTGGCAATCAGCTGCATTGAGTTTAGTAGAGATGAAAGGAACTCCCAAATATCTAACAGGAAGCTGGCCTTCAGCAAACTTAGTCACATCAAGAATCTCATCTCTCAGTTTCTTCTCACACCCAGAGAAAAAGATATGGCTTTTGCTAGGGCTAGAAGAGAGATTTTATTCGTAGAAGATTTTATTCCCAAAAAAGTTATTACTTCCTTTTTGTATGGTAACAGAATGGGTTTAGGTCAGATTTGTCATCTCCAATCCCGTTCCATATCATATTAGGATAAATTGGGAAGATGGTGGGGGTGAATAATTTTGTAACTCTAAAAATAAGAAAGTTAAGAAAAAGTAGGGATAATATAGTGTATTGTGGATAATAATTTATTATTAATTGGAATTAAAAGATGTAAGATGATAAATAAATGAGCAAAAAATAAATAGTAAGTGTAATATTTTAATAGTCTTATTATATTTATTGAAAAAAATTAAATTATATATATATATAAATACATTCAATAAATAAAATCAAGGTGAAAGTAGAGTAAAACAGGATAGGAAAAACAAAACTCGTTGCCACTTAGTTTCTCATCGAAACTGGAAAAATCCATACAGGATGGGGTAGGAGAAAATTTTCATCCCTAACTTCATGGTTGTCCAATAAAAATGGAGAAGAAGAAGAAGGGAAAGAAATACTTGCTTCTTTCATGGCTACCCCAAACTAGATCGATCAATAGATACACCTTGATGATTATTTTAGTTGTTGTTCATTTGTTTGCGTCTTTTAGGTTGTGTTTAGTTTATAGATTTGAGAAAAGATTTAGAAAGAAAAAAGAAAAAATAAGTACAATATAAATGAAATATAATTACATTTCACTTAAATTTCACACATATTTTTCTTTTCTCATTTTAAATCCCTTCTTGAATTGATAAACCAAACATAATCTTAATTTGGTTGGGCTGAACTGGTTCTATTCAAAATCTGTTCCTGGGCTCTGTGACCTCTCAAATTTTTTAATGTTGGCTGCATAGGTGTGATGCATGCCTACGACTGATTTGATTCAAACTTGGAAAAATTACCCCACAGTGGTGGTTTCATAAAATTATTATAAATTCATAATTTTTTTTATAATTTTAATTATTAATATTTATAAATTTATTGTAATTAATTTTTAAAATACCCACTGAATTGTTATTTCCCTTTTAAGCTCAGCGCATTCAACCCAAACTCCACTAAGGAGTGGTTTGACAATTTGTTATTTTAATTAATTTTTTAATTTTTTATAAAAAAACATATTAAAAATGAGAGAGCGAAATAATAATTCATGACTTTTTAACTTTAAGGTAAAAATAATCTATCCCCAAAGGAGACCTAATTTCTTTTAGCCCCACTTGTTTTTATAGAGAAAAAGAGTGAGATTGCATTAGTAGTAAAGTGGTACTTACAAATATTATTATGTTTGTTTAAAAAAAATATTCTGAGATTAAAAGTTGGGATCAGTGAATATTTTGAAAAAAAAATTCTAATTAATGATAAACTTTATAAATTTTAATTATTAGTATATAAACGTTTTCATTGTTTGTAATTATTTTTTGAAAGTACAAATTATTTGTGTTTTTCTTTAAAAGTTTCATAGTTCTAGCAATCCCATGGAGACTTGGCTTTACTAATCCAATCACAAGCCCCGGTTTAACAAATACAATAAAGTCAATTTTTTATATGGTTTAGGCTTGTTTCCGGTTCACTTTATGGGTTGGACAGTACTGTTGGGCTCGTAGGGCCTACCATGGGTCTTGTTTTGATAAACCAAACCGATCAATGTGTAGAACTCATCAAGTACTTTATTCCTACAAAAATCACCTTGATTGGACATCGAAAGCTACTTGATCAGATTAGATTTTTGTCAACAATTTATTTTGAAAATTATATTTACCGTTGACAAAAATTTAATCTGATCAATTAGCTTTCGATGTCCGATTTGTAGGAATAAAGTACTCGACGAGCTCTATATATTGACCGATTCAGATCATAGAAATAGGACCCGTGATGCCCCCAAGGCCCAACAATATGTTACAGTCCGATCTCAGATTGGAGAGAAGCCTGACCCTTTTTATATAATGAGTAATTTTATGTATCATTATGCTAGTGCACAAATAAATACAATTTATCTTATATCTAATCTTTTTTTCTTTGACTCGCAAAAATCAATTGTTAGTAGTTAGATTAGCACCTAAGTGAGTGAATCTCTATACTCTTACAAAGTGCTTACCTCTTAATTCAATTCTCCCTTAGAGAGAGTTGAATACATGATCTCTCACTTGGAACTAAGTCCTTAAGAGAGTCAGGGTAATCAATTAGATTAGGACTAATTAGTACCACCACATTAATAATCTCCTTATTCAATCTTGCCGTACTAATAATCACATCTAACTTAATCTAGCAAACAAATAGACCTTAGATATAACCATAGTATCACTCTTTAATGAGGAATTTCCGTTCATTACCCAACAATAGAGACAAAAATTATCACAATTACAAATTCTATTAACATATCTAAATAAATTAAAAAAATAGACTTATATATTATTTTTTTAATAAAAAATCACGTAAATAATAGCTAATAATTATCTTATAATTATCTTACATGTAGGAATTCAGCTTCTAAAAACTAAATATACAATCTCAAGTTGGCATTTGCGGACAGCTTGGAATTGGTCGTGTGCGAGTCAATTTCTGACTACACTGCCAAACTAGTACTCAGCTGAAGAACACTGGCAGAATAGATGAAGCCCAAACGACCTGTCACAAAAAGAAGAGATTCCGACGGTGGTTCGTCCACCCGGAGGCACTCCGACAAAAAAGTCAGTTATCTCTCAAAGATAGCAAAAGTGCTTAACTCACTATTCAGAATACAAAAAACATACGTTAGACCCATGGGGGTGCCTCCCTTTTATAGCCAACACAATCCTAGTCCCAATAGAAGCCTAGCTCTAATGGACTTAGGATTACTGTTAATCTTGGACTCCCAGTAGGATTAGGATAAACTCTCTAAGAGTCTTATCTTTACCCAAACTGAAGTCTTCTCCCATTCTAGGACTCTTGTCCCTTATCCACTTATCCCGGATTCCGGTATTCTCGAAGATAACCTCGGCCTAGCCGAGATCATCTCAGCATCATGACCAGGACACGTGGCACCCCGGCTGGCACTTCGGTGACACCTCGGCCACGTGTCGTCATTCAAAATTTATGTCCCCACAACTGCCCCCTAGGTTCTATTACCTCGACATCCTAAGGTGATGGAACCTATATCATTTCTTTCATTTAGCAAATCGACTAAGCTCACTCCATTATTCATTACCGAGGTCATCACTCGTCGGCTCAATATGACCAAGACCTATAGTCTGCTTTTATCAATACTTTGGAACCAACAACCAAATTCGTTCAAGTTTCTCAACCGAAACCGTCCTCCTTGTCGAGGTATTTGCTTCATTAAATCAAGAACTCCAAGAGTTCCAGCACGCGTATGAGTTGGTACGTACAGTATTTCAACCGTTTCTGCCACGCGTCTTTCCTCCACTGGAACGTACCTGACACACGCCTTTAAGTCGCATCGCACTTGCGTGCGCCGTCTGACAAGCACGTCGTCCTAGGCACCATAATTACCATTTGGCCGCCATTTCAAGCGTTTGATCAAAATCATCTCTCTCTCTTCGTCTTTTCACTTTTGCATCCTCAACTTCGTGCCAACTCTCTCTCTCAAATCCTCCATTGTTCCAAGCTTTCAAGCTCTGCAACTTCTCTGTTCATCTCCTCCACCAAAACTTTTGCTGCCCTTCTTCGATTGCTGCCACCATCTGACTCCAGCGTACTCAACATCGACTTCATTTTCTTCTGGTAAGCCACTGTTTCCCTTCTTTTCAATTTCTTATTTCTCCTGAAACTGTTACGTTTGTATTCTGCTACTGTGACTTTATTTATGCTCTTGAATCTTCATTTATGTTGTATATTTTCCCTTGTTTGCAATTTGATTTTGGGTATATACACGTATTCACGCACTTGTTCATTTTGCCACTGTTTTTGGCCTCGCATCCTTGTACACACTCTGTTACAGTGTTCTTGACAGTTCATCACTGTTCTTGATTCTGAATCATTGTTCTTGTTTCTGTTTTCTGTGTCTTTTCCCAGATTCTAAAGGATTTTCGCAAGTCCTTCTTTCCCAGCAAGGACTTCAAAAAGTTGTTGGGTCTGCCAGTTGAATGGCGGAGAGCTCCTTTGCCGCTCAACTACATCCCGACTTACAAGTCGGTACTACCCAACGTCCCGAAGAAGAGCAAGTCTCCTCCTTCCACCACAACTCGTTCTGTAACCTCATCACCTCGGCCAGATTAGGGATCAACTTCTGATCTAGCAGAACAACCATTAACCTCGGCTCCACAACTAATCCCTCTATCTCAACGCAAACGTCGACGTCGAACTACAATTGCCATTGAGATGGGTCGTAAGAAAGCCGTTGCAGACGACCTCCTAGCCGACATCTCCAGTACTGTCACAGCACGAGCTTCACCATCACAAACGCAGCCAAAGCCAAAACCAAAAAGGCTAAAGAAAGCCTAAGCAAAGGCAACGGTAACCCAGATCGACTCTGAGCATACCTTGCCGATCTCAAAGATGGTCGAGGCAGAGAAAAGTGCCTCTGCAGCTGAAAAGAGGCCCATTGAGGCTGAACCCTCCGAATCAACCAGATCAAAGAAGCTGAGGTCTTCGTCGGCAACAACCTCGGGCTCTCTGAAGTCTGATGCCCCTTGGGCCCCTCCAATTACCATAGAGGATAAGCTAGTCAGAGCCAGTAACAGCGCGGCTGACATTGAAGTCGGCATCGCCCTCTCTACTGCCTTGCTTCTGCCCAAAGACCTCGAACGCAACGCCGAGGCAAGCGAATATGAAAACTTCGCTTTGATGCTGCAGCATTCCGTACAAGTAAGCCCTTAACACTTGGTACTTTTCTTTCTCTGTTTTTCCATACTTAGAATTTTTTGCATGTCTTCAACGTACACCTTAACTGTGTAATTTTCTTGGTGTGGAATACTTTGGTTATACCCACTAATAGTTTATCTCGGCTTTGGCCTAACACTTGAAAATATTTTTTACAATATTTTCACAAGTGTTATTTACAACTCGATACTTCACCCTTTACTTAGCAAGACTTCTATCTTCAAATATCTTCCAAGTCTTGGCAACATGGTAATCTCGGCAAGTATGTAGATACTTCTTTCAACATAACCTTGGCTTAACTTGTAAATTTTTCTCAAAAATTTCAATAAGTATTTAAACCAATCTTCCTTTAATATAACCTCGGTTTAACTTCAACTTGTAAATTTTTCTCAAAAATTTCATCAAGTGTTAAACCAACCTTAGCTTGTAAATTCCAACTCCCAAGCATCATCCTCCAACCCTCTGCCCCCTAATATGAACTTAAGTTCCACTTGGGTTCTCATTAAGCATGTGGCTTTTGACCCTTTTCGCCGAGGTCAGATTCAAACAAAGACTGGCTGAGGTTACCAACCTTGGTCTCTTTGTTAATCTGACTGACATGCACTTAGCTCCAATCTGTCTTTGATTCTGCCGATATGACAAGTCTAGGTTAATCCAACTTAGTTCAACTCTATTATATGCAAGTATAATTCTATCTTGTCATATAATAAGTCTAAGTTATTCGTCATGTTTCAATCAGAAACATCGCCAACTTGGTTCAACTCTATTATATGCAAGTAGAAACTCTGCCATATAATAAGTCCAAGTTATTCGTCATGTTTTAATTAGAAACATCGCCAACTTGGTTCAACTCTATTATATGCAAGTAGAAACTCTGCCATATAATAAGTCCAAGTTATTCATCATGTTTCAATCAGAAACATCGCTAACTTGGTTCAACTCTATTATATGCAAGTATAATTCAACTTTACCATATAATAAGTTGAAGTTACTCGTCATGTTCACCATGGGAACATCGCCATAAGACATTTCGTTCTTATCGCACAATCATGGATTTCAACAACATTTTCATGCTTTTTTACATAGGCTTTAGCTTCCTTTTGCATGTAAGGCCAAAAGAATCCCTGTGATATTGCTCTATGGGCAAGGGATTCGCCCCCTACATGGCTTCCACATACTCCTTTATGGACCTTATATAAAAATTCTTTAACTTAGGCCGAGCTCTTCTCTTTTCGGACTTAATCATCTAGGCTGAGATCTTGTCTTCTGGAATTTGGGATCTGCTCACTTAGGTTGAGCTCTTCTCTTCTCAGACCTAATCATCTAAGCCGAGATCTTGTCTTCTAGGATCTGGGATCTGAGATCTGGAATCCAGGATCCGCTCACTTGGGTTGAGCTCTTGTCTTCTTGGACCTAATCATCTAGGTTGAGATCATGTCTTCTAGGATCTGGGATCCGGGATTTGGAATTCGGGATCTGAGCTCTTGTTTGTTATATCCAGTGTTATCTCGGCTTCACTTCAATGAACTGTTTCTCTTCTCTTGTTTGGACGCTTTTGTCCCCGGCATGTCTTCCTCGGCTCTGGTATATTTCTTAATTCTAGCCATGAGCTCCTCCATGCTTTTTGGTAATGTCTTTGCCAATGACTTTCAAAGTAAACAATCATCTTTCAGGCCATTCTTGAAAGACACGACCGCCACCTCTTGGTTGCACTCGGGTATTCGGTTGAACACCTCATAATACCTTTTGGCATAGGCCCTAAGGCCTTCATCCTCACTGATTCTCAGAGCCATCAGGGAATCCACCCTCAACGGCTATAGTTTGTTTGTCACAAACCTGGCCATAAACATCTTGGTCAAGCCCTCACAGGTTTTCACAGTTCCTTTCGGTAACTTGTGAAACCAGTCCGATGTAAGTTCCCTGAAGGACGAGGGGAACACCTTGCAGAGCAACGGCTCATTCCCGGTGTACAACACCATCGAATTCAGGTACAAGCCAACGTGAAAGTTAGGGTCTGACTTACCGTCGTATAACTGGAATCTCGGCATGTGGAACCTCTTTAGGGCTTTGAATTTGTCCAATTCTACTGAGAACGGCATTCTCGGCTTGACTAGAGAAGTCACCTCGGCATCTTGCTGCTTTCTTTGGAGGTAATCCCTTAGATCCTCCTTGGTCTGCCCAGGAGCTCGGCTATCTCCGGATTTCAGCTTCTTTGGTGTACTACTTCCAGTGTCATTATGAGTCCTTTTGGACTTCCCTCCATTGGTCGTGTCGAAACAAAGTTCCTTCCCTTGAACATCCTGATGTTCCTTGGTACAGGTTTCTTTGGTTCGACGTGTCTTCTGGGATTCTCCTTTCCTTGATTCTCCACGTCCGACCTCCCGTGAAGGCCGGTGAGAATGTCCTTTAGTCCTGTCTTGCTGAGGGATTGCAGGAACAGTTTTCTGCCCCCATTTCTGGGCATCTTTCTTGGCCGTTGGAATCGGCATATCTTGTAACGGGAACGGTGGCTGCATGACGTTGTTCTGCATCATGAGATTGATGACCGTTTGCAGGTCCGCCAATTTGTCCGCCATCCCTTTCATCTCGCCGTCCCTCCGTAGGCATCTATCTTTCCATACCTGGAGGTCGGCTTCGTTATAGTACCCGCCTCAGTCCGATTTCTTTGGCACGTCGCCCTCCTAGCCAACGTCATTTTCTCCGTGATTCTTATCACGAGTCTCTTCGTTGCAGTTGTCTTCTTCGACGTCAAGGTCTACATGTTTCCCACTTCCAGTAGGAATGTCGTTCCCAACCTTCTCTTTCTGTCCGTTGTTGGCCATCTATTCTCTTTTCTTTCCCACAGACGGCGCCAAATTGTGTGAGTCGATTTCTGACCACACTGCCAAACTAGTACTCAGCTGGAGAATATTGGCAGAATAGATGAAGCCCAAACGACCTGTCACAGAAAGAAGAGATTCTGACGGTGGTTCGTCCGCTTGGGGGCACTCCAATGATCAAGTTAGTTATCTCTCAAAGATAGCAAAAGTGCTTAACTCACTATTCAGAATACAAAAAACATACCTTAGACCCATGGGGGTGCCTCCCTTTTATAGCCAACGCAATCCTAGTCCCAATAGAAGCCTAGCTCTAATGGACTTAGGATTACTGCTAATCTTGGACTCCCAGTAGGATTAGGATAAACTCTCTAAGAGTCTTATCTTTACCTAAACTGAAGTCTTCTCCCATTCTAGGACTCTTGTTTCTTATCCACTTATCCCGGATTCCGGTATTCTCGCAGATAACCTTGGCCTAGCCGAGATCATGTCAGCATTATAACCAGGACACGTGGCACCCCGGCTGGCACTTCGGTAACACCTCAGCCACGTGTCATCATTCAAAATTTATGTCCCCATAGGTCGAAACCAAAATCTTACATGGTGGTCATAATTGCTGCATACCTTTTTCAAATCAAGACATTCAAGTTGGTGAGAATCGAATGTCATTGTATGGAAGAAAGGGAGCTTTAAGTGGTGGTTAGGTGAAAGATTATTCACAAATATGATAAAAAAACAGTGACTCAATTGATCAAACCCTTTGTTATACTATTTTTAGTGACATTCCTTGGAGATAAAAATTTAGAAAAAAATTGTACCAGAGCCATAAAAAGTTTCACTTATGATGATATTAGTAAATAGTTGGCTTATGAACTAGACTGGATTGATAGCAGGGCTAGACTTAAAAACTGGATTCGGGCTCCTCCTCCTCAAGACCTGTAAGACAAATTCTTGAGAATCTTGCAGTGAGTGTCTTTCTTAAAGGCCTTCTGACAGTTAAATTAGAAATATTTGGAGAAGAAAATATTAAGAGCGTATAGATGTAAAAGATGACGTATTTATAAATAGTTGAATGTGGATTTTTATAAGATTTGCCTCTAGTGTGAGAGAGAAATTACGTTAATGTCTTCTCTAATATGTGAATGACACGTGTCAAACTATAATGAAGGGTGTGCAAGGTATAGGTTCACGTCCTCTGTAGTGGTAAGTGGAGGGGACCATCCTATAATCACGCCACATGCTCTGGCCGTTATAGGTATATATCAAACATGTAATTATTCAGTAATTCTGAAATATGAACACGTGGTATTGGATAGTATTATGATTGGTGAAAAAAGTAGGTAGGTAGAGGGAGTATTGTGTTAGTGTTTGAAAAACATGAGTTGACATATTGAATGATGATTAGTTAAGGAGTACAGACACGTGATATTCCAGAAATATTTAATAATTTTCCAAACAAACGTGACATACACATGTTCTAGTCAACATGTTCTTTGTTCATGATTGAGTAAACCCTCTACGTACGTTAAGCAAGTAAGCAATCCAACAGGGTGATTAGCCCATCTGACCAAGTGGGCGTTCCAACCGACCTGACCTATCTCAAGGGTGAGCATGGCCCTGATGTCACCAAGTGGGCCGATCTCTTTAGTTTTGGACTTATGTCACTTAAGTCATCCTTGGGCTCATACCGTTACCTACATTAAGGCCTTGGTCCAATAAACATCTATATTCATCAGCTTTTAGTAGGGTTTTCAACAGGTCAAGTATGGGTAGAGAGGCATTCTACTCTAGTCCATTCCACCTTAGCTTAGTGAATATTACATTCGCATTTAATCTGCCCCACCCTCGTCCCATGTAGCTTTACAACTATATTTTTAGCATTAAATGTCAATAATGTGTTTTTAAATAGCTCACAATGATAAATGACTTGTTAGGATCAAAGTATAAAAACTTGAAGATTTATCATCATTCCTTCTATACTAGGATTGCAAAGTCAAGAATAAAAGAGAGAGAGAGAGAGAGAGAGAGAGAGAGAGAGAGAGAGAGAGAGAGAGAGAGAGAGAAGTATAGAATATGAACGAAATGAGTAGTAGAAAAGAAGAAAGTTCTAAAGGTCATTTTATATAATTAGACATTAACAAAAATATAAATAAATAAAAAATTATGAGAACTTTTAATAGTAGATATAATTGAGGTGGAGCAGGACTGTGTAGAGTCACCTTACTCCAAGTTCAATCAAGTTCTCCATTTCGACCTCAAACCACCTCTTATCATATTATTAGAATTTCCAAATTTGTCCCATTAAGTTGGAGACATACCACGCCTTAAGCTTTTACCATCCCTAATTATCAATATTTAGATTTTTTATCATGTCTAATATGAATATTGGTCATTTTTTCTGATGTACTACTATTCTGTAGCATTGCAGGTGCAACTGAATGTTGTTTTCCAATTTGATAGATTGGTGGAAGAATGTGGTTTTATTTATGTTAATTTTTATGGTAATTTATGGTAAAGTTTGTGCCATTTAGATTCGTGGCTTCAATTTGGATTTAAATCAGTATGCTTGAAATTAATATTCTGAAAACACTGTTTTGACTCTTCTTAGTTACTAAAATTTGATTATTTCTTTATTGGTTAATTCTCTTGATTTAGCTACCTCAGATATCAAGTATATGTGCTTCAAATTGTGTAGTGGATATATTTATTTGAATTGAAAGTTTTATGTGGCAGGCTTTAAGATGTCTTAAAGAGAGTTATGTTCTTTCAGTGGATATAATCAAATTTCAACAAACATAAGGAATCCAAATTGAACAAAATTCGAAGTTATTATATGGGGTAGCTAATTTTTTCTGACTGCATCATCTAATCAACCTGGCTAATAGTTGAGGGGGAAATTTTTCACGAAAAAGTTATTTAAAAAATATTCAACATCCTCAATGGTTACGATGTTCATTGTGTAATCATTTTTGAGGTTCATATATAAATCTCCAGTTCAGCTACCCTTAAAACAAATACCTAATATGTTATTTTTAGTGCCAATCTGGGTTGGTAATTGGTAGCTGATATAGTTTGTTAGAGTGTTTTTGTTATGAGACTTGAACCATGGGATGCATTTGTTCATAAAAAATACTGTATGCACTTTGCCTTGTTCAATAACCAATTGTGCATTACTATTTGATTTCACCGACATTTTTGATGTAATATAATGTTCCTATGTTTTTGCTGGATATTGGTCTAGATTGAAGTTTACCATACCCTATTTATGCAGGTCATATTGACATCTTTGGTTTACGAGAAGCAACAAAAGCTAAGAATCTAGCTGGTGATTTTGTTAGGGTTAATATTCTGACTGCGAGTTGATTTATTTTGTTTTTTTTTCTCTCTCTATATGGCATTAGTTTAGTTATGGATCTGGGTTGCCTTATTTCAGAACACCCCAAATTGACTAGTGAAGTCCCTATCCTTTTATATTATTGATTGTTACTTGTGGCCAGTACAAGTTTAGGTGCTTGTGGGTACCAATTGGTAATTGATTTTTGCTTTTGAATATGCAAGTAAAAATAGAGATGCTCTTTTGGTGGACAGGTTCTTTCAATTCTAATTTTATTTATTTTTATTGTTTGTTCATTTTTGGTTTTGGAACTCTTGGTTGATGGTGTTTTACTACCTCAGGTGAAAAATTTTGGGGTTTAATTTAGAAGTACCCACATCTTTGATCACAAGATCTCTCATCTCTCTCGCTCGAGGAATTTTTTAAATATATTTAGAAGGATCTAAATATTTAATCATAAGATCTCGCTTCTCTCTCACTCTCTACGCATGTATGCCCCCACGTGTGCACAAGCACAACCACACACATGTATTGTACGGATTATGATGGTCCCTCTTGGGTGCTCCTCTTACCACTGCATGGCCATAGAGGGGCTGCATTCTTCCTGCTCCTCACATTTGCTTGCTTAAGACTTTGGCTAGGTTTTAGATTCAGATGTCCACTGTTTTTGTTCATTATTGGGTAGGGTGGGGTCTTGCTGTCTTTTTTTGTGGTTGTGGGGGTTGCCCAACCACTTACCTTTAATGAAGGTTGTTGATAATTTGCTAGAATGATTGACAACTGTGACATGTTGCTCCCCTTTTTTCATGGTTGTTGGTGCAGAGGACATGCACCATTCAAAATCATTTTGATGATGGTGTGGAATGTTAACCACCAATTTAACATGATGAATGTACTGGTAGACATGTTTTATGCACATAGGACCATTTGACTTCCTCTTTCCAAACAGTTTTGAGAATAATGATATGTATCTTGAAATGAGAGTGGGAGTAGGGGGTGGTTGCATCTACCCTAGTTGCACCCACAGTTTTCTGTCATTTCAGAAACTTCGGGGAAGGTTGTTACAAATTTACTACCTCAGAAGATACTTGGAATTTCCTTCAAAAAATAATTTATTAAATAAATAATTTCTATGTTTCAGCCTTCCGCATAAAGTAGCAGCAGGATTTCATGAGCCTTAGTAATTGGCTGAATTGAATTAACTGAAGACGGAAATAATTTGAAGTATGAATGTTGCTTGCATTGTCTAAGATTTAACTGTTGAGATAAAAATATTCTGCAACTAGATTAGCTTATGAAATGAGGCCAATTTTCCTAAACAGTTTTGTTTGAGATTCTTTTTTAGTTTCCTGGAAAAAGCATTGATAAAGAAGTAGAGAAATAACGGTTCAAATCATCCATAGGCTAATGCAACTGTATAACTTCATATCAGCATTGCTTGTTGCTTCCATCGGCTCTACAACCATGTATATATCATTTTTTAACCATAACGAAGTTCCCTGCTCTGCTTCATTACTTGGATTAGCAAGTATATCATGAAATATTTGTGTTGAGGAATTTTGTTCCCCTTGTGCTTGGAGTTTATGATAATTAGTTAAGATGATGCTGAATTGCTGGAGTTTATGCAGGCCAAGTATGTGGTTTCATCATGTTAGACAAAGTCCAGACAGCAGAGGACGCACTATCGCAGTGAACTATTGTAATTACGAATTTGACGCTTCTTCCTTTTTCTTGCTTTGACTTAAAAAAAGGAGTATAAGAATCTAACGCACATGTTATCTTGCAGGGTATGATATGCAGTTCGATGTAAAATATGCTTACTTCAACTTCTTGCAATCAATTCCTCACCCATCATCCCATGGTTTGACATCGCATGAAATGGGATTTGTTGGATCATCCTCAGATACATCTATTTGCTATTTAGGAGATGAACCAGATATCAATGCTATGGAGAGGGTGAATGTGGCTGAAAACAGAGGTGACAGTGACAAAGAATGAATAATGATGTGTTAATGATGGTGGTTTGATCTTTGAGGAGCTCTTTGGTGAGAAGATGCAGAGTGTAGAACAGAGAAAAAGCCGGAACATCTTCTATGTTTGCACCATTGAACTTCTGAACAGGTTTTGGGGAATTTTGCCTGCTGGTTGAAGATATGGTGACAGAACTATCTCTTAGTATTCTCAGTAAGTTGGGTCTCTTCAAATATTTTTTTGTAGAGTTCTTATTGTCAGTGGGAGAGACTGCTGCTAAAGTAGGTTTAATGAACGAGGCTCCCGCTAAAGAATGGTTTGAGAAGAGCAAGATGTTTTGATGTTCTTTGAAGTACCAAAAGTGACAGCTATGTTTTGATTGGAAATTGGTGGTTTTATTTTCACTTTGTGACTTCTATTTTTGTTATTTATTTTTCTTAAATGAAGAACCAAACAGAAGAAAAAGAGGGAAATATAACAATACCCGTAGATTGCTTGGTCTTAGTAATCACATAACTCTGTAATATCAATTTTCAACAAAATTTATGATCAATGATTGAATCACAATGACCATCACATTATATTTACTCTTTTTTATATATATTTTGAATGGATTTATTTTACCATTCAAAATGGTATTTTATTTCATATTCTTGCATCAGCAGCAGGGAACCCCCCCCCCCAAACAAAAAAAAAAAAGAAAAAAAGAAAAAAGTGGCGTTTTTTCAAAAACGCTACAAAATGACGTCATTGTAGGGAGTAGCACAAATTAAAAAATAAAAAAAACAGTGGCGTTTTTAGAAAAAAGTGGCGTTTTTTCAAAAAACGCCACAAAATGACGTCATTGTAGGGAGTAGCACAAATTAAAAAAATAAAAAAAACAGTGGCGTTTTTTCAAAAAACGCCACTAAATGACGTCATTGTGACGTCACACGTTAATTTGGGACGGAGGATGAGACGGTCGTCAAAGATTTTACAGCGTTTTAAAAAATGCCGTCTAATATTTTTAGCGACGTTTTTTAAACGTTGGGTAGCTATTGCGGCGGCCCTATCAGCGGCGAAAGTTTTACACGTCACTATAAGATATTACGGCGTTTTTCAGGCTTTTCGCGGCGTTTTAAAAACGCCGCTAAAAAACGAATTTCCTGTAGTGTGAGAATATACACATATTGATATATAAGATATGTATGTATAGTGATATCAACTATACTAGTCATGCTGACCTCATATCTACATCAACTAATTCAATCCTAACAAACTGACTAACTTCCACTCTTGCTTTAGTTGTATTAGTTGGGCCACTTGGCTGTAAATCAGTTATTCTAACTGACTTTGATACACTTACATGCCCCTGCAAACTGATGGGGGAGGAAAATACCATCAGTTTGTTCTTCAAATATTGAAAATGAGAAACAGACAATGGCTTGGTGAATAGATCAACCAACTGATCAATAGTAGGAACATATTTAAGTATGATATGCTTAGCAAGCACCTTCTCACAAACAAAATGAAAATCTATTTTGATGTGCTTAGAATGAGAGTGAAAGGCAGGATTTGTGGCAAAAGCAATAGTAAACAGACTGTCGCACTAGAGATCAGGCAAAGTAGAGAAGAGATAAACAAATCAGTCAGAAGCATTTGAAGCTAACTGAGTTTGGCAACTGCATGAGCCAATGGCCGATATTCAGCTTCAGTAGAAGACCGGGACATTGTAGCTTGTTTCTTGGCAGACCAAGAAATAAGATTTCTACTAAGAAAGATGCAATAACCAAAAGTAGATTTCCGATCTTGAAGATCATCGGCCCAATTGGAGTCAGAAACTGCATGAACATCAAACATGCTAGGAGTGTAAGTTAAACCATGAGTAAGAGTGCCTTTAACATAATGAAGTAATCGTTTCACAGAGGCAAAGTCAGCATTAGTGGGCTAATGCATATGTCAACATGCATGATTAACAGCAAGCGACAAATTTGGACGAGTGATGGTAAGATATTGTAATGCACCAACAATGGATCGATAAAATGCTGGATTAGAAAATGGAAGAGAATCATTGGAAGACAACCCAGGTTTGACAGATATAGGAGAGGAACAAGACTTACACTCAGTGAAACCAACTTTTGGAGAATATCTTGGGCATAATTTTGCTGCGATAGAAAATAGTTCTGTCCAGTAGCTTGGACAAAAAATGCCAAGAAAGTAAGACACATTTCCCAGCTCTTTCATAGAAAAGGCCAAATGCATTTGAGCAACCAAAGATTTAATGTGAAGAGGATCACTACCAGTAAGCAAAATATTATCAACGTAGACAACTAAGATAGTGATGGAAGATGAAGTCTTGTGAATATACATGGAACTATCACAATGATTGTTATGAAACCCCTTCGAGAGAACAAAAGTCAAAAAAGTAGAATATTAAGCTCTTAGAGCTTGTTTCAGGCCATATAAGGCTTTATGTAACTGGCAAGCAAGAGAGGGGGAAGAAAAAACCACAAACCCAGGAGGTTGAATCATAAATACCTATTCTTCAAGCTTGCCATGTAGAAATGCATTGGAGATATCCAATTGCTTGAGTGGCCAATTATGATGTAAGGCAAGAAAGAGAAGCACCTTGATAATAGGTAACTTGGCCACAGGACTAAATGTCTCTTGAAAATCCACACCCTCTTCTTGAAGATAGCCTTTAGGCCCCGTTTGTTTGGAGAGTTAGAGGGGGAATTGGGATTGGTAGTGAGGTGGGACCCACTAATATTGTGTTTGTTTTGAGAGATGGGGAGGGGATTGATAGTGAGCACCGAATTAGGATGAGCCTTCCCAAGGGGATTCGGATGGGCCTCCAAGACTTAGTATTAAAAAAACTAGTCCGGCGGACTAAAAATTTTTTATTTTATTTTTTACATGTCGGGCATTTTTTTTTTGAACATTAATATTTAATTTTTTGTATTTTTTGTTAAGTAAAAATCATTATTTTATTTGTTTTAAAATTTTTTTACATGTTGGGCATTTTTTTTAAAACATTAATGTTTAATGTTTTTGTATTTTTTTTTATTTTTTTTTATTTTATATTTATTTTACATAAAAATAATTTAACAATCCCTACACTAACAACTATCATCGAAACAAACACAATTTTACTTAATCCCCTCACTATTAATCCCCTCCATTCTACCTCTGAAAACAAATGGGACTTTAGAAACGAGGCGTGCTTTGTACCGACCAACAGAACCATCTGAATTTCTCTTGATCTTAAATACCCATTTGCAGTCTATGGATTTCCTAGATGGAGGCAAAAAGACTAGAGACCAAGTTTGTTGTTTTTGTAAAGCCTCATATTCCTCGGCCATTGCTTTATACCATATAGGAGATTGAAGAGCAGCCTGATAGGTTGGAGGCTCAGTATCTATATACAAAGAAGAAGAAGAGATACCACAGAGGCAAAATGATGAGATTTAGATCTGGTAATCATAGGGTGAGAATTGGAAATAGAAGAGGGAATAGAAGGAATAGAAATAAGAGGATGAGCAAGAGGTAAGTCAATAGAGATATAGTGAATTGGTATGGAGAGAGAAGAAGACTGTGAAGTTGGCTGGGAGGATGATAGAAGAGGGACAACAACTGGTATAACAGAAGAAACATGTGGTGTAGCAGATTGTGTAGTTGGTGTAGCAGTCTGTGTAGCTGAAGCTGCAATCAGCTGAATAGACTAAGTAGTAGATGGTGTAGAGGACCAAAAGAAAGTTTGTAAAACCTGCAATGAAGGAGTAGGAATAGAGGGGATATGAGAAGAAAATGAAAAAACAGACTCATTAAAAATAACATGTCGAGAGAGATTTGTTTTTCCAATGGTAGGATCAAAACACCTGTATCCCTTAGCAAAATGATGATATCCTAAAAACACACAAGTCACTGATCGAGGGTGGAGCTTAGAAGAAGCATATGGACGTAGCCAAGGAAAACATTGGCAGCCAAAAACTCTTAAAAAGGACAAATCTGGAATAGAGTGAAACAAGACCTCAAATGGGGGACTTGTTAGCAAGCACAGCAAATGACATTCAATTAATAAGAAAAGTGGATGTAGCAACTGCATCAAACCAAAAATGAAGAGAAAGAGAAGAATGATGAAGTAATGCAATAGAAGTTTAAAAAAGGTGCCTATGCTTTCTCTTAGCAATACCATTATGAGGGAAAGTGTATGGACAAGAATGTTGATGAACAATACCATGAGTGAAGATAGTGCTTCATTTTATTGCTAAAATACTCAGTACCACCACCAGTGTAAAAAACTTTAAGAGAAGTCGAAAATTCCCTTTCAACATAGGCTTTAAACTCTAGAAATTTAGAAAACACTTCACTCTTATAAACCAAAGGATAACCAAGTAAATCGACCAAAATCATCCACAAAAATCATATAAAACTTGAAACTAGAAGTAGATTTAGTAAACGGTCCCCATACATCACTATGAATCAAAGATAATGGGTGATGAATAGTAGAATTAGATAGATGAAATGGCAATCTATGACTCTTTCACACACAATTGTCTGTTCAAGAAGTAAAAGAATCATGCTTATGCAAAGTTCAAGGTAACATTTCTTCTGAAAATCAAATTTATGAGAAGAAGGATGTCCTAGTCTATGATGCCAAATTTTAGCAAACATACATCTCGGATGTTGGAAAAACAACTGAAGGAGGGGTCTAAAAATAGTATAATCCATGAGTATTAGCACCTTGATGGAGAATTTTCTTGGTGACTTTGTCCTAAATCACAAAGTGAAAAGCATCAAAAGTAAACATACAGTTATTATCTTTAGCAAGTTTGTGGACAGAGAGAAGATTAGAAGCAATAGAAGGAGAATGTAACAACTTTTTGAGAGAAAAAGAAAAATGAGGAGTAGGTAAGATACCATTACCCGTGTGATGGATAGGAATGGACTAACCATTTCCAATGGTGATATTATCAAATCCAGAGTAAGGCTGATACAGACTCAGATTGTGTAAATCATTGGTCATGTGATGTAACGAGTTGAATCAAATTGAATTTATACTTTAATCTCAGTTAGGGATTTATTTTAAATTATTAAATTACATTCATTTTGGACCAAATTGATTGAATCGTGACCCGTTACTAACCATGTAATATTGTTGTGGTTTTATTATTATTATTTGATTACCATAAAAGAGTTGTGAATATTTATGGTGTATACCATTAAACAAAATATATTTTGTGGTGAGAAAATATTATATTTACTTTTGTCATTAAAGATGTTGAAATGTATTTTTAAATTGATATATATAGATGTATATATATGGTTATATATATGGTTAGATATTTGTTGTGGTTAGATATTTTTAAATTGATATATATATATGTTTGTTTAGTTAGATATTTGTTTAGATTTCTTTTTTCAACTTTTGGGAGATTGCCAATAGGAAAGAAGAAAAAAAGGGGTTCCAAGTTGGTTTTTCATGGGTTTGATCTAGTGTAAGTCATTTTTGACCCCTAGTGCTTTGGATCAAAACGTAGAGGGCAGAAAAGGCGTCGTTTGGCTTCGAACATATTTAATTTCTGTTGCCAAAAAATTTGAAAGCTTCTTGGTGTAGCTCGACTTTTTCGCACCTCCTTTTCGGAAGGTTTGAAAGAAGCCCTACAGTTCGGACTCTCACGGTTTTGAATCTAATCTCACAAGTGTAATGTGAAATTGATAAACACCAAAGAATCTAGCAAATCTTTTGGAAAATTGATTTTAGGATCAAAATGCCGAATTGGACTGCTTTGCCAGATACAGAGTCGCCACCTAAATATTTATTTTGGAAAAATTTAAGAAACCCATGACTCGTGCCAAAGGCCACGTGTCCATCATCACCAAAATTGCCTCGGCTGGGGAACTTAGGTATGAGAGGGGAAGGTCATGAATTGAGCACCCCCGTTCGCCCGATCAAAGATCGGCCTCTACTAATCATGATATGATTTTTATGAACATTATATACTCTTGTTCCTGTTATTAGGCTAGCTTTACTATGTGATGCGCACAAGCAAGTATAGACTAGTTTGCTCAAGTTGGAACAATTCAATTTCATGTTTGTTTTGTGAAAAGGTTTTGAATTTGCCACCTCAAGTGGGCTTAAAGTTTATGAATTTGTCACTCAACAAAGTAGGCTTAAAACTGTGAATTTGCTACTAGACATAGTGGGCTTAAAACGTACATTCGTTGAATCATTCTAATTCAAACAACAAGCCTTCATCCATAGGCATTCAAGCAGTTTATCAAGTAAGCATTTAGTCTCATGGCAAGCATGCTAGTCATGGCAATCACTCACACTCATGCAAGTATGCTAAAGCACTAAAAACTCACCTAGTACTCCAACCTAAGATAAAACAAAAGAGCTAGAAAAATAATCATGATTCCTAACTATATAAGATGTCTAATGCAACACATGTGAATAATGCAATTAATAGGCTTGGCTACTAATATGGCATATGATTCAATTAAATGACATGTGATTAAACACGTATTCAATGAAGTAATTAAAATGACAATGCAGTTTGAATGATGCGCCGAGCCTTGGTGCATGCAAGACAAGATGAATGGATGCAAACACAAGGTATGCTAATTGAAATATGTCCCTAATCTAACCATCAAAAGCAATTAAATAAAAGGGACAAAGATGTGGGATTGGAAGACATACACATTATTACATTTTGTTCTCATGAAGGAGAGTCTGAATGAATAAAGCTAAGCTAAGCTAAGCTAATTACGCTAATTAAGCTAACTATTACAAACCAAATGAAATAAATAGCTAAACTAATTAACTAATTATTACAACAAATAACTAGCTGGTAAGCTAATTAAATTAAATTATAACACAAAAGCAAGTAAGCTATGTAATTAAAGTATTTAACTACTTTGCCACGACCCCGCCTCGGGAAATGGAAGATGTGCATGTGCATGCTCGGTTTCCACCCGAAAAGACCTCTACTTTGCTCTCAAAAGCCTCTATTTGCACAATTGAACACTTCCAGAACAATTTTGCTGCACCTTACCAACACTCTACTAAGATTTGCATAAGTGGCCAGCCGGCCACTGGTGAATGTTGCCAGCCATCAATGGTGCTTTGCCGGCCACCTGCTGGCCATGGATAGTGGCCTGCTGGCCACTAATGCACTAGTTTATCTTGCTGCAACAGAGGTCAAACAGAGCAAAAGAAAAGCATTCTCACAGATTGTTTGCACAACTCACCCCTCCGTTTCATGAGCAAATCTAAGGAGTGATGAACTTAAGCCATAAACCACCAACTCAAGTAATTTTATTGCATGATGGCTTGTGACTCAGGAGGTGCAAGTTCAAAAAATGAAAAATGAGACACACAAAACCATCACCCTATTATGCATGATCAAGGGCAATGGAGACCTCTGAAAGTTGACACATTTCATCACTTTGAGTATGAAACATCTCAATTTTCCTTGTGTTCAATTAACGTCCGATTGAACACACAAGTTAATATCTTACTCACTTTTAGTCCCAAGTTTTATTTACTCATTTTATTTTACCAACCATTCCTTAATCCAACTAAGTCCAAAAGGTGAGGCTAAGTCCTCTAATGGAAAGAGAGTTCAAAACACAAGTTGCTTTAGGTATGAAAAAAGCATCATACCGTTGGTAATGAACCCCTAAGGGACTAAACCATTAAGTATGAAATTTCAATTCCACACTTAGGCAATCAAGTGATTTGAAACCACTTTCAAAGAAAAATTAAAAGCCAAGAAAGGAGGGAGGTTGCAGAGATTATACTTGCTGAAATTAAGTATAAAAAGCCCAAAATAAGTACTATCAATTCAAACAAGTGGTGTCTAATGGCTTAAAACACCAAGCTTATGAGAACTATTACACTACAACTATGCAATATAAGACTCAAATGACTTAACCAACCCAAAAGAGAGTTAAAACAGGTCTGAAATAGCCTTAAAACATGCTGGAATTAAGCTAACAAAAGCTAGAAAAATAAGCTAAAACATGGAGCATGTTAAGCTACTAAACAAAACACAAGGAGGGGAGGTTACCCCCTCTATTTTTGGACTTCAAAACATGTTTTTAGCCACTGAAATAACTTTAAGAAATAGTGTTTAAAAGCTTAGAAAAAGATAGTAAAAGGGTGGAAAACACAAGGGCAAAGGCCATAAAAGTAAGGTGTAAAGAAGGGTGAACCACCCATCAACCCTTATTAGACTTAAACCACAAGTTTCAACTCAAAAACACAGAGTTTATACAGCCCAAAAATAGTACAAAAATGTGCTGGAATGAAGACAAAAGTAGCTAAAATAATAAGCTAAGACATGGCAATTTAAGCTAGTAAACAAGCTAAAGGAGGGGTGGCTAACCCCTCCATTTTTGGGACTTCAAAACCACTTTTTTAGCCTTTGAAAACCTTTGAAAATCAGTGGTAAAAAGCTCAAAAGAAGTTGATGAAAGAATGGGAAACACAAGTGGAAATGCTTAGAGAATAGTTCAAAGAAGGGTGGTTAACCCCTCTACCTTTAATAGCCTTAAACCACAAGCTTCAGCCCATAAAAATAGTTGAAAAACACTTCAAAATCAATAAGAAAAGATAGAAAAGAAGTAGTGCAAAGATGGCACAAAAGAAAGAGAAGGTATACCTCTTGAATAGGAATAAACCCTTAAGTCACAACCAACTAATTTCACACTCTTAAGTGCTTCAAGAGCTCAAATTCAAGCTCAAATCATCTCAGCAAGAAGTCCTGTAGGTTTGGTTTGATGTGTTTGGGCATAGGCTATGCAAGTTGCAAAAGAGAGAGAGAATTGTAGAGAGAAAGGATTTTTCCAAAAATATTTTCACCCTTAAATGTTTTCTAACCTTGGAAGATGAGAGGGAGGTCCTCTATATATAGAAATATATGAGCTTTGGTCGAAAATACCTAAAAATGGATAGTTGGAACAATGTGGAACAGTTGGGAAAATATTTGGTTTTTACACTGATGGCCAGCAAGCTTACAGTGGTGGCCGGTCGGCCATCATTGATGGCCGGCAGGCAAAAAATGGTGGTTTACCGGCCATAAATGGTGGCTGTCGGCCACCTGCCGGTCATGCTTCCAGACCCGATTTCAAATAGGCATATCTCCCTCATCTGGACTCGATTTTAGGTCATTCTTGAGTCTAAATTGAACCCTCGGAAGTCTAGTTTGCAATGGTGGAAGCCTCACATCTAAATTCTAAGTGTACAAAGAGATATGCCTATTTTAGTTAAGGTTGCTCAATTTTGTCTTAATCGGATTGATGCCTAACTTCAAACAGACATATCTCCTTCATCCGAACTTGGCTTTAGGAGATTCTTGAGTGTAAAATGAAGTCCCGAAAGTCCAATTTCCAATGGTGGTGGCTTCACAACTAAAGTCCAAGTGTAAAAAAGGATAGGCCTGATTTAGTGAGGCTGTCTAGTTCTTTCTTAACGGTTTATGCCCAACTTCTTCCCTAACTAGTTTTCTTCCCTCTCCTCTAATTTTCTTCAACTCCAAACCTATAAATAAGAGGTTTAAAAATATTTTTCAAAGATTTCACCTCTCTTTCATTTATTTTCACTTTGTCCTTGCTCGGTTTGCCGAAAAGTGCAACATTTAACGAAATGCAAACCTCGGAACATCGTAGAAACTTCTTCAAAAGTATTTTGAAAGAGAGGGTTTTAAGGTCTAAAATTGTTTTGGTCCAAAATGAGGTGTAAGGTTGGGATTTAGAGCTCTTCTTGCTGAAGAAATTGAACATTTGCATAGCATAACTTTATCATCGAGTGATCAATTAGTGGCGCCCAAATCTTAAGGACGGTAAAAAATGGGGTGTTTACACTTGGCTTAAGGTAGGGATTTTTCCTACACTTCTTTATGTACTTTTACTTGATTATAGGGAGCTTAGAGTTGTATATAATTTAATTAGAATTTTTGAAAAATTTGTGATTTATTTGCTTAAAAGAGAAATTTTGAGAAAAATAAAGAGTTGATGCCCAAATTGCGAAAGTGTAAACTTGAAATATGTTTGTAAGGTTATGAAAGAGCTATGTTTTAAATTTGAACAAAAACGGATTTCAATTCGATCGGTTTTGAAATTTTTACTAGTTTGCTACCAAAAGAGCATTTTTAAAGAAAACAAAGGAATTATGTTTAAATTTTGGGGTTTTGATCAAAATAAGATGTCATAGTTTAATAATGCTTGGAGAATGAGTTTGGAAAGAAAATGATGTTTTCTTGGGCATTAACGATATTATTTTGCATAATGTATTTGTTGGAATAAAACCAACACGGTTAGAAATGGACCTTGAGAGGTTACCGGACGTGATTGTGATATGAAAACTAGTATAGTTATTCATATTTGACGAGATGTGGAATAGATTGTATTTATTAGAATTTTTAGAATTTAATTATTTAAATATCTGTTGAGAAATATCTGTTTTGGACTATCAGTGGAGGATATCCATGATTGTTGTAGAAATGCATGAGACTTAGGTAAATTGAACCACATTCCTCATTTGTTGCATTGGACATTGCATTACATTCATTTCATTAGAAATGTATTTGTTTTTGAGAAATGTTTGGAAATGTATCTGTTTGCGAAAAGATGAATACTTAGTGAATCTGGGTAGGGGGTGTAGAAACGCGCGGTTAGGTGTCGAGCCTTCCAGTTTACTGGTAAAAATGACAGCGGTAGTGCATTAGGGCCTACTTGTAGACACTCACCTAGAGATTCACAGAACTTGTATTCACGTAACAGATATGATTTAAAATGGAAATGGTTTTATATCAGTTGTTGCATTATAGCATTGCATGCTTTATAAAAAGAGAGATAAACTGTTTTATCATGAGCATGGCATGAACATACTCCTCTTTAGTCTTATCATGGTCCATATGTTGTGTAGTACATCTCTACTGGACTGTGGCTTACCCAATAAGGAAAACTATTTCAGGCACAGGTGCTATGCCTCCGCCAATGCATTGACTTGGGAGGACTCAAAGCTAAGACTTCATTTTTGTTTTATGGTTATTTATTGAATGTAAGCCCAGGGCTGTATTTGCATTGAGTTGAAACTCCATTTTGTGTAACCAAGAATGTTCTTGGATAAGTTTGTAAGCCTGTAGGGCACTTATTATCTGTTTGGCTTCCATTTCATACTTGTTGTAAAATGCATGCTTGGGATTGGAACTGGGGTATTGAGATATGAACAACATGTATTTGGCATTTGGGATTAAATGGAACTGGATGTATGGAATAGTTAGCTATATATACGTGCCTATCTATTAGGTGGGTTTGTTGTATAAATAGATATACCTTGCCTAATTTTTGGGGCGTTTCAACTTGGTATCAGAGTGTACCGGGTTCGAATACTTTGGGTACGTGGGGAGTGGTTAGTACCATAATGAGTTTATCTTGCTTGATAGAGATATTTGTATGATGATGTGCTATGAGATAACATGCTTATGTGATTATATGGGTATGGGGTTTGATTTTTGAGATGTTGATTGGGTCTGTGAGTTCCTAGAAGTCCAGTCAGAAGAGCACTTGATCACTGCTATTTCTAATTGGAACTCTAGCAATGTCATGGGACAATTATTATCTAGAAAGAAAATCTGTATGTGCTCATGTGACTATGTGCCTATATGGAATGAATTAACTGTTGTCCATTGCCCTAGGATGTGAGTGAGTTAGCTTCGGCACAATTGTGATTGTGCTAATTTTGAGTGTTACCTTCATTAGGATGTCAGGATGCGGAAGGGGCAGTGGTAGGCGTGGTAGGCCCAAGAGGCACGAGATACCAATACCGGATGAGATTCTAGTGCAGGAAGAGGGGACAAGGTAGGCAAATGTGGCTGAGCCAGCTAGGCAACAAGCCATGGGTGCTTTGGCACGAGAGATAGTAAGGGCACTGAACATATTGAGGGCTGAGAACCTAGCACAGGCCCCAACTGCCCCAGTTGTAGAGACAGGACCACTCTTGCTAAAAAGGGAAATGAGCCACTGAAGGCTAATGAGTGGTTAGAGCAGACGGTTAAGACGTTCGAGATGCTAGACATTGAGGACGATGCTCTGAGAGGGACCTTGGTATCCTTTCAGCTGAAGAGAGAAGCAGGTCAGTGGTGGAAATATGCGCGGGGATGTATTAGGGTGACCTGTGAGGCCTTTGTCAATGCCTTTCAGGAGAAGTATCTGCCTGCTACTATCAGAGAGAGGTTGAGGGAATAGTTCAAGAACCTCAAACAGTAGCTTGGCACACCGGTGGCGGAGTTCGAGGCCATTTTTGCTAGTTTGTCTAGATTTGCTCCTAAGCTTGTAGCGACAGAAGAGCGTTGTTGTATCAAGTTTGAGACTCGACTGAGAGATGAGCTTACCTACTGTGTGAGCGGGTCTATGACGAGGGAGTACATCCATCTTGTTGAGGCAGCGGCACATATGGAAACCCGGTTAGGAGCTGGAGAGAGGGAGATGAGGGGTTTCAGGTAGAGAGGCCACCCGGTTAGGAGCTGGAGAGAAGGAGATGAGGGGTTTCAGGTAGAGAGGCCAGGAGATGTAGAGTGAGGCCTGAGACAGCAAGAAGCAGAGGGGTTTTACACCATAGCAGTCTCATGGGGCACAGTCTAGGTCCACTTTTCCAGTGCCGAGTTTAGGGGTAGGGAGAGGTGGTTAGGGAGGATTTTCTTGTTTGAAGTGTGGCCAGTTGGGTCAAAAGTCTTTTTCTTGCCCACAGAAGGGGGAAGGACAGCGGTCTGCTCCGTCTTCAATCTGCCCACTGAGCCAGAGTCAGCGAAGGGGGTAGTCTTTAACTTGCTTTCAGTGAGGACAGGCAGGACACATGAAGAGGCACTGTCCACAGTTGGGTGGCACACCTGGTGCATCTGGATCGAGGCAAACTTAGAGTCACCAGCTAGCACAGTCGGCACAGGCCTCGAGGGCCACTATGGGAGCCTCTTTGACTCAGTTTGTACATCCGGCTTATGCTTTGAGAGGGGAGCAGGTGGATTAGAGACCTACTGGGCGTGTGTATGCTGTTACCACGCTAGAGTTAGTGTCAGCACCTTCGGTTGTGAGAGGTACCTTCTTATTTTGCAATTCTATTGCCAATGTATTAATTGATACGGGTGCATCACATTCCTTTATCTAATCTGCATTTGTATCGGCATTGGGGTTAGAGTTGGCTCGGTTAACATTGCCACTCTGTGTAGAGTCATCGATTGGGGGTAAGATTGTGCTAGAACAGGGATGTCGGGGTTGTGATATAGAGGTTGCCGGTCATTGACTTCAATTTTCTTTTACTTTCCTTGATATGTTGAGTTTTGATGTTATACTGGGTACAGGTGCTATACCTCCGCCAAGGCATTGACTTGGGAGGACTCGGAGCTGAGACTTTATTTTTGTTTTATGGTTATTTATTGAATGTAAGCCCAGAGCTGTATTTGCGTTTAGTTGAAACTCCATTTTGTATAACCAAGAATGTTCTTGGATAAGTTTGTAAGCTTGTAGGGCACTTATTATCTATTTGGCTTCCATTTCATACTTGTTGTAAAATGCATGCTTGGGATTGGAACTGGGGCATTGAGATATGAACAACGTGTATTTGGCATTTGGGATTAAATGGAACTGGATGTATGGAATAGTTAGCTATATATATGTGTTTGTCTATCAGGTGGGTTTGTTGTATAAATAGATATACCCTGCCTAATTTTCGAGACATTACATGTGATTAGTAGCCGCAGAATCAAGATACCAAGGTATGGAGTTAGAAAACTGAGAAGTATTGCTAGGAAGAGGTGTGGAAACAACAAATGCTTTAGGATTTTGTGGAGAAGACTGAACCTGAGGTTGAGGATCCAATCTATGCCAGCAATCAAAAGCTGAGTGACTAAAGAGACCACAAATTTGACAAGTAGGCCCAAATCTTCCTCTTCCCCTGAAATTTGATCAACCGGTACCTTTATAAGAAGTAAAATTTTGACCTCTTCCCCCTCTAGAGGAGTACCTTCTTCTAGTACTTGCAGATTGTCCTCAAGAAGCATTAGAAGAACTGGAGTGAGAGCCACGAGTCACTGAAAATGTAACATTAGGTTGCTCAAGAGATGTAGCTTTGTCATTCTTTGATTTAACATGAATTGTTTTTGAACACTACAAAGAACACAAGTCATCCATGGTAATACTCTCTGCTCGAGCTCTAATAGCAATTTTAAATGAATCATATTCATCAGGAAGGTCATTCAAGGTGATCAGTACAAGATCTTCATCAACAATATTCACAAATGCAAGGGCCAATTGATTAGAGATTTCTTTGATTTGAGCCAAATACGCTTCCATAGAATATGACTTTTTGGAAACATTATTCAACCGATTCTTGAGCTGATGGATGTGAAAGCGAGAAAGAGTTGTGAATCGCTTAATCAAAGCACTCCAAACCTCAGAATAGTGTTCCAAATTCAACACAGTTGAATAAATTGGTGCAGACAAAGTTACTGTAAGACAATTGAGTAGATGTGCATCTATAATATCCCTCTTTGGCCAATCTAGATTTGGAATTTCAGAACCACTGGCATTCTTGATGAATGGAGGAGGAGGAGATGACGAGCCATCAACAAATCGAAGAAGATTAGTAGCTCGCAAGATGTTCTGGAATTGACTTCCAGATAACAAAATTTGAAGCATCTAGTTTGATAGTAACGAAGGAGGACAAATTTAAGATGAGTAAGGACAGATTTGAAAGAATTAAAGGAGAAGAAAAATAAGTCATGGTAAATTTCAAGTAATTTGAGGATTAAGCAGAATCAATTTGAAGAAATGATGATCAATATGAAAAACCCTAGCAAATAAAAAAGATGAGTATAGAAAAGATGAGTTACAGAGAAGAAAGATGAAGACGAGCTTCACATAGAAAGCTTCGTAGTTGCAGAGAAGGTGAGCATCGCAGATCAATGACAGACACCAACAAGATCAGACACCATGGCAGATCAGGTAGACCAGGCTTCTTTGCTCATGAGAGCTCATTGCTCTAATACCATGTATAAACACTCGAACTCGTTTTCCATTACTTCAGAATATGATAATATACACATATTTATGTACAAGATATGTATGTATAGTTATATCAACTATATCATGCTGATCTCATATCTACATCAACTAATTCAATCCTAACAAACTAACCAACTTCCACTCTTGCTTTAGTTGCATTAGTTGGACCACCTGGCTGTGAATCAGTTATGCTAACTGACTTTGATACACTTACCACTACAACTACATTTGAATTTTTATAGCTTGAAATGTATACCGTAAAATTTCTTTCACGGCATGTACACAAATGTCATTATATGACATGCTGTAAAAAATTGATCGTCATTTACGGCATGCAAGTAAAGTTGTAAAAAATAATAAATTAAACATTAATAACATACTTTGTATGTCGTATATAATTTTTTACGACATTTTTTTCATGCCATAAATAATTATACTTTTCATGACATAATTTTACATGCCGTAAAAGGTTAATTTTAATATATTTATGGCATACTATGTATGTTGTATATAATCTTTTATAATATTTTCTTACATGTCATAAATCATTACACTTTTCACGACATAATTTTGTATATCGTGGAAGGTTATTTTTAATATATTTCTGGTATACTTTGTATACCATATATAATCTTTTACGGCATTTTCTTGCATGTCATAAATTATTACACTTTTCATGACATAATTTTATATGACGTATAAGGTTATTTTTAACATATATATATATATATAGAGAGAGAGGGGGAGGGGGAAAGCAAATTCAAAGTTCATTACATTAGTAAACTCAATATATGAACACATGATATCACTAAAATTCCCACTTTAGAACTTGAAAAGCAAATTACAAGATCAAATAGCAAATTATATATACAAATAAAAGCAAAAAGATTATACACAACACAAGCCAGTTAAGTCTAATTCATTATTAAAAGTAGTAGAGAGAGTTAAAGAATCAATTAACTTGGCCACTACAGAAAGGCCATGCCCCAATACCAATGGTAAGGGTTTGAAGAGCAGAAGTTGCAGCAATAGCACAGGTGCAAGCATACATTCCAGAACAACAGAAAAGCACCCAGCTTCCTGTAAAGCCAAGGCAAACTCAGCAACCTGTAGAAACCAAGCCAATTTAGCATCACAACACTAAAATAAATTATGTAGATTTGTGTATAAGCATATTTGATGATATATGAAATTATGAAGTTTTTTTTTTTTTTTTTTTTTTTTTTTTTTTTTTTTAATCAGCAAAAAAATATGAAGTATTTATGTCATGTAATTTTGAGCTATACGGGCCTGAGCTCAGCTTGTGTCTAAACAGACTTCTTTTATATAATTTGTGTCATATTTTGTTTTTTATCTAATGTGATACACATCCATAGATAATTGGTATAATAGGTACCACATGAATTCAATTAATTTTTAACAGAGTTGTGAGTATGTCAGTCAAGTGGTTAAACAACATGTGGTATAAAAATATAGTCACCCTCCTTAATATTTGTTCTTCTAGCAATTCTCAAGGGTGTCTGATTATAATACCTTCCTAAAAATTTACATAACATCTGTCACACCCCAAATCCGGGCATGACCGGCCATGGCCCACAGGGACTTAGCCCAAGGCACACGTAAGCCTAAACATGAACCCAAAACCATAAAGAATAAATGTGATGATAGCCTAGAAATAAATAAATCAACACTCAATCTAGTGACATACCACAAGTGAAAAACAAGTCATAACCATCTTCCTAAATATATATATATATACTAAATGGGACACAAACCGCCCACAAAATAAAATAATTCTAAATAAAACTCAACCACAATGTATGCACAAAACTCGACAAAGCAACCTAAAATAAATTGAATAAATGCCCTAGAGGTCCATACAATTGAGTCCTTGCTACGCCATGAGTTCACTCTAAGTCCTTCTAACACTTGGAAATGATAAACAACTAAGTCAGCTGATAGCTCAGTGAGTAGCAACATGGATAGTAAATACAGTTTTGAAAACATGGTTCAATTCCAAAATAAGATGTATATCACAAAAATTAGATTGGCATACAGTTTGGTAAATACAATCTGTTTCACAAAGAAGGTTTCACAGTTCAACACTTAAAATACTCATGTCTCGCAAGAACATGATAAACGACATTTTCCACTTAAAACAGATTATAACATGAACACTAATAATTTTCTGGGTACCAAGAAAAACAAATAATATGCCACACAGTTTTCAAGGCTATAAGCCCCGTTGGATCCAATACCGAACTAAGAGTCATCCTCAGGGTGGCACCTGAGCCTTTTCTCAAAGACGATCCGATTGAGGTCACCTAGCTTTTTTTTTTTAAGGTCTTTTCCTTACAATTGTTGAGCACTAGAGTCATCACGGCCCAACCCGGATTTGTTCCCTAGTGGCCAGAGTCACCACACATAGTGGAATAATTTCCCTGAACTAAATACACATATGGTCCCAATAATCAATACACATCAGTTTTGCAAAACATGGTAATTCATCATTATAAACATGAGATCAAAACAAATAGTTTACAGTATGCCAAGTTCACACATGTTTCAGAAATAATTTGATTCAATGGATAATATAATAATTTATCAAAACAGTTTAGTCATGAAACAACAATTTAATTTTCCAACAGTTCAGGGTAGGGGAACATTTATAAAAATATGTAGCATGAAACTACTCACCTGAAACCGAAATAATATAATCCTCGAATAGAGTATAAAAGTCCAACTAGTGCCCTGAACCAAGTATGAAAACTACATGTCACTACTAATTTAAAAATACTAAAGAATAAGAACTAAGTAACCTCAAATTTAAAGCGCACTAACACGGCTCAACCCAACTCACCGTTACTCTTAAATATTACCTAAATTCATGTTCTTCAAGGTCTAAAATCACCCAAGACATGGGTTCCGATCGAAACTTAACTAAAAATAACTTTAAGATAAAACAGAGTTTTAAACAAGTGTTCCCAACCTACTCGCTAACTTTGAAAATTACAAAACCCACTCCACGCTATTCGAAAAATTCCAAAAACCTTCAGATATCAACTAATATATTCTAAGTTTCAAACCCAATTGCTTTCACTCAATTTGCTTATCAAAATAATTATCTAGAATTTATTATATCCAAACAGATTGTTTTTTGCAGCACTTTAAAGAAATTGCCGGTTCTCTTAATATACACGAGCAATCAATGCAAGGCAAAAAATGTAAGAAACTAGACTCGTAACCGGTTCTAATTACTCCGATTTGATAATTTTTGTATTTATACCCAAAGAGAACAACACTCCCGAATTTACTGTTTAAAACCAGTTTTCTGGACAGATTTGAACGCATCAGTTTATATGGATTTTGATTCCCAAAAATTATGAAAAAATTCAGATATGCAATTCAATATGTAATTAATCTACTGTAAAAATTTCAGTTCAAAATTCATTCGTTTGATATGGTTTATTGATTTTTAAAGTTTGTGGTTCTGTGCAGAATTCTTATCTAACGACTTTAGCTCCTTAATTCGCTTTAAAATTTTGAATGATAATAATATACACAAAACATTAACCCAATCAACTAAACTGTTCCTTTTCTTCCAACAACTCTCAACACCCACAAGCACCATAACTATGTAAACAATAATCTATAATAGAACAAGAATAAATTGATTCTTACCTTAGAGTTGTTCAACCACAAAGTTGCTGGAAACTTCTCTCTCTCTCTCTCTCTCTCTCTCTCGTGGCTGCTACTATATGTTGAAAGTGTCGTGCAAAGCAATTATAATAAGCGTTAGGGTTTTTGTTAGGAAAACTAGGGTTGCTCTATATATATCTAAACAAAACTCTAAATAATTATCCAAACAAAAGGTTTTAAGTTATTATCTCTTTATATTATTTTAATTATTTACTTGATTTGTATATTCAGGTTCTCACAACATCACAAAAAAATTTCTCAAAGTTGTATGAGTTCTTCGCCATTGTTCATCAAAAGAAAATCAAATAATTTGAAAAAAATTAGTAAAATAAAATACTTAAACAAGGAATTGCAAGAACTACCAAATCACATAGTTCAAATCAAATAATGGAAGAAAGATAGAAATAGCAGATCTCACAATACTTGCATCCTCAGAATTTAGAACAAAAGTAGAATATATATGCAATTTTCAGGTTGATATCACGTACAGTATCAACGGAGATATGGTTCAAGAAATTCATACCTGAGTTCGCCAAATCTCCTAAAGACGTAGAATGTAACAACCCCAACCCATGATTAATTGTTAAACCATGATTAAGTATGCTTATTAAGATGAAATTCTAAATTAATTGCATGTGTTTTGCATTATTTGTGTTTTTATCTGTTTATCGTAGAAATATCTGTTTGTGTTTCCATTTTGTTCTGCGAATTGAAGGCCTTATCGGCATCTAATCATGAAATTGACTTGATTTATGTGGTATTTGGAAATTTTAGAATTTTATCGTACATTGAATTGAAAGTCGATTCGGAACGAATTAAATTAGACTAATTAATGCTCATTTGGTTAGACTAAGCCAATATTAATTAAGTTCATTAATCAAGCCTATATAAGGCTTATGTGATTCAAGACACTTAACTACACACTCTCATTCCCTCATCTTGAGCAAGCAAAACGTGTGTGAGAGAGAGTAAGATGAGAGATTTGAGTTCAAGCAAGGATAGTTAGAGAATTCAAGGAAATTGGCTTGGAACTTTAGTGAATTCACCAAATAGAGCTTAATTGAGAAGTTGAGGTAAGAATTCCACCCTTGAATTGTATATTTATGACCATGAATTCAAGAGAATTTAGTTGAGTCATGCAAGATTTGAGCTAATGAAGTAGGAAGGAAGAACATACCATGCATGCATGCACATTTTCTTTCATTTTGAGCTTAATTGTTAAGAATTCTCACATGCATGCACCAAAGTCTACCATAGTTTTGAGAATTCATCATGTTTTCCATCAAGTTGTCTTATTTGATCATGAATTGGAAGCTTTGAAGTCAAGAAATTGCATACATGCTTTGTTTTCAACATTCCAAGCTTGAGTTTGTACAATCGACATGCTTTTGGGCCTTGATTTTGCGAAATGACCTTCAATTCCTGATATTCTACAAGTTTCTACATGTTTTTTTTCAGTTTTGGCCCAAGAGGATGAGTTTTGATGTGTTTAATTCAAATTTTGAGCTTAGAAGAGCAATCTGGAAATTCTAGATTCTGTCTCTCTGCTCGAGCGACAGAACCTGTGCTCAAGTGACCATTCTATATTTCGCACTCTTGCTCGAGCGACCAAAAGTTGGCTCGAGCATAAAATGCATGCTCTTAGAAGTTTGCAATTTTTGCAGACCACTCGAGTAACAAGAGTTGAGCTTGAGTGAGTATCTCAGTCTCACGCTCGAGCGACCATCGAGCGTGCATCGAGCGGAAAAATCAAGCAACCAGAACTTTTGCAGAGTTTACAAACTGCTCGAGCAACCACTCACATTTTTGAGCCTCCACTCGAGCGAAGGAAGTTGCGCTCGAGTGAAGGCCTTTTTTTTAACAAATTTTGCTAAGTGTTTTGAAACTCATTTTGGCATCCCTATTGCATCTTAGGCATTCCTAGGCTACAAATAAGATATAATAATGAGGATAAGAAGTAGAAACACACCAAGATAAGAAAAAACTAAGTTAATGATTTCGGGTGTGTAATTTAATACGTATTCGTTCAGTATCTGTGTAGGTCACATGCCACAAGTTATCTAATTTGTCTGCTCTATATGCCTGCTTTGGAGCCATCTATGAGTAATAACTCTGTAAATTTATGTTTAACTTTAATTATCTTCTGATGTTATGAAATGATCAGTTTTTTGAAATGCGATGTTTTATAAGAATGAATGATTGTATAAATTTTTGAAATGTATTTGTGGCATCCTTAGCACATGGCCCTTGCCTAGGGGCAACAATACCATAGTTTATGAGCAAGCCCCTTGCCCGAGGATAATAATACCGTGGCCTCATAGCCCTTGCCTGGGGGTAATAATAACATGATTTCATGGCCCTCGCCCGGGGGTGTAGACACCCCATTTTTGACCGACCTTAAGACTCAGACATCATCGTTTGTGCACGCGATGATCGCGCATGTTTGTGCTCGTTTTGAGCTTCCGGGGCTTTCGGCTGAGCGCCTTGTCTCGGGACCTCTTAACAAAAATTTACATTTCTCTCTATATTTCTCTCTCTCTATATATATATACATATATACATATATATATTGAGCCTTAAAGTGTTGTTTCTTCACACTTTTGCACACAAACACCTACTCAAACACCTGCATTTTGGAGCTGAGGTCACTTGGAGCTTGTTTTGAGGTCTTGGCATTGGTTTTGGTCCAAGATTGTTGCTGAAGTTGCTGTCTTTCCTTAGTTCTTCAAGGGTAAGAGACTAGCCCATTTTAAAGCTTTGTTTTGTTTAAGCATTTGGCCATCTTTGCATGTTGTTTTAGGCCAAGCTTTCAACTACAAAAACTTTTGTTTTTAAGTGTTTAAGATGTTTGTTTTAGGCCTTGTTTGAGTTAGGGGTAGTCTACTTCCTTTGTGGCTTGTTTTTCTTTGTTTTGTGCTCTCTTTTAAAGCCTTTCAAACCATCTTGGTTTGGCCTTTCCACCACTAAATTCCAAAGGAATTTCAGTGGTGGAAAGTGGGTTTTGGGACCCAAAATAGGTGGAGGGGTGGTCCCCCCCTTTGTATCTTGCTAGCTTGTGTTGATTGACCTATCAAATGAGCATGTGTTTCTCCCATTTTGAGGCTTAGTTTGAGCATGTTTTTGTGACTTTTTGGACTTTCCCTAACTCTGCTTTGGGCTAATTTGATCATTGGTTTCTTGCATCTTACACTTGTAGTGCAATCCTACTTGTTAGCCTAACATGCATCATGCTTTATGCCTCTCATTCTAGCTTATGTTAGCTCTATCTTAGCATGTTTTTGCCACTGATTTGTCATGTCATAACTCTGTTTTTGATTGGTTTGGTTGCCTCTTGCGTGCTTCTTGCACTTGTAGTGCAATTTTGTTCACTAGCCTAGTGTATTTGGTGTTTTAGCCTATTGATCTAGCATGCGTATGCTCTACTCCAGCACATTTTTGGCTATGTTTTAGCATGCTTTAGGTCTGATTTGAGTGGTTTTGGTCATGCATGCTTGGCTTTGCATAGCTATGGTGTATTTGGCTTTGCTAGTCTTGCACTTTGGGACCTCTAGCATGTCATATTTGAGCTTTTTGCATGGCATGGCATCATTTGGCATGTCATTTCAGACCATATACCTCTGTCATATTCTTGCATTTATCGCCCTTTTGTTGTGTTTGAGGGTTGAGCCTTATGCTTCACTTGTAAGCCAACTTGCATGTATGCTTGTCTAAGCTTTTTGAGCTTCCATCTCAGCATGTTTTGGTCTTTGTTTTGGCCTAATTGAACTCTGTCCAGAGCTGGTTTAGTCATTTGTGTCATGTAGTGCATGCCTCATGTGTAATGTTCTTTACTTGCTTTAATGCCTAAGTCTTCTAGCATGTCTTGCGTGCATTGCCTACATGATAGAGTCTTGTGCATGCCACTTAGCATTGAAAGATGAGCATGTTGTTTGCATGTGTGTTGCATTGCATGTGTTTGGATCGGACGTTAATCCAAACACGAGAAACGAGGGATGTTTCATACTTGAAGTGATGAAACGTGCCTCATTTCTTAGTCGCCATCTCCCTTGCTTGTGCATGATAGGGTGGGGGCCTCTTGAGTCTTGTGTGTTACTTGTGCATTCATAAACTTGTAAAAACTTGGCTTCTTGGCCATCATGCATTGCGATGCTCTGTTGGTGGCCCGAGAGTAGAAAACCATACTCCTTTGAGCTTGAGAAATGATAAGGAGGGTGGTTGTACACACATACCCTATAAATGCCTTGCTTTGCCCTTGTTGAACTCTGTTTGCAGCAAAATGGAAGTGTGCAGAAGCAACTGGCCGACCAGCCAGAGGAAGTGGCCTACAGCCTCCTTAAGTGGCCGACAAGTGGCCTACAGCCTCCCCTGGTGGCCGACAGTCCACCAGCTTGAAAATGGTTCAAACTTCTTTTGGTTCTGGAGTAGAAACAACTTGAAGATTTGTTTGGTGTTTAGAATCAAAGCAAATGCAAACAGAGGCAACCGGTGGCAAGGCGACGGGATTTCGGGAAGAAGCAACCGAGCATGCATGCATTCCTCGCTCCGAGGCTCCTTTTAACTGCTTTGTTTAGATGGTTAACTCGTCGATTCTATACTTACATAGTTAATGCGTTTAGCTATTCATTTGTGTTTGTAATTAATTAACTAGTTAGTTAATTAGTTTATTTGTAATAGTTAGCTTAATTAGCGTAGCTAGTTAGCTTTCATTTCATTCGGACCCTCCGTTGAGAGGGTAAATGCTGTAATAAGTGTGTGTGTATGTAAATGTCTTCCAACCCGACGTCTTTCTCCCTTTTTATTTACCAGCTTTTGATGGTTAGTTTTAGAGCATGTTTCAATTAGCATGCTTATGTTTTGCATGCATCATTCATTCGTATTGCATGCACCGGGCCCGGCGCATCATTCAAACTGCATCGAATTTCAATACTTACTTGAATACGTGTTTCAAAGCATGTTATCGAGTGTTGCATTCATATGCCATCTTAGAATAGCCGAGCCTACTTAGTTGCATATTGCATGTGTTGCATTAGGCATTGTTAACATAGTTAGGATCATGCATATTTCCAACTAGCTTCTGTTTTGGCTCGGAGTACACTGTAAGTGTTTACGCTTTAGCATCCTTGCATGTATGTAAGTGACTGCCATGATCGCATGCTTGCCATGAGGCTATTTGCTTAAGTGATTAACTACATGAATGCCTGTGGGTGGAGGCTTGATTGCCTGAATTGGAACAACTCGATGATTGTGAGTTTTAAGCCCACTTTGCAGAGTGGCAAAATCATGTTTTTTAAAGCCCACTTGAGGGTGGCAAATCCGCGCTTTAGCCTACTTGCGAGTAGCACTTTCAAACCACGTTAATAAACAAACATGAGTTGTTTTGTTCCAATCCACGTGATTGAGTATATACTTGTATGCTGCGTGCATCACATAGTAAGTTAAGCTAATAACCGGAATAAGAACACATGTGTTTTCAAAACAACATATCGTGATTAGTAGAGACCGATCCTTTGATCGGGCGAGCGGGGGGTGCTCATTTCATGACCTTCCCCCCTCGTACCCAAGTTCCCGAGCCGAGGAAACTTTGGTAATGACAGACACGTGGCCTTTGGCACGAGTCAAGGTTTCCTAAATTTCCCAAAACAAAATATTTAAGTGGCGACTCTGAAATCTGGCAAAGCAGTGCATATTTGGCGCTTTTGATTCAAAATTGATTTTTCAAAACCAATTGCCGGATTTGGATTCTTTGGTGATTTATCAGTCTTACATTGCACTTTGTGAGATTAGATTCAGAACCATGACAGGAGTCTGAACTGTAGTAGCTAGAACCCAATTCGTGCCCTCGCGTGCGGAGCGAGTTCGGGCGGTCTACAGTTTCTGGCGACTCTGCTGGGGATTTAGAGAACTTGACTCGAACTCATGATATTTTACTTTCTCTACACTTATGTGTTTCTTTGAATTTCATTTGCATCGGTGCGCTTAAGTCACAGTGTTTGCCATCTGCTATTCCTGAACGGTTTGCTGGAGGCTTTCTTGGAAAAGCGTGCCATAAGGCAGACCGGTTACGGGCTCTGCCACGATGGGAACACAAACCTTGGTTTTTACCGAGGCACCCTTCTTGACCATTCGACCTAGTGCATATTGGAAGCCATAGAGACAATTCCAAATTAGGACAGGTTGCTTACCCAGATGTAGGTTGTTTGAAACCGCTGCGTGCGTAGTGAAACCCTAGCTCCTGACAAAATAGGACAGGGAATCCCTACCCCAACATAGGGGTGTTTTGGCTCTTAATTGCTTGATATGTGCTGTCAGAGTGTGTCTCTACAAGTTGTATGTATCAGTAGTTGCAAGTTTGGGTATCAGTCTGAGGACATCAGTATTTGGGGGTATCAGATTTGAGGCTGTGATTTGGGGGCAGTGATCAGTGTTTGAGAATAGTTCTTTCAGCTTGTGATTGTCGATTGTGTGTTGTCTTTATTTAAAGCCGAAATGTTGTTCGTTTTTCTGGTTTTTGTTTCCTTATTATGCATTATTTATCTTTTTGTAAGGTAGTATTGCATCATTGCTTCCGAGGAGGCAGTTTCCCTCAAAGCACTCTGGGTTAGAGGTAGAAGGCTTCATCGATTCGAGGATCTAGTTGACGGACAAGCAGTGTTCTTTTCATTACCCCTGGTTACAAGACGAAGGGCAATTAGGCAGGGAGTATCAGTACAGCAATCGTTGGTTCAGCAATCATTGTCCACCCCACCAGTGTGTAGTCGGGCTGAGATTTCCGTTTCTACCGCAGAGAGAGATACACTTGTTCAATCAGATCAGCAGTTTTCAGTTAATATGGAGGACATGATGCATCAACTCCAAGAGACCATGCAAGCCATGCAGCGGGATGCTGCCCGCCAGGAAGAGATTACCACCCGTCAGGCGGAAGTTGTGGCTCAATAGGCAAAACTAATCGCCAGGCTTCAGCAGCAGCAGTAACCCCAACAAGCCGAAGCGTCTGCTTCGCATCCACTCCCATCCCCACCTATGGTTCCAACATCCGGGGAGGCGGCTCACGTCTTGGAAAATACAGTCGTTCCGACAGGGCCAGTTCCACTGCCAATCCCACCTCAGATGTCTAAAGCACCGGCTAATCCTGTGGATACACTGTTCGAATTCGAGGTGGATCCAACAGCGCTGAAAGTGAGTAAGCTAGAAAAGCTGTTCAAACGAGCTCAAGGTGTTAATTCCATTCCGGACATCGAGGATGGATACACCGACTCAGCATTGACGTTGCCGGACCGGTTCAAGATGCCACATATAGACCGTTTTGACGGTTCTGGAGATCCTATGGTACATCTGCGGTTGTTCTCGGATATCCTACGACCAATGGGCCTCTCCAGATTGCAAAAGCTTTCAATCTTTGGTAAGTTGGGAGGAGATGGCCGAGGCCTTCGTCACTCAGTATTCATACAACACTCAGATCGAGGTCACGACCCGTGATCTCGAGGCAACTAGGCAAGAGCCGAAAGAGGGCTTCTCTGACTTCGTAACCCGTTGGAGAGCCAAGGCTTCTATGATGACCACCAGGCCGCCGGAGACAAATCAGATAAGGATGGTTATGCGCAACCTTCAACCCAAGCTCATGCAAAAAATGATCGTCTTATCCCTTCCCACCTTTGCTGACTTACATGAGATTGGAGTACAGATTAAGGATGCCATAAAGCAAGGTCTGATTGACCACGAGAGAGAGCAGCCCAAGAGGGCGTTTACCCGCGATTCGAATGCAGGTACGAGTAGTGCTGCAGCCGCAAGGACTTCTGACATGGGCATGGTCACCACCACCACACCAAAAATAGCCACACCCTTCACTGGCACATCTAGTGCCACCCCTCAACCAGCAAAATACCCACCTCGGGGCCAGAGGACTTTTACCCCATTGTATATGCCTTTGACCAAGGCCCTGGGAGTTTTAATCAGAAAGAAACACCCGAAGCCCTTGGAACCGCGCCCACTACCAAATAACCTCCCTCCAACACATAATCCGGCCAAATACTGTGTCTTTCACCAACAGCATGGTCACGAGACCGGCCAGTGCTACAGACTGCGCCATGAGATCCAAGATCTTATTGACAGCAGGGTGATTGCGTCTCCAGAGAAGCCGAATGTCACCACCAACCCTCTCTCCCCACATAATCAAAACCCTCCACTTAGGCAGGTAAACTTCATCCAAACAACGGCCATCCCGTATGACCCTAGCATATACATCACACCATCCCACCTACCCAAGCCGGCGTTGTTCATCCCGGAATGAACAGAACCATACATGATGAGTACGTCATTAACCCAGCCCGAGCTAGTAGTGGTGACTGTCGAAGACAGAACCGGGGTGACCGAGAAGGAGGATGGGGATACTGATTCAGAACCTGAAGGATCTAGGAGCTTTACTGAGGAAGCACACAGCCCGCGTGGTTTTATTGTGTCGATAGATCAGGCTAAGCTGATGGTAGAATTACCAGCTGGGGCAGAGATCAGTATGGTCCAGGAGGATGGACCTAGTCATGGGTTGGATAATTTGGTAGAGTTGGAGGAGGACATTGCCAATTTGCAGTTCTTTAACGAGCAGGATCCGCGGGATATGAGCATCAATTGATTCGGATTGAATGGATCAACAGAGCCCATCGGGTGGCTCAGTAACGAGCCAGATGCTGTTGAGGAGCCTCAGCCAAAACAAGGACGATCAGAGACGGGAACATCTTCAGTGGCCGGAATGGCCGAGAATCAGGAAGAATCACTGGAGAGCATCGGTGCGAAGAATTTTGCTCGGGATTCGGGCAATCTGTGTACAGCCGATACGGAGCAGGAGGCTGCATTAAAGAGGTTTGAGTAAGAGAAGGTTGATAATGACAAAAGGGCTAGAAAAGCCAAGGCACCTGAGGGTGCGGACTGTGTTGTGAGCACAGAAGTAGCTACGGCGGAACCGGACAACTATCAGTCAGTTGCCGATGGCATGTGGTGGGAAGACGACGACTTACGTCTTGCCCACACTGATGAGGATTAGGGACAGAACCAACCGGATGACAACTGGTATATTGAGGAGGTTGACCATATGACTAGGAGTGGGCGGTACTTCAAGCCCCCACACTTGGACCAGCCAGAGGCATCCAGGAAAGACAAAGAAGCAAAGAGGCAGAAAGAAAAACTTTTGGAGGAGGAGGCTGTACTGAAACAACTTAAGAAAATTCAAGCAGACATCTCCATCTAAGGAGTGCTTATGGCTTCGAGGGTTCACAGACAAGCCATCCTTACAGCCATGGACAGGGCTAAGCTTTCAATCGATACAACTCCTGAGCAGTTGGTAGGGTTGGTTTTCCCGGGAGGAGCTTCCTCGACCTTAACCTTCAGCGACAAGGAACTACCGCTTAAAGGCTGTGATCATAGCAAGCCGCTCTACATCTCTGTGGAGTGTATGGAAAGGTGGATACAGATGGTCCTGGTCGACACGGGATCTGCAATCAATGTATGTTCGTCAAGAACAGCGTATGCTATCGAGTTGAAGCCCGCGGATTTTTGTGCCTACAGCCCCGGTGATACGGGCCTATGATAACACTAGTCGGGGAGGTGATGGGGACCGTACGGATCAAGACTAAGATTGGCCCGGGGCAGCATAACATTGAGTTCCATGTCTTGGGATGTTCCAGCCACCTTCAATCTGCTCCTTGGGGTCAGGTCGTGGCTACACCAAGTGAAAGCCGTCTCTTCCACCTTACATCAGATGTTAAAATACCCCTACGGGAAAGGTGATGGCAATTGTTTTTGGGAACTCGTCCATACATCTACCGCCAGAGGTTTCTACACCAGTTCTGGAGATTGAGCACGGCGTGGAGGATGTGCTTTTGTTAGGATTCTACCCTAGCTGAGGCCCGGGGTTGTACAGGATATGATAGTTGTTGATGAGGGACTGTACGTCAGCGCACAATCTGTCTACCTTATGAACAAGCTTCAACACATACCCGGGATGGGATTGGGGACGAAGTGGCCTGGAAGGGCGTCACAGCATTGGCCGAAGTGCCACACAACTCATATACCTTTGGCTTAGGTTATCTGTCCTACCAAAGAGGAATGGGCTAGGAAAGGAAGGGAAATGGCTGGAAGAGCCAAGGCTAAGCAAGTCGGGAAACACTACGAGTTGGTGCACAGACCTATCCAGGGAACCTTAAACGGACGCTTTGTCTGGGAGGAGGAAGACTTCCCGTTTTGCGACTTTCCGGAGCCATGGGCTGAATTCAGAGAGGCGGGCGCTTGCCGGGTTTTGAGATCTTTTTTGAACTTCAATTGTCGGGGAATGAAGTCACCGAAGAGCAGATAGGACCCACCAGTTGAGGCTGAGCAGTGCAAGGAGGAAGAGTCCAGAGAGCGCAGAATTGGAAACGGGGGGTAGCACTGGCTTGTCTCCTCTCAGATCCTCAGATCGTACTGGAGTGCTTAGGGGATAACTTCTCAGTTTCCATGATCGGGGATGAAGCAACTTGTGGGCCCATCTTCTGGCATTCTAGATGCATCCATCGCACCCTCCCCTCGTTTGGCAGTACAAGGAAGGCTTTTTGTCAAGCAGTTCCGGGGTCAGGTAGTGAGCCGGAATATGATTCCACAGAGTCTGTGGAGTCGGAATCAGATTTCGGCTCTTCTGAGTCTGAGTCTAGTGTTCCTGAGGGTGATAACCCGTATGCCACTATCCTGTCCAGGTCGTCTTTTTCTTTTTCCTTTGAGTCTGTTTTGTAACCGAAAGATTAGACGGACTGCATGTTATTAATGAGAATGGTACGGTTGTGGCTTCTGAGTACTTTTCTGTGCCTTTAGTTTATTGCATTAATTAGGACTTTCAAAATTTTGATGAAAACGACGAGGAAGAAATTCCTCCGGTTTTGAACATTTGTTTGATCAAGAGCATGAGAGGTTTGTAAAACCTTTGGTTGATGAAATCACCTCAATTAATGTTAGTACTGAGAAGGACCCGCGGCTGAGAAGGACCCGCGGCTTAGTCGCTTTATTAAAAGATTTCAAAGATGTTTTCGCGTGGTCCTACGAAGACATGCTGTGGAATCGATCCTGAGATTGTACAGCACCGGATCCCTCTTGACCTAGAGGCCCTACCTATTAAGCAGAAGCTCCGAAGGATTTGACTAGACTGGGCTCTGAAAATCAAAGAAGAGGTCACTAAGCAGATCGACGCAGGGTTCCTATTAGTATCTGAGTATCCAACTTGGTTGGCCAACATAGTTCCGGTGCCGAAGACGGACGGCAAAATTCGGGTATGTGTGGACTTCAGGGACTTGAACAAAGCCAGTCCGAAGGACGACTTTCCTCTGCCGCATATCGACGAATTAGTGGACTTGACTATGGGGCATGCGCTGTTCTCGTTCATGGATGGGTTTTCAGGCTACAATCAGATTTTGATGGCACCCGAAGACAGGGAGAAGATTGCTTTTCACCACCCCGTGGGGAACTTACTATTATAGGGTGATGTCGTTTGGGTTGAAGGAATGCTTGGGGCTACATGTCAACGGGTTGCGACCATGATCCTACACAACATGATCCACAAAGGAGGTTGAGATGTACGTGGACGACATGATTGTCAAGTCCAAAGAAAGAGAGGGCCACTACACCGCCTTGCAGAAATTTTCCAACAAATCAGAGAGTATCGGTTTGCGGCTGAATTCTTAGAAATGTACTTTTAGTGTTACAGCAGGGGAAAATGCTGGGGTTCTTAATCACACAAAGGGGTATCGAGGTCGACCCTTCCAAAATCAAGGCCATCTTAGAAATAACACCACCGAGGACTGAAAAGGAGGTGCGAGGCTTTCTGGATAAAGTGCAATTCATAAGATAGTTTATTACAAAATTAACCTTAACTTGTGAACCACTGTTTGGTCTCGTTAAGAAAGGAGAGAAGTTCCAATGGGTTGACTGATGCCAAGTTGCTTTGAAGCAGATCAAGCAATATTTACAGAACCCACCTGTGTTGTCGTCGCCAGAGCCGGGGAAACCGTAGATTCTGTACCTATCAGTGACCGAAAACGACAATGGGCAGCATGCTTGCACAGGAATATGAGGATAAAGTGGAGAAGGCTGTCTACTACCTGAGCAAGAAAAATGTTGGAATACGAGACCCGCTACACTCCGCTGGAGAAGGCTTGTCTGGCCTTGGTATGGGCTACCAGGAAGTTGAGGGCACTACCTTGTTAGCTCACGTCTGTAATACTGGTTTCGTGGAATTAGATCCCATCAAATATCTCTTCGAGAAACCAGCACTTACGGGTAGGCTAGCCTGTTGGTTGCTTCTGCTTTCCGAATTTGATTTGAAGTACATGACGCGTAAGTCAGTAAAAGGGAGAGTGGTAGCAGAGTTCCTAGTCGATCATCCAGTAGAGGAAGATGAAGCAGTTGAGTATTTGTTCCCAGACGAGGCCATTCTGTATGTTGAAGAAAGAGACCTGGACGATGTATTTTGACGGAGCGTCAAACCAGTACGGCTATGGGATAGGGGTGTTGCTGATAGCACCTGACAATTCCCGCATACCCTTAGCATTCAAACTCTGGTTCAAAGTATCGAACAATAAGGCAAAGTATGAGGCATGTATTGTTGGATTGGAAGCCGCCCTGGAAGTAGGGGCAAAACGGTTGGATGTCATCAGGGACTCGAACCTTGTTGTATCTCAAGCTAAAGGAGATTGGAAAGTTAAAGGAGAAAAGATAAGAATTTATCACCAGACCTTGGACATTCTGATTCCTCGGTTTGAGAGAAACTAAACTTCGCTCATCTGTTAACAGAAAACAACAGGTTCGCCGATTCTTTAGCAACTCTATCTTCCATGATAGACATCCCTTTTGGAGTCTCGATGCGTCCGATCATCGAACAAAAATTCGTGCCGGCCTACGAGCTAACTGCTGCCATAGATGAGGTACAAGATAAGAATCCCTGGTATTACGACATCTCGAACTTCTTGGAAAATGAGGCGTATCCACCAGGGGCAAATGCCAAAGATAAGAGGGCAATTCAAAGAATGGCTGCTCAGTTCATCGTCTGCGGGGGTAAACTGTACAAGAGGGGTCATCTCGGGATGCATAGCTATGTGTTGACGCTGAGAGTCCAAGCGCCTGATGGAGGCCATCCATGGAGGAGAGTGCGGAGCGCATATGAGTGGGGTGATGCTAGCCCTGAAGATCCTTAGACAGGGTTATTATTGGTCAACCATGGAGGAGGATTGTATTGGCTTTGTTCGGCGATGCCACAAATGCCAGATCCATGCAAACCGCATGAACATTCCCCCGTCGAAGCTATACAACATGACTTCACCATGGCCGTTTTCAGTTTGGGGGATTGATGTGATCCGGGCAGTTACTCCAAAGTTATAGATTACTTCACGAAGTGGGTTGAGGGCCCAATCTTACACGGTGTTGAAGGCATCGCATGTTGTAAAGTTCATCAGGAACAACATCATCTGTCGCTATGGGGTCCCGAATGAGATTATTTCGGATAATGGTTCCCACTTCAAGAAGGAGGTGATCGACTTGTTGGAGAAATACAACATGGCTTTTCATAAGTCATCTACATATCGGCCGCAAACCAACAAAGCTGTTGAGGGCGCCAACAAGAACATCAAGCACATTCTACAGAAGATGGTGGAAACCTACAGGGATTGGCCAGATAAGCTGCCATTTGCTCTTTGGGGCTACCGGACTTCAATTCGAACTTCTACCGGGGCGACTCCATATTCCTTGGTCTATGGGATGGAGGCTGTTCTGCCTATCGAAGTTGAGGTTCCGTCATTACGGGTTATGGCTGAGTGCCAGATAGCTTCGGCAGATTGGCAGCAAAGCAGATTCGAAGAACTCATGCTGTTTGAAGAGAGAAGATTGAAAGCACTGTATCACGTCCAGGGTTATCAACGAAGAATTGCCAGGGCTTTCAACAAGAAGGTTAAGTCCAGGAATTTGAAGGAACGGAATTTGGTGCTTAAAGACAACCGAGCTCCCATCCACAACCCTAGACGCAAGTTCAGACCTAATTGGACTGGCCCTTACATCATCAAGTCAATCTGGTCAAGTGGAGCTGTCGTTCTGATGGACCTAGATGGCCTTGAGTTCTCCCAGCCGATCAACATGGACAAGTTGAAAAAATACTATCCTTGAGTGGCTCGCTAGGCTGAAAACCTGAAAGAGCGACCTAGACAAAAGTTAGAGCATGAAAAAATTGAAATAATAAAAACTGAGCTCGCAAAGTTGAAAATCTAGAAAGGGCGGCCTTGGAAAAAGTTAGAGCGCAAAAGGAGAGTGTTAATACACGAGTGAACCTGACCCAAACTACGTAAGCCTTGATTCCCATCTTTGGGATACATAGAAAACTTCATTCTGAAGTCCAGCCATAAACACTTCCACATCAACTTTGTCCATGTGATCATGTTGGTCATTTTTGTCTATTCTACATTCAAGAGCTCGGTTGTGATTTCTAGTGCAGTACTATTCAGACTAAGGGCAACTTTTCAGTTGTTGGGATTCGGGGTTATACATCTCAGTGATAGATCTCGGGCATGTCCGGTTATGATCCATATCGAAAATGGTTTTGAAAAGTTTTAATAAAAGTTGATTTTGTTTAAATTAATCTTTTACAACTTAGACCATTTTTGGACCAAACGGAAAATTTTCAGTACCTACAACCTTCAATTTCATTGATTTCAGTACAGAGTTCTCCTACTCTTGATACAAATTGAAGTTGTTTTTTATTACATTCATAAGAAAACTTGAAAGTACAGATTAAAGTAAATAAACTCGGGGCATAGTCAGGTGTTCCTGCGTCCCCTCCCAGAGCTTGTGGAAGCCTCTGATGCCAAAGTAGGTCCGACCTGTGCCTCTTCATCAAGCAAAGCTATGCACTCATCAGAGAGGGTGTAACTGAAAGTGGAAACGGGGGCCAGAAGCTCTCTCGTCCTCCATGCTGTGGCATACCGAGCTAGCTGTGCGCCTCGGACTGGAAATGTAGTAGGGTACTCTATCCCCTCTTCCGGGCAAGTCTAATCATGCCCAAATTGGCGCCGGAATCGAAATGGGGAAGTAAAAGACCACAGTGTGTCAGGCCAATCAGCTAAATGCCCGGCTGGCGAGACATGCTGTAACTCATCGCTGGCAGATTAACCCAAGGGCAGCGCCAAGCAATGTTGACAGCGGACAAACTGCACATCCATTCGCACCACCATCCCTCATCTGGGGCATCAACTAGACGTTGCCGGAAGAAATAGCCGTGAGCTGAATATGCCGGGCATGAGTCCACTATTCTCAACTTGTCCATCAACCATATCTGGGGAGGGATGAAAAAAATGAGAGATTAAAGAATAGAGAGGTGTACGTGGAGAGAAAAGTGAGAAAAGGGTTTTTGAGAGGAAAACCGAGCCTGAGGGCCGAGTGATGTGAGAAATATATGTGAGATAGGGAGGGAAACATTACCTGCAACAGTAGTGGACTCCCTGCGAACCTAGTCATCTCCCGGCGATGGAAGGCATCCAAACCCATCAGTGTCTTAGCTAGGGTCATGCCAATGCAGCTCTTGCCCTATTTCAAGCCTAGGGCAACATCAATCAAACGGATGCTAGACCCACCGAAGCCTGGGGCAAGCAAGAGATGAGACAACATGCACAAACAAAGCGCATGTCGCCGAAAACCCTGCCAGTGATCGCCGCGGTCACCGGAATCAGAAAACTGATGAATCAAGCTGAGGATGTCCAATTCTCCGTCGTGAATCAAAGACTGAGCGTCGTGCAAAGTGAGCGTGCACATCCATCCTCAGGCTTGGATGTGGCTGAAGCAAAATTGGGGCAAGATTTCTTTATCACGCATTGGACTCCATCAAAGCTTGGAAATCTTTGAAAGTATGACACATCTCTTGTCTGCCAAAGCTCAACACATGAGTTACTGGATTCCAACATCTAGCCCGCGGCATGAAGGAACGGAAAACACAGCGGGGTGCGGCTCAGCATGAATAGTGCATTTATTCCAAAACCCCGAAAATTCAACTTTTCTGAGCCATCAAAGTTTGCAATCTAATTTGTGAGGTTTTGGACAAGAAATGCTTTCATTTAGGGAAAAAAACTGAGTTAGAATGAGAGAACCACGAAGCTGGAACCTTTATAGAGGATAAGGGGTGAGTGAAGGACAAATGGCAAAAATCTGGTGGTCCCCCGCCTCACTAGCTGATCGGCCAATTAAAGTGGCCGATCGGCCCCTCTAAGTGGCCGACACTTCTTTTAAGTGGCCTACAGCCACTATAGGTGGCCGACAGCCACTCTTTCTCTCCAGCAAGTAGCCTCTGGTCCTCCTGAAGTGGTTGAAGTGCTAGAATTTGTGTCTTGTTCTGTTTCAAATGCATTATTGTTTGTTCGGTCTTATTCGTTTTGTTGAATTTTCTTCATTTATCGAGTTGTTTAGTTTTGTTTATCGAGTTGTCGCTCTTTGATTATTAAGTTGTCGCGATTTGTTTATCGAGTTGTTGCTCTTTGCTTATCGAGTTGTTGTAATTTGTTTATCAAATTGTTCTTTAAGTTGTGTTGTTTGTTATGTTGGTTCACTACCTGACTTGGCAATACACGAATGTTCAATATTTATCAATCCCGTTTTTATGCAAGATAGTGCGATGCAATGCTTAGAATACAAATGCAACACTTTTTCAATCAAAAAGCTGTTTTCATTCCATCATGGTTTCTCTTTACAAAGGTACAAGAAAATAAAACTGTCTGCTAGTTCATAGGCAAGGCGTGGCTCCGGAATTCCAACCTCGACACTCCCATGTGTTCTAGGAGCCAATCGTTGTAGTGCGGAGACTCTGCGGGGGTCGTGAGCCTGAGTGTCTTCTCTCCTTCGAGCCCTTTGAATCCTCATTCTCTCAGGCCTGGAGTAGCGTGTTCTGGAAGTCTTTGATTGTGTATCGCCCGACCTGAGGTTTCTACTTTCAGTTTGTGATGGTGTGACTTGTCTGTTACGATCTTCTGAGTGGCAAGAGTGTGTGTTGCCTTTGCGCCCCTCTTTTGTTGCCACCGCTTTGTCTTTTATCTGGCTCTTCATAGACTCTATGTCAGCCGCCATTCTTCTTATTACTTCGTCTTGCTCCCTTACACGATCTTCGAGAACCTGAGGATCCATCTTTCACCTCTGTCTATCAGAGCTTTGAGAGCGGTGTGGACTTGAGCCCCGTCTTTCTCTCGCTTCTCTCCGCAGATTCCTTCGCTGGGGATCTAATTCCACATGTGTGGGATAGAAGGTAAACCTTCGCGCCTCCCACCCCTTTCCGGAGTTTGCCCATCTATAGTAGATTGTGGAAAATCTTCATTGTGCGCCATTGATTTCAACTAGAGAGGAAAGCTTGATCAAAAGGTTTTGTTCTTTGTGGAATTTCCACAGACGGCGCCAATTGTACGAGCGCAGAATAATCTTCTCGTATAATTCTGTTGATCAAGTTTGCACTCTCCAAACGTCGTCGCTTTGCTACCCTGAAAACACAAACATGAGCTAATCAGCGGGTGTGTGCCGGAAACCCCTCTGATGCCTAAGTCAGCAACTAGACAATAGACAATAAGCTCTGTGTATTCTAGAGTAAGAATTGGGATACCTGTACATAGGTCTTGGTCATAAGCTTTCATAGACTTTACTTGGCACAATCCTAGTAGGATTTCCAACTCTCCTTATAAGAGTCCTTCTATGAATCACACACCCTACTCACTACCAACCAAGTGAGATGGTTTGCACAATCCTAGTAGGACTTTATTCTCGTGGAAGGTTATTTTTAATATATTTCTGGTATACTTTGTATACCATATATAATCTTTTACGACATTTTCTTGCATGTCATAAATTATTACACTTTTCATGACATAATTTTATATGTCGTATAAGGTTATTTTTAACATATATATATATATATAGAGAGAGAGAGAGAGAGGGGGGGAAGCAAATTCAAAGTTCATTACATTAGTAAACTCAATATATGAACACATGATATCACTAAAATTCCCACTTTAGAACTTGAAAAGCAAATTACAAGATCAAATATCAAATTATATATACAAATAAAAGCGAAAAGATTATACACAACACAAGCCAATTAAGTCTAATTCATTATTAGGAGTAGTAGAGAGAGTTAAAGAATCAATTAACTTGGCCACTACAGAAAGGCCATGCCCCAATACCAATGGTAAGGGTTTGAAGAGCAGAAGTTGCAGCAATAGCACAGGTGCAAGCATACATTCCAGAACAACAGAAAAGCACCCAGCTTCCTGCAAAGCCAAGGCAAACTCAGCAACCTGTAGAAACCAAGCCAATTTAGCATCACAACACTAAATAAATTATGTAGATTTGTGTATAAGCATATTTGATGATATATGAAATTATGAAGTATTTATGTTTTTTTTTTTTTTATTAGCAAAAAAATATGAAGTATTTATGTCATGTAATTTTGAGCTATACGGGCCTGAGCTCAGCTTGTGTCTAAACAGACTTCTTTTATATAATTTGTGTCATATTTTGTTTTTTATCTAATGTGATACACATCCATAGATAATTGGTATAATAGGTACCACATGAATTCAATTAATTTTTAACAGAGTTGTGAGTATGTCAGTCAAGTGGTTAAACAACATGTGGTATAAAAATATAGTCACCCTCCTTAATATTTGTTCTTCTAGCAATTTCTCAAGGGTGTCTGATTATAATACCTTCCTAAAAATTTACATAACATCTGTCACATCCCAAATCTGGGCATGACCGGCCGTGGCCCACAGGGACTTAGCCCAAGGCACACGTAAGCCTAAACATGAACCCAAAACCATAAAGAATAAATGTGATGATAGCCTAGAAATAAATAAATCAACACTCAATCTAGTGACATACCACAAGTGAAAAACAAGTCATAACCATCTTCCTAAATATATATATACTAAATGGGACACAAACCGCCCACAAAATAAAATAATTCTAAATAAAACTCAACCACAATGTATGCACAAAACTCGACAAAGCAACCTAAAATAAATTGAATAAATGCCCTAGAGGTCCATACAATTGAGTCCTTGCTACGCCATGAGTTCACTCTAAGTCCTTCTAACACTTGGAAATGATAAACAACTAAGTCAGCTGATAGCTCAGTGAGTAGCAACATGGATAGTAAATACAGTTTTGAAAACAGGGTTCAATTCCAAAATAAGATGTATATCACAGAAACTAGATTGGCATACAGTTTGGTAAATACAATCTGTTTCAAAAAGAAGGTTCCACAGTTCAACACTTAAAATACTCATGTCTCGCAAGAACATGATAAACGACATTTTCCACTAAAACAGATTATAACATGAACACCAATAATTTTCTGGGTACCAAGAAAAAACAAATAATATGCCACACAGTTCTCAAGGCTATAAGCCCCGTTGGATCCAATACCGAACTAAGAGTCATCCTCAGGGTGGCACCTGAGCCTTTTCTCAAAGACGATCCGATTGAGGTCACCTAGCTTTTTTTTAAGGTCTTTTCCTTACAATCGTTGAGCACTAGAGTCATCACGGCCCAACTCGCATTTGTTCCCTAGTGGCCAGAGTCACCACACACAGTGGAATAATTTTCCTGAACTAAATACACATATGGTTCCAATAATCAATACACATCAGTTTCGCAAAACATGGTAGTTCATCATTATAAACATGAGACCAAAACAAATAGTTTACAGTATGCCAAGTTCACACATGTTTCAGAAATAATTTGATTCAATGGATAATATAATAATTTATCAAAACAGTTTAGTCATGAAACAACAATTTAATTTTCCAACAGTTCAGGGTAGGGGAACATTTGTAAAAATATGTAGCATGAAACTACTCACCTGAAACCGAAATAATATAATTCTCAAATAGAGTATAAAAGTCCAATTAGTGCCCTGAACCAAGTATGAAAATTGCATGTCACTACTAATTTAAAAATACTAAAGAATAAGAACTAAGTAACCTCAAATTTAAAGCGCACTAACACGGCTCAACCCAACTTACCGTTACTCTTAAATATTACCTAAATTCATGTTCTTCAAGGTCTAAAATCACCCAAGACATGGGTTCCGATCGAAACGTAACTAAAAATAACTTTAAGATAAAACAGAGTTTTAAACAAGTTTTCCCAACCTACTCGCTAACTTTGAAAAATACAAAACCCACTCCACGCTATTCGAAAAGTTCCAAAAACCTCCAGATATCAACTAATATATTCTAAGTTTCAAACCCAATTGCTTTCACTTGATTTGCTTATCAAAATAATTATCTATAATTTATTATATCCAAACAGATTGTTTTTTGCAGCACTTTAAAGAAATTGTCGGTTCTCTTAATATACACGAGCAATCAATGCAAGGCAAAAAATGTAAGAAACTAGACTCGTAACCGGTTCTAATTACTCTGATTTGATAATTTTTGTATTTATACCCAAAGAGAACAACACTCCCAAATTTACTGTTTAAAACCAGTTTTCTGGACAGATTTGAACGCATCAATTTATATGGATTTTGATTCCCAAAAATTATGAAAAAATTCAGATATGCAATTCAATATGTAATTAATCTACTATAAAAATTTTAGTTCAAAATTCATTCGTTTGATATGGTTTATTGATTTTTAAAGTTTGTGGTTCTGTGCAGAATTTTTATCTAACGACTTTAGCTCCTTAATTCGCTTTAAAATTTTGAATGATTATAATATACACAAAACATTAACCCAATAAGCTAAACTGTTCCTTTTCTTCCAACAACTCTCAACACCCACAAGCACCATAACTATGTAAACAATAATCTATAATAGAACAAGAATAAATTGATTCTTACCTTAGAGTTGTTCAACCACAACGTTGCTGGAAACTTCTCTCTCTCTCTCTCTCTCTCTCTCTCTCTCTCTCTCTCTCTCTCGTGGCTGCTACTATATGTTGAAAGTGTCGTGCAAAGCAATTATAATAAGGGTTAGGGTTTTTGTTAGGAAAACTAGGGTTGCTCTATATATATCTAAACAAAACTCTAAATAATTATCCAAACAAAAGGTTTTAAGTTATTATCTCTTTATATTATTTTAATTATTTACTTGATTTGTATATTCAGGTTCTCACAACATCACAAAAAAATTTCTCAAAGTTGTATGAGTTCTTCACCATTGTTCATCAAAAGAAAATCAAATAATTTGAAAAAATTTAGTAAAATAACATACTTAAACAGGGAATCGCAAGAACTACCAAATCACATAGTTCAAATCAAATAATGGAAGAAAGATAGAAATAGCAGATCTCACAATACTTGCATCCTCAGAATTTAGAACAAAAGCAGAATATATATGCAATTTTCAGATTGAGATCACGTACAGTATCAACGGAGATATGGTTCAGGAAATTCATACCTGAGTTCGCCAAATCTCCTAAAGACGTAGAATGTAACAACCCCAACCCATGATTAATTGTTAAACCATGATTAAGTATGCTTAATAAGTAATTAAGATGAAATTCTGAATTAATTGTATGTGTGTTGCATTATTTGTGTTTTTATCTGTTTATCGTAGAAATATCTGTTTGTGTTTCCATTTTGTTCTGCGAATTGAAGGCCTTATCGGCATCCAATCATGAAATTGACTTGATTTATGTGGTATTTGGAAATTTTAGAATTTTATCGTACATTGAATTGAAAGTCGATTCGGAACGAATTAAATTAGACTAATTAATGCTCATTTGGTTAGACTAAGCCAATGTTAATTAAGTTTCATTAATCAAGCCTATATAAGGCTTATGTGATTCAAGACACTTAACTACACACTCTCATTCCCTCATCTTGAGCAAGCAAAACGTGTGTGAGAGAGAGTAAGATGAGAGATTTGAGTTCAAGCAAGGATAGTTAGAGAATTCAAGGAAATTGGCTTGGAACTTTAGTGAATTCACCAAATAGAGCTTAATTGAGAAGTTGAGGTAAGAATTCCACCCTTGAATTGTATATTTATGACCATGAATTCAAGAGAATTTAGTTGAGTCATGCAAGATTTGAGCTAATGAAGTAGGAAGGAAGAACATACCATGCATGCATGCACATTTTCTTTCATTTTGAGCTTAATTGTTAAGAATTCTCACATGCATGCACCAAAGTCTACCATAGTTTTGAGAATTCATCATGTTTTCCATCAAGTTGTCTTATTTGATCATGAATTGGAAGCTTTGAAGTCAAGTAATTGCATACATGCTTTGTTTTCAACATTCCAAGCTTGAGTTTGTACAATCGACATGCTTTTGGGCCTTGATTTTGCGAAATGACCTTCAATTCCTGATATTCTGCAAGTTTCTACATGTTTTTTTGAGTTTTGGCCCAAGAGGATGAGTTTTGATGTGTTTAATTCAAATTTTGAGCTTAGAAGAGCAATCTGGAAATTCTAGATTCTGTCTCTCCGCTCGAGCGACAGAACCTGTGCTCAAGTGACCATTCTATATTTCGCACTCTTGCTCGAGCGACCAAAAGTTGGCTCGAGCATAAAATGCATGCTCTTAGAAGTTTGCAATTTTTGCAGACCACTTGAGTAACAAGAGTTGAGCTTGAGTGAGTATCTCAGTCTCACGCTCGAGCGATCGTCGAGCGTGCATCGAGCAGAAAAATCAAGCAACTAGAACTTTTGCAGAGTTTACAGACTGCTCAAGCAACCACTCACATTTTTGAGCCTCCACTCGAGCGAAGGAAGTTGCGCTTGAGCGAAGACCCTTTTTTCAGCAAATTTTGCTAAGTGTTTTGAAACTCATTTTGGCATCCCTATTGCATCTTAGGCATTCCTAGGCTACAAATAAGATATAATAATGAGGATAATAAGTAGAAACACACCAAGATAAGAAAGAACTACGTTAATGATTTCGGGTGTGTAATTTAATACGTATTCGTTCAGTATCTGTGTAGGTCACATGCCATAAGTTATCTAATTTGTCTGCTCTATCTACCTGCTTTGGAGCCATCTATGAGTAATAAATCTGTAAATTTATGTTTAACTTTAATTATTTTCTGATGTTATGAAATGATCAGTTTTCTGAAATGCGATGTTTTATAAGAATGAATGATTGTATAAATTTTTGAAATGTATTTGTGGTATCCTTAGCACATGGCCCTTGCCCAAGGGCAACAATACCATAGTTTATGAGCAAGCCCCTTGCCCGGGGATAATAATAATGTGGCCTCATGGCCCTTGCCCGGGGGTAATAATAACATGATTTCATGGCCCTCGCCCGGGGGTGTAGACACCCCATTTTTGACCGACCTTAAGACTCAGACGTTATCGTTTGTGCACGCGATGATCACGCATGTTTGTGCTCGTTTCGAGCTTCCGGGGCTTTCGACTGAGCGCCTTGTCTCGGGACCTCTTAAAAAAAATTTACTCTCTCTTTATATTTCTCTATATATATATATATATATTGAGCCTTAAAGTGTTGTTTCTTCACACTTTTGCACACAAACACTTACTCAAACACCTTCATTTTGGAGCTGAGGTCCCTTGGAGCTTGTTTTGAGGTCTTGGCATTGGCTTTGGTCCAAGATTGTTGCTGAAGTTGCTGTCTTTCCTTAGTTCTTCAAGGGTAAGAGACTAGTCCATTTTAAAGCTTTGTTTTGTTTAAGCATTTGGCCATCTTTGCATGCGGTTTTAGGCCAAGCTTTCAACTACAAAAACATTTGTTTTTAAGTGTTTAAGATGTTTGTTTGAGGCCTTGTTTGAGTTAGGGGTGGTCTACCTCCTTTGTGGTTTGTTTTGCTTTGTTTTGTGCTCTCTTTTAAAGCCTTTCGAACCATCTTGGTTTGGCCTTTCCACCACTGAATTCCAAAGGAATTTCAGTGGTGGAAAGTAGGTTTTGGGACCCAAAATAGGTGGGGGGTGGTCCCCCCCTTTGTATCTTGCTAGCTTGTGTTGATTGACCTATCAAATGAGCATGTGTTTCTCCCCTTTTGAGGCTTAGTTTGAGCATGTTTTTGTGACTTTTTGGACTTTCCCTAACTCTGTTTTGGGCTGATTTGATCATTGGTTTCTTGCATCTTACACTTCTGGTGCAATCCCACTTGTTGGCCTAACATGCATCATGCTTTATGCCTCTCATTCTAGATTATGTTAGCTCTATCTTTGCATGTTTTTGCCACTGATTTGTCATGTCATAACTCAGTTTTTGATTGGTTTGGTTGCTTCTTGCGTGCTTCTTGCACTTGTAGTGCAATTTTGTTCACTAGCCTAGTGTATTTGGTGTTTTAGCCTATTGATCTAGCATGTGTATGCTCCACTCCAGCACATTTTTGGCTATGTTTTAGCATGCTTTAGGTCTGATTTGAGTGGTTTTGGTCATGCATGCTTGGCTTTGCATAGCTATAGTGTATTTGGCTTTGCTAGTCTTGCACTTTGGGACCTCTAGCATGTCATATTTGAGCTTTTTGCATGGCATGACATCATTTGGCATGTCATTTCAGACCATATACCTCTGCCATATTCTTGCATTTATCGCCCGTTTGTTGTGTTTGAGGGTTGAGCCTTATGCTTCACTTATAAGCCAACTTGCATGCATGCTTGTCTAAGCTTTTTGAGCTTCCATCTCAGCATGTTTTGGTCTTTGTTTTGGCCTAATTGAACTCTGTCCAGAGCTGGTTTAGTCATTTGTGCCATGTAGTGCATGCCTCATGTGTAATGTTCTTTACTTGCTTTAATGCCTAAGTCTTCTAGCATGTCTTGCGTGCATTGCCTACATGATAGAGTCTTGTGCATGCCACTTAGCATTGAAAGATGAGCATGTTGTTTGCATGTGTGTTGCATTGCATGTGTTTGGATCGGACGTTAATCCAAACACGAGAAACGAGGGATGTTTCATACTTGAAGTGATGAAACGTGCCTCATTTCTTAGTCGCCATCTCCCTTGATTGTGCATGATAGGGTGGGGGCCTCTTGAGTCTTGTGTGTTACTTGTGCATTCATAAACTTGTAAAAACTTGGCTTCTTGGCCATCGTGCATTGCGATGCTCTGTTGGTGGCCCGAGAGTCGAGAACCACACTCCTTTGAGCTTGAGAAATGATAAGGAGGGTGGTTGTACACACATACCCTACAAATGCCTTGCTTTGCCCTTGTTGAACTCTGTTTGCAGCAAAATGGAAGTGTGCAGAAGCAACTGGCCGACCTGCCAGAGAAAGTGGCCTACAGCCTCCTTAAGTGGCCGACAAGTGGCCTACAGCCTCCCCTGGTGGCCGACAGTCCACCAGCTTGAAGATGGTTCAAAGTTTTTCTGGTTCTGGAGTAGAAACAACCTGAAGATTTGTTTGGTGTTCAGAATCAAAGCAAATACAAACAGAGGCAACCGGTGGCAAGGTGACGGGATTTCGGGAAGAAGCAACCGAGTATGCATGCATTCCTCGCTCCGAGGCTCCTTTTAACTGCTTTGCTTAGATGGTTAACTCGTCGATTATATACTTACATAGTTAATGCATTTAGCTATTCATTTGTGTTTGTAATTAATTAACTAGTTAGTTCAATAGTTTATTTGTAATAGTTAGCTTAATTAGCGTAGCTAGTTAGCTTCATTTGATTCGGACCCTCCGTCGAGAGGGCAAATGCTGTAATAAGTGTGCGTGTGTGTATGTAAATGTCTTCCAACCTGACGTCTTTCTCCCTTTTTATTTACCAGCTTTTGATGGTTAGTTTTAGGGCATGTTTCAATTAGCATACTTATGCTTTGCAGGCGCGCATCATTCATTCGTATTGCATGCACCAGGCCCGGCGCATCATTCAAACTGCATTGAATTTCAATACTTAATTGAATACGTGTTTCAAAGCATGTTATCGAGTGTTGCATTCATATGCCATCTTAGAATAGCCGAGCCTACTTAGTTGCATATTGCATGTGTTGCATTAGGCATTGTTAACATAGTTAGGATCATGCATATTTCCAACTAGCTTCTGTTTTGGCTCGGAGTACACTGTAAGTGTTTACGCTTTAGCATCCTTACATGTATGTAAGTGATTGCCATGATCGCATGCTTGCCATGAGGCTATTTGCTTAAGTGATTAACTGCATGAATGCCTGTGGGTGGAGGCTTGATTGCCTGAATTGGAACAACTCGATGATTGTGAGTTTTAAGCCCACTTTGCAGAGTGGCAAAATCATGTTTTTTAAAGCCCACTTGAGGGTGGCAAATCCGCGCTTTAGCCTACTTGCGAGTAGCACTTTCAAACCACTTTAAAAAACAAACATGAGTTGTTTTGTTCCAATCCACGTGATTGAGTCTATACTTGTATGCTGCGCGCATCACATAGTAAGTTAAGCTAATAACCGGAATAAGAACACATGTGTTTTCAAAACAACATATCATGATTAGTAGAGGTCGATCCTTTGATCGGTCGAGCGGGGGGTGCTCATTTCATGACCTTCCCTCCTCGTACCCAAGTTCCCGAGCCGAGGCAACTTTGGTGATGACAGACACGTGGCCTTCGGCACGAGTCAAGGTTTCCTGAATTTCCCAAAACAAAATATTTAAGTGGCGACTCTGAAATCTGGCAAAGTAGTCCATATTTGGCGCTTTTGATTCAAAATTGATTTTTCAAAACCAATTGCCGGATTTGGATTCTTTGGTGATTTATCAGTCTTACATTGCACTTTGTGAGATTAGATTCAGAACCATGACAGGAGTCTGAACTGTAGTAACTAGAACCCAATTCGTGCCCTCGCGTGCGGAGCGAGTTCGGGCAGTCTACAGTTTCTGGCGACTCTGCTGGGGATTTAGAGAACTTGACTCGAACTCATGATATTTTACTTTCTCTACACTTATGTGTTTCTTTGAATTTCATTTGCATCGGTGCGCTTAAGTCACAGTGTTTGCCATCTGCTATTCCTGAACGGTTTACTGGAGGCTTTCTTGGAAAAGCGTGCCATAAGGCAGACCGGTTACGGGCTCTGCCACGATGGGAACACAAACCTTGGTTTTTACCGAGGCACCCTTCTTGACCATTCGACCTAGTGCATATCGGAAGCCATAGAGACCATTCCAAATTAGGACAGGTTGCTTACCCAGATGTAGGTTGTTTGAAACCGCTGCGTGCATAGTGAAACCCTAGCTCCTGACAAAATAGGACAGGGAATCTCTACCCCAACATAGGGGTGTTTTGGCTCTTACTTGTTTGATATGTGCTGTCAGAGTGTGTCTCTACAAGTTGTATGTATCAGTAGTTGCAAGTTTGGGTATCAGTTTGAGGACATTAGTATTTGGGGGTATCAGATTTAAGGCAGTGATTTGGGGGCAGTGATCAGTGTTTGAGAATAGTTCTTTCAGCTTGTGATTGTCGACTGTGTGTTGTCTTTATTTAAAGCCGAAATGCTGTCCGTTTTTCTGGTTTTTGTTTCCTTATTTTGCATTATTTATCTTTTTGCAAGGTAGTATTGCATCATTGCTTCCGAGGAGGCAGTTTCCCTCAAAGCACTCTGGGTTAGAGGTAGAAGGCTTCATCGATCCGAGGATCTAGTTGACGGACAAGCAGTGTTCCTTTCATTACCCCCGGTTACAAGACGAAGGGCAGTTAGGCAAGGAGTATCAGTACAACAATTGTTGGTTCTGCAATCATTGTCCACCCCGCCAGTGTGTAGTCGGGCTGAGATTTCCGTTTCTACCACAGAGAGAGATACACCTGTTCAGTCAGATCAGTAGTTTTCAGTTAATATGGAGGACATGATGCATCAACTCCAAGAGACCATGCAAGCCATGCAGCGGGATGCTGCCCACTAGGAAGAGATTACCACCCGTCAGGCGAAAGTTGTGGCTCAATAAACAGAACTAATCGCCAGGCTTCAGCAGCAGCAACAACCCCAACAAGCCGAAGTGTCTGCTTCGCATCCACTCCCATCCCCACCTATGGTTCTAACACCCGGGGAGGCGGCTCACGTCTAGAAAAATACTGACGTTCCGACAGGGCCAGTTCCACTGCCAATCCCACCTCAGATGTCTAAAGCACCGGCTAATCCTGTGGACACATCGTTCGAATTCAAGGTGGATCCAACAGCACTGAAAGTGAGTAAGCTAGAAAAGCTGTTCAAACGAGCTCAAGGTGTTAATTCCATTCCGGACATCGAGGATGGATACACCGACTCAACAGTGACATTGCCGGACCGGTTCAAGATACCACATATAGACCGTTTTGACGGTTCTGGAGATCTTATGGTACGTCTGCGGTTGTTCTCGGATATCCTACGGCCAATGGGCCTCTCCAGATTACAAAAGCTTTCACTCTTCGGTAAGTTAGGAGGAGATGGCCGAGGCCTTCATCACTCAGTATTCATACAACACTCAGATCGAGGTCACGACCCGTGATCTCGAGGCAACTAGGCAAGAGCCGAAAGAGGGCTTCTTTGACTTCGTAACCCGTTGGAGAGCCAAGGCTTCTATGATGACCACCAGGCCGCTAGAGAAAGATCAGATAAGGATGGTTGTGCGCAACCTTCAACCCAAGCTCATGCAAAAAATGATCGTCTTATCCCTTCCCACCTTTGCTGACTTACATGAGATTGGAGTACAGATTAAGGATGCCATAAAGCAAGGTCTGATTGACCACGAGAGAGAGAAGCCAAAAAGGGCGTTTACCCGCAATTTGAATGCAGGTATGAGTAGTGCTGCAGCCGCAAGGACTTCTGACGTGGGCATGGTCACCACCACCACACCAAAAACAACCACACCCTTCACTGGCATATCTAGTGCCACCCCTCAACTAGCAAAATACCCACCTCGAGGCCAGAGGACTTTTACCCTGTTGTATATGCCTTTGACCAAGGCCCTGGGAGTTTTAATCAGAACGAAACACCTGAAGCCCTTGGAACCGCGCCCACTACCAAATAACCTCCCTCCAACACATAACCCGGCCAAATACTATGCCTTTCACCAACAGCATGGTCACGACACCGACCAGTGCTACAGACTGCGTCATGAGATCCAAGATCTTATTGACAGCAAGGTGATTGCGCCTCTAGAGAAGCCAAATGTCACCACCAACCCTCTCTCCCCATATAATCAAAACCCTTCACCTAGGCAGGTAAACTTCATCCAAACAACGGCCATCCCGTATGACCCTAGCATATACATCACACCATCACACCTACCCAAGCCGGCGTTGTTCATCCCGGAATGAATAGAACTATGCATGATGAACACGTCATTAACCCAGCCCGAGCTAGTAATGGTGACTATCGAAGACAGAACTGGGGTGACCGAGAAGGAGGATGGGGATACTGATTCAGAACATGAGGGATCTAGGAGCTTTACTGAGGAAGCATACAGCCCGCGTGGTTTTATTGTGTCGATAGATCAAGCTAAGCTGATGGTAGAATTACCAGCTGGGGTAGAGATCAGTATGGTCCGGGAGGATGGACCTAGTCAGGGGGTGGATGATTTGGTAGAGTTGGAGGAGGACATTGCCAATCTGTAGTTCTTTAACGAGCAGGATCCGGGGGATATGAGCATCAATTGATTCGGCCTGAATGGATCAGCAGAGGCCACTGGGTGGCTCAGTGACGAGCCAGATGTTGTTGAGGAGCCTCAGCTAGAACAGGGACGATCAGAGACGGGAACATCTTCAGTGGCCGGAATGGCCGAGAATCAGGAAGAATCGCTGGAGAGCACTGGTGCGAAGAATTTTGCTCAGGATTCGGGCAGTCTGTGTACAGCCGATACGGAGCAGGAGGCTGCATTAAAGAGGTTTGAGTAAGAGAAGGTTGATAATGACAAAAGGACTAGAAAAGCCAAGGCACCTGAGGGTGCGGACTGTGTTGTGAGCACAGAAGTAGCTATGGCGGAACCGGACAACTATCTGTCAGTTGTCGATGGCATGTGGTGGAAAGACGATGACTTACGTCTTGCCCACACTGATGAGGATTGGAGGCAGAACCAACCGGATGACACCTGGTATATTGAAGAGGTTGACCATATGACCAGGAGTGGGCGGTACTTCAAGCCCCCACACTTGGACCAGCCGGAGGCATCCGGGAAAGACAAAGAAGTAGAGAGGCAGAAAGAAAAACTTCTGGAGGAGGAGGCTGTACTGAAACAACTTAAGAAAATTCAAACAGACATCTCCATCTGGGGACTGCTTATGGCTTCGAGGGTTCACAGACAAGCCATCTTTACAGCCATGGACAGGGCAAAGCTTTCAATCGATACAACTCCTGAGCAGTTGGTAGGGTTAGTTTTCCCGGGAGGAGCTTCCCCGACCTTAACCTTCAGCGACAAGGAACTACCGCTTAAGGGCTGTGATCATAACAAGCCGCTCTACATCTCTGTGGAGTGTATGGAAAAGTGGATACAGATGGTCCTGGTCGACACGGGATCTGCAATCAATGTATGTCCGTCAAGAACAGCGTATGCTATCAAATTGAAGCCCGCGGATTTTGTGCCTACAGCCCCGGTGATACGGGCCTATGATAACACTAGTCGGGAGGTGATGGGGGCTGTACGGATCAAGACTAAGATTGGCCTAGGGCAGCATGACATTGAGTTCCATGTCTTGGATGTTCCAACCACCTTCAATCTGCTCCTTGGGCAGCCGTGGCTACACCAAGTGAAAGCCGTCTTTTCCACCTTACACCAGATGTTAAAATACCCCTACGGAAAAGTGGTGGCAATTGTTTTTGGGAACTCGTCCATACATCCACCACTAGAGGTTTCTACACCAGTTCTGGAGATTGAGCACGGCGTGGAGGATGTGTTTTTGTCAGGATTCACCCTAGTTGAGGCCCGGGTTGTACAGGATATGCTAGTTGTTGATGAGGGACTATATGTCAGCGCACAATCTGTCTACCTTATGAACAAGCTTCAACACATGCCCGGGATGAGATTGGGACGAAGTGGCCAGAAGGGCATCACAGCATTGGCCGAAGTGCCACACAACTCATATACCTTTGGCTTAGGTTATTTGCCTACCAAAGAGGATTGGGCTAGGAAAGGAAGGGAAATGGCTGGAAGAGCCAAGGCTAAGCAAGTCGGGAAACACTACGAGTTGGTGCACAGACCTATCCAGGGAACCCTAAACGGACGCTTTGTCCGGGAGGAGGAAGACTTCCCATTTTGCGGCTTTCCAGAGCCATGGCTGAATTCAGAGAGGCGACGCTTGCCGGGTTTTGAGATCTTTTTTGACCTTCAATTGTCGGGGAATGAAGTCACCGAAGAGCAGACAGATCTACTAGTTGAGGTTGAGCAGTGCAAGCAGGAAGAGTCCAAGAGCACAGAATTGGAAACGGGGGTAGCACTGGCTTGTCTCTTCTCAGATCCTCAGATCGTACTGGAGTACTTGGGGGATAACTTCTCAGTTTCCATGATCGGGGATGAAGTAGTTGTGGGCCTATCTTCAGGCATTCTAGATGCATCCATCGCACCCTCCCTCATTTGGCAGTACAAGGAAAGCTTTTTGTCAAGCAGTTCCGGGTCAGGTAGTGAGCCAGAATATGATTCCACAGAGTCTGTGGAGTCGGAATCAGATTCCGGCTCTTCTGAGTCTGAGTCCGGTATTCCTGAGGGTGATAACCCGGATGCCACTATCCTGTCCAGGTCGTCTTTTTCTTTTTCCTTTGAGTCTGTTATAACCGAAGGATTAGATGGACTGGATGTTATTAATGAGAATGGTACGGCTGTGGCTTCTGAGTACTTTTCTGTGCCTTTAGTTTATTGCATTAATTAGGACTTTCAAAATTTTAATGAAAACGGCGAGGAAGAAATTCCTTCGGTTTTGAAACATTTGCTTGATCAAGAGCAGGAGAGGTTTGTAAAACCTTTGGTTGATGAAATCATCTCAATTAATGTTGGTACTGAGAAGGACCCGCGGCTAGTCCAGATCGGGTCCACGTTGTCTTCGGAGGAACGCGAGCGCTTAGTCGCTTTATTAAAAAATTTCAAAGATGTTTTCGCGTGGTCCTATGAAGACATGCTTGGAATTGATCCTGAGATTGTACAGCACCGGATCCCTCTTGACCCAAAGGCCCGACCTGTTAAGCAGAAGCTCCGAAGGATTTGCCTAGACTGGGCTCTAAAAATCAAAGAAGAGGTCACTAAGCAGATCGACGCAAGGTTCCTGTTACTATTTGAGTATTCGACTTGGTTGGCCAACATAGTTCCGGTGCCGAAGACGGACAGCAAAATTCAGGTATGTGTGGACTTCAGGGACTTGAACAAAGCTAGTCCGAAGGACGACTTTCCTCTACTGCATATCGACGAATTAGTGGACTTGACTGCGGGGCATGCGCTGTTCTCGTTCATGGATGGGTTTTCAGGCTACAATCAGATTTTGATGGCACCCGAAGACAGGGAGAAGACTGCTTTTCACCACCCCGTGGGGAACTTACTATTATAGGGTGATGCCGTTTGGGTTGAAGAATGCTTAGGCTACATATCAACGGGTTACGACCACGATCCTACACAACATGATCCACAAAGAGGTTGAGGTGTACGTGGACGACATGATTGTCAAGTCCAAAGAAAGAGAGGGCCACTACATTGCCTTGCAGAAATTTTTCCAACAAATCAGAGAGTATCGGTTGCGGCTGAATTCTTAGAAATGTACTTTTAGTGTTACAGCAGGGAAAATGCTGGGGTTCTTAATCACACAAAGGGGTATCGAGGTCAACCCTTCCAAAATCAAGGCCATCTTAGAAATGACACCACCGAGGACTGAAAAGGAGGTGCGAGGCTTTCTGGATAAAGTGCAATTCATAAGATGGTTTATTACAAAATTAACCTTAACTTGTGAACCATTGTTTGGTCTCCTGAAGAAAGGAGAGAAGTTCCAACGAGATGACCGATGCCAAGTTGCTTTCAAGCAAATCAAGCAATATTTACAGAACCCACCTGTGTTGTCGCCGCCAGAGCCGGGGAAACCGTAGATTCTGTACCTATCAGTGACCGAAATGACAATGGGCTGCATGCTTGCGTAGGAATATGAGGATAAAGTGGAGAAGGCTGTCTACTACCTGAGCAAGAAAATGCTAGAATACGAGACCTGCTACACTCCGCTGGAGAAGGCTTGTCTGGCCTTGGTATGGGCTACCAGGAAGTTGAGGCACTACCTGTTAGCTCACTCTGTAATACTGGTTTCGAGATTAGATCCCATCAAATATCTCTTCGAGAAACCAACACTTACAGGTAAGCTAGCCCATTGGTTGCTTCTGCTTTCCGAATTTGACCTGAAGTACATGACGCGCAAGTCAGTAAAAGGGAGAGTGGTAGCAGAGTTCCTAGCCGATCATCCAGTAGAGGGAGATGAAGCAGTTGAGTATCTGTTCCCAGACAAGGCCATTCTGCATGTTGAAGAAGAAACGTGGATGATGTACTTTGATGGAGCGTCAAACCAGTACGGGTATAGGAGAAGGGTGTTGCTGATAGCACCCGACAATTCCTGCATACCCTTAGTATTCAAACTCTGGTTCAAAGTATCAAACAATGAGGCAGAGTATGAGGCATGTATTGTTGGATTGGAAGCCGCCCTGGAACTAGGGGCAAAACAGTTGGATGTCTCAAGCTAAAGGAGATTGGAAAGTTAAAGAAGAAAAGATAAGAATCTATCACCAGACCTTGGACATTCTGATTCCTCGGTTTGAGAAACTAAACTTCGCTCATCTGTTAACAGAGAACAACAGGTTCGCCGATTCTTTAGCAACTCTATCTTCCATGATAGACATTCCTTTTGGAGTCCGAATGCGTCCGATCATCATCGAACAAAAATTCGTGCCGGCCTATGAGCTGATTGCTGCCATAGATGAGGTACAAGATAAGAATCCCTAGTATTACGACATCTGGAACTTATTGGAAAATGAGGCGTATCCACCAGGGACAAATGCCAAAGATAAGAGGGCAATTCGAAGAATGGCTGCTCAGTTCATTGTCTGCAGGGGTAAACTGTACAAGAGGGGTCATCTCGGGATGCATAAGCTATGTGTCGATGCTGAAAAGTCCAAGCGCCTGATGGAGGCCATCCATGGAGGAGAGTGCGGAGCGCATATGAGTGGGGTGATGCTAGCCCTGAAGATCCTTAGACAGGGTTATTATTGGTCAACCATGGAGAAGGATTGTATTGGCTTTGTTCGGCGATGCCACAAATGCCAGATCCATGCAAACCGCATGAACATTCCACCGTCGAAGCTATACAACATGACTTCATCATGGCCGTTTTCAGTCTGGGGGATTGATGTGATCGGAGCAGTTACTCCAAAGGGATCCAATGGGCATGAGTATATTCTGGTAGCGATAGACTACTTCACGAAGTGGGTTGAGGCCCAATCTTACACGGTGTTGAAGGCATCGCATGTTGCAAAGTTCATCAGGAACAACATCATTTGTCGCTATGGGGTCCCAAATGAGATTATTTCGGATAATAGTTCCCACTTCAAGAAGGAGGTGATCGACTTGTTGGAGAAATACAACGTAGCTTTTCATAAGTCATCTACATATCGGCCGCAAACCAACAGAGCTGTTAAGGCCGCCAACAAGAACATCAAGCACATTTTGCAGAAGATGGTGGAAACCTACAGGGATTGGCCAGATAAGCTGCCATTTGCTCTTCGGGGCTACCGGACTTCAATTCGAACTTCTACTGGGGCGACTCCATATTCCTTGGTCTATGGGATGGTGGCTGTTCTGCCTATCGAAGTTGAGGTTCCGTCATTATGGGTTATGGCTGAGTGCCAGATAGCTGAGGCAGATTGGCAGCAAAGCAGATTCGAAGAACTCATGCTGTCTGAAGAGAGAAGATTGGAAGCACTGTATTACATCCAGGGTTATCAACGAAGAATTGCCAGGGCTTTTAACAAGAAGGTTAAGTCCAGGAATTTGAAGGAAGGGGATTTGGTGCTTAAAGACAACCGAGCTCCCATCCATGACCCTAGAGGCAAGTTCTAACCTAATTGGACTGGCCTTTACATCATCAAGTTAATCTGGTCAGGTGGAGCTGTCGTTCTGATGGACCTAGATGGCCTTGAGTTCTCCCAGCCGATCAACATGGACAAGTTGAAAAAATACTATCCCTGAGTGGCTCGCTAGGCCGAAAACCTGAAAGGGCGACCTAGGCAAAAGTTAGAGCATGAAAAAATTGAAATAATAAAAATTGAGCTCGCAAAGTTGAAAACCCAGAAAGGGCGGCCTTGGAAAAAGTTAGAGCGCAAAAGGAGAGTGTTAATACACGAGTGAACCTGAACCGAACTACGTAAGCCTTGATTCCCATCTTTGGGATACGTAGGCAACTTCATTCTGAAGTCCAGCCATAAACACTTCCACATCAACTTTGTCCATGTGATCATGTTGGTCATCTTTGTTTATTCTACATTCAAGCGCTCGGTTGTGATCTCCAGTGCAGTGCCATTCAGAGTAGGGGCAACCTTCCAGTTGTTGGGATCCGGGGTTATACATCTCAGCGATAGATCTTGGGCATGTCCGGTTGTGATCCATATCGAAAATAGTTTTGAAAAGTTTTAATAAAAGTTGATTTTGTTTAAATTAATTTTTTTACAACTTAGACCATTTTTGGACCAAATAGAAAATTTTCAGTACCTACAACCTTTAATTTCATTGATTTCAGTACAGAGTTCTCCTACTCTTGATACAAGTTGAAGTTGCTTTTTATTACATTCATAAGAAAACTTGAAAGTACAGATTAAAGCAAATAAACTCGGGGCATAGTCAGGTGTTCCTGCGTCCCCTTCCAGAGCTTGTGGAAGCCTCTGATGCCAAAGTAGGCCCGGCCTGTGCCTTTTCATCAAGCAAAGCTATGCACTCATCAGAGAGGGTGTAACTGAAAGTGGAAGCGGGGGCCAGAAGCTCTCTCGTCCTCCATGCTATGGCATACCGAGCTAGCTGTGTGCCTCGGACTGGAAATGTAGTAGGGTACTCTATCCCCTCTTCCGGGCAAGTCTGATCATGCCCAAATTGGGGCCGGAATCGAAATGGGAAGTAAAAGACACAGTGTAACAAGCCCGCGAGGGAACTCACGGGTTACAGTTCGGACTCCCTTTTTTGTTTGTTGCGGTTCTTAATCTTGAACCAAAGAGTCCAATTCTGGCAAATCGTTTTGAGAAAAACAGATTTTTGAAAAGAAGTGCCAAACATGGACTACTTTGCCAGATTACAGAGTCGCCACCTAAATATTTTAAAAGTGGGAAATTTAGGAAACCCTGACTTGGTGCCGAAGGCCACGCGTCCGTCATAACCAAAGTAGTCTTGGCTCGGGAGCTTGGGTACGATCGGGGAAGGTCAGCTATGAGCACCCCCTTTCGCCCGGTCCGAGGATCGGCCTCTACTAACCATGATATCCGATTTTGAAAACATTACATGTTCTTATTCCGGTTATTAGCCTAGAATTACTGCGTTATGCGCACAGTAAACAAGTATAGACCAAATCGCCTAAGTTGGAACAAAACATTTTATGTTTATTTTAAAAATGGTTTGCTACTCGCAAGTAGGCTAAAATGCAGGTTTTGCCACCCTCAAGTGGGTTTTTATAAAAGAAGGTTTTGCCACTATCTAGTGGGCTTAAAACTCACAGTTTTAATGCATTGTCCCAATTTAGGTAATTCAACCTCCATCCACAGGCATTCAAGCAGTTATATCACATAAGCAGCTAGCCTCATGGTAATCATGCTATTATGGCAACACTCACACACATGCAAGGATGCTAAAGCATAAAAGCTCACCTAGTACTCCAAGCCAAAACAGAAGCTCATTAGAAATCCATGTATGGACCTAAACATACTGAAATGTCTAATGCAACACATGCAAAGAATGTAATCTAGGCAGGCTCGGCTATCCTAATCATGGCATGTGAAGTGCTACAAGTAACACGTATTCAATTTGGAAATTGAAATACAATGCAGTTTGTATGATGTACCGAGCCCGGTGCATGTAAACAAATGCATGGATGCACGCATGCGTTGCATAAGGTATGCTAAAATAAATATGCCCTAATCTACCATCATAAGCAGGTAAATAAAAGGGAGAAAGAAGTGGGGGTTGGAAGACATGCACACCACTCACACACACTTATTACAGATTCACCCTCACTCGGAGGGACCAAAATAATAATACAGTCCAAGAAAAATAAACGAATAAATTATTACAAGACCTCTAATCTAGTTAAATTAAATGCAAAGAAGAGATGGCCACAGCCTCCGCCTCGGGATGCGCGAATGATGCATGCTTCAGCCTGCCTTGCCCGAAAATCCGCACCGTGCCACTGCTGCCTCTGTTTTACTGTCTTACTTCTCTGGAAAATTGCCAAAGTCCTGGGACAGATCCCCTGAGTACCTCAGAACATCACCGGCTGAAGCAAATATCCACCGGCTATAGTATGTGTCCATCGGCTGCTTCTGAAGTTGTCGGCACAAAAAGTGTGCCGGTCGGCACAAAATATTGCCGGCCGGCAATAAATTCCTGCAGGAGACAGTTTTTGACAGCAACAACAGACCAGCAGTGCAAGGTATGGGATTTTAGGACAAATGTATGCACGGACACACTCCCTATCATGCAATGGACTCAAGGGAGCATGACCCTCGACCCCCAGGCCATCAATCACGCGTTTCAATGCATGATGGCCCAAAAGCCAAGTTAGCAACTTTGATTTCAAATGTCATGCAAACCAAACAAACACATAAAGCCCAACCTCTATCACTTGATCAAGAGGCAAGGCATGCATGCCAATGCGATGCAACCTAGGCATGTGATCTAGTATGCAACATGGGCATGCAAAGGAGCAAAGTAGACTAGACACGCAACCTAAACATGTAAGCAAACAAGGCATGCAACAACATGCAACGATGGACTTAAACTAACATGGATGGCTCGCAAGCATGCCAAAATCAGTGGCCATAATCATGGAAATGAAGGCACCAAATGCACACACACATGCATGCAATCATGGTCCAACACCTTAAGCATAAACAAGGCAATTCTTAAGCACACTTAAAGAGGCTAAGTATGGACATATAGCATGCAACGTAAGCTCTGAAATCATGTTATAGGAGGTTCCAAACCAACTAAATAAATCAACAAAGCATGCAACAATGCTCACACATTCACATACTTGAAGCATACAAGCCACAAAATGCAAAGAGGCTACATAATGCATGCTAGGATCGACTCAAACAACTTAAGACAGACCTAAAGCATGGCAAAATAAGCACAAAAGCTTCGCAAATCTAAGCCTAAAACATGCTCGAACAAAGGCTAACAACCTAAGGCATATTAAGGCAATTACAAGGCATCACATGGTAGGTATACTAAGCATGCACCAAACTGAAAAATACCCTTCTACAATACTGATGAGGGACCAAAAATATGACTACCCACAGTAGATGACAAGCCCCAAATCAATATACAAACATGCTCAAAATGCAATGCAAGATTAAGGCCCACAAAGGGGTATAACATGAAGTACCAAAAGGGTGCACCAAACAGCCAAAGACCCTTCATGAGACATGTAGAGGGGGGCAAAATAAGACACTTTTCAGGCCTGTCGAAGGCCCAAAAACAGAAGCATGGTAGGCTAAAGAAACATGCAAAAAAAAGGGACCAAAGAGGGTATTGAAGTTAGTCATGCATGGAGGTCCCAAACAGTGTTGAGCCCTTCTTCAATGTTGAAGAAAGGCTCAAAATAAGCCTCTTTGTAGTTTAAATCGAAGCTCAAAAATACATGCAACTATGGCTTTAAATAGCATGCAAAATAATGGCATACAAAGAGGTATTGAAGCAAGTGCACTATGGAGGGCTCAAACAGGGTTGAGCCCTTAAACAAACATGAATAATGGCTCAAAAGAGTGCCCCTTTCAGTTAGGGTCGGAGCCCAAAACAGTAAGCAAATAGGGTAGAAAAATGTGACAAGAATGTGCTACAAAAGAGGGAAAATGATCTCACCCTTGAAGACTACCCTTTTGGTTGCTTCTTGGCTTGAGTTGCAGCACCTTTGGCCTCTGAAAAACTTCTTCAAGCTGCTATGATGGAGTAGTGGTGGTGGTGCTATGGATTGGTGAAGAAATGGCCCAAGAACAAGGGTGTTTGGAGGTTGAATGAGAGAGATATAGTGAGAGATGGAGGGATATATGTATCTATATCAGATATGTATCTATATCTCTGGTTTTTTGCTTAAGAATATCCAACCTTTTGCAATGGAGGGGGGGAGCTCCTTTTATAGAGCAAGGAAATGGCATAAAGCTTCTCCAAGAAGCTATATAAAAGGGTCAAAGAGGGGTCAAAAGGGTGCAAAGGGTGCAAAACAGCCACACACGTGCATGGGGAGCAGAATCTGTGTATTTCAGCTGGCACAACTGGCATCCATTCAATCTGTAGAATACACCGGAAGGTCGTCGGCTAGCAAAAATGGTCGGCACTCTTTTCTGGCCGGTCGGCACTCTATTTGGCCGGTCGGTACTCTTTTCTGGCCGGTCAGCAGGAAAAATCTGCTCTGCAGGTCCAACTTCAAACAAACGGACATAACTTCTTCATATGAACTCCTTTTTAGGTCATTTTGTGTCAAAATTGAAGCCCCGGAAGTAAGCTTTCCAATGCCGCAAATCTTGCATTAAAATTCCTCCTGTGGAGAAAGTTATTCTTGTTTTGGTGAAGGTTGCTCAGTTTCAGTCCAACCGGGATGATGCCCAACTTCAACCAATCATATCTCCGCCATCCGGACTCAGGTTTAAGAGATTCTTGTATGAAAAATGAAGCCCCGGAAGTCTTCTTTCCAATGGTGGTAGCCTCATAACTTAACTCCAAGTGTATAGACAAATAAGCTCGATTTAGCGAGGACTGCTCACCCCTCTCTTAGCGATTCTTGCCTATCTTCTTCTCCAACTTGGTTTCTCCCCTCTTCTCCTCTTTTCTTCAACTTCAAACCCCTAAGTAAGGTGTTTTGAAAGATTTTTCAAATATTTCATCTCTCTTTCATTCATCTCCACTTTGTCCTTGCTCGGTTTACCGAAAAAGCGCACCATTTACCGAAATGCGAGCGTCGGAACATCGTGGGAATTTTATTTCAAAAATGTTTTGAAAGAGAGGGTTTTAAGGTCTCAAAACCATCCAAAATAGTTTTGGTCCGAAATGGGGTGTGAAGTTGAGATTTGTCTCTCTCATTGCCGAAGAAACTGGACCTTTGCCCTGCACAGTTTTCTCCACCAAGTAAACCATCAGTAACGCCCAAGTCTTAAGGGCGGTCAAAAATGGGGTGTCTACACACAATGTGTCAGGCCAATCAACTAAATGCCCGGCTGGCGAGACATGTTGTAATTCATCGCCAGCAGATTGAGCCAGGGGCAGCGCCAAGTAATGTTGACAGCGGACAGACTGCACATCCATTCGCACCACCATCCCTCATCTGGGGCATCAACTAGACGTTTTCGGAAGAAATAGCCGCGAGCTGAATATGCCGGGCATGAGTCCACTACTCTCAACTTGTCTATCAACCATATCTGGGGAGGGATGAAAAAAATGAGAGATTAAAGAATAGAGAGGTGTACGTGGAGAGAAAAGTGAGAAAAGGGTTTTTGAGAGAAAAACCGAGCCTGAGGGCCCGAGTGATGTGAGAAATATATGTGAGATAGGGAGGGAAACATTACCTGCAGCAGTAGTGGACTCCCTGCGAACCTAGTCGTCTCCCGGCGATGGAAGGCATCCAAACCCATCAGTGTCTTAGCTAGGGTCATGCCAATGCAGCTCTTGCCCTATTTCAAGCCTAGGGCAACCTCAATCAAACGGACGCTAGACCCACCGAAGCTTGGGGCAAGCAAGAAATGAGACAACATGCACAAGCAAAGCGCATGTCGCCGAAAACCCTGCCAGTGATCGCCCGCGGTCACCGGCATTAGAAAACCGATGAATCAAGCTGGGGATGTCCAATTCTCCGTCGTGAATCAAAGACCGAGCGTCGTGCAAAGTGAGCGTGCACATCCGTCCTCAGGCTTGGATGTGGCTGAAGCGGAATTGGGCAAGATTTCTTTATCACGCTTGGACTCCATCAAAGCTTGGAAATCTTTGAAAGTATGACACATCTCTTGTCTGCCAAAGCTCAACACATGAGTTACTGGATTCCAACATCTAGCCGCAGCATGAAGGAACGGAAAACGCAGTGGGGTGCGACTCAGCATGAATAGTGCATTTATTCCAAAACCCCGGAAATTCAACTTTTCTGAGCCATCCAAGTTTGCAATCCAATTTGTGAGGTTTTGGACAAGAAATGCTTTCATTTAGGGCAAAAAACTGAATTAGAATGAGAGAAACACGAAGTTGGAACCTTTATAGAGGATAAGGGGTGAGTGGAGGACAAGTGGCAAAAATCTGGTGGTCCCCAGCCTCACTGGCCGAACCGGCCAGTTAAAGTGGCCGATCGGCCCCTCTAAGTGGCCGACACTTCTTTTTAGTGGCCTACAGCCACTATAGGTGGCCGACAGCCACTCTTTCTCTCCAGCAAGTAGCCTCTGGTCCTCCTGAAGTGGTTGAAGTGCTAGAATTTGTGTCTTCTTCTGTTTCAGATGCGTTCTGTTGTTCGGTCTTATTCGTTTTGTTGAATTTGCTTCATTTATCGAGTTGTTTAGTTTTGTTTATCGAGTTGTCACTCTTTCATTATTGAGTTGTCGCGATTTGTTTATCGAGTTGTTGCTCTTTGCTTATCGAGTTGTTGTAATTTGTTTATCAAATTGTTCTTTAAGTTGTGTTGTTTGTTATGGTTCACTACCTAACTTGGCAATACACGAATGTTCAATATTTATCAATCCCGTTTTTATGCAAGATAGTGCGATGCAATGCTTAGAATACAAATGCAACAATTTTTCAATCAAAAAGCTGTTTTCATTCCATTATGGTTTCTCTTTACAAAGGTACAAGTGTTAAAGAAAATAAAACTGCCTAAGGCTGTACAATGTGTCAGTACTACTAGCAAAAAGAGAAATAAAGCAAAAAGCAAAGCATCTGAATCGGTGCTATCTGGCTCAGGATCGAGAGGCCCTCTTCATCCTCTTCCTTGGCTCAGTAGACTCTGTACCGTCGCCGTCAGCACCGCCATCTGAATCAGAGCTGCCTCCGCTTCCATCCTCAGAACCTGAGTCGGTGTCGTCGCCACCACCCTCGGATGTCTCTGACTGAGGATTCATTGGCTCCTCCTCCTCACTAGACTCGTCATCACGTCTGACAGGCACCCGACGTCTCCCTCGGCTGCGTGCCGGAGTCCCTCTCTCTACTACTCGGGAAGGCTCAGAGGGTCCTGTCTGCAAGGGTGTGACCTGAAAAGACAATTTGAATACATCAGCTACAGTATATGTATCAGATGCAAGTATGCTGTGCAGAGTATATGCAGAAATCAGATATAATATGTGCATACAGTATGTTGTGTCAAATGTGATTTATGCATACAGTGAATCAATGCAATGAAGTGTTCAGTTTCGGTATATCACCAAAAGTATGATAAATGCAAGGAAACTAAAAGTACCGGAATGTCGTGGGAGTGTAGCATCGTCTCCCTTCGCAAGACCATACCCTCAAGAAAGGCCATCGCCTCGAGCAACCCCTCGACATATCCTACGAAGGGCTACAAATGCAAGATGAAGCCATAAGTGAATGAATGTCTAAGTATCTAAGTGATAAATGAAAGCTGTAATGCATACCGGTGCTGAGTCAGAAGTCTTGACATATCGACGATCAGGCAATGGGGGCTCAAGTGGAATCTGATAAGGTGTCCCATACCGCCAACCTGTCAGTTCTATCGGAGGATCTGGTCATCCAGCACACTGCCTAGTGGGAGGCATCCCCCTAGCCCTACCTCTCGATGCACTGGCCCTACTCGTCGAGGGGATGTCTGCAGCACGGGCACTGCTCGACGAGGGAATGTCAACAGCTCTCCTCGTAGGGACACGAACACTTGTCAATAGGGGCATCGGATATGTATGGAGGTATATCGTGTACTCCTCCTCGAGGAAAAGAACCGCGTCAGCACCTTGCAAGAGGTCGCTAACCTCCCGAGGGGAAAGACTCTCTGTGGTGCACATGTCTGATGGAGGCGATGAAGGGATTGCCTGAAGGAGATCACCTAGTGTCTGGCGCATGAAGCACTCTCCGAGAAACCAGGCTTTACTAACCGGTCCCTCAAACAGAATCCGGTATCGGGAAGCAGCCCATGCCCGGCAAACTAGAACTGAGAGAACCCTGGCATCGCTAACCAAGGCTGCCAAGTGATCTGCGGATAGCAAGTGCATGATTTGATTAGTCGCCATTAGATATGCAAAATGAGTTGAAGCTGAAAGCATAAAGAACTAAGAGTTCTGGATTACCTCGGTCGTCTGCACCGTGTCGAAGTAATGCTGGAGATATGGTAGGGTCTCCCGAGGCCTCGGCAGGCATCTCCCGTCATATCGGTGTGAGTAAGGGATCTCGAGAGGTGTCTCGACCTCAAGCTCAGGGGCTAGCGCCGGGAAATAGGCGTACATCCATAACTGGGGAAAAGCGAGATAATGGCAGTGAGAATACAGAATACACAGATGTAGAAAGTAGAACATGTGTGCAATGCAGAATGTAGCAAATACAGGAAATGTAGTAAGCAAGAAAATGCAAAGCAGAAAGCATGGCAGGAACTGCAAAGCAAAAAAGTAAAGCATACCTCCCAGGCTCTCCAATAGTCGCCTACTCTCACTCTGCTCCTGCAGGAGACCGAACTCATATAACAATAGAGGGTGGCAAGGCCAGCACCGCTCCAATCATAATCCCGGACCCGGGACAGATCTACTAGAGCGCTCAGAAGATATAGCTCGACCGTGTTCGACCTGTCGGCGAACAGTGTGGTACCAAGGAGGTACATCAAGAATCCACGGGCATACTACTCTATGTCCTCGACAGTCACGGGCTCGGTCCCTCTGAAGTGGTCCGAGAACCATGTGTACCTAACTGTGTCGGATCGGAAGATGGGTGAGAGCGCTCCCAACAGGTAGATCCAAGCTGTCTCCCACTCCCCCATGTCTGGGTCATATGGAATCGGCCGACCTCTCACATCGAGGTTTGTCAGCATAGAGAAATCATACGGGGTCATCGTCATGTCCCCAGTGACAGAAAAATGGAAAGAGTTGGTGGTGTCCTACCACCTCTCTACTAATGCACCCAAAGTGGTCCTGCTCGCCGTCAGATGCGAGAGCCTTGTGCAAAATAGGCTGAAGCCTGCCTCGTCAACGATGTGCCGGACGCCGTCTGGGAGGTCTGAGTACCACTTTCTCGCAGAGGTCGATCCATACCCTCGAGTGAAGCGAGAGACCACCTGTATTCAGAATAAGCAGAATGCTATGTATGAGCTGTGTGTAGAATGAGCAGTTAGATTGTGTGTGAACTGTGTGCATCATAAGCAGGAAGATTGTGTGTGAGCCGAGTTCAGAATGAACAGAATGCTATGTGTATCAGCCGTGTGTAGAATGAACAGAGTGTTGTGTATGAGCCGTGTGCAGAATGAACAGAATGCAGTGTGTGAACTGTGTGCATCATAAGCAGGAAGATTGTGTGTGAACTGTGTGCATCATAAGCAGGAAGACTGTGTGTGAGCCGTGTGCAGAATGAACAGAATGTTGTGCGTGAGTCGTGTTCAGAATGAACAGAATGCTATGTGTATCAGCCGTGTGCAAAATAAACAGAATGCTGTGTGTGAACCGTGTCCAGAATGAACAAAGTGCTGCGTGTGAGCTGTGTTCAGTATGAGCAGACTATAGTGTGAAGTGTGTTTAGTATGAGCAGATGAGATACAGTGCAAAAGTACAAATTATGCGAGAAATGTAAAGTACATTGCAGAAAATGTAAAAGTGCAGTGCATACCCCGGGTGCATCATGGGACAAGTGGGACTCTGGCTCCCGTAGTAGCAGGTCCGCAGGTGCGCGTCGTGCAAAGTCTGTAAATTGACGAACAGTGATCGGTGATAGTACGTGCTCCTAAGGATGGTACCTCTCCGGGTCGAAAGGCCGAATCCTCGGCGGCAATGGCATGATATCAGGCTCATCCTCTGCTACCGGGGAGCCCCCATCGTGTGGAATATGGTTCGCCATCTGAAAGGAAGTTAAAAAGTAGGCGAAAATGAGCAAAATCAACAAAAATTGCAAAAAGTCAACAAAAGTCAACTCTCAGGAAGAGAAAAAGTCAAAACCCGGGAAAGGGTGCCAAACTTAAGAAAAATTCAAGGGAAACATACCTCAAACGGTGAAAATGGAAAAAGAAGCTCAGAAAACAAATTCAGTTCGGTTCAAAGTGAAGGAAATCGAAATATTTTAGTGAATCAACTTCGCGTGGGGCGTTGGAAAACACGTGCAAAGCCCGGATCTAAGAGGAAAAAGGGTCTAAGGAGGAAGAGCAAGAGATTTTGGCACTAGAGGTGTGAATGAAATGAAGCTTGGAGGTGTACACTTATAGAACCGAGGCCAAAAGACCAAACTGCCCCAAAATTTTGTAAACTGGCTGACCGGCCAGGTTGTGTGGCCGATCGGCCACTTAAGTGGCCTACAACCTTGAAAAGTGGACGACAAGTCCTGGGGGTGGCCTACAGGTGTTCATGGTTCTCCCTGTGTGTTTCTATGCTGTTTGGAGTCCTTGGCTCTCAAGAAAGTGCCAGAAAAGTTCACTATTTTTGGTTCAAAATGCCCCGCGGGAGCTTCGATTCATGTCTTCAATACACGATTCATCGTCAATCTTCAGGAGTGAGGTGTATCCTTTTAAAGTACATTGTGATCCCTCCGAGAGGCAAATCGGAGGTTACGTTTGAATTGATCTTGTTGAGGTGTGTATTTCCTTATTCGGCATTTTACTTCAAACGTACTATTGATGTTGCATTAGAAGTGCATTGTTGTTGTGCATGGAATGTGTATGCACTTTTCACTGGCATTGCTATGCACTTTCCATTTGCATTGTTATGCACCATTCTACTCGTATCATCATGCACTGTTGGTTATCTTGCATTGCACATGCATCATTGTCATTCGTCTCGCAGAAGACATGTATGGCACCGCATTGTATCTATTGAATTTCTCTCTCATACGTGTACGATATTGTATGTACGGTTCATGTAGGGGAATTCTGGGTAAAACCATTCCTCTCATTCATCTCGTTGGTTAGAGACATCCGAGTACGCCTGGTGTTTACACTGACACCTTGTTAGAAGCATTGGGACGCACTCCGATGTTTATACAACACTTCAGTACCTGCACTGTTTACTTTCCCTCTCTCGCGTGTGATACGCTGAGAGGTGTTGCATTTCCCTCTCTCGCGTGTGGTATGCTGAGAGGTGTTTACTTTCCCTCTCTCGCGTGTGATACGCTAAGAGGTGTTTACCTTCCCTCTCTCGCGTGTGATACACTGAGAGGTGTTACCCTTCCCTCTCTCACGTGTGATACGCTGAGAGGTGTCACCTTCCCTCTCTCGTGGGTGTTTACCTTCCCTCTGTCGCGTGTGATATGCTGAGAGGTGTCGCCTTCCCTCTCTCGCGTGTGATATGCTGAGGGGTGTTGCCTTTCCCTCTCTCGCCTATGATACGCTGAGAGGTGTTTACCTTCCCTCTCTCGCATGTGACATGCTGAGAGGTGTTTACCTTCCTTCTCTTGCGTGTGATACGCTGAGAAGTGGTGCTTTTCCCTCTCTCGCGTGTGATACGCTGAGAGGTGTTGTGTAGACCGTCCAAGAACTCCCGGCTCTGCGCGCGAGGGCGCGAATCGTTTGTTCTTAGCTACTACAGTTCGGACTCATGTCACGGTTCTGAATCTAATCTCACAAAGTGCAATGTGAGATCGATAAATCACCAAAGAGTCTAAATCCGGCAAATCATTTTGGAAAACTAATTTTAATAAAGAAGTGCCAAACATGGACTGCTTTGCCAGATATAAAGTCGCCACCTAAATGTTTTGTTTTGGGAAATTTAAGAAATCCTGACTCGTGCCTAAGGCCACGTGTCCGTCATCACCAAAGTTGCCTCGGCTTGGGAACATGGGTATGAGAGGGGAAGGTCATGCAATGAGCACCCCCGCTCGCCCGATCAAAGATCGGCCTTTACTAACATGATATTTTGTTTTTGAAAACACATGTGTTCTTATTCCAGTTATTAACCTAGAATTACTATGTGATGCGCACAGTATACAAGTATAGACTAGATCGCCTAAGTTGGAACAAAACATTTCATGTTTGTTTTTTTGAAAATGGTTTAGAGGTGCTACTCGCAAGTAGGCTAAGTCGTGGATTTTGCCACCCTTAAGTGGGCTTAAAACTCACATTTTGATGAATTGTTCCGATTTAAGCAATCCAACCTTCACCCACAGGCATTCAAGCAGTTAATCAAATAAGCAGTTAACCTCATGGCAAGCATGCTTTCATGGCAACACTAACATACATGCAGTATGCTAAAGCATAAACACTCACAGTGTACTCCAAGCCAAAACAGAGAACTAGTTAGAAATCATGCATGATCCTAGTTCATGTTAAGATGACTAATGCAATACATGCAAAAATGCAACTAAAATAGGCTCGGCTATTCTAAGATGTCATGTGAATGCAACTTGATAACATGCTGTTGAACACGTATTCAAGTAAATGTATTGAAATACAATGCAGTTAGTATGATGCGCCGAGCCCGGTGCATGCAAAACAGATGAATGAATGCACGCATGCATAGCATAAGGATGCTAATTGAAATATGCCCTAATACTAACCAACGAAAGCGGATAAGTAAAAGGGAGAAAGAAATGGGGGTTGGAAGACATGCATCACACATACGCACGCTTATTACAACAGTGTGCCCTCTCGAGGGAGGGTCCGAATGAGTACGCTAAGCTATTCTAACTAATCTAATAATCTAATTAGACTAATTATTACATAATCAAATTGAATAACTAACTAACACTAAGCTAATTATTACAACACGTTAACTAAATAACAAATTAGCTAGTTTAATTACAAATTCAAAAGCTAACTAACAAGTAAAGCTAATTACAAATTACAAAGCCTCAGCTCAGTTCTAAGAGTTCGAAGATGCATGCCCGATCGCCTCGCTCGGAAATCCGTTACCATGCCTCATGTTGCCTCTGTTTGCACACTTCTGCACCTATGAAAATTATGCCAACTTCTGTGATGCTTCTGACCTACCTTAGGAACCATCTGAGAGGTAGTCGGCCAAAAAGTGTAGCCCTCGGCCCAAGAATAATGGTCATCAACCAATTTTAAGGCTATCGGCCAATTTTTGATAGCCGATCGGCACACTAGATAGCCGATCGGCCACTTCTCCCTGCAAACTCTCCTTTTTGCTGCAATAGAGCACAAACAGAGGCATGGCAATGTATTTGCAAGAAAATGTATGTGTCACCACATGCCTTATTATCTTTAAAGCTCAAAGGAGTGTAGTGCTCGGCTCTCGAGCCATCAATCACGCATTTCGATGCATAATGGCCAAAGAGGCCGGGTTGCACAAATCAATATAACATGAATGCACAAAAGACACAAAAATGTCTTAACCTCTATCATGCGTGATCAAGAGGGTCGGCGACCGAGAATTGAGGCACGTTTCATCACTTCAAGTATAAAAGCGTCCCTCGTTCCTCGTATTTGGACTAGCACCACATCCAAACAAAATGCAATGCATGCCCAAGATTCTAAACACAATGTGACATACGCACACACAATGCGATGTAACTCAAGCATGCCGAATGCAATGCAACCTAAACATGCAAACATGCAATGTAACCCAAGCATGCAACAACATTGCGAACAACCATGCAACAATGCCATGCAATGCAACTAGCATGCAACAACATGCAATGTACCAAGCATGCAACAACATGCAAACCACATACTCAATGGACTTAAACCAAAAGTGGAAAGATCTCAATCATGCCCAAGTCAGTGGCCATTAACACCAAAACTAAGGCACCAAAAGGCAAAACATGCATGCACACATATTGGTCCATAAGCTAGGCAACAATGCACAACCCTTAGAGGCACTCAAAGGGTGAAAGAAGTGAGAGCATGGCAAGTCTATATGCTCTGAAATGTCATGGTAAATGATGCCAAATCATATACATGTCACAAATTAAGCATGCTATGGTGCTCAAAGCTCAAAGCTAACAAGGCCAATTGCACTACAACTATGCAAAACATGGAGCATATGGCCAAGGCAACCCAAAATAGTCCTAGAACATGTCAAAATGAGACTAAAACATGCATGGACCAAAGCTAAAACAAGCTAGTATGAAGGGCATGAAGCATGAACTTGCAAGGCTAATAAGGAGTATTACGCTACACCTATCAAAACCAAGCATGAGGTGACTTCACCAAAAAAAATCAGAGTTATATCATGGAAAAATAACTCCAAAAACACACTAAAATGATAGCTCGCAAGCTTAGGCAAAATGGCATACGCAATGACTCATTCTTAAGGCATAAAGAACTAACTCTTCAAAGCATTGAAAGAGTGACAAATGTGAGTGCATGACCATGGAGCATGCACTGAAATCCCATGACAAATGATTCCAAATCATGAAAATAGTCTACGCAATGCATGCTAGTGGACTCAATACACAAAGCTAATGAGCAAGATTGAACCATGGCTATACAAAGCAATGCATGCTAGTGGACTCAATACACAAAGCTACTGAGCAAGATTGAACCATGGCTATACAAAGTAATGCATGCATGACCAAAACAACATAAATCAGAGCTTAAGCATGCTAAAACATGGACAAAAGCTTCTTGGAGTTAAGCCAAAATATGTTAGAATGATGATCTAAACACATGATGCATGTTAGGCTAGTGAATGGATTTGTACTACAAGTACAAGGAACATGCATGATATGATCAAACCAAGCCAAAATAGTGTTATATCATGGCAAAACAAGGCCTAAGTCATACTGAAATGGAGCCATAAAGAGGTATAAAAACATGCTAACTTGGTGAGCCATCAACACAAGCATTCAAGAGAAGAGGAGGGGGGAACCACCCCCTCCTATTTAAGACCTCAAAATACACTTTCCACCACTGAAATTCCTCTAGAATTCAGTGGTAGAAAGGTCATGCAGAGACAAAAACAAGAGCCTAAAGTGATGGCTCAAAACAAAGCCAAACAAGGCCCTAGAGGGGGTAGACCACCCTCAACACCAACAAGACCTTAAACAATCATTTCAAACACATGAAAATGAAACTTTTTACAGTTGAGAGTTAAGCCAAACTAAGCATGCAAATAAGGCTAAGTAAACAATGAACACAAAGCTTAAAAGAGGGTTAGTGACTCACCCTTGTAGAACAACTTCAAAGAGGCAATTCCAGCAACTTTCTGAGCTAAAAACCAAACTTTGAGTTCAAACAAAACCCTCAAGTACCTCAGCAACAAGAGTATGGTGTTTGAGTGTGTGTTTGTGTGCAATAGTATGAAGAAAATGCACTTTTGAGCACAAACAAGCACAAATATATATATATAGAGAGAGAGAGAGAGAGAGAAAATATAGAGAGAGAGTGATATATATCTTCTATGTCAAAATCTCAGAACCTCTGGAAAGGGAGAGGGGTCTCCCTTCTTATAGAAAATCAAATCTCAAGCTTATTGAGCAAGCTTGAGACTTGTTTTAATCTCTCTATACACTTGTATGGAGGATGAAATCTGTGCTCACCAACTGTCACAGCTGGCACAAAAATATCTGCAAAAGCAGGTAAAAAGGTCTCGGCCAAAAGATATGGCTGATAGTCTAAAAAGAGTGCCGATCGGCCAAAAAGAATGCCGATCGGCCACCACCAATGGCCGATGGCAAGAATACAAGGCCAATAAGCACAAGGCTTGGCTGATGGGTTGTAGGGATGGCCAACAAGCCACCCTCTTCCCTCAGAAGCAAAACCACAAGTCCTTGGTCCATAACCAAGCACAAAATAGACAAGTTGAGAGATCTTAAGGCAAGGCGCGCAGCTGAGACCTTCGGGAACTCAAAACGAACACGAGCATGGATGATCATCGAGTGTTCAAACGATGACGTCCAAGTCTTGAGGACGGTCAAAAATGGGGTGTCTACATGTTGTCTTCTTTCCCTCTCTTGCGTGTGACACGTTGAGAGATGCTTTGTTTGAGACTCCGGGCATTCCTGGTAGTCGCCTTTAGCCTTCTCCGCGTGAGACGCAGTGAGAATTGTATAATTTTCTTGCATCCTTTCTATTGAAATGTGTGAGACTATTGTATCTTATTCGCTTGCTTAAAATGCTGCATTTATCATGCCTAGTACTTGCATTCAAATGCTTCATTACAGCTCTCTTTGCATAATCATAAGTTATGTTCTGCATTGTGCATGTCATTTGCATTTTGCCCCCACTTGCGGGCGCCTCTATTTTTTTTGTTATCTTGTCTGTTCGTCTAAGTCTTCAACCTTGTCAAAAATGGGTCGTCTTTGGGGGTTTGACATTCACTCCCGTCGTTTCATGACTTCTGAGTTCTGTCAAAGAGGGACAACTGTAGACACCCCATTTTTTACCGACCTTAAGACTCAGACGTCATCATTTGTGCACGCGATGATCGGGCATGTTTGTGCTCGTTTCAAGCTTTCGGGGCTTTCGGCTGAGCGCCTTGTCTCAGGACCTCTTAACTATCTTTTTCTTGGTTTGTTTAGTTTGTTTTTGGACCATGCCTTGGTGCCTTTGCCTAGAGGGAGAGAGAGGCCTGTAGGCCACTTTTTGTAGCTGTAGGCTACTTTTCTCTCTTGTAGGCCACTTGCGGTGGCCGGTAGGCTAGTTTCGGGGACTTTCGACTGAGCGCCTTGTCTCGGGGCCTCTTGGATTTCTTCCTTTTGGTTTGTTTTTGTGCCATACCTTGTTACCTCTTGCCTAGAGGGAGAGGAGGGGTTGTCAGCCACTTTTGCCTCTTGTAGGCCACTTGAGGCGGCCAACGGCCATTCTCTTGCTTTGGCAGATATTTTTGGTGCCAGCTCTGCCAGCTGGTGAGCACAGAATGCATCCTCCATACACGTGTATGGAGGGATTGTAACAAGCTTCCAGCTTGTCAAACAAGCTTGAAGCTTGGATTTTTATATAAGGGGAGCTTCCTCCCCCTTTCCAAAGGTTCAGAATTTTTGGAGAACAAAAATTTGCTCTCTCTATATTTCTTTCTCTCTCTCTCTCTCTCTCTCTCTCTCTCTCTTTCTCTCTCTCTCTCTCTCTATATATATATATTGAGCCATAAAGTGTTGTTTCTTTACACTTTTGCACACAAACACCTACTCAAACACCTTCATTTTAGAGCTGAGATCCCTTGGAGCTTGTTTTGAGGTCTTGGCATTGGTTTTGGTCCAAGATTGTTGTTGAAGTTGCTATCTTTCCTTAGTTCTTCAAGGGTAAGAGACTAGCCCTTTTTAAAGCTTTGTTTTGTTTAAGCATTTGGCCATCTTTGCATGCTGTTTTAGGCCAAGCTTTCAACTACAAAAACTTTTGTTTTTAAGTGTTTAAGATGTTTGTTTGAGGCCTTGTTTGAGTTAGGGGTGGTCTACCTCCTTTGTGGCTTGTTTTGCTTTGTTTTGTGCTCTTTTTTAAAGTCTTTCAAACCATCATGTTTTGGCCTTTCCACCACGTTTGGGACCCAAAATAGGTGGGGGGTGGTCCCCCGCTTTGTGTCTTGCTAGCTTGTGTTGATTGACCTATCAAATGAGCATGTGTTTCTTCCCTTTTGAGGCTTAGTTTGAGCATGTTTTTGTGACTTTTTGGACTTTCCCTAATTCTGTTTTGGGCTGATTTGATCATTGGTTTCTTGCATCTTACACTTGTAGTGCAATCCTACTTGTTGGCCTAACATGCATCATGCTTTATGTCTCGCATTCTAGCTTATGTTAGCTCTATCTTAGCATGTTTTTGCCACTGATTTGTCATGTCGTAACTCTGTTTTTGATTGGTTTGGTTACCTCTTGCGTGCTTCTTGCACTTGTAGTGCAATTTTGTTCACTAGCCTAGTGTATTTGGTGTTTTAGCCTATTGATCTAGCATGCGTATGCTCCACTCCAGCACATTTTTGGCTATGTTTTAGCATGCTTTAGGTCTGATTTGAGTGGTTTTGGTCATGCATGCTTGGCTTTGCATAGCTATGGTGTATTTGGCTTTGTTAGTCTTGCACTTTGGGACCTCTAGCATGTCATATTTGAGCTTTTTGCATGGCATGGCATCATTTGGCATGTCATTTCAGACCATATACCTCTGCCATATTCTTGCATTTATCGCCCTTTTGTTGTGTTTGAGGGTTGAGCTTTATGCTTCATTTGTAAGCCAACTTACATGCATGCTTGTCTAAGCTTTGTGAGCTTCCATCTCAGCATGTTTTGGTCTTTGTTTTGGCCTAATTGAACTCTGTCCAGAGCTAGTTTAGTCATTTGTGCCATGTAGTGCATGCCTCATGTGTAATGTTCTTTACTTGCTTTAATGCCTAAGTCTTCGAGCATGTCTTGCGTGCATTGCCTACATGATAAAGTCTTGTGCATGCCATTTAGCATTGAAAGATGTGCATGTTGTTTGCATGTGTGTTGCATTGCATGTGTTTGGATCGGACGTTAATCCAAACACGAGAAACGAGGGATGTTTCATACTTGAAGTGATAAAACGTGCCTCATTTCTTAGTCGCCATCCCCCTTGATTGTGCATGATAGGGTGGAGGCCTCTTGAGTCTTGTGTGTTACTTGTTCTTTCATAAACTTGTACAAACTTGGCTTCTCGGCCATCGTGCATTGCGATGCTCGGTTGGTGGCCCGAGAGTCGATAACCACACTCCTTTGAGCTTGAGAAATGATAAGGAGGGTGGTTGTACACACATACCCTGTAAATGCTTTGCTTTGCCCTTGTAGAACTCTGTTTGCAACAAAATGGAAGTGTGCAGAAGCAACTGGCCAATCGGCCAGAGGAAGTGGCCTACAGCCTCCTTAAGTGGCCAACAAATGGCCTACAGCCTCCCCTCGTGGCCGACAGTCCACTAGCTTGAAGATGGTTCAAGTTCTTCTGGTTCTGGAGTAGAAACAACCTGAAAATTTGTTTGGTGTTCAGAATCAAAGCAAATGCAAACAGAGGCAACCGGTGGCAAGACAACGGGATTTTGGGAAGAAGCAACCGAGCATGTATGCATTCCTCGCTCCGAGGCTCCTTTTAACTGCTTTGCTTAGATGGTTAACTCGTTGATTCTATACTTAGATAGTTAATGCGTTTAGCTATTCATTTGTGTTTGTAATTAATTAACTAGTTAGTTAATTAGTTTATTTGTAATAGTTAGCTTAATTAGCATAGCTAGTTAGCTTTCATTTCATTCGGACCCTCCGTCGAGAGGGCAAATGTTGTAATAAGTGTGCGTGTGTGTGTGTCTATAAATGTCTTCTAACCCCACGTCTTTCTCCCTTTTTATTTACCAACTTTTGATGGTTAGTTTTAGGGCATGTTTCAATTAGCATACTTATGCTTTGCATGCGTGCATCATTCATTCGTATTGCATGCACCAGGCCCGGCGCATCATTCAAACTGCATTGAATTTCAATACTTACTTGAATACGTGTTTCAAAGCATGTTATCGAGTGTTGCATTCATATGCCATCTTAGAATAGCCGAGCCTACTTAGTTGTATATTGCATGTGTTGCATTAGGCATTGTTAACATAGTTAGGATCATGCATATTTCCAACTAGCTTCTGTTTTGGCTCAGAGTACACTGTAAGTGTTTACGCTTTAGCATCCTTGCATGTACGTAAGTGATTGCCATGATCGCATGCTTGCATGAGGCTATTTGCTTAAGTGATTAACTGCATGAACGCCTGTGGGTGGAGGCTTGATTGCTTGAATTGGAACAACTCGATGATTGTGAGTTTTAAGCCACTTTGCGAAGTGGCAAAATCATATTTTTTTAAGCCCACTTGAGGGTGGCAAATCCGCGCTTTAGCCTACTTGCGAGTAGCACTTTCAAACCACTTTCAAAAACAAACATGAGTTATTTTGTTCCAATCTGCGTGATTGAGTCTATACTTGTATGTTGCGCGCATCACATAGTAAGTTAAGCTAATAACCGGAATAAGAACACATGTGTTTTCAAAACAACATATCATGATTAGTAGAGGTCGATCTTTGATCAGGCGAGCAGGGGGTGCTCATTTCATGACCTTCCCCCCTCGTACCCAAGTTCCCGAGCCGAGGCAAACTTTGGTGATGACGGACACGTGGCCTTTGGCACGAGTCAGGATTTCCTAAATTTCCCAAAACAAAATATTTAGGTGGCGACTCTGAAATCTGGCAAAGCAGTCCATGTTTTGGCGCTTTTGATTCAAAATTGATTTTTCAAAACCAATTGCCGGATTTGGACTTTTTGGTGATTTATCAGTCTTACATTGCACTTTGTGAGATTAGATTCAGAATCATGACAGGAGTACGAACTGTAATAGCTAGAACCCAATTCGCGCCCTCGCGCGCGGAGCGAGTTCGGACGGTCTACAGTTTCTGGCGACTCTGCTGGGGATTTAGAGAACTTGACTCGAACTCATGATATGTTGTTTTTGTCTACACTTATGTGTTTCTTTGCATTTCATTAAAATGATTTCATGGCCCTCGCCCGAGGGTCACAATACCGTGGCTCAAGTATATTACAAGTTCCCGGTACCAGAGGTTTTTTATTAGAACTGGAAAGTATGACTCTTTATGCTCTGTATTTGATCTGTCAGCACTAATGGATGTACCACGTATCATTAAGTATGAACTCTGATTTCTGTATAAGAATTGGATAAGAATATGATTATGAATCTGTTTCTGTTATGAAGTTTGTTTTCCGAATCTAATATAGGACATCATTCATTTAACCCCTTTACTCTGTTATTATTCACCGGGCTTCCGCTCACTATTTATATTATGCATGTAGTTGATCAGGCACGTGACCAGGCCTGAGTTGACGGCCTAGAGTTAAGTTTTGTGAGCCAGCCTTTTATGCCTCCCGAGGAGGTTTCCATTGGAAAAAGTCAAGTTTTGTGACCATGCCAAGAATGTTTTGTTATTTTGTTTTTGTTGATCTGTATTCTGGACTAAGCTCTCTTTTGTTATAATGTCATGAATGTGACGTAAGACTACTGTATTTATGACGTCACGTATATGTAAATAAAGTTTTGAATTTCAGTTCCATGTATGTTTGCACAGCTCTATGGACTATGTATGTTTCTATATTTGTTTCCGCAGCCCTTTACCATGTCTTAATCTGTTCAGAGGCATTTGGTAATCCAAGGATTACTGGCCGGTTACGACGCTAAACCTATAGGGGCAGGTTTGGGTCATGACATAGAAGATCTTCATCCATGGAACACTTTCCTTCGAACAAATCAAATTCTCGCAATCCATCACCGCAAAATCCAAAAAGAAAAACAAAACGATCCACAATTAGACGAAAGACTTTAGATCAGATTGAGAAAATGAGTGAAAATCATAGAAGATTGATAGCGATCGAAACAAAATCAAACAATTTGGGACAATTGTGTTTCCCACCAAATCGCCTCTCGAGACTTTCTCTCTCTAAATCAAACAATTGGGTTTTATTGTGTTTTAATGGAAACAATAGAATTTTGATATTCCATTGGTGTTTCATTTCAGTTTCTCAACAAATGAAAGCGTTTTCGTTGTTTCAGTGGAATCAAATAAAAATATTATTCATTACCAATACATAAAAAAAGGTATATATATTAGTCACAACAGGGCATCCATAGGATAGACTAAAATGGCACAATTGGATTAACACAAGCAACTAAAAGCATAAGAAAATGAGTTTACCACTGATGAGCTTTCTACGAGCATTTACATCCATATCTGCATGATAATATCAGCCAAAAATTCCTCTCTGACAAAGTTCCTTTGCAATGAATGCATCATAATCGGTACCTTTTGAGAGCTGTAATTCATATCAAGAAATGCATCAACAATCAATGATTAACAAAAAAAGCATATAAATGTAGATATATATATACGGTACCTTTTTGATGAGAGTAATGACGATGCTTCAGGTAATGGCCTTTTCGGCGTTATCAGAGTAACCTTGAGCACAAGCTTCTCGTCCGATGAGATCTTCGCCGACGGTTAGTTTCTGTGGAGCCTGGATCTGAAGCTACCATGGTTGAGATCGCTTTGTGTTGCAGATCTCTGTGTGACGGTGGTCTTCGCATCCTGGATGACATGAAGAGGAAGACGAAACGCGATAGAGGTGGTTGGAGTGGTGGCGGGGAAGGGAGATCGAGGACGACTGGTGGCAATAATGGAGGGACGAAAGAGGGAGAGAGAGAAAGAGAGAGTGAAGTATTTTGATTTGGTTTGGTTAGGGTTTGGAATTGTATGATGTATTTATTTAAAGAATTTAGTTTTTTGGGATCTCAACATAAGAGAATTTAAGGGATGTATAAGGTTATCATGAGTCCTATTTTAATAATTTGAATCGTTTATTTTGTATGACTTTCAATGTATATTATTTAAAAAAAAAAAATTAATTTGATCCAATAATCATAACTTTTTTTATTTTATCACATTTGTCTCAAAAAAATAGACGGCAAATATATTTTTGAGATAGACCATCTATTTTTTAGCAACAAGATAAAATGAAAATGTTACAATTATTGGATCACTTTAAATTCAAAATTGGCCTATATATATTGTGGCACACACAACACTATGTAGTAATAGTGATGATTTTGAATTAAGATAGGAAAAATTATGGATAATGATAGTTGTAAAAAAGTATTATAAATTTGTGAAATTTTTTTTGTTTTTAATTATTAATATTTATAAAACTTATCACTTATTTATTATTTCTTTTTAAAATCACCCTTGAAGTGAAGAAACTATGTTAGAGTGTGCATCTTTGCATAACAAAAATTCAAAATTGGATTTATAAACCGAATGCCCATTTAAAATTATGTGAGGAAAAAAAAAAGTGAGATAAAGTTAATGTTAAATTTTGTTAATTAAAAGTAAGTTTTTTTTTTTTTTAAATAAAGTTAATGCTAAAAAATGTAGTTCATATTTGTGTGTGTAATTTTTTAGACTAGTTAAAGTTAGCTTCTATTTTTTTTTTTAATAAAATTATAAATATACCCAATAAGTTTAAAAAAAATTATAGCAAAATTGTCTCTTTTTAAAATAAGATAAATAAAAAAAAACTAATAAACTAGTTTTTAAGATATTGACAAAGTATTTACAATATTGTTGTTTTTCTTTTTTATTTATTTATTTATTTTTGGTTATAAGCTTTTTCATTATTTGACAAAATTAATTTATTTGACAAATTTTATTTTTCTAATAATAGTTTTTTCGTGACATACTAATTAATGTCGTGTAAAGTTATGATATATTATAATATAAAATGCATGTCATCTTAAGTATAAATATTTCACGGTATATTTTTGCTAGGTGTGAAAGTATACGTTTTTCACGGCATACTAATGTCTGACGTGTAAAGTTATAATATATTACGACATAAAATGCATGTCATTTTAAGTATAAATATTTCACAGTATATTTTTGTAAGCCATGAAAGTATATATTTTTCGCGGCATATTTTTGTATGTTATAAATATATAAATCAACGACATACATAGCATATTTGTTGTTTTTGAAAAAGCATTAACGACTTACCCAAAAAAAAAAATACCATAGAACACTAATTACGACATATATTTGATGCATACCATAAATGCAAAGCCATAAATAATAACTTTTGTTGTAGTGTACATACTACCTCCAATTTTGACAATGTGCACTATCTCTCTTTAGAAACCCATCCTTAAGAGATCTAATTATAGGTTTTCTGCAGCTATGAAGTTGGTTTTGCTGTTGGCCCTAGTGATTTTTCTCCTCTCCTCTGTTGTCTTATCTCTTATTTTTTCTCACATTTCCATGTTTTCTCTAAATTTGCGCCCCCTCCTTGTGACAACCTTCACTACTGTTTACTGATCACACCACTGATTAGTGCTAATCTATGATTAAGCATGTTAATTGACTGAAATTCTGAACCGAATGATTGAGTGTGTTAGTTTGAATGCAATTCTATCTGTTGACTGTTAAATGACCTGTTCATGTTTTATGTTTAAACTGCAAATTAAAGGCCTTATCGGCGGCCGAACCAGAAATTGATTAGTGTTTTGTGCTAATTAGAATTTATGTGATTTTATGGCATGTTTAATTGAAATGTGATTTTGGTATGATTAAATTGGTTTAAATAATGTTAAATTGCATAAGTTGGACTTAACTACCATTTTGCCACTTAGTGGCTTGTCACTAGACCATCTCTTTCCTACCTCATTCATGTTGAATACATCTTTTGTTCATCTTTGAAAGACAAAACCAACTAGAAAGAGGAAGGATAGAGAGATAGCGTGATTTCATCTTGTTTTGGCTTGGAGATTAAGAGATTTGAAGGCTAATTGCATAGTTGAGCTTCTACACTTGAAATACAAGGTTTAAGGTAGAGAATTCAACCTCTCATTGATGTATTTATGTATTGTCTTGCATGGTTCATGGGAGTTTAGTGATCTAAGTCAAGTTTTGGTCTAAAAATGTTGAATTGAGGCCAAGTTTGGGGAAGACTAAATAAGTGCACTTTTTGACTTTTATTGTATTATGTGTAGAAAAAGTAGAGAGGAGGTGTTGATTGATGTGACCCAAAAAAGATAAAAAGATGAAATAAGTGCACTTATTTTGTTTAGCCAAACTTGGCCTGAAGCACAATCCATGCATACATGTACATGTTCTAGCATTTTGAGGTTGTTTTCAAGGGGATTCTTACATGCATGTGCATATCTTGAGTATAGTTCATGAATTCATCATGTTCTTGGGGAAATTGACTCTTTTGAACAAGTATTTAAAGCTTTAAAGTTGTTTAAATTCTTGCATGTTGCATACACTTCATGTTCTTGAAGTTTTGTTTGAAATTGTGTTTAATTGACTCACCTTTGGGCCTTGATTTTACAAATTGAGTTTTGAATCATGTTATACTATGAATTTACAAGTGTTTGTCAGAAAATTGGCCCAAAATGACCGAATTTGATGCATTAAAAGTTGATTTTGAGCTTGAAGGTTCAATCTGGAATTTCCAGAATTTGGACTCACGCTCGAGCTGGTAAAGTGGCGCTCGAGCGTGGAATACGGGTAACCAGCACTTTGCATTGTTTTACAGTCCGCTCGAGCGGAGGAATGCACGCTCGAGCGGGGGTCGAGCGCCCGTCGAGCGTAAATTTTGTGCATCCAGTACTTTTGGCATGTTTTGCAGTCCGCTCGAGCGGGTGAATTGACGCTCGAGCGGAGCTCTTTTGTCAGCATGTCCGCTCGAGCGGGGAAACCCATGCTCGAGCGAGAACCTTATTTCAAAAAAAAAATTTTGAAAAGTTGTTTTAAGTGCATCTTTACATCCTCATTCCATCCTAGGCATTCTTTGGCCTAGTTTAAGGCATCTTAATGAGGATATTGATGTAGAACCACACCGAGGCAAATTAGGGATTAAGTTGTTGCTTCCCAACTGTGTAGCTTAGTGTGTGTTCGTTCTGTAACTGTGTAGGGTTGGCATCCGAGGACGCTCATTAGCTGCTTAGTCCAGAACTCTGTGAGTAACACTGTCGTAAAGATATGTTCAATTGAGATTATTTTCTGAACAAATGACTGAACTGCTTTATGAATAACACTGTCTACTGAATGAATGTTTGTCCTAATTGCGAACTGTATTCGTGGCATCCATAGCATTTACTGTTACTGCTACTGTTACAGAGATCTCTGTTGGTTCCCATGTTTGGAACCACTACTGTTTACTGATATGATGGCCATCAACTGACTGTTCGGTCTGTTAAGACTTATTGTACTGCTTTGCTATTGGATGTACCACATATGACTGCTATGACCGAATAACTGTTGTACTAATAGAAATGACTGTTTTAAATACTGAAAGGACATTCATTCTTAACCTCTTTACGCATATGTTATTCACTGGGCTTTAACTCACTGTTTATATATATATATGTAGGTGTCCAGACACCGGACCGGAGTTAGGAGCGTTGGGTCTAACTCCCTTTTGTCAAGCCAACCACTGTGCCTCACAGAGAGGTTCCCAGTCCTTCCAGCCAGGGATTTTTGGGGTGTTTTAGATTCCTCTTTTTGTCTTTGTTTGTAATACTGTATAGACTGACTAGACTTGTACTGTACTGTCTTAATAGGGATCCAATCCCTATCCTGGATGATTGTGTATGATGTTGTATATACCGTTTTGGTTTGAATGTGAACATGTTCTGAAAAGTCTTTTTGCATACAGACTGTCACAGCTCATTGGACATCTTTTATTACTGCTTTGGCTTCCGCCAGCCCCTGTAGTCTGTATTACTGTTAAGCAGGCCTTCGGTAATCACGAATCACTGGCCGGTTACGGTACTAAAGCCATAGGGGCGGGTTTGGGTCGTGACACTCCTCCTCCCCTTTCCCCTCCCCCCATTCTCATTATTTCCCATTTTCTCTTTATTATTTTTGCTCCACTTTTCTCTTATTATCTCCCATGCTTCCTCCATCTTTCACATGTTTCTATTTTCTCTTCTCTCTCACATTCCTTTTCTTTTCTTGTTGCTATATCACATTGTTAATGTATATATCGTATATATTCTTACATATATTAGGTATTAATTTCCTAGATATATTAGGTATTGCCATAGTTAGGTTTCTTATAGGATACTTTTTCTCATAGTTAGATTTCTAGTAGGATACTCTTTTTCAGCCTATATATACAGGCCTTTTATTGTACAGGACAATTCATTCAATACAATACATTTTTTTTTTCTCTCTCTCTCTCTCTCTCTACTATTCTAACATGGTATCAAAGCTATAGGTTAAGTTCTTGGTGTTCTTCGCCTTATCAACGAACGGCAGCCTTGCCTTAGCTACCCGCTGGACCTCAACCTATTTTGTTGTCATATTTTCCTTTCAGTATTGCTTCGTGGTGATCTTTTCCTCTATCCGCTGGTTTCTATCTTCTAATCTATCTGAGTTTGAAGGGGAGTATTATACATATATCATGGTAAGCATGGTTATACATCATGCGAACCATCCAAGCTGCCCCCTCCGATGCACAATCCAAGTTGCCCCCTCCAGCGCACAATCCAAGCCGCCCCCTCTGGTGCACAACCTAAGCCGCCTCCTTTGGCGGACAACCCAAGTCGTCCCCTGGTGCACTCAGTTATTTGTTACCATCATTGTTCAGTACCACGTCATAAGTTATGTGTGTGCCACACTTGCTGGTTCAACATCCGTTCTCTACATCGATCCGATATGACCCCTCTAAACTGTCTCGACATTGATTCCGGTTAGTTTCTACATTAGTCCGGCATGACCTCTTTAAACTGTCTAGACAATGATTCCGATTAGCTCTTACATCGTCCGACATGACCCTTTTAAACTGTCCCAATATTGATTCCGATTAGCTCGTACATCGGTTCGGCATGACCCCTTTAAACTATCTTGGCATTAGTTTTAGCTAGTTTCTATAATGGTCCGACACGACCATAAATTGTCTCTCGGCATTAGTTCCAACCAGCTTTTATATCGGTCTGGCATGACCTTAAATTGTCTTGGCATTAATTCCAACTAGTTTCTATATCGGTCCGGCACGACCTTAAATTGTCCTGAAATTAGTTTCAGCCAGTTCCTACAATGGCCTAACATGACCATAAACTGCCTCCCGGCTTTAGTTCTGGCCTCTGATTTATTTCAAGCGCCCTTGCGCTCCCGTTCGGATTTTGCAATCTATTTGCCTTTTATTTTATTTAGTTTTATTTCATACTTTAATTTCTCTCTCCAAACTCAAGATGTTTATCCTCCTTAAGTTTGAGGGGATGGTAATATATATATGATATATATTCCTACATATATTAGGTATTGATTGCCTAAATAGATTAGGTATTGCCATAGTTAAGTCTCCCATAGCTCTTTTTCATAGTTAAATTTCTAGTAGGATACTCTTTTTCAGCCTATATATACAGGTCTTATATTATATAGAACAATTCATTCAATACAATACATATTATTTTTCTTTTTTTCTACCTTGGCATCGTAATCGGAGCCTTAATTTGATGTGGTGCTTTTTATGAGGTGTAACGATCAGTGCTTAACATTTCAAGTCTGTTCATTGTCTTCCAGTTAGGTGATTGTCAAGAATATAATATAACCAGTTTTTGATATTATGTATGAATGCTTTGGGGTCCTTTAATTGTGGCCAGTTTTTGGTGCCTCAAGGTCGACTTACTTTCTTCCTATTTGGATGGCCAGCATAGGTCGCTTCAAATGAGGTCTTTTTCTGAGATGACATCTCTAGGTGCAACTCATTACCTCATGGAGCTAAACGTCAACATTGGCTGCTAGTATAGATGATTTTTTGTGAATGTGTGGATGCAAATTTGTTGAGTGATGATGGTTGGTTCGGTCTGTTTGGTGTAATTGTTAAAATAAATTATAAATTATAAATTAATAGATTATAAATTATGATTTTAATTAAAAGTTGTTAATCTGTTTGGTATAACTGTTGGATTATAGATTTAAGTTGCTGAATAATATTTGTTAAATACGCTATGAAGTAGTTTTTTTAATTAACTTTTATTTTTTATTTTTTATTATTAATTATTTATCTACATTTCTCATAAAAAAATAATAATAATATTTTATAGTCCATTTGTGTCTTTTCTATTTTTAAAAAAATAAAAAATAAAAAAATCTAAGAATATAACTGTGAATTAATATGTCCACAGCAGAAACTGATAATCAGAAGTAAGGGGTGAGCAGCTTCTCAGAATCAGCTTTTTTGACTTAAAATAAATTGTTAGAATCAGAAACTGTTTGAAATAAGTTTAACCAAACAGTCTAAAATAACTTTTTAAAAACCAAAAGTCATAAGTTACCTCAAAAAAACTCACCAAACACCCCCTTTGTCTCCCTCTCTTATTTTGGTTGTTTTTTAGTTTTGTGTGTTTTAGGGTATGTTAGTTTCAAATAGCCATTATATTGCGATAGTTTAATATTTTTAGGCCAAGTGTAATAGTTCATTCAAACCTTTGGCCGAAGCGGTGATGACTCTCCAAGACGTTTTGAATTTTACTTTAATATCTCTATTTTATATATATATATAATTAATCGCTTACCTACTCTTAAAAAAATAAATAACAAATAAATAAAATAATACTACCTCCAGCAATAAATGAGAACGACAAAACATTTGTTCGTTTTCATGCCAAAGTTAGACATTTGACTATACGTAGCATGTCATCAATTTTTCCACAAAGTAAATAAATAAATAAAAGCTCCCTACTTTAAATAACATTTAAACATTATTATATTTTAACCTTGTGGGGATATTATTTTTTGAGTTGCCTACGTGACCGAAATTGTTAGCCGAGGTGTCATGTGGATAGACCAGATATAATGTGAATTTGAGATATTCGGATAGAAGATAACAGTTCTAGATGACATCAAGCTACCTATTTGGATAGAGATGAAACTCTTGAAGAAGTTCATCTAATTTGAATATTGTGAGTTGTAATAGATGTTATCCTTATAAATGATAGTCATGAAGTAAGATTTTTAAAGAAAGTTAGACACTGACCATTATAAAAGTAAGCCATCTCGTGGGTCTAAAATATACGTGGGTCTAAAATATACTTTTATTTGTAACACTTTAATTTGTGTATTGAATACTTGTGCAAGATCTTTGAGAGATTAATTGACTGATTTAATCATCGGAGTGCTCCAGATGGATGCAACCGGCGCAATATTTTCATTTTCTTGTTGACCAGAGATTAACTTTATTTATTCTATTTTGTGCTCTCTAACTAAATTTTCTATTTGACCGTGTAGTCGAAAATCAACACGAACAAACCTTACTATTTCTCTAATGACACAGCTTTTCTTCAGAGTGGGTTTTAGTAGGCCTTTGTGTGAACATACCATTGTAAATATTAAGCTATGCCAGCACATAAAATGATGAAAGTACACATGTATAAAAAAATGCATGGAAGACTAATTATTTATTCATACGAAATTAATAATACAGCAAGCTACGCGTAGTGAATCATCATTATATATAATAATTACGATTTAGAGTAGAGTGATCAAAGAATGTGCTATTAGGCATAAAATCATTGGTCCACGTTGAAATAGTACAATGTTTAAGTCGTTTTCGTAATAATTTCAACATAGATATTATCATGTTTCTGGGTGGCTTCTTATTTATTACACTTTAAAATTTTGATTCATAAGGACATTTTAAAGTCTATGACATGTTTTTAATCAAATGATAATGATTGCTTAGTTATAACATTTTGTGGTGGCTAAAAGTCGAATTCGAGAAGGTTCTAAATATTAATATGAACATCAGTGGTGATTGGCACCTCCTCAAATCACCACCCCCACCACCCCCTTTGACACGTGGCGGGTGGTGATTGGAGGGAAAAGAAAAAAAAAGAGAAAAGAAGAAAAAGGTAACCAATCAAATCAAGAGGGGGTCCTTAAAAGGGGGTCCTGCACATTATTCTATGAACATGAACATGTGATAAAAACATGATATAGAGCTCGTTTGGGAAGTTAGGTTTAGAATTTTTTGACTAAAATAGTCATAGAAAAACAAAATAAACTTTTTAATATAATAAAATAAAATATTACATTCAACCCATAATTATTACATTTTTTCTATCACAAAAATTAAAAAAATGAAAAAATTCATCACAAATGAGACTCTTTAACCCCAAATTAAAATAATCAAAAAACCAAGTCACTTCCCAAACAAACTCATAGGGTGGAGCCACTTTCCTAATTTGAACGATTCCAAATCTAAATTGAACAAAAATTATTCCTAAAAAATGAAAATTATTGCTATAAGTTTGGGTAGAAATTTGTTTAGAAAGTTCTACAGATTTTTGAAGGTTATGTTTTGGATCAGTCCAGTCCACCTTTTAATAAGGTCTTTTAAAGTAAAAAATGTTAATAATAGGCATTTTGTGTTTAAACAATATTAATTAATATTTTGTATTTTATTTTTTGCATGTAAAATTTATTTTCTATTAGTGGAAAAAAATTGAAAGTATATTTACAACTTTTAGTAACAGGCCTTTAATCAATGAATATTTTTTTTAGTTGGGTCTTTGTTTAAACAAATTTTTTCTTGACCATTAAAGAATTGGAAGAATTTATTTTAGTATTTATGATTGGAGTTTGAAACAATTTTTTCTTGTTTATGGATTCTTTGACAAGTAGATTTATTATGATCCTTTAGATAAAAAAAATGTGCTTTTATTATTCATGATTAAAGACATTTAACAATTGAGATTTTTATTTTATTTTTTGGACATCAAGATAATAATAATTTTTTTTAAAAAAAAATTTGGCCCCATTTGGAAATTTGTCTATTTTAGTATGCTATTTTGGTAGTTGAATATGTTAGCCTGACTAAAATATTTATATTTGAAAAGAGAGTTTGAATTTTTATAGTTTAATGTGATATTTGTGAGAGAAAAAATAAGATAATTTTGAATTTTCATATGATATTTTATTTTATTAATTATTTTAATCTATTTTACCTTTTAATACTATTTTAGTCCCAAAAATAAATAGTAAAAAAAACCTCTTCCCAAACACACCCTTTATATTTTGGGTTTCCAACAAAAAGATTTGAAGCTTGAGAGGGCTTTCAATACTTGAGAGAAAAAGATCAGAATCAGGTTTTTTATTTTTTTGCATTGATTAGTCGACCGGCCGGTCGTCCGGTAGTTTGATGAGAAGTCCAATTTCTCTGTTAAAGCAAGCGATATCAAATATAGGAAATTGTTTTTTTTTTTTTTCCTCAGATTTGATGAAAAATTTGATGAACCATTAGAGATGCTCTAAAGCAACTGGTTTGGTTGCTTTATGCATAAGCAGCATGTTTGAATTTTGAATCAGTGAAAGAAAAGAGGAAATGAAACTTTATTTCTAGAATAAATTATAAATATATATTTTTTGATATTTTTTTAAAATATAAATTATTTTTTGTGATTTAAAAATTATAAATACCTCCATTGTTGGTATGCTTTATTTAACAGAATTAATTGAAAAAATAAACTACTCAATTTTTTTCCTATACAATAATATAATTATTTGAATGGTTAATTGAAATAAATTTAAGGTATTATTAATAACTGTTAATTGACTTAATGATTTATTAATAAAAGAATTGTTTGTTATAAAATTAAAAACTTCAAAAGAATGGATGTAATTTTCAGAATCACAAAAACCAAAATTACATTTTAAATAAACTTTTTATCCATGTGTACACATTCTTCTTGGATTGAGAAACTGAGGAAAAAGAAAAAGAGAAATTACACATCAGTGCAAGTTTTCAAAAAAATTTACAAATAAGTAAAACAGTTTATCAATTTTAATAATTAAAATTATAATTTTTTTATGAATTTGTAAATATTTTCTAGAAATACCACTTATTTGCAAATTTTTTTTATAAAAAAAGCAAGTATTTGAATTATTATTACTCATAGAGCCGTTATTCCCACCTCACTTTGCTTCAAATACACTTTCTTTTTTGTACTTATTATACCTGGAGGGGAGTGTACTTGGACAAAGTGGAGTGAGAATAGTAACTACATATAATAAGGATAAAGAAGAGAATGTCCGTCATTCCCACTCTATTTTGCTTCAAATACACTCTCTTCTTTGTACTTATTATACCTAGAGGGGAGTGTATTTGGACAAAGTGAAGTGAGAATAGTAACTATATATAATAAAAATAAAGAAGAGAATATATTTGGAGTAAAGTGGAGTGAGAATAGTAACTCCTAAAAAATAAGTGCGTATAAATAAATTTATTTCATTTTTATTCTCTCCTACTGACAAATAGAAAATTGGGCATTTATTTATAAATCTCTCCTCACCTAATTATGTTCAACTAGTCTAAATTATTTTCTTATATTCTAGTTAGTCCTATGAATAACATAGTTACCAAAATACCTCTAATAATAATAGGGTGATATGCGCTTTAATGTTCACATTGACAGTGTAAATGTTGTAAATGTTCCGTAATGTAAACATTCACACTATCAATATAAATATTCAAATGTCAATGTGAGCATTCATACTACGAAATATGAATGTTCACACTACTAAATTGCTAAGGGTTCAAAAAATATTTTTAAGGATAAAATTGTCTATAAAATACAAGTATGCTAATTAAGATTTGATGAATCAAATATTTAAATAATAAGATTTATTGAAATACAAAAATATATTATGAATTAATTGAGATACAGGTACTATTTCTTAATAAATTTCTCATAAAAAATATAATGATAACATTAATGTTAATTATATGCTTTTGAAACAGTCCTTTTTATCTTTGAATTGACAAAATTATTTTATGGTGCGAGGCACCAGGTAGACATATTCTTCACTAATCACAAACTACTATATCATTTTTATTTTTCAATTATTCAGTATAAAATTATGAGTTTTACCCTTCATGCCAATCATAATATATCTGGGGCACCATGGCTGTAACTCGGGACTACTAAATAACTTATCAGGACTACTAAATAACTTCTTTAAATTATATATAAGTTCTTTTATTGGACATTTTTAATTGGATTTGACTTCTTTTAAATTGTCATCTCCACTTAAAAGAGCATTTGGGCTAAGTAGGGCTTATTTTGGAATTGATTTTGGTGATTCGAAGAGTTTATTTTTTTGGATTCATTGAGTACAATATTTATGTAAAAAATCAAGATGATTGAATATCGATAGTTATATGTTTGAATCATATTTGTTTTAAAAAACGTACGAAAAATATAATTTCAAAAATAACTATCAATTTTTTGTAATACAAATTTAATTAAAACATATAGTTATTGATATCCGATTATCTTATTTTTTATATGAATATTCTACTCAACAAATCTAAAAATATAAATAATTTAAATTATTAAAACGGAATATTTAATAAATTTTATAGGCACTTCAATTCTTCTCATATCAAGATTCAAGATAGGAATATGAGATAAACTTAACATTTCTAAATTATTATCAGCTCATTTTCGTAATTATGTGGCATTTGCTTGCAAGCCGCATTGAATATTGGGGAAGCAATCATTGTAATGTCAGAAAAATAATTATAAATTAATAAACATCTTTTTGGATGTAAGTGAATATTGGGGAAGCAATCATTTAATGTCAGAAAAATATTTATAAATTAATAAACATCTTTTTGGATGTAAGTGAATATTTGGGAAACAATTATTGTGGGTTTAAAAAAGTAATTATAAATTAATAAAAATATTTTTTGGTACAAGTGTTTGGAGTGGTGAGATTTGTATTAAAATTTTTTTGCTGATTTATATATATATATTGTCTTATTTCCTACTTATATAACATTTTCCTTAAATGTTTGGTGCGATGTAACTACTCAATAATATTCATTACAAAATTAGTGAATTCATTTATGATTTTATTAGTGTTCAACTTGAAAAAAGGATCTAAAAATATATTTATTTTGTTGGGAACCAATGAGTTGCACTTAATTTAGTTACAATTGTAATGTGGATGTTTGAGACTCATTTTGAATGATCCAAATCATTCAATTTTTAAAATTGGTCGAGAATAACATATCTATGCAAAGTTAAGGTTGCTCAAACATTGATAATTAAATTATTGAAATACATTTATTTTAGAAAAAAATAGATAATTTATATTCAAAATCATATGTGTGCTTCAATTTTACAAAATAAATATAATTCGAATATGTAACTATCAATATCCAACTAAAATAATATTTTACATTAATTATCTCCTCAACAAGTCTCACAGAATCAAGAGTTCAAATCACCGAATTGAACTAAAAAATAGGTTCACGTAGCCCACTAGCCTTTCTCAAATAGGGGAATTCTATTTGAACTCAAAATATGTCTCGCTACACTCAATTTAAATTCATAAATTTTAATTTTTAATATATCTTAATATGAATTTATTAATAAGAACAACACATATTAAACTCCAAAATAATTTTTTTTCTCATGGCACACTCTAATCAGTTATTCCTATTCAAATCTCTGTATCTTTTTGCTCCAGAGATCAAAATTATTTATTTTTCTTCTTTTTCTTCTTCTTCTCCAATCCACCCTATCAAAACTCACTATCATCATCAACATCATTAATTTTTTATTATTTTGAAACCCTAAACCTTAGAAGAAAATTTGAACAAAATCAAATAATGGATGAGAGTAATAATCAAAATAGTTTTTTGAAGCAACCCATCAAAAATAAGATAAGTATTCATATAAAGGGGTTTCATAATTTTTATAGAGCACCATCAATTATTTTTTATATCGTTTTTTTGACAAAAATTAAAGGGTCTAATAATTAAATCAACAATAACATATCATTGAAGTTATGCTTATTTTGTCATTTAAATAGTACATTATTTAAGAACTACTATTTCTTGTTAGTGTATGATATTTATGTGCTTATAAGTTTAGTTTTTACTTTTTCATGAACATTCTTGTGGATAATTTATATTGTAAAAGTTTTTTTTTTTGTATTGAAAGTTTTACAATGCTTATGTAAAAGTTTGCTTTTTTCTCTATTTATAATGCTTATGTGCTTATAAATTTGATTTTTTTTTTGTATTTGAGAATTATTTTCTATATTGAAAAGATTTGAAGTAATTTGTTTTTTTTTTAAAGTTTGTTTGTTATTTATTATTTGGGTTTACCTTGAGTATAATTTGGAAAAAATAATATAATGTAATAAGAGTAAAATAAAATTTTAAATAATTAAGCAAAGTATTTTTAAAAATTAAGAATATTTAATAATTTTTTGAATGTAAATAAAATTCCCAAAAGAGTCTCTCTAATTGGATCCCTATTTAGAAAAAAAAAAAGCCATCCCGTCTTTTTAATCCCGAGAAAACACTTCAATTCTGATTATTCAAATACTAGCCTATCACCTGTGCTGTGCAAGGGATAATTATAGATATTTATATTTGTTTTGGATTTTTTTTAATATATAAATTATGTTTTTTAAGATTTTTTATAAAAAATAATTTAACAATCTTATCACTAACCATAGTGTATGAGAAAAGTTGAAAAGGGTATTGTAGTAATTATACACAGATTGTATCTATAATTATTTGCATGAGGGAATTTTAAATGCTGATCAGGGGATTTTGACCAAATTAATAAATGCTGAGTTTTTTTTTTTTAATAAAAAATTTAGAAAATTCAGATTGAAATATTAAAACTCCCACAAGCCTTGGGGTTAAAAATCCCTTTTTGCTTAATATATAGTACTAGTGGTAAACCCGTGCCATGCACGGGATTGGTTTAATAATGTGTAAATTTTTTAATAATGCATTAATTTCTAAATTTACTCATAAAATTATAATCATAATACATAGAGATCATTTTTTCAAATTTCTTAAGTGAAGACAATATTTCAAAACAAATATTCATAAACTCACAAACATGGTAGTCTATAATTGTTTGTAGTTAATTTTGCACATCGAAATCATCAACTCCTACATGATAACATTTGCCATAGAATTCATAAAAATAGTATGTAACCAAAGATCTAAAAATTTGTAATTCAATTTCAAACCTGGAAATGTCAAATGGTTAACCAATTGTTGCTGATTTATCAGGAATTTACCTTAAGTTTGCTTGTCTTATTCTTCAATAGAATTCAAACTGGAATACAAAAGATAAAGAATACAAAATCTCAATAAGTACTGTTATTTGTTGTAAGTACATAAAAAAAAAAATTAAAAATATATTATACAACATGGATCTACTGAGGAGCTAATGTAATTATTTGTAAAGAAATTATAATACAATAGTTTTATAGTAAGCAAAGATAACGTAATCAAATTATTGTTATACATGGAAAAAAAAAAAAAACACAAAAGGAAAAAGAGGATTTATTTTGATTTATTGTTAGATTTTTTTTGAAGATTTTGTAAATTACAAAATAAACACAAAGCGGTGTCTTTTTGTGGATGGTAGGAATAAAAATTGTGGGTTTTTTTTTTTAAAAAAAAAAATAACATGATAATCTAAGATGGTAGAATTTTTATTGTAGGAATAAAAATTGTGTATTTTTTTTTATTAATTTATTTAATTGAGAGTGGGATTTATTTAATTGATTTAAGTTATAGATATTACTAAATTTTATGTGATAGATGTCTGATTCAATGAATTGTGGGTGTTGGATGTGCATGAGTAAATTGTAGGAATAAAAATTGTGGGTTTTTTTTTTATTTTATTTAAATAACTTGATAATCTAAGATGGTAGAATTTTCATTTCAAAACATAATATTTCCGATTTTCAAACCAAGTATGTACATATATATTTTGGATTTTGTAAAACAAAATAAAACATGAAAGATTAAATTTTGATTGGAATACTCATAGTACCATTCACAGTAGCACCGTTATAAACCATTTCATACCATATCTCAAAGTAAAACATGTAAAAAAAAAAAAGGAACAATACTACAACCAAAAGAATTTATATGAACACAATTTAAATTACAATCTGCCCAAAATCGAATGTATATGAACACTATTTAAATTCCTAATGCAAATCAAACCCATACTTTTCTCAATAAATACAAAAATGTGTCTTTGTGCAAGTGTATTCAAGGTATTTCAATAATAAAAGTACACCATTAATGAGAAGAAATATTGAATCTACAAAATTGGGCTTCAAAGTTGTTTGGGTTGAAATTCTCTTAAAACTTAAAAGATTTGTAGTTTTAAAATCTGCAACTGCAGCAGCCCGTGATTACTGCTGCTGTTATGATCTTTATGAAGAAAAAGTCTATTTTGTGGTCAATTACTACTCTGCTCACCATTTTCATAGAGATAATTAATAAGGTAGTAGATATGATTTGGGCTTTTCATGTGGGTATATTTTAATATAAATAAACAAAAAGAACAAATAAATCTGTAGAATTGGGCTTGAAAGTTGTTTGTGTTGAAATTCTCTTAAAACTTAAAAGATATCCTCTGTAAAAAAAAAAAAAAAAATTCAAATACAAGATATATGAATCCCACCGTATATAATATCTAATTTAACCCAATATATCGAAAATCAAACGGGCCTAAAAGAAAACACAAAAAATAAATGAGTTTAACTTTTTCACGACTCAATTGTAAAACACTGATTTACGAAGAGCCAATTGAAAGGTTCCACATCAACATTTTATTGAATTTTATAAAAGTTCTACATCCATTACCATACACTCACCTTTATGTGATCACTCCTCTCTTCCTCTTTCACACATTCATCTTTATCGCTCTCTTTTTCTCTTTTCTAACTTCATCACCGAGGGCTACTGCCATTACCTTGGCGTATTTGGACAACAAAATTAACTTTTAACTTATTTTACATCATATTATTTTTAATATTTTTTGCATATTTTCAAAATCTGCCGTGGCTTTTCAAAATCTGCATTCGGTAACAAAAAGAAAAACAAAAACAAAAACAGAGACATCTTCAATGGAGATGAGGGAGAGAGATATAACCAGAGAGAAGATTGGGTTATATATATCCCATTGAATCTTCATTAAAAATTCAAAATTGGTGAAACGAAGACACTACAATTTTCAGAGCATAATAAAAAAAGAAACAGAGACATCTTCAATGGAGATGAGGGAGAGAGATATAGAACCGAAGAGAAGATTGGGATATATATATATATATATAAATTATTAAAGCAAAACAAAAAGAAAAACAAAAATAAAGACATGGAGATTACAATACCGAGACTTGCATTCGATGGCGGACTGCGGATTGCTGCCGTTCACTGCTGATGAAGGAAGTTGATGTAGTGGATTGTTAGAAGTAATGGTTTGAGGGACTGAAAGTGTTTGAGGGTAGGAGAGATTTGTTTGAGGTGGGAGAGTAACAGATTTGTTTGGATAGGTTTTGTTTTTTTTTTTTTTGTTGACAACTTGATTTGTTTGACGTGGGAGAGTGAGAGTAACAGATTTGTTTGGATATGTTTTGTTTTTTTTTTAACAGATTTGTTTGGATAGATTTTGTTTTTTTTTTTTTTTTGTTGACAGTTTTTTATGGATAGGAGTTGTAGATAGTGAGAGAGTGGGAAGGTGGAAGAGTAGGAGTTTTTATTGTTATGAAATTCTCTGAGAGGGAAGGAAAAGAGTTATAAACTCAGAAGAGACTTGCCACGTATTTTTCAGATTTATGAGAATTTTAGAATGGCATTTTCAAGTCTTGTAAAACACAGCACTACATTCTATTATATAGATAGTATAGATAGATAGATAGATAGATATAGATATAGATATAGACGTAGATAGATGGATGTAGATATAGATATGGATAATATAATATAGATAGATAGATGTGTTGAAATTTTCAAGGAATTTTGTTTATGCTGCTCTTTAATGCATTAAAGTTTAATTATGAGGGAGTTTTGACCAAATCTCCCAAAAGGCCCGGATTGGGAGAAATTAACAAATGCTGAGTTTTTTTTTTTTTTTTTAAATCAAAAAATTAGAAAATTAGGATTAGGATATTGGAGTTTCCACAAGGCTTGTAGGTTAAAAACCCTATTTTCCTTAGATAATTGTGTTTACAATTATCTATATATATGAATTGCAATTTTTAAATATCTTCTTTTTTTTCTTTTTTTATATTATATTAAAGTTTAATATTTTGATAATAATCATATGTGTTATACTTTTTAAGGAATTAAATGTCTTTTTTTTTATTATATTATATTAAAGTTTAATATTTTGATAATGATCATATGTGTTGGACTTTTTGAGAAATTTTTTTTTATGATTGTTCTTAATGCATTAAAGTGTTATTATGAGGAATAATAATCATATGTGTTGGGACTTTTCAAGGAATTCATATGTGCTGGATTTTAAAGAATTTTTTTTTATGTTTGTTCTTAATGCATTAAAGTGTTATTATGAGGGTAAGACTTGGGGGTTGGGAGAAGTTAAAAATGCTAAGATTTTTTTTTTTTAAATCAAAAAATCAAGAAATTTAGATTAGGAGATTGGAGCTCCCACAAGGCTTGGGATTAAAAATTCCTTTTTACTTAATATATAGTATAGATAGATAGTAGTACATGTTTATAGGGCGAAGCGTCCCTACCGAGAAGGGGATGTCGTACACTCGATGGACCCATCTTGGATCGATAAAAATTTAAATGGTCCATTTTATAGATTTTAAAAAGATTTGTCAATACAAAATTTTAATTTAATTAGATATCAATAATTATATGATTAAATTATATTTATTTTTCAAATTATATTTGTTATCTATTTTGTTAAGATAAAAATGATCTGATCACATTATTATGATTTTTCAATCAATTTAATTTTTTTATGTGAATAATTTATTAGGCAAGTTTATAAAATGAAGGATTTAATCAAATTAGAGTAGACCAGTCCAATAACACAACACTCTCTACTATGCCCAATGTTCGTTGGATTGTCCAACCATGATAACAACTTAGGCATTAATTTATTTAATTTTTGATAATTGTAGTTTTTAGTTTTAAATTTTTATTTGAATTTTATTTAATTTGGTACTTCTAGTTCATTGCTTCGTTTCTTCACCGTCTCTCTATATATTGCCCACCAAAAAAAAAAAAAAAACAGAAGAGAGAAGATTGAGGAACCTTCAATACAAGACCCAGTATATAAATCAGTGCACTAGTGTGATTCACAAATCTATAGATCTGAGACTTTCATCACCATATTGAAAAATTAACTAACAATAGCTAATTGATCGGAGATCCCGTGAGCGTGTTTATCACGCAAGATGAAATTAATAATCTGGAGACAAAAATGGGTGTTTATGTACGTTGGTTTTTTCAATGCAAAAGAGAACTCAATTTGCCAACTATTTATAATAATTTTGACCACCTTTGCCAAGAGTCACCACCTGTTAGAAATAGACACAATGCTTCCATAATGTTTATGGAGCATTGTGTCTCTTGGTGTTTAAATTCAACCACTCAATTTGGTTTCCATTATTCTTATTACCTTGCGGGAAGGTTTATAGACCACCAAATAAAACATTTATTCGATGTGAGAGAGTCCACCATTTTATAGTGTGATCACCTCCCATACCGTCATGTTTCACTTGATCACATTATAATATTGGTGATAAAACCTGAGTTTGACATGTTTACCTTGGTACCAAAATCTTGCCTCATACCAACTTTCATCTATGAATTTATCTCATAGATTGATGTCGGATTGTGACTTGGCTATATGTGTGCACGTTTTTGCAACCAATCTGACCGCATCCGTGCGAATGTGTTCTCCCACTCACAATACATTCCAGATGACTTCAATTCACTATATTTCAAGTGAACGGCATCAATATTCAGTGCTGGGTTTATAGTCCATACCCAATCACCATTGATGACTTCAGCCGCACACGTTTCTCATGTGTTGATTTGCGCCGAAATTATTGTTAAGTACTTCCTTAACACACCTTATCAGTGACTTTTTTTTGCTGATCAAGCAGACAACATCACCTAATCAGTATGTTGCATATAATGGACTTTACATCTTATGCTAACTATGATGTTCGTACCTTGTTAGTTCCTCTATCTTATTACTTGACCAAGCACATGTTTCCATGTAAGATAGAGTCGCATAATATTAGTTATCCAGGCGCCCCTAGAGTCATCCGACTATGCTCTTATATGAGTAGCTAAACCACCTAGCTAGGCATTTTTCAATCACATATTAGCTATAAGTTCTTTGAATTTTTCCAGAGACAACTCTTTGGTCATAGGGTCGGCCACCATTTCTTCTGAGAATATATAGTTGACTTTACTTTCTCTCATCTCCACTATATCTTGAATATAGTGATAATTTACGTCAATATGTTTTCACGTAGAGTTGTTCGCTCCACTTTTTATTAACGAAATGGCGGACTGATTGTCACAAAACATATTGATCGGTCTGACAAATATACCTAATTGTAAATTGTTAACAAATCGTTTTATCCAAATCGCATTACGAACTGCTGTGCTGCAAACTATGTATTCAGCTTCCATAGTGTACTTTGCAACACAACTCTGTTTCTTACTTAACCAAGAAACAACTGTTTCAACAAATAAGAACACATGACCACTAGTAGATTTTTTATCATCTACATCTCTTGCAAAATCCGCGTCAGTGTATCCTTTTATATCTAGATCACACAAACCAAAACATAATTTCAAATTCTTAGTGCCTTTCAAATATCTAAATATTCTTTTGACCGCTTGCCAATGTTCCTGACCTGCATTGGATTGAAACATACTTACCAATCCGATTGCATGACAAATGCCAGGTCTTGTGCTTGTCATAGCATACATTAGGCTGCTTACTACCTGAGCATATGGGACATCTCTCATTTCCTCAATTTCAGACTTAGTTTGAGGACTCCTGTTTTTACTAAAACTTTGTCCCTTACAAACATGTGTGCTTAAAGAATTACAATTATCCATATTAAATCTTTTGAGCACCTTGTCTAGATATATTTCTTGATCTAGATATAATAATTTTGAATTTCTATCTCTTGAAATTTTAATTCCTAGAACATAGGTTGCAAGACTCATGTCTTTTATTTCAAATCTAAATGCCAAGAAAGTTTTGGTTTTTATAATCATATCTGGACATTTTCCTGCTAACAATATGTCATCCACGTATAAAGACAATATTGCTAACTTGTCATCATTTTTCCAGATATAAACACAATGATCTAATTGATTCACAACATAGCCCATTTCTAAAATGGCTTGGTGGAATTTCAAGTACCATTGTCTTGAATATTGTTTGAGTCCATACAAGGATTTCTTTAACTTGTAGACTTTATCCTCGTTGCCTTGGATCTGGAAACCATTAGGTTACATCATATAAATTTCCTCTTTTAATTCTCCATTGAGAAAAGCCGTTTTAATATCTAACTAATGCAATTCCAGATCCATCCTGGCTACGACTGCCATTAGAATCTTTATTGAGGCAAATTTTGCAAAAAGATAATATGTATCTATGAAGTCTATTCTAGGTTATTAAGTGAATCCCTTAGCTACTAACCTGGCCTTGTATTTCTCCAAACTCCCATCTATTTTGAATTTCTTTCTAAGAACCTACTTGCAACCAATGGCTTTTCTTTCATTTGGAAGATCAATTAATTCCCAAACATTATTTTTCTTGATCGAGTCAAGTTCTTCATTCATTGCCTCAAGCCATTGTGTAGCGTCACTGTTACTCATTGCTTCATTACAACTAGTAGGATCATCTACTAAGTTATTAAGTTCTTTAACTTGAAAAACAGAATGATCTTTCAAAAATGTAGATGGACGTCTTACTCTCTTACTCCCATTTATCTCAGGATTCGAAGTAGGTAACACAACGTCATGTAGTTGTCTTTTCATCCTACTATTAGGTGGTTCTAGGAGAACTAGTGGTGCTGGTCACAAAAAAAGAAGAGAACAATCCTAAGATACTTTGGAGAGCAATTCAATTTGTTCAATAGAAGTAACAAGATCAGTGGATTCAAGAAAAATAGCATCTTCACTTTCTATTAATCCATGTTCGGGATGGCAAAAACGATAACCACTCTCATTTTCAACATAGCCAATAAACTTGCATTCCCAAGTTTTACTTCCCAATTTATCTCTTAAAGGTTTGGGAATAAGTACTTGTGCTTTACATCCCCAAACTTTGAGATTTAGAACATTAGGTTTAGTACTATTCCAGTATTCGTAAGGAGTTAGAGGTTTCGCTTTTGTTTCGACTCTATTTAGTATGTACGCAGTGGTGGACAAGGCTTCTCTCCCAAAAATAAACAGGCAGATCAACATGAGCCATCGTGGACCTTGTCATGTCCATTAGAGTACGATTTCGTCTTTCTGCAATTCCATTTTGTTGTGGTGTATATGGCATTGTAAACAAATGTTTTACATTGTCATTGCAGAAAGAATCCATAGTTTCATATTCGCCACCTCTATCATTATTCAAGTTTTTAATGGACAGATCAAGTTGCTTTTCTACCTCTAATTTATATTTTCTAAACTCTTCAATTGCCTCAAAACCCTTTTGGGTTAACACTGAAACTAAAATTAAATTTCGGTGAATGTTAGGTACATAAAGCACATCATGAAGCACAATGAAAGTTCCATTAATAGAGAATTGACAGTTGTCGATACCCAAAACATCATTGTAAGACTTGTTGCCCATATAGATTTGTGTTCACCAATCTTTTTTTTAGTAAACTCCACGAACATGTTTTTGTTTTGCACAATATCCTTAGTTACAACAGAATCAATCCACTATGATTTTAATGAAGGTTTAAGTACCATTGCTTCAGAAACTGTCATGGCAATGGGATTATGATCCTTTTTTTGTTTGTTCTGAGGACAAGTGGTTTTGATATGACCTTTTTTACTGCAATTGTAATATGGGCCAGCTTGATTCTTATGATGTTGTTTTTACCATCCTTGCTGCTTTTTCCATCCTTTTTGGAACCTCTTCTTCCATTTTTTCTTGAAAGTAGTCTTTCTCTTTTTGAATGGTGCGTGAGAATTATTCTGTGGTAGTGGCGACGATTGTGCCATCAACAAGTTAGAAGATAATCCTTCTTTACGCCTTCGCTTCATTCTTTCTTCTTCTAAAACTAAGAGTACAGGCAATGTCACCATTGAAATCTCTCGTTTGCTATGAGTTAATATTTTTGTAATCAAACAGTTTCTCTCCTTTCTTTAATTCTTTCATTTAATACATTGAAAATTGTCCAACATAAATTGCTACCATTTGAAAGTGAGGAAACGCAACAAAATTTAAGAATAGTTGAAGGGTGAAAATTGTAATTTATCCCTTTATTTTTATGATTTAAAAAAATTAAAATAAAATCACAATTGGAATTGGAATTGGAATTTTTTTTGAGGAAGCTACTAGAAAAATAAATGTATGTGGTGAAGAATAGATACCCGCCAGCATGCTTATAATATCTTTAATCTCATTATGAGCGTGGACCCTATATGATATAGTAAACACACTGTTTGATTTTTTTTTATTTTTTTATTTTTTTAAATTTTTTTAGATAGGACACAGTTTGATTTAATTCAGTCTGTTTTGAAAATTTAAGATGATATAACACCGTTAAAAATGAGAGTTTTAATTTTTTTCATTGGCAATTTTTTTTTTTCACAAGATAACTGTTATTAGTTGGCTAACTTCTCTCTAGGGGTGGGATTCCTGTCATAGGGGTGAGCAGCGGATATACCAATCCGCCAAAACCGACCGAACCGAACCGATCCGCCGCATTTTGGACGGATGCGTGATGATGAGCGGACGGTTGCGGATTGATTTTCTCCAATCCGCCATCATCTGCCAATCTGGCGGACAGATGGCGGATTTGAGATTCCTTTGGCCGCAACCAAACTACCAAACTGCGAGCACCCTTAGTAATTTATAAGATTTTGTGTTTTCAGTTTGTTGTTTGTGTTTTTAATTAGAAAAGAGTTTACATATTTTGTTGAAAAAAAGTTTTCAACTTGAATATTTTTTTTGAATTGAAAAAAATAAATGTATTATTTATCTATATTTTTTTGTTTTTAAATCTATCTCTAAAAATAATAAATAGAAAATATGATATATATGTTGGTTGGTTTTTGTTTTCAAAAACAGATATAGATGTAACAATACAGAGATATACAATCTCTACTACTGCTCTGTTCATGATTTTGGTGGTTTGAATTGTTTTTATATTTTAAGAACCACAGATTATAATACTTTATGTGGATGAGACATGCTGTGATTGTAGTATGTGAATGATTGTGATATTTTAAAATTTCAAACTTCCTTACTTTGGATGAGGCATGCAGTGATTGTATATTTTTTTAAGTCAATGACTGTAATACTTTCTTCTCTTTTTTTTTAAGGAAGTGCACAAGTTGAATTATGTTGAAAATTTATAAAATTTTAAACCGTCAAACCGATTCGCATCCATCCGCCAAACCGCCAATCCGTTCAATCCACATCCGCCAGATTGGAGGACGGATGTGGATTGATTTTCTCCAATCCGCCAATCTAGCAGACGGATGGCGGATTGGAGGTTCTGTGGCCGCAACCGACCCGCGCCCACCCTCACCTGTCGTGTTTAGAACAATCCAACACCAACAAAGCCAATTTAATTAAACGTGTCAATTATCTTGACACTAACCTGACCTACTTATAATCGTATTAATTCTAATGTGGCACGTTTAATACGATTAGCAAAAGTTTATATTTCAGATTATAGGCAAATTGTATCACCTATTTAACAAAAAAAAAAAAAAAAAATTGTTTCACATTACATGTATAAGAATAACTTGTATAAAAATTGACAACACAATGATAATATATATGCCAATGTCTATGAAAATAATTAAAAATATTCATTACTGATCCATTGCACATCCAATCTAAACTATTAACAATTGTCACTCATTGGTATTTAATGATAAATTGCAAATACACTTCCTAAAGTTTACTTAAAATACGGATTGCTCCTTATGATTTGAAAAATTACAAATATCCCCTTGTCATAAGTTTTATTTAACAGAATTAACTAAAAAATAAAATTCCTAACTACTCTTCTATATAATAATAAAATTACTTGAATTATTAATTGAAACATATTTTTAACAACATTAAAAATTATTAATTGACTTGCTAATATATTTAAAAAAAATGGATCATTTGACTCATTTGCAAGTTGTAACTTGTATGCCAAGAAGAATCAAAAGAAAGTTTTTTTGTTTGATCTTCAAGATTTTGGGAGAGACAAACAATTTATCAAATCACAGCTGACAGTCGATTTATCATTAATTTAGAGTTGCACTTCATTAGGTATATATTATATAGAGATTTAAGTTTTAATCTACCAAATAAGAATGAATAATTTAAGATCTTATAGTCACTAAATTCAGGTAGTATCGGGTTTACATGCGAGTCAATAGTGGGTTCATGTCAAGGTGTTGACACAAATTTTTATGCGGATCAAACGTGTCTACTTCGGATTTCGCATGTTCAACCTAAATATGATCCATTTAATATTTGTATTTTTGAGTCGTGTCATATTCGGGTTCAAGTTAAAAAATGATTAACCTTAATCTTCTGATTACGTGTATGATTCGGATCGTGTTAATGGGTTACGTGTCAAATTTCCACCCCCTACTTCTCTCAACAGACTCAAATTTGAAATTTCACTCATCTTGACACCTAAGTGTTCAATTGCCCTAGCTCATTTTCTTTTGTTTAATGAGTTATTTTTTGTATCTTTCTTGTTATGTATATACTAGTGATCTACACACGCATCCGGGAAAAAAAAAAAAAAACTAATAATATAAGAATAATAACAAATAAAAAAAATGAACATATAACATGTGTTGTTAAAAGTGGTAATTGACTTCTTATCGGAGGCATGATCTTGATTTCAAACCTATTTTCCTCTTATAAAATATAAGACATTTTGTGTGAATACCATCTCCAGACTTCACATATATAATTTTTACATAAAATATGAGACAATTTGTGCCAAGACTATCTCAAAGCTTCACATATATAATAGTATATAGATAGATATATAAATATGCTAGTTAGTGTTAGATATATATATATATATATTTTTAAGGGTTAATTACACTAATAGTCCCTATAGTTTGAGACTTGTGTCACTTTGGTCCCTGACTTTTCAATTGTGACATATTTGACCATGAATTTTGAATCTTGTTCCAAATAAGGACAATTAAAAATATTATTAGATTTTTCAAGGGTAAAATCGTCAATTTTATAAAATATAAACTAATTTGACAAAAATAAATGTCAAAAAAATATTTTTAATTTTTTTAAAATTATTTTTATCCACCAATGATAAAATTATGTAAAATTAATAAAAATTACATGATTAATTTTTTAAAATTAATTTTACATGATCATCATTCAAACACATAATAAAAATTAATTTGGTAAAAATAAATAAATAAATGTCTAAAAGATTTATTAATTTTACATAATTTTATTTTTAGTGGGTAGAAATAATTTTTAGAAATTCAAAAATATTTGTTTGACATTTATTTTTGTCAAATTAGTTTATATTTTATCAAGTTGACAATTTTACCCTTGAAAAATCTAATTATATATTCAATTGTCCTTATTTGGAACAAGATTCAAAATTTATGGTCAAATGTGTCATAATTGAAAAGTCAGGGACCAAAGTGACACTAGCCCCAAACTATAGGGACTATTTGTGTAATTTACCCTTTTTTAAAAATAACTGAATGTTTATATAATTTATCTCCTAGTAATGATAAAAAAAAAAAAAAATCATATTTCCTACTTCACTTTTGCAAGGACTTCTTATTTATTTATTTAGGTGTTTGGTTTCTGTATTTCTAATATTACTAATCATGAATATTTTTAGATGATATTATAATCAAATATAAGTCCCACCCTTTTATGAAAGGATTATATCCCATTCTATAGTTTTATGTAATTCATGACGGTAAAATGACAATAAACTACTTTTAGACTGATGTGTACAATTCATTGGCAATGAAAAAGTTGTAGTTATTATTGTGTTGACACTGTAAAAAAATTATTATTATTATTATAGTATTGAAAGTAGAAAGAAAGTTATTAAAAAAATATGAAGTGCCAAAAAATAAGAAGAGTAATGTTAAAGATTTATATTTTTAGACTTATAAATTTACTTATAATAATGTGGTATGAGGTAAGGAAGTTGGACCCTATATCATTGAATGTGTAACAAATTAAAAATTGACATATATCATACCATATCATTATGAATATAATTGTAAAAAAAATTTGACATTCTCAAACAATTTTCATATAAGAAATGGAATATATGGAAGGACAAACCAAAAACATGAATTGATTATATATTTTTTTATTTATTCTATTATAGCAGTAAATGTAACCTAACTTATAGATGTATTACATTTTTCGCTTCTTCAAAGATTAGAAGTAGGAGTAACGTAATGTAATTTCTTGTTTGATAATTCTATTGTTCATTCACTTAATTATTTCTCTATTTTTCTTCTTTATTTGTTTATTTCCTTTACACTTGGTGAATTTAAAGTCCTCAAGCTGTAGAATTTCAACACATTCAAATGATATTAATTAGCTTAAATATAAATATGAAAAAGTAATTTAACTCCTTTTCTTTTTAGCATATCCTATAACAAAAGAAAAATATTATAACACAATGATACTTTATAATTAGAATATTTGAATAAGACTAATATATAATACAAATGAATTAATACAATTTTAACACTTGGTAATACATTTGAAATGTGACTTATTATGAGCTGAAAATTGATAATTAAAATGTAGAGGCCAAAAGCATTCATCTTCTAATTTTTAGATAATTATTTTTTTTAATTTATTTAAATTAATTTTTGGGAGATTTATTAGAAAATTATTTTTCAAGTGTTTATATCTCAATTAGTCTATAAGATATTTTTATATTCTAATAAGTTCTATTATTTGAATATTTGATCTACCAAATCCTAATTCTCATATTTAAAATATTTTATAGACATTTCTGCTTTTACAAATATTTTTGGAACGGTTAGCAATTTGGTAATATGAACATTCATATTTTACAATGTGAATATTCACATTGACAGTGTGAACATTCACATCACGGAACATTCATATTGTAAATGTGAATATTATTAGGGATATTTTGATAATTATGTCACTTATAGGACTTACTAGAAAATAAAAAAATAATATGAATTAAATGAAACATAAGTAGATGAAAAAAAATTTATGAAAAAATGTTCTAATATTTTTTCACAACTATATTTCACTATTAGCAAAACATGAACATAAACATGAATTCCATTTTTCCAAGTCTTTTCTTAAGCTTAAGAAAAATATATTATACATAATTCTTACAAATTTGTCTTATTAATAAACATGTCACACAATAATAAAACATTAAAAAATAAAATAATAGGTGTTAGATCAATAAATAAATAATTATATAAAAAATTTGATTATCTCTAAATCCTTTTCCTCACCTCTTCCTTTGCACAAAAGACACGTAATTATTATCTCTTGAAAGCCACAGAACAATCATAGACAGACGGCCCTTGTCGTTTTCGGCTTAAGTTGCTTCTCCGATCTCTATCTCTCTCAAAACGCGCGAACTCTTTCCCCACTTGTCAGGCAACACGTCACCATCCATATCTACCCACGTGTCACGTCGGTCACTGTGGGTCCCACTTATTCCCATCTCTGTACGCCCCCCAATGTCACCCGAGCATGATCCAAGAAACTTCTCTACCCAACCCCATCCCCCCACGTGTCTCCACACACGTGTCACACTTATTACCATGCCAAATACTCAAGTCTACACAGCCATACAAACAGATGGGTTTTCGCCACGTGTCCCCCAAGATCCTCTATTTAAAAGCACCAAAGCCTATGATTCTATTTTTATTTTCACAAACAGAGCATAGTTAGACTCTGAATATATATACTTCATCGCACAACAGTTAATTCAGTTTCAATTTCGATCGATGATTCAAAAATTTGACAGGTCGGATCGCCGGTTTCTGACTTTTCCGGCGGTTCATCCCTGTGAGGCCATATCTCCGGCGACCCTTCTTGAATCACTGATCACTCTGTCTCGGGACATATGCAGTTTTCAATCCAAATTCTTCGCAACCCAGAAACGAAACGCTCGCGAAACGATTCGCCAAATCGGAATTCTGCTCATTTTCTTTGAAGAAATCCGAGACAGACTGCCCAATTTATCCCACTCAGTTGTCCTCTGCTTCTCCGAGCTCCACATTTCTTTCCAAAAAATTCTCTTCTTGTTCGAAGATTGCACTCGCGAAGGCTCTCGGTTGTGGATTCTAATGAAATCCCACTTCGTAGCGACGCAATTTCGCGTTTTGATTCGCTCTGTCGCGACTGCTCTTGATGTTCTACCATTGGGTTCAATAGATTTGTCATTCGAAATCAAAGAACTAGTCGAATTGGTGGCGAAGCAAGCTCGAAAAGCGAAATTGGAAGTCGACCCAGATGATGAAAGTGCGATGAACAGAGTGATTTTGATATTGAATCAATTTGAAAACAGGTTTGAACCGGACCGGAGTTTTATCAAGCGAGTTATCGATTATCTTGAGATTCGAAGTTGGAGTGAGTGTCACAGTGAAATCAAATTTTTAGATGAAGTTGTTAGTTTGGAGTGCATGGATAGTAATGAGAGAGAGCTGCTCTTGTTGAGCAGTTTAATTGGGTTCATGAGCTACAACAGGGGAGCTCTGTTTGAAACAAGTGAATACCACAGAGACACTGATCAAACAGATGGTAAATGTAATCTGGAAACGCTTAGCTGCTTAAATCTTGAAGATTTTCGGTGTCCCATTTCGCTCGAGCTGATGATTGATCCGGTAACCGTTTCAACGGGTCAGACTTACGATCGACCTTCGATTCAAAAATGGCTCAAATCCGGAAACCTCCTCTGTCCCAAAACAGGGGAAAAATTGACAAACACAGAGCTGGTCCCCAATTCCACTCTCCGAAAGCTCATTCACCAGTTCTGCGCCGATAATGGGATTTCGCTTGCGAAATCGAGAAAGAAGAATCGTGACATAACGAGGACGATTGTCGCCGGTAGTCCAGTAGCCGCAGAAACTGTGAAATTTCTTGCTGATTTTCTCGCCAACAGACTTTACCATGGAACAGATGAGCAGAAAAACAAGGCGGCTTTCGAGATTCGTTTGCTCGCGAAATCAAACATTTTCAACCGGTCTCGCTTGGTTGAATCTGGCACCGTGCCGCCTCTACTTGAATTGCTTGATTCAACTAATCCATCAATCCAAGAGCATGCAATTGCGGCATTGTTAAAGCTCTCTAAGCATTCAATTGGCAAGAAGGCGATCATCGAAAATGGAGGTTTGAATTCAATTCTATCGGTTCTTAAAAAGGGACTAAAGTTGGAATCGCGACAAATTGCAGCTGCAACGATCTTTTATCTATCGTCAGTTCATGAGTATCGAAAATTGATCGGTGGAACGCCCCATGCTATTCCAGCTTTGGTGGAGCTAATCAAAGAAGGCACGGCATGTGGGAAAAAGAACGCCGTGGTGGCAATTTTTGGGCTCCTTTTATACCATGCCAACCGTCATAGAGTGCTTGAAGCCGAGACAATTCCATTGTTAGCCGACATTTTAGCATCTTCAAACAAGGATGAGCTTATATCAGATTCATTGGCAGTACTTTCAACATTATCAGAGAGCGTCGAAGGATCAATCGCAATTCTACAAACACCAGCTTTGCCACGAGTGATAGGCCTTTTGCGATCTTCGATCCCTCGAGCAGGGAAAGAGTACTGTGTATCAATTTTGCTGTCTCTGTGCATCAAATGTGGCGTCGATGTCGTGGCTGTTTTGGCGAAAGACCCTTCGCTCATAACTTTGCTCTATTCGCTTCTCACCGATGGTACTTTTCACGCGAGCAAGAAAGCGTGTTTGCTTATCAAAATCCTCCATAAATTCCAAGAAACAAGCTCTTCTAGCTTGACAACTAGTGCAGTTCCACAAGAGAGGTATATCCATGTAGGCTAAACCATCATTTTTTTTTTATAATTATTTTTTTTAAGTTCATGTATATACATACATACGTATACTATTGTGTGCACGGTTTGATTTTTGTTCGTGTACTGCTGGATTTTCTTGATGTTAGCTCGGATTTTTTTCAAGAGCTACATTCTGTATCACATCTTTGTAATATACTATGATTTCTGTTGTAATAAATAAGACAGTATGAAGAAATGAATACATGTTTGGTTCTGTAATGCAGTGAATTAAATTTGTGTTTGTCCAAGTGTGAAGTGAGTGAGCCACAAATGATTTCTTAGTTCTTGGCCTGTTTTCTTTTCTTTTCTTTTCTTTTCTTTTCTTTTTTGGTGAACATGTTGCTAACAGGTGAAGAATTCATGGTCTTGGAGAACTTATGGATTTTTGCTGGGAAAATTCTGAAATAGAGCAGCTAGAACTACAACATTTTGGCAGAAGATCATTTTTTAATATTATTTCATGTACATTTTCTTACTAAATTTTGGCTTGAAAACATCCCTGCAGGTTTTCAGTTTCACCAATTCAGTATGAGCAATTTTTAAGATACAATTTTGCTCTCGTGTTCTACTTGATATGATTGGCATATACAATAGGGCTCTCTATCTTTATATTTGGGAACAGAAAATTTTAGGATACCAGAAAACACTCAAAAAATCACCATGATTTTGAAATTTTTATCTATTTTTATTTTTATTATTTTTTTTAATCTATGGTGTGTATGCAAGTTTGTTATTGTGGAACCAAACCTTGAATGAATCTTGACGGTTGATTTTAAATTCTTGGTGATTTTTTTTCATTATTTTATTATTATTATTTTTGGAGTGTTGCTGTTAGCACCCCATTTATTATTTTGGATCCTATTTTTATTACAATAATAATCTCAAATGAAATTACTAAAGAGGATATCAATTTGGGATATTTTATCTCACAATTAAGTTCATACACCTACTTAATCATAAGATAGGATTTATGAGAGTACTCACCTCTATTACTAGGGGTCCCCAAGGCATGCTTGAGTGCACAGATCCATAAAAGATGAGTTAAGACTTTGGACAAAAGTTTGTAACCTAAGCCCGGTCATAAACTTGGTTCGTAATAGCCCACACAGGTAAGTTTAATGTTTAGTTTGATTTTTTTGGTCTAATGCATAGTTTGAATTTTTTTTTTTTTTTTTGTTTTGTTCACATGTTTAAAGCTTTTTATTTATTTATTTTTTCTATTTTTTCCCCTCTCCGCTTGTAGGTATTATATGTTACTTGATTGTTTTTTGATTATATGAGACGTAGAAAAGGTATAAAAAAAATCAAAATACTTTAATTATGTTGGAAAGGAAATAAGAAAAATAACTACTGAAAATATTAAAAATTTGTGAATGAAACATGTGTAGAACTTAATAATATAAGTATAAAGAAAAATGTGTATCTCTGTTCAGTTTAATTTTGGCCTAGAAGATTTGGACTTATGGATAGGATGTGCTTTTAGTTTTTTAGATAGGTTCGGCCCGTACCAGCCTATTAACTAGTCAAAGCCCGTTAAAATTTAGGATTTGAACACAATAGTTGCAGGTTGAGTAAGTTTAACTCGTTCCATTGATGACCTCTATCCATCACCACCCACATACTTTAAAACCTTCAAAATTTACCCACCCTCAAAACCTTGAGAACCCTCCAACGACAATATTTTGGTGGCAATGGTGACAACCATCCGATTATACACGCTTCTCTGGCAATGGCTATAAGTAGAAATTTTTTTAAGAACCACAATTTCATAAGATGAGTGGAGTACAATAATGTTAGTGTAACAACCCCGATCCGTAATATTTAACTACTAATCCATAATTAAGAATGCTAACTAAGTGTTTAGAAGGGAATTATGTGCTAATTGTGTATTTTATGTGCTATTTGGCTTTCTATTTGTTATTTGTAGAATTATCTGTCATGATTTCTGCTTTGAATTCGAAATTGATAGCCTAAATGCTTTTCAGAAACCGAATTTGAGTACATGGAGAGACTAATTGGAATATTTGGAACCACTTCAAAGTTCAAACAAATTAAGGTTTTTTTTTTTTTTACTAAGGGTGGAAAATCAATTAGGGTTTTTTTTTACTAAGGCATTCTCAGATTCACTACCACTATCATCCATTACTTAATTGAAATCTTGAAGCAAAAAGTCTTACTACCAGGTAAATTTCATCGCTAAATTTTTATTTTGAAAACTCTATTTTTTATTGTTTTACTTTTTGAACAAACCCTATTTTTGTTGTTGTTAAAACCACCTTATTTTTGACACAAATCTCTAATTTTTTTTTTAACACTTTTCAAAAGGCCCTACTGTAGACTGACTTTTGTGTCAAAATAAACCCTGTTTTTTATCTTGTTTTTGTATTTTATATTTATATATAATACAAATATGTATAATATTTATGATGTTTTCAAAAGGGTTTTAATGTTTGTGAATCACTTGATTTTGATGGTGTTTTGGATCTATAAAAAGATAATAATGTTTAATATTATTTTTGACACACTGCTCTTAACATGCAAATGACCAAAAAAAAAATAATAATAATGATTTAATTTTTCTTCGTTAAAATATATTTTTTCTTCTAGTTAGAATTTGTTCTTGTTATTATTATTATTATTTTATTATAAATTTTTTTCTTTTAGTGGTGGTAATATATTTTTTCTGTTAATAGGAGGATTAGGATTTTTTATGTTAATTATTATGTTTAGATGGATGATTTAATTTCTGTTAGTTAAAATTTGTTCTTGTTATTATTATTATCAAAAAAAAAAAAAAAACTTTGACAATGCATTGTTCTATTAGTTAAAATTTGTTATTGTTATTATTAATATTATTATTATTTTATTAGTTACTATTTAGGCCTCGTTTGGGAATAGGCTAATTTAGTAATTTTTTGACTATTTGGCTAAAATATGAGCTAAAAAAAACTAGTATATTTAGGATGACTTTTTGACTTTTTACGAAAAGATGTGCAAAAAGTAGAGAGAAAAGAGAATCTTTGACTTTTTGGTATGGGTTGTTGGCTTTTTGGCTAATTTAGTAACTTTTTGGCTTTTTAGCTAAAAGAGAGGGTTCCCAAACAAGAATTCTTCTTTTTTTTCTTTTTTTTTTTTCTTTTTTTTGATAAATCAAATATTTCTTATTGTTTATTATGTTTAGATGGATGATTTAATTTCCCCTACACAAGGGCCCAGTGAAATTACTACTTAACAACCTACAACACAAGAACATGAGAATGAAAGCACAAAAAATTAGTCTACCAATGTCAAGGAAGAGAAAGATCTTTGGTTTGGGATCATTCCACGAATTTGAAGTGTGAATCTAGCAAAAGACCTAGAGCCTCTTACAACTATTGTGGTACAACTTATGCATGTGATCTAAAAATTAATGGGACAACATCAACGCGAGCTCATATAGAAGGGGTGTTTGGGAACTTGGTTTTTCGGTTTTTTTTTCACTACAAGACAAATATTTTACAAAACTAAAAAAAACAAATCGAAACAAAATATCACATCAAACCCTATAATTATTTCACTTTTTCTTTCACAAACATCACATCCAACCACAAAAAAAAAACACAACTATCTTCCCAAATACAAAAAAAAATTTCTCTAATAATATCCTACAACTAAAAAAACCTACAAAAAAACCCACTTTCCAAATGCCCAGAGAATCAAAGTGTAAGAAGTATCTCCTAAGGCAAGATGAAAAGCAAACTACACTAGGTTTTAAACCAAAAAATGAAACTGGTGATGTGGAAACAATTGGTAATCTTGTGGCTATAAGCTTTAGTGTTGATGCATGTATAAAGACCCTAGCAAAGATGATAATAATAGATGAATGGCCATTGAAATTAATGGAGGGTGAAGGATTTAGGCAATTTATTCGTGTGGTGCAACCCAAGTAGTTAAAAATCCCATCTAGGATTACTATTGCTAAAGAATGTATGTCAATATTTGTGAGTGAGAAGAAGGCTTTGAAGAATGCACTTAGAGGTCAACGACTATGTCTTACCATAGACACTTGGACATCCATGTAAAACTTGAATTATATGTATCTCACTGCACATTTTATTGATTGTGATTGGAAATTTCATAAAAAAATTCTGAACTTTTATATAGTTCCAAATCACAAAGGTGACACATTTGGTAAGCGATTGAGGATTGTTTGGTAGCATGGGAAATTGATAAGTTTCTCACAATCACGGCTAATAATGTAAGCTCAAATAATGGTCTCATTAACTTTTTGAAGCGAAAGACAAAAAGAAGAAAAAATACCATATTAGAACATACTTTTTACATGTGAGGTGTTGTGCTCACATATTGAATTTAATTGTTTGTGAGGGATTGAAAGAAACTGATGATTCCATAACAAGAATTCAGTGTGCTATAAAATTTGTTAGATCCTCTCCATCTAGAATGGGCAAGTTTAAATTATGTGTTGAAAAGGAGGGCATTGAGTTTAATGGTAAACCTTGTTTGGATGTGGCTACTTGGTGGAACTCTACATATTTCATGTTAGAATAGGCTATACAATTTCAAAAGGCTTTCGAGCAGTTAGATGATGATGACACCCACTTCCGCTCAAATCTTAGAGAGGATGAGGTTGGTAAGGAGGGAGAAATTGGTGACATTGGTGAAGAGAATAAAGTTGCTTTAAGTAATAATAGGAAAGGAAAAGAGAGAAGAAAGACAACCGGGCCACCTACAAAACATGATTGGAAGAAGGCGAGATTGTATGTCAAGTTCCTAAAATTGTTTTACAATGCCACATTACGTTTTTCAGGTTCTTTATATGTCACTTGCAAGGCATTTTTTATTGAGATTATGTTGATAAAAAATGCAATCATTGAATTGTGTGAGAATGAAGTTGTAAGTTTGCATTTAATGGCATGTGGCATGAGTTCCAAGTTTGATAAGTATTGGGGTAAATTTGACAAGGTAAATTTGCTATTGTTTGTTGCGATTGTTATTGATCCCCGTTACAAAATTATATTCAATGGTGCTTGGAAGAAATTTATGAAGCTAAGCATGTTGATGATTTGATTATGAAACTAAAGAATGAGTTGATACGATTATATGATTGGTATGCTTTGAATGTTCAAAGTGGTAGTGTGCAAACACAAACTGTGGGGGAATCATCAAGGGCAATGGATTTGGATGAAGAATATGACATGGATGTTCGAGTAAATATGAAATCCAAGTATAAGATGCATTTGGAGAAACAAAGTAACATGGTTAACAAATATGAGTTGGAGAAGTTTTTGGTGGATGATTGTGAAGAAGATAATGATGATTTTAATATCTTGGGTTGGTGGAAGGCTAATTCCACTAAGTATCGCATCCCTTTTTTCATAGCTCGGGATGTTTTAGCTATTCTAGTGTCTACGGTTGCCTTAGAATCTGCTTTTAGTATGGGAGGTTGTGTGCTTGATCCATTATGTAGCTCTCTATCACCCATTATGGTAAAGGCCCTCATTTGTACACAAAATTGGTTACGTTCCCCATCTCAAATCAGTCTTAGAGATCAATTGGATGAATTGAAAGAGATTGAATCAAGTATATTCCTTTTTTTTTTTTTTTTTTTTTTTTTTGAACATAGAAATTGAGGAACAGAGCAAAACCACCAAGCTAAACAGCATTACACAGATTACGTAGAGCAGCAGGAAGGTGTGAGACCCAATCAAGGGAAAGATTGCCATGCAGGAATGCTTGGGCCACCCAGTGAGCTGTTCCATTTGCTGCTCTCGGACACCACTGGAAAGTCAACTGACTTCGAACAGCCATGCCCTTGATATCATGGATAATGGCGCCACACTCCCAAGGGGGAACATCCTCAGAAACACACAAGTGGATGACATATTTATTGTTGCTTTCCACAACCACCAGTGCTGGATTGAACTCTTGAGCCAACTAACAAGCGAGTCGGCAAGCTAGAGCTTCGCCTTGAAAAGAGGAAGAAATACAACACTTCTTGGTGATTCCATCCAGCAGCTGACCCTTAGAGTCCCGAAGAACCGCTGCAACTGCAGCTAGATTAGAGCCCCTCTTAACAGCCACATCGCAATTGATTTTTAAGTTCCCCATAGACGGAGGCACCCAATTTGCTACAGGAAAAGTGACAGCAGCCTAAAACTGAGAGCGCGAAACAGCTCTCAAACCCGTAGCTGACTCAAATTCTGCCATGGCCATCCGAACTCGAGATAAGACTGAAAGAGGATCAATCGGTTGGTTGTTAAAAATAAAATCATTCCTGCCCTTCCAAATAAACCAACCAGTCCAAGCAACTTGCTGAAAGAAAAACTCTCGTTCAGCAGCATTGTGAAACTGCTCCATCATAGCACATGACCATTCAAGGACACCGAGTGAATGGAGCTCCAGTTGACTCTGAAATTTAGATTACTCCCAAACCATACTGCGTGAACCCAGTTACACCCAAACAATAAATGCTCCACCGATTCGGGTTTGGATTGGCAAATTGGACAGAGATTAGAAAAAACACACCTTCTCCGGACCAAGTTCTCTCTAGATGCTAGAGCATTTTGGTACACACGCCACCAAAAGTGGCAGATTTTTTGCGGAACTTTGAGAGCCCAAATGTGTTTCCAAAAATGACGAGGAGGTTGGAATGAAGTAGACGGAGTTTGCGTTAGATGGTCATGTACAAGGGACCTAGCAGTATGATACCCCGAGGAGACCGAATATGATCCTTTAGATTCAAAATGCCAAACCTGAGAATCTGCCAAAGGTGCCAAAGCAATGGGAATGGCGGAAATAGCTTTAAGTTCAGAAGCTGACACAAGAGAACTAAGGGCATCCAATTTCCAGCTCTTTGAAGTATTATCAATAGCATCCACCACTCTGTTAATCTCACAATTCACAGGTTGCATGGAGGTGACTTGAAAATTAGGGAGGGATGAGACCCATTTGTCCTCCTAAAAACGGATAGAAGACCCATCATTAACTTGCCACCGGACCCCCTTTTTTAAAATTTCCCGTCCTTGTAGAATGCTTGCCCATGCCCAAGAAGCCTTGCGACCTTTATTTGCAAGCATAAAGCTAGAATGAGGGAAGTAAATGCCTTTCACAATACGAGCACTGAGAGAGTGCGGATACTTTAGTAATCTCCATCCCTGTCTTGCGAGCAAAGCCAAATTAAAGCTGTGGAAATCACGAAAACCCAATCCTCCTTGGAGCTTGGACATCACCAATTGATCCCATCCAACCCAGTGGATCCCTTTCCCATCCAACTCCCCTCCCCACCAAAAACGACGAATGTAGGAATTCAATTTAGCACAGAACTTTTTTGGAAAAGCGAAACATGCCATTGCATACGAGGGGATTGCTTGAACCACCGCCTTTATCAGGGTTTCCCTGGCAGCTTGTGAAAGCAACTTCATCTTCCAACCCTGAAGTTTTGACACCACTTTTTCTATAAGAAACTCATAAGCCTCTGCTTTCGATCTTCCCCAAAAAGAGGGCAGTCCCAAATATTTTGCAGATGGGTGTGAAACCTTTAGACCAGACATGGCACAAATAGAGCTGCAAACAGTTTGAGACACATTAGAAGAGAATTGGACACTGGACTTGTCAAAATTAACCATTTGACCAGAAGCAGCACAATAGGTTGACAGGATATCCAAAACTTTTTGACATTCCGAGACCTCTGCCTTTAGGAAAAGGAGCACATCATCAGCGAATAACAGATGAGAGAGAGCTGGGCAGTGCCTTGTAATCTTAAAACCAGTGATTTGCCGATCCGTGAGACTTTGTGAGACAAGATTAGAGAGTACATCCGCGACCATAATAAAAAGATAGGGAGATAACGGATCCCCTTGGCGAAGCCCACGAGTGGGAATGAAAGAGGCCCTTTTTTCACCATTAACACAGATTGAAAAGCTCACAGTTGAGACACATTCCATAATCCAATTGATCCACTGCGGATGAAAACCCAATTTCTGCAAAACCGCGGCCAAGAAGTCCCATTCTATACGATCATAGGCTTTGTTAAAATCAAGCTTTACAGCCATATAACCCACTTGCCCGCCCTTCTTCAGTTTCAAGGAGTGAAAAGCTTCATGTGCTATGAGGATATTATCTTGAATCAACCTACCCGGGGACAAACGCTGACTGATATGGGGAAATTAACGAACCGAGCACTCTTTTCAGATGATTGGCCAAGATTTTTGTGATGATCTTAACAATAAAGTTACAAAGGCTGATAGGACGGAACTGTGATAAATTTGTAGGATTACCAACTTTGGGGATCAGAACCAAATTTGTTTGATTGAGCTCTTTGAGCATAAACCCTCCTACAAAAAAACTGCGAACAGCTTGATAAACTTTGGTGCCAACCACATCCCAATAGTTTTGAAAGAAGAAACTAGGGAAACCATCTGGCCCGGGTGCTTTAACAGCACCAAGTTGGAAAACAGCAGTTCTAACTTCCTCCTCAGAAACCATGGAGATTAACTAACGGTTCATTGAGTCAGTTACCAGCGGCTGAACCACGGAAAGAGCTTCATTAAGATTTCTCTCCCCCACACTTGAAAACAACTGAGAGAAATATTCCAACAGATGGCTATTAATTTCAGGGTCGGATTCCATCCAGCAGCCATTCTGGTCTTGAAGTTTAAGGATTTGATTGCGCTGACGACGTTGGATCATTGTGGCATGAAAAAAACGAGAATTTTTATCCCTATAATTTAACCAACTAACTCGTGACCTTTGATGGAGATACATTTCTTCATGAGCTAGTAATTCTTCCAACTGAGATTGAATCTGATTTTGAAGTTTTGAATTATCAGCAAACAAAGGTTGTGATTGGAGAGTTGCCAACTCCGTTTTCAGGCGAACAATCTGAATCTTGGTGTTCCCGAAACACTCTTTACTCCAACTCTTTAATCCCTCCCTGCACTCCCGCAGCCAATTAACTAGTTGGAACATTGGCGAACCAGCTTGAAACTTGTCCCATCAGGATTTAATCACATCAAGACAACCAGGGCTAGAGGCCCACATAGTTTCGAATTTGAACACCCGTGGAATGTTTTTCAGAGGGACACAACAGTTGAGAATTAAAGGACAGTGGTCTGACCCAAACAGGGGCTCATGAAACACTTGGGCACAAGGATAAAGTCCTCGCCACTCTACTGTAGCCACTGCCCGATCCAGTCTCTCTCGGATATTGTCAGTACCTCGTTGATTATTAGACCAGGTGAAAGGTGGGCCTTTGAACTCCAGATCCATAAGAGCACAATCAGAGAGCAACTCCATAAAAGCTTGAAGCTGACTCATGCGACACTCTGCTCCTCCGGACTTTTCTTCCATACAGCTGATTTCATTGAGATCCCCTATACAAAGCCAAGGGTAAGAATTTTCATGTGCCATCTGCCGAAATTTGATCCAGAAATTTTTCCGAAGGAGTTTTTGGGGTGGAGCGTACACAAAGGTAGCTGCCCAGCTACTCTGACAAGTAGGTGAAGAAATAACACTATGGATCATGTTCCGCAATGAAAAGCGAACAGCAAGGTGAATATCATCAGTCCACTATACGGCTAAACCCCCTGATATTCCAAGGGGATCAACATAACATTTGTGAGGAAAGTGAAAACGTCTGCGAAGTCTATCCAGATAACCCGCTTTATTCTTTGTTTCCATTAAAAACACCACTTTGGGACGATGGGTTGAAATCAACCCTCGGAGGATTTGGACTGTCAGGGGTCGTCCCAAACCCTGACAGTTCCAGTTGAGTATCAACATGGTGGGTGTGGCTGTTCTAGGCCAGCCACCAGAGCCCAATTCCTATCCTCCATCTCACTGCTATAAGGATATGTACTAGGCACTTGAGAAAGATACTCTGCAGAACCAGTAGATAAAAGATTACCTGGTATTGCAGCTTCCAGAGCCCCATTATGTTTTGAAGAAACCTCTTGCACCTGAATATCGAACAATTGCACTCTTCTTGCCCGCCTGCCTTTCCCAACTGATTTTGGATTCTCTCTCCGGATAGAGGATTTAGTTTTCGAAAGGACTGTCGTTGAAGTAGTAGGAGAAGGGATATCCAACTCAGCAACATGAATGTTAGTGAGCTCAGATCCTTTAAGCAATTTAGGTGTTCGAGCAAAAGCCTCCTCCACCTCAGGGGCCTTACGTTTTAGAGTTAACGTATTAAAAACAATGGACATACATTCATCTAGCACAATTGTCTTTAAATCAGCCTTTGGGCTAGAAGGTGGGCTCAACTCCACAATACTAATGGGGTGAGCCAAATTGTTCAGAGGGGGAACTGGGGCTAGATCTGATTGGCCTTCAACAGGATCGGTAACAAAATAGGATGGCCTAGTAGAAACGTTTGGCCCAGAGTTGTTAGCCCCAACACTGGCCAGATTATGGCCCTTTGATTGTGGCCCAACCAATTGAGATAAAATTGAATCACCCAAATAAGCCGAAGAACTTGTACCTGCCTGGCTACTAGACTGTGCAACAATATCCCTTTTGTCTATACTACGCCCCAACGGCTCCATGTCCCCCACTTCTTGTACAGCTGCATGTTCCACAGATCGTGCCATTATCCCCGGCTTTGTACCAGCCTCAAGACCATTTGCCACCTGCACACCTACCTCATTCCCACGCGCCACCACAGATTCGGAACTGGGTTGAGCCGGCGATGAAGGATTCAAATTTGGCCGGATTCGAGCTGCTAACTCATCCACTTTTCCCCGATGATGTTCAATCGGTAATCCCGAACTTCGTGCGATTCCAGTGCGTAGGCCGGGGCCATACCCAGACGCTCACCCCTCATCTCGAGAAACAAACTTACACATATTCCTCTCATGGCCAATCCTGCCATAGTCAAAACAAAAATCTGAGAGCTTCTCATATTTAAAAGATATCCAAGAATTTGACCCTGTTACTGGGGTGAACCACCCATGTTCAAGGTAAAACCTCGAGGGAGAGGCTTAGTGACATCAATCTCAACCCTGATACGGAGGAAATTGCGATAAGGGAGAAGACCCTCACAATGAGCTTCAACACAAATCAGACGCCCGAGCTTATTCCCTATGATTTCTCCATTGGCCTTCGTCATCTTCTCTAGGGGTAGACCATGGATTTGAACCCAGAATGGGCACCAGGTGAACTGAATGCCTGAAATAGGGAGCCCCGCCTCCAGATTTTGAAGAATCAACAGATGACCCATAATGGACCAAGGGGCCTCCTGCAAAACCCATCTTCGATCCTCACTATCTTCAAACGTAAAAAGGAACAGATTATCATTCCAAGGAGAAATAGTAAAAGAGGCTCGCGTCTTCCAAGCCCCATGGAGAATGGTAGAAACTGCTTGCTTGTTAAGCTGTTTAGTGGTTAGGACTCGCCCAATTAGACATCGGTGGGAGACTTCTCCCAACGCCTCAGCACTATCCTCGAGTTCAATAGAATCCAGCTCGGAGACAGAAATTGACGGGCTCGCCATACAACCAAGGGAAGTAGAGAGTATAAAGGAAACTAAAGAGGGGAGAGAGCAAAAGGGGCTAAAACGAGACCAGATACAAATAAGGAAGAAGATCTAGGGGAAATGAGAGGGAAGAGAATGGGAACAAACGATAGCAGACGGACTAGATAGAGAGAACTAGGATAAACCCAGAGAAAACTACCTTAGGGTAGAGAGCCTCCCATGCTAGAGAGAGAAAGTTCTAAGTAGGTTAGATCCCACTGTTAGCTTCACATCTATTTTTTCGATGGCATAATTTAGGTGTATTCCTTGATTAATAAATATTTCTTATTTTCTTTCTTTTATATTTTATGAGAGTTATATGTTTAACACTTGAATTTCTTATGTTTTGCTTCTTTCATTTTTATTTTTATTTTTATAGTGCTTATGGAAGGATCAAGCAGCAAGGATGTCAACATCATTGATTGATGTTAGAAAGTAATGGTAACAAGTTAAATATTTGATCTATTTATTTATGTTAAATTTAATTCTTATAAGAATATTTTTATTATTTTTGCATGACTTCTTTTGTTTTGTTGGTTGGAAAATATGTCAAATTTCTATTATTTCGGTTTTCGAGTTTTGAGATTGAGTATTAATAGTCAGAAAGGTAAGGAATTGCATAATTCATTTAGATTTTTTTATATTAAATTCAATTATGATGATAATAAATTTATTTATTTATTTTGGCAAGATCTCTTTTGCTTGGTTGGCTGGAAAATGTACACTCTATCTACATTTTGTTTTCAGTTTTTTAATATTAATAGTTTGTAATATTTGGTTATGGATATATGGTTCTTATTTAGTATTGAATAGACAAAAAATACTTGATTGATATATGATTCCTATTTGTTTTGAACATAAAAATAATTGCTAGATATATTTTGGTATATTTGGTTTGTTGGATATGTTTGACACTTGCTAGATGCATTTTTATTTTTTAATTTTTTAGTTCTTAAGGATTTCAAAGCTCAATTCAAATTTTTTTTTTGTGTGTGGTAAATAAAGCCCAATTTTGATAAAGCAGGCATATGCAAAAATTATGCTTAGTGTTGTTGGACTCTAGTTTCTAAGGCCCAATTCATTTTTGTAATGGATAAAAGTAGGCTTAAAATGTTAGGCCCAAAATCGTAATAACGTGCCAAAATTGCATAAAGCGATTTGATTCGGTTTACAAGTGTATTGCAGTTTGTTCCGTTTCAAAAAATAGAAAACCGATTATTGTGATTCGGCTCAAAATTTATAAAAAAATTGGCTGAATTGAATCGAACCGAGCCGAGTCGAACCGAACGGATTTCAATTAGCAACAAGAATAAAAGAAAAATAAAGTGCTTATACTAGAAACGACGTCGTCAGCTGCGGAGTGCTGATTTTCTCGTGCCTTTTCGGCATCGCTTCCGAGTAGGGTTTTTTATATATATGTATGTATGTTACATTTATCCTTGATTCTGCAAAATTTAGGGTTCAAAAGTTTTCAAATTTGAGTTCTAAATCTATCTCAGGTTCTATATCAATTTGTTTATCACTTGCAGGCAAGGTTTTGTAAGAGATTGATTGAGAATGGCAACTGAACCCAAGACAGCAACTGAAGAGTCAAAAATCGACCTATTCGAAGACGATGACGAGTTCGAAGAGTTCGAAATCAACGAAGGTAAATCCTTTTTATTTCAATTAATAGGTATATATTTAGGTAATAAAATGCTTTGATTGAAGTTTTCTTTGGTTTCTTCTTAAATTTATGTGGTCAGTCAAGTTAGTCTCTCTAGCAACGAGAAAAGCATACAAGGCAACAACTTGTTCCTTGTTTAATTAATAAGATTTATATCATAATTAATTACTATTGGTAATTCCTTTGAATTTTGGGGTAAATGTGGGGGTTTGGGCATGGAATCTGTGTGTACTGGAATTGGAATTGGGGCTCTGTCAGTTTAAAGTTTAGACAAATATGGAACCCTGGCCTGGTGGCAAGGCCTTCGGTCTTGGGGTTGTGCTCCCTCCAAGATTCAGGGATTGAAACCTCTTAAGTGCTAACATTTTCTTGGGGCCATCAGACAAGAGAAAAATCATTGAATTAACCATGGTGCACTTTGGGAAACTCCTTGTCGAGAGCTTGTGCACGCTTGGGATTAGTCGGGTTTTGTTCCGGAAACCCTGATGCCAATAAAAAAAAAAAAAAAAAAAAACAGTGTAGACAAATTTGGGATTGGTGAGGACAACTAGGTAATGGGTGATGGGTCTATGCATTTCATTCAAGATAGTGTAGTGTAGCCCAATGATATATATTCGTGCTTAAGTTATATTTGCTTATTATACACTAATTGCAGTTGTGTATGTGTAAATGATTCAGTTGATCTCTATTTCTTTTTCTTAATGAACCGAGATAACTAAATTTATACAACGATTTCATACAGTGCAATATATATGTCAACGTGCATTCATTATTGTTATGAGAAAAAAAAGTTGAATCTCTCTCTTGGAGGTGATGCATCACATCAGTAGGTTGTTTTGAATTGAAGTGAGGGACCTTGACCTTTCGTTGCGTGTGGTTATTGCATTTGTTCAAAATTATCTGCTTCTTGTAAATTAAAACATTTGCAAATGAAGGAAAATGATTAAGGAACCAGTATGGCTTAATTTGAAGAAGCTACATGTTAAATATGCAAGTAACTGTGATCCAAAGGCACATACGACTGTGTATAGGATTAAACATTTGAAGAAAATGAAACTATAAAGGTATGTGAGGGAGAAGTTGGCTTTTTTTTCTTTTTTTTTTTTTCGATTACTGGCTATCAAGATTTTGAAAAGCGGTCACCGTAATGATGGGAGTGACACGATTGCAGTTGCGGGGTGTAAAGGTCGTAGTGTAACGGTTGCGGTAACCGGAATCGTGATTTTTTATATTTTTTGCACAATTTAGAAAAAACTTACCGATACGCATATATATATATTTTTTCCAAAATCATATTTATTGGGTTTTAAAATAAGGCGTTGTTTGGGATGAACTACATAAGTGCACTTTTTGACTTTTTGACTAAAAAAATAGGAAAAAAAAAAGATGTATATTTGGGATAATTTTTTGACTTTTTACAAAAAAATGTGTATTAAAATATTGTATCAACTAGCAAAATTACCTTCCTACCCTTTTGAGCACTGACATGCTTTCCGTGCATGTCAGTCTCATTCCCGCGTCAGTGCACTGTGCTGCATTGGTTTTTTTTATTTTTATTTTTATTTTTTTAATTTTTTAATTTTTTTCACCAAAAAGTGCACTGTTGGAAGGCGACAAAACTAAGGTTTTTTTTTTTTGGGTGCCTTTTTACCCTTTGTTTGCTCGGCCTTTTTTTTTTTTTTTTCCTCTTCTGCCCAAACATGTGAATAGTGTTAACTTTTTTGCTTTTTCAGTGACTTTTTAGCTTTTTGTCTTTTTTAGGGGATGTCAAACACCTACTAAATTTTGATAAATTTTTGTTAATTTTTAAGTACGATCCAATATATTTCATATTTTTAAATCACTATAAAATGAATTTGTTTACATTTTATTTCAATAATTAATGACTTTATATGTCATAAGGCAAAAATTTATTTTATTGGACTTAGATGTATAAAATTATTTTTAATTATTATCCTTGTGGAAGTATATGTAGATTTTAACTTAAATAGTTTTAAAAAAGTATACATCCTTAATGGAAGAACCCGACAAAATATATAATATCATATCACAATTTACAAATGACAGAGATTACATTTTACATAATGTTACTACTAAAATTACATAATGTCAACACTAAAATGAGTGACATGGTGCATCTTAGGATTCAGATTGTTGAGCTTGATTGTTGTTGCTACTTTCACTCCATTCACTAGGAAATATATAAGTGAATGTTGCCATCATGTCATCCGTTTTTGTTTGGTGTACTGGGAGAGAAAATGGATACCTTGGCTGAAAAGGATTACTATACTCTTTTTGGGTTTGTAAATAATTTGGCAAAGTGTATCTTAGAGTACCATATTGTTGAGGGGGCCAAGGGTAATTTTGTCGAGGTAGGTAAGGAGAGCTTTGGCTATCATTGCTATAGGATGGGTAAGGGTGATAGGGGTAACTCTGATTACTATTAGATGAATCAAACTATTGTTCTCTCCATCTTATTCTTCTTTCATCCCTACGTGTATCACTACCACGAAACCTCCTAGGTAGTTGGGATAAAGGTGCAACAAGTTTTCCAACATTATAATGTCCTCTACCATCGCATAATCCAAATGCTTCAATGAAATCTTTACTTCCTGCACCAAAGCTGGGACCATCACCATCACCATCACCATCACCGTCACCACCACTGTCGCTGCCACTGTGCCTCCTCTGTCACCATCATCATCTCCTCCATTAGATGATGTTAAACCAACACTATTGTCACTCTGAGTTGGAATAAGAGTTGAGCTTTGAGAAGTGCATCGAGCTTGATATCTATGGGTGCCACCACCATTGTTTCCATCGCTGCCATTGTCATCGCCGTCGTTGGCACCATCATCATCATCATCATCATCATCATCATCATTTGATACCAAATCTAGCCATTCAGAATTATCCACACCATCTAGTAAATGATTTTCCCTTTCTTCTATCCATGGACTTATTGAATCATCTTCTTCAAATATGTAATCCAAGTTAATAGGATTAAGGCTCCTATCAAATCTCCTCTTGGCTTCTTCTTTTAACGTGCCTCAATTTTAATCTCATGTTGTAGGCGATGAAAACTAATTTTTGAATTTTCTTATATTTCAATCTATTCGTCGTCTTCGTATGGATGAGACTAAAAGTACTCCAGTTATGTTCGCAGTGAGGTGATGTGGTGGTCTAACTTCACACTTTCATAGCTATTTTTTGAAGTTCAGGAGCACAACTACCATAAAGAATCCACCACTCAGCTGTGCAAAATTACATTACATTAGACATAAGCCAAAATAAGATAGAAAGTTATTTAAGTATTCATGTATTGTAAATTTGTAATTTTGAAAATAAAACTTGGATTTGATTGTTTCCATACTTTTTGTGCTAAAGGAGTTCCAAAAGTTTGTTTATCTCGAAATAGCAACGACTACAATTTGTGACAATCATTAGAAGTAGCATTTGCAAAAGTAAATTATTACTATTAAAATTTAAATAATTGGTACGTACTTTATTTGTTGTCTTTTCTTGAGCATCCATATCAAGCTCCAATCTGGTAATTACTTTTTTTAGTTCGTCCGTTACTTTTCTTATTATTTCATCGGATGAGGTAACAATATTTTGGAATTGAGGAGTTAGAAAATATCATTCAAAAATAAAATTATAATTAGCAATTGAAAGTAAATATACATGTTATAATTGAAATTGTAACACTTACAAGCCGCATGCAAATCTTGGTATAATTGAAAACACCATCGAGTACTAATAATTTTCCAATATTCAGTGTAGTAGCGACAATCTCTTTTAATTGCCACACATCATCTCACTGTGAACATAATTGGAGTACTTTTAGTCCTATCCATACGATTATGAGGAGTAGATTGAAATATAAGAAAATTCAAAAATTAGTCTTCATTACCTACAATATGAGATTAAAATTGAGACACGTTTAAAAAAGAAGCCAAGAGGAGATTTGATAGGAGCTTTAATTCTATTAACTTGGATTACATATTTGAAGAAGATGATCCAATAAGTCCATGAATAGAAGAAAGAGAAAATCCTTTACTAGATGGTGTGAATAATTCTGAATGGCTAGACTTGGTATTTGATGATGATGATGATGATAGTGGTGGTGGTGGTGGTGGCAGCGGCAACGGCGACGGTGACGGCGACGGCAACGGCGACGGAGATGGAAACGAAGTTGGTGGCACCCTTTAGATATCAAGCTCGACGCACTTCTTAAAAACTCAACTCCTACTCTAACTTAAAGTGACAATAGTGGTGGCTTAACACCATCTGATGGAGGAGGTGATAATGGTAACGGTGGAGGCGCTTCTCACGGTGACAGTGGCAGCAACAGTGGTGGTGATGATGGTGGTGGTGGTGGTGGTGGTGGTGGTTGGAAATGATGGTGGTGACACCCATAGATATCAAGCTCGACGCACTTTTCAAAGCTCAACTCCTACTCTAACTCCAACTCAAACTCAAAGCGACAATAGTGGTGGTTTAGCACCATCTGATGGAGGAGGTGATGATGGTGACGGTGGAGGCGCTTCTCATGGTGGCGGTGGCGGTGGCGGTGATGGTGGTGGTGGTGGTGGTGGTGATGGCGATGATACTAGTTTTGGTGGAGGAAGTGAAAATTTCATTGGAGGATTTGGATTATGCGATGTTGGAGGACATTATAATGATGGAGAACCCATTGCACCTTTACCCCAACTACGTAACTACGTAGGAGGTTTCGTGGTAGGGATACATATAGGGATGAAAGAAGAATAAGAAGCATAGAACAATTTGATTCATCTGATAATAGTTAGAGTTACCCTTATAATCCTTACTAATCCTATACTAGTGATAGTCAGAGCTATCTGTACCTACCTCAACAAAATTACCCTTGGCCTCCTCAACATTATGGTCCTCCAGGATAGGCTTTGCCAAATTATCTACAAACCCAAGAAGAGAGTGTTGATTCTTTTCAGCCAAGGTATCCATTTGCTCCCCTAGTGCACCAAGCAAAAACGGACGACATGATGGCAACATTCACTTATATATTCTTAGTGAATGGGTGTGAAGGTAGCAGCAACAATCAAGTTCAACAATCACATTAAAATTTAAAGTTGATATATTCTATGGAAAGATTAAAATAGTTCAAATACACGTATCATTGAGTTTTAGAGGGGTTGATGATGATTTAAAAAATTCACAACCTCGTCACTCAATTTTTCGATACGTATCGCTTGATACTCTTGTTTGATACTCTCGATAACCATTACACCGTGACTGTTATTGCTACATGTCTCGATACCATGATTCAAAACTACGGAAGCAATATTATAAGGTGATTGATTCCCATGTAATTGGGCCACTCATTTTGGTGATAACATTATGTAATTTTAGTAGTAGCATTATGTAAAATGTAATCTTTTTCATTTGAAAATTGTGATATGATGTTATGTACTTTGTCAAGTTCCATTAAGGCTGTATACTTTTTTTTAAAACTATTTAAGTTAAAATCTACATATGCTTTCACAAGTATAATAATTAAAAATAATTTTTATACATCTAAGTCCAATAAAAGAAAATTTTGCCACAAGTGTAATATGGATTTATGACAAATAAAGTCATTAATGATTGAAATAAAATCGGTAAATTCCATAGTTTAAATTTGTTGGATGTTTTGTCAAGATAGTTTAGGTAGTTTAGGTGTTTTGTCCCCAGATATGTAACTATGCAACAATTATGTACTAAAATTGTTTTAGTTTAATATGTTTAAAATTGTTACAAATGTTTTGGCAAAAAAATTTGAAAGGAACAAATTGATGCTATGATTAAAATTTAAAGTTGATATATTCTATGAAAAGATTAAAATTGTTCAAATACACGTACCATTGAGTTTTAGAGGGGTTGATCATGATTTAAAAAAATTCACAACGTCGTCACTCAATTTTTCGATACGTATTGCTTGATACTCTTGTTTGATACTCTCGATGCCATTACACCATGACTGCTACTGCTACATGCCCTCGATACCATGGTTCAAAACTATGGTAGCAATATTATAAGGTGATTGATCCCCATGTAATTGGGCACTCATTTTGGTGACATTATGTAATTTTAGTAGTAGCATTATGTAAAGTGTAATCTTTGTCATTTGTAAATTGTGATATGAAGTTATGTACTTTGTCAGGTTCTTCACTAAAGATGTATACTTTTTTAAATTATTTAAGTTAAAATCTATATATGCTTTCACAAGTATAATAATTAAAAATAATTTTAGTCCAATAAAAGAAATTTCGCCACAAGTGTATTATGGATTTATGACATATAAATTCATTAATTATTGAAATAAAATCGGTAAATTCCATAGTAAAATTTGTTGGATGTTTTGGATGTTTTGTCAAGATAGCTTAGGTAGTTTAGGTGTTTGTCCCCAGATATGTACACTATGCAACAATTATGTACTAAAACTGTTTTAGTTTAATGTGTTTTAAATTGTTACAAATGTTTTGGCAAAAAAATTAAGAGGAACAAATTGATGCTATGATTAAATTTAAAGTTGATATATTCTATGAAAATCTTAAATAGTTCAAATACACATATCATTGAGTTTTAGAGGGGTTGATGATGATTTAAAAGAATTCACAACTTCGTCACTCAATTTTTCGATACGTATCACTTGATACTCTTGTTTGATACTCTCGATACCATTACACCGTCAATGTTTACATGTCTCGATACCACGATTCAAAACTATGGAAGCAATATTATAAGGTGATTGATCCCCATGTAGTTGGGCAACCCCAAGTGATTGGGAAAAAGGTTTTAGTTGACTTGAGTTGTTATGAGGTGCAAAATAATTTATAATCTCATGTGGATAAAAAGCCTAGTTTGAAAGATGTAAAGCACAAAAAGGTCAATCATGCTGGGTGGATCAAAGATGACAGTAGAAAGTGTAAATGAAGTAGGTTGTAATAAAGAAATGTAAAAGGTTTACATTTACAAGTTTTTAAGAGGAAAAACATATGATATGAGTTAGGAGTTATAGGCATTTAGGAAGAATTAGGTTATCTGAGTTGAAGAAGTGGTGAAGAGTCTAAAGATATGAAAGGGTACAAAAGACATGTAGTTATGCGATTGCTTGTGAAGGCACTTTAAGTTTCCTTCAGAATGATGACCAACTTTTCATGCCTTAGATGGGCTATAAATCTGTACACAGCCGGCTAGAAGCTATAGAGGGAAGGGTGGACTTATGTTGTGGACAAAATTGTCACCGTAAGTCTTCATAACCTAAGCGATATGTAGGCTTGCAAACATGTTAATCATACTTGTTCATTATGATGCTATAGTGGCATAACCTATGTGTTCTTTCCAAGTATTATGAATATATGAAATAATATAGGAAAAGGAGAATAGTAATGTATGATAGAAGAAAATGAAGAAGAGACAGCATGAACGTCAAAGAGGGATCAAGAAGGGAGGCTTGATCTTTTGTTGTCAAGTTGACTTTGGCTTAGCTCGGCCCTGAGTAATTGCAACTAACCAATCGGATATAACCATCTCATCATAAAGTTGAGGGTAATTTAGTGGTATGAATTTGTGTGGCTATTTTGGGCTGTATATGGAGATGTTGTGGTTCTGCTAATGGCCCCCACTTTTTTATTTTCCTAAAGAGTATAATGAGAGTTTGCAGTCAGTCGCACTAATTGAGACCGAAGCGCCTATGCTGCATTCCAAACAAGCAAGCAAGGAATGAGCAGCTTTGAGCTATGGGGCTTCCTGTCTGTTAATGAACTATTATTAACCATCATGAGATTTGGTAGGCTATGGATATAGACTAACAGATCTGTGTTTTTGGTAAACAGTCGCCCTGGCCTGGTCACTGCGACCCCCTTTGTGAGGAGGCACCCCTTCTCCCTACCCATATCCATCCAAACCCTAACCCTAATACCTTCCCAGCCACCACCCATCACCATCATTTTCGGCCACCACCCCCTTGGCATTGCCCCATTCCTCGACACTGCCCATCCCTTCTCCGGCCTCCTCTGTCCCTTCCCAGCCTCTTCAGCCCCTTCCTGCCACCCCCTAGACCCCACCCTTGCGGTCCTTGCAGCCCCCTCACTACCTAGTCCCCACCCTAGCTCTCCCAACCCTCTTGTGCCACTCTGTTAACCCATGCTAACCACACACACACACACACACACACACACACACACAGAGGGGTGGGGGTTGCAGGGATAGGGGGGAGGTTGGAGAGGGGTTGGAGGGTGGCAGGGGAGAGTGGGAAGACGTTGCAAGTGGTGGCTGGAGGCAAAGGTTAGGTTAGGTTTTCAAATTTGTTGGAATGAGGGTATAATTGGGATTAGGGTGGGGAGCAATTTAGGGAAGTGGAGGTCCAAAGATAATATGTGGGTGTTATTAGCAGCACCTATAGTTATATATATTTTTACTGGTAGGTGATGCTAAGGCATGCAACCTTTTTTTTATTTTATTTCCCTCTTTATCCTTCATAGTAACAGGAGTTTTAAACTTGAACTCTAATGATTACTTTTGTGATTGTTATATTTATTGAGAGAAGGGCTATTGGGATCAGTTGTTTAGTTAGATGATACTATAACCTATGTTTAAGTTTGGATTGAAAACTAAACAAATCAAGTTCAAATGAGCTGAAAGTTAGATGAACTTGAGTTACTCAGCCCTAATTGCATCACATTCACTCTGGTCAGTTTGTAAAATGTTTAGATAAGTTTGATGCAGAGCGATTTTGATTTGATAATGCTATTGTTGAAGTGAATGAAATTGAAGTTCTGGTGTAACATAATTTTTTTTTTTTTTGGGGGGGGGGGTGACCCGTTCTGATCCCTCCCCCTCCCTAATGGGATGTATTTATGATTTTGGAGTTACAAGGCATGATATTTTGGAAGGACTAAAACATACGAGGATCTAGTGGATTTAACTAAATGATGAAGCACAAATCTAGTTACTCTTGTATACAATTTATTAACAATTCTTGCTAGGGGAAACATCATTAGTCAGCAGAAACTACAAGCCTTGAGTTGTTGTCCATTAGATAATTAGGTGAAGACTACAAATTACTTGAACCTTCTGGTAACTCCAAGTTTGCTTTTCCATCGGTCTCAGTATCCAAGTAGGACAATGAGCTTCAGTCCCTACCATCTTTTAAAAGAGATTAATATACGTGCCTGTGTGGAATGAGAAATTAAATACTGGCACAGCCATTACAAAAACATGGGAGGAAATTAATGAAATAGTTGTAAAAGGGACTGGTTGTATGATATAGTTACATTAACATCTCTTAGTGCTGTGAAATGATGGGGGATTCCCCTATGGATCATTGGTGACAGATTATGCTACAGAGAGTGACAGGGCAATAAGTTGGATTGTCAAAGTTGGTATTTATTTTTTTTGTCAGGCGCATGTAGCACTGATTGTTCATATATAGTTCTCTACACTGCTTGTCTCTTAGTACAACAGAATTTGTGTTCTTCACATAAGGGTAAATGTATTGGCTCAGTGGAATGGCACCAATTTACTACTATATTTGTATTAATATAATACATTTTTATGTCTCTTTTTGTTTAGGTGAGTGAGTATTGATATTGTTAATTGTGCTTAGAAAATAATAATAATACGACACCATTAATTATCATTGCTGTTGTTTTGTGTCACAATTTACAAAAACTGAGATCCATGCATGTAGGTTGTTCTTGTGACTAATTTGTGATGCAAGAGGTGCATATGTATAGCCAGTGCTTCCAAGTTCCATTTTTTGACACATTTGTCATTTTTCTCTTGTTATACACAATTTACTACTATATTTGTATTAATATAATACATTTTTATGTCTCTTTGTTTAGGTGAGTGAGTATTGATATTGTTAATTGTGCTTATAAAATAATAATAATACGACACCATTAATTATCATTGCTGTTGTTTTGTGTCACAATTTACAAAAACTGTGATCCATGCACGTAGGTTATTCTTGTGACTAATTTGTGATGCAAGAGGTGCATATGTATAGCCAGTGCTTCCAAGTTCCATTTTTTGACACATCTGTCATTTTTCTGTTGTTATGATGTTGAAACTGCAGAGCCTGTGATTCGTTTCATATCTGTAGCTATGATGTATTTTGAATGATTTATTTTTCTAAAACGATGACAATGGCAGAGTGGGAGGACAAGGAAGAAGGAAAAGAGATAATGCAGCAGTGGGAAGATGACTGGGATGATGATGATGTCAATGATGACTTCTCTGTGCAGCTGAGGAAGGAGCTGGAGAGCAATGCCGAGAAGAACTAAGTCTAGATACTTTGTCATATTTCTCGTTCTTATTCTGTGCACCATGGCATCATACTATTTGAACTTTAGTTTCCTCATATGAAACTTTTTGCAAAAAATTGTATGAATTCTATTTTGGACTACTGAACTTTTAAATTTAGAAATTCAGAACTTACCTTGTGAAGTACGACTTATCCTGTGGATTAGGATCTGTACCTAGGGTTGCATGTTTTGATTGGTTATGTCACTGATAAACAACTGTGCCTTTGGGGGTGTTGTAGAAAGACTGGATTGTGGATTCGGAGTTCGTTTGAGAGTGGTGGCATGCATCAGTGACACTTGAGACAATGGGAGTGACTAGGTGAGAGACACAGCAGCTGGAGCTCAGAGCCCATTGTACAAGGAAGACATCTCAAGAAAATGATGTTTATGTAGCGTGTGATGTAAGAGAGTACTACTTTTTATTTATAGAAGGTGAGTCATGTGACCATATCAAACTATTTGGATATTTCAGGAATTCTATTAGGATATATCAGTGTATTAGTTAGGATTTTGTTTTGATCCTTGGGATTCTGTCACAAGTTCAGTGGTGTGGTCTCTTTTATAGTAGAACTGGTGTAAGGTGCAGTGGGCGAAACCCGTCTCTAGCCACCAAGCTAGAAGACCCCAAAGTCTTGTGTTTCATACCGACGACTTGAGGATACCTAGGACTGGCTGCTGGACCTAGATATATGAGTGTGATATGGTACAACATCCTTGACAATGAGATAAGGTCACTTGTCCCAGTTAAACATTGTAACAAGTGTGTTGTTCGGTTCATGATCAAATCATACCGGTTCAACACGATTTTCTCAAAGGTTAACATGTATTGGTTGGCGGTGTTCACAGGTTGGATCGAGTCAGGCTTGCTATATACCGGCCGCTTGAATCGACCACTTCGGGTGAAACAGCAAGCTATCCGATCTCAAACCAGATATATTCGGTTAGGGAAAAAATCGAATCGATATTGAAACAGACCACTCATCTTCTTTCACAATCCTCAAATAGAAAAGCTTCAATTCCCAACATCTTAAAAAAAAAAAAAAAAAAAAAAAAAAAAAAAAAAAAAAAATAGAGTGTGAGACGGAGAAACTGAGAGGGGTTTAGATATGATCATCATTGTTGATCTAATCGTCGCTGTCGCTTGAACTTATTGATGTCGTTTGATCTCATCGACTGATTTCATCATCGTCATCATCTGGCTTGATCTTCGGTGTGATCGATGAAAGTTGAGAGAGAGGTTGAGAAGGGGAAAAAAAAAGAAGTAAGAAGATAATTGAGAGAGAAAACGGAGAAAAGAAGAAAATCAATAATGCTTGGGAGCACTAATTAGTGCTATAACTAATGATGTGGCAGTGGATTCCACCCACTGCGATATCATTTGCTGTGCCTTATTTTTCTTTTTTCTTTTTTTTTTCTTCCTTTTCCACCTCATTAGTAGTGAGTTAGAGATACCAAATTAGTGGTATGTAGCATTGCTGGAAGAAAATACGAGCTTGAGAGAAAAAAGTGACAGCGGAGGAGCTCTGGGTGATTTCTTCAAGGCATAAAAGAGTGAGCAAGAGCATCTGCAATTGTTTATCAATTTTTTTAATCAAATTTGAGTAAAAATTTGGTCTCATATTATCCTATGATGTACTTTAATGATTTTTTTTTTTTTTTTTTATCAATTTTGTTGGTCGTTTGATAAAGAGTAAAGAAAAATGCCTAAAACCCCCAGTGGAAGTTACTGGGGGTGGTGCGTGTAGAGACATCGTCGGCCCAAAAAAAAAATTGTTTTTTTTAATGGCCACTTATGAAAGAGTAAATTTTCACCTAAAATGTTTTCCAAGATGTTGTCTGCCTGCTCGTTCGTTAATGGCCACTTATGAAATTTGATAAAAAATTAAACATTTCATTCATTTGATGAAAAATTTGTCACTTTTTTTATTTGATGTCACTATAATAACACGGCTAAAGTTTATATTTAATTTTTTTTTTATCAAATTTAAATTTAATAATAAATTTAAGTAAAAGTTAAAGATGAATTAATAAGTGAAGGTACGGTAATAGTCTCACTGATATTTTCAAGACATGAAAGGAAGAGTACTAAGTGGAGAGACAGTGTAATTAAAGAGTTGTTTTGATTGATTGATTTCTTCCGGATGTGGCAGAGTAAAAAGCGGAGATGGGGTCAGTGGAGAGTTGTGGTGATAATAAACCTAATGGAAAATGACCACTAATTAGGTGACAGTGGGTCTCACCAATAATGATGTGATGTTTTGATTTTGGAATTGTATTTTTTTTTTTTTTTTTTACTTTTTTAATGTATTAGTGTTATTAGTGGTGGTGTTTTTAGTGGGATGAATCATTGTTGTAAACCTAATATGGCCGTCAAATAGAAAAATATCGCATGTAAATATAATAAATATTTATTTTTTTGGTTTGAATTTTGCGGATTTCATGTTGTAAAGGATTAGTTTGGGATGATCTATATTTTTTGAATTTTTATAAAATATGAGTTGAGTATATGTTAGGTTTAAAATAACCGAAATGTTTGAGAGCTCGACAGATTTGGCTCGAAAATGGGCTCGAGGAGAAGAGGAGGAGAGAGGGAGAAGAGGAGAAGAGGAGAAGAGAGGAGAGGAGCTCCCCGGCGTCGCAGCTCCCTGTCCCGGCCTCCACCTCTGCTTCCTCCTCCGTCACAGTCCCGCCGTAGCTGCTCGTCGCCTCGTCGCCTCGTTCGTCGCTGCTCCTCGCCGATCGTCGCACCACCGCTACCGCCACCGCCACCGCCACCCGCCTCGCCCCGCCTCCTCCTCCAGCAGATTTATGGCCCCCTCCCCTCTCTCCTCCTCCCTTCTCTTCTTCTCCCTTCTTCTTCTTCTTCTTCTTCTTCGTTCGTTCGTTCTGAAACTGAAACAAAAATCAGAAAAAAAGAAAAAAAAAAAAACAAAACAAAACAAAATCGACACCAAAACGACGTCGTTTTGGTGTCGAGCCACAGTCTCGAGCTACGTAGCGGGGTCATTAAAATAATGTGTTAGAGAAGTAATGTGACTTAAATAAGATGATATGATTTAAATATGATAGTGACTTTTTAACTTTTTTAGAACATGTCAAACAAAATCTAAATCTGTTATCCGACCGTGAAACTGAAGACTCGTGATATTACCATCTGTAGCCGGCTGTTTCTTGGGTCGAAACCGTCCACTTTAAAATTTTTGGGTCGATCTAGTCAGGTTGGTGAGGTGATTTAATTGAGTTATGTTAAGAAATAAATTATCAAAGTTTTTATATAAATATGAGATTTATACAAATTACATGAGTGTAGATCCTATACTTATGTACGAGGTTTGATAATTTATTTAAAAATTATAATATTTTTCGATTTTATTTATGAATAGCCCTAGTGTCGGTGCATTAGTCCATGGGAACACGTAACTGTCCACGTGTCCACATCACACAATGATAAGGGAAGTATCCTACTAGAGTAGGTATATCACAATGACAAAGGAGGGATTCTACTACAGTAGGTCCATATGTTGATGCGAAGATGTGAGAGTAGATGTAGATTCACTTTTTAATTTTTTAATTATTTTAATTTAAAATTAAAAGTCTCTTATAAGATGAATATTTTAATTTTTTTAAACTTTTATAAAATAAAAAATAAAATAATTATTATTTCAATATAACATTTTATGTTATTAATTTTTTATGACTTTTATTAAAAAGTCAACTCAGCCATTATGCCAAACGATGCCAAATACAAGTTTGAGTTGGGACAAAATGTGTCACTCAAACAGTAAGTCTAGACAAGTAAAGTTGCTTAGTGGCAGGCCCCCCAAGCAAAATGGCACCAGCCAATATGCCAAACGATGCCAAATACAAGTTTGAGTTGGGACAAAATGTGTCACTCAAACAATTCAAGAGTCTAGACAAGTAAAGTTGCTTAGTGGCAGGGCCCCAAACCAAAATGGCATAGGTTTTAAATCTTTTATTAAATAAATGATTAAATATCTTATTTAAGCGTGTAGTCTATAAAATTATAAACCTCACACTTATGTGAGATATTTAATTATTTATTTGATAAAAAAATTGAAATTCCTAACATTATCGAGATTCCAAAATATCATTACGTAAAATTTAGTAGATAGTGGAGGTAAGTGTCACAATTCCATCGTGTCTTAAATAAAATAATATAGTGATCGGTTAGAATTATTTTGAGAAGATGGTTAAAAATTAATTTTTTAATTTTTTTGATTTTTTTTTGAAAAAATATAAAAAAATATGAGAGATGATATGACCCTGTTGACTTTTTTGGCTTTCGAAGGTTAGTATTGTATTTTTAAGCGTGCCAGTAAGGATCTATCAGTCCTTACAGTAGACTAATTGCCAACCAATTATCAGATGATTGTGTTTTAATTCTTTCAGTTTCAATGAAGAGGACTTTTACTTGTGGCTTTGTTTAGGAGAATTTAGCAAATAACAATTAAATGAAGAACAATTGTAGCATTTCATTAAGTAAAAATGAAAAACTTACAATGATCTGATTCAGTCTCGTAGAGGTTTACAGCAACAAGTTACTTGAAACTACTCCTATGAATAAAGTGCAGTGCAGGAATTTGAAGTACAGAAATGTAAAAACTGGAAGGAAAATAAAGTAGATAAAAACTGGTTTCTGGATCTGAGTTCGGGGGCTCTTTTGGGGCGTTCTTGTAACAACCCCGATCTCTGATTAACATTAATCCATGATTAAGTATGCCTAATTAGTAATTAACGAAATTCTGAATTTAAATGCATGTGTGTGTTGCATTGTTGTGTTTATATCTGTTAGGCGTAGGGAGATTTGTTCGCGTCCTAGTTTCGGTTTGCAAATTGAAAGCCTTATCGGTGTCCGAATCAGAAATTGACTTGATTTATGTGCTAATTAGGATTTATAGAAATTTATGGTAGGTTTAATTAAAGTTCGGTTTTGAACGATTAAATTAGATTAAAATAATGCCATTTGATTAGTTTGGATTAATTATTATTTAAGGCACCACTTTGAGCCCACTCACTCATTTTTCTTGATTCCATCACATTTTGTGCTTGCTCAAGAGAGACAAACGGGTGAGAGAGTGAGAGAAGGGAGAATTAGTGTAGAGCTTGAAGATTGAATTCACAAGGAGGGAATTGCTAGGAAAACTTGGAAGATCACTCAAGACCATCTCTAGCATAAGAAATTGAGATCCCTAGGTAAGAATGTCTCTAGCCTTGAAGTTTGGTTGATTAGAGCATGAAATTAATGGTGTTAGGAGGATTAACATGGGAATTGAGCTACAAGAGTGGAATTAAGAGTGAATTCATGCATGCATGTGCATTTCTTCACATTTTGAGCATGATTTCAAAGGTTTCTTTCATGTATGTGTTAACCTCACTTACATTTTGGTCATTCATCATGTTTTCCATTAAATTACCAAGTTTGATTATGTTTTGGAGTGTTTGAATTCAAGGAAGTTCTTGCATGTTGTATTAATGGCATATTCATAAAGTTTGTGTTGGAATTTTTGCACAATTGGCATGTTTTGGGCCATGATCTCTTGAAATAACGCTTTAAACATGTTGCTTTATGAGTTACTAAGTGTTTTCCAAAGTTTGGCCCAGAAAAATGAGTTTTGGAAGCTTCAAAGGTTGAACTTGAGCTTGGTGATTAAATCTGGAAATTCCAGAAATTTGATCCACGCTCGAGCGGGGAACTTCATGCTCGAGTGTGCACTCTGAGTACATGCACCTCCGCTCGAGCGTCGATGTTTACGCTCGAGCGTGAAATGCATATACCCAGAAGTTTGTGTGTTTTGCAGTCCGCTCAAGCGAGGGAATTCACACTTGAGCGAGGTTCTAAGTCTTACGCTCGAGCATAGGTCGAGCGTGAAAATCATGCATCCAACACTTTTTCAAGAGTTTACAGTTCGCTCGAGCGGGGAAAGTCACGCTCGAGCGGAGCTTCATTGTCTGCATGTCCGCTCGAGCGGGGAAAGCCACGCTCGAGCGTGGTCCTTATTTTCAGCAAGTTTCAAGAAATGTTTTCCAATGCATTCTTGCATCCTCATTCTATCCTAGGCATTCCTAGGCCATGTTTAAGATTCCATAATGAGGACTAAAGGTTAGAAACACACTAAGAGCCAATGAAGTAAGTTATGTACAATTAGAACGTGTGTTTCAAGTGTGTATCTGTTATGTGTTATGTAGGTCACGTGCCGCGTACCGTTTGACCAATCTGCTCCGTCTATCTGTCTCAGGGCCAATTGTGAGTAATAACATAGTAAAGCTATGTTTAACTTTACTTATTTTCTGTGCGATGAATTAAGATCTGTTTTTTGAAATGATATGTTCTGTACAATGAATGATTGTCCAATTTCTGTTATATATTCGTGACATCCTTAGCATCATGTGATATCTGTTGGCTGTTACCAAGTATCGGAGGTTCCATCATGGAACTTAATATGTCTATACTGTGTTACCCATACCGGAGGCCCCATCATGGGGCTCAGCGTATTTATTCTCTGTTACCCGGATCCGAAGGTTCCTTTATGGAACTGGTTATTCGTAACCCTCACGTGTCTACATCTGTTCTGTATCTGCTCTGTTAATGCTAAGGGATGTATCACGTATACTTAAGCATACCTCATGATTTCTGTATATGATCTGGACAAATTATGAATTTGATACGAAACTGAATTATGATTTCTGAATCTGTACGGACTCATTCATTGAAACCCCTTTACTCTGTTATTGTTCACTGAGCTTTCGCTCACAGTTTATATTATGTATATAGGTGAGCCGGCGCGTGATCAGGGCCAGAGTTGACGACCTTCATTTCTGTTTTTGTCAGCAAACCGTTGTGCCTCCCGAGGAGGTTCCAATCGAAGCCTAGTTACATGGCTGTTTTTGTACTTATGCTAGTCTTTGTCTGTTTGTAAAGTTGGGTCCTGGGAATTACACTTTTGTAAATGTTTTGTAAATATTGATGTCCTTCAACCGACATGCTTATGTATATGCAAGTTTTGAAATCTTCTGTCCCATGTATGTTATCACAGCACATTGGATCTTGTCTATTTTGCATAATTACTTCCGCAACCCCTTATTATGTGCTTATCTGTTAAGAGGCCTTTGGTAATCCACGAATTACTGGCCGGTTACGATGCTAAACCTACAGGGCAGGTTTGGGTCGTGACACTTCTCTGCTATTTATACTTCTCAATGATAACTGTTGAAATGAGCTTCTAACCGTCGAAGCATTCTTCCATAATTGCTGATCATGCTTCCTTATACTTAGCTCCATTACGCAATGTCTGTAGTTAGACTTCCCTCCTAATTTTGAATTTGAATCTTGTGAGTAACCGTTAGGCCACATCATCTTATATCTCTTGATCATTCCAGTGTTATGCAGACCCATTATTGCCAGTATGGGTTAACACATGTCTGACTATGGTTGGTGATTTATACTGCCTTCCTAAATTGCCCTTTTCATATCACTTGTTGAATCGCGATTAGCTTATACAATTTATACAGCCAACATTACCCCTCACACTACTATACCCAATACTTGGTGATATTAGTGGATCAAAACACTTCACCCACGTCCTAGGACGTGCATAGGTTTTGCATCTTCTCAAAACTGCAACCGCCTGCATTAAATTCTTTTCCACACCTTGAACATTTCCCATTATCTGAGTATTCGAAATGACTGATACAGCTCGCATGGCCAAACAAACTTTCTTTGACATAGATCAAGCATATGAGGAGTTGCTAGATAATAATGTTTGCCCTTGAAAGAATTTTCATGCATTTATTAGTCATTCTTATCCACCTTCCTATATTCAAGTTATGGAAGCTTTTGCAAACTATCGACCTTTGGATTATGAACCTATTGTTCACAATTCTTTAGCCCAAAATTTTGCAAACATGGATATTGGAAGCTCTTCTTCTGACCCACAGCCTTCTGCGTGGGATGAGGCTGCAGCTTCTTCTTCTTTTGAGGCTTCTGGCTGGAGAAGCTGGTTAGAACCTGAGGAGTCCAAGTTGAGAAAGCGAATCAATCATCACTTTGTCGAATTTGTTGATCCTCTAACTTTCTTTCCCTTTACTCGGAGCTTGGTGGTTTACCTATACGTACCCATCGACTGCCGACGTCGTTTGGAAGACAACTTACTTATAGCATGGTACACATCTTCCATGCCTACGAAGATAGTACAAGCCACTCGTCGTCTAGAAGAGGCACAAGGGTATAGCCCGTCGTTCTTAGCCCGGAAGGCAAAATTTTGCTCTTCTGACTGGCTTGAATGCATCAGCAACCCCCAGTTTCCTCATTCTTTCGAGAAGGAAGCTCCTGCACCTCCTCTTCCACAAAACGCTCATTCGATGGAAGAACTGAGACTTACTCTCTTTGAAAACCAGTTTCTCTCCTTCTATAGCCCTCCATCTCTCCCTACTATATTTGAGCGATATCAAGCCCAACTTCTACTTGCGGCCTTTTCTCATTTGCCTTTCAATGTTCTTGAGGGTGATGTTCCTCTCAAGAACTTTCGATGGGCTTGTGATGTTATGACCCGGGCTCATGTCTTCAACCCCATGGCCCAAGCAGAGCTCCAAATGTTTTTAGACCAACTCCCACTGCTTCTTCATTGGCATCAAACTTCTGTGGCCACCACTCGATCTTTGGACTAAATCTCATCCCGTCGAGTTCATACCCAGTATGAAGCATAGAACCTTATTGACGAATTTAATGATTTCAAGAATAAAGACTCTGCATACTGAGATGACTTGGACATGGATGAGATAGAACAAGGGTTGAAAGAAACAGAGTTTGAAATAAAGGCCGAAAAACTTTTTTATCAAATAAGAGCATATCAGCTTCTGTAACCTAGCCTGGAGAAGATAGAAGATAGGATTAAAAAGGAATAGAAGTTCATTGACCACAGTTAGAACAAATTCCATGACCTTGTCATTTACTCTATTCCTTATTTTTATGAACTTGAATATGTAGCCAAAAAAGACTTTCGATGTAATTGCTATTGTCTTAATAAAGCTAAGATGTCTTCTATTTATTTGGCATGGTTTGATTTTATTCTATCTGTCAAAAAACAAACAAAATCAGGGCTTTACCAATTTTGCCATTCGAAACTTGATTTGATCATATCTAATGGAATACTGAAAATCCAATTTAAACTTTTCCAACGTATGGAGTATAATTGACAACCTTTTCCTTAGGTCTCTTTTCAGAATCAGAGCTTCGAATTCACCAATCTTGCCATTCGAAACTTGATGTGATCATATCCAATGGAATGCTGGAAACCTAACTTTCCCAACATATGGAGTATAATTTACAACCTTTGCCTTAGGTCTCCTTTCAGGATCAGAGCTTCGAATTCACCAATTTTTCCCTTCGAAACTTGATTTGATCATATCTAATTCCCCAACATATGGTTAATACAATCAAGCAATTTCAAATCAACTATTTTTGCTTCAAACAAACAGTCTACACTTTACAAAATATGGAAACCGCTTTTAAGGATTGCACTGTTTTATTCTGAAAAAGTGATTCCTTTTGTATACTACTAAATCAACTATTGGTTTGAAACCTAGAACAAACAAATTCTAACCGTAAGGTATTTCAAATTTTGCTTCGAAGAATTTTACTCTTATCAAGAAACCTAAAAGTAGGTCTTTAATCCTTTTCAAGTAAACAAATACCTGGGCATTCCTGCACTCTTAGGTATGAAATGTGCTTTAAAGCCAACTTCCTACTTTCGAAGCTGTTTGTCACTTGATTTTGGCGCCAAAGCTTGGCTTCGAAGCCAAACATTTGATTTCGAAGCCAATATTAGTATTTGAGATACGTTTCTCTCCCAAATTATCAACATTGAAAATTTTTTTTCGCATCCGTATCTTTAGCACTTCTTTATGAATTCTACCCACTTAAAACGATTGGGTATTTTTAGACAGAAAGGTTTAAAACCCTTTTATTTTGTGCTTTCAATTAACTTGTTTCCCTATAAATTCAATAAGATTTTTTAGTAACTTTATGAAAACACTGTCACATATAAATATTTATTAGAAAATGCATTTAAATAAATAAAAAGACGATGTAGTGTTCCATAAATGACGTACCGTATATAAATTTGTAAAATAACAAAAAAATTCTATTTTATTAATTCAATAACTTTACGAAAACACCCTCACATATAAATATTTATTAGAAAATGCATTTAAATAAATCAAAACACAATGTAGTGTCCCCTAAATAACGTACCATATATAAATATGTAAAATAAGAAAAAATTTCTATTTTATTAATTCAATAAGATTGCTTAGTAACTTTAAGAAAACACTCTCACATATAAATATTTATTCGAAAATGCATTTAAATAATTCAAAAGACGATGTAGTGTCCCGTGAATGGCGTACCGTATATAAATTTGTAAAATATGAAAAAACTTCAATTTTCTTAATTCAACAAGATTGTTTAGTAACTTTATGAAAACACTCTCACAAATAAATATTTATTAGAAAATGCATTTAAATAAATCAAATGGCCATGTAGTGTCTCATAAATGGCGTACCATATATAAATTTGTAACATAAGAAAAAAACTTTAATTTTATTGATTCAATAAGATTGTTTAGTAACTTTATGAAAACACTCTCCCATATAAATATTTATCAGAAAATGAATTTAAATAAATCAAAAGACGATGTAGTGTCTCGTAAATGGTGTACCATATATAAATTTGTAAAATAAGAAAAACTTCAATTTTATTAATTTAATAAGATTGTTTAGTAACTTTATGAAAACACTCTCACATATAAATATTTATTAGAAAATGCATTTAAATAAATCAAAAGACGATGTAGTGTCTCGTAAATAGCGTACCATATATAAATTTATAAAATAAGAAAAAACTTCAATTTTATTAATTCAATAAGATTGTTTAGTAACTTTATGAAAATACTCTCACATATAAATATTTATTAGAAAATGCATTTTAATAAATCAAATGACGTTGTATTGTATCGTAAATGGAGTAACATACATAAATTTGTAAAAAAATAAAAAAATTCAACTTTATTAATTCAATAAGATTTTTAGTAACTTTATGAAAACACTCTCACATATAAATATTTATTAGAAAATGTATTTAAATTAATCAAAAGACGATGTAGTGTCTCGTAAATGGCGTACCACCTATAAATTTGTAAAATAAGAAAAAATTTCTATTTTATTAATTCAATAAGATTGTTTAGTAACTTTATGAAAACACTCTCACATATAAATATTTATTAGAAAATGCTTTTAAATAAATCAAAAGATGATATAGCTAAAAGGATTTAGAAAATATCATATTCTTGTTCAAAAATGAATCTAGCAAATACAACTGTATCTCCTTTTATACAGAAACTATAACTAGCTAACTCAATATACTAACTAACTAACTATAGTTGAGTTTATATAACAGCCTAACTGTAGACGTCCCCGAACGCTCCGGGAGGGATGAGTCCCGTTCTGTTCGCTATGGGCTCACTACAGTTCGGACTCAAATTGTCACGATTCTTAATCTGAGCCAAAGAGTCCAAATCCGACAAATCGTTTTGAGAAAATAGATTTTTTGAAAGAAGTGCCAAACATGGACTGCTTTACCAGATACAGAGTCGCCACCTAAATATTTTATTTTGGGAAATTTAGGAAATCCTGACTCGTTGCCTAAGGCCACGTGTTCGTCATCACCAAAGTTGCCTCGGTTCGGGAACTTGCGTACGATTGGGGAAGGTCACTTCGTGAGCAACCCCGCTCGCCCGATCAAAGATCGGCCTCTACTAACCATGATATCGAGTTTTGAAAACATTATGCGTTCTTATTCCGGTTATTAGCCTACATTTACTATGTGATGCGCACAGCATACAAGTATAGACTGGATCGCCTGAATTGGAACAAAATATTTCATATTTATTTTTGAAAGTGGTTTGCTACTCACAAGTAGGCTTAAAATGCGGATTTTGCCACCATCGGGTGGGCTTAGAAAACATGGTTTTGCCACTATCTAGTGGGCTTAAAACTCACAGTGAATGAATTGTTCCAATCCAAATAACCCAACCTTCACCCACAGGCATTCAGGCAGTTATATCACATAAGCACATAACCTCATGGTAAGCATGCTATCATGGCAGTCACTCACACGCATGCAAGGATGCTAAAGCATAAAACTTACCGAGTACTCCAAGCCAAAACAGAAGCTATGTTAGAAATCCATGCATGATCCTAACTATACAGAAATGCCTAATGCAACACATGCAAAATACAACTAAGATAGGCTCGGTTATTCTAAACATGGCATATGAAATGCTACAGCTAACATGTATTCAACTCGGAATTGAAATACAATGCAGTGAGTATGATGCGCCGAGCCCGGTGCATGCAAAACAGATGAATGAATGCAAACATGCTATCATACTGTGTGCTAATTGAAACATGCCCTAATCTAACCATCATAAGCTGGTAAATAAAAGGGAGAAAGACGTGGGGTTGGAAGACATACATCACACACACGCACACTTATTACAACATTGCCCTCGCGCGGAGGGTCTGAATAAATAATACAGTCCCAAATAAATAGTACAGTCCGAATAAGTACAAAACCCTAATTAATTAACAAATTAATCTAGGAAAGCAGTAAATTATCATGCAAGCCCATGGACTGCCTCAACTCTGCTCCGGATAATGAATGATGCGTGGTTGAGTTGTTTCGCGCGGAAATCCATTGCGATGCCCCAATTAGCCTCTGTTTACAATTAAGCCCGGAATATTGCACGAAGCTCCAAAAGACTGCCGGTTTCTGATTTGCTGCAACAGAGAGCAAGAAAGGGACATAGCAATGTATTTTCACATATGTATGTACACCTCGATCCTCGTGCCATCAATCACGCATCTCGATGTATGATGACCGAGGAGTCAAATTGCACGACTCAATATGAAATGAATGCACATATGAACACAACAAGACCGAGACTCCATCATGGATAATCCGGAGTGTCGGTGATCGGGAATTGAGACACGTTTCGTCATTTGGAGTACGAAACGTCCCTCGTTTCCCGTGCTCGGGCTAACTCCTATCCCAAACACAATGCAATATGCATGACATGCATGAATGCGACTAATATACATCCTAGCATACATAATGCTCTAGGCTAAGATGGTATACACAATGCGACTAGCATGTTACCTAGCATACGCAATGCTATCAATTAAAATGACATACACAATGCACAATGGACTTACACCAACAGGAGTGGACCTCAGCCACACTCACATCAGTAGCCATAAGATGAAAATGAGACTATCGAAATGCGTGCACACATGCACGTAAACCGAGGACTGAACCTAAGGCATAGTATGCAACCCTAACAAGGCATGGCAAAGCATTAAATATGGCATACAGACATGCAAATTCCAGCACCAAAACATGATGCAAAATGATCCCGAATCATGGATATATGTCATACGATGCATGGAATGGTCCCGAAACTCAAAACTAGGCACACGTATTGAACCACAAGTATGCAAAGCAAGCATTTTTTGACTATGAAGCATAAAGACAGAGCCAAGGCAGTCTCAAAACATGAACATTTCTAGTTCAAAGCGTGACCAAAAGATTCTAGCATGATGGACTAAAATAGCATGCAACTTTGACTAGCAAACATGGTTTACATGACATGTATATGAAGCATATGAGAACTCATCAAACCAGCAAAAATCAGTGAATAAAACATGCCAAAATATGCCTAAATAATCACTGAAATGCAGCCAACACATGCAAGAATGAGGGGCTTCTTTAAAGGGCCATACTAGGGGTTATTAAGCATCTATAAGATAGACACTTAGCAAGGCCAAACCAACTTTGGAAATCAAATATGAAAGCCCTAAAACTCACCAAATTGGCCCTGAAATAGGTCTAGGAAACATGCAAAGAAAGGCCTCTTTGAAAGGCCTTGAATGAGATTCCTCTACACATGCAACATAGACATAAAATATGGCCAAGAGGGCCTCGGACAGTGCCGAGGCAGACCTCAAAACCCTCAGAATAAAGCCTGAAAAGTGACTTCAATGCATGCAAAGTAGGGTCCCTTTGGATGGCCAAACATGCTAGTAAAGAGAATGAAGGGTGAGAGGGTCACCCCTCTATAATTTCAAAGCTTAAAACCTCATCAAAGTCACTGAAAATCCATTGGATTTCAGTGGCTAAGAGGCCAAAACAAAACCTATGCAAATGCTCAAATGCATAGCTCAAAGCATGTGGAAATGAAGCATGCAAGGAAAGAGATGACTCCAAACAGAAAAGTGACCTCAAAAAAACTTAAAGAGGAGGTCAAAACAAGACTTTTTCCAGTTTATATTAAGCCTCGAAAATATTCACAAGTAGGGCTAAAACATGGCACAAAAATAACCCTAAAAGAGAGATAGAGGACAAGGGGCAGCAGATGGCCTCAAACAGCACAGAGCCCTTAACAAAGTTGAAGAGGGGCTCAAAATAAGGCACTTTACAGTTTGGCTCGAAGCACAGAAATGCTCACAAATAAGGCTAATGTATCATGCAAGATAAGCCCTAAAAGAGAGATAAACCACAAAGGGAGAGTAGAAGACCTCAAACAGAAAAAAGTTCTTGATCAAACATGAAGATAAGCTCAAAATAAGACTATTTTCAGTTCAGGTCGAAGCCCAAAAATGCAAGAAAAAGGGGCTAAGATATAGAGTAAAATGATGTAAAAAAAGGGAAAAATAGGGACTCACCCTTGTAGCACAGCAATGTAGCAGCCTTTGGTCCAAGAGAATGAGCTCCTAGCCTCTGAAAATCAGCCTCAAGGTGTTGGAATGGAGGATGGACGTGGTCGGCTATGGGTTGGTGTGTAAATGGTGCAAGAACAAGGGTGTTTGGAGGCTTGGAGTAGAGAGATATGGAGGGTTGTATGTATAATGCTCCAGCTGGTTTTCTAACCCTCAGAAAATGAGGTGGGGTGGTGGTTATATAGAGGGAGAGAGGCCAAAGGAAATGGGGGGAAAAACCAATTCAAATTTTCCCCCAAAAGGGCAGACCCTCGGGCAGAGGGTCTGGTGCAAAACAGCTGGCACAGCTGGAATGCACCAGGAGGAAGAAGCATAGCCGGCCAGGTGCAAAAGCTTCAGGTGGCCGGCCGGTCACCTCCCTTGGCCGGCAGGCCAAGGGTCAAAAGGGTCAAAAGAATTGCTAGCCGGTCACCCCAAAAAGGTGGCCTCCCAGATGAGTGCAACACAGCTGTATAGTCAAAACCCAGAAAATGTGAACTAGGAGAGAGAAAAACCAGCTTTTTAGAGGCGTTCAAAAGGGTCAGGAACAATTGCTGGCCTGCCTACCCATATTGGTGGCCTCCCAGGTGTGTACAACACAATGGTGTGGTGGAAATTCAGAAAAAGTGGCCAGGGAGTAGGAAAAACCAGCTTTCTAGTGAAGAAAACGGGTGATGAAGAGCGATGAAGGAATAAAACTAGCTTTTCAGAAAAATTGCTGGCCTCCCACCTTCCTACAACCTTTCTAACAATGAAAATAAGGTCCCTGCCAAAAATGGATCAAGACGGATGCAAAACGAAGGTTTGGGGGTCGAAACACGCAATTCGGGGCCCCAAAAACAGGTTGTTAGGCACCGGCAGTGGCATTCGACCACGGAGTTGGTCTCTCGGGCCACAGTGTCCCTCAAAAGGGAGGAAACAAGGTGTGTGCCAAAAATCGGAGCAAACAGAGGTAGTTAAGCGGTCCCGAACCGAGGCACACGACCGACGGCTCCGAAAACCGGAAATCGGGCTCCAAACGGAAAAAATGGCCTTCGACCACGAAACGTAGCCTACGGCCACTGAGAGATAATCTACGAGACCTCTCCCTCCCTTCGGAAAGAGAAAACAAAGAAAACAGGGCCTGGTTCGCAAACCGAGGCAAAGCATAAAAGAGCCCAGAAGTCCGGAGACAAGGCTCGCAGCCGTGACTCCGCAACCTCAGAACGAGCACAATATGTAACATCACCAAGCGCTCAATCGGTGACGTTTGAGTCTTAAGGTCGGTCAAAAATGGGGTGTCTACACGAACAGATTTATTCTAACCACCACAAGTGGATTGTAACTGTCTCAATTTCATATACGTGTTCATCTCTTGAGTGTTATCAACAGATGGCTTGTATAACCTCTTGACGTGTAGTTGAGGCTTGAACTGGTGCAACTGGTGTAACTCTGTCTTTGTTGACTGATCTGTCTCTTGTGGCTTGAACTGATCTGTCTCTTTTGGCTTGAACTGATGTAGCTTATCATGCCCCCTCAAGCTTAAAGGAGCTTGGAGAACCATAAGCTTGGACTGTAGGTACTGAAACCTCTGAGGAGAAAGGGGTTTAGTGAAAATATCAGCTAGTTGATCAGAAGTGGAAATGTGAAGAATATTGAGCTGTTTCGTAGTGACTGTCTCTCGAACATAATGGTAATCAACCTCTATATGCTTTGTACGAGCATGGAAAACAGGATTAGATGAAAGTGAGATAGCAGATATATTTTCACACCAAAGAGGGAGAGAAGGGACTGTGATGTGAAGATCAGATAAGAGCATAGTAAGCCAACTAAGCTTTGCTGCTATTTGGGCCAAAGCACGATATTTTGCCTCAGTAGAAGAACGGGCTACAGTTGGTTTCTTTTTAGCAGACCAAGAGATCAAATTTGATCCAAGGAAAACACAATAGCTAGTTGTAGATCTTCTGTCATAAGAGTTGCCAGCCCAATCAGAATCTGAGTAAGCCTGAAGAATAAGAGGACCATGACTAAAATGTAGCCCAAGATTGAGAGTACCTTTAAGATATTTGAGAAAACGTTTAACATGAGCAAAATGACTAACAAGAGGAAGATGCATAAACTGACAAGCATAGTTCACAGTGAATGAAAGATCAGGACGAGTTATAGTTAAGTATTGAAGAGCACCCACAATGCTGCAGTAAAGAGTAGGATTAGAAAATGGAATATCAGTTAAAGAATCAGTTTGTTTAAGGGCCATAGGTGAGGAATATGATTTACAGTCAGTCGTGCCAGCTTTGGCAAGAATCTCAGTGGCATATTTGTGCTGAGAGAGAAAGTAGCCATGAGAGGAAGAAGTGACTGAAATACCAAGAAAATAATTGATAGACCCAAGCTCTTTCATGGCAAAGGTAGAATGCATTTGATGAACAAGCTTATCAATTTCAGAAGAATCACTGCCAGTTAAAAGTATATCATCAACATAGATAAGTAAAATGAGAATAGAAGAAGCTGTTTTCTTAACAAAAAGAGAGTAATCACAGTGACTAGATAGAAAGCCTTCAGATTGAAGGAATGTGGAAAAAGTGGAATACCAAGCCCTTGGGGCTTGTTTCAGACCATAAAGAGATTTGTGCAGTTTACAAACAAAATGAGGAGAAGAGACATCAATGAAGCCTTGAGGCTGGTGCATATAGACTTCTTCCTCAAGAACACCATGGAGAAAGGCATTTGATATGTCAAGCTGCTTGATAGGCCATTGGAAATGAAGTGCCAAGGTTAAAAGAGCTCGAACAGTTGGTTGTTTGGCCACAAGAGTAAATGTCTCATGAAAATCAATCCCCTCTGTTTGAAGAAAACCCTTAGCAAC